>CM054004.1:17458171-18822338 GCA_028641665.1 Chelonus formosanus
CGTTATGTGAATTAAACGGTAACTTGAGAATATTTTTCATGTTTAGAAAGAATGTGACTGTCTATCAAACGATTTAAAGTATATTTATTGGAATGACAAAAAAAAACATTTATAAAATCTTATTCATTTGTGCAATAGATCTGTCTATAGAATTTATTATGAAAGAAGCTTTTTCATTCATGCATACTATCAGATATTCATTTTATCATTATTTGTTGTTGATCCCGATTTTATATCGTTCAATAAACTTTATTAGTTCATGTTACATTTAAAATTTAGTTCTAGTTTTTATTTTATTTATTGAATTAAAAACTTTGTGATTCTTATTCCACTTTTCAATTTATTTTTAGACAACTTTTCTTTTTATTTAAATCTTTATAATGATTTTATTCAATTAATTATTACAGTTAAATATTAATAAAATTTCTCTTAACACACATATCGTTATTAAGAGTCAAAAAATGTAGTCATACCTGTTGCACACAGCAATAAAATACTATATTTCCACATGATTATCCCGAAAAAAATTCGATTAATTTACTAATATTTACGACTTTATTCACCGTAATCGTCGTAACATTTAAACGATTCCCACAATAATGTCCTCATTATAAATACACTTGTTTATAATGAAAAATATTTTTTTAATTCAACAATTAAATTTAGTAATTCTTGTTGTTAATTGTTTTTAAAAATTACATAATCACATATAAAATTTGATTGATAATTGTGTTTATTTTAGGGAGAAGCTGTTGTTTTTTGGGTTGTTGATTATTTTGGTTATTTATGACACAGGGGAACGTTCTTCGGTGGAGGCTCACGACAGACTGAAGCCTTGCCGGCAACTCCACTTGTACCGCCATGCACAATACGCCGGACTAAAACTTTGAATCGCCAACACATGCGTTTCTCCTGTCGTGCTTGATCGATTCTTCATTTACTTGTGGGTGTTTTCCCATATCATTTGATACATCATCAACCCCATCATTATTTTACTATTTGGATTATTTTCACTTCAGAACAGGATATGCGGGTGGACGACAAAAAATTATCTCCAACAAATATTTACCAGATGTGGTTCATTAATTATATAAAAAAATTAAATATTTTTTTCTTTTGTTGTTGAATGATGCATATAATTTGCAGTTTAGTGATTTGAATAATAAACAATTCTTATTGTAAATAATAAGAACTGTCTGTAGTTGCTGTAATTATGCGAAAAGCGTATCAGTTGCGAAACATTGTTAAGTTTATGAAGGAACTAGGAGAGCAAGGGGGCTTAAGAATTCATTAGAAATTTGCCTTTTAGTTCTCTTTCTGATATGAACTGTTAAAACTTTTGTGTTCGCTTTATTTTATTTTTAATTGTTTTATTGAACAAAGTTTTGTTGATACTTTATTTTTTAATTTAATACCGGTACAATTATGTTTAAAAAAACTAGACCAAACAATTTCCCTACCACTGAAGTTCATTAAAAGCATGTTTTTTTTTTTATAAACCGAAAAACTTTAAAACCTGAATGCTTTCTAAAGCTTAAAAGAGTATTACGAAACTTAGATGCAAGATATTTAAAGTTTTCACATGAGACTTGTACACTAACTTAAAACCCTTGAGAAGATGATGGTGGAATATTAAGTAGTATTTGATGGAGATAATACTAATGATACTATTAGGAATATTTTTTGTGTTTTATTCAGGTTTCTCTTCATTTTAAACTTTTGGGAGCTTGAGAGCACACTGGTGACCTTACCTTCTTAAGAATGGATTTCATTTATTACTATTGTCGTCTCAATGAAAGCAGTTTATTTTTTATTCTGATCTCAGAATGTTTTAATGACCAAGAAAATGCCTACAATTTTTCCAATACATTTATTTTTATGAATAATTAAATTGTTTTAAAAACTATATTAATTATTTCATGCCATTGAAGTTGAAAATTATCGAAATTGACTCTTAATCTTTTCAATATTTTAAAAATTAATGAAACTGAGGTATAAAATGAAGAGAATTAAAAAGTTTTAAAATGGTATAATTATATTTGTTTCAGTACGTGAATTTTATTTTAAAGATAATGAATAATTTATTTGAAATAAAATATTTCTCGTAGTGGAATAAATTATTTTTAAAGAGTGATTTTCAAATCACTGAATTCAAATCTGCAATAAAAATTTTAAAGTTTTAAATTGCGAATTTTATCTGACTGAGTTAATATACAGAAAAAAAAGTTGGCTTCTATAAAAATTCAAATTGAACAAGTTTTTTTTTTTTTTAGTTTACTGATTTCACATTTGAAGTTAAAATCCTAACTTTTTGTCTTCCCCCCAAAAAAACCCTTGAGATTTGTATATTATTCCCTCTAGAGACATGTATTTCTAGAAAAAAAAAATCAAAACGAACTTTGAATTAAAAAGCAACGCTTTGAAGGATTGACATGAGAGAATTGAATAAAATTCTTTTAATTAACATGAAAATAAATAAAATAGCAGAATGTTAAAGGTTACTTGAAAAGATACGAATTGTATGCAATATCACATACAGCCTCTCCATCAAGTGTGGTCTCTAATAAATACCTGGCTTTGTGTACTCTGTTATGAAAGATCACGGCCTTCTTTTCAAGTAGAAGCGTAAATTGTCGATAATAAATGTGCGTTTATTTTTTGACACATTTATTCTTGATAACCATTTGGTTATACCTGTAAAATATATGACAAATACTTTTATAATATAACATATAGCATTCCGAAATTATTGATGATCGAGAAAATTATTGGACTGGAAATGCTAATTTATGACTTCGTTATCGACATCAAATGAAAGAAAAATGGTAATATTTATAGTAAAAATATTTAATGCAATAAATTTTTATTGATCAGTCAGTTTTATAAAAAATGCAATAGTAACTAGGTTCGTAAAAATTAGGATGTAACAGGGTGCATGGTTTTATGGTGAATCTTTAAATATTTTTCCATCAAATAGGAAGCTTCACTCTTTACTCATGCAATTTCGAATTCTATTTCCGTGAATTGTTTATCGCTCATGTGAGATCATCTCGTTTTCACGCCTGCTATTTCTAGATAATCCAGGAAATTTGCGAAAAAATAATGAAGACTTGAAAGCAGGTGGTAAAAAAATTTTTAAACAGTTAAGTCATAAGAAATAAATAAAGATTAGTCAAATAAAAAAAATAAACAGTGTTAAATGAATTATTGAATGATATACAATTCTAAAAATAAAATGTTTTGGAATTTTGTCTTCATATGTTTAATCATTTCTAAGAAAGTTCAACTTCCTGCACTAAATTTCTTTTGGGATGCAATTTAGGCAGTAACTAAGGTTATTAGACTTTGTTTAAAATGTATAGTATTATCTAATCCATGAAACTTATGTACTATAAAACGTTCAACTGTTTCACGTTGATGATGTATCCAATTGGCACCTGGCCACCCGCGTGCTCATTGCAATGTATTTTGAAAGTAGGTTTATGTTGAAGAAACATTTAAGCTACAATATATTGGCGTTACGCTCTCTTTTTGGTTAAACAAGTTCATTTTCTTAAGTGCAGATAATTATCTGAATGTCTGGACCATTTTATTTCCGACATGTACCCAGACTTTCAATTTTACGGTTGTTTGTTAGAATTTCTCAAGCAATATAGCAATTGCATAATAAAAATTGATGATTAACTCTATTATTTTTTACTGAGACTCATGAAAATAACGAATAACTACTACTTGTTGTGTTACAATTATTAAAATTTACAATTCTTAACTAAGTTTTCTTTACATTAACGTTACTTTTATTTGACGTTTATTCTTGATTTAGATAATTGTTTTCTAAGGAAACGATCTTTCAATTGTTGATGGTTTTATGTGGTTAATAATTTGCAATGTTGATTGTTATTTCTTAAGAAAAATATTCAATTTGTTATCTTGTTTCCTATAAAATTTATTATCAAAGTGATTTCATTCTTTTTCTGCTATTTTAACCTATTTGTACACTCACGTCGTTGTTATGATTGTTATGAAGGAAATTATTTTAATTTATACATTCTTTTTCTCATATTCACAGTTATTACCAGAGTTTACCTATTCTAAAGTACTCATTCCATGAGTTGAATGTTAAATTTTGTTATATTTTTCCTCATTAATTGCCCAGATACTGATAAAATGAAAAGTTAATCATTTGGGTAAACCAAGTCACACCTCACCTCTTTTCTAAATTTTAGTTTTCTTTTGTCACTTATTTGTTTAGGTGGTTAGCAACTTGTTCTTTACTTCAAAATCATCTCTAACACCTTTCATATTCTTTTGATAGAATAATATGCTGAAAATAGAAATATTATGTGTTAAAAAAAAAACAGATAAAAACTCAAGTAAATTATTCTAAATTATTTTATGATATTATTCTTATTAAATAATGATAATTTTATTATCTTTCTGTGCTTCTTCTTTAGTAAAAATTAGACTTAAATCTAATAACTTTAAACACTCATTTAAGAATCAGTTGGAAACGAATTATAATTATTGGATATAGTTTGATTTATTGAGAAGGTTCATTTCATCTGACAGCTCGTTTAATCCCTATAAAATTTTTCCATTGATTTCAGTGTTTATAAAATTGTTCAGTAAATCGTTTGTATATTTATCATATCTATCATTGACCCTACTTATCACAGAAGTAGTTCTCTATTGACCTGCTAATTCTAAATATTTTGAAAAGATCATCAAATTGATTTTAATGTGTTAAAAGATTTGAAATCATTTATCTTACAATCAAAATATCACGAATTTGTTCCAAAATAAATATTTAAAAATTATTTATTATAAATAATTATCGTAATAACTACATACTTTATTGATTTTTTAATCTAGTATCAATTATTAAATTGGCACCAGCAATCATAGAAGAAAGTCACCAAATATGGAATACCATTTTTTTTTTTTTTGGGATATAAAAAAGAACTTCATATTAATTAAATCAGTTTAATGTTTTTACTAATCAGTCATACATTTATATGTAGTAATCAAGAGTCTTTAATCAAATATATTAGTTATCAAATTAAAATCTAACAAAAAAAAACACAATCACAAATTGAAAAACGAAGGTATTCCATATTCAGATACTATTCCATATTTGGTTACTTTCCTCTCGTAAATTGTTCAAAGTAAAAATAAGTATAGGATTTTTTTGTTAATTGGAAAACAATTTTCTATTTTACACTAGTGTGTTTTGTTACTGTCTTTAAATGATTGTGAATTCTTCAATGCAAGCTCCCATACTAGAGCTGTGAACGAAAATAGACTTAATCCAATTATTTTGCAATTTTATAGGTCTATTGAAGCAAGAGCTTTCTAAAGTACATAAATAAATAATACCGTGAGAATGTTTTACTTTAAAAAAAGTCAATTACATTTGTAATAAAAAAAAAATTTGATTGCAAGGTTTATTCTGCTGCAGAGCTAAAGCGTTTTAGTTAATAAATCAATTGGTAATGCTAGATGATCTTTACAGGTTGAGTCATGATCAAATATCGATAGTCATTCGTTATTTTATTGTGGTAATTTTGTTTCCTGTCTTATCGTAGTATAAATAGAAAGTGATCTTATCGCTTTATCGCTTTTTCGTACTAAAGGATTAGATTGGGATTTGAAATCATTCTTTGATAAATTTGATAAAAACGCATTTCCTTGGTCATTTTCTTTTTATTGCGAAAAATTGGACTTTTCCTATTGAATGTTCTAGATAATAGGCGGAGTGTTCATTTACTACTTAAACCGCATAATAACTCCCTTCGCTAGTGACCCAATTAAAGTCAAGCATGTAATGAAGATAGATATGGGTCTTTCTTAGAAACTCACTCATACGTATGACTGATTTGGTGCAATTTTTCATGCTTTTCTAAGAATACTTAGGCTCTTCGATTTCTTTGTGGTAAATTCGTTTTTGTTGGCAATAGATGAATCCCATCTTCTGCATCATCTACATTTGTTTTTATTGCAAAACTATTGGACACTCTAATTGATTGTTTCTTTTTTTTTAATATTGCCTATTAAAAAAAACAAAAAAAAACATTTAATCAATATTCACATTGCTAAGACTTTTATTTATTATATTTAAAATATAAAAATAATTGAAAAATTAAATATTTATGTTACAAATTTAATGTTAGTTTATTTAATATCATTTGGATAATAAAATAAGTACAGACGTTGTGTTAATGTCTTTTAAGAAACCATCAATTCTATAAAAAGATGATTAAAGAGAAAATTAATGACAAAAGATTCAATTTGAAGTAATCTTTTTCAAACTGAGTCTCAACGAAAACAACAGGAAAGAAAAATTTTCTATTTATTTATTCTCAAATAAAAAAAATCAATGTAATTTATTATAATCGATCAATGTCATCCTTGTAATATACTTTTATTATTATACAAAAAATTTCCCTCTGGAAAAGAAGAATGTTTGAAGCATGCACTTGTAGAAATAAATAGTTGTTGGCATAATATAATTATTTACTTAATTACTAAGTTTGAGCTAGTAACAGTATTATGAGCATTTATTTAAATTAAGTATAATGATAATTAAATTGTCCAAGTAATTGCTACCAAGTGAATCTTTTCACATAGAATCAAATTTTTCCTTCAGTGTGGCTTTTGTTGTGAGATTATGACTCTGCTTTGGAAACCAGGTTTGCCCTAAAGCAAGATCTGAATGTAGATGATATTGTGGTCTGATGTATGAGTTTGTAGAAAAAAAAGTAAATGGATCCTTTATGTGAGGATGTTAAGTCAATTCCATTCAAAATATCTAATTGATATATAACTCGTATAATAAAAATAGAAAATAACCCATTTAATTATCTAATTGATCCTTTGAATTTCTTCTTTTACAATGCTCAATATCAATGAATTCATAAAGTAAAAATTAAAAAATCTTTCAATAAAAATCTATTATTTATTATAAAATAGTTAAACGAGCTTTTTTATATCGATATTAATTATAATAAAAAATTATAACTCCAGATTAATCTATTTATTGAAGTATAAAAGTCTGTTGATGAAAGACTATTCATCTTAAAGTAATATTCAATGCAACATATTTTATATAAAAAATGTTCTGTGATAAGAGACATATTAAACGAGATTTTAATTTAAAATTCATCATAATAATAAATGAGACCTTGTCAATAGATGTGCTGAATTTCATCAGTTAATAATTTCTTTTATTATTTCGAGATCAAAAGTTAATCTTCATAAAGATTATTTATTTCAATGGTTATAAATAAATACTTTCTTAAAGTAATTTTAACATAATTTAATCTCAATAATCACTCTCTTCTATGACTATTCTAATGTCAGAATTAACTTTAATTTGATCATCATATCTAGAAGAGCTAGTGAATTTGATCATCGATACATCCTTTTTTAATTTGATTCTTTTAAGCTTCATTTAGCGCTATGTTTCTTGTTTTTTACATGATCGGATTTTAATATCTGTTCATGCTAAGCAATGTGTATTATTTTTTAATAGATTGTATAACTGGCTTAGCTCATTGGGCCTTGTTTTAAATAAGTAAAAAAATAAAATAAACAATTTAAATAACATTCTGGTGATATTTAACTCAGTCTGACTCATCATTATGTCATTGAAAAATCCAAATACAGATTCGCCAATCATAAAATGAGGATTTTAATGTTTTAGTGGACACAACGGTGTGGTACTTTGTCTGGTTTAACCGGTTTTATTTTCGAGCGAGTTTGCGAAGGGTCGTGACTTGTCTGCTCTTTTTTTATCTTCTCCATTTCTTAAAGATGTCGGCGTGGCCAATTTGATTTGTAATTTCCACACAAAAGATACCGGCTTCTATAGCGAGCAATTACATTTACGATAAGGTTTAAATTTAAGACGTTGCGCATCGATGGTAATTTATTTATACCAGTTACTTTATGGTCTAGTCATACAGGATAACCATTGATGATGGCCTACTTTAAACTTCATTGTGTCATTCCCTACACTAACTTGACCTTTTGAAAGCGACATCTTGTCTTGCTGAGTGTAGACTTACTGACCCTGAAGTTGAAGTAATCATTGTCTTAAATTCTTAGGATGAATATTTTTTCATCGGTTTGATTTAGATAATTGACACTTTAATAATATCATGATTATTAGCCAGTTAGTGATAATTCTTATTAGCTGTTGGAATGTAGTTGATGTTTTTATTGGTTGTTTCAACTTCCGTTGAGACCTTCTGGTTCCTCCAGCAATAGTTTCAACGAAGTACAAAAATACTGTAGACTTAGGGCATTTGGCTCCACTCGAAGTACCAGTTAGAAGATATGCGAGCATGTGGGATCGTCACTATAGTAGCAATAGCATGATGGTAGGTCTGATGGAAGTGCTGCTGTCCAAGTGCATTGACCGTGTACGTGAATGGCTTTAGTCAAGTCAGAGGAGATGAGTTCGATTTTAAACTAATCGATTGAAAGAGTAATTGATCCTAATTGATGCGTACATAGGGTTATCAATGAGTACTCATTTTCGATTGTCATATTGAGATGAAAAAGTTCTTGATGTTAATATGCTGTGAAAAAAAGCATTGTCGATTGATGCTCTTAGTAAGGATACTTTCATAGTTCGTCAACCTTATTTAAGTCGAGGCAGTGAGTTGTTACAATTTAATTGAATGATAAAAAAAAATATTGAGGATCATTATGTTGGGTTTTTTATAATAACATAGGTCAGGTTTTTAATGAGAATTACTACATCATAGTCAGCTGTTATGTAAAATAAAAAATTATTATCAAATTTTTGATATTCTAAATTTCAAATTATTTTCAAAATATGTGAATGAATAAGATATATATATTCATTTTATGATCAGCACATTCATAATTAAAATTTTGTTTTTGAATGAGAAAAAGATATTTATTTATTATTTCCATAATGTTCTTATTTTTCTTATTATCTTTCATTATTATAATTAATTATTGATGAAATTAATTACAAGTACTATTCATAATTAACTCTCATTTGAAGAAGCTCTGTAGTACTGTTTTGTATAGTAAAAAAAAAACAAAATTGCAATTATAAATATCAAACAATCACTGTACGTTCTTTTGTTGCTTGGTGTTGATATAAAATATTTTAATTGAAAAGTTCAAGATCAGAAATTTCCTTTTCCACATGAATAAAACATTTGTTTATATAAGTACTCATATTATTCATTGAAATCAACTCATTTAACAAAAATATTTACCTAATGGGGCGAAACTAAAATTATTTTCGCAATCAAACTACTAGAAACCTGTTCAATTAATAGAAGCAAATGAATTTTGATAATATTATTGAGATAATATTATTGAGATAATATTATTGATAAAGACTTGTCAACAATGATTAAAGCCTCAATTCTATAACTGCTTAATATTTTTGTATTGCAGAGAAAATTGTATAAAAACATCAGATGAGAAAAATATTATTTTAAAAATCCAGTTTACAGTAACATTGGCAAAGCTAGTGTGTTATCTGGCCATTAAAAAATTCCACTGATGCGGAGGAGTTGAGATTTTACAGTTACAACGATCAGAAATATCTCTTAGTACAATATATCAAAATAGACAGACTGTATTGGTCACTAGAGAGGACATGAGGATAAAAATATTTACCTTAAGGGCAAACGTAGCATGCATTACAGTATAAAGCTTCTAGTCACGTTTGTAAATAACAAATAAACTAAATTTTATCCATGAAAATATTATTTCCAATTAAAATGACAAAAAAATAGCATAACAATTAATTAATTCAATTTACTTATAAAAATTGAATCCAAAATTTTAAAAAATTCCTTCATTGTTTTTATTGATTTTTCATGGCAAATATTTATCTTGAGAAAACTGAGTAATATTATAACAGATAAATAATTGAAAGAGTTGTATTACAACGCATTCTATCTTCATAATGATATAACAATAATTCAAGGTGAAGTAAAGAATGTAAAAAATGTGATTTCTATTGTTTGGCATCTAAACTCATTAATAATGTTCCATTCTGTAATAGAAAAGGTTATTCTACTTAGAAATTGCAAATAAATGAAATCGTTAATATCTTCAATAAGTAAATAATCAATTATAATAGTGGATATTTGTAACCTGTTACTATTTACACAGAAAAATAATGTTAAAATGTCAAGGAATATTTATCTAACCATTTACTATAATCGTTTGCGGTAAAATTAGCTCTTGTATTGGTATTAAACAATTTACACTAGATAAATCGATAGGTGATTTATATTAGACGAAATAAAAAAAACTTGACGGGATTGTCGTTAAAAAATTGACACGCCTGCAACGGAAATCATTGAATCGGATTATCTGGTAATTTGGACTGCTGATTTTACTTGGAACTGGGAATGCAGCTCGACAGCAATAATATACGATAACAAGCTTGTCAACGTACTTGTTCCATGCATTGCCTGGATAGTTTGTAGTTGAAAATGTTTGCGCAAAATGTTTAACATCATTATTATATATTTTTGCCTTTATTACTTTTACTTAATTATAAAAGTGTTTGACAATTACATAATAAACTAAATAATAATTTTTATTGTAAAAGCAAATTCAGGTTATGAAGTATTCTCATGTTATGTATAAGGATGTGTCAATTAATCTGTTGGTAGAGTTATTAATCACGAAATTCACAGTTGTAAATGCGACGATAATTAAATATTTTAAAACATTTTATCATCTCATTAGTATTTAAATGGTTACAAATTATGGCAGTTGAACACATTTATGTCTAGACGTATGTTCGTGTGCTCCAGTGATTCATTGATTATTTATTCCAGTGAATATTTGTTCAGCTATTCAACACCTGAAGCGTCAATAATAATGATATAATTGCTTTTGCTAGTTAATGCGCAATTAAAGTGGGGTTAATAAACTTTTTGTGCTAATCTTCAATTATCTAACACGTTTTGCAATTTGTTATGTTAGTAATTCGTGACTTGTGCTATTTAATAGTATTTGATTCAAAGTAGGTTTATTGGTATACTGCAGAATTAGTTTGTTCATGTTTGCTTATCATTATTTTTTATAGAGGAAATGTTAAATTTATTTTTATTTTTTGGTTGGATAAATTTGAATTTTAGGTGATGGGGTAAACTGTTGAGATATGTTGTTTTTTTTTAGCATTGGATAATTAAATTTTTTAGAATATCAAACAATTCTCTTCTTTACATAAAGTCATATTTAGTACGGATAGCTGTATTTTGGAGAGATTTTTTTATGGATCATTCTTGGAGTTATTAGCAAAGAAAAAGGTTCTTTGATAAGCTGCAGTTTAGTAATTACAAAATTCTGGCGATCAATATAATCATGACCTTTCCAACTTGTTATATATTCTCCCAACTCCAACATTTAATTTACGAAATTTACTGTTCTATGATATCTGCCTACCTGAATACAAATGAGCAAATAGTTGTAAATCATTAATTAACAGCAATTGAAACGTGAAATTGATTTAAAAATTAAATTACTAATAGATCAGGGTTTAAATAATGCAATCACTTATCGCTCGACTATTCTGATAGAAGTAATGAAGATATAAAAGTTTTTTTCAGACTATACACAATCGTACATTCCAGTAAATTAAATAATTTAATATTTCCAACTTGGTTTTGTTCTTCTTACTTTTTTTTTAAATTAAAATATTTCAAAAAATTTATTTGTAAATAAATTTACGATTTTTTTTTTATGAACATGAGATATAGTTTACGAATAAATTTCATTTAAAAAATTTATTCATGTCACGTTTTACCATCTGATATATAAATCTATTAAAAAAATATATTTTAAAACTAAAAAAAAAAAAAATTACAAACATTTTTTTTATGAACAAACGTCATTTCCAGTGTGTCAATAATTTATTATTTGCTCGAATTTTTTTACGACACTATTCTCGGTTAGGTCCACAGACGGGCTATTGAATTTTATGATTTTCATTTCCGAGATGTGTAAAATGTTGTGCCAACACGAAGTAACTCGGGAGCATTTTTACAACACATTTAAACGATATTTTCGTAGTCTCGTAGAATGTTTATTTTCTGCAATGAATTGAACAAACAACGTTTGTACGATGTCGTCTTTGGTTACCAACTTTACCAGATGCGTTGAACTTACATAATTACGGAATTAACATTTTTTTATTTCTATCCCAGAAACTATCTAAATCATGTACTACTTCAACTCTTTATCACATAAATCTCAAGTCCTACGCATGTGTAGTAGCGGTAGTAATCTTTGATGCTAGTGATTGCCTATAAGGATAGTTATTTACACGATTTTAAATCGCAAAATTCCTTGGGTGGCCGTCTATTAACGACAATAAAAATTTATCATATCAATTAAAACCTCCTCTATTTTTGAAGTAAGCATCTTCTCGACATATTCACACATATTCTCTGAATATAACGATGAGAAATGAACTTTTGGAATAATAAAAGTGCTTTAAGTTAGTCGTAAATAAGAATTTTTTTGAGAATAGCTTGTGCTAATAAATGTTGCAGAATTTAGTACTCTAGTTCGAGGAAATAAGGCGATTAGCACGCGTCAAAAGCGCACACCAATCGATAGACAGGGCTTGGTATTCGCATAAAAACGAGAATAGAGGATAAAGTTTAATGGTCGTTTCCATTAAAAGCCTTGCACTTTTACTCACTCTTTGAATCTTCATCTATGCTTTAACCGGAAAAAATAATTACTGTAATTTAAAATACGCTAGGGCACATGATCATACGGGTGGTCCAGATAATTTATTCCTTTCACTCAGTCTTTTACTATGATTCTATTTTTCTTTCACTTTACTCAACCATTTTTATTGATGAGAATAAAAAAAGTCTATTCATTTAATCTTACTTATAATCTTAATTACCATTTTTGATTCATAATTTTATATAATTAGTACTTACCATTTAATTCTTACCTATCCATATCATGTACTTTCAGATGAAAACATTTATGAAATGTTATGCTTATGAAGAGATACGGTAATTTAGATTTTTTGTTGGAAACTTGAGTTGGTGGATAAGAAAAAATTGACATAATCGGTTTGTAATTTTTTCTTTCATAAATTCAACTATAAATAATGACATTAAATTTCAATGAGGTAAGAGAGGAATGTTTTGTGAATGATTCCTTGAAGCAATAATTAAAGATTGGATAATAAATAGTTTACTGCAATCACAAAATTTGAAGGCAAAATTATCTATCTCTATAATGACATCATTTCTGATCCATTAATCGAGAAAAAGTATTTTTTTTTTTATCAAACAAATTAATTTCAATCTAAATTTTAGTTATATAACTGAAATATTTTGTATGTGGAATATTAAATATCTATTTATTCTTTCAAATATGAAGAACAGGAGTGATATTGAAATTTTTTTAGCATAATATCACGTTGCTATTCTTCAAGCACAATAGTATAATACAAATTTTATTTCCATCTCGGATCTATTTTGTTATTTATCAATAGAAGAAGCTCCTCAATTTTCTTAAATGACATAACTTTTGCTTTATGAGTTGAGAATATATAAATTGTTGAGAAAGAAAAAAAAAAAAATAAATGAAAAGAAACCATGACTAGCAACAACATCAAATTTTCATAACAATAAACATTATCCAGTCAGACAATTACATTAAATTCCATCTATGTAATTATAATTATCCTTGAAGGATAAATAAAGTACTCCTCTGAACTTGCAGACACTTTGAGGATTAATTAAAATAGAAATGAACTTTTTCATATTATTCATATTAATAAAAGATTAAGAAAAAATAAACTTTTAATTGAATTAATGTTAATCTATGGTCTCATAACTGTTGGAATAATTCATTTTCATCATATGAAAAATGACTTAGCAATGATTAAACTGGAAGGTAATCCAGTGATTTAGTGGCAAAGTAATTACGATTATGTTAATAAGGTGTGTGTATTTAAAACTGGTTAGTCACTGGAGATGAAGAAGTATCATATGAAACAGAGTCACTGTAGCTATAAACAAGTAATAGACATTTAAAAGTCGATTAATACATCGTCCCGACGACAGTAAATTTAATTGATCTGCCTTGGTATTTTATTTGCTGAGCTCTTACTCAGTGATTTCATGCTCTCTTTATGGAAGTGACGTTTCCAGGTTAAATGAGATGCCCGCTTGCTGTTTGTATAATTATAAAAATTTTTTATTCTTCAGAATATTACAAGCTCGTGACAAATTCTAAAATTGAAGCAATCACATTTATAATTGTTAGTTGTTGCACGGTTATTTCATTATTCATATCATTAGCACAGTCATTTTTCTACGTGAAAATATTTTTATCACTTTATAATATGTCTATTGTATGCTTCACAAGGACAAGGACGATTGGATAAATCATCGTCTTGAGTTTAATCCTGGAATTCTTTTGTAGACAAAATAGGTGAAAAAATGTTTTAGCTAAGATTAAAATAGTGATCTTTAGGATTCTTAATGATGTTTTTAAAAATCATAAGGTCTTTTGGAAATAAAATAAAATTAATTGATATTAATAAATTTATTATTGTAAATAAATTTAAGTATTGGTACACTGAGAAACAAATTTACTTCATATAAAAAATATTTCATTCGATTATTAAGGCTGAGTTTTACTTCGATTTTTCCTTAGAAAATCCTAAGGAGTCGAGAAATAACTACTTTATCAGCCAATTTACAATTATATCCATTGATTTTAGTATCAAAATAAAGCCCATTTCATGTAGAATGTCGCTGGTAAACGTTTTTTTAAATTAATTTATATTTAAATAACATTTAATTAGAGAGAAAATTATCATCGAATTATTATTAGATTTTTCATGGTTCATGGCCGTCAAGAAAAAATAATTAATTATTCATTTTTTACAAATTTTTTACTGGAAAAAGTTGTCGGCCGGCCTACTTGCCACCTTCTATATTATAAATAAAATTATTTTACATAATAAAACGCAGTAATTAGCATGTATTTCGTTACATCATTTTTCAGGCACTGTCCGATACCGCTAATAGGGCAAAAATTGTCATTAAAGCCTAGCCTTAACACCAAAATTTTGAATAGTAACAATCAACGTTTTTTTCGAGATTATAAATATGTGAATAAAATCATTTTATTTACACTACAAATCGTAATGTTTTATTTTAATGCACTTAAAGTATTTTAAAATGACGTCACACATTTGATTAACATTGTAGTAGCTTTTTAGACACTTCTAAGTGCATTAAAATAAAACACCATGATTTGCAGTGTACTCAAATGAATAAAATGTCATTTGTTTTCAAACTTGTCGTAACATGGAAACAAATGACAAAATGTGTTTATGATAACACTATTATTAGATTGAATAAAATATTATCTTGAGAATACTCCAAGTTTTTTTTATTAATTGAATAAAAAATTCTTTCATTTAACGAAATTTTTTTCTCGCTGTACACGGAGAAAAATTTTTTAGAAAAATTCCTATGCTTTCTGGTAATCTACGTACAATTTATCGGCTAAGTAAAAAATATCAAACGCAGTAGAAAAATTCCCAGGCTTCTGTCAAAAATCATGTTTTTATTAAAAATTACTAAGCATCAATAAAGTTTTTCCTAATTTGTTTTAAAAGAACCTCATTACTCGTCATTTGCACTCACTTTATAGTGACGAGCATGGAAATTTTTCTAAGTAATTTTTCTCCATATAGAAGTAAGAATGAGTAGGTAAGGAAGCTTGATGATCAAACACAAAAACAAGAGTTGGTCTAAAAGTGTTGAAGTAATCATCAATATTATTAATTTTTATGAATTTTTAATAGATGTCAGGTATTATTTATACCTCTAGTGATTTTTATCTTAGTGAAACAACGATACTTCCCAATTAGATGTGACATTCTCAAGCAGAAAATGACTCATTTTGTCTTATTATAAATTTTTTTATTCAGAGCAATTTTTTTTTTTATTAACAATAGTAAAGATGAATAAGCAATTTAATATTTTAATGAGTATCATTTTGATTTAAAAGAAAAATTATTCAAAGATTTATAGAGGGTAACAAAAGATTAATGTTTTTATTATTCAATAATTTTGACGTGAACTTGTCTTTTCAAGTTTATGACTGTAAAATAAAATGAAATAAAAATTTTGATACGCTTATTTAAACAGTTTTATTTATAATCCTAATTTGAGATTATATAATTTCAAAAGTGTGTTAAAATAAAATGACGATAAAAATGAAATTATAATCTGTGAATGTTGACTTTTACTTCAGCATGATTAAATTTAAAAAAAGGAATTTTTTAATAACTAAATTTCCATGCTTTGAATAAAACCAATTTATTCTATTAAGTCAAAAAGCAAAAAAGCTGAAAAAAAACTATGCTGAAGAACTGTTTCAATTATATCCAGAAGACAGATTTCATTACAATAGTACAATTTGTTCTGTAATAGTCATGTCAATCATTGCTTATAGATATACCCAACTGAATTCCATTTGCTGCATTTAAATGTCACTTAGAATTTATTGATAGAGAAATCCATTTAATTCGTGAATACACAGTATCAGTAGCAACATTTTATTGAATATGACATTTTTTTCAACACCATGAATAGTTTTATTTATAGATACGTCAAGGTCGTATCATTCAAACGTGAAATAAGGACATGGTGAAGCAAATCACCTCTTTTGTATGTTTGAGACGTCAATTTTTTATTGATAGTAAATTTCACTTAGTTTTATTGGACAGTATTTTTCACATGGATAAGACGATTGGTATGTGGGCGATCGATGTGCGTAGTCTTCACGTGAGAAGAAAAAATTGGAAGAAATATAAAGAGAAATAGCATCAACATATCCTTGAACGAGGGTGTGCCGTCTGGTCTGCGTAGGTTCATTCAAGACTCGTCTTCACTTCTCTATCTCTTCCGAGGGGTTTATTGCACTCTCTTTTTCCCAGTCTTTCCGATATACATCGTTACTTGGTGTACAAACTTTTGCCTGCCAAGGTATCGCGTGGGTAGTTGAACGTGACTCTTGCTAGAAGTCAAGTATATATGTATATGTACAAACGAACAAAAGGCAACAAGTCTCATAATTTAAAACTTTTTCGACATTATATACCAGTCAAAATATTTCGTATTGCTCTAGCATTATTTATATTGCATATTACCAACAATGTGTACTAGTTAGAAGCCAATTTGACGATTTAAACAATTATAGAAATATTTTTGTTAAATAAGTAATATAACTAATAATTTTTGAATATTTTTAAAAACGGCAAAGTATATTTCAATTAGAAATAAATGTTTTTTGTTCCAAAACAAAATTTGTGATAAATAAATCAATATGAATTAATTCTTTATCGTAAGTTGATAATTTATTTATTTTTTTAAATAAACATTAGAATTCTTTATTTATGTGTTACCTTGTAGCCAATAGATAGGAATGGAGATGGATCTCTGATTGAAACAAATAATGTATTCTAAACACTGCAAATCTAGAAAAACTCAAGTGTTTAGTAATAAAACGTTTAAGGTGTTTAATTATTAAATATCTAAGTGTTTACAATGTGGAACGCCATAAACAAACTATGGAATTTTGATAAACGGCAAGAAGTGTTTAAAAGTCGTCTACAAAATGGCTATAGTTCATTTATGATGTTTAACATTGTAAACACTTTGAGTGTTTAATTGCTAAACACTTGGATTTGCAGTGTTAAGTTAAGTATTATAATAATGAAAATCAATTTAAACAAAATCAAATATCGAATTATATAGAAATTTTGATATCTTAACACGGTAGAAATAGTACAAGATGAATGATCATTGACATCCCGAGTGAAATTAAATAGGCCTTAAATGTACCCTAAATGAAAAAAATAACTTAATATAAACCCGAATGAAGCCCAATATTAATTTGAAAATATTTTCAGTGCCCAAAACAAGCTCTTAAAAAAGTTTTAGGTCCATAAATGGGCTTAAGCCCATTTTCAAAAAGCATATTCGACAATAATAACAACAAATTATTACAACTGTAAATTTGTATCATGAAAGTCAATTAAATAATATGTTTTTTTATAAATATTTTCACTGCAAATCTCTAATTTGGATGTGTTTTAATTTAAAATATTTAAAGTGTTTTAAAATGATGTCATCCATTTGATTAACATTGCAGTCACTTTTTAGATACTTAGAAGTGTTTAAAAAGGGACTAAAATATTAATTAAATAGGTGACGTCATTTTAAAACACTTTAAATGTTTTAAATTACAACACTACGATTTGCAGTGTTTATGCTTGAATCAGGTCTTGTTTGGGTGCACCCAAAGAGTGATGATTTTTACTCGGTATTTGACTGAACATTTTGCATGCGATTACAAGTTTAAAGATAATGACATGTTATTTTAATTAATCTTAAAAATATGTCGATTCAGTTCACATAAAAGTTTAGATATGGATAAAATTTTGTCTGGAGTCGATATCTTCGGTGATTCTCGAGATATTGAAAACGAAAAAAACCTGACATACCCACGCACATTCATCCTTACAAACATCTATTTCTAATCCTTTTCAAATGCATTTAAATGTTTTAAAACTTAAAGATATAACAACATAACAAATTTAACCAATCGACCTCAATAACTCGATTTCAATAACTTCCAAATAGTAAGTTAAAAATAATTGTTTTTAATTTGTTCAAAAATTTTATCATCATGTATCAAACAGTTACGAAAATTTTAATCCTTTCTTAAAAAATAAATAAACGGTTATTGTCATAATATCATTATATCCGTCATCACTTTATTCGTGGGTTTAAAAATCGTATGACTTTGATAAAAATAGAGTACATGGATACAACAATGATAATTCTTTATTCAAGATATTGTTTTATGTTTGCTCTATTCTGTTTACATTTATTACAAAGCTTTGTAATAACTAATATACACCGGAAAAGAGAAAAGTTTGGTTGATCGTTACATGCTGTCACCTATAAAGAGATATGTGAAGATTGAAAAATATATATAAATATCAGAAATCGTAGATCATTTAAAAAATTTTTAATTTAGAATATATAATATTTATAATAAACAATTTTCAATAACACTAAAAGCGATTCAATTTTACATGTAGATTAAATACTATAAATTTGAAAATATAATTTAAATTATATAAAGTAAACTCTGTTAATTGAATTAAATTAATTTAATTCCTTATCGGAATTCTCAAAAGTCGAGTTCGAAACTAAATTTTATTTTGTACTAAAAACAAATAAGATATTCGATATATATATAAATTTATTCAAATTTAGCAAAAAAAATAAATAATAATAATAAGCACGATCGACTATACAGTGGAATTTCCATTTTATTCTCCCTCCCCTTGATTTTTATTCCATTTTCCCCTCCTGTGAGGGGAAGTACTGTCCCTTCTATTTAATATTTTATCTTTCTCTTAAACTATCTTTGCTTTGTCATGCATGGACATTGAGACTAATTTGATATCCACTCTCTATTTTATTCTGAAATTTACGGAACGATTAAGCCCTCAGATGGATTGAAATAGAGGTTCCAATGTCTATACAATGAAAAAATAAACATTCGGTCTTTATATTGACTACCCCCAAATTTCTAATCTAATCTCTTAGAATTTTGTAGCAACAGTAATCGAATAGTCACTATCTTCTAGTACAAGTCATTAAATGCTTCTCTAAGTGTAGTACGTGATCTAAATTTTAATTCAACGATTTTGAAAATTATTTTTTAATTGCTGACAAATTATTTTAAATTTTGACAATGGAATTGTTAAGTGTCTATCTGACACTGGCATTTTGTACAATATTTTTAATCTTTGTGGCAATTTTTTATTATTATTCTCGCTATAAGTTATCATATTGGACTCGTCAAGGGATAGAGCAACTGCCGAATCCACACATCATCTTCGGTCATGTGAAGGAAGCTATTTTAGCACGTACAGCTCCTGGACTTCATATGAGTCAACTTTATCATTCAACAAAACCTGAAGTACCTTACATTGGTTTTTATATGTTTCATAAACCCTGTCTTTTGATAAGAGATCCTGAGGTGGCTAAACAGTTATTCGTGACAGATTTTGAAGTATTTTGTGATCGTCATTTCGCAGGATCTGCACAATTAGACAGTTTAGGAATGTTAAATCTCTTTGGCATAAATAATCCAGCATGGAAGTTTTTAAGAGCTAAAATTTCTCCATTATTAACAAAAGGCAAATTGAAAGGAATGTTTCCTTTGATGCTTGAAACCTCCGAATCAATGGTAGAATATTTAGAGAATAAATCAGAAGTTAAGAAAAACAATGGTGAAAAACAAGTCGATATTCAAGATTTGATATTCAAACATGCAATTGATTCGATTGCTAACATTACACTCGATACAAAAACTAATTCCTTTTATAATCCAGACACTGACTTCACCAAAGAAGGTAAGTTGTATTTATTAAATGATAACATGCACTTAATTAGTCTAAATTATTTTTATTGATATAACTGAATTTTCAGCATTGTGCTTGTTTCATGGAGCAACTCGTATGCGAGCCTTACTTACTGTCTTTTTTATGCCTGAGATTGTCAAATTTCTTGGTTACATACTCTTATTTAAACTCAAACATTCTGTGAAAATATTTTGGGATAAATTCCACGCTCGATATACAGGACAAACACCACCACGTAATGATTATCTTGATGCTCTAGTGAATTTAAAAAATTCTGAACCATCTCCATTGTACCGTAAGTATCTGAACTTTCACCAATAATATATTTCTATAAAATAGTTATATAATATGTTTCGATTAACATTGGATTAATTTTTTTTCAATAGAATTTGAAGGAGAGAATCTTTTTTCTCTAGCTACCATGATTTTCTCTGGTCTAGAGTCAAGTGCCACTGCTGCATCATTTACCCTTCTACAATTAGCAAGAAATCATGAAATTCAAAATCGTGCACGAAATGAGATTATAGAAATCATCACTAAATACGGATGGACTATGGAAGCTTTTGATAAAATGAAATATTTAGAGCAGTGTATTAATGAAGGAGTTAGATTATATCCTCCAGTTAGTATCGTTGATCGAAAAGCTGGACAAAATTATCATATTCCAAACACTGATCATGTATTAGAAAAGGGTGTATCAGTATTCATACCTCTCTATGGAATGCATTCAGATGAGAGGTACTTCCCGGACCATAAAGTCTACAACCCAGAACGTTTCGATGATGGTCAAAAGCCTTCTGGTTTCATAGGCTTTGGGATTGGACCAAGGATGTGTGTTGGCACAAAGATGGGAATTCTTTTTATCAAATTGGCGATCTCCAAAATTTTAATAAATTATAAAATTTATCAAAGCTCTGAATATTCTAATGATTTAGATAAACGTGGAACGTTGAGTGTGGTTGCCAATGGTGTTCAAGTTTTCTATCAATCTATTTCTCAAAAATTAGATGAAAATCAAAATCGTATTGAATAATTTTATTTTATTTATTTGATGTACATGAAATATATATATATTAGCTTTATTTACTCAATGCATATTTTAATTTTAAATTTTATTAGTTAACTATACTTATAAAAACTTTTATAAATTTTATAAATGATGAAAAGTACAAATAAATGCAAAAACAAATTTTATTTATAATATTAGTGTTTGATTACACAGCAAATGTTTGTCGTTCTATCATGAAACCCATAATTTACATCCTTTATTTTGTTTGTTTTTATAAGACTGTTAGTAAGGATTAGAAAAGTCTGAAGTTCATTCATAGATACGAATAAATACTCGAAGATGTAAATAAAAATATTTGTTTCATAGATTGATAATATATTCAATCTAAAATAAATCAAATAAAAGTGTAATTAGTTTCAAAGAGCAATAAGAAATTTTCATTCAGGAATCATTGGATTGTAATTATCGAGTAAAAGTCTTGAGAAGCTTGAAATCGCTCAAGAAGACTAGATAAACAGCGAATAAATTCCGTCATGGAAATAACAAGTGTGATATGCATGCATTTACTGTTGGAATAAGTTGGACGGAAGTTATAGTATTGCATCATCATCCAAGTCGGCGCCAGTAAAGTGCATATTTAGGCATTCGTCACTCTTGCTATGTCCCCATTTCATAGTGGATAAAACTTACCAGAGAATACAAGCTTGACATGCGCTTCAGCTATTTTGCTCAACACACCGCGAACTTCTCATCTTTCTTGGTTTTATGCTACCCAGCTACCAGACTTTACATATACGGGACCCTATTTGCTATTCGTAGAAACCATCAGGAAACCTTGCGGTATGTCAGTCCACAAAATGGCAAAACCCAAACGGTCGTAAATAATTTATCGCTGTTTACGAAACCAACTCGTCTATCTTTTTTTGCAGACGATGCTTTGAATGTTCTATGGGTTGAATTGTTTATAGAAAATATCATTTTTAAATTTATTTTATTTTCTTAGAATCTTACTTTGATGGTTACACGTCAAGTTCTATTGAAAAAAAAAATAATCTTGGTGTTGTTAAAGAATAACAAAAAATTTTCATTTAATATATGATAATCGCTGACTGCCTGTACAATAACTTTACGAGTCAGGAAGTACGGATTATTAAGCATAAATTTTTCCAGCCAGTGTTAATTGCTTTATTGTTACTGTACGTGTCAATCAATCTATTGTGCGTAAAAAATATTGTTCGTTTAAGAACTAAGTAAAGTAATATAGAATCGTTAAACAGTTAAATAAAACAATTGTTTGAAAATCCTTTACAGCTCATGACAGATAATAAAAGAAAATTTCTAGAGAAAAGCTTTCTTAACCATCAACTACATCATCGATATTCTTGATAATAGTTGTCATATTTTTTTTTGAAGACTAAAATAAAATTACACACTTATTATCAGTAAGCACTAGAATACTTTAGAGATTAACATTTTGATATCAATGTTTCAGGTGGAATCTGTTGAGCTTGCTTTGAAAGTTCTAGATGGTTCGCAACTCCGAGGAAAGACACTTTCAGTTCAACGTGCTAAGTTTCAGCTTAAGGGCCAATATGATCCAGCATTGAAACCAAAGAGAAGGAAAAAGGACAAAGAAAGGCAGAAGAAAATTCAAGAAAAGTAAGTTTCATATAAGAATTGTCAAGTAACTTGACAGCTAACTTGGTAGACTCCTTGACTGTCCAACGAGAAAAGTAAAATTTTAGACTTCGAGGAATTTGAGTACCTGGCTCGCGTGTTGCATGTTCTTGCATGATGATGATGATCTGCAGAAGATGAGTTACAAAGCATTAGTGGAGATAGCCAGACTGCTTGGCGTTGGCGATTCTCGTGAAAAGTAGCAGCTGTGCAAACTGATCATTCAGCAATGCTTCAGTTTGGACTTGTGGATACTGACCAATCAGCACGCATGCTAACATTTTTTAATTTTAAATTCATATGTTTTGCTTTTTGCATGTATTCTTGGTCTGGTACGATTAAATCATGAGTCTCCATGTTTGGTAAAAGGAGAGTGCATGCAAATGATTCCTTACATGGAATGAACACGCTTACCAACTTATTTATCCAGCTGGCCTACAGCCCAATTACTTATCTTGATTATCGTGAGAGTTTCGTGTCACTGAATTCAAGGATCCTCACGTTGATTAATTCAAGCGTTTTTGACAAAACCTTATACAACATGGAAATATCTGACTGGTTTTGCCTTATTTAGTTTTAACAATCATGTGACACTCTTAATGATATGTAGATTTTTATTTTTGTTGCAAAAGTTTCTGTTGCATTAAGAAAACAAATGTCTGAAGTTCTGTAAATATCTAGTTTCTTCAAGCATTTCTCCTGAGGTTTCCTCCATGTTTATACAGCAATCTTTCTAACTGTAATTGAAGCAGCTAAAAATCTAGGTAGTGCAAGAATGATTGGGGTTATTTTTCTTAAAAATTTTTCCAGAAGTACCTAGTGATCATCTTTATTGCTTTTTAATCATTTTTAAATTGATAAGATCTTCTTCAAATCAAATGAAACATTGCTTTTTATGAAGTTTTTTCTATTAATGTAAAGATATATTTTTTTAAAGCAGTTATAAGCTGGTTTTGTTGTAAAGTAATAAATAAACTGTTTGAAATAATTATTTAAAAAGTGAACTATAATCTAAATAAAATATTGCTCTTCATAGTTACTTCATCATCATTATAAAATAACTGGCTAACTACCTCAAATGCTATTAGAAAAAATTATCCATGACTGCTATAAAGTAGGTTAGTCACACTTTATTATTGGCTTGCTGAAGTGTATCGAGTTGCATATTATTATTATCCAGTTATAAATTACAAAAAGGTTGGCATAAAATATAATTAAATTTATTTGTTAAGAAAAAAGATCTTCATTTAATCCACAATTTTAGTGACTTTAATTTTATCAAATTTAATTAATCATTTAAAGTCACGATTTCTTTTTAAACTGGTAGGCAACTAAAGAAAGTTTCAAGGGAAGACCAAATATTGAGTTCAAGTTTACTCAGTAGAAGGTTTCTTACTACGTCATGAATCATATCTTATTATGACGTGTGAAGAATTGCACAAAATTTCGGACCAATCAATGTGACTCGGTAACAAAAAGTACCAAACATGTAAAATAAGTGATGGGCCAGTTTTTAATCCTGGACACACCTCGCTGGAAGACCCTTGTATAACATCAAGCTTTCATACAGTGCATAATTATTTATATTGTGAATTTTTTTTATTTATATACAAGCATGTAGTCACATTAGAAAAATGATCAAGAGAAAAGAGTGTATGAAAGAAAGCATGGATAAGTTATCAATAATTCAGCAGGTAGAAGTAAAAAGTGATATTATGTATAGTTACTTAAGACCACTGGATGTTACCAAAGACCTTGAAAAAATCTAGTTCAGAGAAAATTCTTGTGGACTTCTATTTTATTACTTATACATATATATTTATGAGAGTTCATCGTTAGTGGAATTTACTGAAAGAACCGCAAGCTTTGATACATCAGCTTGAAAATGCTTGGATGAGACTGCTGGTCTCGGTGTTTGTCTTCAGGGCATGAACGAGGCCAGTTATTTACTGAGATGTGATCGAAAGGCACGAGATACAAGCCGGAAGCTGCTAAAGCATGACAGTAGACCACATCAATCTGCATAATTTTTTTAACCACCAATTTTAGTCTTAACTTCTTCACGATTTTGCAATTTTTAAATGAAAATAAAAAAATAATGAAAATATTAAAACATATATAGTCATAGTTTCACACAGAAATTTTTAAGTTTTATTCTTTTTCTTTCTGATTTTACTCGTGGAAGGTATTTCTTGTACTGAATTGAATCATCACGTAGAATGCTTGATTACCATCTAGGAAAATAAAATGTTGAATTCGTCGTGGGCGAGCTGTAGGTAATTTATAACTTGCAATAAGAAAAGTCAAGAACTCGTATATAATAATAAAAAATTTACATAATTATTAAAAAAAAAAATGATTAACTTTAGATCCATTATTGTTATAATCTTGTTACTACAAGAAATATTGCAGTCAAATTTAGAATGACAACAATTTTAACATCTTTTAATGTTGTGTACTTCCATGGTGTAATGTTGGCTTGATTAAGTAATCAAGTAGACGTATGCTTTTTTGCAGTTTCAATGAATTAATTAATCTTGGAAAAACAGATCAAACGTTAACTTATTTGATATAATTAGTGTGTTTAACTGGAGAGATGAAAAGAAAGATATGTTATTCTCGTCTTTTGATATTTTTTCAAACGAAAAAAAGTAATATCATGTTGAATCTGTATGAATGCTGTAATCATGATTAGTGCTTGGAATGTTTAATATGAGATTATGTCAATTATACATTTGTTTGGTGAAACTATCTATTCATTGTTTTAATTTTTTTGATAATTTATCAGTTTTTGAAAGCTTATGTATACGTACGCATAGAAACAGATACCAAAATATTTGAAGATATTTTCTGATAATAAAATATTACGAAATTTCATACTAAGACTAATTACTAAAATTAGATATGATTGATGATTACCAGTTAATGATACTTATTTGCCAAAATAATTATGTATTCATTTAATTGCTGAATATATAACTATTGAAAATAATTGTTATTTGAAAAATATTATTAAATAAAAAAAAATTAAAGTTTAAAAGTATTTATTAATAAAATTAACTCGTTTTTTTTCAGAAAATTTACTGTTCATTTTAATTCGATAATTATTATATTTAAATTATTTTTTTTTATCTGAATGAATAAATAATAAAATATTAGTTTAAATTCTATAATTTGTATAAGAAATTTTTTAAAATAAAATTAAAAGAATTTATATTTAACCTTAAAGATTACAAAATGTATGCTTCTTTGATAACAATAAGAAAAGAATTTAGAGAATAATCTACATCAATTTAAAAATGATTATTAAAAAAAAATCATAAAAATCATGGTACATTTAATCCTTAGCAAAAATTAATATTAAAAAATGTCTATATTACCTAAAAGTTCATAAGAAATATTTGCTGTCTGACTGAAACGACAAAATATTGAAACATTGCAATAAATATAAAATAAAAATCATTCATGCATGAAGCATGTATCGCCCAATTTGCCATGTTCTTGAATATTAGAAATAAAATTTTTTTGTTCATAGTTGGTATGATATACCTGGTTGAAGGCGTAAATAATCACAGATAGTAAACATCTAAAATTGTTTTTGATTATACCTTTGAGTTGATGATGGTAGTGTAAGACCAATCCCTTGCATATCAATGATCTTTCATGGTCGATAATAGTTGACTAAGCGCTTAAGCAGTGACATTTCAATCATACCTAAACGGTCTAAGTAGTTTAATCGTCTACAAGAGGGTAGTTAATATTATGCTAATAAGAACAATACAATGCATTAAGGCTAGAAACGTATATTGTCATTGGATGCGCTTCAGTTTTGCTAGTTCATGCGTTATGAAGAGCCACTCAAGATGCACATCATAATGCTCCTCTCAGTCTGAGATAGATTAATGCATGCCAGGCGTAAGAAAATACTAACAGTATGCTTTTCAAGTACTGGATAGTGTAATGAAATAGTTTATATCTAAGAAGCTTCTTATGGTGATGGTTTAGTTGTATAAAGATAATTACAATTATGATTATAACGTTGATGATGCTTATCATGATTTTCAGGCTATTTGATTGGAGACCAGAACGTTTACCAGGCGAACCTCTTAAGTGCGAGCGAGTCGTCATTATCAAAAATTTGTTCACTCCTGAGGATTTTGATAAAGAAGTTACTCTTATTCTGGAGTACCACCAGGATATTCGTACTGAATGCGCCAAGTGTGGTGACGTCAAGAAGGTTACGATCTATGACGTAAGTTTGATTGTATTCTATTTTTAAAAACTAGATCTTTCTCTTTTTATTTGCATATATGCGTGGGTGTTAAGTTGGAGATCAAACAAGACTAAGTGAAGTAAGCATAAGTAAATAAGATGATTTTTGTAATGAATAATGGTGTGAAAAGTACTAGAGTTCAGTTGAATATAAGACATTTTTGATTAGAATATCTTTCTTCAGGCTTTTCAGACGTAATAATATAAGCTGATAATATACTCATAAAAATATTTCCTACTAATTCATTCTCTCGGATATCTTAATTATTTTATGAGTTTACTCATAAAAATATTGATGTTATGAACAAATTTATATTTGTCTCTTTTATTACATTCTTGTATGTATTATTTTTTTGATTGGAGTGATGAAATCATCGAAGCTTTTTAATCTTGACATGGCGTGATAGACATAGTAAAATTTAATTGCCGAATTTTATTATTATGTTTTTTTACAATAGAGTTAAAACGGTCTTCTAATAAACTACATTTTTTTTCTACATTTTTTCGCGAGGACTTGGATGTTGGAGTGAAAAAAGAATAAGTAAGGATAACATAGAGGATAGAATGCACTTTGACATTGAGTAGATTCATGGCTGAAGCGCGACATGACTGGGAGTGTTTCGAGACGAATTTATAGGATCAGGTCACCCTTTTGAGTGATTTATTTGCCTTCCAAATGCTCATCCTCACTTCCCATTTAATTCTATTCTCGCCTCACTTGCTATCAAAGGTGTTCAATGCTGCATTCTTAACGAGCACAGTTGTGCTAAATCCATAATCTTTGTTGAATGAAAAGAATTGCTTCCTTAATCAAAGAATAAATTGGTGATTTCATTTGTATTTTAATGCCCAATTGAGCAAAGTTTTATTGTTTATTCAATTACTTGATGTTACTTTTGTTTGTATTGATTGTCATATATTATTTTTATTATAGAGACATCCTGAAGGTGTTGCCCAAGTTACATTTAGTAACCCTGACGAGGCTCAAGCATGTATTCAGCTCCTAAATGGACGTTGGTTTGGGCAAAGGAAAATTACCGCCGAAATATGGGATGGAAAAACTAAATTCAAGTTAGTAAAAATAGAATATTTCCTATTTTACCAACAAAAGTATTAACTTACCGACACACGATATGTGTGGTATAATACAGCGCTGCTATCTGTATCTGCCGTATTTGTTGATGATAAAATAATTATCATATTTTGCGTTTCAGGATTCATGAGACAGACGCTGAAATTGAAGCTCGTTTAGACAAGTGGGATAAATTTTTGGAAGAACAAGAGGATAAAAAGAATGAATCAGCAAAAACATAATATCAATAAGTCACGCTAATTAGTTATTAAATTATATCTATTATTACAATATAATTTCTGTATAAAATATAGAACAATTAATCTTGCTTTTGAGGCTTACTCAAATTTAATCTCTACATCTTTAAATAATTAAAACTATTTTAAATTCATACCACGATTATTATAAGTTCTTAATGTCTCTATGAAATAAAAAGGTAATTAATAATTATTATTATTTCATTATATAACTTTAATTATGTTATTTATATACATCTATAAGCATACTAAGACATAATTTACTATATTGCAAAGTTTGTAGAAATGGATATAAAGTTGATGTAAAAAAGTTTTGACAAAAATTGAAGGACGATTTAGAGCAAGTTGGTGGACTTGAATAAGAAGAAGGGGTGGATGAGAGGCCTGTGGAATCTCCTAATTTGCTATTTCGGCATTCCTAAACATCTTCGTGTTGCTTTTCGTCCGTGGGACTCTTCGTGAGAGAGGTTACTGCTGTGGATCTGTCAAAAAACGTGATTCTTGTGAGCACGCGATTTCTTCTTTTTCAGCCAACTCTTTGTGGAGACTACGAACAGGATACATGTGGACAGCGGAAGGATCAAGGTTTAAATATACTGTGTGATGGCGATGAAATTCTAGCTAGGGAACAATTTGCTTTCCAAGTAGAACATTATTCGAGGGACCACCTTGTTGTCAGGTTGAATAACAATTGAAGAGACTGGTGGTCATCAAATGCTTTTTTGATACTTTATGTGGTAATTTCCATTCATTATCCTTCGTTTCATTGAATTTTAGAAAGAAAAGCATAGCTACTACTATAAAAAAGGGAAGGTGATTTTTTTGTCATGACAAAGTGTGCTGTGATATTCATGAAAAGAGAATCAAAGAATAAATTATCGAATTAAGTTATAGCAAAAGTAGGGTATACCTCATCTTTAGAAGGGGCTTATTCGTGCGAGAGAAGCATATCTCCCTTGTCAAACAATATAATGTGACGCTTCTTCAATCCAAGCATTATATTTTCTCCTCTCCATTCATCGTTTGCAATACCACCCCAATTGTAATATCAATGACAAATTTAATGCCCAACTATTAGCAGCGGGGGTGCGACTTTGAGCATTGTCAAGTGGAGCCACGTGCACGAGCATCAACCCCTGTATGTCTGCTCCTTCTTACTGATGTGTTTGATCCAGTGAGTCTTCGACCCTAGCTCTTGTAGAGGGTGAATAGGATGTCGAATAGATCGCGTAAAAAACTATCAGAGTGCAATGTCACGCTTGTCTATGGGGTTTTATTGGATTTTGCTTGACACCCCACAAAACCGGGACCTGCTAGATTACACATTGGATTAAACACCGGCTACGTTAGAAAGCCATTTTGATACGGTCAAGTGTTCATCATTGACAGAAATACCAGTGTCAGTAAATAATAAAGAGTAATTTTCATCACTACCTTGGAACATATTTTTTGTTCATACTTTTATTTTATATAAACGTTAACAATATAATTGTGTCAATGTTCCAGGAATGTCACTAATAAAGCTAGCAGCAAACTTGGCAATTTCACCAGAGGAAAAAAGAATGTAAGAAAAATCACCAAGATCCGGGAATTCTTGAAGATCGTTTCGTTGCAAAGTATCTCGAGAAAATTAAGCTTCCCGAAACACCGCGAAACTGTTAATTAAGACTCATTGTACGCCTGGTCTATGCAGAGGTTGTTGGTGGGTTCAGTATAGGCGAGGAAGAAGAGAAAGAGAAGAGAACAAGAAGACGATCGAAGCATGAACAAGTTCTACAAGTTGTGGTGTTTGAAAGTGCGACCGTAGAACGCGAAAGAACAGGAGCAAGATAGAGGGAAAAGAAGACTCAGGAGATGGTGGATAGTTTAACCCGACAAGGAACTTGTTAATACCGCGCTAGTCGGGGTTCATTGTAGGATCAATACAAACGGGAGCGTAGGAGTGGCACCCGTTGCCTCATTGGACGGCACCAAGGCTGGCTACGATTGGTTGTGGTTGGTACTGCCAGGAGGCGTATCCCATCATCGGGACCGGGGTGATCGGGCGGTCCTCGACCCTCGTCGGGGGCAGCCAACTAAAAAGACTCAAGGGAAAGGCAACTAGAAAAAGATTCGTGGCGGTGTAAGAGGGTGATACGGGCCCTCGCTTCAGTCTGTGTTTGCTCACCATCAGAGACGCTATACCGCAGGTCTATCCTTGGATGTAGTCCCTAGGGGTTCCGGTGCCGAGAAATTTTGTTTCCAAAACAACGACCTGTCATTCATTTAATTGATGCTCAAGGGATTGTTGTCATTTACCTCCACTTGCTAGGATTGTTTTCCAGTTACAAGTATTTCATTGGTGATAATCATTTGGTAGTGTGTGACTCAAGTGAGAATAGTGAAGATTAGAGGAGGGAAAGAGGATCAAACTGCAAGTGAGTTCAATAAGAATTAGTAGACTACAGTCTTAACCGACGGCACGAGCACGGATCTGAAACTTGTGATATAACCAGTGCATTATCAGTGTTTTATTGTCTACGACCATTAATAGTGTCTGACTTGTTGCTAAAATAAGTGTAATCCAATTAAAATACAAACTGTGAAATATCAGGATCTCCATGTGTCGTATTGCTGGTGATTCCTTGGCGGCCTTTCGACCGTGAAGGATAAAAATGCTGTGTGGTTGAAGTACTTGGGGACCGCCATAAGAAACAACCAAGTGGGAAAAAAAATACGAGCGTGGAGGAGGTAAAGGGTGCGGATTACGCGAGTGCAACGTTCGGGTACGCAAGTCGGCAGGCCGGCTCTGGGGTGCCGGGTCCGGGGGGTGTGATGAGCTGTTCCGAGGTGATGTATCAATATTATCCTTATCTCTATCAGAGGCCACCGCCGCCCCCGCACCCGAGTCACCCTCATGCGGCGCCGCATCCTCATGCTCACACCAATCCTCATGCTGCTCACCACAGCCCCGCGAGACCCGCACCTTTTCAACCCTTCTCAGCAGCTACTGCAACTCATCAATATGACCGGGTGAGTACATCTTATCTACCACCATAACAATAATAATAACCATAAACACATCGTTATCTGTTGATAAATGTATCCAAGAGAACAAGTTTTTAATGATCTTGGAGAATTAACTCCAGTATATCATCAACTAAAAGCTTTTCGTTAGCGCCGTGTCATTCAAATTGATCTCCAAGTGATTTGGCTTATGCTGCATAATTGATAAAGCGAGTCCAGGAGTATATCTCGGCAGGAGACTAGAAGTCTAGTTAGGGGTGATGAGAGAACAGGTTCCATGAGTGTATAATCCTCAGGACAAATGTGTCCTTATGAGCTGGGCGTAACTAATCGGATTAACACCTCTGGAGTGAATAATGAAGCACAAAGGCGGTATTGGACCCTTCCGCACAGGTATAACTAGCGGATTACCATGCTGAGAATTTAATCATATACTTTTTGATGATCTGCTGTGTAAACGAAGCTGACAGGTTTTCATTTAGCGAACAAACAAATTTAATTCAAAGCTTTCACGCTTATTATTATATATCTGCCTTATAAAAAGATTTGTTTCTCCTTGTAAAATCACGAAATCACTCAAGATTAAGTATCCATTAACTTCCTACGGTGCTAGACTCTTCAATAAAATGTGTTTACAAACATTCCATCTGCAAGAAACCGGCGTGAACCTCTCTACCGTCGGGGGATTCCAATGTTGTCCACGTCTACTCCTGAAATAGTCTCTCCTTGGATCCTCAACTCTTTTTTTCTTTCTTCTTTGCTTCTTCTTCGAGTTTTCGCCCGTGTGTCATTTTAATATGTCTGGCGGGAGGTCAAGCGTGCTCCTGGTCTACGTGCATAACCATCTACGCGCGACGGGGTGTCGAATGCTGTTTTGCCGTTACACCGGTGTCTTCTTTACTCTTCATTTGTTTTTTTTTCTTCTTCTTCAAATAATTCTTTTCCTTTTTGAAAAATTCACTCATTTTGTTGATTTTCAACAACATATTTCCTCCTTTATGCTATCATATATTACCAAATGGTTGGATATTCTTGTGTTTGTACCTACCACGTTGATTGAGAATGAGATTAAAGGTGTGAATATTCAAATGGTCTAATTATTATTCGTTATATATAAATAACTTGCTGATACGAGTTTATATCGTTCTCGTGTAATCTTTACTTATCAATTTTGATGCATCTTTAACTGACAATTAATATTTAGTGTAATGTAAAATTCCACACTCAAATCATTAATCTTACCAAGTCTAAACATTCTTTTCTATGTTTTATGTTTCAATTTAGAGTCGTTGAGGAATTCGGAGCAAGATGGGGTATATATGTTAAGTTCTTGAATAATTAATGGTATCGTTTTCTGGTAATGTGTATGAAGTTTACACATATTTTTCATTAATATCAAATTGTCAATGGTATTTTATTCATTACAAGTTGTATTATTTTTTTATTAATTAAATTTTTCAATTTTTATCTAACAACTCATTTATTCACATAATGTTTTAATTTTTTTATTTGTTTATTACAGAATTAGATATTTATTTTGATAATTTAATTTAAAAGCATTATCTATCAATTACTTTTTTCATTTAATATCTTTACTTCAATTAGTATTTCAGATTTTTTTATCAATATATTTATAAACTATTTTTTATAAATACCGATATTTATTTTCAATTATAGAGAAGTATTTTTTTACATACAAATAATTGTGTTAATGTTTGAAATATTTTTTAGAGCCTCTCAATTTGATACATCTTTTTTTGTTAAACAAAATTTTTTAATTTTTTTTTTCAATCGGAATTTTTGAGTTGATTTTAATTATTAAAGAAAAAATGTTGATAAAAATAATATGAGTAGTGATAAAAATGGAATTATTGTGTAAAATAAAACGACTGTATCGTTGAAACCTCTTGTAAAAATGATCCATACTTGCAAACCAGCTCCAACTATAAACAATAAATAATATCCATACCAGGTTATTAAATTATATCTGACATTTTGATTGAGAGTAATTTAATATCAGAGTGATTTGAAGAAAAAAGTCGCGAGTATAAAAATGATAATGGTCTGGTGAATTATTAGATAATTAAGTGGATAAATAACGGATTAAATTTTAAGTATCTTGAATATGGTATGAAAGGGACTATATACATATGCTTTTATCTGTAGCCGTGAATAATTCTTTGCGCACGGTCAGAGGCGAACTTTTCGAGTCAAGCAATAAAGCACGCAAAAGTCTGGTGCTTAAACTCTTCTTCTTGGTTTGCAAGTGGAGAAAGAGAGAGTGAGATAGGAAATTGAAGGTAAATGAGAGGAGAGAAGAGAAAAAGGCGCGGCGGCAGTCGTGAGAAAACGGGTTGATCGTCCCGCGAGTTTTTAACGTTCCGCACCGTGTACGAGTAAGCGCGCTCGTGTATTCGCCCGACACCGCCGGAATACGCTCGGCTATTAATTCCCAGGTCCCCGAGGGAGAAAGAGAAAGAGAGACACCGGTCACCGCGTGGCAAAGAGGCAAAACCGAGCGTTGGGTCAGGCCCTAAATAAAAGGAAGAAACATTTAAATAAAAGTAAACTTGTGTCGCCGCTCTCTCGACTGCCGACTGGCCGCCGTCGTGTCCGTGAACTCTTTGCGACTTGAGGAAAAATTTTATGCCTCCAAGAGATACTTGGTTTCGTTAATAATTTTCACATTTAATTATAGAGCTTTCATCAACGTGTATTTTCCATTAGAATACATTTTTCTGCAACAGCTACTGTTTGTTAAATTATTACACTGTTTATATAGCCTTTAGCGGTATTTTTTTAGCTTGGTTCTTTTTTCTTTTTCATACCATCGTTACTTGTGACATGTGACGAATGTCTTGTCGAGGCGATCGTTGTCGACAGTGTTCGCGAGCCAACTTCCAATGCGAGAAACCAAGAGAAATGTCGACGGATCAGGATAGAAACGGCTGTATAACACGAGAGAACATTCAAAAAGTAAGAATCACTGAGAGAAAAGTGCTGTCAGTAAACTAAGACCCCACTGTGTCAAACAGAAAAAGCTTACGCCAGTGGGTTTAAAAAAATCGACACTCAGATAGTACTTAACTTCATTACTCAGCTTTATAGGAGGAGAAAAAATGAAAGAAATCTCGAGAAGCTTTGAAAAAAATTTACAGTTTTTGTTATGATACCATTTTACAAGAAATTTAAAAACTTTTTGATATTTTTTGTTACGTTTAACCAAGAATACTAGTTTTAAGTGAATTACTGGAAACATTTTCATAATTTGGAGTAAAAGAGGACCTTCTTCAACGAAGACTTGGTTTATTTTAATTTTTATTTAGCTTCATAAACATTAACTTTATTTATAACAAATAATAATACTACTTAAAATAAAATAATAATAAAAACTTTCTTGAATCATTAGAATGATTGTTTTTAATTATATAATTTTAAAATATAACTCGATTCATAATTTAAAAAAATTAAATTGATTTAAAAATTTTAGTAAGGGTGAATTGAAAGGATGTTAAAGGAAGAAATTATTAACAAGAGTAAAGCGATACGAGCAAAAAAAATTTAATTTAAAAAGAGAGAGATTAATATATGTAAAAATTATAAAGTTGCAAATGAATAAAAAAATATTAAATAATATAATCATGATGCATAGCTAAAGTTATTATTAATTATTATAATAATTATTAACGTAGTTATTATTAAATTAATTATTTATTAAACTTATAAGTTTAATAATTTATAGTGATTTTTAATAGAAGAATAAATGAAAGTAATGAAGGAATTTATTTTTGAAAATTTTATTTTCAATTTTAACGAACTAAAATCATTTTTATAGCTATAAAAATAGTCGGTGGAATTGTAATTGTAAATTAAGACAACAGTTTACCATAAACCAAGAAACATTAACATTTGATAAAAACATATTATCCACATCCAGGTAAAATAATTCAAGAATTTAATACGACAGAGTTTCAGCTCTTCCTCATTAATCTTCAAAGGTTCAATGATTATTTTCTTCACATTCATTAATATAATGCTAATGATCTTAACTCAATGATAATTTAATACCAGCTCAGCATCAAAGTAGGCTATCTTTATGTTTATATTCAACAGCTTACAACATGTTCTTGATGCCAATATGACACATTAATGCATTGACAGTAGCAAGAAATAAGTGTAGTTGTTGATCAAGAATCCAAAAAGGTGTTGAGATTTTTCTGATGTAAGTGTAACGCGTAATGTCGACAGGAAGAAAACAGGTGTGTAGTATGGGATCATTAGATAAAACCAACTAGTACACAGGATACGAGAAATCAATTTAATGTTTCATTAGCACTCAACTGATCATTATTATATTTAACTCTCAAGCAATAATGTATCAACAACTCTAATATTTTGCAACTTATTGACTTCCGGATCTCAAAAGATTGCAAAATGTGCATTTCACAGCAGCCATGAGGTAAAATTTATTTCGCTATAAATCGATACTAGGATTTACGTGGTTTTACAAACTTTCGCAATGTTGTTTAGACGAGTTTTAACTCCTGGTTTCCGTTCGGGGAAGAGGCAGTAAAAAAAAAGTAGACACACACGTCACAAGCGTTACGAATGGTTCCGGTCGTTGATCGGTTTCCTTAGTTGCTTGTTTGTCTCGGCTTGCGTAATGGAAAAGCGATAAAACGTCCCCGGGGAAACCTGTGACGCGGTATAGGTATTCACATTAAATGTGTCTTTGATACATGTACATAAATACAGAGAGATGTATGTTATTAGCTGATGTCCTTTTTCACATCACGGAAACGTATGGAGGCTGCCTTTCTCTTTTCTCAATGAAATCATTCAGCAGCAGCAGCAACATGTTGGGAACAGCCTTCGAAATTAGAGAAATTCCTGAGAGAAAATCAGAAGCTGGTTAATTAACGAATGAGGACCACCTTGTAGAGAATTTAGTGCCGAAAAATCAAGCATGGAACAAAAGATACACGGCTCATCTTAACTAACCTATATAACTGGCTCCTGTCCGTCCAATCGTTGTAGTACATTTTCAAACGAACCGCGCAGTTTACCTGACCAAGTTTTACGATCGTCTCATCGAGGTGGCGATGTGTCCCCTGGGTTATCACAACCACAGGATCTGACCGGTAAACAGCAGTCTCTCTACTCGTCGTTCTGTTCCTCTTCTTTTTCCTTCTTCTTCTTCTTTTTCAACCTCTCTCAAGAGCCGCGTTCACTAAAGGGGCAGCACAACTGTGTTTTCTCTTTTCCTAAAGAACGAAGAAGAAGCGAAAAGAAGTAAGATAGTCCAACCAATTTGGTTGAAAGAGACGCGAGAAAAAGACACACGTTCTTTATTTTACCCCGAGAATGGAGTCGTTCTCGAGCCTCTTTTCTCTCTGATTTTCTGCGATATTCTTCCTTCGTGAATTTATCGGCCAGGTTAAAAGTCAAAGTTGATACTAAGATAGTTGTATACTTTTTGCAAACATTTTTTCGTATGCTTGAATTTACTTTTTCGAGTTTTTCTGTAATCTTATTAAGGAAATCACTCTCACCAAAATTATTGGAGCCACATCAAGATCTATTTTACAATATTTCTTATAGCTTTTCAGCAGCTTAAAGTTATTTATTATTATTTCAGTTATGGTTATTCATTTTGCACTAGATTTATGATGATAAATTCTTTCAAATGATCAAATAAAATCACAAATTTGTCAGAATCACTCTAATATTCTCTTCTTCCTCCAATCTGTCAACAATTACATTTTTTACTCATTTTAACTTGTGATAAAACATACTTTTTTAACTTCCAACTTTATATTTATTTTGTTAACTGAATTTCATCACACTTGGATGACTCATTGAATTTATTTACACGACAATTTTTCAATTCATGCATATGTAAGGTGTATCAAAAAATACATTAAATATCATAATTAATACTTGTAGGCAAATAATAACTATTGTTAACAGTCAATCATTCGTCAACAATAATTTATGATCTCTTAAAAAATTTTTATTCATAAAAAAAAAAAAATTATTTGTCAGCAATAAATGAATGAATTTCTATTAAATCAATTCAATCGTTGTATAAAAATCGTTAATGTATTCTTTTGAGAATTTATTAGGCTTTAAGAATTAATTATTACCTCGCAATTTGCAGATTTATTTTCAATTTTATTCTCTCAAATTTATTCGATTGTTAGCAGAGTTTTTGAAGGAATTTTTTTCTGATTAAAAAAAGATTGAAGCAAGTGATCGAATGATGATGATGATTTGGTAAACACATATGAGGAGAGGTTGAAACTATGAGTGAAGTAAAAAGTATTGTTAAAGTATTGTCAATTGTCATGTCCACGTGGCAGAAAAGGACGTCTAGAGGATAAAAAGATTCTTCTTAGTGCGAGTAAAAGGCGTTTAGTGTATAAATTATAACGACTTTACGTTTTTGCCCTCGTCACATGTTCACTCTCATCTCTCCCTTCTAGCTCTCTCTCTGGCTTCTTGGTTTCTCGCGCCTTCAGTTTCCTAGGTTCCTACATAAATTAAAGCCCGACGCAACGTCCCCATTCCATTCTCGTCGAGTTCGGTCTTTCTTTCTTTATCCAGTTTTTTTCTTTTTCTATTTCTACTTCATCTCCGCCTCTTAGAGATACGTATAAAAATATACGCTTGCGCGTCGCTACGTCGATATTGCCAAGAGTTGTAAGAGAAAAAAATTAGAGACAAGATGAAGATGAGAAAGAAAAAATTAACGTGTGTCTCTCCTCGTTATTTCACTGCGCTTTATACACATATTTCATTCTTTTTTTTTACTAAATAACTAGTATTTTTTGCAACGCTAAATATTAATTAGTTCATTTTTAAAAACAATTTTGGAATATTAGATTGCTAAATGAGGTCCGAATTATGCCAAAAATGTGCTGATATTGTAAACATCTTATCTGCTTATTAATTAAAACCTTGATTTTAAATGTTTTACATAAATTAATCATTTTTTTTTAATTTTACTGATTAATATAATTTTTTTTAACTGATTAAGTGTTGATGAATTTTTGGAAATTTATGTAAAAAAATGTTTAAACATATTTACTTTTCATATTTTCTAAAACAGGAAATAATATAAACAGGTTTTCATGTATGTTTCATTGAATTTTTTACCCGGAAGGATATCTCTAATAAATAATAAATGAATCCCGGTAAATAAAATGTGCACTCGGTTCTTATAATTTGAATTGCTAGTACATTTTACAAAAAATATGACAATCTAATCACGATTTCTTTTTATAAATTTATAACATCATTTTTCTCAAACACTTTTTTATAAAATATCAAATCATAAATAATTATAAAATTTCTATATAATTTATTCTTTTGGAATAAATGATCAACAAAGTGTTTTTAACTTGTTCATGTGTACACAGGGATAGCAAAAAAAGTATATAAAATAATTCTTAAACATCTGGACAAAAATGAACTGATAAATTTAAGATTTATTATTTATTTACTACGTAAATTTAAAGATCATTAGTTGATTAATTATTGGTTTTTTAATCAAATTAGTATCAATTTGCAGATTCATATCATTATTGGACAATTTTAAAGCACTCCTAAATGATAATCAATAATAATTTATTATATACCAATAGCTGATTGATCATAGACTTAAAAAAAAGTTGTTCCAAACTAATTTTTAATTAATAATTTATCTGGATATTTTTGTAATGGTAATTGTTTTGAAAAAACATCATTTTTTGAGAAAACTAAGTCAAGATCCAACTACCAATGCATATTTAATGAAATAATTGTTTAGTAAACAAATATTTCAGTGCACTTAAAGCATTTCAAAATAACGTCAGCTATTAACAATGTTAATTAAATATATTTAATTAACATGGTAGTCACTTTTTAACACGTTAAGCCTCTTCAATGTTAAATGCCATAAATAAACGATAGATTTTTCACACGGTAAAAAACGTGTAAAAAGTGTCTACAAATCATGCAAAGTTTGTTAATGGGCATTTTGCATTGAACACACTTTAGGTGTGTTATTTGAACATGAACGTTAAATATTGAGATTTGTAGTGGTAGAATGTGCTTTTTTATTCACGGATAAACTTGTATAGTTATTTTTAACAGTCGGTTAACAGTAATATTTACCAGCAAAACAAATTAAAAATTACCAGATTTTTTTATTTAGTAAAAATAGCTAAATAATTTAATAAAAAGTATTGTTCTAGTTGGTAGAAATTTTTTGAAAAATTAGTCGTAAAAATTACTGTTCCGGTTGATAAAAATTATCAAAATAGGAATTTTTACTATTTTTTGTGGTAATTTTTACCAACCAGAACAGTACTTTTTATTAAGTTATTCAGCTATTTTTACTAAAAAGAACGTAAAAGAGTGGGTAGGATTATGGTCCGGTTTATAATATGGTCCATTCATTTAACTGAGTATATATCATGTAATTGAGTAAAAACAAAAAGTGATTCATAATCCTACTATTTCAATGGATTACTTTTTGTTTTTACTCAATTCCATTATACTCTGTTAAATTATCGTTCGTATGATAAACGAATAAACTATATTAAAAACTGGACCATAATTCCACATTCTTGTCTAGTAATATTCAATTTTTTTTGCTCGTAAATTTTACTGTAAATTGACTAGTAACATAAAAATGACTTTACAATTTTATCCATATTGAAAAAACAAGCTATGATAAAATATATTACAAAAAAACATAATCTATTCAACTGCAATAATTTTTTCGCATAAAAATGAATCAAAAGACATTGGTGAAATGACTGTTAAAATTTCACTGGTGATTTGATTAATTGACAAAAGCATTCCAACAACAATCATCAATGATTTTTGAATGCTTATAACTTGTTGATCAAGATAGTGAGAATGTAATTAATGATGACAAGAATGATAAAAAATAATCAACTGATGATAAAATTCATCCAATATATATCATGAATTAATGCATAGAGATTAATCTTGTCTTCAATATCCAATATGGACAAACGAGGAAGCCAAGCATGGAGGTCGACTTATATATCTTGTGAACGATCGATACCTTGATATATATCCTTAATCGTTTTAACCCAGTGAGTACTCCAAGTCTACAACTCTAGCATTCTTGCACGTGTGGTACTAGAAGAGATCGACTGCGCAAGTAATTTGTTGTGCTACACTACTCTGATGTAGGATAAATTTCTTTGATGACAAACCGTGACATACGTGGAATGTTTTTATTCCACTGTGAACATTAATAGCTCAAATGAGAGTCGATAGAGAAATTAATAGGATCATGTTATGAATAAATAATGTCATTGATAAGAGTAATTAATACTAACAATAAATACTCTTTAATTAAGTAGTTATTTTTTTTTTTTAATAAAAAATATTAATAAAAATATTCATCTACTTCTAATGTAATAGAGTGGAAAGAATGTGCTTAAACAAGTAACAGAGAAAAATTAATTAATTTTCAAATTTCTAAGAGACTTACATAAAATTTGTTAATTTTCTTTTTTTATACTAAAACAGTAGTGACATTTTTCTGTTGACATTTCAAGCTTGTATTTTTTCAATAAATGTATCTGATAGTTTCAAGTAGTTATTGATTAATATTGAGCATAATTAATCATTTAATGTACACCTAAATCAATTTAATGATTAAAGAAAAATTTTCAAATAAATAGTAATGCTTTATGAATTCATATTTTTTTTGCTATTAGAGCAATTGAATTACTGAAATGTTTTATAAAATAACTCGAACAAATAAAACAATAATATTTATGTTGAATTTCATTTTAAAAATATCCAATTGAGTTTTAAAAGATTTGCATATTTACATATGCATGAATAAAATTAAACCAAGTCAATATGTAGCTCTGATAACACATTGTTTACTTAATTTTAATATACCAACAGATTGCTCTAAATTAATTCATCTCTTCAATGATATTCTAAAGCAAACAGGTTATATGAACATTTTATTAATCATAAATCTTGATAAAAAAGCATTACTAATAATTTTAAATAAAAATAAATATTCATGTTGACCATTTCTTCTTTTAGAAAAAAAGTTTCTAATTATTAATAACTTTTTCTTTATCATCAAAAGAAAATAATGAATAACGAGATGCAATAAATAATTTGAAACAATTATAATTTAAATATTGAAAAATTTATTTGATAAATTGAAAATTTTTATTTTTAAAAATGTATTAATTAAAACAAAGAAACAAAAATATAAAGAAAGCATGATAAATATGTGTAACACGTGAAGATGAAAACACGATAGATGAATGAAACATAGCGAGGTTCTAGTTTGTCAGCAGAGCCACGCCCAAGCTCGAATTATATTCCCCGTTTCCATCTGGCACCTTGTGAGAAGAGGTCTTTTGAAAGCGTCGTAGCGATCTCTCGAACACTAGCAATCCATAATAATCAAACGGACAATTCCAATCGAGACATTGACTTATTCAGTGTCAAGTTGGTCTCCAGTAGATCCGATCGGTTGGCGGTATATTGGCACACGTAGTACGTCAAGTTCGTGAAGAGAAGGTATATCAACCGATGAAATCTACTCTCACTGCACCTTTGGAGTTTCTGACGCGCAACAAGAGACGGAAGACTTGTTGGATAAGCCATCGAGTTCCTGTTCCTCTCTCGAGTCTCTGGGTTACTACTTTTTTTCCACTCTTGTAGATGGTGTAATGACGAGGATAAATGCGATAGAAAGAAGGGCCTTCGGCAGCAGTTGAAAGCCTGGACGTGTCCATCTGTCCACCGCGTGGCTTCTACCAAATCTGCAATTCAATTGCGCCAGAATGCATCGCGCGGGTTTGTCAGTCACAACAGTCGGCTGATCGTCGATTTGCAGTATCAAAAGCTTCAGTTTTTTTCCTTCTTGCTTTAACATTTATTTTTGCTGATCGGTACGAAGTAAAGAAATATTTAAAGTAAAATAAATGCAGCTTACACATCATGTTTTCAATGACATCAATTTTTTTTTCTTAGTTCCAGGTTCTAATGTTTGAATAACTCTGATCGGTGAGGAAAAATTAAATCGGTATATATGAGACAGGTATTTGAAGGTTACAGCACAGATCGAGAATAAGGTCCCTTCCTGACTTGTTCTTGTTTATTTCATTGATTTTTTCTCTTAATCGTTTGTTTCCGGAATCCGAGACCTTTTGTTCTAGAAAGGCAGTTTATATTCAATTCGAATCGTGGGATTTCTCGATCGTCTATCGATTCACACGATCGCCAGAGTGATGTCGATTGTTTTAGGATCTTTCGGCAAATTGATTTCCCTTAATTCCTTTTTTTTCTGCTATATTTTATTATTCTCTCAAACGGATATCATTAAATCCAAACCATTTTTTCCCAACTATTATTAATAAATTTTTATCATAAAATGTTATTTATGATTTTTCTTGTTAAAAAAATTTATACAACATCAAATGGATCTTCATAAAAGAATTTATTCCATATTGTAGGGGAGGGTGGGGTAAAGTGGAACACCAATCAACAAATTAACCATTACATTAACAAAGATTAATAATTTTTGATGCATGAATAAATTGAAAAATTGATAACCAAAAAGTGCAATTGGCATTTATTCGATTGTAAAAAAAATTGTTTCTATCATTCAATAAGCATCAATAGTCTTCGAAGACGAAATAAAAAAATTTCTGATTAAATTCAATGCAACAAAATTCTAATGCAGTTAAAATATTCATTTACATGTTTTAATTGAATTTAATTCAAGAATTCATGTGAACCTGCCGATCAATCTACTATAATATTTATTCAAACTAATTTAATACTTTTATTTATACACTTGAAATGCAGTTAAATTTTTTAAAAGTAAAAATTCCAATGATGAAAGGAATGCTATAGTACAACAGTTCTCGCTCGAAATTCGCATTCCTATTAAATGTGTGCGATCGAGTATATAACATAAAAATACATTAGAACTGTGTGTGCAATGATAGAAGAAAAGATTTCATGTTTGTTAGCGTAGTAACGCTATTGCAGGTAGATAAACAAGCCTAATCCAACGACAGCATCGAGAAGAAGTAGCAAAGTATGTGAAGTAAGTGGCGAATTAATAATGCTAGTAGTTGGTGCGCTAGAACTCTTTTATAGTCATTTTTTTTATTACTCGTTTAGTCGACGCAGTAGCGGCAAAGATAAGCGTCCATTACTGGAATACCGACGAGTGCGTTTGACCGACGACTTGGTCAAACACGGAACTTTGCTACTTCACTCCTCCTCTAACCTGTAATTACTTTAAGCCACATGCAATCGACGGGCATTTGCACATGTGCAGAGAGGTAGATATATTTTACGAATATTTTATTCTACATTTTTTGTTGACTGCTAAAGCAAGTCAAGGAAAATAAGGAGGGAGTGAGAAAGAGCAAAAGGTGGATGAGAGAACGTATAGCAATGCGGATTCAACGAGGTAGAGGATACGAGGCTGTCACGAGAGTATGATTTGTCGCGGCGTCGACCAGCTGCCGCCCTCGTGTCCCTCTTTCTCGATACCATGGTAAAAGAAACGGACCCTAACTGGGTCCCGCGTGTCCTTCGCAATATGTGTCTCCGGTCTCCAGAGCACATCGGACTCATTGAAAAAATTTCGGTTATTACCCACTCGTCTAAAATTAAAACATACCATCTATGTTATGCTCACTACTTTATTAGGCTTATTTATGATGATCGATAATCAGCCAATGCTGGTGGTGTTATTGTCATTACTGATATTTAATAAGATGGCTTGGAAATCTTATATATAATTTTCGCTATTTTAAGACCCTCGATTGAGATTGCTCAATATTTTTGATAAGTTTTACCATAAATTCAATATTATTATTACAAATTAATGAATCGTTTAAATAAATCGTTTTTTATCAATAATGTTTTCATAATTCGTTTAATGAGTGCAATAGATTGAAATAATTGTCGATGGATGATGGTAGGGCTAAAATATTGTAAAATAAATGTTTGTCCCCATTTATTTGCATGTCATGGCTTATTGAGAGTCAGTGCTGTCAATAAAATTCTGCTTATTCTTAACTTTAACAATGCTGCCCGTCATACACTGTAATAATTCTGTATATTATTTGTTTAAGATTCTTAACAATAAACTATCTATTTGTCTATCTACACTGAAAGAAATAAATAGTTGGATTTACTATTAATAGTTCGAAAAGGACTTAACTATTTTCTGTCAAATGAGAAATTAACACAGGATTATAAATCCAACTATGGGCCTCAACTATTATTTTTTAGAGTGTATCTATTAATTGACAAACGACTGAATTTGTTAGCAGCGCTTGGCTGATTTTATGTTTAGTTTCTTATTGAGACTTGAGCTGACCAGATATTTTCTCTATCATAAAGATCTTGTAATTGATTTAATAAACGTTTTAATCTTTTCTTAATCATTTTCGAGTTATTATTTCGTCATATTTTACAATATTTTTTGGTAAAATTTTTTAATAAATCTAAGGCAAGTCAGATGTGTCATAAAAATGATCCATTTTGAAGTAAAAATTCTGAAAAAATACACAAGTCCACGAGAGATCTTTCATGTTTTAAAAAATCGTTTGTGTTTTAAAAACACTCCTTTTCATGTACACTTTGTAATTTGCATTAAAATTGCATTAAGTGTATTTTTTCTTGTCTAATGACTTTATAATAATATTGCCAAAAATTTTATTATAACAAAAATTACTCCGAAATAATAAAAATTACTCCAAATGATTAAATAGTACTCCATTTTAATTCTATTACTTCTGCTTTAGAATCGTCTTTGACTTGTTCATAACATGAAGGCAGTTATGACCAAAACATATTTGTAACAAATTCAAAACCATTATTAAACTAAACTCATAGCAATGTTGAATTTTTTAAGAATATATTGAAGTTTAAAACACTTCTGATCTTGAGAATGGACCATTTAAATACCCGGAAGCATCCTCAAAATGGAGGATAACCAAAAGAAATCCCAAAGTTTTTTTTAGACTTCCTTTCTTAATTGTACTTGATTAATTTATTTAGCAAGAACTCGTTAAATATATCATTTATCTTCGATTGCTATTTTCAGTCGAGTGTGACAAGTCATTTATCAACGGGAATTATTTGAGAGTGCTTTGGGTAGTAGTCAGTTGAATGTAAAGAATCGACTTGAAAGATCGACTAGGACTTGAACATAAAATTCTCATCTTTCTCATGTACATTGTGTGATTTACGTCGACGCGACTACTTACTGGTTAAGTTACGATGTTTACCGATTCAATTAGAGGTACATCGTATGATCGTCGGGGGCATAAGATACATTTGTTTCGACATTAATTTACTGAAACGGTTAGCTGTCATAACAAAACTATAATAAACCGTAAAGTCTGGCATGAAGCCAGATGCTGACTCTAGAATCGACCATAGACCAAGTGGAAGAGACAGAGCTTCATAAAATACTCGAAATGGTCTGGACGACATTGTTTCAACTTGGACGAGCAAACCTGCACTCTGAATTTCTTCGATCTTGGAATTTTCAAGACATTGCAAATACTTTTCGCGATTGAATAAATTTAATGGCAATGAAATAGTTCGCGTGTCTTTGAGTTATTTCAAATAATCCACTGTAGTATCATTAAGATATAAACTGAATGATTTCTTCTTTCATGAATGGAGTCATCTGAAAAAAAAACTGTCTAGTGAAAATAAAATTGGAACAGCTGTTGAAATTTAGTTGAATCAATTTTAAATACAGTTTTAGGAGCATCTGAATGTGCTTTGATGTCATTTAAATTGTAAAAAAGTTATAAGAATGGATTTATTAATGTTTTCTCGTCACTAAGGTCAGCTTAATAGTGAATGAATAATATTAAATGAATGAAAACATTGGGATTTATGGAAGGTCATTAAAATAACTTGATGAAGTATAACAAATAGGGAAAATTGAGACAAGATTAATTTCTAATGAGTTTTATGATTTATAGTAGAAATGTTCAATCTGTCATTGGTGATTTAATCATCAATTCATTTTAAAATTGCATTATCATTTTTAAAAATAACTTGTACAATTTATGATCATAGCATACTTTATAACTTTTTTTATGATATTTCTTTGAAAAAAGGATTCAACTTTTTCCAAACTTTTTTCTATTTTTGACTGAAACTATTGTTGATGAAAGACTTATCTTGTAAGACCATGATAGACCTATTTGCAAACAGGTTTTCTACAAAAAAATCTATTCAAATAGTTATTTAAAATTCACTTTATGATCATCTTTCTCTTCAATTCAAATTCACTTTTAATTTTCATCACATGTTGACTTGTTTGGTGGTAAATTTATCATTGCTCCAATGGATGAATATTCACCAGGATGATCCCAAGATGAACAATCATTCCACCAAGTCTTTTTTGATAAATAAATAGTCGATGTTTTTTTTTAAAGCATTTTAAAACTGAAATTAGACTTAATCAATACTTAAATTCCACTTGAAACAAGCCCTTATTTTGATTCCTCCCAAGTACCTTAATTAAATGTAGGAATGCTTGGAAAATTTCTACTAGGGAGAGGAGTGGTCGTATTTACTACATCAGTGCGAGAAAGTCGATGTTGAGATTATAAGTTACAATTCAGTGACAGAGTGTATCTGTCCTTATCCAAGCTTGTCAATTCCAGTTGTATTAGCTACAAAACCGGGGATATCTCGTATTCCGCGGGTGTTCGCCGGTTTGATCGATTTACTTGGAAGAAACTGGACGTAACGGAGTAGTTTGCAGTTAAGATGGAAAATGAATCCTTCTTTTTCTTCAGTTTGTGGCACAAGGAAAGTATAAATTATTGGTGCAGTCGAGAGTGAACCTTCTTCGTTGATTCTCTCTTCCGTTTGCTTGGTGATCTCTTATTAATGTATACAGTGGTCTGGGTGCATTAAGAGAGTCATTTGTAAGTCATTGGTAACAAGGTGGTGACGGCAATGGTAGTTCTTTAGTGGGATTAGTAAAAAAGTTTTGCGTTAATCAAATAGCAAATATCTTGAATGTTCAATGTTTTATAATTCACCCTTAATACCAACTTATTAATAATTATTCTTCTTCATCCTATGATGTCATCTTGATCATTTGCAAGTTTTTAAAGGACAAGATTGTTCACTAGTATAAATCATTAACTTTGCCTGCAGAGCATGTAATATGTTAGCGTCACTGATGACAACTACTCGTTTAATCACTTCGCGCCCGTCTTGAATTCTTCAAATCGCTACCCCGCGGAAAGTAGATGATTTATCGGTGAGGATTGTGAACGAGTGTGCCACGTGTCTACTTCTCACTCTCGATCATCATGATCGCTATAACGTGTTTCTTCCTATCGTAGTCTTTCTTTCATTCTTATACCGCTATTTTTTCATTCTGCTTTGAGAAACTCGATATCTCGGCATCGGAATTTTTTTTCAAGCTTGTTCTACCGCCACCTTGTTGCATTACAGATACTTTATATGTAATTTTTTACATCATTTTTTCTTTTTTTAGCATTTTACTGCGCTTATTTAAAAACATATTGACTAAACTCGATTATTATGGACCAATGAGTTGAAGAATTTTTTATTTTCTGCAAAAAAGTTGATAAATAAATTTCGCAGTTTGGGGGTTTTTTTTCTGTAGAAGAAATAATCAAGTATAATTAGCTTGCTTGTTGTTTAATTTTGTGTATTTTTTGAGAGAAAAAGTATTGATAGACAGGTTGTCATCTTCATTACAGTAAAGTTTTCATTATAAAGAAGATTATAAGAAGTTTCAACTGTAAACTGGTTTAGTTGTAATACCAATCAGAGTTGCTGTCAATTAGACACTGCTTCAGAAAAATGATGTGGATGTTGTAGATCAAAATAGGAACTGATTGATCGTAGTGTTTAATTAGTTTTTTTTATCTCACCAGTGGTAACAAAACCAACTAATGAGCTTAATAAAAAATATTTACATTGTGAAGAAAATTTTTCCTTCTAAACAGGGATATTTTTTTTCTGCTTCCAAATATAGATAATTTGAGATGATGATCTGATTATGCGAGTCGAAAAAAAATAACATCATGCAAAAGATGAAATTCTTACACCGAAGCAAATTGAACGTTTTTACGTGAAACCATTTACGTCGTTACAGTTAGGATGAAAGAATAACTAATTACTTGAATTAATCAACGTAATGCCTAATATGAGTTAATTAATGTATTATTACTATCAAAAACATTGTGATCAAGTTAATAATTTTTTGGAGTCAATGAATATTCATTTGACACAAAATCAATAATTTATTCAATTGATTCAACTAAAGCATACTTAATTCCTTTAATTTCTTTCTTGGGATTATTTTATATAACCAACAAATATGATGGTTAATTAGTATCATTGATTCGCAATATTGATAAGTCATAATTAAAAATTTAATATATTTTAATTAAATTTCACTCCAATTACTCTTTACAAGACCTAAACATTTTCATCCCTTCAAATATTTTCTTTAATTGAAGTGATTTTTATCTCGAAATTTTTAATAAAAAAAAGATGAGTTTGTTGTAAATCAATCTATCTACCTCTGGATCTGTCTAATTTCAAAGTTATCTTCAAAATTAGATACAAGTTTTTAATTAATAGACTGAATCATATTCTCATGGTTTTAATGAAACTCTAGAGTTTTATTTATTTTTGAAAAAAAAATTTTTTACTGATCAAAACATGAAATTCAAAATAATGTAAAGAAACCATTAAACTCCAGGGGTCCATTTAATTCATTACTCCGCTACTGAGTCTACTGACTTAAAAATCTGGCATCAAGAAAAAAAAATATTTAACAATATTTTATTCAAATTTATTTTTCAATCTATCAATAATTACGTAGCTGTTTGATGTGTAAATTGGCACGTCATTGCTTGCAGAGAGTGTGTTACACTTGTCTCTTCAATCGACTTATCGCATGTGTTTGGCGTTCAAGATTTTTTACACACTTGAACACAGGTTAAACCAATGCAAAAGAGTAATAAAAGAAATGAATGAGAAAGAAAGAAAAATCGTAGGTGGTCCGAAAGTGTTCGTTAAGTTACATCGGTTAGATTGGAAGATAAACAGAAGTTACACCTCGTGGTAACACGCATGAGAATTAACATAGCGAAAAAGAAGTTGAACGTTGCAATCATTTAAAGAGTCGTCGATTCGCATTTCCATACTGGTGCCATTCTCGAATCGTTTAAGCCAACGCTTGTATATTATACTGTATACTTCTCCACATCTCTTACTCAAAGAGAGAATCTATGTGAGCGCTAACCAGATACTCTGTAGGAACCATTTATATTCACTTATCCGAGTATCTTACGCAGCCGGTCCTTTCTCCACGATATGTCCCAAGGTCCCAAGCTACCACGTGGTGCAGACAACCTCAAAAAATGTCCCGATATTTAGATAAGTCTTTGAAACCTTTAATCATAGACAGTCCTCATCATCCATCACTTTTGTCAATGATGACGTCATTAATGATATGAGTTTGCAAGGTTTGGCCTCTTGAGATTGAAATAAATGATTTGGGAAGATTTTATTGGGTTATTGGAGTCGTAAAAAGATATCATGTTTCACTGTTTAAGAGGCAACAGGTAATTTATTAGAAATAAATTTGCTACCAGCTATAAAAATTCTGAGATTTTTAACATCAACATTTTTCAATTTTAAACTAAGATATTCCAATTCTAATATGAATACTAAATTGATCATTTTCATTACTGTTCATAGCATCATTTATGTAGTATTGTATATGAGATATTACTGGTATGGTTTTATCATCTAGTTATTTCCCATGACTAGACCAACGTTGGTTACCATGCTTAATGAAGAACCAGGTCATTAATTCCTGATGTAAGATTGATGATTATGATAAGAAAAATATTTTTTTATTACAGTTGATAGGACTTGAAGGAATCACAATGCTCCATAATAATCAATAAAAAATCAATCATTTTTTGGAGTTTAACTTTTGAGTGTATTCTTAAAGTAAACTTGAAATAAGTCAATCAAAATACTTAAATACAACTATTCTGAATGTTTGATATTGATTTTTTTTCGCAATTTTCACTAAAAAGAGGATTTATTTATAGTTACAATTCTATATTAACTATTAGTAAATCTTACTTCAATTAAACGTGATTTTTTTCAGTGTATATATAGATTTCTGCTTTTATACTAAAAATAACTCATTTTCTGTGTCCACAAAAAAGGAATTCACAACATTTCTCTGCTTTCATCTTCAAATTTGACGGAATTACACTACTCCATTAATCTGACTAAAGGTATGGAAGTCTCATCATAAGCCAGAAATTTATAAATTATTTAATTTAATCATTTTAAAAAGCAATGATTGATATTGTTAGACATTAATTGAGCCCAAGATAGCTAATTAAAGCCTTGAGTTATATTAGATCCAAGGTGTCACCTTGTGCTAATTAAATAGACCCTCACTTCGACACAAATTAGGGAGTTAATTTTCATAGTACGTGTACGAAACCAAGTAGTTCACTTCTGACTAATGTAGAGCTTACTCCTCTTTCTCCTGCTTTGCAACCCTTTCAATTCCGTATGAGTGCACGTGTGCTAGGAAACTATTCTCTAGACTCGCGAATATAATTAAGAGAAAACTCCTTTCTAGAATAATCGTTCACAATGTGATTGAGTTTTTGAATGAATTCTTGGGATTGTAGCATTCAAGGAATTCAGCAAAGGGAAGGTACGAAGTAGTGTGTTGTGGACAGATGAGGAAATCGGCTGTCATGAACTGAAAGTATATATGCGAATAAATTAGGCACAAAATAAAGCATTATATGGAGTTGATGATGAGACTACCACACGTTTTTGTAGCGTCTTTATTCTTGGCACGTAATGACGGAGTGATGGCGATCAGTCGGGGGTCTGTTTCCGCGTCGCCCATTTTGATGGTGACAGGCCACGCGCGCCACTTGAAGATATCTCGAGTCGTCAATGAAAGTCAGTGTTGGTATATAGACACTCGTGTGGTACGCACGAGAAATTGATGAAAGTATGCCCGTGCCACAAATTCTTGAGGAGTTTTGGTACTTTGTTTCTTTCTCTCTAGCAATCGCATCTGTGATTGGAGCGAGGCGACGAAGACGCGCATGGAATCACTTTTATTAATGAGGGGACATTCCCGACAGGCTTTGAATCTTCGAACCAAGTGGATACGCGATGGCTTGCGCTCTCTCAAGTTGCTAAGAATCCACTGATATGCCTTCGCACCCGTGAACGACATTCTCAATGCAAGTAAAATCGTTTTGGGCGATCCTCCAATGAAGAACAGATGCGGACCCATGGTAAATGAGCTAGACTTAACCCTAGTCACTTTGAATAATATATTTTGTCTTCCTTTTCTACACTTCTTTTTTTCTTTGCATTTCACATGTTGGCTATTCTGACCCCAGAAGAAAAATAACCAAATAGAATTAGATAATTAAGCAATTTGTAGAATTGGCTTTTTTAGATTAACTATGCTTCAAATACTCGAATGGTTGAAATTTCATTGATTGAATTCCACTTATAGAGTGGCTATTTTCAAACACATTCACTAAACTTAGTTTTAGTGATTCACTAGCTTTCATAAATTATTTGAGGCATCACAAAAATGAAAATACATTCATCAATTAGTAGTGAGTAGTGAGAATTGTTTTTTTTTTCTCAAGTCTATTGTTTAGAGTTTTCTCTAATTTACTAGAGAGTTGAGTAAAAGTTTTTACAAAAAAAGTTACCAAAGATTTTTATGAAAGTTTCATTAATAAACTTGGGCTAAAAGAAGCTCAAGTACTGGATAATCAGTTCTTTACAAAAGAAAGTTTATCAAGACTCAAATAAACACATCGAAGAAACGAAGAAGAGACTAATTTTTAAACAAAGCACTAATTTCACAACTTCATAACATTGTTAAACTCATTATTACTATGTTGAGAGCATCTTTTGCGAAGGATAATAAATGATTATTACAGTCTTTTTACCATCAAGAGTTTTCCAAGCTGGAAGAAAACAAGAGATGGTAAAGATTCCTTTGATGTATTCTTGCTTGGGTCGCCTCTAACCGAGCGACAAATTCTTCAATATTCACACGATGAAAAGCCTCTTGACGCAAGATTAAACTTCACCCTATATATAAGTACGTTCGATTAAATCCCTTTCTCTTGTTTAACCTTTGAGAAAATTTGATAATTTCACTTGAACTCTGAAAAATACTTTTGCTATTCAATGACATAAACATTGACGATGGTAATTAAAAATGTTCATTGATCTCAAGAGACATTATGAAGGTCTTTGGAGTACTATTAATCATTGAACTCTACCTTGAAAAAGAACAACCAAAAGTTGACAGTGAATTAAATAGTTATTGCATTTATGATAACATAAGTAATTGAATAATTGAAAACAATAAAATAGCAACATTTGTTGATAGAATGAATTATTTCAGCTCTGGAATTTCAACAAGGCTAGATATTTTTTGAGGTTTCAAACAAGATTATTGTCATGAACGATTGCTTTGAAGATGTCCAATGCTTTATCTCAGAATCTTCATGTTACACTTTCTAGTTCTGACTTTTTGATTGATAAATAGAGATGACAGATGTTTGATAGAAAAGGTTAAATACTTGATCTAAAAAATTTTTTCCCATTTATTCAAACAAAGTAATTTGAATATTTAAACAATAGTTGGTAATTATAATAATAATTTTACTAATTAATGGTTTATTTTTTTTAATCGCATACCAATTGTAGTCTTAATCTTGATTGACTTTTCAAATAAATATAAAGATGATTTTAAAAATGTAAACTGAGACAGCTGTCACGTAAATATGTTTTCTTTATTAACATTATATTGGAATTTATGATTAAAATATAAAATTAAATTAACTTTATTATTAATATAACAAGTAATCAATCAATTAATAGCTTTGTTTGATTCCCCAGAAGTACCAAAGAACTACAAAGCAACATATGGTGTTCAGCTTGCGAAATTATCATAAATTATTTTATAACCATTTATTTCTACCTGAGTAAGAAACTCTTTTTTATATCTTAATGCAACCATAATCCGATAAGATATCGATAAATAATTGGAACAATTTTTTTCCCATGTTAAACTAAATTTAACAACTTATTCAAACCTTCTTTGGCTGCTAATTGGGCCGTTTGCTTTATACTAAAAATTGATTGCGAATCAGGGTTCATTAGTGAAACCCACATCAATAATTCATCCAACAATAAACAGAACAAACAAATGTACCAACAAATACTCCTTGGAAATAAGCTACCCAAACTAATGTCAACAAAAATAGCTCATAAACTAAAAGATTTATGATAAGATTTTCAATGATACTTAAAAGTTCAATTCATGAGTATCAGCTGGAACCAGTTTCCAATCAAATAAGCTTATCATATCAGGTCTCATTTGCCAGGGATATTCAGTAACATGTAGATAATTAGTCGTTGAAATTAGCCAATAGATAGAACCTCTAACGGAAGATGTGGTGATTGCCAAATGCGCTTGGCAATTAAAGATGTTAACGCCAGTGCGCAAGTTGATTATCGGAGCAAAGCGAGAAATGCCGAAGGAAGTTGATGTATGGAGGAACAATGTGATCTAAGCTCTATTAAATATCCCCTTGAAATGCATTCGCACTCTTTCCTGACAGCTTTACGAGATTTTTTTTTTACTTTTTACATGCATTATCGTGCTATAACCATGATGAACATGTGATACAAAAAACAATAAATTGAATGATTGTTCTGTTGATGACTACTAGCTACTTATTTATCATTTTCAGTGATGGTTTTTATTGCAGATAATATGACAGTTTTATGACTACTAAAGTCATAATTTAATCAAAATGACCCTTGGAAAGAAACAACCATTCTTTTCCTGTATATACGTGTGGAAGTTATAACGTAAAAGCCAAGTTGGTGTAATTGCAGACTCTTTGTTTCTTCAATTACAACGTCTAGACACCCGGGTTGAACGCAGGCGGGTATTCTTCCTCTCTGCCTTCTAAAGATTCTCCGGTTGATGCTAAAGAAATGTATAAAAGGGCGAATATGTAAAACGAGGAATTGTGGCGGTAGCTAGGAATTTTTATGAAGAATTTCATCCAGCTTTTAAACATTCCTCTTCAACAGTGTTGCCTTGAAAATTCAAAAGACTCACTGACATTCAGGAAAATGATATTCAAATTAATGTGAATATTTTTATGCTCAAAATATCTATTTTATTAGACGAATTATCTAAAAATATATATTCATTTAATTTTGTGCGGGTCAATACTAATTGATACAATGACTATCTTCTCTTATTAACCGTCTGAGACACCGCAGCTGTTTGAAAAATTCAATATCACACCTACAGCTGTTCAAGTTTATCTTTTATCATGATTGGTTGAATATTCAATTAATTGCATTTAAATTTTTCTTGGATGATACAGAAAAAAAAATTCGCTGCGGACAGGATTCGAACCTGTGCGGGTAGAACCCAATGGATTTCAAGTCCATCGCCTTAACCACTCGGCCACCACAGCTGTTGATATCGATCACTACTTTTATGAGTTTATCAGTCTCGTGATAATTTTGGTGTGATGTATTCTGTTATCGGTGCATATTTAATGTGTTTATTTTTCATTAAAAATTTTTTATAAACTAAAGATATCAAGATTTTATTCAATTTTGTGATTTAAAAATGGTTTAGAGGGTTTTTGAGAGAAAAGTTGTGATCGCAGTAGTATAAGAATTAGTATTGAACTATTTGAATCAATTCAGACATCTTAGGGATGGATTGTGAAATCTTTTTGAAAGAATTTTATAGTTCGATGCTCAAGGATTTTAGGCGAATAGAAAAATGCTCTTAGAAAGTTTTAAAATGGAATTTTAAAGGTTTTTAATTATTTCTTTGAACATTTTTATTTATTTATTTATTTGAACAATGTAGTAACATTCTTTTTAATTTATTGATCAATGTTCTTAAGTAAATAAGGAGTAAATAAAATTAATTTAATTTAATCAAGGACTACAATATGATGTACATTGCAAATCTTGATTTTTAGAAGTATGTGATTTTAACATAATATAAACTGTCAAAAAACAACGTCTCTAGTGTTAATTAAATTAGTAGCGTTATATTTAAATACTTCTAATGTATTAAAATTACACACTGAAGTTTACCATGACAAAGATAAAAAAGATCAGTGATTTTTGCCTATTTTTTGTATGGATTAACCACTGCCAATCTAAATGTGTCAATCAAATGCTTTATCGTAAAAGTATTTTCAATATTAAACGTTGTAAACAATTTATAGTATTTTTTTTAGATGATTTTTAAATATTTTTAGGAGTTTACCGAGATGTTATATGTAGTTTGCTTATTATTAAAAATCTGTATACATTAAAATAATGCATATTTAGGGTATTTAATATTGAAACTCCATATGCAAACTATTGTATTTTGTAGTCACTTTTTTACACATTTTAAAGTGTCTTAAATTCTGTAATATGTTTATAGAAATTTAACATTGCTCACACTTCATGTGAATTATTTTAACACATTCTGAACATCCTAGATGAACAGAGTGCATAATATTAAACATAGAAATTAGGCATTTTATTAAAAATATTTGAATTTATATATCTGAGTTATTAATTAATTAATTTATTTATTAATTAGTTAATTTATTATCTGAGTTTGTTATAAATATGGGTTTAAATTTATTTCAATCTATTTAAAAAATTAAAATTTAACAATAGTTGAACCATTTTTGTTTGTTTATTTTTCAAAATCAACAATTGAACAAACTTTCTCTAAAACTTTTAATTATTCAGTTACTTTTAATTTAATAAATTTATTATTATTATTTGAAAGCATCTGACATTATCTGTGGAATGCAAAAAATTTTAATATTAAGTTTTTATTAATTTTATCAGCAAAGGAACTTATTAAATTGAATAAAGACTCAAGAAAACTAAAGAGACAAATAATGAACTCGAAAGAATTTCCGGTAAAGACAAATGAATAGCGGAAATGAAAAACCAATTAGAAAAGTCACTAGTAATCCTCATGTAATAATTTACCTAGTACCTAGAAAGTACTTAAACTATATCCAAGCTAAATTTGTAGTTTACTCATTTACGATTACAAGGTAATTAACCGATCATTCACAGCGACAGATGTATTTTTATTGCTTACACATCATTATAGGCGTCGCTCTACGTCGATCATCATCAAGTATACTCTCTCTCTCTCTTTGCCTTTTGTCTTATTAAGTCTCATCTTTAAAAAAGACAGGTACAATGAGCTCGTTAGTGACACGCAGCTTGCACATATTGTCTTGCACGGTAAATTGAACATGTCAACTTTTTTATCAGACTTCAACTCATCAATACAAACAATTAATTAGAATAATTGCAGATGTATCTGTTTTTGTTGGAATGAAAATATATTAATTGGTTCAATGACAAGCTGATATCAAACTTTTCAAATCTTCATGTCAAAATAACACAACTAATGAACATTTTCATGTTGATTTAACACTTTTCTATAAATGTTAAACATTTATCTTTTTTCTTGGTACCAAACAAATGTTGAAAAGAATTTGTAAAGTTATAGAGTGTTAGGTAGATAAACATTTTCAACTTAATCCTCCCATGAGACTTCTGGAATGCCTCCCCCGTTTTGCAGATCATTTTTCACTCAGACAATCTTTTGTCTCATCTATGTAGTACCTCATGACATCGCATTGTCTGACAGTGACGAATCGAAAGACCCAAGTCAACTTTTCAAGTCATTGGCTTTATATATAAGTGTACAACGATACCTTTTGTCTCCAGTAGATGTAGACTTCATACATATCATTTTCTCTTCTTCCTCCAAGTATTTTTGTCATTGCTACCATATATGATATTTGCTCTGATCGAAATATTTATGGATCTCATCAATTATGGATATACTTCCTTTTGCTTATATCCAAACTCTCTTGCACCAATTACCTAAGACTTGCCATTTTTTTGGCTTCTTAAAACTCAGTAAACCCGCTAGCAAAATAAAAACACTTCAAGGTGCATCGGTTTAACTGTCAGACTGTAGTTTGTTGGTGACAGGTGATGGGAAAGATCCTTGTTCGTATTGTTGTGCTTTTTTTTCTGTATATGATCAGTTAAATAATTTACATTTAGATGACAAATCACCAAGTGTGGTCTCATATAATTGCAATTCATTCCCACCTATGTTAATTACTGCTAATGAATCGCTTAATTAATTAAATATTGTGGATATTAATTAGTGTTAATGTGAATTCATGTGCTGAATGGTCATCATTGATTCTAAATTCAACACAGCATCTAAAAAAATTTTAAATGTAAACTTTCATGATATTATGAGACAGTAAAATAGTACATATTACGTACTTTAATATGATGCCTCATGTCATGTTTAATCAAGTGACGTATTTGATCACTTGGTCGTTGTGTATAAAGTAATATATCTTTTATTTATTTTTCTGGTTTAGATAGTCTTTCATTGTATTTAATGGCGAAGAAAAATTATGATAAGGATTTGTTATTTGATAAAATTTCAGAAATTCATTTTCGCAGTATTTTTTTTAACATTTTATTTTAGAAATGCATTGACAAAAAAAAAGATTTAATTGTTTGTTTATTAACGTTGTTTTTTTTGTTTATACAATAGTTTTTATTTTGTTTGAAAGGTTACATATGTAGGAATTAAAGTTTCATAAAGTAATTATATATTGTAGTTATAGTTAGTTAGTTATTTATTCTGAGTGTATAAAAAATATCCTTTCACATATCATTATTTTTTCATATTGATTTAAATTGAAAATCAACTGAAAGCTTTTTCCAATATTTCAAAAAATTTTCAACTTCAATTTGAGACAATTAGTTTGAATTGAAGTTTCTAGTTTTCATTCGCTCAAAAATTTTTCTGTGCATTGGAGACTACTTTTTGGTATCACAATAGGAGAAAACATATTTTATCACTTATGAAGTATGATTTAATGCATCAGACTATCAAATAAATACACTGCCAATCATAGTCTTTTATTTGAATGCACTTATATGTGCATTAAACTGACTGACACTCTATAGAGTGTTTTCAAATGACGCTACTCATTTGATTAACATTGTAGTAATTTTTTAAACACTTCCAAGTGCATTAAAAGTTACTACGATGTTAATCAAATGAGTGACGTCATTTTAAAACACTTTAAGTGTATTAAATAAAACACTATGATTTGCAGTGTAGTTACATGATAAAATATTAGCATTTGGGTTTAAACTTTTAAAGTGACTTTTAGAAATTTTTTGAGATTAAAGCTAGACTCCAATTGTAAATAATCACCAAATTGAATTATTACTGACTTATTCAGAACTACTTTTAATTGAGTAATTAAAATATTTGTAAAAGCTAATTTTCGAATTAATCAAAACTTTTAATAACTACTAACTAATATTTCTTTATGCTAAAAAATACCATAAATGATAAAAAATATTGTTAATATAGACTGATCTTGATTTAATTTTTAAAATTAAATAATAATCTGATTAATTAAAATAGCGCTAATCAAGAATCAATGAAATATTGGCTAAAATTGAATTTTTTCATAATAATCAACAATGCGAAGTGAATTGAAATCAAGTATTAATTAAACTACTTTATTAAATATTAATTACTTTATTTAATATTAATATCAGATCAGATGAAGACCATCTTGATAACAAGATGGAGTGATACTTTTTTTTAACTTCAACAGCCTGAATAAAAAATATATGAGACATGTTTACAGCAATGAGAATGAAATGAGAACAATTAAAATTAATTTAGCAATAATTGAGCACTAAATGAGGCTGAAAAACATAAGTTTCAGTAAAAACTATTTTAATAAAAAGAATATGACTCGAAAAATTGGAGTTGAGTGCTGGAAATTGAATCTTTCAATCCAGCATGTTATCAACAAGATTTAGAGCATCATTATATGGTATCTGTTGGTCACAACTGTTAGTTAGTCTCCCCTACTTCTACCGATTGTTACGAATTTCCGCTGAAGCAGTTAATGAAACGCATTTCCCTGACTACCCGGAAGACAAACAGAATAGACACAGAATTACGGACATTCCATAAGGCCTGATAATAAGTCGACGGAGGTGAGGAGGAATGGTCGTTCATGGCTGCAAAAGAGGCTCTCGTGTAAGAATCAGGTGCGGATGAAAAGCAAGGAAGAAAAAGAACAAGAAACAAACTCACTAGACGCGTGGGTAATTTATATTAACGATGCTAGCGGCTCTTTGAAGATCCGCGATATCCGGCAAACTTCTCGCGGGACGAAAAACGTGGTGAGAATACTCTCATCATTTAACTAGCGATTGCTGGAAGATTCTCAGATCATTCTATCACTCGACTTCTGTCCATATCGAAAATTCAATCTCGAATGTAGTCTTGTGACATTTAAATAGATGAATCGTACACATTTATTTACATTGATAGTGTGGTGTGTAGATACATGAAGCAAATGAGGATGGCGTGTTGTAAAAATAGTCATCAAATTGACAAACCCCAGCGAATCAACATGTCACTCTGAATGTGACTCGACGGGATGAATTCTCCTGACATTGTTGGGATGTGCGACAATTATCGGTGCAACGTTGCCATATCTCACGTATAAGTTGCTGCAATGTCGGTTGTGTCTTGTTCTGTTTGAGGCGTCAGTTGATCTTGAAGACGTCGAAGTAGCCTCTGGTTGAACCAAGGTGTGCTGCAACGTTGCATTCCACGATGCTGTTCCGTTTTTAGTCTAGGTGCGCCATTCTTCGCGACACGCGCGAACGAAAGATCTCGTCGATGAACCGCCACCATCTACCTCTCTGCGTTCTTTTCCCCTTTACCCTCTTCTATCTTTCTTCCTCTCAACTTCTTGACTTGTTTTTATTTTTGTCCGCATGCCGATTGAACTCGTTGCCATTTCACTGATTCCACTTGGATCGACTCATCGCGTCAAAGCCATGCTGACAAAAAGTACTCGCTTATCTTCAATAAATCCTGCCAATATCTTTTGGTTATCGTTTCACAAAGTATCCACTAATTGACCGCAAGAATTCTCAGCCTTCAGTGCGACGTCGATTTCAGATTTTCCACGACGATTTGCAGTGTCGTGGATGATAATTTGTTCGAGTAAAACGAAAGGATCTATACCGGATAAGAGGGAGAGAACAGCAGGTATACAGAATGCGCTCACTCTCCAATCGTCCTCAGGGATCTCTCGAAGGCTCTCGAAGAATCAACGTCCTTGCGGCATCAAACGCGCCGGCTTCTACTGCGTCCTCGATAGCAACGGGGCCAATGCGATGCGATCGGTAGCATGTTTAAAAAAACGAAACACAGGCGAGAAAAAATATTACAACCGGCCTATATACAAGATACACGATTTCTAGTGTCCACCAGCTATCTTGAGAAACTCGATTAGAAAACACTTCGTGGTAGCCTCGGACGCGTTTGTTCAATAATTAATCGATTCACTCACATGCCCTCCAGCTAAGGATATTCGTGCAATATCCGCTCATATTTCTATCACACTGCACACTCATAGACATACCTTTTTATTTCTATTCTATTTATTTATTCAATTATCGAATCAATAATACATTCCTTGTTTTTTTTAATTAAAGTTTCTGGAATAAAGAAGACATTTTTCATTGTCATTCTTCTGTTTTTTTTTTTTTTTTATTCAGTTTTGAATTTTATCGGTCGAGGAGAAATTTTTGTGGAAATATATTTATTGAGATAAAAGAATACGGGGCATAACGACACCCCGGAGCGAAACGACCTTTTTGTAAAATTTGACAACTAAAAAGGTATTATAAGGATCTTTAGTTTTGTGAAAAGTTAATTTAAAAGGAACTGAATGAGAAGTTTTTAGGTTTGTAGATTTAAGACTAACTACTGGGGGAATTATCAGAAGGTTGACTTTTATTTACGTGTGTTTGATGAATTGTGTAATGATTTGCTTTGAGAAGGTTTGTTGTGATGAAGAGGATGGCAATCTGGGGGAAAATAAGATGATAGAATTTGGTGAGAAACCACAAAAGATGTGTCAATGTAAAGGAAAATTATCATAACATTTAGAAAAAAAATACATTTTTAGCTTAATTCTAATTTATTAATTACTAAAAATTACTTCACATAACATCTGTCAATATTCGTAAAACTAATGATTGTTTTTTTAATTTATTAAAAAACACAAAAAAATAGTAAAAGACTATGAACATTTGTTTGTAGCTTTTTTTCAACATTTATTAACTTCCCATTAGGAAGTTATTGAAATTAAGTCGATTGGTGAAATGTGAATTTTTATCATATCTCCACGTTTCAAGATATTTAAAAATATTTAAAATTTATTCGAAAGATATTATTATAAAGAAAATATGAAAGAAGTTTGAACAAATTCAGTCAAGCCGTTTTTTTTTTTTTTAATAACAAGAAAACTAATAATAAATAAATGACAAGATTAACTATTTAAAATACTTTTAAGCAAAAGAATAACAATTTCATTTGAAAATTAACTTGATATTGACAAGACATTATTGTTCACAACTAAATATGACTTTCAACAATTACACATTGTTTATAACAATATGAATTTGTTATAAACAGTTTAAAGAGAGTATTTTTCGATTAACTAATGCATTGATCACATCGATTTGGATGTTTTCAACAAAATAATGTTATTCATGACGAGATATGACTCTTAACAAATACTGTTATACTTAACAAATATTGTTATAAACAATTAATAATGGGAAGTTAGTCGTGTAAGCACAAAATGTGCTCAGACCTATTTTATTCATTAATCAATCATAAAAATATTTTGAGATAAAAATCTAATTTAGAAAAATTATCTCAACTTATTGTGCATAAATTGAAATTGATTTTTTTACATTCTTTTTTTTGTAACAAAATTTAGCTTCTTATTGTAAATTATTTACAATAGTTTTACTTTAAAAAAGTTTTGATCCATCGATGTGAAAAAGAAAAAATTTATTTTTACGACTCAGTCATTATCAATAGTTATAAATCAATATTTTTATCATATCAAATATCTAAAGCAATAAAAAAATTTCGTTGTTCCTGTAAATAACTTTGCTTGTAGATTTAAAAATTATCTTTCAACTAAAACAAATTATAATATAAAAAATCATGTTCTCAATTCGTTTTGTCCCTCCCAAAACACGTATTTTTCATTCCACCTCAACCCAAATCATCTTTCTAGAGGTGCTCCAAGATCCACCTCAACACATCCATTTTCACGGTTTAATTTACAACTCCGAGAAATTCCTTACCCTCTACCTGGCAACTGGAAAGCATGCACGCTTGCATAAAAATTATCTAGATCATAAAATTTACAGTAGAACAAATGAAAAATTCAAATACACGAGAATTGTATTCCAAGTCAATAACATGAAACTTTTATCAGGATCGGGTTGATACAATATCTGGGTAAACTGATTCCACAGTGCACTTTTGATACATATATTGAGAGAATTTTAGGGTACAAATCACCCTTTTGTTTAGGATAAACTGGAGGAAAATTATAATAATAAGAAAGGTATACGGTATGAAAGGAATCGTAAATTTTATTCTAATTGCACACTAAAATTTTAACATTTATTATTTATTTTTGCATAGTTCTCAAATTTGATTCACCATAAAATTTTTACGAGAATAAATTATAATATTTCCTAATTAAAAAATTGCTTATTATCAATTTTGTACCTGAAGCGGAGTAAAATTTACAATTTCTTTCTCTCCGTGTACTCTTTCAGTAATAACAATTATTTAATTGAAGGTGTAAATTACCTTTAAAAAAAAAAATAAAAATTAGAGAAAGGTGGGATAGAGTAGAACACTAAGAAAAAATGAGAATTAACAAATTAACTATTATATTAACAAAGATTAATCATTTTTAGTACATTAATAAATTGAAAAATTGATAAATAAAAAGCGCAATAAGCGTATTTGAACTTATTTTAATAAATTAGTACATTTTCTAGAGCATTCCACTTTACCCTCTTTTCCGCTACATTTTATTTTTGTATTTTTTTGTTATAACTATTTATAGTTAACTAACTTGATTAAATTTTGATTTTTATTCATAATTTTTACATTCAATTAAGTATTTTTCCTACTCTTTTAATTTTCAGTTCACTCTAAATATAACAGTGTTTATTAAAAATGTTTACCCAAAAAATCTTCAATGTCCATCACTGCAAATTTTCAATTTGGGAGTGCTTTAATTTTAAATATTTAAAGTGTTTTAAAATGACGTCACCTATTTGATTAATATTGTAGTCGCTTTTTAAACACTTCTAAGCATCTAAAAAGTAACTACAATATTAATTAAATGGGTGACGTCATTTTGAAACACTTAAAGTGTTTTAACTTAAAATACTATGATTTGCAGTGGCATTAAAGAAACCAGGGTAAACAATCTACTTAAGATTTTTTTGATCTGTATAGACACAGAGAGGTCGATTGTATTATGTATAATTCAAAACCTTTGATTCTCTATTGTAATTTATATAATGTTTAAATTAAACTACATTACTTTACCTTATTTTATGTTGCGATGTCATGATTTCACACATTTTTTTCTAAAAGGGTTCCTTTTCCTTGGTTCCTTCTATTAGGAGAAGGAATGATCAAGTGAAACAAAAAAGAAAAGTGTATATTAATAAGTTAATCAATAAATTAACAAATATTTATGAATTTTAATAAATTTATTCAAGCTTTCCACCTTGCTCTCCATACATAGTAATACAAAACCATACAAATATGCACTACATAAAATTCACCATCTTTTTTATGCCCAAACTCCATGTCAAATCCCACAATAGTCGTCGTTATCATCATCTCCATGAGAACAGTGGCCATATAATCGTCTCTCAACTGATGCGATCCTCTCACATAAATTACAGCAAGTTAATATTCCAACATTTCCATACGTCCTTGCTACCACATCAGTGAGACATTTCTGTCATTCCTCATTCGAGTACTTTTATTTACCGTCCTCCATGCATAAAGAAAGTAAAAAGGCCATTCTTCTTCTATTAGAGATGTATATTTGTGTATAAAGGTCATGAAGGTAAGCATATTTACATGTAGGTCGAGATTTATTAGAGAACGGTAGTCATTAGCAGTTTTAGAGGACAAGTCTGCGGTAGGTAGATCAGTCCACGATTAAACATATCGGATTAGAGTTGATAAGAAGCTCTCGACACTGCTTTAATTACGTCGTATCTAGAAATTTTACGTTCGTAATATTAATTTTTATCGTTTATTACCCACAAAAAATGATATGCCCACTTTTTAAAGTTGAAGAGAAATTCAATAATAAAATAACTGATTTTTTCATCTTCATCAGTGCATTTTTATTTTCATCATTTAATTAAATTAAAAAAATATTTATTAAAAAAAGAGATATTATTTTTCATTATTAGCCTAGTCATCATGTGAACCATTTATTTGTCTTATCTATATTATGTTTTACTACTCCACGGTCAATAAACCAAATTTTCTTGTTATTGTCGAGAAGAAAAATTAATGCACGTAAATTACTTTATGATGGTTCTACTTAAAATTGATGATGGGATTTATTTCGTAAATTTAAAACGTCAGTTCTCAAACAAACTTAATGAAATTTATCCACAATGATTATACTACTTGACGCGCAAAATAAAACTAAAAGTCTATATAATTAAAGTCTTACATCAAATGAGTAGTAAATAAACGTAGTTAAATGTTCTTGAAAGAGATACCGACGTTAAAAATAATATCGCATAAAAGGCAAGTATAAATTTGTCAATTTACTATATTGATTGTATATACCTGTCTGTATATATATCTACGGATACTTAGCGAATCAAAAAGGTGACTCATTATACACACGCTAAAGAAAAATGTATGCATGTCCTCGTGCGAGAACATACGATGAATATTTCAGGGAATTTCTCAAAGAGCCGCGACAACTTTTATCTGTCCGCGATCATCATTCGATAGACATTAGCGTAACAGTCGAGAGCTAATTGATGTCATCGCTTTTTTTGCATTCGTCTCAACAATTTAAGAATCTCACTTTCCTCTCGATAACTTTATTCAATAATTCAATACTTTAATTAAACAATGTATCATTCAGTGATCAGTCTACGACTAAAATTAGCAGAAAGTGAAAATTTTATAAATTAACATCCATTAAATGACAGGTACTTCATTAGTAAGTAGTTGAAGGAATAAACATTACCTTTTAATCTGATATTCTTTTTTTAGACAATCGATAAATTATTTTCTGATAAGATATAAATATCCACATTGTTTTTGTGGAGTTTGTACAAGCTTTCTCTTGCATTACAGTAATTTTTGTTGATAACAATCATTTACCATTTTCCTTCATTGCAGAATTTAAGTCTAATTTATTGTTTTTGCTGCTTGCAATAAATATAATTAATTAAGAGAATAGATTGGTTTGTAATCATATGTTTTGCCATTGAAATAAAGATTTCAATGAGCTCAAACAATTGATCTTTTCTTCTTGTAGCACATTATAAAGTAGTTAATGTTAGCATTTATTTTATATTTTTCTACAAATATGGAAAATAATTATTCATATTGAGAGAACATATTGAATTCATTGATATTTTTATTTAATATTATCTTCTAAAATTAATACTATTATTATCTTTGATAGGAATAAAAGCTAAAAATTATGGAGGTGTTGTTGAAAAATGTTTAAATTGATTTAAATAATTTAATTTCAATTACCTCTATTGAACTATCATTTATAATTTTATTTATAGTTGATAGAAATAATCATGATGTTATTTTTAATCAAATCAGGATAATAATAAAAAAAATTTATTGCAAGTAATTAATGTGTATAATTTAAAAATTTATCTTATCATAAACCGAACAATATTAATATTAAAAATAAACCAAGTGGAATTTAAATGACTATGTAGTTGAAATAAAAAAAAAAGAAATTTTGCAATTAGTTAAAGATAAGCTGTTTCATTCTGGATAGTTATATTCTTTAATCATAAAATAAATATATAAATAAATTAAAAGTAAAATAATTTCCATTTTTATGTCGTTTAAATTACCTTATAGAAAGAAAAATTATTACTTTCCTTTAAACAAATCAATTTTCTTATTCATTAGTATCTTTTATAACTAAGCACAAATTTAAAATCGTAATATATAATTATTCAAAGTCAATAAAAAATTGAAAAAAAATCATACACTATTACTTGTATAAATTTCCCTTACTCATTAAATAATAAATTAAACTTTCCCTCACTATATTTCAAGCTTCCACAACACACCAAGAATATTATTTAATCAAGTAGCCATATAAATTAAATAGCTAGCAATTTATTAACCAATCATAGGCGAATAAATCACAACTTCATAATTTCTATTTGACAATCGTTACATCTATTATAACATTGAATGAAAAATTATTGCAATTTGTCTATTTGTCCACCTGGTATATTCACTAATGAACAACAATTTAACTAAAAGCAACTCATTCGCAGAGCTTATCGATATGTTGGCTTGCGGCTGTATTAAAGCAAGTAAAAATAAGAAAAGAAGAAAATGAAAGAGCCGGATTTCTCTCATCTTCAGTAAAGATAGGAGAATCATGTCGACGAATGGTCGTGTCCAGCAAACAAATTGCAAGATACTCATGGTAGCTTGTTACCAACCTCCTCCACCTTTTTTTCCATTATTTTATCTCGTTCGTCCAGTCAACTTCCTTTCTCCTTTTCACTCTCTAATTGTTTCTTCCTTTCGCTATTAAATGAAACTCTAAGTTCCTTAACCACTTTTTCCTCAACTTAAATCGCTAGAATATTAATCATTTTCTCGCATCTTCGACGCATTGATTAATGCACATCCGCTTGTTTATTTATCAATCTTGGACGAGTGATAATGATATTAGTTATGCTAGGATGACGAAAAAATTGTTGGTGATTATTTCTGGATTTATCATAGAACAGAATGTTTATGAGACGAGAGAGAAACGAAGAAGTCGGGAGGAAGGAGGAAAAAAGGTAGACTAGTGAAGAAGAGAGAAAAGAAATGAGGTAGCAGCAACTTGTTTGTATTTTGGAATGCTTTGAAGAACCGCGAAAGGACCGACTTGCCGATTTTGTTGATGTATGTCTTCTTCAGGAAAAACCTAGTCGAAAAAATTAGAGATTATTTTAATATTTCTAGATTTGTTTTTATTTTTAATGTACTAGAATATTTAAACTGTCATGTCAACAAAGAGAAATAACAAAAATATGTTTGAATCATTTGGATGAGGTACGTGAATTAATATCAAGCAAAGGTGAATTCTTATATAAATAATTTTGTTCTGGAAGTACATAAGTCATAAAAACAAATATAGTTGTGATAGTAATTGTTTGAAAAAACTGAATATTAATAAGAATTGTTATTGATTTCACTTGAAAAATTTTTATCGAAATTAAATATGTTTGCTTCTAATTTTTGAGTAAAAAATTGAGCTTCAAAGTTTCTGCTTGGATTCAATCATAAAATCTCTAAAAATGAATCAGTGAATATTCACTATTTGCAGTGATAATAATATCACTCATTCAAATAGTGATGGTTTTATAACTGAAAATTAGTAAATATTGACTGTTTTTCAGCGATTTTCACTAATTCATTCTTAGAGAGAAAACATTAAAAATGCATGCAAATATAAAATCTAAAAATTTAACAAAATTTTCGTTGATTATTATTCCTATAAAGTTTTCAATTAATTAAACTTTTCAATAAAGCTTGAATTTAATTTTAAAGTATTCAGGTAAAAGGATTTTCTTAGGTATTCTTGACAAATTGTTGAGTAAAAATTACTGTAACAATGTGGACGAACTAAGAATAAGTTAATAAATGTGATAAAATTTATAAGGTAAATTAGAAATGTGCTTTCAATGTTAAGTTTTTATACACAAACTTATCATTTTTTATTTTTTTCGAAATGTAAAATTTATAGTTAATTTATGTCAATTTTACATTGAATACACTTGAGGGTATGTTATTTTAATTTTCACTAAAATTTTTGAGTAAATTTTATCACAGTTTATGACTTGTCCCGAGTTTATCTAATCTGCTGAAATAATTTTAACTCACCATCTTCTTAGTGGACATCAATCAATTCTCGGTCATAATTAAATAAACGAATCCACCATTTTTTTAAAAATATTTTTTAAAACTATCTTTGCATTATGTTTCGTAATAATATACCAGAATGTTGTTTGATGAACGATTATTTTCATGACGATATAATAATTATCGTTAGAAATTAATTCATTATCTCTGATGACTATTTTTGATTTGAACTCATAAAGATAAAATTTACACTTGCAAAATAAACAATAAAATAATATATATTACATTAAACTCATCAGCGCCACGTGTCTTACTCTCAACGTTCTCCCAAAAATGATCGGAGCATTGAACGCACGTGTAAATTATTTAATTGTTACGCACTTTACAATATGATTACAATATTGTAAATGTATCATCATCTCCAAACTTTTTTCGAATGGGATTTACTCGTTGACAATCCATCTTTGATGATGTACCGTCTAGTGGAATGTCGGCTTAAAGTTTATTAGAGCAGATAATGATAACATCTCGAAGGCGTATCTGGTTTTGTGTTTTTCATTCTGATACTCGTGTTCTTTATTTACTGCGTCACTAAAACTAAGAAGACGAAGATAAAGAATATGCCCACACTCCCACTGCGTCATGAAAGACATACATCACCGTCAACTTATTTCTGCTGCAGCTCAGCCACTGCTTATGTATCAACGTAATTGGTTAGGCGGACTATTGCCAGGTCCAACATAAGCATTAAAAGGTTTCTTGTTTAACTCAAGACTTCAACTAAATGGGCAACAAGAAATACATCTGTACAGAAAACATATTGTTACAATATTTACCATAGATATGTGCTCTTTTTTTCGCCAGAGATCAATGATCAATAAGATCAATGAAAGAATAGAGAATGCAATTTCAAAAATAATCAGTAGTATTGATTGATCCATTTTTTATTTGTTCACTGAAAAACGTTTATAGTTGTAGGAACAATACCGTACCCCCTGGATTATTTATCTAATCTTTAATATTTATGGTATCACTACGATAGCAATATTTCACTTGCTCATATAATTAGGATAATCATAACAGCTATCCAAACAATAAGAGTAGGCATTAGGATTGCTGTGACAGCAATCTACTTCAACTATACTTTAGATTGTTTTTACAACTATACATTTTTTTGAGTGTATATCAACATAGAATGATAGCAGCAGTGCTTTAGATGATAGCTAAAGAAAAATTTATTAACAACAAATACAATGGAATGATGCAGTTAAAATGATCTACTGAGTTTGCTAAGTTGAACTTGTTGAATAAAAGTTCATTTGAATAAAGTATTGATCATTTTTTATTGAAAGAAAATTTAGTTTTTCATGACAATTCAAGTAATGATGAATATAATTTTAAAAATAAAATAAATAATGGAATGTATATATCAAATAGCACTGATATTGATAAATATCAAGGAAAATAAAAAAAAACCTTCTAAATCATGATGAAATCTTAGCTGGCAATATCTCTTTGTCTCATTTGCTGCTTCTGCATCTCCACTGTAGTCTATTCGACATGAAACTTCATCAGGATTGGTGCATTCAACTCATAATTCATACACGCCCAACTCACTGTCTTGCTAAAGACTCATTTTGTCGTCCAGTGTTGCTTTCATATAGGCTCTAGCTGCCAGGAGAAATGTACACCATGAGAAAAAAAATGTGAAAAATTTCAATGAAAAAGCTTAAAGTGTCAGAGATAAAACGTCAGATTCAGTATACGTCCAGGTGTCGGCAGTTAGCAGGGAGACAAACTGCCGCCCACGGAGCTTTAATCTTGTCCACAAGCAGACTTGGGACAGGTGAGAGATATTTTTAGAAACCTGTCTCAATGTGTGTATACAGAGTGTGGAAAAGTGTTGGGCCTAAACCTGCCACTTAATCATCGCGATTGTGTATCTGCTGATGACACTGACTCGAGTTACATCTCTTGCATTGCCTAGTATCTAACAATGTGTCTTCGGATGCCTGAGGACCACCTTTCGACAAAGTTACGCGTTCGGCATAACCACCATATACAGTCTGAACAGCAGCTGTAGTAGGAAAAATTTTGTCTGGAATGCTGTGACCCACAGTGGTATTTGCATCCTTACAATCTTACGAATAGCTGGCATTACATCCTATTTGGTCTCGTTATGATATCTGCTCATGTTGGATTATGTAGTGAAGACTCGAATGCTATTTGCAATTGGCCGTTGTCCTTCCATTTACCCTCCAATCTCTCATTTCCTCCCCTAATTCCAAGAGGTACAATGGATCCCATAACTATGCGTTCAATGAAACTCTCCATCTCCTTTGGTCCCTTTATTTCTTCCGTTATAGTCACCACAACCACTCGTTTCTACGTTCCAATGAAGATGGATGCTCGGACGTGACTTGAACATCGTGATCATCACATTGATCGTTTTTCCTAAGAATTCACAAGCATCAGTTGCGCTTATAACACTTGAAATTGCTTTTCTACTGCGTATGGAAAGACACTAAATCATTCAGGAATTTGGTCAAAACAATCTTAAGATTCTAATGAATGTTTGGTGTTCTTTTTTTTCTCATTCAATTCAGAGTTTTCAAATAATTCCAACATCTCATTTGCTAAATTAGTGATACATATTTGAAGCTTTCGTAACAGTCATTAAGCACATTGAAATTTTGAGAGTAAAAAATAAGGGATTTATGTATGTTAGATGTTGGGATTATGTTGTTGTGAATTTTTCGTCAATTGTAGTGATAAATTCCATTGTTCTTTGAAATAATCGTGGTTTGCACATTCTGATCCACAATGGACAACTAGTATAATGTTTGGGAATAGAACATCTAATGGCTTATTTTACTTGGTCAGATGTGCATTCTTCGTGAAGAAGAGATAAGATCCAATGAAAGAAACATTTTTTCGCGTTGTTTATTGCTTGAAAATATTGGATTTTCATCTATAAAAGATAATTAATCATTGAAAGAAAAAAACGAATGAAATTAATTCCTGAAAAAATTATTTTTCTAATTATTTTGAGGGTTTTAATGAATTATAAAAAAAGTAAGATTAGAGTTTTTTCTTTACTAAGTTTGATACGATTTCTTACTGGAATTGTTCATTAAGATTCAAAAAATTTAATCAACAGCAACATCATAATATTTTTCAAAACTAATTCTCATAAAATAGATTATGCTGTAATTTCAATTTCATTTGAAAGAAATCTTCTTTTTATTCAAACTATGAATCTTGTGTTTTTACAAGCCAATAAATCTTATCAATTTCCAATTAAAGGTTACATAGCTTCTTGATAATGAATAAAAATGTCGAATTTTTCCAGTTAAACGTTCATCAACGATCCCTTGAAGCAGCCGGCATTGAGTTATGTGCAGCAAGTGGAAGTGTCCCACAAGGTCAGCCCAGTAGTGCAGGATCAGTAGGATCTGCACCTAGTCCAGCATCACCTAGACCAACACCACAATCAAGAGCACCATTAGCAGCAACATCCCAATCTTCAAGAACCCTAGACGATGACCGATCGACAGATGGTAAATTTATTATCCATCACTACCCTAATGTCACTTATCAAGTTTTTTTTAATGCTCTCATGGTCAAAATGACTAGTTTCATTCTCCTCAGGTGTGGGTGCAGGTACAGCTGACGACTCGGATGATGGTGAAAGTCGGGCACAATACGTCAATGCAAATTGCGTAGTCTTTACACATTATCGAGGAGATGCGGCTACTGAAGTAGAGGAACATTTCCAACGTGCTTTGGCACATGACAAAGTCAAAGGTTAGTTGTAAATTAAGAGACAAGATAATAAAGCATTCGGATCATTTTTTAAAGCAACTTTGGACATTTAGTGAATGGTAATAAAGTGTGCCATTAGCTGTGACAACACTAACAAGCTCCTAACAATTGTTTCGGCATCGTGCTTGGAGAGTTAAATCCCGGGTGGATATTGAAAAGAGGGTGGGGAGTACAAAGAAGACAATGAAAAGTCGTAGAAGCAGCAACAGAAGAAGAGAAGTAGAAAAAAGAAAAAACGAAATAAGCGGGTGTTGTAAGGGGGTTTGGCAGGCGATCAGCATTGCGGCTATATCGGTATCGTTAAAGGCTGCATTTATCCGGCCGCAACTCAAGATCGGTTCACTATCCTGCTTAGAATTCAAGACAACACGACCTAATTGTTACGTGCCTCTTATTCTTCTTGCGCTGCTCGATTTTTCTCTCTCACTTTATCCTTCTTTTTTCTCATTGCTTCCTCCTTTTGCTGCTTCTTTTCCCGTGCACGCAGCGGCGGTAAATTAAGAGCTTCTCGTCTCTCGCAAGCCACAAAGTGGTGTGGAAGAGAATGAGGAGGAGGACGGTTTTAGCTTGTGGAATGTTGAGAGTGTAACGTACATACAGGGTTGGAGAACTGTCAAGACCCATGCACGGTCTCGTATTCGCCTCCGGAAATAATGAGACCCTCGAACGATCGATGAAAACATCAAAGAGATTTAACAAAGAATTTCCTCATGGCTGCAGAAGAAGTGTGTGTTGATATGTTTGTAAGTCGTCTAGATAAATTCTTATGCACATGAACGTTTTCATCGCTAGTTCTTGAGGAGAAATATTGCTGGAACATTACAGTAAAAGATTGACCGATGGATATGACTGTGAATTAAAGTAATAAATAAACTAAAGCGTTGACGTTTTGTGGATTTTACGTAAATATATCTAGTTGGGTAAATCGAGAAATATGCTAGTGTTAACATTTAACCACTAATATCTCAGAGTCACGAGAGAGTCATTTCAAGTACGAGCTTTAATCTTAGCCTACGATTAATTGTTTAGAGTAATTATTTATTCTACTGAAGATATGACAATTATTTATTATGCAAAACATTCTCTTCTTTTTCCTTAACTTATTCTCTTTTATTTCTACAGTCAGCTTTCTTTTTAAGTGACGTTTATTCTTTTTCATTAGTAAAGTCTAGGAACGAAAAAATTCATTTGCACTGTGAAGTTTTATTTTCTCAATAATTGTTGGGAATTATTTGTTTCGTTGAATTATTAATGATCTGATAAACATTCAGGAAAAATAAATCCAAGATTCATTTACATAATACTGGAAGAATTTTTCAAAATTTAATTCTACTTTAAAGTATTGTGTTCTTAATAGACTAAAACAATTAATAAAATTTAATTTTCATTGCTGTTAGAAGTGTGAAGTATGTAAAAAAAAGAATTCAATGCAATTTAAATAGAATAATGATTCATCATTAATACTCATTTTCTTTTCCATTGTATTTTTAGTCACAAAGATATTTATTTCGAAAGTTTTACATTCAAAACAGTGAAAGAGTTGATCAAAGTTCAATTAAAAATTATCGTAAATAATAAATTTAGATGATAATTAGATGGATCATATTAAAAAAGATTTAATTGTAAATATAAAAAATAAATTACTTGATAATTAAAGATCTCTTTTTAATGCTAAACAGAATCATCTACAAGAAATAGAGCTTTTCAAAACGTTATCATTTAAAGCTTATATCACAGAAATTAAAGTTTCTTCTAAAGATTATTCTACACCTATATAATAGATCAAATATTTTTAGATTTCACTCAAATAAAATTAAACAATTAATTTCCCTGTAAATTAACAAACTTCTGTCTCGCCTCAACCTTCCTAATTACTCAATCTAAACATAAGTTGTGCAGAGTCCAATAAATTTACTTTTATAAGCCAAGTAACAAAATTAATGCAATTTCATTCCATCCATATCAACAAAAAGATGATGTTACAAGGTACAAGATGTTAAGCTCAATTGAGAATACCCAAAATACTCCTGGGTGGCATATACCTCTCTTCTCCATTTTCTTCCTTGTTCTATAAACCATCATATTCATGAAGCACATTAGAGAATCATCAGCATCAAAACAATAATAAAGTTAGAGTAAATAAATTGAGCATGTCGTTCTGCTCTGTAACGTCAAATTAACGCCCTTAAAACACACACTACAACAGACAAGGAGGAGAGAAGTAAACCTAGCGAACGACAGAAGCTGCAATTACTTGACACCCGGGAATACGTCGCGACGGCAGTGCGTGCACTCTTCAAAGACGCCGTGACACGCGGAACAACGCTCTAAATCGGAATAACAAGCCATCCAGTCGTGCTGTGACATCAATTTCGCGTTGCGAGTTTACGTTTTGACGAATCGCTTCCACACCACATAGCAAAAAGACCAAGACCTCGTGTACCAGTATGCATGAACACTCTCGACATCTTTATAATAGCTATCTTCTGGATCCATGCCAAAGAACGTCATGAATGATGAATCCGATGTGTCTAGCAATCTGGCTGAATGTAAATATGGCGTTCAATACAGGGATAAATTTTTGCAAGTTAAATGAACAAAAAAAAAAAAGAAGAAGAAAGAAAAAAGCTCACTGAATCCACCTGGAATAAATGACGCCAATTAAATCCAATCGCCAGGAAATAAAGTTGAAAAAGTGTAGGAAATCAATAGACGTCATTAAAGGGCGTGAATGTGAATTTGAATGAATTAGAGAGTGTAGTTATCCTTATCGGGAGACATCTGTTGTGGTTGACCTTGGTGAAGGGGTCTCTGGATGTAAACGTCAATCGCTGGTGGATCAGGTTAGTCTGTTGGTTTTCACCAAGTATTTTCTTCTTTCTTTGCATATATCCGCCTGATGGCTGCATGTTGTGCTGTCCTCTCTTGGTTTGCGCGAGACTTCGGTGCCTGGTACACAGAAGAAAGCCGCCTGGAGACCGACACTCTGTTTCTTTAATTGCGTTAATAAATAAAGGACAGTTGTCGACTGCGGCCTCGACAGAGATCGCGAGAGAAAGGAGAGGGAAAGGCAAAGATATGCTTGTTGGGGAATAAGAGAGAAAAGATAGAGATACTAGAGGAGGAAGAAGAGGAGGGTAAAGAAGAGGACACGCAGAATAAAAAAAAAAAAAAACAAAGAAAAAAGGTATATAATGAAAGTAAAGGCGGAGAGACGACTATCTGGCATCTTCTGCTCGTAAGCAAATCGCAATATTTAACGCGATAGTTAGTCCTGGTGGAGGGGTGCATAGTGAGAGGATCTATACTACTGATGTGCCGGTGTGTATGGCCGGTGGAAGCCAATTCGCAAGTTGCGGCGCGTCCGAGAAGCATATTTCAAACGGTTGGAGCATCCCCAAGACTCCCTGTGCCTGCATTCCATCCGTGGGAAACAATGCGGAGCCGGCTTCTTCGTTCTTTAGACGTGTCGCGGGTGGCTATCCTCTCCCTACCTCTCTCTTTTCGACTACTCAGCGAATTACAATATCGTCGTCTGTAAATCCGATGCGTCACCACGTCAGGGGACCCAACTAAAACAAAAAGCAAATTAAAAAAATAACACAAGGTAAAGATATATAAAAATGTAGGCTTTGATGTTAACGAAAAAGCTCGATGAGTCGAAGGAAGAAACAGGTTCGATGATATCGGCGGAAGAGGAATGGCCCCGTGTGAAATAAGGAAAGATAGGAATCCCAAAATCCGTGGGAGGGAACGCGCGCGACAAGCTTCTGGCTTCGGAGTGGCCCCTTGTAAAACAATCTCTCTAGGCTTTAACCCTTTTCAGCTCTCATCGCGGCCAACCGATCCCATGGGATTATTTTATCGGTTCTTTACATTTTTTCAAGTTACCTCTTTCTTTAACACACATGTTGATGGAGATACTCATTCGTCACATGTGTAGTCTTTGGTGAAATGTGAGTTTGGCTTGTCGAAGAGCTTTTAGGGGAAACTGCTGAGCTTACTATGACATTTGTTTATAAACTACTACTAGTTATTTATTCTGGTTTGGGTGATATAATTTTTCTTAACATCAGCTATAACTATGACACACTCATAAATATAATAGCAATGCAATCAGAATAGTTTGAATTTTTTTGGAGCCAATTTGAATTGAACCAATAAAATGGAATAGAATTGTAAGAAAAAGCCCGGTTTTATAAATCATTGAAATCTAAGTTGGATTATCAAAAATAATTTAGTATTCAAAGTGATAATTATAAGGAATCTACTTTTCATAATAAATAATCTGTTTTGATAAAAACAAACAGTTTTTTTGGAATGTTTAAATGATTTCTTTTCATTCACTGCTATTGAAAGTATAGCTTTATCAATCATACTTACATGTTAGAGTTTCATTATATTAATTAATAATTGAATCCCTGTGACAATTTTCATCCAGTTAAGATTTTAAATGAATTTCATTGGCCCTGTTAAGACAGATACTTTGAATCCTGAATTTTTTACTTTGTTTACATCAACTTCTCACTGATTGTTTTTTCTCTTATTATTGAAGGAGAAGGTAGAATTATGGATCATTTTTTTTTTTTATTAAATTACGTTTTACTCTGTTTAATTATCACCAATTTTCACTTTTTGAAGTTTCTATTTATTGTCAAGAATTTATTTTTTAATATATTTGTAAGTTAGTCGATGGAACCGATCGCATTACACTCACATAATAAACAAATGGACCATATTAAAAATTGAACCATAATCCTACCTTCTTTTCTATATTTTATTAAATAAAAATTTCTTTCCATTTCAATCATCAAAGTAAAAACTACTTCAATGGAACTGTTTGAAATCCAAGAGTGTTGATGATCACTTCTGTCATCATTACTATTTAGATAAATTAAATATAATATTAAAAAATGGTTTTGATAAAATAAAACTTATATTTCAATGTATCATAAAAATTCAATAATAAATTAATCAAAAAAAGTTATTGTTTAAAATGATTGAAATTTTTATGAATACCTTCTATGATCATGAGCTATCAGATGATGATACCTTTTTCTAATTTTCAGAAAATATTCCCATGTCTACGAGGAATTTTCCACCATCATTTTGGAACAGTCAACACCCCAGTGACGTTTATGAGTATCCAACAGATCCATGGCACCCTCACTACCCTCAGTATCATCACAGGTAAGTTGATTCGAGCTGTTGATCATTCCCAAGCACTCAAATCTCATTAACTCCTAGCAAGAGTTAATAATTCTTCTGATGTTGTAGAGCTGTTCACGAATATCATCATCACAATATGGCTGCAGCCGCCAGTTATGGAGGACTTTTGCTCGGTGGTGCAAGAGGACTTGGACACCATACGTCACATCACGCAGCTCATCACGCACATGCTGCTGCGTCCTACAAAGATTGGACGTCTGCGACGCCATCGCAATCCCTTGTAGATGCGTCCTCAGCACCCCCTTATCACGGTCCTTACGCGCCCCTATCCGGTGAGTATTGGACCTGAAGTAAATCACGATAAAGGTCCAAGGTGATTTGTGTATGTTATTAATAGAAAATTGAAATTATTAAATGAAAAATAAGAGTCAAGAGTGTTGATAAAAATGTGCGAGGAGATTTGATATCTTTCTAAAAGGATTTATGAAATGATATCAATGAAAAAGCAGATGATTACATCAATTTGTACAGTTTTAAAATTTAGATATATTGATTGATTTATAAGTAGTTTGATGCACAAAGAACATAAATAATTCTTCGCAAAATGAATTTTTTTTTAACAGTCGCAAATAATGTTGTTATTTTAACTTATTATAATAATTAAAAGAGATACTGCTAAATAGTTATTAATAATAAATAAACTGCGATTGTTTAAAGAAAATAATTTTTTTGTTGGAATGAAATTAAATTTCTTAGTGTAATAATCGTGAAATATTCTCTTAAAGTTCGTATAAATATATGTATACGACTAAAAAAGAAAGGGGGTAGACTAGCCAACACCAACCCCATGTATGTAATGTATGAAAGATAAATCTAGTTCACGCGTCGCTGCATGTGTAAAATTGTTATTTGTAAACGATATATAAATATTTATAATAAAGATAACGATTATAAATAATGATAGAGTTTTATTAATAATAAACATCCGTCTTCTTTCTTTCTATATCTTTCATGTTATTTGCAAGTCTACGCATACGTGGGGCGGTGTTGGCCCCACTTTTCCTGTATAAAGCCATCCCCTTGATCCTACAAAAGTCTCCCATCATCACACACGACATCACAAGGATTGCTTATTTTCTGTGTCAGGCGTCTTAGACGCCGAAACATTAAACTTATATTCCGCAGGATGAAAAAATTCATAATATCTCATCGTCCCTTGGAGATCGCTACATTGAGATATTAAGAAAGCCGCTTGGTAATCGATCACAATGATCGAAGAAAGGATGGGAAGATAGTCGGCATTATAAGATGAAAACGCAGTCTTTTGCTTTCTTACTCCATCACTATCCATGTGTCTTCTTCTAACCAGTATGTACTCGCACGGCTGCTCCTCAAGGAGCGAGGGAGAATGGCAGGATGGGTTCGTAGCGATGGGAGAATGGCGCGCAGGTAGAACAAGAAAGACGGGCGGTCCCTCAGATCCCCGCAATTAATAAGAGCTTAATGGAGGCCGCGGCCGATAGCACCGCACTCTTCCCTTTGCTATAACGTCCTCCTCTCCTTTCGTCTCTCTTTCTTTCTTCTCCTTACTTTTGGCTCTTCTACCGAAATGATCGCGCGACAAAAAGACTGCAGGATGAGACCCAGCTAACCGTAAAACATTTCGCTCTCTGATCCTCCAAAGGTGCTCGAGACACGTTCGCAAAAAGGTATATACTCCCTGTATGCTCTTTTGCCAGCCGTCGAATTATATAAGACAGGAAACCAAACGCTCCCACGGACTGATTCCTGGATCTTGATGGATTTAATTGTTCACAGATAATTCTGCTTACTTTTCTGTATGGATATTAATTATCCTGACGGTGTCATCAATATTCTTTATCGGTGGTATTTTTACCTCAGGCATGGGGATAAATAAGGTATAATAAGATCCTGCACCTGAATGACCTTTTAGTGATTCTTGAAAAATCAAGACTTTTGAGAATTGAAATGATTTATTTATTACTCAATGTAGCTTCATGTCCTTTTAAGGGAATCGAGAAATTAATTCGAACTTTACGGGTTTTTTTTTTTCAAGGAAGGTCGTTGTGTTAATTAATTCCAATTCAATTAAGATTATATATTACCAGGTAATGAATAAAAAAGTGAAAATAACTGCTAGTATTTTTTGAGAAATATTACAGAGGTATTAGGTCATCAGTAGTTAGATTGATGAATTTTTTTCTTATTTCTCTAGAACAGCATTATTTTATTCTCACTTTAATACAACCAAGAACACATGTTCAATTAAATTGAATATGAATATTTACAATTTAAAAAAAAATTCTAAAACATTTGTAAAATTAAATATGGATTTATTTTGGATATATTGGTTTAATGTTTGGTTTAAGTTGGACTATTTTTCATTCTCATTAACCTTCAAAAAAATATTGTACTCCATTTTACACAACTTTATTCAATATCCTGTTCATAATAATAATTTCCTTCACATTCCGAAGAGAATAATAAGAAATAATTGATCAAATAAATTTATTGAAATGAAAAAATTCAATTCCAACTTAATTAAAAGACTCATGATTATATTTATGAGTTGAAAGGTATCAAAACGAAGTTAAAAATAACCAAACTCCAAAATGAATCCTCTAGAGTATTCTTAATATAACCCTCATAACATAATTACCCTCATTATATATTTTCATAACAACTTAATATCTAATTTAGTAGATTCCAATAAGTTCTTTGGCTGTGTTCCTGTATCCACCATGTGCATTAGGAAGGAACCGGTTAGGAAGAGATGGTCGAAAAAGTTGTCCACCAAAACATTGACTCAAATATATACACATATGTATGTGCCATACGGTATAGCGCGCAGCAACGTTCTCTATAGTCAAACGTGATGACAGCTAAACGAGGGTGCAAAGCCGGCTAAAGACAAAGGAGATACGGAACTCGTTTGACATAGGGAGAAGTTTACGAATGGGCAAGCGTGTAGCAAAAAAACGTATTCATACTGGTGTAAATGCTGGGTCAGTTTGTGCGGGTGTAAAAGCTGTCTCCCTTATATTTCTTCTCTTATACTTTTCGTCCCTTCAGTCTTCACTCTTCAAAAATGCAGCTGCTATATAATGCTCCTACTCTTCAACCGCGGAACTCAAAGACACGCCCTCTTCAAGCTAACCACGCCTATCTTATTGCACATCGCAATATTGCACGCCTATGCTTATTTTTTTTTTTTATTTCGAATGCAATCACTTGATCTAATTAAGCCAAGAATATTTTCATTCTTTTGGGTACATTTCACTCCAAATCCGAAATGCTTTGATATCAGTACTGTTGTCTATAAAGTTTTAACCATTTTTTCCTTTTTATAAAAAGCTATTTAATTGTTTTGTTAATAATCACCCATTTTTTATGATTGTAAAGAGCCTTTCAAAAAGTTTTTATTTTCGAGTAGATTAATTATAATAATATTTTTATTATTAATCAACAGTGTATTCAATGAATGCTTTAGTAATTATCAAACTCTTTATTTATTATTTATTCAAATAAAATATATTTAAATATAATGACAGATTGAAAAAAAAACTTAACTTCGAGTCTCAATTTTGGGAATGTTTTATTTCAATGCACTTAAAATGTTTTAAAATGACGTCAGCCACTTGATAAACATTGTAATCATTTTTAATGCACTTGAATGTATGTAAAAAGTGACTACAATTTTAATCAAATGAGTGACGTTATTTAAAACACTTTAAGTGTATTAAAATAAACCACTACTATTTGCAATGTAGGAAAAAAATAAATGAATAAAAAAAAATTTTTTAAATCAAAAGAAAAATAATTTGTAAAAAAATTAATTGTTTAATATGAAAGCAAAAAAAATTTTTTTATTAATTTACAGAAAATTCATCTTGATTGAAAATATTGATTGATTGTCTGTTGCTGGAAGCATTTTTATTTCAATAATATTATCTATTTTTAATTTGATCAATAAAAACCATGAGAAAAATTTATTTAAAGCATTAAAAAAGACAGATTTATATATTAATAGTCAAGCAATAGATATCACATTACTATCTTGATTATAAAGAAACTATTTCACTAATAATCTATAAACATATCAATTTCTTATCATTATCCCAGTAATGCAGCTTATTATAATAATAATTCCATAACAAAAAAATATTTCTGTTGCAATTCAAGTGAAGTGGTGATAGCAAAAGATTGAAAAAGTCATGGCCACTTCACTTGAATTGATCTAAATCTATTTAAACCCGTTCGAAAAAGAAAATAAAACTGGAAATGACACAAAAAAATGTCTAACAAACTTCACATTACAAAATAAAATTGCAAACAATAATGCACCTTATTCCGGATGTATGATAACGTGTATGTAGAAGCTATATATGGAGATATATACGGGTGAGGTTCAAAAATCAATAGTGAGACTCTTCTTGCGTCTCTGACCCCTCTTGTGTCACTGATCCAACCTATGGCAGCCATTCGTTCAACCCTCTCGTTGGCTTGGACTCTCCTCCCTCGATGCAATTCTGGCCCCCGTTGAAAAGACCTCGTATTGTACGGGTATCCCTTATACCCTGTATGTCCAACATCCTCTGTTCCTCACTTAAGTAACTCGTAAAATTGCTGCACCATCGACATGTCCTCATGCTGCTCGGAACACACACCCGTTTAAGTTGAAGACTCTGTGGCTATATTCGCTCGCGAGAGTCGTTTCGCGATACGGGACCGACCAAACGAGTTCTAAAGAATTTGCTTAGAGGAATGTCAGCAACGTTCACTATTTCAACTGGCGTGCGCTACTGTATGAATCCCTGGAGCTACTTTGTCATTCTTGGTAATAGTCATTACGTCGTGTCTTACTCTCGGGAAATGTCGATCTTTCTACTCACCACCTGGTGCTGATTAATATTCGCTTCACAATTTTCTGATAAAAAAAATTTTATTCCCAAGGAAATCTTTCAATAAGTATTTCCGTCAATTAATCAAAGGAAAGATAATTATTGACATGACTTTTTTTATTAATCAGCCATGACATATTGTCAAGTTATTAAATGCCGATTTTAAATGGCGTTATTACCATTAGGTAATTAATGGTCGAATAAATACACTAAACTCGTTTCGACTGCACACAAGTACACATGTGTTGTTGCTTTTGAATCGTGGCTTATATTCTCTCATTTTACTCTACGTTCATCCTTCTTTCTCTCTTACTCTCGGTGTAATTATATAATTGCGTAAATTAACTCGAACAGTATAAATTGGCAGGCGTTTAAGCGCGATTAAGAGAAATAAATTGCAATTATAGTAGACGAGCTGACGACCCAAACGACAGTCTGTAGATGGTCAACGTCTTTTTCTACTTGCTCCAGGCTTACTTGATCGTATGGCCGGTGCATAAAAGTACTTTTACTACTTCGCAGCAGAGGAAAATATCGGTTTTCTTCGTATTATATTTCCCAATACCGTTTTCGTTTCATTTTTTTACTTTCGTTTTATACAAAAAACTTTTTTTTTTTATTTCACCTTTGGTGGATACACAGAATACATTATTTTATTGCACAATTTTAACATCTTAGTTAGGTGATTTACCGAAAATCAATGATGAAACAATGAAAAGTATTTTTAGGGAAATTCAAAGAATTTTTACTTTTGACAGCAGATTATTTCAACATCAATTTAAACTTTTGAATTAAATTTTTTAAAAATAGACATTTTGAGTAAAAATCATTATAAATTATTTTTTTTTTAATTCAATCAATTATTTAATTAATATAAATTAAAAATCATAAGATTTTTGATGAATTATTGATAAATCAATTTTGAAATTGTGATACCATTTTGAAGCTTTTGAATTTTTTTTCTGTGATTAATTTGATGATTATTTTCTGTAATTTTAAAAATTAGAAAAAAAATTGAGCAATAAATTTTTGTTTAAATACATTTTGTCATACTTTTGTTTCATAATTTTACAATAAAAGAAACTGAAGTAAAATAAGATACTCCAAAAAGTAACAATATTCCATAAATGTTTTCCAAAAAAATTTAAAAGCCCTTCAGTCTAATAAGTAATTATATTGATTTTGAGTAATGAAAATGATAATATCAATTGATAGAATAATGTAAAAGAATTAAAAAATTTCAAATGAACACTGAGAAAAATGAAATAGTTGGATTTACTATGTAATGTTAATTTTCCATTTAGCACTTCATAGTTGAATCCTTTTGTAGTAAGAAACTCTACTATGAACTCTTAAATGGAAAATTAACATTACGTAGTAAATCCAATTATTTCAATTTTTTTTAGTGAATGAGTAGAATAATTAATAAAAAATTAAAGTTAAAAAATATTGTGCAAGTGAAAAACATCACACATCGTATTTAAGTACACACTGTTTTACTCTACTACTGCCACCATTTACAGTGATATTGAGATTATGTAAACAAGAAATGACAAAAGAAAAATTAATATTAATTCATGAATTATTTGAAAATTGATTGACAACAAAATGAAATAAAAACAAATAAATGATAAAAGCAAAACTATTCAATTGAATTCAATATTCTATTAGTAAAAAATTAACTTTAAACTATTTATCAAAAATGTAAAGTTACATTAAAATTATTGTATTGAAAAAATAATTAATTTTTAGCTGCTAAATTGGCATAAAAATTTTTTTTAACAAAATCATAATTAAGATTAATTTTAAAATCTAATGAATTATTTTCCATTGGATATATTCAAAAGCTGTCGTCCACTTAACATAATAGTTTGGCATTCTTCTGAACCATAAAAGATAATACCTCCAATTGATAAACCCCAACTTTTCTGAAGCATAAATAAAAAATAATGTGACAGTGAGTGCATATTAAAGTGGCCACATAATCACACGTCTTTTACCGTATCCTGGCACGCGCCTTGAAAATGGCGTCGTCTTGACGTCACATAATACCACAGAGTTCGCGGGTATATGATAGAGAAAAAAGAAATCAAAAAGCAGAGAGAGAGAAGAAGAAAGGGAGAAAGATCATTGCGAGGTCGGGGAGAAAAGAGAAGAGGATGGAAATGAACGTGTAGGTATCTGGGGATCTATCTGGGGATGACCAGCAATGTCTCGATTGGTCAGCAGTTCGAATGGAGGGAGTGGTCGCACACGGCCAGCTACATCGATCTCTCGAGCAGACTCGACTTCAAAGATGTTGAATATGCCGGCAGATCCCTGGAGTCCAGATCATTCTTTACCAGCTATAAATTCGTTAACAATAGAACTCGATGCTTTATTTGGTTCGTGAAACCACATCATGTAGAAACTATTGGCATGTAATAATATTCATTGCAAAGTTAGGTCATAATAAAATGAAGCACTCAATATTTCATTATCACTTAAATTATTATATTCAGTAACAATAGAAATTGATATTAAAATTTGTGGAGTTTTAGTTGTGCACGAGCAGTTGTAAAGTACTTGCAAATAATTCTCCAAAACTTAAGTAACAAAATCAGTGAATTGGAACAAATCTAGTGATAGTGTGTTATCAAGGGTTCTTTTAAGGTTGATAAAAGCTCTAAATAAAAAAAGTCATTCAAACAATTCTGATTAAAAATGTTTTTTATTCAAAAATGTGATTAAATACTTGACGAATTTCAAATGAATGCACATTTTATTCTCCAACTTTGTTTTCAAAAATTAAATTATTCATGTATTTTAAATTTTAAAGTTATTCAAATCCACGAAGAAGTTTTTTAAAAATAGATATCGTAGAAATAATAATTATGCAAGTAGTATAAGACGAGCATTGTGCTTACAGTTAACAAATTTTTTTTCAACTCCTCTCGAGACATTTTAATTGATAGCCTGAGACAGAATTTGAAATATTTTTTTAACTTCAAAGTTGTAATTGATATCTAAGTCTATTTTCGACTTCAATTTGGTTGTTTCGTTCACTTTAATAAAGACGAGGTTAGAAATGAATATTATAAAACTTATTTTGAACCTAAAAAATGTATTAATACCATACAAACAATGTTATAAAAATTCATGATGTCATTGATGACCAAAATAAGATTTTCAGATCAGCTTAAGACATTAAAATCTTCAATGAGGTTTATGATTCCCAAAATGGAATTAAATTATGGGTGGCAATTGGAACATCAAAGGGATTGAAGATTGTGAAGTTGAAACTGAACTTTAAATTTAGTCATGAGAGAAGTCACTGGATATTTCACACTTTAAATAAAACTGCAGTTTTGGGTTTTAAATATAAATAATAATTTTTGAGCAATCATTTTTTTTGGAGCAAATATCTTTATTTAATGTAATTCTTAACAACTGAAGATATAATTAAAACTCCAATTTGATTCGGTTGTTCTAACATTGTGTAGCCTTAGATTTCATTAAACTTAATTGAATGTAATCAGTCGGAATTAACGATTATTCATGTGACTTAGGTCTGAACTAATGTAAATTTATTTGCTCCAAAAAAATCTGATGCAACTAAATAAGATTTGTCACAGTAGTAATTTTCTACGAGCATGTCAAATGTTTGACTTTATTGTTAAGATAAAATTGAAGAAAATTTTCACTAATCTTCTTTATTATCAAATAATATGAAGGGGTAAATGTTTGTTGATTGTTTATCATTTTAAGTTATGCAAAGTTATGGAGAGAATATAATACCATAAATTCCCTAAATATTTATTCTAATAATTATTTCCTTTAGCATAAAATATATATCAAAGTCCATGTACCATATTTCTATATCTGTAATATAACTGAGCTTTTGATGGTTCATATCTACATTTCCTAACCCTCTGCTCATCTTATGCTTTGTGTCTTTTACTTTGAGGTTCCTGGAAAATATCATCATTTCAGCATCAAAGATACCATCCATAGCCATTATTATATCCTCAATCCATTTATGAATATCTATAGATATAAATAATAACAAAAACCACCATATTAATCGTTTACGAGTGATCATTATACCCATAATCACCGTGAGATTTTCCAGAAAACCGTGAAAATGATAGTAGTGTTGGGTAAACGCACAGAAAAGTGTAATAATTCAAAAATAAACATTATATGACACATTGACCATTTGGACAAAAGTACTATTATAAGGGTTTGCTATTTATCTTATATTCTCTTGAGGGTAGTAAATGGTATGTCGGCTAACCCGAACAATATTGCTACTATTTGCAGTGTCACGAAGTCAACCCCTATATAATCGTTGGAGAAGGGAGGGAAAATTAATAGGGCTGACAAACATCCCAGAGAATCATTTTCATTTTATATACATATGTACAATAGTATAATAGATTCTGGAGTTTTCTTTTATTCATTATAAACTGATTGATTGGAAAAAAATTATTATTTTTTTTTTAAATAAAAGAATTAAATAAATGAATAAAAATTATGAGCTATAGCTCGAGTATAATAAAATACAACTAGAATAATTTTATAAATATTATTTATAATTATTTTATAATAAGGAAAGCTTTTGTATGAAGCAATCAAATTTTTTCTTTATAGAATTCATTTTAAATAGCATAAAAGCATCAATAAAATATTACAGATAGTTTTAAAACCCAATATATTCTGTTGTAGAAACAAAACTTCTGTTCAATGATAATTAATTACATTGTTTATCTCATTTATTACTATTAAATGCTGCAGGGACTAATGATCATTTTCACATCAACATAATATTTATTATAACATAAATTTAAACAAAGATAAAGGTCTGGAGCTTTAAAATAATTTTTTTGAAGTATTAAATGACAAATAAAATTCAATAATATTATTTTTTATGCATCAAAAAAAATTTTTATAAACTCTTTCATGACACATCTACAAGTAGTTACTAAAAAATTTTTTTTTTATTTAGAAAAAGAAAAAAAATTAGCTTGAACAGAAGCTCAGTTGAAGATGAATTTCAATTAGCAGTTCATTCAGCCTGCATATGTACTGATAGTTTAATAAACATATACTTTTTTAATATTAGGTTACAAAAAATATAAAAGTTACATTACTCTCCTACTTTGTGACACCCTATACTAAGAACACTAAAGTTATACAGTCTTCAGACAAGGCATTCTCAATGGCCCTTAAATATTTTAAAGCATTGATAATTAAAGATCTCCATCTATTATCAAAAAAAAAAAAAAACATTTGTGCTCCAAGCCAGCTAACAAAGGTGTCGTAGTGAGCATTTAAAGTACGTAAAAAATGATATAAATCTAAGTTATCTCTTATTGATAGTTTTCCAGATCACTGACTTTCTATCAAATAACACTTGGCGTTTCCTCTTGTCACTCTACTTCTCTATGATAGAATCTCCCATCCATATGTTTCAGTACTTCCACAGAACGTTTGACTTTGATGCAGGTATAGAGCACGCGTTGACACGTGTATACATCAACTTAATAACATGTTCTAGGTATATTTATCCATCGAGGCTGAAATATTCGCATTGATATTTTTTACTCATAACACATAATAGTTATAAGATGTATCAATCTAAAGACTAGAAATATACACGCGTCGCCACGTGTTTGAAAAAAGGAGTAGGAGACATGTCGACTCAATAAACTTATTGGTACTTGAATATTGAATAAATGCTTATCGATGAGAGAATCATTCTCTTGATGAAGAGAATCGCACACTAAACACCAGACAATCTTCATTGATGATCTGTTAAGTTAACCTCGTTGAGAGATATAGGTTTGTTCATACAGAGATCAAAGATAAAAGAAGATTGTAAAAGTACATGGAGATCTCAACTGGTCAATCCTGTGACGTACTGATGTGCATGAGAAAGAAAACGTCCACCAATTTCTTCGTCTTTCTGTCCCATGTTTCACAGCGGGTGCCATCACCAAATACGCACCCTCGCATCACTCAAAATCCCATCGATGTTTCATTTTTTTTCTCTTTATTGAAATTAAGCGAGACAAACTACAAATGATGAGCTATAGAAGGTCGTAAACTGGTAGAATTTGTTCAAGAATGAAATAAAGAATCAAAAAATTTATTATTCATTTGGCCAACTCCAAATTGTGGTTTATTTAGAGTCACTAATTGTCTTGTTTGATTTGTCTTACAGGTCTCGACCCACAGGTCCAAGATTCCAAAGATCTCTACTGGTTCTAAAGCCTGAAAGTCTTCTATAATGACTGAAATTACAATATACCAGCGGTTAAACTTCTGGATTCAACTAGTGGATTGAAGAAAAATACTAGACTTTGTTGAATTGTTGAACTATGGAAATCAGTGATGAGTATAAGTGAAAAAAATATGTGAAGTGTACATAGTGTTGCCTAATTATTATAAGAGATTGATGATCATGATTAGTTAGAAATAAGCAAATATTTTAGAACTCATGCGTGCACTATTTAACTATTGAGATAAATGACTGAGTGCTGATGCTGATGATCTCTAGTTTATAGTAGTGTATATTATTACATAGCAGGTTTTTAAATTATGTAAAGAAGATTAAGTATTTATTGACCAATGATTTGACTATATATTAATGCTATACTATTGCATAATATTATTGTAAAATAATCGCAATTGTTTTTACGTACTATCGAAATTGTTAAGAATGACTAAAATGTTTCATTATTAAGATTTAGTTGACTATTTTTGCACGTGTATCTACGTGGATTGTAAAAAAGAATTGCGAGTTTAAATTAATCATATTTGTCTTGCGTTATGATGATAGGTGTTGAATAAACAGAGTATTATTACCACGACTTTTAGAAACGATTATTTTAGAAATATTTTAATGATTTACTAGGAAGATTTTCTTTTATGCTTCATTACACAACTTGGCCGATTAATTAACTTACATTGGATTAAGACTTAAGTTCAGTCTACTTTAGAAATTTAGTCGACCGTGTAATGAGAGAGCTGGTTATTTGAATTCCACTTATTTACTTGGATTATTTTACGACTTTGCTGAAGTTAAATAAATAATATTTTACTTATGTTATTAACTTCCTGGTAGATAATTGTTATTAAAAATTTCATCATCATGTTAACATCTGGCCTTTGTGAGTTGAGATGATTTTTACTGATCTACATGTGTTTCCTGAAAATGATCTGGAATTCAAATGTCAAGATGTCAAATGCTTGAAAGAAATTTAACCAGATGGGAAAAGTAGCAATTAAGAGGTGCAATGAATGGAACATTTTTCTCTGTCAGTTATTTTTCAATGTTCATCATTGGAAATTATAACAAGTTTTTAAAAGAACATATTCATTTATCTGTTAAACAGATTATTTTTTGGTAATCATTTGTAGGGTTTATTTTTCATTTAAAAAGTTTTCAAGAATAAAATAGTAAACTTGCTTTCTTTATACATACTTTGATGTCACTTAATGTTAAATTTTGTTGCCATGAATGATTTTATTATAATTTATAAATATTTTCAAAAAAATAATACTAATAAATCTTAACATTATTTTTTAAAAATAAAAATACAATATTTATAATAATTATTTTATTTTAATTCAAATAATTTTCCATTTATTATTTTTCAAAATAAATCCTTTTTTTTTCAAATAAAGAAATTATACGAATCTTAATATGATCATAATCTTTTCATCATTTATAAATGGGTATTGTTATTAGATAAAATGTTTACCATTTTATAATAGTCAGAAAATTTTTTATATCAATATTTATTTTGTAATGTTACCACTCTCTTATTATACAAAGGTGCAGAAAGCTTGGCAAATATATTTTCCTGTTTGTAAAAAATGTAGTGTGGTAGTTAATAAGCCTAGAATTGACTGCTTGTAACATGGGAATATATTATAACCACCTGCGGCGGATAGGAATGACAGAGAATCGACTCTTAAGACCTTTTCTACACGGGAATCTTCTCTAAGAGCGGTCCTTATGAATCAGGTACTTTTTGTTGTATTCTTTTTTCCCCCAAATTTCGTAATGAATTATGAAATACTTGAAGAATTAAGTAAAACAGTGAGATAATCATCTTGAAATTTGTTTAACTTTCTATTGAATTTTTAAAATAATTTTTATTATTTAAAAATTAATTAATCATCTTTAATTTCATACTATCTTTCATTTACATCTTCAATTAAAACAAAAATTTAAATCCAAAAATGAAGAACTGGATTATCATTAAAAAAGCAAATATTAAAAATAAATGAAAGAAGTGTTATTTTTGGGTGGTTTTCTTTTTAATTATTATTTATTGTTCAATTAACATATTTCATCATTAAAAATAATACCTTTATTATTCTAATTATTAAAAAAAAAATCATCAACTAATGAATTGGACTTTAAAAAAGTAATAAAATAAATTAATATTAATGTTTAAAATAAAATAACTCAAGTAACCATAAACTTGACGAAACAGCATGAAAAAAGATAAAGTACAAAACTTTGTTTGCATAACTAGCAATTTTTATTGCTCCAATTTTTATCAGATATCTCAATACTTTTAAAATTCGTATTTACTTAAGAATTTCACATGAAAGCGACCATCAAATATTTAATAATTTTTTGATAAGAATTAGACATTATTCAACAGTCTCGAGAAATAATAATTAATTCCTGATTCCTTTATTATCTATACGACAGATAATTTTTGAAGAAGACGGTAGCTAACCACTAAATTCACAAGGGTTCAAAAATAAATCGTTCTCAGGTTCTGGACAGTCGGCAGGGGATAGTTGGAACTCTGATGCTGAAAGATAAAGAAAACGGACGCAGAAGAGGAAAGTTTGAAAGAGAAAGAGGCAAAGAGGTGGGAAGAAGAGAGAAGGGAAAGTTGGAAAAAGATGCTGTCACGGGAAGATACGACATGAGAGATTTACTGAGCGTCCTCTCACCCTCTAGTAATTACTAAAATTTTGTCCCTTTTTTTGGGCTCCGTTAATTTATTCAGACGATTGAAAATAAGCTATTCATCAACTCTATAAAGTTTTGATGATTAGTGCTATAAATTATATAAAAGATATGAGTTTTTTGTATGATTATTATCTTAAATTAAAATGGACCACAGGTCGTTGAACGCATTGATATAAATGAGCTAAAGTATCTCTATCTTACTCTCATTAATCATTCATTTCCGTTTCTTTAGATTTTTTTTTACATCTTTTGCATTCACGCATATGATTTTAACACATTGGTATTGCGAAATTGCACATATGTGTCTTCATATTCGAGACGTGGAAAAACTCAATGCAGGAAACCACGTGAGGCCCACGTGTAGAGTCCCAATCTCCATACATTAAGTAATGATTATGTCTCATTTTCGTCTTGAGGAATGTCGACTCTCCATACACTTCTTATAGAGGAAATCTGTTCGTCCAAAAAAACAATGTGAAAAAGTTTTTTTTTTTCAAGTTTAAATTTGAAGAGGGATTTTTTTTTTTTTTCGTTGGTGATGTTGATGATTATTTGTTGTCTATGAGTGGAATCGATTGAGTATGTCAAAAAATATACAAGTGGAATTTGTCTACACACTCAATAGATAAAACTCATAATTAAATACCAGAGGGTAAACATCCCTCGTATGAACCCTATAAACACAATGCAGGGATAAAATTATATTGCTGTTTGCACAGATAGGGGATGAAAGCTCATCTAATAAAGGATCATAAAAACAATTATTAATCGTTTATTGTTTTAATTTTAGGGATGAATGAAAGTGATATTTTATTCATTAAGATTGAGAAGTTATTAATAACAGCAAATGATGACAATTATTCAATAATTAATGCATTTACTAGTGTTTAGTTCAGAAAATGAATAAAAATAAATTGTCTTCAAATATTTAACATTAAACTTTCATTCAAGCATTGAATGAATCTATTTGCTCAACAAATCAACAGATTTCAGTTGAATATCCATTTATCTTAGCTATTTTTAATATGTTGACAAAAATTTAATGATTTATAATATATATTTACTACAAATCCCGAGAAATTTAAGCGTTTAGTAATAATTAAACACCAAAGTGTTTACAATGAACACCATAAAAAAACTACAGCATTTTGGTAAACAGCAAAAAACGTTTAAAAGTCGTCTACAAAATTTTCATAGATCATTTATGATGTTTAACATTGTAAACACTTTAAATGTTTAGTTGTCAAACACTTTGATTTACAGTGTTAATTAAGTTGGAACATAATTATGTTTCAATATGTATTTTTTATCATGAAGAAGCTGATTTTGAATTGCTTCAACGTAATTGAAAATATCTATTGTTGATAATAATTTGTTTTTTCTTTGTTGCTATAGATAAATTGCTAGTTGAGCACAGGTTTGTTGGTACCCAGTGAACTTACTTGAGTATATTCATATTTGTATATTTCATGTCTTGCAGCTTATGAGTAATTTAACTGATATTTATATGATTTAGCCTATTTCTACCCTAGTAGCCAAATAACGTAAGACTGCCGTCAGACTTACGTATGTTGCTGTCTTTTGGTTATCTAACGTAAGATCAACGTCAGACGTCAGATTCTGCTGCAGAAAAGAAACAGACGGACGTAAGGCTATGTATCAATATTGTTGCCTGAATAGGCCTTGTGTGACTCTGTAATTTGCCTAGCCGTTGAGTTTATTTTGAAAATAAATAAATAAATTAATAAATAAATGAAATAGTGAAAGTATATTTAAATGAAAAAAAACAATATGGATGCATTATCAACTTATATTCTAATAAGTATATTTATTAATTAATTTTTTTTTTTTTACAATTTTAACATAATGGTCATTTAATAGAGTGATTATAACAATGTTATAAATTGCCTTATATGTCAAAGATAATCATTTATATCCGGCAGGTACCTCAATTAAAAATCAATGATAAATGGAAAGTTGAGATTTCAAACAGATAAATGTTTACACGTGCAAGCAGATTTTGAAATACATTTTCTATTTAATACAATCTTCATTTATTTATATTTTTTATCGAAATAATCAATTGAAATCTATCTAAAAATCAAGTTCATCACATAATCACGTTATGTACAAAAAAAAATTCCTTCATCATTAAGTATGTATTTCAAAAAGTGACCAATTAGTAAAGCAGAAGTGAATTGATGTCAACTGATTAATTCATTAAACGAGAATAATATTAAGCTCACCCAGTCCAACGTATTAATTACGATCAAATTGTTTTCACAGATCAGTACTCTTGGAGAGTTTTATTATGATACTCTACCAGTTGATACCAGTTCTCTGATATGCAATATTAATTAATCAATTATAATATTATCTCTTGAAAAAAAAAATGTGCTGTAAATTATTGACTTTTATAATTAAGCACTTTTTAAAAATTATTTAACACACTTTGTGTAATGATATTATATATCAATAATATTTATAAAAAATTATGAGTTATTGATCGTGATTCTCTTAGTCATAATTTGGTAAAGATTACATCAGTGACAAAATCAAATAGATATTACAATTGTAATTATAGCTACAATTCGCGTTTATCTACAAAAACATATTGTAACATTTATTACAATTTCTTCGTTATGTTTACTCACACGATCATCATTTTATCTGTTGTAAAATTTTCCAATAGGCAAATATTTTTTACATTCACTCCATTCTGATAGAACAATTTTTACAACATTATTTTTTTAAAAAATGGATTCTGTTGGATAATGTCATTTAATTAATTCATCAAATTAAATAAATTTATTCCATTCTCTCTAATCATTTTCATGAAATTTTATTATTTATCCAATGTCAACTAAAGTTGTGAGTTATTTAATATTAAAGTCAATTCACCTTCTGGATTTCATAATAATGTTAAATTAATTTCTGGTTAATTTAAAAAATAATTCGTTAATTGTGCAATATTACTAACGAATGACAGAACATATTTCATGTTTGGTTACTCTGAGAATTAATGGTAATAATCAGCTGGTTATCAGTATTTTGAAACAGTTTGATTTTTTCATCACTTGTGAAATGATTTAAATAAAATGTAAAAATGGGCATGTAACATGACCGAAAAATTTTGAAGTGATTTTAATACTTAGTAAATGATGATATTATGTGTTATCGAATTAGCTTGATATATTGACTCCAAAGACAAAGAAAATATATAAGGAGAGAGATATACAAACGGGTCTAATCGTTTGCCGTGTTGTCGGCAATCCTCTCGATGACGTAGTGACGCCGCGCTGAACAAAGAACGAAAAAACGTCTAGGAATGTTGGCGGACATATTTCAACAGTGTCACCTAAGAGATCTCATGCGCTCCTTTATTTATCTCCAGCGATCTATCCGTAGGCTACCGATTACTCTGGACCAATTTTTTAGTTTCAGCCTTTAATTTGCCCATACTATTAAATTATAATGGCATTAAAATTTAAATTATTTTTTTTTTCAATTTTTAGTTTGTTTTTATAGTGTTGGACAACTTATATTCAGATGATTTTGAAAAATTTGAGTCAATTGAGCATTTTCGAAGAATCTTTCATTTCTTTGAATTAATTCATGTTTTTATTTATTTAATAAACAGGAATTGTTTTTTATATCGTCATGGTGTGTAGATTAAATGATGCTCTTTAGAAATAAATCATTAAAATGATTGCAGATCATTAATTACCATGTGCGAAGTTTACTTTTGATTGAATTAATGGATTACTCTTTTAAACTGAATCAGCAAATATTCACTGATTTGTTCAAGAGAACATTTGTCATCGAATAATAATAAATAATCACTAATTATTTTCACTGAATAACAGTTATAAACAATTCAACTATGCTTATAAATATGTAATATAAATTTAATAAAAGCTCAATATCAGTTTATAAGAAAGGTTGCTCTTTTATAATCTAATGATAATAAGTGAAAATTCAATGTTTTTCTATGTCAAATCAATTAACAATTAAATCAGTGGAAGTTTTGGCATTAGGAATCAGTAAAAGGTAATTCATTAGTAACAATTTTTTCGTGATTTATTTTAAGAGAGAAAAAAATTTTTACAATAATAATAGTGCAATTCTAATGATAAATTTAATGCAAATGCAATTGTCTATGCTTCAGCATATTTTTTTCGTGTACATGATAAATATTTCAAATTCTATCATTGAACAGTTGTATTAGTGATCAAGCACGAAACACACCTGCTTTTTTTTAAACTCAACTCTTCATGCTCTTTTATGCTTTTCATCACACACCCTCCTTTTTTTTAAAAGGGTATTGAGTTAAAGATGAAAACACGTGCGCATTTGTCTATTTATCATAGTATCCCTGTTTTTTTTTCTCTTCTCTTAATGCAACACTGCACACTGCTAGCTATAATAAATTATCTAAAGCCATCGGACTTTATTTTAACACTAATGCTAAAAATTAGTGATGGCGCAAGTCGAATTTTAATCTGAGCTATTGATTACAGTGAGTATTCTAGTGCAGAAAACAACGTAAATGAAGTATAAGAGAAAATAGAAGCAATAAAGAAAGAGAATCGAGCATTCATGGATATGCTGTATTCTCCCGGGAGACGCAAACGCTTATATTCTATCCGTACCTCAGCCTCCATTTGGACAAGCACCCGTGGAATGTCTTCATTAAAATACTCAAGCTCATCATTTATGCAGAGCAAAAACGACCTGAACTATACAGTTAGAGCCACTGCGCCAGCGATTTCAGTTTCGCGTGTCATAACAAGTCGCTCCTGCTGCGACCCGTCGATCTCTATGATCGATCACTATTTCTTTTTGTCTCAGACATTTTTTAATTGTTTTGATATTCAGGAAAAAACAATACACACTTTTGGTACGAAACTGTATTTTTCTAAAATATCTGAATACAAAGACTCTCCCCTTATTTGGAGGAAAAATATGTAATGACTAAATTAAAGAAATATTTTCGACAAGTGATGTTGTTTGTTGTGATAATATTTTAAGCTTCGGTTAAAATTTAAACGGTTTAATAATATTTATTGTTATGGTTTGAGCACGAGCGTGTTGATAATATAATTATTTGGATTAAATATCGGATGACATACATGCCATGCCGAACAAAATAAAAAAATTATTAGGGTATTGCTAATAACCTTCAGAATAATTTTAGGCAGGGTTAAAAGATTAATGCATTTATACGAGTACGGGTAAATAAAATGGGAGAGAAACACTTATAATTTAACATTAAACTTTAGATAACTTGAATTAAATTCTTACTAATTCTTATCAATAAGTTTCCAATGAAACAATTCACACATATTTAGCAAATTTTTGCAACTGTTATTATTATTCTATCCTACTTTTATCGATAATTATTTTTAAAAACAGATTTTCAAAAGTATTTTAAAAATTGCACAATAAGTATTAGCACTAAAAGAAAATAAAGATATATAATAAAAACAAACAAAATAAAAAAATGCATTAATGTATTTTGTTTGTATTCTTTTTACATTTCAACTCAGTTTAATTTTTAAATCATATCATAAAGAAGTTCATACAGACAATTCAAAAAGAAACAAAGACCAAAAAGAAATACTCTAGAGACAATATTTGAAGAATGGCAATGACAAGGCTCTTTTGTAGTTTTATGTGAGCATGAAACAACTATTTTAAATAACCATTTCCATATAAATAAAATTAACAGCCAGTTAGAACAGTTAATGCATCATTTTAATTTATCATTAAAAGAAAAAAACACCAAGATAACCATCAGGTAATACGATAAAACCTCGAAGAAAAAAAATAAATTGTCCCATAAGAAATTGCAAATCACTGAATCATTCTTATTCATCGATCTCCTCTTTATCTTGAAGACGTATACATTTCCTGACTCCTCTCCCATCTGAAACCTGTGTCTCTGTGATAGACCCCACACGACTCAGTAATATTCTCTCATGAGTTAGATTTATGACTGCAGCAATAGTAAAACCACTGTAGCCATGCACGAGATTATGAGTGCACATGCACTAGGTAAAAATATTATTTACTGCTGTGTAGTCAATCAGTGCACAGTAATTTTGCAGTGCACGTTGGTTCAGATAGAAGATGGAAAAATTTCAATCATGACATTTTGTAAAACATATGACCTTGAATCATCATGTGAAGATATCACTAGAGAGATAAGAATCATAGATAAGTTGAGACTCCCGTCGGGACATTGGTAACTGGCGCGACGGGGTGCACTCTCTAGACGTAGCTTGTTCATCAAGTGTAAGAGAAAGAGGTTGAAATGAACATCCAGGTGATCTGGGAATTGGAAAGCATGATTTGAGCATTCCTATATCATGTCCATCAGGATCAATAATGTCATAGAAATAAGGAAAAAAAATTATGACAGTTGATTTTAAAATCTTATCTTTTTATTAAAATAAAAATGTCTTTGGATAGATACTGATGTCACTCTTCTTTTATAGTTTCAATAAAATTAACTGATTATTTCTTTAATGAAAGGTGAAATAACGATAAAATTTTATTTAAAATAAATTTCTTTAGATTAAAGAGTCGAGTAATTAATGATTCATTTTGATGGATGACATTTTTTCATTTCATTATAGAGTAAAATACTACAATATTTATATTGTATTTATTTTATTTTTATTAAAAAAAAAGATAAAGAAAGATCGATTAGAGTTATATAATAAAAAATTTTTAAGTAAGTGAATTTTTTATTTTTAAATGCTAATCAAAGTAATTTATTTCAAATTGACTTTAAAAGATTATTCGAAAGTATTTATACTGAATTAAAAAGATAATCAGGGTTAGATGGCCTTAGAAATTTTTTTAATATTTATATTCTTTTATTTACTTAATATTTACTACGTTATTTAACATTTTTTTTTATAATAAAAAATAAATTTTATTTTTTATATTTAAAATACACAAGTTCTTTTCCAAAATATACAGTAGGATCCATGTATTTTTAAGTAGAAAAATTTCAAACTAAATAATAAATCATTAGATCATCATAAATAACGATAGTGATCCTTCTAAAAATAAATCAATGAATATCGACTATTTGCAGTGATGGTTTTGCAGTAATTTTCACTAATTCATTTTTAGAGAGACAATTGTAATAGTTTTAAGCTAAATTACACTGAGAAAAATATATAGTTGGATTAACTACTAATAGTTCGAAAAGGACTCAACTATTTTTTGTAAAATGCGAAATTAACACAGGAGTGTAAATCCAACTATGGGACTCAACTATTATTTTTAAGAGTGTAATTGGAAGTGGATGGAGTTGAAAATACATAAATTCTACTGCATGAAAATCTTAGAATCCTTGAAAGACCATCTTTATTAAATAAAAAAAAAAAAAATAAAAATAGCAATAATCATTTAACGAGTTACATTACACTTTATATTTTATTAATACTTCACTACATTGATATATTACAAATGAATGTATAATGTTATTGTTAAAAAGTTACATACTGTACTGAAAGTGTAATAACATAATAAAAAAAGTATAAACTGACAATGGCTTGCATCTATGGTCACAGGTGCATTATCAATCCTTACGCAATACCAGACAAGACAAAGATAGTTAAGGGTCGTAATTTTACTGAGTATGAGGGATGAAAGGCGACGACTTATCGTCCGTTTGCTTGTGGCTTCCAGCTGTTCGAATATGCATACAATGAAACGCAAGCCATCCGTCCACGTCGAGAACCACGATGGTGAGGCTTTGCATTCCGTGCATCTATCTACTGTCCTGTGTGTAACTTGACAGCTTCCTGGCGGACGGATACAGACGGATTGAATAACTACGATAATGTAGTGTAAAATACAATAAATTCACTTGTGATAGACGTTGTATTGTACAATCTATCAAAAGGATTTTATCTTGCTTTTTATGGTAGAGAATAAGATAATTATTACAACCTGGTGATCAAAGACGTCAGCAAATTTTTATATATATCTTCTACATTATATTATATATAATCCTCCAGCTTTTGATAAAAATCGCACATTATTTTTACGTTTTTTTTTTCTCTTTTTCCCTTTTATGGATATCAACTTATTTGTACTATAGACATTTACTATCATGATAAATTTAAATTAATATGATAAAACAATCAGAAAGATTTTGTCATAGTTTTGCAAGAATTACAGACTGCTGATGATACATATATTGATTGATGATTAGCATATTATATTCTGATATGACAACTATTTGTAGTAATTAAGTGTATATTGTGTAGATAAAACTCTTTCTGAGGCATTAAATTTTTCAGTAAAATATGACTTAACACTTTTTGATTTAATAAATATATGCGGTAACTCAAGATTAATTCCACTTGTCATTTTTTTATCCATCGTTAACTTCGTAACCAAATTCTCTGTATCACCTCTTATTCACAATATTTTATAAATAATTTTACATTAATATTCATTGGTATTTATGTTTATTCCAATCACTGGGTATAGTTATGCATCTATCGGGTCGTTAGGTGCACAATACAGGCACTCTGTAGTGGAGCCAAATGACGGTGCGGCCAATAACATTGAAATTGAGCACAAAATGATCAAACACTTTATAACAAACTGCAATTAGAACAATTAATCAATTTTTTTAAAAAATAAACCGAACCAAAATTGTATTTTTTTTTTTTTTTAACATTTGCTTTATTTAAATAATAAATTTTTAATTTTTCTATTTTTTTTTTTTATTTTAATTATTTTTATTATTTAAATAAAACAAAATATTGAATATATTAAATGTACTTACGCGAATCATTTTTCAAAAGATTTATATGATGTTGTCTTTTGCACAGAATTCTGGTTAAGTACGTCACTCGAAGAGCCACTAATTGAAACTGACTTGCGTGTTAAGATAATTACAATATATACTCCAACGTTTAGTTTATCTGATGATATATATCCTCGAAATTACTTTATTCATTTGGGGAACGGTACTAACAGTTTTATTGCCGCTTATCTCCATTGCCTCCCACTTCAAACCTAGCATTTTATAGAATCTAAAATGGAGAAAATCTCTAATGACTTTTGTTTTCTGGTAATTGTCATAAAAATCAAATGAATGGCAAGCAAATGAAAGGCAATTTGTTCACTCATAAATGAAATATTATTCTGAATAAATTAATAATCATCTAGTGGGAATGATAGAGCTAGGAATATCGAGCAATTTTGGGGGATAAAAATTTATGATTTATTTAGAGTTCTAAATCTAAATACTGAAAAAATAATTTTCATAGTAATATTTAATATTTGTTCAGGTTAATAACCGCAATTCTGTCTGAATCACATGTTTTAAATGAGAATACGAAATTATGTAAATAAATTCGCGGTCATTTACCCTGTTGCGGTTTATTGGTCGTCTTTATTTCATTTTTATTTGTTTATTGAATTTCGTAGATATTTTTGGTGCAGGTAATTATGATATTGTGAGTCAATTATTATTTTGAGTGATTGATTTCTCAACAAAAGAATTCATTCGTTTTTTATTAATTTGTTTAGACAATTGTCTGAGTTAATTTATATTAGAGGAAGTTATCATATTGTGATTAATGTAGAGTTAAATTTTATGCTCCAATTAATCGAGCCTGATGATTTCAACATATTAAAAACAACTACTCATAAAGTAATTATGTAATTATAGACTTTTGAATTCATTGATAAAAGAATTTATTAAATAAAAATAATTTCGAAGATGAATCAATTGATTTAACTTTTTGGGAAATCATAATGTAAAATATAAGGTAATGGAGTAAATAAGTTTTATGTACCGTAAAATTATATGTTTTACCTTCTCATACATTTAATTATTGTTATATTAATTTAAAATGAATGTAATTTTACAAAAACGATGATTTAATTAATATTAAATTCATATATTGTGTTTTATCAAAAAAATTATTTTATATTAAACGTTTTAACTTTATTATTTTTTTACAAATATTTTTATTTGATTCATCAAAGTATTGCTAATTTTCGATTAATAGTATATTATTTTAAGAAAGTAATTAAGCATTCTTATTGTTCTGTTTATTTTAAAAACTTTTATAATTCAAAATAATTTTAAAATGGCGGCCTACACCATAATTGTCGATTTTTTACATCAATTTTTATTGTCTTTACTTCATCTTATCATGGGTCATGACATCGATAAGAATGAGTTTTGCGATTGGGCGTGAAGGGTCTTGTCTCCATGGTAACTCACCCCAAGTACAAAGCTATACGAATATACACAGCTACATATTAAATCCACACAAATAAAGAAAGCCTGGAAAAGGATGAGAAAACTGCTTGGGAAGCGAATAACTCGCAAAAACACGTAAATTAAATACACTGTGAAGGTTGATGGGGTGGAAAGAAAATAATAATGAGTTAGCTGTCTTACTCGCGAAACATAGATGTCACAAGAATATTAAACCTGCGTTCAAGGTTTGCTGTTGATCATAAACGATTTTAATACTTGACTTGCATTTTAATTGTCACATTAACACAGCATGTAATTTTTTTTTTAACACCATTCTTTTTTTTTTTTTGTTATTAATTAATGTGTTTGATTTTGATATTTTGATGTTAATCAAGGGATTTTGAATTTCATCAGCTACTGCGTAGATGATAATATCCAATAAAAATAGAAATGAAATAGTATCTAATTCGAGTGACGAACAACATTAATGATCTCGTTGTTTGAATAAATACAATTGTAGATTAATTATGAGTTCATACCTCTGTAGTTTTTATATAAACATTGTTTATTTATTATTTGTTGTTGTATTCATTATTAATGACATTGAATTCAATCAAATTATTACTTAAATAATTACTTTATATTTCTATTCTCAAGAGAAATAAAAATATTGCAAATGTCTTACCCAAAACAATTAATAATTATTATTTAATTGGACACCATTTTTCGAAATAATGGAGCGTTTGTATAATCGTATAATAAAAGAGCAATTAAAAAATCTAATAAAAAACAAATTAAGTTTGTTGGTTGAAAGCAAAGACTCTTTTTAGATTTCTACGTTTTTTTTAAAAAAAGTACATTATTTCATAAAAGAAAATCTTTTCAAATAAAAAAACATCATCGCGAGAAAAGCGGAAAATTTATTTGAATCAGTTGAAGTTTTGACAAAGATGTTGACATGAATACATCATATTTTTTTGTTATTGAAAAATAATCTTTCAAGATTATTACAACGAAATAAACATTAATAAATTTGAACAACCAACACGTGTTCTTTATCTCCATAAAATAAACTTATTTTGAATGAACAAAAGTCTTAATACTGATAAAATATTTATTGACTTATTGAAAAAATGAACTGAGATGTATTGAATGTCACTAGATAAGAAATTTGCAAACTCGAATTCCCGTTAGAAAAATATGTATTCTTTAAATTGGGAAGAATGTTAGTTCTTAAGGTAATATTACGATTTACGAAGATCCTAAGATACACCGATATAAGTCCTCTTTAGATGGTTTAGGCGGCGTCCTTTGTCGTTCTTTTAGTGCGGCCATGGCAGAGGGTTTTTACCCCCATTGGAATCCACGAAACACTTTTACGTACGCGCTGAACCCATTGAAATGCAACTCGCGTTCCCCATACTGGTCCATCACCCTCACCTCCTCCCTCTCTCGCACCCTCCTCGCACTTTCCCTTTTTTCTTTCCTCTCATGGTAGATTTTATATGTATAAAAGCACGCTCAGATAAACCACTAATCCGCTTGCATTCAAGTGCTCTGCGATCAATCTTGGATTTTTTTTCTTGTGAACAAATATCCTCGTGCAAATGTTAAATTACTAAACTTGAATAACTGATAAAAAGAAAGAATGAGATTGAGGTAGATGTGTATTGTATACCAACTGTACTCACAACATCTGATCATTTGGAATTATTCAATATTTATTTATGACACAAGTCTCAAGTGATTTCAATGTTTGCAAAACAATCATAGTTTTTTAATGGAGTTAACACTCTGATTGGAAATATTGCTTTACCATTTACCTTATTACGTTAAAATTTTCTGCAAACCACTTTTTCTTGAATTAATAGACATCGTGATGAATAACATTCGTGTTCATAATTGAAGGTTTTTTGATAATGTTGAACAAGGAAAGCGTTGAAATGAATTTTTTATTTTTATATAAATTAAAGAAAAAAACTCACAACAACAATTTTCTATTTATTTTAATATAATTAATGAAAGAAAAAGAAAAATCGGTGTAAAATATTCAAACGAAAGATAATAAATGAAAATATCTCTTTGATATTTTTTTCTGAATGTAACCGAGAAGAAGGAGCATATTAATGCTACAATTTTAAATTTGAATATATTTTTAAGAAAATGGTGTACTGGATACTGATTTTCATGATTGAAAATACCTATGTGCAAAATTAGCTTTCTATGAAAAATAAAAAAATTGCGAAATTCATATCTCTATTGAGATTCACAATGTTCTTTTTTAATAAATATTCACACAGTACAAGTATTTTGGTATTAAATAACAAAACATTCTCTGACGTTATTTAAAATTGAATTTTTTGTGTTATTAATAAGCTATATCTCCAATCCAGTTTCTTATTGTGATATTTATAGCAACGTTTTGGCAGTAATAATTGCTATTTTCAAGTAATCCATCGTTTTCTATCACAAAATGATAATTTTATGGCATCAATACTAGGTCAAAATTATTGTAAATGATTAGGAATTATTTGTTAAAACTTATTTTAGAATAATTAAAACTTATGCATTAAGATAATTATTACTTATAAACTCTAATAAAATTAAAACACAACCATTCTTTAATATTTGTATCTAAAAAATTCTTCATCCTATGACAATTAAATAAAAAAATGTCATTAATTAACTTTAATAATTATTTTTTAATTATCAAAGAGTGACTGATGCATTATGCAATCAACAATGCAGTGATTAATATTGGCATCAGTGATACTCAATAAAAAAATGGAACAGCTGCTAAAGAATCTACATGGCAAACATTATTACCATTCACAGGAGTGTATTCAACGAATATTCTTTTAAAATTGCTCATAAAATAAATTGAATGGCCAGATGTAGTGTCTGAGAAGAATTACATTTTTGTAATTTTCATTCGTTTTTTACTAAGTATATGACCTACTTAAGAGTCTTTCCATAAGAGAAAGAAATAAAGGATGCGATCAAGAAAACGGGGAATTTTTATTGTATCATTCATCAAGACGGGAATGACATGCCGCTGAGACTTTGTAAGTAGATACTGCATTACTTAACGTGAATATTCGCGCTTTCTAACTGCCGGTCGGCGTTTATTCAAAGAGCGGAAGATACTTTACGTTTTCTCATCAAGAAAGTTCATTACCACGAGAAAAATCTTTTTCTATGCGTGTACATAATAACCTTGAGCTGATTATTAATGCATGTATTGTTTGATTCATACATTTATCAAATTTGATTTTATACAATGCAGATATTAGCATTAACCACTAACTACTATGAAAAGATTGCTGATAAATAAATCGTTTTTACATTCCCAGGATATTTTAATAAAACAAGAATGTTGTAAAGAATTTATTGAAAATTAAAAACATTTTATTTTATTTGTAATTTATAAATAATTTGTAAATATTATTTCACGATTATTAAACTTCTAGATTTCATGTTCAATTATACCTTTAACTATTGAATTACTTTAATTGCACTAAATAAACAATTTAAATTATGTATAGTATCGTGCAATAAATGATTAATGGTAAGTACTGGAATGCTACAAATTATTTAGCGAATTGGAGTGAATTGTTAACGAATATTTTAAATGATTTATCTCACTATCGATGACAGTTATATCTTAAGACACCAAAATAAGAATTCATTTTATGGGATTGCTGATAAAATACCAATTAATGAATATTTTTCTTTTATAAATAGCCATGAAAGTTGTTATTATGATTAATTACAGAAAAACTACGCATAATTATGAAAAGAAGACGCGTAAATCGTAACATAAAAAATTTGTCAATGATTAATGTTATCATTGTAATGTGTCTGCAAGCCAGAAGTGTATTGTAATCGTTTGTTCAATTACATGATGTAGATGTGTAAATAATTAGATGTGACTGAACACATAAAACATGTCTATATTGAAAGATAAAATTCTTTTATTTTTATTACAACTCATATATCATCACGTTACACCAAAAAAGTCGAGATATTTCTTTAAGACTATTTTGCATCTTTTAATTTATATTTTTAGAAACAATAAAAAGGATTATATAGAAATTTTGCAAACTTTATGTGATATTTAAAAGACACTGAAAAGAAAGAGAGCGCCACTTTGCAATGAGTGAAATTTTTTACCTTCGAACAGTCGATAAAGCAGTTCAAATCGATTTATCAGGTACAAACAGTGTAGCTGTGAAAAGAAAAAGAATAGGATAGGCCCTTTCAATTCCCCTCGCGTGTCAATAAAATACAAGTGACAGAGTTAGTAAGATAATTGTTGTGAACTAACTTTTTGACCCCAATTCTTTGTTGGGGGTCATGAAGATCTTTTGTACTATAAGTGAGTTTTTACTGTATTTGTCTTTTTGCTTCAGACTTTATTTTCCTTTTTCCATGTCAAGTAACAGAAATGGTAGCAACTAATTTAATCAGAACAGCCAGTAAAATGTACTGATATTGGTTGTATGTAATTATGGAATTGATCGTGATATGAAATTTGCTGGAAAATTATTTAACATCACGAGCATGACTTTATGAGTAATTCATTCATGTGTTTGTATGTCAACTGTACATTGATTGTTTTTTTAGATTACCATCATGAATTCCTGGCCACGCAGACGCTTTCGCGTGACGCCGCTTCGAGTGTCATGTGCTTTTCTGTTCGTCGGAGCACTCTTTTGGTATAATCTCGACCGAGAAGAAATACCACCGCCACCTTGTAGTATGCCTGAAGAATTTACCGAAAAATTACATGAATTAGTATTCAGGTGTGTTAAAAAATACAATTTGATTGTTTTTGTTTATTCTTCATTTTCGGACTTTTTTATAAACAAAAAAAAATGTATTACCGGCTGTTCTAATTTTACCAAATATCGGTAATATATTTTTTTACTACTGTAGATAACTGCTAATAATAAACTTGTAGTCGATAACAAAGACATTCTTTTTACCGTTATATTCAAAATCAATAACAAAAAAAATGTAAACAAATCAAATTGAATTATTCAATAAAAAAATCATCGAAATAATAATGTTTAGTTCAAGATAGCGATTATAAACACTTATTTTTTGGATGATTTGAAAGTTTTTAATGGTTTTGTTAGAGAAGAAAGTTTCAATTTCAATATTAAAAAAGTTTTATAGAATTTTTATGTAGTTTTTTTTCATTCATTCGTTCTTTGGAATGAGAGAAAAAGATTTTACTAATGCAATAAACTTTTTATTCCTATCAGGGTCCATTTGGTATTGGCAAAACTTGGCATAGTTCATTTTCTTTGTTTCGGAGCGCTTTGGGGTCAAGTTCGAATAGAAAGAGCTTTACCTTGGGCCAGAAAAATTGAACTTTGTCTAGTAGATACATTACGAGATGACGGTCTAATTACAAAGGCTTTTCGCGAAGCTGGACTAAGTGCCTCGTACATGTATGCATCAGGTGTATATCGAGTTCAAGAGCGTGATGCTGATGATTATTCACCAAGGGTTGAAATATTTGTCTTTGAAGAAGACTCTGTGGTAAGATACACTTGAACCATCCATTTATTGAATGTAAAAGAGAATTATCACTCAATTAAAAGTGTTCACACGTTTAATCTTTTATAAATAATAAAGAAATAATTTTTTATAATCTAGACTCAAATGATGAGAAGAGTTGGATGGACTAGAAGAGTTTTACCACCAGATTGTGAATTGTCTCCAAGCCTACAATGTTTTCCACCTCAATTAGTAATTCCACCCTTACCAGCGAAACAGTTTGGTGGTCGACTTCTTCCAGTTCCTCGGGAGGGTATCGAATTGCAAAAATACCATTATCCAAATGATTGGTGGCTTGAAATGAAACCAACCGACTGCATCGAACTAAATCAAGTTCCAACATGAAATATAGTGCAGTAGAAATTTAATATAAACATCAATATTTAAATTCACGATGGAAAGTACGCGATTATAATATTTCTGTGACATTGATATTTGATTTTAATGAACTACTGCTTCCGTAAAAAGATTCCCAAATATACGATATTTAATTGAAAGTCGTAATAGAAAGCCAATTCAGGAATAGACTGCTAGTCATTAATATAATTGAAGTAAATCTCATTCCGATAAAACTATTGAATTTTTATGTCTTCTCATAAATAATAACTGTTGTCTGATCCATCTTTATATGTTTTTTATCTAGTAAGACATGTTATTCCGACGCTTTTGACACAATCATTTTTAAATATTTTAATACACAAATTATTGATACAATAAATGTAAAAAATGAAAGTTATAGTCTCAAAAAATTTACAAAGTTGGTGTTTAATTATCATGACTCCAATGCTTGTCATACATTATCTGATCAATGAATTTACGAGATAGAGTAGGTATTAAATATAGCAGATGGCTAAGGCAATAAAGAAGATTGACATAAAACTCAGTTTCATTGCTAGGTCTTGATTGGTTTACTCATGAATTTGTATTGTAATCATTTCGCTTTATTGCATATTATGACTGTGTTATTAACAATATCAAATGTAAGATAAATAGTTTAGTTTGTATTTTTTGTCAACAGTAGAACTAATATTGTGCTCTTCCTTTAAGTAATGAACTATTATTGAACATTGGTACTTAGAAATCATTCTTTATAAGAATACTTTATATTTATTATCCAATATGATATCTTTTTGATGAATTGTACTGCAATTTTTAGCGTCTGCAAACTTGGGAACTTCACTAAGTATTGTATTTTTTTTCGTGCATTTTTTAATTATTCATTTTTGCAAACTAAACAACAAAAATATTATTAAACCATTTTTGAACTAATGTAATAGGATCTGGTTAAAACGAATGTTATAACAAATTGCTAGAAAATGTTATTTAATTATAAGTTTATAAAAATGAAAGAAAAAATTTTTGAATCTTACTCCATAAATATTTTCAGATATTTTTAAATTGAATAAAAGTGAATTTTAATTCTTTTTGATAAGATGGTTCATATGCTAATAATATTTGAAATGCTAAAATTCTGTGTTCGTACTATTCCCTAAAAATAAGTGCTGTAATAAATAGTTTATAATTATCACTTCAATATAAATAACTATGAATTTATATTTATTGTAGTTTAATAAGCCAAAAAATTTCGCGTCCTATCACAAAGTGTTAATTACATCTATGGGTTATTATTTTTAAAGCACAAAAAATTAGTAGACATAATACCAGAAGATGAATAATTGGCAAATTATACAACACGAATTTTATTTTCTTTCTTCATATTCTTATAATTCAATTTTATCTGTTTAAATGGTCAGTGTATTAATAAAATACCCATAGCAATTTCTAATGTAAAAAAAATACCTTGCTTAAAATTCTAACGCCTTTCAGAAGTAATTTAATACTACAAAGTTACTAAGCATATTTCAAAGACCACAGTAAAATTTTACACTTACCTTGACTTTCGCTAGAGTTATATGCCCATAAAATAGTGGTAAAAGAAATTTAAAAGTGCAAAAAAAGCCATACTTTCACCATAAAATTATTTTTTATTATCATAACTGTATAGATATTGATGTTCATATTTTTTCAATACTTTCCTGTTTCTATTGTATTATCACAAATGCCGTATAGTCAAAATATCTGTACTTGTTAAGAGAAGTATGATGATTTATGTAGTGATGTATTTTTCACTAGAAATAATTGTTCTCATTTAACACAGATAATTACACAAATAACAGATGACAAGATCATTAGTTTTTATGAATTCATTAAAGATGATAAATTAAAATTATCTCCACATAAATTTTAGTATACAAGAAATAAAAATTTCACTTTTCAGTAGAAAAGCCAATACAACAGTTATCTTAAAAATGATGGGGGGAAGTATAAAATCAAGTTACTATACAATCTTTTCGGTAAAGACTATTCAATCGTTAGACAAGCAACAGCATTAAATTAAATTATATTGATCTTTTCAAGTTTCTCTAAATCTTTTTAACTTTAAACAAATTACTGTAAAAATTCTACAACTGTGTTTCGGAGCTTTAAATGTTCATAAAATGGTAGTGTATTTTTTGTCTGTGATTACATTCCACTAATCGTATTTGTTTCACATCGATAAATCAATGAAAAAAAAAGTTGAAAAAGTATGTATTTGTATATGAAAATATAATACATTGATTGCGGATATGGAAAAAAAAATTCGTATAATTGATTGTTTTATAGTTTTTATTTCTATTGGCGCTCATAGTCTTTTTAATGGAGTTTGTGCAATTATCAGAAGCATACAAGTCTGTTAAATCTCTGAAATATCATCGTCAAAAGCATTGGGGTCGTAGACCACAATGGCATTTATTTTCTCATTCACCAAGGCGTCGATTGCGAAGAAGACGATTTAAATCCCGTTATAATAATGAAAAGTGAGTAATATATTATTAATTGGATTAATAAAGTCATACGGATTTTATTTTAATTGGGTTTAGCAGTATGATTTACATACGACGTATTTATTTTTTTCATACTCTTTCAAAATATATGTATATTAACAAGATAATTTTTTTTATTCAATTTAATTTAATTCCTGCTGAAATTAATTGATAAAAATTTAATATCCAATAATTGGAGAGTTATAACATCTTATAGTTTGTTCAATTATTAAAAAAAATTTTGATTAACGAAAGTTAGTTCAACTTTGAGTTTACTATTAAATTTAATAGACTGTTTTTTTGAAGGATTTTATTATCAAACAAATTAATAATCAAAACTTTTTGTTATTTAAAGTCATATTAAAAAGGAATAGGAGAAGATCAATACATTAAACAATAAATGACATACCAATAAATAAATGAAAGCATTCGTTTCCTAAATATTGAATAAACTTTCACTGCAATTATTTAAATAAACCAGTCATTGCCTATTCACTAGCATCTGTAAATTAGATTCTATTTTTTTTCAAAGATTTTTTTTGTATGTATGTATGTCAAACTACACGTTAATCTATTGAATTTCTTAGGAATTTCATTATTAAAGACGTCTTTTATCGTTAAAAAAGTAGATCAAGACTCGAATTCAAAATATATTGGTATCAAGACTAACACAAGATTGTGCAAGAATTCAAAGTGCCTTTTTTAAGTAAAAAACCCATTTTAAGAATTGAGTTTTCTTATTGAAGTGAAGATAGAAAATGAAAAGAGGCAAATTATTGTAAATTGTATTGATCTGTCAGATGTCTTTATTAAATTCAATCTAGAATGTATCGAATTTCTTATAAGTGAAAATTAAAGAGGACATTTCAATAGCAAAAAGTTAAAATTATTGTCGAATTTATTTTTTTCTTCAACTTTTTGATCATAAAACAATATAATTGATTAGTAAATGACAAATATCATAACATCATAATGAATTTTTCTAAAAATTTGCAGTATATCAAGTATATCATTAATTGAAGTAGCTGTTCTTGTTATTAGAACATCTGTACTCTTGAATAGTAAATAAATAAATTTAAACATTTGAATATTAACAAAACTACATCAATTAATATTCCATATTTTAATTTTTTTTATTATGAAAAGGTAAACTTAAATTCAATATATATATTTCTTTTTTAACAATATAGAGTACATTGTAATTGTTAATTATATCTTAGTTATATGTTATCATAAAAAATATAGGAAATAAAATTTAAAAATGCATTTCTCTCGGTTCTCTAAATATGTAACGTTACCTTAATTTTTCAACAGTCTCCGCGATTGATTTTTTAATTAAAAATTATTTAATAAAAAATTACTTTTCTTTAGTGTCGATTATATACAATAAATTTATATTCATTCTTAAAATCACTTTTTCTGTTCAGTTAAAATAAAGGTATGTAAATATTTATTCTTTTTTGAGTTCAAATCAAGAAAAATAGGACAACGTTAGAAAGTTTTTGACAATATGAGAGAGACATTATAAGATAGCGTAATAGAAAATAAGATACAGTAAGAGAAAATAGTGTAATTTGTATAAGAGTCATGAAACAATTTAATAATTAGTTAAATCTTATCTTATCCCATCAAGTATCAGCAAAAGCAGCAAACTGTGAGCCAATAAGTTTCGACTAGTAAGCTTTATGCATGAATTGGGATTCGATTCGCGAACTTTGCACATATTGTCATGAGTGAAATATGAGCTGTAACAGCAGGGTTATACATACAGGTATGTATTGCGAATATGTACAATCGTGAATATGGACACGCCCTACTTTTGGATAGTCTGCGTCTGCATTTAAGGTCTATTTTGAGCGACAAGGCTTTGGTAATTACAGACTCTTGGTAGCTACTATTCACTATCGTTAAACCTAGTCTAATCGTGAAGAACAATCGGTTTCTAGTTACGTGCTTGTATGACCTTTGAATCCCAAAGGCCGTTTCCATATCCTCGAAAAATAATTTACAAATAAATTCAACGATGGTTTTTATTTCTTCTAGGTATCGTGAGAGATATCCATATCATCGTGTACATAATCAACGGCCTTTTACTATTGAGCTGGAATTACCAGATCATCATGATGATCACCAGGAACCCTGGAGAAGTAGTCGAGAAAATGTCAGATATGCCGTACCTGAGGTCTATGAAGAAGAAGATAGAAAAGTAAGAATTAAGGTAAATTATCTTCAATAGATCAATTTATTATGTTTTTTAAAAAAATTCCTATGAATGACTTGGACTTGGATCAATACACGAAGAGAATTTTTTCACTAAATCTAAGTGCAAAAATGACAAGTGCACGTTTCGAAATTTATAAGTAAAAATATTTCTACTCGATAGTAAATTTTGAGTTGTTGTAAGTTAATTTTGTACTTAAGAGGTGTCTTAGTAAAATAATTACTTAGGATAACCCAAAATTTACTTACAATAACTCAAAATTCACTGTTGAACAGAAATATTTTAACTTATAAATTTCGAAACGTGGACTTGTCATTTTTGCACTTAGATTTAGTGAAAAAATTCTCTCCGTCTAGTATTGAAAAATAGTAATATCTGAGGACGATGCTTGCGAGAAATGTTCCTAGAGTACATATACATGGTTAATAATTAATAAAGTTAAAAGAAGAGAACTATTTTTTATTTTTTGGTAACTTTTGCGATAATTTTTGTTTATTTTTACCGATGAAACAGTAGTGGGGATAAAGTTTTCTTGAAAAGTTTGTGTAATTTATTTATGTTGAATATACTTGAGAGTTATTAGTGTATACTTGAGTCTATTAATTTTTAAAAAGATAAATTATATGGTAAATAAAAAATCAGATACATTTTCTTGAGTTTAACTTTGCAAATTATTTTTATTACTGAAACACTTTTATGTTTGTATAAACAAAAAAGAAAGAGTTGAGATGAAATGTATTTTTCATATTCCCGTATAAAAAAATTCTAGGAGTCGAACACAAAACTAATTTACTATATCATCTCAGCATGGAAAAAAAAATTGAATAAAGAATTTTTATTTAATAATTAATCATTGAAAATTGCATATTGAGTTTTTTAAAAAAGTAAAGAAGAGAATAAAAATCTTTCATAAAGATAGCAAATTTCATTATTGCCATTTCGTTCTTAGTAAATGCAAAATGTGAATTATAATGTAAATAAAAGAGAAACTGGGGCAAGACAACCCCCTGGGGTAAAATGACTCTTTTTGAAAAATCGAGAAAATTCTTACACTACTAAATACATAAATCCTCATTTATTTATTAGATTGCTTATTGCTGAAAGCAATAAAGTTAATTCCAAGATAAGAATTTATTTATATTTTCCACAATAAAATTCTGCTATAAATATTTTTATAAATCATTGAAATCCTTAAGAGGTCATTTTGCTCGGATTTCCGGATATTTTTCATCGTTGTTTCAGCGTAACGTGTAATATTATGATTCAATTAGCTAACTTCCTAACTCTGTCTGAATAAACATCATCTTATTCGAACAGTTTAACCATTTATTTGACAAACTAAAATTTAGTAGAAAATAATTAGTAGAAAAGAAAATAGTAGAAAAAAAAACAAGTCAACATTATTATGAGTATCTTTTGAAAGAGTGGAAATGAAAATCTTCATGAATGTTTTATATGGTTTAATAATATTATAAACGCATTTAAAAATTGGCAGTTAATTACAATAAAATTATTCATTGAATATATTTCTCATTATAAAAATTAAATATAAATTTAATGAATAAATCAATAATTCACTGATACAAAAAAAAAACCACTTGATTCATAAAAAATTTTTCAGGATATATTTTACCTTAGAGATCAGTTATATTCCCTTCCCTTACTTCACATCCGATCGATTTATAGTAGAAGGGTAGAATCTAACAAAATTATCCTTTCAGCGCTTCAAGCTCTTCATTTTCTTCAACCTTAAAAATAACAGCAGCATAAAAAAAAAAATAAACGTCACCAGTTATTTTCCATTTGTGGGTAGTTGAGAATATTGTGACTGTTGCTAATAAAAATATGAACTTCCTTTTTTTTCAGGTAGTCGAGGAGAGTAAATCGCATATCCGGCTAAAAATATCACGAAACGATTATTTGGGAGCAGAACAAAACGTTAACAATATGCATAACAATTCCGTTCCAATTGAATCCATAGCATATTCAAAAACTCCTCTGCATAGAACAGAATACACTGTACCTATAGTGCACAGTTGGAATAGGGAATAAATAAATGACCAATTTTTATTTTTATATCTCATCAAATTTCCTAAACTCTGCTACTATTTTTTTATTAATGTTTTTTGTTAATTTTATATTTAAGATTTTATTAAATTCATTTTTAACGTAAGGAAATGTTGCAAAAATGATAAGAATTAATTCATTTTTAAATAATCAAAAGCATTAGGAAATCAGTTTGAAGAAATATTTATCAGAAGATGAAAAATACTAAAAATTGTCGAATGTCAAAAATAAATGGTGTGATATTATTTATAAAATTTACAAAACAAAGTGTGTCATCTTGATCGACAATAAGTAAACGTTATTTTAGAGCTGTAAATATTCATGTAGCGATGATGAGATGTTGTAGATTAGATTAAAATGTGCACATAGATTTGGTAAACTTGGATGACATAAAATTTTGAATATCATGTCAATGGAAAAAAAGGTCAATATCGTATCTAGGATTTGGTTTCCAAATGCTTCTGCTTCACCTTCTTTACCATCGATCCACCCACCCGCATTTCCCGCCATTTCTCCCGTTCTACCCCGTACTTCTTTTCAACCCTCACAAATATGAGAGTTTGCCACGTCAAGTGCTAGAATAAAAATGAGGAATTCATAGGGGTTCTATTGTTATTTTGTTCAAGTTCTATTGTTTTCATTTCTTCGTTTTATTTCTAACATAATAGTCAACGAACATATACAATAATAGTAATAAATACTTATTTGTATAATGTCAACTTATCGATATCATATACAGGTAAGTTTTGTATTTATAATTGTCTTTATTTTCAATAGTTCGTATTCACTTCGATGGAATATCATTTTCACATGAGTTATCGCACACGTCATTTCACGTTTATTAGATCACTGATTTGATAAATTAATTGAAGAGACATAAAAATATGCACCGCACAACTTTTTGATCATTTAATAATATGTTATAGGAAAAGAGAGAAACAAAATCAACGTGAATATTTTTTTTTTTTTGTATTAATATTTTGTAAATGACTTGCTGCTTGAGATTTTACCAGATGTTGCCTTCACATTTATTATTGATCGATAAAACTTTATTCGGTTACCATATGAAACAACGAATTTATTATATATCTATGCAACAATTAGGACTCATAACTATTTTATCTGTACACGGAGTCTTTTCAATTTAATTCAACAGTGTTGATACATCTAAATAAATACACTAGAGTTTAAAATTCAAAGATTATAATTGCTCTTTAATAATTGAACTTTGATGTACTAGAATGCCTTTTTAAGCTTTATAATGTCTAGACTTTGGATAGATTTTTTTTTATCTTCATTACTTTGTAATAAATTGAATAATAATAGATATAATGGTTTTTTAACTTTTTAGAAAAAATAAGAGGATTTTTAGAGGCATGAAAATTTTTTTTTTTATTTAATCTGAATAATAGGTTAAATAAAGAATACTTTAGGCTTTTGACGGGCCTTCGTTGATCAATATACGATCGTTCTTTTGGAAGTTATAAATGCTCAAAGTTAAAAGTGAGTTTTTGCTTTAAAAGCACATAATTTTGTGGAAAATTTTTGAAGAATTGTTTCAGAGGGTAGCAAATAAACTTTCAAATGATTTACTTAAGTTTCTTTTTGCCTTTTATCAAAAGGCTTCGTTCAAATTTTTACACAAAAAAAACATAGGGATTCATTTCATTCGTTGTTTTTTAATTTATTGAAATATAAAAGATCAACGTAAACCTTTTGAAAAATTTTTTTAATTTAAATGTCAAAATAAATGTGAAAGAGTATTCTAGTTCATCGTAATTCAATAATATATAGTTTCTTTTTCCCCAATAATAACCAAAAATTTGTTTAATGTTCTTTCATTTTTAAATTCTAGTGTTTAATACAAGATTTATGAGTTTTAACTTTATCAAAATATGTTTATTTTATTCAGTTTTTATTTATTTTATGAATATCTGTATATTAATATACCATTTTTATAGATAAAAAAAATTCAACTACTAATAAAATATTATTCATCATATTAAACAGCTAAATAAATTCAATAATAATAATGAAATTAAAATTAATATTATCAAAAATAAAAATTTATTCTACAAAAAAGCACAATTAAACGTTGAAAAAATCTAATTGAGATGTTCATGATATTTGTGGGTTACCAAAAAAAAAAAAAAGAGATGAATGGGATTTGTGAAAAGAAAATAAAAAACAAGAATAAAAAAACTTAGCTAATATATTGTGTATCCTGAAACGTGTAAATCAATCAGGAGTTTTAAATCGAACTTTGAAAATGTATTTGACTTTTCTGTATACTCGTTGCTATAGAGAGTAGCTTTTCTCAACTTTACTTGCCAACTGCCTGTCGCCTGGTAACTTGCCAATGCTCAAGAACGTACAGATTCGATAGATTATTTGCTTTCATTATTCGCGACTATGGAGCATGTAAAATGAATGTAAGCTCATCCATGTGAACATGAATACAAGGCAAGTGAATAATAACATGTGGTCAACTTACTTGATTCGATATTTTGTATTTTCTAAATTCATACATTTTCATAAGTGTTTTGTATCAAATGTTGGATGCTAAAAGTCATTAAGAGACAGTTGATTACGTAATTGGATTTTCATTTTGTAGAATAAAATTAAATTCATTCAAAACGTTTGGATTTGTTGAACCGGATTTATTTTATTAATAACTGCAGTAGAGAATATTTAATAAATTGTAAGAGTAATTATGCTGGACTTGTAAAAGAATAAAAATAATTCCATTATTCAATGTAGCGACCCTTAGAGTTAAATTGAATATTTTTTACATTTTTTTGTTAAAATATTGTTGAGGTTACTCTTAATCTCTGTTGGATAATTGTATTAGAATTGTGTTGTTATTTTATTTTTTATCATGAAATGGAGAAAATTGTTTGGAAAAAATTTCTGTGAATTTCTTTTTTTTTGTATTCTGAATTGACAAGATGTCATTTTGAAGACTATTCAGTTCACAGCTCGAGTTCAGTGAAGAAATTTATAAAAACGTTTTTTTTCTTCTTATCAGGGTTCTCACATTCTTTTAGGATTTTTGTGAGGAAACCTTTAATGGAACCCTTTAGGAAAATATTTCAATTGTATCGTTTAATTTTGTGGAAAAATTTTACATTATATTTCGAAGAGTTCTTCACTTGGTTGAAAGAAGTTATAACAAAAGAAAAGAAAATACAAATTATTTTCTTTTCGTGGTATAAATTTTCTTTTTAAATAATTGATCATGTGAAGTATACACATAGTTTTTGAAGAATAAATTTTGCAAGAATTTTATTACAAGCACCTTTTTATATTGAGTTAAAGAAAAACTACAATACTTGAGAATTGTTAAAAATTTTCAAACTGCATTGTCATAAGCAAAATATGTGATTTATGGCCTGGGTAGTATGTCAAAAGTCTGTTTTTCTAGTGCTTTTATTTTTTGTGCAAATTGTACTTTTAAAAAAAAGATATTTAATTTTTTCGAACTATAAATCATTGAATATATTTATAAATGCAAATGGAATAAATGATCTTAGTTAATTGTTCTACTAAAGAAAGAAAATTTAATTAATGACATTAACGTAAGTAAGTTTAAAACATTAAAAATTTTTATCAAGATTTTACCAGGCGCTAATGTGAAAATTATGGCATGAATTCCAAATAAAACTTTTTAGGGACTCATTTTCCTTCAAAGGTCTCCTTAATTATTTTCCACCCAAGGATTTCGTAATCATTAATCATCGAATAATTCAAGATTTTGATAATAATTAAAACTTATTCTTCTAAATTGTATTTAATATAAGAAAATATATGAACATTGTTAAAATTGCTTAAAACATTAATTTTAACAAATAAAAAAAATTTATAGAAGCTTCTTTTTAAAACTTCTTTGAACTTTAACAATTTTACAATAAGAATTAAATTCTTTAGTACTTATTTAATTTTATTTAACAAAGAAAACTATTTCAATTGAACGAATTTTTGTTATCTTCATATTCTTTGATCACATAAGAATAGAATCAATCTACTTTCTCAATTTAAAATCACAAACAATATATACATAACAATACGAACACTTATTATTCAGTATGATTTTGAAAATCCGAAGCAATTTCTCCCATAAATGGTTTCTATCAAAAACTCAAAATAAATCAAATGAATTACTCAATTTATTCATTAATTGATTCAAATAATCATGACAATAAAATGTGATTGCATAAATTAGTCACATTTGAATTCAGGATATTTGGATTTAGCTACTTTGTCAACACCTATTGAACACTGAAGAGTCATCAGGAAATACTTCATAATATGAAATTGCAGTTGAGATTTTTAAACACACTACTACCAATAAATTAAAATTAATTTTTCATTTTTTTCAAACACATGACAATCACAGTTGAAAAAACAATGAATTTAAAGAGCATGCTTGCAAGCCTTCATTTGCTGGAACGAGTAGCCGTTGAAGAGAAGAAAAATTCATAAAAAAAGTATAAAAAGTACTGCTGAAATTAAATTGATACAAATATCGAATAGAATGAAATAATTTCCATTTTTTATCCAAATATCTATATATTGAACAAACAACATATGCTTCATTTTTCAAATCTAATAACATAAAATTCTATTCACTCATGATTTGATAAAAAAAATATACACTTTTTTTTTTATAAAAAAATACGATGTTAATAGAAAGTAATAATTAATAGCATTTTATAATATGTTCTTACAAAATATTCTTTATCGATTTCCTTGTTAAGATGTATAATATAATGCACCTACTATAGTAGATTAAATTTTCTTGAGGGTAGTTTAGTGGTAATACAAAGAGGTAATAGGTAATTTATTGCATAAAACGAAATACGTTTGTTAGCAAAAAATAAATGTTTCTTCTCTTTTCCCTCATTCACAAATAAAATGTTAAAATTTAACTTTATACATTTTTCTGAATAGGCAAATCCGAAGACAAGTTTGCAACAATGACTTTTGTAACCTTTCTTTAAATCCCCCACAATATAATTGTTCTACCTTTTGCTATCACTCATTCGTTGGGATTTATATAAACATAGAAACATACAAACACACTTAATCCTTTTTTGTCGATGCGAAATTACGTAAATCATCTACAGTTCATCATTATTTTTATTGAAATTAATTCTCTTATTTTTATATTATTACAGTATTATTTACGTCAGACAAATTTTTCTCTCAATTTATTCCCTTAATTTATTATCACTACTATATTTTCCGTACTATTGTTAATACTTCTTTTTACTTACGAAGCACTTTTATTGCAAGTTAAAATTGTTTTTACATTATTTATTTAAAAATTATTTAATTTGTTATCGAAGCACTTATTGCATTAAATTTAAGTTAATTATTTGTTACTTTGTTTGTTTAAAATTTATTTATAAGTTTTTTAATGTATTTGTCAATTAATTTATTCATGAAACTGTCATTAGCATAAATATAAAGTATCGTAGGTAGTTATTGAATAAAATAAACCCTTTTACACATCGATCGTAGTTATTTTGGTAGATTTAAATGAATCGCTCGTACAATAGAAAGTATCACATCAATAACAGAACACAAATTCGTGAATTTTGAGATGTATCCAGTGTTCAATGACAGTCCATAAATAATAACTTTTTTTATTTTAACTTCTTCAGTATCATGCATATCTCCAACGAAGGAATACACCTTATACGCTGTTTGAGTGTCGTGTATTCAATTTTTCACGTTGTAGATGAAAGATTTTCCCTGTATGTCACATTGTGTTCTGTTTTTTGTAAGTATTACTTTGTTTTATCAGTATGACTATATCGTGACCTGATGCTTTTTGTAATATTAACAAAGCTTAAAAAATGGCGTTGAATCAAGTAGGCGCGTCCTAGAGCTATATAGATATGTGATTCGATTCGTACAATGTCATGTACATTTGAGCAACATCTAGGCAAAAGCGCAGATCACTTAGGCAAAAGCCTAGAAATATTTAGTTGATTGTTTGTATTATTCTACTATTTTTATTTCTTTTTATTTGTATGATTGATTTCAACGGTCGAATGATCATGAGAAGAAGACTGCGACTGAATAAGTTTCATTTCAAGAAGAAAAGTTGCAAAAACTCACACATACTTTTCTGGCCACTGTAAAAAACGATAAGAAAAGTTCCATGTTATTTTTCTCGTGGATTGTGGGAAAATATACTAGGTCTTTTCGATATGACATGACCAATTTTTTTTTCAAAGTCTTAACAGTTTATATCCATTGTTATAATCACAGACAAGGTATACGTGAAATGACCAGTGTTTATTCTAATTTTTTTCGCTGTTACTTATTATTTCCATTATCCATCATTTTTTTTATTAACTTATTTTTTACTATACTCTTTTCTTATATTTGAATAAAGCTATCATTTCATTACAGATATTTTTTTTATTCGATGTCACTCAATTAATAATTATTGGAGTTTGACGTTGATGTGAACTGTCTACATGCCATACGTAATATCACCATCACATTGCTGATTTATAAATTATAATAATCAATCACTCGATCGATATTAAATTTAATTTTCTGTATTTATATTTTGTCACTTCATAAACAATTTTTTTTTTCTACACTCACTGTTTCATCATTTAGAACACTAGTCTATTTTCTCCATCACTGTTTAGGCCATCTTGACAACTACAGAATCAGCTTAATTGTCTTAGTAATGACTTGAAGATTGTCATGATGATTTATTAGTTGACGGGGCTATGTCGCATTTCGTTGAGGTGATAACGAAAGAAGTGGAACACTTGCTGGACCCTCCCCGTCAAGCGAACGTCATACAGGTGTTTCAAAGGTCACCTGAAACAAAGCAAACATTTTGAAAGATTTAAAATAAATTATTGTAGAAACACTGGAAACCAAGAATAGTAAAAGATGGAAAGAATTATAGAGTTAAAGGAATACTTGGAGATAAAAGAAAAAAGTGTTACATTTTTTATGATAGATTTACGCTAAAGAATGGCTTGTTTTTGTTTTTTTTTCTTGAGTCATTCTTCTATATTTAATGACTTAGGGTGGATTAGGGAAATATGCGAGAGTTAAATTTAAGTACCAATAACTTAGAGGTCATGAACGTTAGGGCTATCAAATAGTAGTTAATGGGAAAATTTGTTTAAAATGAGTGATAAATGTTAATTATTGTCACATGATTCAGTTATTCAGTTGTTAAACTTTTATGGGTTAATTTATGACAGAAGGTGTGGGCTTGTCTTAACATTTTTTACGAACATCGTTACAGTATATTTATAGAAAGGATTTTACGTTATAGATAGGATAATTTCTATCCAATAATACAATGAGATTAAGTGAGCAGTAAATAAATTTTTCAATACAATTGTTGAAAAATTTAAAATACTGATCATTTTCAATTACTGAAAAATTTACATGTAATTTTTAAAAATTTTTGTAATAAATTAATTAATCTTCCATGGAAGTTTATGATTCATCCATAAAAGTGTATTCAATTAAATTATTATTTATAGATAAAGAAGTAAGTAATGATAAAATTGAGATATTTTTAATTGAATTCATAACAATTTCATGATTGATTCATGGATAATAAAAAATATTGAAAACATATTAATAACTAATATTTTTCATGTGAAAATTTTTAGCTTCAATTGCATTTACTTTAATAAATAAAAAAAATTATAACACTGGAAGCAATTTTATTTATTCTAATAGTAATGTAAGCAATAAAAATGGTTCAATTAGATTATAAATCTTGAAATTATTTGTCATTATAAATCATCAAAAGTATTTCCTTTCATTTACAATTTATTACTCTAAGAATAAACTCCTGTGCAATATCTAAATTTCTACAATGCTACATCGTAAACTAAACAAAATATCATCATAACTTCCAACCCAAAACTTTCCCTACATATTAAACGTGCCTAATATTAGTTTCATTTAGTACACTTAAATAAATTCCTCATGACTTCCTTTCATGTATTTTCCCCTCGATTCAACGATTAGGGCGTACGAGATAGGCTTAATATTTAAAAATTTTTTCAATCATTTTATTTCCCCTACATAATTTTCAGTGGCTAAAAAATCAATAATTTAATGCAATACGAACCTCTCTAGTTGTTTTTTTCGACCGTTTTCGCTCGAGTTTTGGTGTCTGTGGTAGTAACGTATAGTCACCTCCAGCGCCACCAGCACTCCGTTGTCTGGTGAGTGGTGGATGTGTTACACTCGAAGCTCGTGGAGGTGGTGAGAATGTGACACCTTGGGGTATAAGTGAATAGCCAGCAGACTGCTGCATTGAAATAAAGGGTGAAGTCACTGGAAAGTGGTTGGCTACCACAGGACTCCAGTACTGATGAGAGTGGCGTTGAGGCGAAGTTCCTGAGAAGATAATTAAATTCAATTAAAGATAAAAGAAAAAAAACGGAAAAAAATAGTTATAATTAATGGATATCGTACGTGGATTACTGTGTCTTCTTTGTGTTTTCCACGTGTTTGACCTGACCCGCCCAGCAGTTTCCGTGTTGACCGCGTCCACGCTCATGCTCCTTGCAACTCCCCTATAAGGATTTGATACAGCATTCTCGTGTGCTGCTGCTACTCCTGCTAATTGCTCATTGAGAGCATAAAGTTTAGACGTTATATCTTTCCCAATAAGAGTATTAAGAACGACTTTGAGTAAAGGTCGATGTCTGAGGACACGCATTAGTTTCAGTCTCGTCCAACAGATGTATGTGCTCGACTCTTCAGCTCTTATTGTTACTTGGAAGACATCGTCAATATTCTCATGAGTTGCTTCCCACTCTGGGGAATCTACGAACTGATAAGCCCTCACGTAATGCAAATGCGTTCCATCACACGTGACTTTGAGTCTAGATTGAAACAAATGTTATTTTTACTTTATATACAGAGATAGAGGTGTTATATAAGGGAAACTGAAGTCAAGTAAGATGCTGAGAGACGATGAAATAATGAAGAAAAATTGGTTGATGTCTGCAGCAAGGACGTGTTTCTCATGAAAGACGATACTTCGTATTTCATTAATATTTATTAGTGGTATTGATAAAATGTTTTTCTTTAAATTCATTTTATAGAAGTTCATTGGTATTATAAAGAATTTTTTAGTATAATTGTGGAATAATATAATTAATAATTGATAAGGAAAAACTTCAAAAAAATTATAGTTTTAATTATAGTTGAAAAAATCGAATCATTAATCTAAAAAGCTTCTTTTGAACCATAAATTTTTGGTCTTATCAGAAAATCCTTTTACTCTTAATTGTATCAGCGTTACAAAGAGTTGAAAAAAAAGTAGCACAAAAAGATAAAAAACAAGAAAATTTCTGTTTTTACAAGTTTTCTGTTTTTTCTAACTATTTTTAGTTATTTTTATTTTGAAAAAAAAAATGACATGTTTCATTATAAATATCGATTCCTATCAGTTATGAAGAATATTCATTTCATCATTTTTATTAATAAAACTTATTTATTCGAAATCACACTTTTTTTTTCTTGAAACGTAGATGTTTACTCATCAACAGTTTGCAAAAGTATCAAAAAAAAAAAAAAATAATTTGAAGTTTCAAACATTAGCTTATTGACAACTAAAATAGAGTGAAATTGCTCAAGTCGTACACTGAGAAGGAAATTGAATGTAAATTTCAAGAAAGTTAAGCTAATCTAATTCATTTTAATCTTACCAAAAGCATTTATATAAATTCCGTCTCCATTAGTCAAACTTTTAATCAATCACACTGTTAAAAATGTTTGCTTTTATAATTTAAATTTAGATATCATAACAAATTTAATATGGACGACTAAAGCTACTACAATACTACTTGAATTTCAAAGCCACATTCAGATACAGCTGATAATCCATATTAATTTTAATAAATAAGTAAATACGTTTCTTTAGTTATTGTTTGATAAATATAAACCCTTATTATCTGATGTTGACAACCCCTCTGTTTTAACACCCCTATATCAGTAGACTTAAATGAAATAATGTAACAATTTTTTTCTTCTTAATAAAATTAAGAAATGTAAGCTAACATATCTCAAAACATAATTTTAGAATTTTATCTAAAATCTAGCTATTTAAATGTCTTCAAAAAAATAAACCATTACCGACTAATTGAAAAATTATGTAACAAGTGAGCAAAAAAAGAAATATAATTATAGATTTTGATGGAATAATGCTTTTTAATAACTTTAAAAGTATTTGTATTATTGTGTACCTAAAGATTTTCGAAATATTTTATTTAAATAAAAGATTTTACTCTTAATTATCTAAGATTATTTCTTGATATAAATGATTATTAATCTTTAAAATCTAAAAAATAATCTCATGGAAAAAGATACCTTGTTTTCCTCAATCTCGCAACTTCATTTTCCCTTATTTCATTAAGATAAATGTTACTTACTTGCCACGTAGCAGGATTGAAAGTCTTTCATCAGCGGGTGAGACTCCTTCAGTGGCGTATGTCTGTCCAGGATCAAGTTTAAGAATCCTAGCTTCTTTGGCAAGTTCCTGGAAGTGCTTTTTGCTCACTCGATAAGGCTTGAAGAGCTTGAGATAGAGTTCAACAAGCTCCGGACTTAGAGCTGGTGGTAAGAAACGACAAGCGAGAATGAGGGAATGTATGCCATTAAGTAGACCCAGAAAAAGAGACCAAAGCATTGCGTCAAGGGCACAAATGGTTATTCCAGCCCACAGCGCTGCTAGCATAAATCCGGCAGTCAGAAATGTGCGCAATGCCAATACTGAAGCCTTGAAAGACCTTGGAACGAGGAAGGCAGCAGCGAAGAAGAGATTGGCTGCCTGTTTAGTCATTTAGATAGTGGAAGAAATATTAATTAGCACAGAGATAGAATGGAAGTTGTTTTGAATAAAGCAATTAACCTGATAATACAATGAATTCAGGCAAGTTCTGTGCGGCTAACCCAATCTTCTGGGTGACCGCAGCAGGACGAGACTAGGCTAAACAGCTCTGCACACTACTTAACCATGCTACCACACCACAAACCCCAAGACAAGCACCGCCTATCTTGTCTCACCTGGAATAGCTTGTGTTGTGCTGCCTCCCATTCGTCGCAGTACCCTCCAGATGATAAAGTCGTTGAGTTGAGTCTCTCTGTTACGTTGCTGGCCACCGTACTATTCCAAACGTCTATCCAGAGCTCGGTATAGTTGAGATCATCAAGAGAGTAGCCAACCCCGAAATTGTTTGCAAGGCTATAGTTGAAACTATAGTTGTCACTTCCATAGCCCCCAGTTATTGTTCCTCCAATAAAAGGCGTTGAGCTTGTAGTTGAGAGAAGACTGCTTGCAGATGTGGCAGCGTCACTCGTGTTGGCCATCTTTCGTCGCGAGCGCGCTGTCCGGGCCATCACCTTCTTCGCCTGTAGACAAGGATTCAATTCAAATGCTTGATTAAATGGACAATGGAGTGAATTGGAATTATTATTGGAAATTGAGATTGAACTTGCTTTTGTGCAGAATAGTTTCAAGAGAAATTGATTTATTTTTTAAGAAACCAATAATTTTTCTTTTTTATCATCAAAATATCATTGTTAATGCAAAAAAAAAAAAACTATTTAAGCCATTTCTACTAGCAGTAAATTCGCTTCAAATTTACCTTTGGCTTAAGCTAAAATAAAGAAAACTTTTCACAGTCTAGTAAAATTGACTTTAATTCTAGTTCTAGTTGTAGGGAGTTGTCTAATTAATGGGTCATGAATGAATTAAAGAAATAATGAACAAAGTTGAAGTATTTATGTAGTTTTTGTTAATTATTATAATTTTTAACTTCACTTGTTAATTCGATTTTTCAGTTTCAATGAATGGATAGCTGCCTGCTCTAGAATAACAATTATATATTTTCTATTCTTTTAAACTTCAGATTGAGTTGGTTTAAAAGAAACTCACTTTATTGTAAGCTTCCAAATATCATTAAAAAAGTTACGTGTTGATTTTTTAATTGTCGATTTCAAGAAGTGAAAAACAATTTATAGATAAATAAATCTGCAAAAATGTGTAGATATGTATAGTAATATGTATTTTTATTTGAACGAAGAAAAACAATAATCTAAGTTTAACTACATAATTAGGAGTATCTAGATCAACGGGAAAAAGTAGGGAAAACTTTTGCAATATATGAACGTCATTATCACCCCTACAAGAACAGTTGAGGAATTTTTTTTTATTCCCCTGTGAGTGGGAAAAAGTGTTAAATTCGCAATGTCATTTTTAGAAGATCACCATTCTGTGAATTTTCAAAATTTTTAAGCTATTTTAGTCAGAACAATAACCAAGCTTAGGAAGCTTAAAATTTTTTCTCATCTTTTTTTAGAGCATTTTGATCTAGCATTCACAATCGTGATAAAACAATGCTGAGCTTTTTCTTCTCAGTTACAAACACAAGTTCACCAATATTTTTTCTACATAACAAAAATTTATGACTGGAATTCTTAATAAATTTCTAGTGAAGTGAAAACAAAAATTTTTTAATCCTTTTGGACATTTCAGTAATAAAAATAAATTACTGTCGAAAAAATACTGGAAATGTTTGTCTAATTTTTATTTTTATTAGCAGAATTTTTTGAATGTAATTTTTTACTCGCAGTTAAGTAATAAATGATTAATAGTATCATTTTCCTTTATTGAGAAACTATTTCCTCGACTAATTGACTTTTAAGACCATCTTAATTCTAAAGTAAAATTCAATACCCTTTGAAATTGACTTTGTCCAATGCGATTAACAATAATAGAGTGCTGTAACTGACAAATTACTTTCTTTCACACTACGATAATCGTCCTAAATGAATAGACTTAAGTATTTACACACTTGGAATACTAAAACCAGAAGTTAATATCGAGGTCAACATGACAAAGATCTTTTTTTAAAACGCACTGTTAACTCGACAGACTTGAGCTTTTTTCTAAAATAATGACTCGACACCACACATTTGCCAAATATCGACCACCTTAGAAGACGGTAACGGAAGAAAAGATTTTAGATTTTATCTTCGCTGCGGGACACCTGGAACTTAAAGTGCTCACGTATACTATTACCTTGGTAGCAAGTTTTCGCGAACGATGTCTGGACTTTATATGTCTTAGGGAATATAGAGTGTGTAATAAAAAGAAATGGCAGTGGCACTTTTGGAATGAACTTCACTATTTCTGACATAATAATATATTCATTTATATCCAGATGATTTTAATTAAAATTACTTTTATTACACTAGACATCAGTATACTCACCAACTGACGTTGATGCATTACTGTTGCCTGATCTATGCATGCTGAATATGTAAAAATGCATTCAGACTACTTCAAATTTAACTACACTGTGATAATATTTTCTACTAGAGAGAATATTTTGTTCATTTTTTTTTTACATATAATTTATTTTTAATTTTATACGCATTTTAAAATGATTTTAAAGGGTCTAATGAAAGAGTTACCTTATATATAAGTTACTTTATGTGAATTTTTGAAAAAAAAAATTTGCATTAAATGTATCAAAGAGTTTGCAGTAGTGTCAAAGAATTACTGTTGAAGGCTCTCATAGGGAAAGCTAGAGGTAAGAATAATTTAAAAATTCATACACGGACTGGTATGGGATTTAGCTTTACAACATTTCCAAGAAAAACTCTTATATTATGTTTTGATGGATTCAGTCTTGAAAAAGTTTTCCATGTGAGGAAGTAATAATATCTGTTAGTAGATAATTTTTTCCTTAACAAGAGAAATAATAGCCTAGTTGAAAGTGAACTAAACTATGTCACTCTTGGAAAAAAAAGCTTTACAATAAAAGACGTTCAATAAAAAACGGTCCAGTAGTTCCGGAGATAATCGCGGACAAATTCACATATAGAACGACAGACATTGTATTATATACTAGATAGATATATAGAGACTGTTTCAATTTCATATAAAATTTTGTGCATTCCATGTACTTATCTATAACTCCATTATATACTTTTTACAATTGAAATTTTAATATACTCACAATCAGATCTATTAATTAAATGTATTCTCACGATATTAATAAAATTTTATTATGTAACAAAATATTAGTTTTGCGTAACCAAAAAAATTCCATGTTTGTGGTTTCAATATTTTTCACTCTTTGGCTGAGACTATATACGCAGAAACGTAAATGTAGTGATGGACAAAATTGCGTAAACAAGTCCTCACTCTCAATTATCTCACTTCTACACTGTTGTGAATTACATTTCTGTGTATTTATCTGTTGTATCTTTTTTTTTTTAGCTCCAGTTATTCTAGAATAATTCTTCAATTCAACGTGAAATTTTATTCAGAATATTTTCTCAGTCACACTAAAAATATTGTTCATTTGTTATTTTATTATTTAACGATAACGATGCAAAGATATACCCATAAAAGACAAAAAATGGTTACCTTTCTTGTTCTGCCATAGTCTGTTCTCTTGCAATTATTATTACAACGTTTAATTGAGAATGAACATCATCTGACTACAAAGTGTGCTAACCTTAATTAACAGAGTGTACTCTTTGAATCATCAATGAATATTCTTCTAAGCTGTGTTATTACAAAGGTATCTTACACACTGATGAGTTGTAAAGCCTAATTGTGAAAATATCTTCTAGAGTAATCTTCACAAGGAAATCGTTACATGGAAATTTTCGAGTGACGACCTCCGGTGTCAATAATTGGATCGATTGTGTAGGTAAATTTATTGATAGAGGTTGACCTCATTTACCTACAGGGCTAATTTTCCAAAATAATTATGAGACAGAGACGATGATAGGTTATGTATAGCTCCAACTGTATCACTTAGTATCAAGTAACATTAGTGAAATAGTAATAAATTACACTCATTTTATATAAATATCAATGTGAATAGAGGTATTGAACTGTAAAAACATCTAAAGCTTAATTCAATATTCATCACAGCTTTTTTTTCTCTACAAATACTCTAAATCACCATTGATTTAAATTACCAGGATTTCTTGATCAAGTGCTTTTTTAACGCTCTATCAGTAAATCTTAAAATCCTATTATTCAACTGGACATTATTTTTAAATAGTTGATAAATAGATAGTGTTACTGTATTTATTGTAGTTTCATGTAAAATCGTAAATTGTATCAAGCAAATTTACAAGATGAATACTATCATTATTAATCAAAATGAATACCTGTGTTCTGGTAGATTATCAAGGATCAAAAACACATGATAAGATATTCACCATGGTCCGATCGATATTGAGTGTACCATCATACGTTCAACACGAGAGACTGCACCTTTTTGCATTAGCACAATTAATTTCATTCATTCCGTTTACAATAGAGCTATGCCATGCATCTGCTGGATGACAAATGGATGTTGAAAATTATCTAGATAACTGTGATATTTGGTATTTGATCATTTTTTAATTATTCAAGAGCATGGCTGTCAATCATCAGGAATATATTTCTGATTAGTTTGATAGAAATGTGGTGCAGTAGAAAAATAAACTAAACACTGATCAATATTTATTTATATTCAACATACTTTTTTTCCATTTCATCTTTATTTAAAATTTTTGACTGAAATTACTAAAAAGTAGATTCAAAACGTATCGACATATTCTTAAAAATATATTGATAAGTTAAATTTTCGAATTAAAATCAGTAGCTGGATGAAATAGTTTTTTCAAAGATTAGAACGTTCGTTTTACTGGAAAATCAATTCAGCGTCGCTTCGTCACATTTAGATGTTTTTAACAAAAATATTTTTTAGGTATCAAAGGATGAAGGAGGAGATGAATGAATATTTACATAGTATAGAGAGTGGAGTTTTCGATTAAAAACTTACCAATTAAAGTGTTTTCTGATCACTCTAGGAGTATGGAAAAATGATAGAAAATAGATATGAGAAGAAAACAAATTGAATCCTCTTATCAATTAGGTGGAACTATAAATATATTCCAGTAATATAGATGACAAGAAAGAATTGATTGGCTTCAATTAAAAGATATAGTTGAAAATTCAGTTTGAAGTAGAGTAGAAAAAATGACTTCAGGCATTGTATGATTTGAATCATACAAATAGTTTGCTCTTTTCAATCATTCTTCAGCACGCAAGAATACCCATGATCATAAACAATGACTGCAATAATAGTGCATTCATCTACTTGAAAATAAGAGACAAAAAGTAGACATCAACATCAGACCTAACTCTGTTGACTGACATTTGCCCTGACATATTTCTTTATATCAGCATGTTCGTTCAACTGACACAATACTATTTGTATCCATTTGTAAAACAACAATTATGAGTAATCTTCGAAACTTCCATAAATTTTAATTTGAAGTTTTTTTAAAATAATTTATTTTATTAGTTTACATCAACTTATACTTGATAAGTCAACAAATTTAATTAATTTTAGTCTTTTATAAATGGATTAGATAATAAAAAACTATTACATATAGAATGGACAAAGCTCTGGTTATATTGAAGTTTTTTATTTACAATGCAACAAACATTACGTTTCAACACAGAACTTTTTTCATATGAAATTTATACTGCTTGACAATTTATTATCTTTTGTGTAGCAAAAAGCTTTATATTATAAATTTATGAAATATACATTGCATGAGTAGTAAAAATAGTTCATTCGAATTTTAACATAATTCTACAATGGTTTGGTTTCATATGCACAAGTTACAAAAGTACAATTGGATTTTTTCTGTTACATAATATATTATATTATAATATTATATTATAATATATTATATATAAATGAAATCTTGAGTGTAGAAGTTAATTTTCATTTTTTACATTATTTCATTAATTGTTAATACAGTGATAATATCACAATCATTATTTTCTGGTAAGAAAGGTGGTGTAATATTTTTAATTGGATTTATTTTTGTAATCAAATAGGCCAAACCCACTTATAGCATCATTGCAGTAGGAGTAGCAGAAAAATGTTCTATTTGAAGAGAAACAGAATTCGAGAATCTGGTCAAGGTAAGGCATAATTTCATTTCAATGTACTTACATTCACCAAGTATTAACAAATTGTTAATTAAATTAATTTAATTGATTGCAATCCAACGATTTATTTCTCACTTACTCATTAACTCACAGTGATTTACAAAGCAATTTTTATCATGTCTATAAATAAAGCAAAACCTTTCACTTTATAATATTTTATATCTATCAAAGCTCAATCATTTCTTACTTTTGATTAATTTCTGAATGTAAAAATCCAACATAAGTTCAACAAATTTATGATTACTAATGTTAAATTAAATTTTCCAAGATCTGTTTAAACTTTAACTATAAAAATTTTTAATTCTAATTAAATCTTATTTAATATAATTCTTCGTTTAATCCAGTTGAATTGAATTAAATCTTAATGTATCTAAACTCCAATAACAGTAATAATTTCATAAAATGAAATCTGATGTAGAAGTTTTTTCTAATAATTGAGAGAAACCCAATCCTTCATACTTACAATTGTGACTTGGAATGAATAAAAGTAATAATTTAAGAATCTGATCAAATTAGTTAGATACAATTAATAAAAGCAATTAATTGTTGTTTCAGATAAGCTTCTTGGAACTATTTTAGTGATAACATCACCATTAGTGCACTACTCATGTGTCAGGATATATCTATAACACATGATCCAATCTTTGGTGAGTGAATTTTCTGATATTTTCAGCTCACAAAATTCAGGACATGAATTTTTCTTCATAGATCCAATATTATATGTATAGATATATACTGTATGCTTTTATTACCAACAAAGTGACATTGATGATCATGATTTATTTTTTATTAACAATTTATTACAGCTTTTAACATCAAAAAGCTCTCATAAAATGACAAAAAATAATTATTAGAATTTTATATATATAGACTTTCAATTAATACATAAAATATTTTACCACGCAATCTTTCCTTAATATTAACATAAATTGCATGGTTAATTATTATTTTTTTTGTTTAAATTGAAATGTTATTTAAATACATGCTAATACAAAGTAAATTTTTACTTTCAACTAGAAATTAAACTTTATTAATAATAAAAATGATAATAATAATTGCACGTAGTCCGCAAAAGTTGTAAGTAGGAATAGAATGAAAGAAAATTGTGATAATTGGGTAGAAGTAGGTTATTAAAAGATGGTAAAATGATCTTACAAATATAAAAAAATCTAATCCAATGTGTAAAAGCTGTAAATGGTTAACAAACCAGATAGACTTGAGCGGCTTTCAAGTCAATTTACATTCGCTTGCAATTATTTACGTCATATCATTTGAAACTTCATTTTACCTCATTTTCATCCTTTAGATTCATCATTACTAATATTTAAATGACTTATATATATATATATATATATATATATATATATATATATATATATATATATATACCGATATTTACATATCGAAAGCTTTTTGCTAAAGTAGACTACTGTTGAAGAAAAAAATGGAATTTTCTTTTTTACTGCTACCGCCGTAGTCTTCTTTACAATACCGTTGAATAATAAATCGATTATTCCTAGCATTCCCTTTTTTCAGGAGCAATGTAAAAATGCTTGGAAATTTTTTGTATCTATTCAAGAGTTATCATTTTGTACATACTTCATCTTAGCATAAACCATTGATATCTCTCGAAACCATTTTTATAGAATTTTTATCTGCTTGGCGAACAATTTTATATACTAGAACCACAATCATATGGATGTTGAGAAAAGAGTGAATTACTTGGAATTAAAGAATTTTAGATTTATTGAGGTCGTCAATTTTAAAAGAGCAAAAAGTAATAACTCGAAGTACTCCAATTGCAGAGGATAAAGACTTGAAATTCGATTTGTGGAGGTTTAGTATTTTATATAAAAAATCAATGATCAAACAACAATCAAACTAAATGATTTGATGATCTTTATCATTCTGAATTCTCTAAAGAATAGTCAACTAGAAAATTTTTTAATGAAGAATACTATAACCATGAATATCATTCCGCAGCATTCCTTTGTTTTTATTAAATATTAATTTCAATCAGAAGGACTCTTGAGAAATATATTCTTTACATCAAGACTGGAATATAATAAAATATTAACACTAAAAAGCACTTCATGAGTTTGAGTGTAATAATCAGAGCAAAAAATTTTACCTAAAAATAACCATTCGAGTTTCTACTCTCTTTCATCAATATTACGACAGCATTTATTCTCGTTTGAAAAATTAATACCATCTCTTTTGAATGATTTTAAAGAGACCGATATTTTTGTGTAGTTCAAAATGCCACAACATTACAGATAACAAAGTGATTTTTTTTTATGAAACAAAAACTTTAATCGTTCAGAAAAAAGAAGAAATCTGGAAAAAAATGTCTATAGAATGCTGGTAATATCGGGAAACAATTGTTTCCAAGCTACTGCCCAGCAGTTGCTAACACTATCGCAAAGCCTGTCTATCGATGGCACAATTTTATTCACTCGTTTTCGACCATTCTTGTGGTGGTGACTTGATACGCCGATAAATTGAAACAGCTTGATCAGAGCATGCAGCTTGGGCGACACATGAGTGAGCGTGAGAATTATTATCTGCAGAAAAGCTGACTTTGTACATGAAATATATGATTTTGCTTGTGAGAAACAATCGTACTAACATACTGCTATTGAAGCAAACGAAAAATATATGCCACCTATAACGGTAAAATGTTCGGTAATTCTCAGACGATTGTTTTATTCAACACGCGACTATCTACGATTTAAGACGCTTGAGGCTCTATAGGTTAAACGTTTGCTATAAATCCATTGAGATGGACCGTGCAGAATGTAGTGAGTCAACTAAATGGATTTCTGGAATAATAAAGAATCTACATTACGGTAAAATTCTTATTTTATTTTTCATAAATATTTCGTAAGCACTTCAAGGCGAATTGATGATTAAGCGGTTGATGGACTACTAAGCAATGAGGAAGAATGCAATGTTAAGATTGAATTATATTCAATTAAAAAGAAACGTGAATTAAAACAGCTCAAATAGCATGGAATTTTACTTCTTTTTCTTTATTAGTACTAAAACAGTTAATTTGGAATTTTCGAGAAAATTCTAATGAATTTTAAGATGCACAAAAAATATTTTAATGTCTAGGAAGATTTATTTAAAAAAAAAAAAAACAGAATTTTTTTCTAAATGATAAAATTATGTCGGTGTCGCTAAATTTCAGTAATTATTTTATCCAAAATTCTCGTTATAAAGACTCAAATTTTTTATTAAACAAGAAAACGAGAATTTTTTTTAATATTTTATGCTAAAAACTTTTCCTTGAATTTATAATACTAATAGTAAGACAAAAAAATTTATATAATTTTTATATTTAAAAAACTGTGATGTTTATTAAAAGTCTTCACATTTTTGTTGTCTTTTTGTTTGACATAAATTTTCAATTACGTTTGAGTTAAAATTTTTCCTTTAATTAAAAGAAGATCTCCTGATTTATTGAATGGACTTTGATATTTCATAATTAGTTAATTTTTTTAAATTCCTTGATTTAAACTTTACGAGTATATTACTATTAAAAAAGCATCTAAAACTTGTAAAGTAAAAAATCTTATCACTTTAAAGTAGTACTAATTTTTTAAATTATCGTTGAATAAAAGAATTTCTTCTATAAAATCAATGAAAAATAAAAAAAACTTGCAATAAACATTTTTTAGAAGAAATTAAAATTCTCTTTAGCAAAAAAAGTCTATTCCATTCTGAGGTATTATCACCGATCATCGACAATTGAATTTTTACGTCTGTGATTATGATTCCTCACTCGAAGTATTCTCGTAGAGATTGGTGATAAATGGCAGATTTACAGATAGATGTAGAAAAAAGAGAATAACTCAAGGAAAAGTTGAAGGGAACATTCATTTATTCTTACTTCTCTGACGTACACGATTCATTGTCTGAGTGAATAGCAGATCACTCTTTAAATTGATGTTATAAAGAAATGAATAAAGAAGATAGTCAGTGATAAAAAAAAAATTGACCATTTAGTACTGTGAATTAATTAGTCTGTTAAGTAGAGTGAGATAATCAGCAAATAACCAATGGGAACAAAAACTACTGAGCTTCTAGACAAATCTATAAATTGGAATTTCTTGTAACAAGCAAATTGGATGACTTCTTTTTGTGGTTGTGTGGTATACCACAGATGTCCAGTTACGATTTGCTCTTAGCGTTTTGGAGAAAATTACGAAATTATTATCAACATGGAATATGTTTAGTTAAATGAGAATTAATGATTTAGTAAACTCGACTAACATGACCCAATTACAATTATAACGAAACTTTGCCAGCAATTACATTATTTTTGATGTTATGAATGCAACTTGGATTATTTAAAATGAAGAGGATTTTTTTGAAAGTTTTTAAGACTGAAAGAAAAAAATCTAAAAAGTCCAGTGGTCTATTTTCACAGTTGTATCCTAAACAAATCAAATGATCTAAATAACAGAATATAAATATTAAAACAATTATAAAAACAAAAGTCGTGCTAAAAATTCAAATCGCCTATGCTTTGGAAAAATTCTAGGTCAAAAATTCGTGGTCATGGATAAGAAGAATCTCCATGCTTGTCACGAAATCAAGATAATCCTTTTGGCTTTTTTTTGGCCAATGAAGTCAATATTTCTGGTGGTTTCTCTTTCAGAGGAAATAGAGATTGATCTAAGTGTAGAGAAGATTACCGGATATTGGAAATTAGGCAATCAAGGGAGAATATGAAAAGTAGGAAGAAGAGAAAACTTTTTTATGATCATCCCTAGCTGATAAAACATACATTTGGCATAATATCTAGCTTCTATAGAATACTACTGTTACTATGACAACAGAGTGTAATCTAAATTATTATTAGACCATAAATGTGAAGCAAGATCTTGTTTGGATTCAACGTAATGTCACTGCAACTGTAACATATAGTATTCTATTGCTAGAGACGTGAATCAACAATCATTGATAAAACATTTATATACTTTGGAATCAGCTTTGCTCCTTGGGGTCAATTTTTTTCAATAAATAATGACAAATTTAATAAACTTCTGGGTTAAAGAAAAATACCCAGTTATTACAATAGATGAAAAATTTGTTTGTGGAATAGTCTATCTAAACTAATCCTGAATTATTTATACTGTGCATTGTTTTGAAGCAAACAGTTATTTAAGTTAGAGAATTAAATAAATTTCTTTCAGTTCAGGCCAATCACTAAAAAATTTTAACTCATAATATTATAATTTTTTATTATTCAAACGGATCATTTCTCATTAGAAGTGTCAATTGCTATTAGAATGCTAAAGAACAAAAATAATGTTAGAAATGAATTTAGCATAGCTTAAAGATGTTTAATTATTAGAAGAAATAGACAATTGTTTTGGTTTTCATTTTATGAATCTTAGTGGCAGAACTAGTAGTTCAAACTTCTCTAGTCTGCAGACTTTGTTTCTTCTACCTAATTGATCATTGATGCTAGCACTGTAAATTTTAGTGTCTTATTTTAAAACACTTTTAATGTTTTAAAATAAGACACTAAAATTTACAGTGAGTTTATTAAGGTGGTTGCCCAGTCTTCCTACATATTTCAAAGTGACTGAAATGTTCTTTATAATTTAATTTTTTCCACCTTAGAAATTACAGATATATTTAACAAAAATATTTCAACTTCAATAAAACACTTCTTGTCAGTTCTAAAAATGTCTTTCATTGTATAGGGGAGATTAGGGTAATATGGTCAGATTAGGCGATAAGGTAATTACATCCTTTGCTATTTTTTTTTTGATTGATTACTCTAAACCTTAAAAAAATTGGTTTTAAAGATACATTCTTTGATTATTAATAAACAAGACCAAAAACATCTTTAATAACACAAAATAATTCAGCAAATATTTATGTAATGCTAAGAAAACCTATCGAATTAGTACAGTCACCAGAAGAGATGACCTCACTGATTTTATCAGAAGCTTTATATGAATCAACATTTAAAGAGCCATGTGGATTATCCAAGCATTATCCACTTAATAAGGCTGTCGTATTCGTGGGTGCTGATGAATTTATGTAATAGAGTCTCTGATCTTCTGGAGCGAATCCTTGTCTTTCAGGTGAAAGACTTATTGTTCTATCATCTTACTGACATCAAAAGCAATGTGATACTCTCGTTCACATATCCATTCTTTCATCCTTACATAAATTTTGTACTTTCATTGTTCTTTTTTCGCCTTGAGCTAAATCGGACTTGCTCTTCATTGAAATTACGCCATTGAATGAACGAAAGTATTTAATGTATTTCGAAAATCAACTATTTTCCCTCAGAAACAAATTATATAATAATAGTAGTAATTAAATAAACATATTGTTAATGGAGGTTTGGTTTGGCAAAATAAATACTAAAGGTGCGAAGTTTAAATGTAAAAATGCAAAGATGTGAATAAAAAAGAATTGAATTGGCTTGGATATTTATCTTTTGAATGGAGAATTAATTAATGTAAATTACAATAAATTCAACATCACGTTGATATTATTTTGTTTCATCTTTTTATCATTATGCTGGATCACTTTTTTTAAACTTTAATTCTTTATCCGTGTTTGTAACAGACAATGAATTTAATTCTACTTGAAACATATTATTTATTCTCTAAATCAATATTGTTTTATAATGAGGTTTTTAAACATGTGATGGCGAGAAAGATAGAACAGTAAACTGGCAAGAGTCATCGATGTATCTCACGACTAATTAGAGCATGAAACAAATGTATTTATGACTAATTAATGATTACGAACTGTAACGTTCTTCTGCACTATGCAGTTCCTCGTGCGGTTTAACTTTATCATCATTGTACGCTGGTAAATAATAAACTTTATTTATTTTCGTCCTAAAACTGTCATATCATTACGTACGTATATTTGAACCGGATGAACTTCTAAAGCCCATTGCAAATGAAATATTCGCATATTAAGTTTAAAAAAAAGATAAAAGAAATTTTTGTAAAAGTTTTTACAGCTTTGATAATTGATGGAAATATGATATTTTTAAATTTTCAGTTGATTGATTATTGATAAAAAGTTTACAGATGGTTCAATTTTTTAGCAATAATTATATTTTTTGTTCTGATAGAATAAATTATATAATACTGTTACATTCAATAAATGTATTTAAGGTTTGACGTCAATATTTTTCACTTATTGAAATAATTATGTATGTATTACGTTCTATAAATATTAATTAAGAATTAATTTTGATAAAATTCAGTATTAATACGAGATTTGTTTATTCATTTTTCAAGTAATTAAAATATTATGATACAATATTTATTGTTTAACAATTAGTGAATATGAATAATTATTCATTATTAATTGTTTTAGCATAACCAAAAAATATTTGTTTATTTTTCAAAAGTAATTAGAAAGATTCTTTTAATTATAAAATATTTTTATTATTCAATAATTATTTGTTCCTTTGCACTCAGAGAAATTGTTAGTCATCTTAACTAACACCGTCCACATTTTGAAATAGTTGAGGTGTTTTAACAGAGCAATAAAACGTGATGGTAAATACAACTATTTCGACTTTTCTCAGTGTAGTTATTTATCATATAATCTAATCTTTGACAAAAAAATTACAGTTATAGATTGCATCATATTGACGTCATTTCCGTAACCATTCAATTATGATCCTCATTGTTTTTTTTTATAAAGAGTGCTTAAAATCTGAATATTAATAAACAAATTAGGAACTCGATATTTTTTAAAATTCATACTGTTACAAAAATAAAACAGAAATAAGTGTGCATGAAAGAGCTGTGATAATAGTCAGGAATAATTGCAAAAAGAAATGGCAAGTTAAAAATAAACTGTTTATTTACTTTTAATGCAAAGATAAAAGTTTGTGTTTTTTCTTTATTTAATGAATTCATGAAAAAGTATAATATTAATCAACACAGAAAATAAACAAACTTTTACTCAAACGAAAAGCTAATATTTTTTATCCAATGTCATGTTCTATGCCCACGTCTTCTTACAACGTGCTTCTTTGATATTAAATTCACCTGCAAATATCGCCTTATCTTGTACGTTCTTGCAACAGGCCTTGTATAAAAATATAAACCGGGCTACAGGGTCACGATCGCCGTGCTCTCCTGGTCGAATAACTTCTCGTGCCACATGATTTTATCCAACTGGTCGTGAGCACAAGACGTCCGGAAATTGCGTTTAGCATTACCTCTATATGTGTAAGCCACGATTGTATTGATAATTTCCGTGATAACGAGAATAAAAAAAATGCTACAGTAATAATTACCATCGAGACTTAAATGGTGGACGATTACAGCAATAATAACCGACCTCGATTGAGTGCAATTCGTCAGTTTACTCCTCGTAATCACGCAAAACCCATCGCGAATTTCTACTTACAAGTTTATCTTTGGTATTATCGGATTGATTTGCATTCATCATCATCACTGCATTGTACAATAAAATGATGATTAAACTTTACTTCAGGCCAAATGGATTGTTAACAGATCATCTGCTATTTGCAGAAATTTGAATAAAACCATAAAAAATAATTACTCCAATTCTGTAATTAGCTGTTAGAGGGGCTTTAATTTTATTGGATGTTTTCATGAACGGAATTGAATTCCAAATGTTAACATTAATGTTTATGAAATTTTTTCCTTGTCAAGGTACATACATTTACAATAATTATGCCATTTAAATTCAACGAATTCCATTTAATCATCAACATAATATCTCTTTACTTGATTTAATTTATATTTGTGATATTTACCAATAATGTTTTATCATATCTTCAGTTTCCTTTTTTTAATGTGCTCTAAAAAATATTTCTAAATCAATATTTATTATTTGTTCCTTTTTTTACAATTATTTTTCTCAATAAAATTTACTTCAGTTGGACTATTTAGAGTCAGATATATTACCTTTTCATGCGATAAATATCTTTTAATATTCCTTTCATTTTTTATATTTCAAATAAAATGTTAGTGATAAACTTTTGTCTTTTCTTCCACTTAAAATGTCTTATTTTCATGTTGTGCACCTACTCTGAATGCTACGATGACTATTAAAAAATTTCTAACACTGTCATTAAAGTAAAGTCTCTCTTCTAGGTGATTATCATACACTTTATGAACGAAATTACATCATTAAAAAACTGAGATTAATTTCATCCCAGTTGTTATTAGTTTTTTCGAGTCTTAAGAGTAATTCAAAATACTTTCATAGCTGATATACCAGTGTTTGAGATAAAAAATGTTCTTCTTTCTCTGTAACATGCAAGCACTTAATCATTTCTCTTGTGATTAAAAAAAAGTCAAATATTGAAATAATAAAAACATTCCAACTCTTTGTAATAAAAATAAATGCATATTAGTCTAAATTATGTTTATTTATGAATATAAACTAAAAATGATTAACAATAGTTTCTAAAGAAGATGATCTCGATATTTATTGCCAATATAACAAAATGATATCATAAAGCAATAAATCTGTTCTTATTTTGAAACCAATCTTATATTTGTATAGAAAATTGAGTAGCATCAACAATGACTTATAAAATAGAATCTGATTTAAAATATCATATGAATTGTGATGAAGACCAAATGCAGTGACGTCTATGAACTCTACGACAGTCGTTTGACTTCTACTTGATACAGCAACATAAGACACGATGTGAAATCTTGAAGGCTCTATGTCACGTAATGTATCGTGACTACCAGATTATTCTTTCAGATGCATTCCAATTCGTGGCAATAAAAATTTGTATCAAAGCTGAAATGAATTATTTTGATGATCATACAACACTTATAATCTTATTGGAATAGTTATTTTAGTTTGAAACTTTTTTCCCCTAATTTTATTCTCTTGATTACAGAACGAATGAGTGAGTAAACACGTAATAAATATCTTACGTTAATGATCTAATTCAAAGTGCTTTAAATTCAGGTGCTTTATCTAACGCAAGAAACAAGCAAGGATGTAGTAATCGGAATCTCAGATCATTTCGTGACTTCTCTAGTTTACTCGTGTTTATATAAACCATTACTATCATTTCTCCTTCTCTCTTTCTTCCTGTCGACGCCAGGTCAGGGTGAATCATATGATGTCACAGCAGGGCGTGGTGAGATTTACATGAGGGTGTCTAGTGGTGGTATTGCAAAAATACGTGGGTATATTATCTAGAATGTGAAAGCTGATATAAACCAAAACAGCAAAAATAACGACTAGTACAATGTTTATTACTGATCAATGGAATCTGACAAACCCATTTATTTGTAAATCACGTGTCACATTTACAATTATTTGAAGAATTCCTTTGTATAGGTAACACACACGCAAGAGGTATTTTTAGTGATGGAATTATGCTTATGGTTGAAATCTATGATGCAATTACGTAAATGCTATCAAAAGGTCAGTGAAATATGATGAAGTACTGCATGATCTGAATTTCGGTTTTGGACTATTCGCAGGTATGTGTCGATTTCAGCAGCTGTGGCCAGTTTGATTGCATTTATTGAGATGTAATAGGTGAAATTACAGTGATAATGTTTATGGTTATGCAAAATATGTTAGCATCAAGGTGAAGAACATTCATTATTTTTTAAAGCACTTGATTTTGGTTAACGAAATCATTAGTGCAGCTAATTATTTTGTTTAGGAATAATAATAATTAGGGTAATTACTACTATCTTGTTTTAAATCTTATTTGAAAAAAATGGACATTATTCAATAATTAATTTTTTACCAAAAAAAAAAAAAATCAAACAACAGTAATATCCTGATTTATTTTATTATGTTTTCAAAAAATTCCAAACCTGTTTTCAATCTCCGAACAAAGTCCTTTTCATTCTGATAATATTCGATTAAAATATAAATTTATAATTATCAGAAGATTATTCAAAAATGCCCACGAAATTGAATCAAATGATTAATCTTTCATTTATTTAATTTTTTTTGATCGCTTGAAAGCTTTGTAAGTAGTATAAACCACTTTTGTTCCGACATGGTACACTCAATTACTCAAATTTTTATAAAGCATTGAAAGTTTTAAAAACAAATTTATCAAAAAATCGTTTTTCAAACCATTTTTCCTGAATATATGCAATCGTTTACTCAATTCAATTGATCTAAGGTTTACGAGGGCTACAAGGCTGTAGGGTAAAAAGAAATCTTCCAATTGGTAAATTCAGTTCTAAAGTCAAAAATAAATCATCATAACGTTTTTGTTATTTATTCATTGAATATGAAAATACGAGCACTCAAAGTGAACAAAACTTGAGTTGAATAAAAAATTAAAAATAATCTATTTCGCTCTTCTCTTTATAGATATTAAAATTAGTTTTTCATCAAATATATAATAACCTCAATACACTTTCATCTCAGGAGCTAAAAAAAAAGATGATAAGTCTATTTTGCTTCAAAAATTCTTTTGGAATAATATTTTTCCTTAATACTTAAGCCTTTTTTCAAGCATAACAAAAACTTTTTTTTTCTATTTCGCACAGTTTGAATGACAGTTTTATTTAATTTTTTCAACCTTTAACCTTCATTATTAAATTTCACACTAATGGAAACCCTTTTGCATTCGTAAAAACTGCGTCAACGATATTTGATAAATTTGACATGATGAAATTTTCTGTTAATTGATTACTGAATTGAGTTGATTAAAGTACGAGTTCAAACAATGGAAAAAATGGTATTTTAATCATTTAATCTGAAAAAGCTAACGGAGTTACTTACAAAAATCGAATGAAGGTAATTTTTCGTAAAAAAAAAAATGGCTCCATTAAGAAAGATTCATTTAGTACGTTTGCAGTTTTTGCAATAAACTAACTAAAACGTTTTAAGTAAAAAAAATATGTATCAAATAAATTAAAATAAGGTTTCATAAAATTTGCATGAGTTTACTTAATATTATATCTTTATGTTGACTCTTATAAATTCTTATCTATACACTGACAGAAGAGATTTGTAATAATAAAGGAGGCTTCTTAACTGTTAGAAAATATTTTGGGACAGTTATAAAATGATATCTTAACTATTAAACATAGCTTTGTTGCAGTACGAAAAATATTTTTTAACAGTTAAAAAATCTTCTTAACTATTAAGAAATATAATTTAATCAATACAATTCATATTTTATTGTGGATTATGTGGTTTTTTAAATATAAAATGACAGAACATTCGAATTAGGTAGGGATTTGATTTTATTTCATGCATATTTCTATTAATAAAAGATATGCATAAGGCAAAATATAAGATTACAAGATCATATATGAAAGGTGGATTGATAAATATGATAGTTCTGGTTGATACAAGGTTAGGTGGCGTTGCGAATACCGGCTTAGTAATTGTTAAAAAATATTTCTTTACGACGAAATGAGATTTATTAATTATAAAACCACTAGTGTGATCATAACTAAGGCTTTTTTATTGTCATAAAATATTTATTAACCGTTAAGAAACATTGATTTTAACAATTAAAAAATCTTTTTTTAACAGCAATAAATCTCTTCTATCAGTGTAGTAATAATTGTGATAAGTTATTCTCTAATTGTCAAAATAAATACTTTTTACTTGACAATTTTCTTCGATAATTTATTTCTAGTAAACAATAAAAAGAAATTCATTAAAATTTTAGTTCCAACCTGAAAGATGTTTTCTACAAAGTCAACTTCAGTGCAAGTGCAGAATTTTGACAAAGTGGAAGTTGCTCTGATTATTTTTACTATTTACTACCTTGCAGGTTAATTTTTACTCAACCCTCCTATAGGTGTAGACATTCGATATTTTTGAAACTTTGAATACTGAGTTTTCATGAATTCTTGCATCAGACATGAATATATTATCAGATATTAATAAACTTCTAACTTTTGGAAGTTTTCGTGCTGGCACCGATTTTTTTGACTAAATTTAAAAATAGAGTCTTATACACTAGATTTATGCCTCATACACTGCAAATTCATGAAAAATCCATAGGCAATAAAATAAATCACATTAAATGCATTCACGGTTAAAATTCTATGCAAATACTTATATGCATTTGAACACTTTAAAATGCATTAAATGTTATGATTTGTTTATAAAAGTGTGTGTATTAAGAAATATAATTTTTCATAATAATAACAAGTGCATTAATAATAATACTAATTGCAACAAAAATGAATATAGTAGTAACAATAATAATAATCATAACTACCATAAAGATAATGAGAGTCGTTAAAACGTAATTAAAACTGCATGATTTATATATCTGAGCTAGCAATTGTGAAATAGTTTCTACATAAATGGCATTTCCATCCTCAATGACATTACTTCGATGATGATTTTAAATGAGTCTAATTATTTTAGCTAACGTTTCAGTTTCCATGACCAAACAATAGTGTGCACACACGCGTGAAATTTAATGCTTTGTAAGAATCATAAAAATGAAAAAACTCATATAGCATTATTATCTTCCTTTCTTTTTTACAGCTGACGTTATTTATTGCATCGTTAAAATAAATATACACCCGTTGGTTGGTTTGTTTAGTGATGAGGATTTATATTCATCTGACTTGAAGATGAAAATTTTGCTTTCATCTTAAATAAAAAGTAATTTAGCATATGAACATCGAAAATAGCTATAGTTATATTAAAAGCCCTGATAGATGTCTCAACTTTAAATGAAGTTTCCAATTACGAGAATAGAGAAAAACGAGCATCGATCGATCGAAAAAGTCTTTTACAGTTTTTTGAACCTTATTTTACTTTGGAGTTTTACGCAAATGCCCTCATTTCAACTCTCTATAGCTTTTATAACTTCCTCAATATTCAAGTTATGGTTTTGCACTTGGCTACTGGCACATAGAAACGCTTTCTGAATCATGCAAGAGCTTTCAAAGCTGACATTTAAAAACGTTTGTAATTATACACGCTCGAAATGTGTTGTTGTTACAACTTATACTGTGCAAGTACCATTTCAGCACTTTTACAAACCTTCTTTCATCATATCAATTCATTTTTTATATCGATATTGTTGGCAGCTGACACGAGATCTTTCGTTAAAGGTATTCGTTGATGATATTCATACAGGTACATTGTAACTTATGTATGCTATGGTTTAACTTGTGAGGTCCAATCGATCGATTTCTTTTCTTTTAAAACAAAGCCTTGAAAAAATTTATTATTAAGATTGCCTTTTATTATACGAAAGAATAACGTGAATACTTTAATAAATTGTATTGATACAGAATACTCGTTTTTGTCAGGATTTATTGCTACTTTCTAAATTGTTTAAGAAAACCGTGAATACATCAATTGAAATGTGTGAAGACGGAACTGAATTCAAGTTAAAAGAGTGACTCATTTAAATGTTCATTGCAGTCTGGGGCAAAATAAGATACTTTTTTTGTTTTTTAATTCTCTTTCTTTCTTTCCATTGATATTCGGTCATTACTTATTATTTTTTAAATTAAAACTATTGTTCTCAATCCTTTTTTTATTATGGAGTTTTCTTTTTTATAAAAGAGATCTACTTTGTATGAAATATTCAAAGTAATTTTAATTTTTTTATGTATTTTAGTACCTCATTCTTCCTTCTATAATGTTCTATATGATGAAAAAAAACTATCTGCATTTTGTCCAACCAATTTTTAGCTCCAATGTTCGAAATTAATTCTGGAGAAATGAACATCCAGATGAATATCCTGGGAGCATTTTATTTTTAAAGTAACGTTGAAGAAAAAAAAAATGTTCATGATAAATGATGAGTTTAATCAATTTTATTCAGAGCGAAGTAACATTCTGCAGCTTGTTCATGATGCTATAGCCATTGGCTTTCATATGTTTGATGTAAATTGCAAGACTTTATAATTATGGGTGTGTATGTAGACTTGGAACAAGGATAAATGATTAACAAATGAAATTATATTTGTCTTTAAAAAAAGTTGTAGAAATTTAAATATATTTTAGATCGACATATTATTGATATTTAATATTCAAAAAATGAGCTGCTGTATTAAATAAATTTTCAACAATACTATTCTTTGAACTAAAGTCTTCATTTAGAATAAGCAGGTGTAGTTTATTATTTTATTGAAACTTCAATTTTAAAAATACCATTCCAAAAACTATTTGTAAATTCTTATAGATGGTAAATAAACATCAGGTGGTATTAGAATCCATATTGTAGATACGACATTTTTATATCTCCTAAAGGACAAACAAGATCGACTATTTATAGATAGGTGTATGTTCTTGTTTAAATACAGTAGTATTTTATAGTAAAAGAATGAGAATCTACTCCGTATTCAAGTAATTCACCTAGAATGTATTTATATATGATGCATAAAGTTGGGTTAAAAGATTTTTATGACGTAGATAACGGTGAGATCATAGAACTTTAAGAATGATTTTTTACCAGACCTTTCTGTACATGCTATGTGGGCCAAAGTTAGATCGCTACACGAATGTCGATGCGAGGATCACGCGAAACGTGACTTGTATCTAAGGATATCTACTTTTTCTTTAACTTCTTTTTGTCTACTTTTATTTTAAGTGTTTGATGTAATTTTATTATAAAATACCAGCTGCTTCTCAATAAAGCTTCTAGTAAATTTATTAACATCTAAATGAGCCAAAAAAAATCTGAAAAATTAATTAAAAATTAAAACTTTAATTTTAAGTGTAATGTTTGAATTATCAATTTTGTGCTAATGAATAACCTTTTCTTTCTATTTTATCTTAAATAAAATTATTTATATCTCTAAAATGGATCAGAGAAATTAAATTTACTTAACAAGGTTTTACATTTTTCATATTGTACTATAAGCTAATGAATTTTCATGAATAACAAAGTAAACGTAAAAAAACGTATTAGTAATTTTACTTGACAGGCATCTAGTTATTAATATTAAAAAAGTAGGGAAATGTTTTATAAATAAATGTACTCATGAAATTAAATAATATGAAAAAGATGAATTGTATGAATAAGTCAATGTCATAGAGAGTATTGATAATTCTTTTATAACAGCAAGACAGTTAATAAAAGAACCAATATGTGATTCACGTTGGTAACCCTTCAGAGTCATGAGACATCAAGGTATAGAAGCTCTGCGTGACAAATTAAAATTTTTTATGGCATTCATTACAAACTTTATTTCTTAATCAACTTATATTTTTTGATTAAAGAGATGATGAGAGGTATTTACAATTATGAAAGAAAACTTGGAATGCCAATTGAATGCAGAATATTTTTCTATGTTGGAATTTTCTGAAAGAGACTGATGAACCAAAATGGAACTTTCTATCAAGAATTTTTTGGCTAATAGAGAGACTAGTACATCATTGATTTTTAATAAGAATCATTTTCTTGAATAAAAAACGTTCATTTTTTATCATACATAAAGAATTATAAGTCTGATGTTTGGAATAAGCAACAATTGGACTGACTTCATTAAATTAACTGTCTTATAATAGTTTTGTCAAATAAAATTTCATTAGTAAATAAGTTTTCTCAAAATATCTGAAATAAGTTCAACGTCAATTTGAATCTCAGTTGCATCTAAATCTCTAGCAAAAATCGTAGATGCAGCAAAGGAAGTCAGTGTACGAAAAAGCTTTCACACAACTGGTTACTGTGGTGCACATTAATCATTCTTGAGTAAAGCAGAAGACCTAGCAATGGTTACTATTTGTACCTGGCTGAATCACGTACTGCATAGTATCACCAGTCGTTTGTAGTATAAGACATCACAATATAGAAATAATTACTGTGCTAAATTTGCATGAAATTTGTAAAGTACGAACATGGTGCCTATATATCAGTCAGAATCACTTATGAGCTACAAATAAATATCCTGAAATGGATATGTATTGTGAGTGTCTTTACCACATCATATGGAGCTTTTTTTTGACTTAAAATATGATGTTATTATGGCCATCACAAGGTAAATGGTCAGGGTCTTCTGATAAATAACACACTCTAATAGCTTTTACGAGGCAAATACCAAGATTCCATTGACATATATTACATTTCGGAGCCAGACGTTTAGGTCTTCTGGACAGATATGCCACCTGAATGTCATGTAGGTTAAATTATCAGCACGATATTGAATTTCTGTTCTCTTTTTCTGTTGATTTCACCAGTTTTGATCTGTTGTACTGAAAAAATATTTTTTTCGTCATACCCACGCGGAAAGTTCACTTTTCCATTGGAGAGGGGTTGAACTTTCCACCCAGGTATGAAGAAAAATCATATTCAGCCTTATGGAGGACAATTAGACTATCCTAAACCACGTGTTTACCACCCTCGCCTTCGGCTCGGGTTGTAATTTTACACGTGGTTTGAGCTAGTCTACTTTTCCTCCCTAGGTGTGAAATATACTATTTCTCACCTAAGAAATGTTAGATTGATGTTATCATCTAATTTCTTTTCATAAATAGTCCAACATTAATTGCCATGCACAATGATGCTTCAGACATAAACTGATCATGACCTCTTTGTAAAACTTATTTGACCCTATTTAAATTTTTGTGAATTCATAAAGTATGATGATGGTATCATAAGTTTTGCGAAAACTGTGTCATTCTGAATAATTAATTTTTAGTGAGAAACAGGATCTTCTGAATTCAAAATGCTGTTATATCATATTGGATACTATCAGTTCTTCATTTAATAAATTTGTCAAGTGTGATTAAGCTATATGATGTTATTGATCTTCACCAAATAGTTGGGAAAAAATAAATGGACTTGTGATATAGATGTAAAGTATAATATAATTAAAAACTGGAAAAAAGTTTATCTCATATTATATATGACCTCCACGCCTATTTAATCATATATCACATATAACTCTTTGTGCATTGCATCAAAAAATTCTCCTGAAATAATAATTTTAACATTACTACTTTTATTAAATCCATTTTCATAGTATAATAAACATGTCAGATATAATATGAAAGTGTGACATAAATCAATAGAAGGATAAGAAGAGAAGGGAAAATGGTGATTAAAAAGTATCGTGTAATTCAATGGTGAATATAAAAAGACATGATAAGAAGTGTAGTAATAATTTAAAGATAATTATATCACTTGAGAAAAAAATATGTCTTAATAAAACTCAAAGCAATTCTGTTAAAAATCAATATGCAGTTAATATAAAGATAAATTATTATTGCCATTATTGTTATCTTTTTTATGAATATTTATATTATTATATCGATCTCAAGAGTAAACTTAGAGTGATAAAATTCGCTGTGCAATAAGACGATACTGACCTCAATTATATTTCTACCTTTCTGTTCTTATCATGACTTCGCATTGTCTAAGACTGGTTTTTTAAATAAAGTATTATTTATAAAAAAATCTGATTGTATTTTAATTATTTAATTAAGATAAAAATGTATGCTACAATCCATTTAGTCAATTTTATTTAAATTAATCTTGATTTACAACGTTTGGATGATAATTATCACTATTTTCAAGCGAATTATAGAATCATCGTACAATTCCAGATTAGAAAAGGCTAATAATTTACTTAATCTATGACAATCAAAAGGATTTTTACTTACTTTAATGTTTTATTGAATTTAATTAAATTAGAATTGGCATGTTTTTTTGTAATAATTTTGCCACTACCTAAACGAGGACTGTTAAATTGGTATTATCATCCAGTCGTAGCCAAGTCATTTCCTACGATTGAGCCAATACTAGTTACGGTAGCCAATAATGGGCCTATTGTATAATCCTGTTCGGGTAAGACGGTTGTCTTTACTTGCATGCTTTGTGATTGTCAATTTTAAAAACTTTCCCAAGCTTATTTTATCAGAAACAATGTCATTTCAGACCCTGCACTTCAAATCGTAGTGTTTTATTTTAATACACTTGAAGTGTCTTAAAATGACGTTATCGATTTAATTAACATTCTAGTAATTTTTAATGCACTTGGAAGTGTCTAAAAAATTACCACAATGTTAATCAAATTGGTGACGTCATTTTAAAACACTTTAAGTATATTAAAATAAAACACTACGATTTGCAGTATGGAGATTCACTCAAACATTGAAATCAAAATCAAACTCACTCGTATTATTAATATGTAATTAATGCTATTTTATTTTCGTTTGAATATTTTTGTTAATTTTTTAAAATTTTGTAATTATTCTTAATCAATCAAACATGACATTGTATTTTTTAGTGTACGTCGATATAGCAATAAAAATAAATAGTTTAAATATGAAATAAAAATTGAATGAAATTGAATCTACTATAGATGCTGATATGTAATATTTTATTTAGAAATGGACACGCGAAGTAAACAATGTTGTAAGTGTTGTTTAACAGTACGCGTTTAGATGACGGTGATCGCGAGTGTAAAGTTTGAAGCATTTTCACGCACGACAAACTCGAGGGGCAACAAGTGTCCGTACAGCTGCAAGTGCAAGTGCACTGGTGGTTACGTCATTCAATCTTACACGAATGAATTTCTTCTATTCCAAAATCGTATTCACTTGATGTAGATGATTTATATCTGAATCTTAAGATATTATGGAGATTTCATTTCACTAAAAGAAAATTTTCCAGGCAATTATTTTCAAGTACACTTCTGCTTATGTTTCAGTGAGTAACGAAAATTTGAAGTAAAAGGTACAAAAAAAATGTACATTAATCTATTTTATAAGCTTTTAATTTCATTTTCAACTTTATCATATTAATAACTATCATTTTAAATCCACAATATTGATTTGTTTTACATTTTTTTAAAGTTTGAAATTTTTATTTTCTATTATTATGAGTATTATTTATAGTACTTAGTGTGATGTCTATTTCTTTCTGATATTTACAATAATTATATAATATTCTTAGAATTAAAAAGTTAGATTGATGGTCAGTTTTTATACTTTTTGGGGTTGTGCACTTCAAGAAAAAAACTTAATTCCTGTAGAATTATGTTATTTATCCGTCTGTTTGTCTAACTGTCAACACGATAATTGATCATGGGATACACTAAGAGAATTTCTTTTCTCTTCATATAGACAAAAAGTAACTAGTGAAATTTTTGCTGTATAAAAATAAGCAATTTAGTTTAACATAAGAAGAATATTAGGAAAGTTTAACAAATACTTCTCTTAACCTAGTAACCAAACCAACGTAAAACTTGCGTCAGATCTGAATATTTTATTCTACGTTGGTCATTTACGTATGTTTCTGCCGTTTTTCTGAAGCAGATGGACGTAAGATCATCGTCGGAAAATTCTGATAATCGGACTGGTTACTAGAGTAAGTAAGAAAAAAAATATTCATTATTAGTAAAGCTATTTTTGTATGAATTACATTTGATTACTTATCCACAAATGTTTCTCACAATCATTGTTCTTCTAGTTGAATTAGAACCTTAAAATTTGTTATGAAGACAGGTCTTGTAGCATAGTACAATTCAAAGAGAACATTTAAAAATCATGAATGGCCAATTTTGAGTAGACTTTTATATCACCAAGTGGAGCCCTTAGGGTATGAGTCATACTCACGTTTGTCTGTCTTTTTTTTCAGGTTAAGTTAAAAAAGTTGTATTAAGACAATTAAAAAAACATTTTTTTTTCGATTTAGCTACTTATTTTTAGCTTATTTATAGTAAAAAACTGAAAAAAGAGTCAAAGTTTATTCTTTAGTTTATAAGCTTAATGCCTGAAAGTTTGAAGAATAATATTATGCCACAGTGATCACAGCATAAAAGAATGTTCCATTTGCATTTATCTAAAAATATTCCCTTTGAGAATGATTTTACTTTTGACTAGAAGTGCATTCATTATTTTAGCACTTGAGCTAAAGGTACTTGAAATTTAACAGGGAACTTTTTATTGAATTTAGTCACTTTATTAACACTACACACGTGTATATGTATATTAATGTATACAATGACATGCAATAATGATGAACTCATTAGTTCCATAGGGTCTGACACTTTACGAACATGAATCCATAGAAACGATGGTCATTACTTGGTGAGTATTCGCTACTATTGTAGTCCAATGTACATAATGCCTGTTATTTGTGTCCATCACGCACAGGTTGCCACGTAACCTGTCATTATTTTAAAGCAGCCTTATTACGAGAGACGAAATTTATTAATATAAATGAATATTTAATGTTTTACGTAATAACAAATTTATTGATTTAACCAAAATCATCAACAACTGATGAAACTTTGACATGTTTCAAATATTTAGTCGATAAAAAAAGTTACCTTTGATTGATGTCGTAATTAACTAATTCAATTAGCTAATTGGTTATTTTATTTCCTCATTTATTTTGGTAATGTCACGTTGGCTCTAGGTATACTCACACGTGATAAAAAAAATCTAAACTTGTCTGACTATAATTGGCTTAAACTACTAGTTATGTTACAAAGCCTCACTGTTTATTTATAAAAAGTATTAATTAACGTAATAATAATAGAGTTAACCTCCCAACTCTTTAATTTTTATGTTTAATAATGAAAAAATGTTGTCTGCTAAATTTTATTAATTAAAATATAACATGTTTAAACTAGTTTCAGTTTAACATTTTTAAACTGCAAACAAATAATCAAAGTTTCTGGACACTATTTTTATTTTCATCAAACTTTATTTAATAACTTAGTTATTGTGGGGACACTTTGTTATGACACACATTCAAATTATCATTGAAGTAACGACGATGATTGAAAAACTTTGGGAGTTAATTTTTTTTTTCAAGTCCACAGAATGTTAAGTTTTTATAAAGTTTACAAATTTTTCCATAGTATTAAGCTTTATTAAAGTATATTTACTTGGTGAATCATGTTAGTAATAATTGTGGTGATAATAATTTACTGAAAGTAGGACATTGCTTGTGGGGACTGAAATGTTCGAAATCATTGTTTACTTTGTGATTGTGTATTAATATACGTAAAGGTAAACAAAGATGAATTTTTGTTTATATTTTTCAATGAAAAATTTCTTTCAATGTAATTTTAGCTGAAGTTTTGAATTTACAACGAAGTTTTAATTTTGTAAATATTTTTTTTATGATAACAATTTTTAGTGATTTGTTTGTATTGATTTATCCATCAATATTCATAAGAACACTTTGAAAATAGAAGATTTAAGCCTTTGAGGGATTTTCGTAATTAAAATAAAAAATATCTTCAACAGAAAAAAAGTTTTTTTTTCAATTAAAATAAATAGGAATTCGTGTTCAAAATATTTTTCACTTTATATTATTTTATTCTATCAGTAAAGTAGTTTAAAAAAAAAAAAAATTTTCATCAATATAAAAATCTTTGTAAACCAAAAAGTGCTTTTCCAATATTCGGTTCTCAACGTTATTAACCAAGTTATTGTTTGCTATTTTTTTGGTGGAAAAGAATAATAATTTTATCTGTGAAAAATAGAAATTTCCATCAGTATATTGCTATTAAATTTTCCTGTTAAAATCAGCAATAATGCCAAAAATTTTCCAGGCAAGCTATTGTGATTTATTTTTTACCCAAAATACTTGTTTTTGATGGATGAATTTTTGATTTCTATTTGAGAACTTTGAACTCTACTATCAGATTTTTTTACTCAAAATAATTTTATTCTCCCACAAATCTTTTCAAAAACGAATCACCAATCATTTTTGTGCTGATTTCCTTTGTTCAAACAACAATGGATTGTCTACTAGCTGACAATTCAAAAAAAATTCTGTAGACGATTTCAGTGTGAAGCTCTACCTCTCAACAATTATTATAATAAAATAATGTACATATATTTATTTAAACCGAGATGGTGTAATTTTACCAACTTATCTATTATTTCAGCACAAAAGCCCTTTCCAGAACAATGTGTGTCTAAAAAGGTAATAGTACCTCACAGTATCACTGAAAGTTATTCAAAAGTTCTCGAAACGTCACTACTAATTTGTCTGTAGATACATTTTACGACGAGTGCATGTAGTAAGTTTTCTATTCCTCTAGAGTTCATGAGAATAAAAAAATACAAGCTCGTAAAACCATTTAGAAATGGTAGCAGTCGTGGTAAGAATGGCTAATGTCTGATATGGAGTTTTTTTTCATAGCATTAGTAACTTTTTATCTCTTCTGAATGAGAGTAATCGATGCCTGTATCTATGAAATACACTCGAGGCCTTGTCAACTTCGTTTTGATACTGAGATGTTGGGGAAGTTAATTGAAATCATGAGAGAAAACGGATGTAAGATAGACATGACTGATATTTTGTTTATTCACTTTAATATTTCACTATTTAGCTACCGAGTGGTGGGTACTCAACCCTCAAAGCTAAACAAATAGACAGAAATAGAGAACTTGACAAGAACTAAAGGTGGCGCGAGCGCCGTACAGACAAGGGTATCGACCCTCTCTTCTTTCTATCTTTTGCTTTTTGTTTTTCCATCTAGCATCTCTGTCTTCTGACAAGGTACTGGAAATCACGCAGTTTCAACTTCTGCTTTTGATCTCCGAACTACGAAGCCACGCAATTGACATCAAATTCAACCCTCTGATTCACTTGATCTCTCCAATAATCGAAGCAATTTTTCTACAGTCAAAGCTTTTATTCACATTTATCCCGCTCGTGATGACTTTCCAAGTAAACTTTTTACTTCTCGCCTTCACAAAAAAAAAAGAATAAAATAACACAGGAAATTCATTGTATCCAGCCGGATATTGTAAGTAATTTATTTTACAGTTTTCTGAATTTCTGGAATGATATTTCCAAAAGGCTTTAAAAAGTTATGCATGAGTGAGAACTGATCAATAAGTTTAAAAATAAAACGATGCTGGAGTTATTTTAAAAAAAAAAATAGATTTTTTAAATTTAAAGTTTTATAGTTTTTAAAATAACTTGTGAAAGTTGATTGATTTGTTTAGAAAAAAATAACTTGAATAAAATGATACTTTTAGTTTCTAGTAAATTTTTTATTTTCAATTGTTTAGTTGTCTAAAGAAAAATATCAATTTTTTGAAAGTTTAGATTGAAAATGGAAGACCTAATGCCTTGGAAATAAGTTGAATAATGTTATTTTCCAGGCGATTAATTGAGAAGTATTGGAATAATTTAAATTTAATTAAACTTGTAATGAAATTTGTGAAGTAATGTTTAGACTGTTTATAAAAAATGTGTAAATTTAAAATTGCAAAAATCTATTATTTAAAACGATTCGCAAATCGTTTAGTAGATTTCTGACAGAGTTTGAAAGGCTTTGGATTACTTTAAGACGTATCGATTAATAGCCCAGTAAAGAAAATCACTCAACATGTTCGTTCTCAAGATCTTTTTATTGATCTGGAAAATTACAATACGCTCTAGAATTAATTTTTTTTTTCAGATATATTTTGAGAGTAGTCCAAATAATTTTTTAAAATAATAATTAATTTGATTATTTTTAAACATTGAATAAAAATTAGCCAATAAACTAAATGGAGGTTCTCTGACTTCAACTTGTAATAAAAATTTTACAAAACTTAAAAAAGTATTTTCAAAAATAAAATGCTGATTTTTATTGGTTTGGAATCTGATTCATTAAATTAATAAAACAGTCTGTTTTATTCACAAATTACAATGAAATGCTTTTTTTAACTTTTATTGTTTTTTTTTTTTTTATTTATACAATACATGATAAATTTTATTACATTCTATTCTATTTAACATATTGTTTAAAAAACTTCAAAACATTGTATTGGTTAAAGTAAAATTCATTGGAAACAATACATTTTTTTTTTTAATGAAAATAAACTCATCCATTATCGACATTTATGCTATCTCACTTTTATTTATTATTTTGGTATCAAAAGTGCAAATGTAGTACAGTACCAACGATTAACGAGTACACTCGTTTGCAAAAAAAATATTCTCTCAACCGAATATAATTCTCTATTCGATGAAAACGTTATTAAAGTCGTTCGATTCATTTCGCAAAAATGTTATTATCGATTTATGTATAATCTATAGCTGTACATTAAAAACACAACCGAGCATAATTTCCTTGAAGGAAACTTATTGATTTACTGACATATTATTAAAAATAATTCATTTTTTGAATGAAAACGTATTTAAATTTCTGAAAATATTGGAAAATGTATACTTACTAAGGGTGTATATTTACAGAAGGAAAAAAATTTAATTTTTTACCAGTCTAGTGCCATAAAGTATTGTTTTTCAAAAAATATTAGCTTTTATTGAATATATTTTATGATTTTTTCTTTGATAAACTATTGATTTTGATATTAAAACGTTTTATGTTATATTTATTAACGTAAATAAAAAATAAGAACGTTTTTAAATATCTTCACACTGCAAATCCCACGATTTCACGAACGTGTTAAAATAACACGCGTAAAGTATGTTCAATGTTAAATTTTCATCAACAAACTATGGATTATTTGTAGTCATTTTTTACACGTTTCATACACTGCAAGTCCAAGTGTTAAGCCATTAAACACTTAAAATGTTTATAATGTTAATGTTCACTTTAAGTGATTCATCACTAAACACTTGAGTTTTTCCAGATTCGCAGTGTAGTGTGTGAAAAATCTATAGTTTGTTTATGGCATTCAGTATTGAAGAGGCTTAGTGTGTTAAAAGTATCTACAGCTTAGATTTATATTGTAGTCCCTACTTTCTGCAAAAGCTGTAGATAGTAAAGTAGATCAAAATTCTATGTGAAAGTGGCTCCGGTTTACACTGCAGATCGAAGTGTTTTACAATGAACACATAAACGTGTTTCATGGTAAATGTTATAATCAAACTATAGGTTTTAACACGACCTGAAGTGTACACTGTAAATCCAAAGTGTGTTACAGTAAACATACCTACACGTGTTCAATGTTAAACTCCATGAATAAACTATAGATTTTAACACGCATTGAAGTGTGTTAGAAATGACTAAAAGGCTCTATAGTTTGCGTAAGGCAATTTAACATAGAACACACATGAGGTATGTTATCGTAATACACTTTCGATTTACAGTGTATATAAAAGATTTTCAACATACTTCAATTTACAGTGTAATGTTTAAAAATAAAACATTTCCTTTCTCTTTAATTTAAAGGCTGCATACATGTATGGAAGCTCATTACATAGAATTTGGATTTTTTATAAGAAAAATAAGATAACAAGGTCATGTCAGGTACTTCATGCGCCAAGTGTCACAGCATTAATTTTGAAAGAATAAACAATGAATTTTTTTCAATTACACTGATACTGATAATATGTCTTACAATTCATTCTTTTAAATAACATCCGGTGGAATAAACAATTCAATATTATTAATTATATTTTTAACTTTCTTTCTGATTTTTAACGCTCGATTTTAGACGCTAAATAAAATAGTTCATTGCATACACATTGTAAACTGCAAATCCAACATTTTATGAAAATGTCAAAATATCACACATAAAGTGTGTTTAATGGAAAATGTCTATAAATAAACTATACATGATGGTCTGTAGACACTTATTGCTCCTTTAAGAAGCAGCCATAATAAGCACATTAAACTTGAAACTTAGGAATAAGGAATTGACATAACACATAAAATCTCCGAATTGCATGGGCGTTTATGGTAATGTTTTATTCTTCTATTTTGGACAGCATCACGGCATTCCATAAGACAGAATTAAAGTTTATTCCTCACTCTTAAAGTCTTACGTTTAATGTTCTATTGTGGACCCTTCTTTACACATTTTAAGTGTGTGGAAAATCTATAGTTTGTTTATGGCATATTAAATATTTAATATTGAAGAGGCTTAGTGTGTTAAAACTGTCTGCAAGAACTATTTAACACTCTTGGATTTATAATGTAATTCTAGTGTTACTCTTCAATAATAAATGCTTGTCTGTATCTCAGATTTGATGAATAGAAAACAATTAAAATTTTTATCTTACAATTAATGCTTATGAATAAAAAATAAATACCTTTCGAATATATTTTAATTAATCAAACAGTTGAAGTCAATCTTGAAATAAGTGGATTGAATAATAGTGTACTAAGAAAATTATTCAAAAGAAAATAATTATTGTAAAATTTTCAGTTTCTATAAGAAAAAAACTACACTATTGGATTAATTGAATCAATTTCTAATAAAGAATCATAACAATTTTTATTCCTACAATTTTTAAACTAGGTCATCGTGTCCTGGTTTCCTCTATCAAAAGGGGTGCTTAATTTAATTAAATTTGAATTATTTTAAAATCAATTGATAATAATCTCATTAGATGAATTCGATCAGTCCATTTCTCTGCTATCATCAAACAAATCTTAATCACTCTTGAGATCGAATTTTTGTCTGACGACATCTTGAAAACTAGTTAGGTAATTTTATTCACAAAGCTATTAATCAATACGTCTTGAAGTAACTAAAAGTTGGTCAAACTTTCAGCAGAACCTATCCTTATATTTCTGAGTTATTTGAAAAAAGATGGTAGAAAAAAAAAAGAAAGGAGTTTCAAGTCCCTAAGGGTCATAGGTCTAACATCTTATTGAGCAAAGCAGGTGCATTTAACTACTAATAACATGTTGAATACCTTCTAGACACGTGTTACATTACTCATTTTTTGTCACTCCTTGAAAGTTCTACATATATTCTCACAAGGGAAAACACTTAAGTGAAATTCTGTCTCTTTATTCAACAAATTTGTTTAAGCTCAGTAATTTTTCAATGTATATTGTGAGCATGTTTAAATTTTCTTTGTCGAGTGAAGTTGGGAAAGTGTTGGAGACTGATTTGGAGTACATCACCAATAGGATACAGATTCAATGGAACAGAGAAGAGAATGAGGATTCTAAAGGGGTTTTTTATAGTAAGATTATTTGAGCACTTTTGAAGAATCTCTGAGGAAGCTCAGTGGTATGTATACAAAACGAGCAAAGTCTTGAGGATTTCTTGTGCAATATGTGTTTTTTTTTTTCTTCTTCCACTCAACAGTGCAAGTAATAGAGACGGAAACATCTGTCTGTATGTCTAAATGGGAAGACGACATGTTCTGTATGACTGTCACTTATAATCCAAACAGTATAAATTCTACATTCGATCTCTGTAGTTTACCTACACTTTGTAAAATATTCTTATAAATCTAAGACATGAAACTGATTGTCAATATTTTAAATCCATTTTTTGTGTGAAGTTTCATGAAAATCTTGAGATAAGTTCAGGGTTGTTACCAAAGTATTTAGATGTGATACATCTATTAAATTAAAAGTTAAAAATAACTTTGTGTTGGTAGTGAAATACTCTTTGATAAACTCATTAATTAAATCTGCAGATATAAATATCGCCAGTTATTTCCTGTTTTCATCAAGGACAAATCAATGAAACGTATAATAAAGTAAGCGTAATAATTGAATTCTAGATCCAGATAGAAATGGGGTGTGAGATTAAATACGATTATTCCACAAGTTGTAACGAAATCTAACTACTTTAATTATATCAGTTACAAGAGTATTCTATCTAAACAGAATAAAATGATGTTATTTTTTTGTGATGAATTAAGAATCAAGAATAAATACAATTTATTATTACTTTATAGAAAGATTCTTTTTTTTTTCTCTTATAATCAGTGGTTTGTAATTTAATATATTCTTTATCTTGAAAGTAATAATGTGAAGATATAATTTAAAAAAGAAAACATAAGAAAAAAGTTCTTTTGAAACAGCTATTTTCTGGAGTACTCATCATCTCTGTGGACGTTGGGATAAAGGTGAGTTTGAGAATAAGCGTAAGATGAAAAAGTCAGAAGACACAACCTATTTTCAATATGAGAGAAAATGTATGTTTCAATTCAATGGTTGTATCAGCTTTGAAGTGAACAAATAGCTATGTAGGCTTTATTGAACTTTACCTAATGCATTTTTTACGAGATTTTTAACAATACAGCTAATAAATAGGTACTTGGATAAAGAATGCACTGCAATGATGGAGAAATTAACGTTTTTTATTGCAAAACACATCCATGAAAATACTTCGATTTTTGTTAGTATACTTTTAAAGTTGGTAATAGAAATTGCAATATAAAAAAAGATAGGAAGAAAAAATTTTTTACTTCATGGATTTTTATGGGTTGTAATCGAGTGTACTTGTGTAGAAAAAAAAATTTTTGTCCATGTTAAGGATTAAATGAATAGTGTAGGATTTTTGCTAATGGTTATTAAAAAGAGCTTGAGATGAAAATGAATGCGGAATCTCCAGTTAATGAAATATTCAGTTACCGACAATGATAACAAAATTGAAAAGACAATAAACATACATAATCGCAAAATTAACATAGATTTTTTTATGTAAACTAAAAAATTCTTCTAATAAATTTTCAATGCTTCATTTCGTTATTGTAAAGTATATTATTATGTAATTTCAGTCAAATTGATGATATTAATAACACTTTTGCTTACTTTGTATCAAAAAAATAAAATATTGTGTTTCTTAATTAAAACTTTTTTTCATTAATGCATATATAAAAACTTTTGAAGAACTAATTTATGAAAGCACTGACTATATTTTTATTTATAAATTATCGATTAATTTTGATAAAATTAATGGTAATGAAAATAAACAAATGTTTGCATCGCGTGTAAAAAAAAATTGTCGATATCAAATACTCTAATTAAAGCAAATTCAATTTAAAAAAAAAATCAACAAACTAACATCAAATCTACTATTACTAGTAATTTTATTTCACTTTTTTCTTTATTATTTTTATTTGAGTTACAAAAATAAAATGAGTTTGCATTAAACATAACTATACATTTAAATACGTTCATGAGTATCATAATTAATCTTCTGTAACGTTACAAAACGTAATATTTACGACTCAAACATCTTTTGTAAACATTAATTTACTGATGTTATTTAGAGTACTCTCTTCTCAGTGCTAATGTAAATCCGATAAAATCCAATTTAAATAAGCCAAAAAACTTATCTTTATGGACTCTTGTGTACAAATCTCCTCAAACTTAATAGTGATATTAAATAATTTCCCGACTCACTGAGGCGTAAACTTAAGAGAAAAAAAGCAAAGTTGTATTCAGAAAAAAATAAGTTCTCGTGTATCACTATCGTCGATAAGAAGCTTCGTGGATTTTTTTTGCAGTCACGAAAGAGCAACAGGTACAGGTAATTCACCGTGATTGCATGCGACAATTATATATTTTTGTTTCAATTACCTACTTCGGACATTTTTATGCAGTTAAATTGACCACAATCTCCATATCCAATCATACATGACGATTATAAATAAGCTCCTATTACTAATTTCTCTCGACAACTCGAATTTAGGGGTTCACTTGACATAAACGTCTGTCGACAAATATCTGTGACCACTGGATTTCCGACTGTGTAATTAGCAAACAAGTGCCAGAAGCACAAAACTGATGGACCCGAGATAGTGTGCCGGAATATTGCATGTATTTCTGTGAATAAAATTAACGCATGAGCGCGTGCGTGCATTTCTGGGACACAACCCTTACCTTTGCAGGTCAACCAAGGTTACATTATCAGAAAGTAAAGGTGAGAGAAAAAGAATAGTCCAAAAGTTCAAGGAAATTGTCTTCCATCAGATAATTCTCATGAATTATCATAAAAAGTATACCAAAAGGATCAATTATTTTTACCCACATTGGTGTTATTTAATTTTATATAATTGCTGTGTTTAATAGGTTAGTAATCAATGTGTAACCAATGATCCATTTCAGCCTAAAGCAGACCGCAGCATTGGCAAGAGAACAAAGGACTTTGATATGAGCACATAGTCAAGTCTCATTGGTAGCCTTTTATAACACACTCTCATTTGTATTTACTCCAGAACAGATCAATTGTATTATCCACTCGGTCATTGTACACTTGATCGTCAAACGAACTTCGATGTGATATATTATACATTTGCCACAAAAACGTGCTTTCTATTCTTGTGAAGCTGTTTTTATTTTATCCGCTCCATGATACACTTATCTTTACTCCTGTCGATTGGATTTTAGAGCTATAGATACCGGGATGATACAACAGATGTATTACCGTATATCAAAATGAAAATAAATGATAACGATATATGAGGGAAGCTAATATTTTATCTTTTATCATAATGTCATTCAAGCTGTTTCATTCAAACTGTAAAGACAGTTTTTTTTACAGTGTTTTAATGATCATTTAACGATTTTCTTCTATCAAGTTGATTTAGTCTCTTTAGGTTTAATACAGTCTATGCGAGTATTTTGATCTTGTTGATTGGTTGTAAGCTACTTTCAAGTACTGCAAAGCTTTCTCTTTGGGAAAAGACGACTTCTTTTATCTTACCAATCGCTTCACTTTCAAAATTAGTACGTTTGTATACTGATAAGTTTTCTGCTTTATATATTTATACAAAGAATCAGTTAACGATTAATTACCTAAAAAAAATATGTCAACGTCACTTCGATGGGAATAAAAAATAAATGAATCAATATAAAGGTCAGAATAATATTGAAATAAAAATAATTTGAAATTTTTTTCTTTTTATCCATTGGAGGATCGAGGAGGTCGTGAAGTTGATAATAAAATAAAATAGTTGTAGTAGCTCATAAAGTTTGAAAGAGTCTGTTTACATTCATCTTACCCTTTATCCAGGCGCAGCAGTGGCAACGAGGATCAGCGGCTGTGGTGATGTCCACGTTGCAAGTGTGTTGTAGACACAGTGATATTACTAGTAAAAGCTGAAGCAGTAGAAATCCGTCACGAAGTAACTACAGCTCCCACGAGATTTGAGATCACGTACACTTCTCCTCTCTCTTCCCACGTCGTCCCTCACGACGTTAATCCTCCCTCTGGCTATCGGAGAAACCTCCCGCGTCCTCTGGTTCACTGATATACACGAGCCACTCGGTTGAACGTCGCGCGAGCCGGTCATGACTCGAACATCTTTCTCAAACGTTCACTGTATTAAGCCTTTCCGCTTAGTCATACAGAAATCCACGGGATGTCCAGACCATCGTGGCAGTCCTGCCGCTTTCACTTGGACCACCGTTGCGGCTGCTGCATCCGCGTCTATCTCGGCACCGACTTCTGAGCGACGACGCTAGCGTCATCGTGACGATGCTAAATAACAACGTGGTGTTTCTCTCATGCCACTAACTGCATGCTAATTAAAACGCCGGATGTCAGACAATCCAGTGGGATAACGTTTCTCACTCACTCTCCCTCTCGCTCTCCTCACACTCTCTCTCTCTCTCTCTCTCAAAGACTTGGCGCTAGAAGTGTGTAACTGTTCTCATGTGACGCGTGCCGATGTTCAAGTCGGACTAAGCTTAGCATCGAAGCGAGCGCCACGCCCTCATCTGCTGGGGTGGCAGCACTGAATGCAACCCCTTGGTAGGTCGTTGGGTGCCAAATGTTTGGTACTGCGGGAGCTTTAAGAGTGATGCGACGCAAGGGATGCTACTTGAATGTCGTTCAACGGCATTTTATACGCTTCTCCACCAACAAGAAGTTCGACTCATGCGCGCCCCCTACCCACTTCTCGCTTTGACTTCGTTTGTTATCCTTCACTTGCTTACCTTACTAAAAGGTGTATAGTACACCACCCGTTTAGGTTTAAACTTCGTTTGGAATTACTTGGGGCTTTAAAGAAATACTTTTGTACTTTGTTTGAATTGGATAAGAATTGATGGCAATTTATTTTCAGTTTTGATCATTATTTTTTAAAGATATTTTTATATGCCAAACCAATTTCTTAAGTCCAATCAAAGATAAATTTTCCCACGAGATTGAAATAACATTTTCATATTCATTCAAGAAAATAGAGCTTTTAAGATACAGAAAGCTCTTAAGTAATTGATTGTATAAATCAATGACTGTGTGTGCGTCGTCCTACAAGGTACAAAGACCTCGTCTGCTTTTTTTTTTGATACTTAACATTACCTAGACATTGACCTCTCACTGTCCTTGTCTTGTTTTTAGTTTTAATCAATTTCCAAATATAAGATCTGTATGGCGAAGTTTGAGAAAGATACTCTTCTAGAATTTCCGTTATTAAATATTTATCACATCAAAAAAATCACATAGTTTATTTATTTTATGACTAATCCTGTGACAAGTGTATCGCCCATTTTGTACACTTAAATGATTAATTATTCAATCAATAAGTAGGGAAAAAATAGAACAATAGAGGAAAATATTTTTTATGGCGGGCAGTTTTGTAAATACTATTATTAAAAAATAAAAAATTGCATGTGAAAAGTGCAATCATTAACCTACATTTGAAAATTGTTGAGATTATTACTATAAATATAAATTGTTCTTTTCATGGCTCAGCAGTTTTTAATGAGACAAGTTAGAAAATTAACATAGTAAGGATTTGGATTCACGCTTAAGACAATACACTCAGACAATTTGTGAGTTATGATAAATTATTAAAATTTAACAAAAGAGAACAAGTATTCTGTTAATTTACTAGTGTTTTATTTTTTCTACTGCTAATCAACTTTATTCTCATGTTTTTTTTTTTTTATTTTAAACAACTGCGTTGTCGACAATATTTTAATTAGTAATTTAAGCTTGTTTAACACATTTTCGAATTAATGTTCGTTAAATAAATTTAACTTAATGATTTTATTGTGCATTATTCTTTGTTATTGATTATTATTCAGTTGATGATGTTTGTAAAAAAATCTTGAAGTTGAAAATTTGTTAGTTTTTTTTATGAATTACATAAATGTTAATTTGTGAAACAAATCGATAGGTAAAAGTCTTTTTTATAGATATCCATGAAAAAAAAAACAACTCTTTCAATCAATTTGCATCTGTAATTAATATTATGAAAACAATGTTTATTTTATCACGCAAAGTAATTTACATTAATAACACATGAAAAATATTAATTATGAAATATCTAGCCTTGAATTTTCTATATCATTTAAAGGTTTTTTTTTTCACTCTCGTCATTACGTTTATTACAATTTCTGAAATTAATTGCTGATCAAGAAATGATTAATGAAAGTCACAAAGACGTTTCTTGGTAAATTTCACAGTCTATGAATTATTGCAAAATAATAAATTGCAACGAATATTACACATTGAAAAACCATTAAAATAATTTAGAAATAGAAAATATTTTTTTTTTAATTGGAAAAACATTAAATTCTGGTTTATCAATTTACTTTAAATAACGACAGTTTCCATTTTTTTGGTATGATAACTAAATATTAATTTTATCAACAAGAAAAGTTAATGTAAACTTTTTCTAATTTTTAACTTGTACCTGTTAGAGATGTTTTTAGTCTGTATATTTTTTCTATCACTTGTTATCTAAAAAATTTCACATTAAAATTGTTCTGAAAATGTGGCATTGTTTTTAATTCTTCATTCTATAATAATGAAAAATAATTTGAAAAAGGTAAATTGTTATTTTAAACTTCAATTTAAACTTGATTTTGAACTTTCAATGTAATTTACCTCTTTCCCGACATACGAGTATTTTTAGCCTTTTTAATTAAGAAAATTCTCGTTTGTTTACCAAAAGAATTAAATTTTCATTTCTTTTATTGAACTTTCATTTAATAACCTTGATTCTTATTTTATTACTACTGTTACTAGTACAGTTAAGTAACGAACACAATTTGTCTGAATTTATTTAGATTTATACTTTACATGATAAAGTAATTACTCTTTTATTACTTTTTTTATCCTATTATGGTCATTGACAGAATAAACATTCTGAAGATGCAAGAAAGAAAATGGACTGCAAAGAAGAAGAACAGATTAAACTGAATAAAAAAAACAAATAAAGATCCAGAAAAAAAGTAAATTTTTTTTTAAAAACTAGACATACTTGAGAATTTTTTAATATACTTTTTACTGCATATTTCATTGAAATATCATTCAACTTTTTTTTTTAACTTCTGAAAAATGTAATAAATATTCAATTTATTTTTATTAAATTTTTAAAACTCATTTTCACTTAAAAGTTGGATAAAAAATTACTGATATTGTTTTTCCAACACCTCCTCTTGAATTTTTGATAAAATCACATTAATTTTTTATTCCGGAAAAAATTGTACATATTTGTATAAGCTTTTCAAGTGATAAATAATATGTTAAAGAGTTTCCTTTTTCCTTTTTTTAAACTATTCATCCAAATAAAACAAAAAAATCTAGCTTTTTTTATTTAAATATAGAATTTTTTCTAACTAAAAATCGATTGAATTGATGTAACATTTATAAATGTTACATAAAACTAATTCAGATATTTTTTTTCTAATACTATATTTTCAACCTCTACTTAATGCAAAATAGCGAGTATAAATACAGGGTGAGTCGCAATATTTGTTAGATTCTTGGGTTAGATCAACTCTCTAAATAATAGGACCTACCGCTTCGAGGTCGAAGTGTGCTCCGATTACACTTGCAGATGCTTTCGACCTTCAAGTAGTTGAGTATTCGGATTAATCTTTTTTTCTAGCATTATACTTAGCTTGTACAAATTTACGCTTGAAAACTTTGCTCTCATCCTGATGGATTTTTATTTTGAAACTCAATGAATCCATTTTTCTTGATTTGTTTTAAACTTAAGATACTTTATACCAACCTTCGAAGATCGAATGATGAAACAACTTATTTCCCTAGTGTAATTACTGAACTAAATTGGCTTCACTTGAACGATCAATCAAACTAAATGATTTTTATACTCAGGCCCTTGCCTCGAGTAAATTCAAGACGACTTCGTTAAGCCCATCATGATATGCAAGAATTTGCTCCTTGATAATCAGGTTTTGTTCACGGAATAAAGCGATTTTCGTGATGAACGGAAGTTATATTTACTTCTATAGTAATTCTCACGAAAATAGTGAGCAATTTATGATGATTTTATCCAAGGTTATTTTGCCAAAAACGTTCCATTTGGTTGGATTCATTTTACATTTTCTTGCTGGTGGATTAATAACTTGGTTACTTTTTCATTCTTCAGAAATAACAGTATCAGAATAAGCTGATGTGTTTGTTTGTTAAGTTGGTCGTGTAAACAGTTGTTGAAATTGATTTTTCCCTCGATAATAGGTTGCTTTCGTCTAATGTTCCTACCTGCTTTCTCGAACCAGTAATTACTGAACAACGTGTTAAAGACTCTGCCAACTCATTAAGCTCAAACGCTTTAGAAGATGAACAAAGTCTCTCTCTGTATTTTTAACACTGCTTCGGGTGTTTTTCTCTAGATATTTTGACACTTCATTTTGGATTAATAAAGTAAAATGACATAAAAATGTAAAGTTAATCATAAATAAACATTCTAATTTTAATTAAAAAATTTTTTCTTTGTTTCAAAAAACTGTATCTGGTACACTGCAAATTATAGTGTTTTAATTTAATGTACTTAAAGTGTATTAAAATGACGTCACCTATTTGATTAACAGTGTAGTAACTTTTAATGCACTTCCAAGTGTCTAAAAAGTTACTACAATGTTAATTAAACGGATGACGTCACTATAAAAAACTTAAAGTACATTAAAATAAAACACTACGATTTACAGTGGTAGAAATAATTTATATTAAAATATTAAGAGTCAGTTATTTAATAAAATAAAAAAATCTACAATAATTTTAAAAATAAGCTGATCAAGTATATTAAAAAAAACCTTTTTTTTTTAAAAAGATTAAAAAAAGACTTATTTTTTGTTACTCAGAGTAATTGAAAAAATGTTGAAACTTAGTAGTTCATAACCGTTCAATTTATTTTCCACATTATTTATTACTCATAATTTTAAGCCAAGTATTATTGTTGTTTACTTTTTATGAAATTTTTTACAATTTGGGTAAAAAACTTTGGTTCTTAGCCAGCATGAGATTTCTTTCGTGATTACAAATCGCTCAGCTGGTCTGTAACTCCAGTTATGCCGGTTTGTGGTTAGTGAAAAACATTTGCTGACCATGAACAAAAATTGTTGATGTCAGATGAACATAATTGCGGCAACTTTTCATTGTGATTATATCCCAGACATTTTTATCATTTATCTTGTCAATAGATAACTTATACACAAGACCTATTGTCATGAGTGAAATGAAGCTTGCCAAATCTAACAACTGTGTGGTTGACAGAAGCACTGTTAAATGTTTTAGTAAAAATAATAATGTTTTAATTTCTTCTCCCATTGGTTCCTTTTTTCGTCAAAGAAATTGTGAATGTGCTATAAAAGAGATTGAAACAAACGTGAAACATTCCCTCTAAAGTAAGTTGGATGCTTGCCACATTTTCAAGCAAACATTTCAGCAAGCTTGCATGTCGGTTATAGAGTTTCTAGCGAGCACCCTTGAGCTGTAATTCTATGAAAAATAACCCCCTAGCACGCGCTTCTGCAAGTCTTAACTGTATATCACTTATGATAATTTAGGGAATAAGTTAGTCATCCTCAGTCACGTGTTTAAATGGAATTCAAACACTTTGTGTACAGAATATTCCATCATCTTTGTGTTGCAAGTTGAAATGTTGTTTTATCTTTCACAATAATTTTACTCAAAATATAATATTGAACGGTTATCAAATTTACCCAAGTACCTCTTATTTCTGTCTATAAAGCTTATGAATAATTGAATAGGAAGGAACGTGACTATGAACAAGGTAATTCTGAGCAAATCTTCTGGAATGTGTTATTTAAATGTTTATTGTAATAAAAATGATACAATTGTGAATATTAAATAGCTACTCATGAATAACAGATCAATAGATAATTATATATTTGTATAAATTAATTACTCTAGTAGAAATTACTTTCAACAATACTAAGCTTTCAAAACTACCATTTCATCATCGACCAAGAAGCTGACAAAATATTCTAGTGTCTTAAGTAATTATACTATAAAATGTTCTTCCTATTCTTGAAAAGAAATATATAAAAATCTTTAATCATTTTTTTGTTAAAAAAATAAATAAGTTTTCATATTAAAGTAAAAAAGAAAAAATATAGCTTTCATGCTCTTTAACATTCTAATCAGTCTCTGATTGATGCTTTAGCATACTCTGATTAGAAAAGCAGCTACATTTCTGGTCAATAATAGAAATAAATCCAGAAATGGTAATTTCCACTAGAGTGCTATACTTTTCATAACATTCACATTTTCATCATAACATTTTTATTGTACTTTGAATAATAATATAGTAGTTACAATCAATGTAGACCGCTCGAGGCAGTAAATAATGCAAAGACCAATAGTTGTTTGCATCCGATATTGACGTAGAAAAATAAGGAAGACCATGGGTCTAACATTTTCATTAGTTTTCAATTAATCATAAATTATTGAATAATCTTTACTCGTCCATTTCATCGGCGAGTTCGCAGCTGTGATATTTACTGGATGTCTCCAGCCAGCTCTCGACCCCGCTGGAAGCCAAATCATCACAAGACGGCATCTCGGGTAGCGGCTCCATGTTTGGCGCGCCAAGTTTCGTCAAATTGTTTGCTGGCCGTTCTTTAGGTATAGCACCACCTACTGTGCAAATAAATTGATTACTTTAACCACCCAGATTATTGAATAGGAATTTTGTATTATTTAAAGCATAATTAATATGATACTTTGGTGAGATTAGTTACCATTATTAGCAGTTGATTTTCCTTCCTTTCGACGTATTAAAGCCTGTCTGGAAGCCCTAGGACTTCTATATTCACTACTCATCGTTATACCCGCACTTATTGATGGCAATCTTATGTCCAAGTGTGAGCCTTTATCTGTAACTATCTAACGACAAGTGAAGATGGACTATTTTTTTTTCTAAGTTTAATGATGGAGAAAAATTGCTTGAGTGAAGAATGATAACTTGTAGAAATTGAAATGGAAGGAAAGTGATGTTATTTTAGATGATTTCTATTTTTAGAATCTACTCATTACAATAAATAATCTTTCAAGAATTATTGTATTTATTATTTATTAATTAATTAAACCCTGTAATAATCTAGCTGGAAATGAATTTTTTTTATTCTCATGAGTATTTTTATGAAATTGTGTATTAATTAAATGGTTTTTACTTATTATAACTAATTTTTGAATGTACTTTTTTATGGAACAAATTGAAAAATTTTTCATATCAACAGAATTTTTCAAACCAAGTTATTTTATCATTTAAAATGTTAAGTAATTTTTTTAACATACATTTAAAGTAGATAAATCTTTGACAATTAGAGTTTTTGGGAATAATAAAAAGTCTAATTCAAAGTTATTCAAACTTGAAATTAATTATAAAAGAAAGAATAAATATTATCAATGATGAAGCTTTAAAAGAATTAAAAAAATTTTTTAATGAATTCAGAATTTTGCTTGACCACTCCTCTTCTACAGTAGCGGTAAATATGATTTATAGTAATAACGTTGATTCAAAAAAAATTCTAGGATACTATGAATACGAGGAAGTATTAAATTTGAATGATTTATATTCTCCTGTCAAAAATTAATATTTTTAATTGTTAATAAATCCATTAAATAATGGTCATCCATATATTATTATTTTTTTAAATATTTAACTTCCTTATTCAAACTAAACCAATATTTATCAACAATTATCTACCAAGTTTTTAGAAAAAATCAGTACTTTTTATTCGTTAGCAAACTAATCTTCCAAACTTATCTCCTGAATACACCTCATAGTCTCTAGTTAACTCAAACACCAAGATATTTGGTAAAGCAATTAGAACTTATTTTGTAATGAATAAAATATTCAAAAGATAGAATATAAAATTTTTGCTAACATACTTAAACTTTCATAGAAAAACTACAACTATAATATTCGTTCATAACAACACATGAAAAAAGAAGAAAAAATTCATAATAAAAATGAATAAATATTTTTCCTATAAAATACTTTTAACTGAGTTTATCAGATTGATGCAGAAATAAAAATTTCATGATAGTCATCAAAACTTCATCAACGAATATGTATTAACTGGTATGAGAATAAATTTCTAAAGTTTATAATCTTTTCCAATCGATGTCAGAATGACGATAAAAGATGCAACAATAAATTGGAATTATAGGAATACAGCATTAAAATTCATCGAGATGCTAATGAAATAAAATTTTTGCATCAAGCTAAGATATTTTATATACATATTATTTTTTGAATTTTACCTTGTTATTCATCGCATACAGTTTCGTGGCAATGTCCCTAGCAACCAGAGTTGTTAACACAGTTGCTAAATATGTTTCTTTAACTAATAAATATTCTAAAGACGATCGTTGCCAATATAAATATCTACACGAGCTTGCTGCTACAATAGACACCTGTTAAAAGAATTATTTTCAAATATTTTATATATTTTCTAGACTGTTTTGAATTCTATAAATGATATTACTTACTTTGAATTTATCGTCTACTGAAGGTCTTGAGCTTTCAAACTCTGGAGAGTCTAGAAACTCACATGGAAGAATAGGATGAAGGAAACTCGTATCACTAAGGACATTGACTTTTCCACTCAGTAATAATCCGAGTCTATCCGTTTTTGTGAGGTTTTGCATCGCATAAGCTTCTCCAGCATGCAGAGACATTATTGTTGCGAATTCCGGAGATACAAGTCTTTTAAATTGCATTCGAGATACCTTTAGTTTAAAAGTTGTTTATTAATTTGACAGCCATTTATTGACAAGTAAACATTGTTCCTTACTCAGGGAAGTATTCCAAAAAAATATAAATAATTTTTTCTTGATAATGAAAAAAAGAATCAATGAATTCCATCAATCATTGAATTATAAATATTCAATAATAATTCATGTTTTATCTTTATTTATAAAAAGTTTTTGGTTATTATTTATTAAGAGACTTAGCCCAAATTAGGTCCAATATAGTTTTACAATTTGAGCGTTATTTGTAAACATAGAAAAATTGATTTAAATTTTAATTAAATTAACACACCTTTTTCATCTTAAAATGTTAAGTCTTTAAATTGTTTCTCTTCAACTGGTGATCTTTCAATTTCCACTAATTGATTTTAATCTCATTACTTAAAACCCTAGGGTTTCAAATTCTTCTATAAATATTTACCAAAATTTTTATAAATGAATTTTAATAAGCTATCGAGCAAGAGTGATTAATTCCAATCACGAAATATTATAGTTGTTTATATTATTGTTGACATCTTGTTGATGAAATAAGCAATAAAGTTAAATTTTATAGCATACTTATCTAATATAATTAAATACTTCCCTCAGTGTGAACCAAGAATTAGTAATTACCTTAAAAGGATAAAATAAAGTGTGATAAACTTCCTCAAGTTCAGAGTCGAAACGAACAGGTCTCATCTGATAAACTATGTAGACTAATTGACCAATATTTAATACAAGAAAGCTAAAATTCCAGGAAAATATATCTGGGGCGCAAATCACGTGCCATGCCCATCCAGATAATAGCATAAAACCTAACGAACATTCAACATCAATTTAACTAATCTAATTTATTTGAATATTTTCTAAAAACTAAAGCATTTTAAATGTCCTCTAGACTTATCATAATTATCATCATTATTATTTATAGCCTAGAATCACCATTTATTCTATAACAATAATAAACAATAACGACTATAATTAAACTTGGTAATTCAACTATAATTTTTGGATACAATATCTAAACAATACAATAGAAACTTACCAATGATAAGAGCAGAATGCATGAACAGAATGCCTTTTTTTGATGAAGGTGCTGAGTACGAAAGTACAAAGCACAAATTAGCCAGTTGGAAAAGGAAGTGTTGTGGCTGTTGCCAAAGACAGAGAGCCGCATTACCTTGAATAACAATAGCACGATATTTCCGTGCATTATAATAACGTTCGAGGTTGGCACGCAAATCTTCAGGTTATCAAGAATTCAGTAGTTTCTAGACTGACGGAATTATATTTATAATGTTTACTCACCAATAGCCGTTATATTATAACTGGACAACGGATCATGACCCAGTCCAGGACTCATTGTGAGTTCTCTCTCAAGCAGTTGAATTATTTTCAAGAAACTGCGTCTAATAACTACTTCATGGTTGAGTTGACTAGTTTGTTTTGATCCAGAAACTGTAAGGGTAGGCTCTCGCTAGTGATACCTCGCCTGCGCGTGGTTGTTTTTATTAGGGCGCATGCTTTGAGGTAGGGGATCAATGTAACCCTATTGATGGTCAAACAGAAGCAACCCTTATGGAGAAATTTATCAATGGAGAATGATAGAGTAGGGTTTAGATGATAAGAAACAGATTAAAAATATCATCATACCTTCGAGTGATATTGGAAGCTTGTAATTATCTATTGTAATCTAAGATTTAAACTTTGATTCTACACTTGATGTGGTTTTTTGCATGCTTCGTGTGCTAGGAGATTCCTATCAAGATGTAAGTTTGAAACTATTCTTGGAATGTACATAAATAAAATGATACATTCAATGAATAAAGGGATTTTGAATGACTCTTTTTTAGAATAATAATGAAAAAGAATGCTTAATTTGGCATTGTTCTATGGAAGGAAGTTATTTTCACAAGATTAACAGTAAATTATCTGACATTTTATAAATATTTTGTATTAAGCATTCAGAGGAAAATGAATTCTGGTATTTAAAGTACATTGTTAAATTCCAAGACTTGTTTTATTTCAAAATATTGAATTCACCAAACGTGAAGATGTTGCAGACTTGTATCTAATAAAAATAATGGTATCTATTTGTAGAAGTTATTGATCACTTTAACAAACAATTTCAAATATTTGATATATGACAAAAAAAAAATATATTTTTATTCATTGTATGCTATTCACGTCAATAGAAATTTTAGACCACATTAAATATATATAAATAAAAAGGTGAATTCATTAAATCATTAATTTGATGTCGTAACAATAGGATCAATTACATTATATTTACAATTGCCATATGTTCCAAATGTTTCTATAATTTTTATAAAGTTCAAATGACGATAAGGTTTCTTGGAGTGTATACTTCACTACCTCAACCACTAAATATAAAATACTCTTCTTCATATACAACTTTTAATGGACTAATATTTTTAGTCAAAAGTAAGCTTACAATGATGCTGGTAAGTCTTTAATTATTTTATTTAAATTTAAACTATTCAATAATGCATTTTTAGAAAAACTCTAAAACCACAGCATTTACTTTAATAATAGACTCACTAACATCCGCTTTTACTTTTTGCTTAAGATAAAAACCATTTACAAAATTGATGACAAGATTATTAAAGTAAAAGTCATATTGTTAAAATCTTTAAAGAATAAATAAATTGTTGATCAATTTTTCAGTCAATTGAAACTCTTTAATTATTTGTTTAGATTTTTTTTACATTACTTTTCTGGTATCCGATGATCAGCTCTCTAGAACTGGCTCATGTAATGGTAAATAACAATGGCTCAATTATCGGAATAAATGATGCACTGAACGAGCATTCACGTTATAAGCTGTAAGTAAATCTATGACTAATATCCAATAATATCATTAGTTAGTATACTAAGGTATTCAATTAAGTACACTTTAAGATTGCTTGGAGAATTAATTAAAAGTTAAGATAAAGTTTTTTCATTTTACTAAATATTTGATGAAAATTCTAAATGAGTAATAGAAATTTTTAATAAATTTGCTACTACTTTAGTTTGAGATTGGAATGATTGCATATTTAAAATTAATTGATTAATTTTTATGAACTTAATCATAAAATATTTTTATAATTTTTTAGTGGCAATGATGAGGATAATTATTTATCCAATGTAATACCAGAAATTAAAGACATTGAGGATAATGATAGTAAAACTTCAGTGGCTATCATGTCTATCGATCCTGACGGCCAAGTGAACTGTAGGATAGTAAATACTTATGACACGTAGATTTTAAAGTTTTTTATTAAAAATGGAAGATAAAAAATTTGAGATACTTTAAAAGTTTTATTTATGATGAAAGTAACTTTTGTTGTCAAACTTTGTTAAGATGTGAAAATAAATATGATTATAATGTCAGAAATAATATAACTTGTTTAAGATTACAATACTGAATATGTTAAAATCTAGAAAATATCTAACTTTATTGTGTTTTTCAAACGAACCTTGGCTACTTGTTATAAAATTTTATAAAAGCTAAAAGTTAACTTTAGAGCTTTGATAGTTTTGGTAACTATTAAAATATTTTTGTAAAAAATGTGAGATTTTCTTTGAAAAAAAATGGAATTACAACCTCGTTATTTTTTAATTTTTCTACCAGAAAAAGAATGAATTTGCGCACTTTTTTAATACTGTAAAAAAAATCGCAAAAACCGAGGTAGGATGATCCTTTGATTGTTTTCGGAGTTTAAAAATATTTTAGTTAGAAAAAAAGTATTAGAAATTGAAGTGAAAACTTTAACGTTAATTTACTTGGTTTTGAATGGTACTACGTAATATAAAAAGGGATAAATAATATAATAAAATAATGAATTGTATATTTATTAATAAAAAAGAATTTATATGAAGAAAATAAGAAGCAACTAAGTTTATATAACTGAAAAATTACTTTTTTAATTCCCTATTTCATTGCAAAATGATGTGAACGACAGTAACAAAATTAAAGAAAAAAAACAATGTTTTATTAATTATAGTCAACAGAAAAATGTTTCAATCATCGGTAGGAATTCACTTAAATGTTTTAAAACCAGATTAATGAGTACAAAAATTAATTGGATAGTTTTTAATCACATTTAGATTCAATCTGCCATCAAGAGGAATTCAGTGGATTTTTTTATGTCATACAATGAAGTAAGCATCAGACTATCTACATTTTAACACTTCTAAATAAATTAAATTGTCTTAAATTTTATAATGAACATATTGAATAAAAAAAACGAATACAAAACTTGAATGTATAGTGGAATGAAATATTAAATCCAACGAAGATTTAAATAAATGTGGCTGATCATTTGAGCTTCTTGGACGTTCTCAATTAATTTAAATCAATAATTTAAAACAAAAGAATAAATAATTGAATAATTTGAATGAAATACCAACTTACAGTTACAAATATTATTCTTCCTTATTTATCATATTTTATTGTAATAACCATTAATAAAGTTACCAATATATTTACTAAAGTGACGAAGAATATTAATATTGATAATCACCAAGCCATTTCTTATCAATAAAACTAATCTCCCTCATAAAATTAATTAAGTGTTATTTTATTACAGCACTTATTTTTATTTACTACCATTACTAGAGCATTTATTACAATAAAAAAAAAAGTTTTAATAAAATTGAACAGTTATCTCACCATATAAAAGCCCCTGCATAATTCGTAAATCACAGACTAATTACCAATTATCCTACTCTTATTATTTTTTTTCTGTAGAACAGCAGAATGGAATAAATGAAGAGAATGAGAAGGCTCTTCTTCGTTAACGAGAATGTAAAATATTGTTCTTGGAAGAGCAGCCTAATCGTATTCTTATTTCATCCTTGAAAGAGAACTTAGAGAAAAAAAAAAGCAATGGAAGTTTAAAGTGATGCTCATATCCTATTTGACTCTGTCTTCTCTTATAAATACTTTCAAAGTGTCGAATTGATTTTATCAGAGTTAGCCATATGGCTAAGAATCCTTTTTCAATCACATCACAAAAGTCAAATTGAATAAAGAAACTTTAAGGTAGAAAGATGATTTTGGAGAAAATAGAAAAAAAAAGGCAAAGATTTGATCTAAAACCTCAGAACCTAACTCGTAAGCCAAAGAATAGAGGCAAATGTAGATCCCAGCAGATCCCTTTTTTCTGAACCTATTCAACATTATATTAAGTTATTTATTCAGACATAATTCATCGACTGAATGGAATATTAACACTTCCGTTTCCTCAATTCAATTTATGTGGTTGATTAATATTTTTAGCTCCAATAAAAGACTGTAACTGTTGGCTTAATATTCTGAGGTAGATTATGAGGTTTGACAGCAAAAAAAATCGTTATCGTTTCACAATTCAAGAATAATTATCGACTCCACCCCAGATGCTTCATTTAATTTACTGCTGTTAACCTATACCATTCGGTAACCATTCACAATTACTTAATTGTTCTATTTTCTTCAGGAAATTGCAGTTGTTTTATTTTTTTCCACGACCATAACTTGTAATGAGTAATCAATTCAACTGGTGTGGTTGACCTTATATTTTATACATTCGAACAGAAACAAATTAATCATTATTTAAATTGTTTTACTGTTAATTTTAGCATTTTTACACAAAAAATATGTAGAATAGTTGATCATAGCTGCAATTCTGAACAGGAAATATTGAACAGAAAACTTTTAAAAGTTTGAGTTATTTCACCTTTTTTTTTAAAGCAATTACTTTTGTAAATTTGTTCTCAATTATTAGTTAGTAGTTTTCAAGTATTTTCTATTAAGTTTGTAAAGAATTCTTGAGAGGATTGGAATGGATATATTTCAATTGTAGATTAAGATGTAATAGATACATTGTCTTAGAGCTTCGATTGAAGCTTTATTGGATAATCATAAATCAGTGATAGAATTAATAAAAAGCGTTGTTTGTAAGGAAATAATCTGCCTTTCTAACAGATGGATTTATTTATATGAATCTATTTTAAAATAAAATAATAATAAAAGCTATCAATGAGTTTTATTTCGGAAATTTTTTTAAGTTTTTTCATTAAAGTTTCTTGCAATTTATTTTTATGAAGTTACTCTTGTGCACAAGAGTAACTTCATGTGAAATTTCATTGGTAAAAGAGGCCGAAAAATAGAAAAATTGCAGATTAAACGTCAATATTTTGAATAGAAATATATCATTTCAGATTGACAGACTGAATGACTATTCTTATGGGAATTTTCATATCATTATGTCAGCAGGACAAATTTTATAATAAAAAAACTTGAAACTGTTAAAAATGTATAGATTGATAAAAATATATTACAATTCTATTAAAAAAATAGATCTGAGCACATTTTGTGCTTACAACGACGAACTTCCCATTATTAATTATTTATAACAAATTTCCATTGTTATAAACAATTTGTAATTGTTAAAAGTTGTAGCTTGTCATGAATAACATTATTTTGTATAAAAACTCCAAGTCCATGTGATAGATACATTAGTTAATCAATAAATACAATTTTCAATTGTTTATAACGAATTCACATCGTTATAAACAATGCGTAATTGTTGACAGTCATATTTAGTTGTAAACAATCATGTTTAGTCAATATCAAATTTATTTTCAAACGAAATTGTTATTCTTTTGCTTAGAAGTATTTAACATAGTTAATCTTGTCACGCATTTATTATTAGTTTTTTTGTTATAAAAAAAAACGGCTGAACCGAATTTGTTTAAACTTCTTTCAGATCTTTTTTATAACAATATCTTTCGAATAAATTTTAGTTGAAGTCGATATCTCGATCCGTTCTTGAGATATCAAAAACGAAAAAAATGCTGACATCCTTATGTACATACATACATACACACACACGCACATCATTCTAAAAATTGGTCAATATGCTTGAAATATCTTGATATGATGAAAATTCCAATTTCACCAATCGAGCCAATTACAATAACTTCCTTATGGAAAGTTAACAATTTTTTAAAACTATACAAAAGTTTTTATTTAAATGTAAAATCAAGTGATTGATAATTTTTCCCTCAACTCCCATGAGAAATAAACACTCTATAAATCATTGCAATAAAAATAGAGTGTTATTGACACCCAAAATAAGAATTTATGTATCATTAACATAAAAATATTTGAATACTTGATTACATAGTAAATAAAAAAAAAAGTATAGCTATCGCGAAATAGCGTCATCAAAAATAATTGCTGTGAATTATCAAAAAGCGTTATCAGTAAACAGTTCGCTGCAGCATGTAAACAGCCGGAAGACATAACAGCTAACAGTTAGCCATCATGACTTACAGCTCAATATTCATCGCATTATTTGCTTTTGTTTATCAATGTATTGGTCATACGGTAGATCCAGAGATCACGACCCGTTTTGGCAAAATTATTGGAACTAAAATGGTCACACAAAACGGTAGGAATATTAATGCGTTCTTGGGAATTCCTTATGCTCAACCACCAATTGGACTTCTCAGGTACCATAAATCTTCTTCTTAATCAATAAAGTTTCATATCTTTACATTACCGTGACAATTTATAGATTCAGTAATCCATTACCGATGACATCTTGGAATGGAACACTTCTAGCTAAGACAGAACCACCAGCCTGCCCACAGCTTCTAGATAACGGCACCGTTATTGGTGTGGAAGACTGCTTATTTATAAACGTATACACACCAAAGGTAATTCATTAATTGACTGGTGATAAGACTTTAGTCTAGTTTATTTTATCAAACATGTCTTTTTTAGCTAGGTGCTGATACTTTGCTGCCAACTATGGTTTATATTCATGGAGGAGCTTTTCAGAGTGGACATGCTAGTTCCACCTACATTGGTCCAGGTTTTATTTTAGATAAAGACGTTGTCCTAGTCACTCTCCAATATCGTCTAGGGGTGCTCGGATTTCTCAGCACTGGTAATTCTGCAGCCCCTGGTAATTTTGGATTGAAGGATCAAGCTCTTGCATTACGGTGGGTGCAGGATAACATCAAAAGTTTTGGCGGAAATCCGGGAAATGTAACACTCTTTGGTCAGAGCTCGGGTAGTGTTAGCGTTAATTTTCATGTTTTGTCCAAGGCGTCGAGAGGTAAGTTATCTGTTTTCCAATGCTTAAGGTAAACCTTGATAGACTATTACCCTAGTTCTATGATGATGACCTACCTAATTTGAATAAAGTTATCCTCCAGATAATGGCATATCTAAGTAATTGTAGTGAAAAGTTGAGAATTATTATTTTATTTAAACGTTTGTTTACTCGAAAAACAACTAATTATTATTAAGAAATTAAGTTTTCAGAAATAGTAATTCTTCATTCAGTTTAGGATATTTTTTAAGATATAAAGAAACACTGAAGTGAGTAAATAAATTCAAATATTTAGATCTAAATTGAATTATGATGATATATTATTTGTTGAGTTTTAATATAATCTCAGTTAATTTAAAAAAAAAGCTTAATAAAAGTTTATATTGCTACTCGTTGAACATCTCAAAATTAATCAAGTTATCAATGAAAATTTAAAAATCTTTTATAGTTGAATCAGTGATTCAAGTATCATTGAATATTCATTTTGATTACTATAATTTTTTAAATAAATTGCATTATTTTATCTTAATTATTTTATTGTTAAGGATTTCAAAGCTTATTCTCTGGAAAATAAACAAAAACAAGACTTAATTAAATCTATATCTGAAGCAATGTTTTATTTTGGTCTTGTTTATGAACTTTTAATTTTACTTTTTTTAAAAAAATGAGTGAATAAAAATCATATGATTTATTATGCAAAAGTTCTGAAAGTTAACTTTATTGAATTTTCTTTTATTTATAAAACTATTCTAACTGATAGTTTTGAAAATATTTACAGAAAAATAATTCGAACTGAATTCATTTATATTCCAGGATTATTTCATCGATACATAGCTCAAAGTGGAGTTGCATTATGCCCCTGGGCTCATGTAAATCCAACTTCTGCTAGAAAATATGCTTACGCCCTTGGACAGGAATTTGGTTGTTCGAATGTAACTTCGGATAGTTTGGTTAAATGTTTGAGACATGTAGATCATGAGAAACTTATAACTACCACGGATATATACTCGGGTGTTCAGAAATTTATACCAATGGTCTGGATACCCACAACAGAACTAAATTTCGACGGAGCTTTTCTTACAGAACATCCTCTTAAAACTATTCTAGGTAGTCGAATGCAAGATCTACCTAACATAAGTGGTGCTGTTAAAGATGAAGGACTAGTTGTTACAACAAGTAAAGTATTTTACCAACAATAAGAGAAAACTATTATCCACATATAAATGGCTAATGACACTCATCTAACACTTCTTCCATAGAGTTTTACGTTGATGAAAATTTATATAATTCATTGTTATCAAATGTAACAGAATTTCTGAGCTTCATGGCATCAGCTGTACTATCTGAGAATGATTCAAGTTCTTTAGGAAGTAATTTGGAAAAGTATTACTTCCATGACGTTGATCTATCTGATCGTACTCAAGTATGTTTTAACAATTGATAAAAGAGTATTAGTTAATGAGTTAAGCAGATCAATAGATACAATTATTAATTTCATTCTTCTAAGGTATTGTCTGTGGTAACAGAATTGATTTCTGATTTTTCCTTCTTATTTCCACAAGTTTTACAACTTCAATTGATAAGCCAGAGGACAAAAAGTTCTTGTTACTTTTATAGCTTTGAGTATCGAGGAACATTCAGTAAAACTTCTAGTATTCTGCGTTCAAACAAAAACATTGGTGTCGTTCATGGTGATGACTTGATCTATTTATTCCCATCATCTCCAGAAGAATATGACTTTCTAAACCTTACTATGAGTGATGAAGATAAAAAAATGGTGAATATTATGGTCGATTTGTGGACTAATTTTGCAATTCATGGGTACGTATATTCATTTTATAGTTAATTCCAATCACAGTAATTATTATTATAAATTATTGTAATAAGAGAAAAAGTATGATTTGAATTATTTTTAATGTTTTGTTCTAGGGTTCCTAAAACGAGTTATCATAAAAACCCTGATCAGTGGAAACCATATACACATAATAGCTATCATTTAAGAATAGGTTCTGGGGATAAAGCTACATTAACAGGTCAAACTCATTATCATGACTCTAGTATGCACTTTTGGGCTATACAATCTCTCAAGTTATTAATTTGGTCAAATAGTTTTAATATCTGACGAATTTGGGCTAGAAAATTAAACTTAAATAATCACATAATAACGGTGTCTTTAATTTATTTTTCAAAGTTTCTTTTTTGTCTGCTATTCTAGCATCTGAGTTGTTGCTTGGTGAAAAATTGAATTGTGTAAAAATTTTAATAAGTATTTATTAGTAGATACATAGAAATTATACCGTTGAATTTCATCTAGTTTTATTCATTTTAACATTCATAATATCTATTCTGTAATATCTCTTAAGATGAATACTTTTGAAAACCTTTAGGATTAAAGAGAAGATACAATTTAATTACTGAGAATTTATTTAAAAATTTCTAATATACACAAAGATTTCATAATTGGACAGTGAATTTCCTGCTAAAAAGTCAATTGAGATAGAAAATAATAAGATTTATTAAGAGTCATTTAATAACTGTCTCAAATATAATACTTCATCATGCACTAGTTACTGCCATCAATTGATTGATATCAATGGAATTATTTGATAACTTCTCTTTATAAGTTTTTAAAAGCTTTATCGATATGACTAAACAAAAACATGAACACATAATATTTATTGAATGAAAGTAACAATTGATGTTAAGCAAAACTACATCAATAATTTTATTTTGTGGTGATAGCTATTTTTTAAAAGTGTTATTGCTTTTTATTAAATAATAATTATGACCAACACTTTTTTCTTGATACTTGGATAATTAAAAATCATAATTCATTACAGACCTTGTAGCCATTAGGAAACAGACTGTTGTCAGACTTACGTATGTTGCTGTCTTTTGGTTTCTTAATGTAAGATCAACGTCAGATGCTGCTGCAGAAAGGAAACAGACGTACGTAAGTCTGACGATAATTCTGACGTCAGATCTTAGCTACTAGGGAAGTGTTACAAAGTAAATTATAGAGAAAACACAAGTTCATGATTTTTCTGATGAAACAAATGAAATGAATTTGCTGGTAGAGGTACAAAATTTCAATTAATAATGCTTAGTGTATTCATTTATTAAATTTTAGAGCTTAATGAAAACAATTGTTCGTTAGAAATAAATCATTGTATTCGAGTAAAAGTAGTATCAAAACTTTTCTATTGTGTATAAAAATATACTGAAATCTCCAGACCTCAAGTTTTTTTGGTGATAAAAAAAATACCAAATATGAAATCATGGTAATATAATTCTTGTATGCATGTAAGAATTTTTTGAAATGAGATTTAATCAAAAATAACTTCTCTTTAATGACGTCATTAAGAAAGTAAATGTGAAGTTATTACAAGTTTCACAGTGAGTCATTTGTTCATATAAACTCACTTATTTCAATGCTGCATTAATTTACACTTCAAGTCATAAGAGAATACTGGTTTCCACGTAAAACAAAAAGACAAAAATGTTGGAATGTTTGAAAGGAGAGAAAATAGCAAGTCACAACATGATGTCGAGGAAAATCTATGTAGCCGGATGGAAGGCTGAGACGAGGCGCATGCCAAATGTTTCTGCTATTCATACATTTGCATATCACGGTGCCGGCACGTTCATGATTCACAATTCGCGGTTCGTTCATGCTGCTTCATTGCATTTACCTGCAACAAGGACACGAACTGATAAGTTCTAACTATGTTAAAAAGTAAGTACTAACAATGAATTTTAAGCTCAAGTGGAGGCGTACGCCCATGTTAACGTTAATTTATTACTGAACGTAAAATGAGAATGCCGAAGGGGACAGTTTATTCTCAAGTAAAATACTCTCGTATCTTTCTCGCGTTACTCTACTATGTGCAGACATCTTTTCAAAGTGTTCTCGTATATTCATGTGGTAAACCATGACTTACGGACTCGAGAACTTCATAAACGTATGCAAAATGATCTCTTGTACAGAGATAGATTTCGAGTCATTTCCTTTCTCATCATTATGAGAACATGATATTGATTCCAGATATCATAATAGCAAAATTTTGCATATGTTGATAGAACAACAAAATTATCAACCAACTAAATTCTGATAATTGTTCTTGGCTTTGATCGAAATTCAAATTAGATTTCCAATCTGTTTAGTCTCATTAAATAACCGCAGTCATTAGCACATTCAAGTATGCTCTATTAATTGATTTAATTACTTTTTCGATTCTCTAAATTTCAATTAGAACTTGCTTAGAAGTAATAGTTAAACATTTTGTCATTGTACTCATTCAATTCTCTTGTAGAATATTTAGTTATTATAAAGATATCTTGAAATCATTTTGACCTATTAATAAGTGGGTCTAACAAAAATTCAAAAATTTTCATCATAATTTTTCAAATTTTCAATATTATTCAAATAATGATGACATTCATGGATTAAGTTGATAATTTCAATAATGAATTTTTTCTTATAAAAAATTGATTTAAAAAGCGAATAAATGATTTTCATCTGTCTTTCTTTTATTTCATAAGAGGACACATCCGGGTACGATTTTGGGAATTCCAAAATTTGCATGTTTATCGTTCTGACTAATCCGCTCTTGTTGCTCGTAGGTTGATTCAAGACTCTAACGATTGTATCTTTCCTAGTCTGGAGTGATCGTCCGTTAACCCGATATGCTTGGTGAATTATTATGTTTTTAATAATAAATAATGACCTTGTAATTTAAATAGCGATTTTTTTTTATGTGATCTCAAACTCGGTATGATTGACAATTATATTTTTATTGCTATGATATTTTTTATTTTAATTCAGATAATTCAATAAATGTATGAAGAAAGGCTGAATGTCAAAATAGATCACATAATAATATTTTTATGTCACTTTTAAATAATGAAAAATTCTTTTTGCATTGTTGACAAAATGTTATTCTGTTAATTTCAAGAGTGGAATTTTTACTCCCTGTCTAATCATACTCAGTGCGTGTACACACTTAAAAAATGGATACTTTTTAAACTGGAAAATCTAGTACAAATGTACAATTAAATAGGGAAGTCCACTTGTTATAATTCAATGTTCGTAGTTCTGCTTTAGATATCCTTTGTCTCTCGACTCAGAAACTTCTTACGATAATCGAAAATGATTTGATTAAAAAAACTTATTTATTTTCAATTGTTCAATAAACAAAACTTTTTTTAATGTTTCAATTTTATAAATCTAATCAAAAATCATCATTACTAACTTTTAAAAAATTGTAGATTTTTTTTATTGCAAATGCTTTTTCATTATAAATAATAATTGTTTATATTCAAATGTTGGATTAAATAAGATGAAGAAATAATCCCGGAGTTTTAAAAACTGGGTGTTAGTAAATTATAAAGCAAATTTTTTTTCAGTATAAAATTGATTATAAAAAAACGAATTTCTGCATAAAGAGAAGCTTCAATAGTAATGAAAAAAATAATATATACTTGAAAGCACAATGAATATACCATTTTTATAGAAGGGCATTCATTGTTTGAGTAGTTTAATAACAATATTCACTGAATGTTCAATATAAACTCAATATATTTCGGATCAATAATAAAATTTTGAATGATAATAACAATGCATAAAGAATGGTTTACTTAATTTTTTTGAAAGGTGTTGGATTACCTTAAACGTTTATTTTAATTGTTTGCAAAAATAAATTAACTCATTTGTTAACTTCGTTGAAGCCCCAAAAGTTCGTTGGCCTATTACGACTTTGTTTCTTTTACACTTCTCACACATATGTATTCTACGAGGACACAGGATACTTGGAAAAATCATCAATATATCAGAGATGGATATATCGAGGTCTCTACAGAGAAAAAAATTTCTTTGATTGAAACAGGTTTCACTTCGCTTCGGATATAATAACGTTTTTTCTTTTCCTGCTCTGTATACAATATACGTGTGTATGTCGATAATCACGAAAATGTCCATAGGATTCCATTTAATTCACCTGGAGGACCCTCTTCCTCTATTCATTATTGGAAAAAGGTAAAAAATGCACTAGTATATACTGAATAATTACATTGTAAAAGATGTACACGTTCTATAACATATGTTGAATGCAGAAAAGCACAAACCAATCAGAACAATGGAATTAACAAGACATAATTGATTCATTAATACTGTAAATTCAAGTGTGTTATTTTGATAGACATTCTTAACACGCTAAGCCTTTTCAATGTTGAAAAGATAAAGAATGTGATGTACTATGGGTTTTTTTTTCTATTAAATCACTGTTTATAAATATTTATTTATACTCCAGATGTAAACTCAATTTATTTGCATGATTGATATAATAATCCTTTTCGTGCTTCAGATTGAATTTTTTCATTGATTCCCAAGTCGAAAAATTTCGTTTGTTTTATGTCTAAAATTGATGATTTTACCGGTTTTACTCCGGAATTAGTCGAATTTTTGAATATGATTATTGTATCAATCATGCAAATTAATTGAATTTATATCTGGAGTATAAATAAATATTAATCAATGGTGATTACATCATATTATTTATGATGATGTACAGAGATAGAAAGTCAATAACACATATCATATTGGTATCAATCATTGTAAACATTCTTGATAGACATTTTCAGAAATTGTTTGTAGGAATCTATTATCAGCTCCTCTCTAGTAATTCAATTCTGTTATACTTGAAACAGTCATTATTATCATAATAATTTTCAATAGATGACTTTAAAAATTTCTACATTATTCAAAACATAAACTTTTTTATAACAACAAAAAAAGACTCTTATGTCGAGGAAAATTAAAAGTCTATTTATATGGTAAAATAATTTTCTATTGAATTTATGTAAAAATATATGGTGGAGCCAATTAAATATCAAAAATAAATTGCATAATAATTTTTCACGATTTCAAATAAGTGCTGTAGCTCGAATGAAATTATTCAGTTTAGCAAAATTTGAAAATAGAAAAAAAACCTTACTGTTGATAATTGGAATTCGGTAAAGTTGTCATTAATTATCATCTCTACGTACATAGAATAAAATCTAAAGTAATTTCGAACTCATAATAATTAAAAGTAGCAAAATTTTAGTGAAGCTAATTCTTATTTTCTTTTCTAAATCGAATTTTTTAAATGTATTGCATAGTTTCTGAGTTTTTCAAAGCATTGTTAAGTTATATTTTTTTATCTTCAGATCAAATCATGTTCTTGAAAACTTTCTATTAATACATTTCTTGCACGATAGAACACTTTAGTATTCAACAGATTGCTAGTATATTACATAAAAAGAGCTAATTGATATTACAAACAAAATTGGTATAGACTGCACATGAATGTCAAGGGTGTATAATGTTCTTGATCTTCAGATAAAGGTGTCATGATATAAGGATTGTTATACCAGTGAATGTTTGCGAATGATATTCGTTCATACCTCGCAACACTCGCTCATAAATTTCGTACTTACAACCTACTCTCTTCTTTCCGTTGAAAACGATACGTAATAATGTTGATAATTAAGACAACCTAAATGCATAACGAAGCTCGTAGCACAATAGCGAACGCTTAGAGATGCATCAGCGGACGACGGGGGCTCTGATCACTGAAATATTCTCGACACGCGAGATACAACTTTTAACCGGTTTTTATTGTGCAATGTGGACGGCCCAAGTCTTATCGTAACAATCGACCACCAGTTGCGTGTAGGTGTAAACGTAAAGAAACGAACAAGTGACTGGGACTGCAACAGAAAACGAACAAAGGACCTGAATCGAACGTCAATAAAATCAGGAAGTCTTTTAAATATATACTTAAATTTCGTGATTCATGATTTTTCATGTTTCATTATTTGTTTCAATAGAGTGTGATTTTTTATATTAATGAGCTAATGTCATTTGAAAGTTTTTTCAAACTTTCGCCCACTCAAATAATTGACTGTGAATTATTACAATTATACGAATGAAAAAATTAATAATTCAAGATATTAACGCTTGCAGTATTAGAATAGAAAAATTACAGAGTGAGTTATTTAATAATAAGAGCTCTCGAAGAAACTAACCATGAAAAGCAAAAACAAATGTGTACTTAAACAGAATAAAGAAGCTATTTTTAACTAATAAATTTTATTTCCAATGATGAAAGCAAAAGATACAGATTAAATGTTCAATAGATAATTTCTTGAGTAAGATGATCTCTTTAACAACATTTTGAGAATATGTATGTTTCTGAAATTGATATTATAATTAATTAATCTTTTTTATCAGGCTGTGTGAATTAAAAGTTAAAGTAATCAATTACGAAATTCAAAATTTTTTCTCTTTTATAATGAATTCAAATGATGAATTCTGTGGAAAATTGTTTATCTAATCACGTTATAGTTTGAACTTTGAACAAGAAAAATACAGCCTTTACTTAATTATAGCCCCCGAAGGAAGATTAAGTCATTTTCATTAGTAAAAAAACTACTCTAATTGAATTGAATGATTTTTAGATCTAATGAGAAAGTTCTAGTAATCGAGTTTAAAAGGATATATTTGAGTGATCTAGTTATCAATCGAAATAACTTTATTGAAACAATTGTTAATGATTTTAAGGAAAGCAACTTTATAATGATGTTACAAGAATGAGTTCATACCAAAAGATCTATTACTGAGATATTACTATAGTTATATTAGTCGTATCAAAGTATATTACTAAGTTTTAATCGAAATTTAATAATTTTATTAAAAGTTTTCCAAATTTTTAATACTTTACAAAACTAAAAGCAACTAAAATATTATTTCTCTTGTTGGATTAAATAATTTTCAATCCATGGATATACATATATGTTTTGAATTGAGTAGACTAACAAAGTTTCACTCAGACAATGCATTTCTGTCAGAAAGTTTATTTATTAACGTTAAAAAAAACTGTCACTTTGAATAAAAATTAATGTTTTTACTTAATATTTTTTTTTAAACGAAAAAAAACTCAATTTTTATAAAACAATTCTTAAAATTTGAATTTAATCATCATAGCACTGAAAATTTGGAAGTGTTTTAAATTAAAACACTACGATTTGCAGTGAAAACAGCCTATGAAAGCCAGCATTACTTTTAATAATTGAACTAAGTAAACTGAATAAGTGGTCAGCTTTAATAGCCAGCCCTGATGTCAGAATTTTTGTCAGATTTACGTGCGTCTGTTTCCGTTCTGCAGCAGATTGACATTTAATTCTGACCGAAATCTTACGTCTGTCGGCTGCAGAAAAACGGCTGATATATCACATGTATACATACCTAAATGACAAACTTAGGCTATATAGGTAAGTCTGTCATCAGTCTTACGTTGATTCGAAGATTTTGAAGGTAATGTTTAGGGAATATTATATTCTTTAATTTCCCTATAAAAAAATTGTAACGAATTACGTATAAAAAACAATAAATTTGTTAACAAAAATAATTTAAATAATTAAAAAATTATATTTGTTAGATTTTTTGAATGTTGAACGCCAATTTTACGTATACACAGTTTAAAGATTGCAAAAGGCCCAGTAAAGGATATTTCTATTGGGAAGATTTAAACCTACGACCGCTTAACGCATGCAACTAACGAAACCGACGCTTTAGCCCGCTTGGATATCCGAAACTATTGTAAATAATCACAATTATTATTGATGTAAAATTATCGCAGCTTGGTTGTCCTAATACGGTTTATCAGAAAGTATGGGAAACGTTTCGTACAGTTCCGTCCGACTAATAAAATTTTACTAGAATTCTAGCAACGTTTTCTAAAATGAGTTGACTTGACTAGTCAACTAATAACGCTCTTATTATTTTCGTTCGTTCTGTCATTTTTATTAGACAACATAATAAAATGATTAAGAAATAAAGTAAGAAATCTTAAATTGTCTCTGCTTGGTTTTTCAAATATCATTTGAAAATAAACTTTATATAATAAAATACACACTGTAAATAAAATTTTATTAGAATTCTAATAACTTTTGTTACAATAAGTTTACTTGGTTAATCAAGTAATAAAGCCCTGATTATTTTTCTCAGTGCGCTAGCATGGCTTCATTTCTTGCAGTTTTTCGTGCAAATGTGACAACCCAACCAACTACGTGCGTCAATAGTCTATCAGATAAATTGGATATGGTGAAATTATTGAAAGGGGAGAGGGGAAGAAAAATGCACGATAATAAAACGCTAAGCACTCATTATACATATAATTAAAATAAATAATTCTAAAGTGAAATTAAGTAAGAAGTATGAAATCAATCATCTATATTTTACTACTTAAAATTTCTAGCAAATAATGATAGTACTCATGATTTATGATAATATTTATTTTTAACGTAACTCAGGTAGCTACTGCCTATAATCCTCTTATACTCTCAATATAAAAACATTCTAGCATAAAATCTAATTAATAATTCAACAATTCTATTCTATAGGATTTTTTGAGAGTTCATGTAACGGTTATGTATTAAGCACATTAATAAAATACGTAAACAGTAAAATACCGAAGGATATTAGTGCTGAAAACATTTTTTACTAATGAACTCATCTAGGAACGACTTCTAAGGCGATAACTGAAAAAATAGTTGAGGCAAAAAAAAGAGATGAATGGAATTAAAAGAGAGAAATAAAATGGAAGAGTTTTACATCAGAAAAGGTCAGTGTCCTTGTTGGTGTTTCTCTTTGGGAATTTGCCTGGTTGGTTTTAAGATTTGCGAGTAGGCGCAGAGGGTCAGACGTGTCGAGCATTGTAACCTAAGTTCATGACTATCCTTATCTCTACAATCAACATATTCTTTTTATGGATGAAATGAAAGAGTTTGCAATACGTTTGTAGGCATTTTATACTCTTACTTTTAAACGCCAGTGAAATAGTAATCAATATTTTAACTAAATCATTCTTTTTTTGCATTTACAGTGTTAAAATATTCGCAGTGCTTTTAGCTAGAGTTTAACATTATTATTTTTCATGTTTTTTGCATAGCAATAAGTTGTTGAATAGTTTATTTTGTTGTGTATACCAAAAGAGTGTTTTAACTTTTTTACTTGCTGAATTTAATTTTGGTACAAAAATTGTAATTAATAATATAAATAACATTTTATTAAGGAAGTATATTTACTAATTCTCGTATATTTAATAATCTGATACATAATTAAACCAACAGTAAATAAATGTGAAATTATTGACAACCACGTAATTGAATTTTTGAATCAGGTTTTAATCAATGAAAAAAAAAAAAAAAACATGGAACGATATCCCGCGTTTTATTTTCAGAAAACATTTGAATAAGTAAATGAGTGTAGATGATTTTTTTTTCATTCAATTCATCATTTGACAAAAGACTTATTTAAATAGGTAAAAATTTTTTATTTAAAAAAGTGAATAAATATTCAACAAAAAATTGATTTATATAGGAATGTAAATAGAATTTTTCTTTTAGTGAAAGTTCTTGTGTAATAATCATAAAATTTGTAGAACTCGCACTTTTGAAGACACTAATCATGATCTCAAATTCAGTCGATTACGACCACCCACATAACAGTCAAAATAAATCCCCCGTAAATGGTGTCGTAGGAATTCGTGTTTGAATATTATCTTACATCTTTAAATTGTAGATGAATCCAAGATCTTTATTTTCCTTGTTTTATATAAAAAAAAGTATTTTATTCAAATCTTATTTGTTCTTTGTGAAATGACAAATGATAAAACCATAAAGAAAAACATCTTAAATAGTATAACTCAATGTGTACTCGTGAATAATAAAATGATAATAAATCGGAAAAATAGTTCAATCGACGTGTCACGACTTAGGAAAAAGATTCCGATAGTAAAAATCCGAAGGCTCTTCCTTGTTTATTGTAAGTTTTATAGATGAAATCCATCGCAAGTGTTATACTAGTCCGCGTGGTTCGTGGGTGATAAATCAAAGATCCGGGAGAGAAAGTGGTTATGGCAAACCTTGATCGGGCGGTCGAGAGCGGTAAGTCTTTTACGATTTCCAATGTCACGAGGTCTTTAGAGCTCAGAGATGAATCTTAATTCCGACTTGTCGAATTCCAGACACCAGCCTAACGGACATGAAACGAAAATATATATATATATGTATATATAAATAAATTTGTAATATCTAAATTCTTCAAAATGTGATATTAATAGGCTCCTTGAATTAAAAAAAAATAATATAATATTCAAGGTTTTGTTTTAATTGTATGAAAAATTCAATACTCTAAATAAAGAAAAATGAAGTTAAATTTATATTAAAAAAAATCCACTATTTTTTTCGCTGATTGAGAACAAAATATTTACACAGATTGTCAAATAAAAGAATGTAATAATTGATTAGATTTTTTTGTTTAGCGTTTGAAATTTTATTTTAGGAAAAAATGTTTTTTTGGAGTTTTAAAGTATTTGAAAAATTCTATAAAAAATTTTTTTATTGCCAGTAAAATTTATAAAAAATTGAATAAAGGATTGCACAATGAAGAAATGTGATATTTAAATTAAAAAAAAAAATTATTTTCAATATTTCATTACCAAAGTAAAAAAAAAAGTTTCAAATTTATTGATGTTATGAAAATTAAATATTTATATTCACGATATCGAAACGAAAAAAAAACAACATAAGAAAATGAGTATTCTATAAATTTCAAATAAAAAATGAATGTTTTATCAAAATAATTTTTTTCTTCTGGATATTGCTAATAAAGAGTATACAATCCAGTCATCAAAATGATAATGCACCGTTTTTACCTTTAGGAGTTGTGCACTTAGTCTACATCCTACTGGGTTTACCCATCTATTAATTAGCTCACATGAAATAATCAAGTAACATTTCTGTAATTATTGATCCAATCCTACTCAATTACTTGAATAAATTTCACTGTGTTGTTCCAAATGAACTTGGTTTGACTTCATGACTAGCATGCGAAAACATTCCGGGCTCGTTCACCTTACTGGAATGGTAAACGAGTGAAGTAGAGACGGAGATTTCAGCCACATGGAAAGAGTAGATTTTCAATGTCACATTCAGTAGCACAGAAGGTGCATTTACCCACTCGTGCTGCACATAACATAAAAAACACTCCAAGAACACACAATGGCATCGCACGTACTCCTTAACATTTGGAGATCTTCAAAAAGTACTTTCGTTAATATAATTCGACAGTACGACATAGTAAATTTTTTTTCATCGCATTTCCGTAGCATTGTATGAATTAATCATGAATCCCTTTTAAAGTGTGTTTCTTGTTTAAAACCTCACACTCTCTCACTTTTTTTTTTGCTTCAGTAAATGTCAGGGAGGTCTTTGGATTTTTTAAAACATCATTAGTTGAATTGTAAAGCTTTTAATAGGTTATTTTTACTCAGGGATTTTGAAATTCATATAAAAACTTTATATTAATAGTTAATTTACAGAAATGCTAGATATTTATTGAGTTAATTTAAATAGAGTATTGTAATTATTGCGAGAACAGTCAAAATGATCAATATTTTTTTCATACATTTTTACTGTTTATATTTTCTACATTTTCGCATTCATGTTGTTGACACAAAAATCATTCGAATGCCTTTTTTCTGTAGCCCTAACAGTAAAAATTTGTAGGTGTTACAACGTTAGTCTGTAATCACAGCAAAAAACATTTATTGCAATAAGAGATTCGACTATATTCGAATATATGTGGCTGCAACGGAAGAAAAAAAATGTTGATGCAGGTACAGTAATAATCGGTCGAGAATAGAAAAATGATTTCCTGATTGAATGAAAGCTTATAACAACAAGATCTTTCGGATTGAACGTAAAGAAAATTCAACAATAAAATTAATGAAAATTACAATCATTATTATATCAGTTCCAGAGCTATTTGTTATTGCTGATAACAGCATTGTTAACAGCAGACACAACTTTGGAGATAATGAACTCATAAATGTAGCGGCAAATAATTTTATGTAAATAATAGTAAACAAAAAGGACAACTGATCCTACCGAACGTTGTACATGATTTATTTTTTTTTGATGATTTGCCATTGATAATGTTAGATTGTCTTGTAAATAACGATGTAAATAACCAATCCATCATTTACAATTACAATTTTAAATATAAAATTCAAAACTACTAATAAAAAAAGAAATTAATTTTCATGACATTTTATGTCATTAAGACATGAACAAATAAATGAGCAAATGAATTCTAAAGATTTAATATCTTAGGTTAATCATGTTCAGAAGTGTAACACTTTAACACTAACCTAGGTTACTCACAATAAATAATTTCCCTGAAATAACATATACAACGCTTTAACTGAATTAACAGAGTACTATTTAGAAAACGTGATTAGAGTGCAACATGTAAATGTCTCCACACAAATTTGATTTTCTCAAATTAAATTTTACATTTAGAATTGTAATTGTCAACAACAGATTGGTTGAAGTTTTTTCTCTGAGGGCAGTTCATTATCATCATTATTTACAAGACCATCTAACATTTTCATCGGCAAAAATGAATGAATCAGTCATGATAGTCATTTACTGCAATTATTTAAATGTTGTAGGTAAATGTTTGTTTTTTGATATCAAAATGTGCATCCTGAAGCGAAATTACGTAGTCATCAATGAAAAAGTTAAACGCAGGGAGTTTATTCATTGTCTGAAACAATAATATCATTTAGTAGAAACACTGAAAAAGTAGAATTGGAAGATAAACGAAGAATTTTTGATCGTTCATAATAGATATTAATGGTTATAAATAATGTGCTGATATCGATTTCTGTAATTGTCATTATTATAATCATTATTTTTATTGCAAATGAAACAATTCTATTATTAACAGTACTCAACAGTTGAAAAAGAATTCATTAATACGAATATGTATTTTTTTTTTATTAAATATGAATTTTATTTCAATACTAAAAAAATTGTAACATGATCGCGTTTTTTAAAACACTTAAAAAAACTTTAACAGTTTTTTTTTTATATTGCAGTCAAATTTTAAAGCATTAAATTTTTTATGTCTGAATAAAAAGAAAATCAAATAAACTATAAAACAAAGTGATGTCCTCAGGGTAACGTATGTACATATCTCTAAAAACGCTTTAGAAGATTTTTCAAACTATTTTACTCTATTTTCAAGATTTTCTGAAATATTTTATTCTTGTTATTAAAAAGAAAGATATTCATACACTCACTGTAAATTTTACTGTTTTGTTTTAGTACATTAAAAGTGTTTTAATATGACGTAATATACTTAAAAACATTTTAAAAACGAGACAATGTAAATCAAATAGGTGATGTCATATTAAAACACTTTTAATGCATTAAAATAAAACACTAAAATTTACAGTGCTGTCATTATGAACATTTGTATTCTCTTATCACTTTTCGAAAATTTCATTAAAATTAAATGTCTTTTACATTAAAATTATTTTCTCCTAACTTTGTAATAGAAAAAAATCGTCTAAATTTATTTCAATTAATAATTAAATAAGTCGATCAATTAAATATTGAAAATAAGTAAAAACTATTTGATATTGAAAAAGATAATTATAAAATAAATATAAATTTTTTAAATATTTTAATCTATAAATCACTCAAATTAATTCTGATCTTTTCATTTTACGAATATTCTAAAAATATAATTTGTAAATTTAATAGAGTTTGGTATAATGCATGTTTATTTTTATATCTTAAAAAGTAATGATAATTAATCAATGCCAAGTTAGTTTATACATTTGGCATAAATGTAGCTTCCGATTAAAAAAAAAAACAACTACAAAAAATTCATTTGTTGATTAGTTACGATCATTTGTTTAAATAACAGTAGTACTTTTGACATAAACAATTAAATATCTCGAGAACCGTCAGTCGTAAAGGGTTGAGACTAGCCTTATTGTTTTTCTCGTAAATCTCTAAAAATTATACGCATCATGTCTCGATCTCCGATGCGTTTTTTTCAAGATATTTAATCCAAAAAAACACATTTTGTCATGTGGTCACAAATTCATACTGATGTCTGCCGTCACTAAAAAAAACCTAATGAACAAAATCGGTTAATGTTTAACAGACTTTTATTTTGAAGAGTATATTGACTGGACTATAATATTCAAAGCCCTTTTGCATATTGAAATTATTGTATTAATTTAAAATAAATTTTCTCTATAAATTTCCTATCTATAGCATATCAACCTTCACTCCATTAATGATTTCCATCATTCCTATATCAGTCCTAATAACGCAGTCAGTAGTTGATTATCTGAAGAATCATCAGTACATACTTGAACAATTCGTCACCAGCCTCCACAATAATCCTAAAGACTTCGAATACAATAGGATTTATTTCAGAACGAGTTCAATACTAAACATATCTCACTATTCTTTTTCATTTTGTTCAATAGAATTCTGTGAGAATCAAGTAAATTCCCTTCCAATGCATAACCGAAGTTCCTCTAAAGAATAATTTACCCAATTATACAATAGTTATTACCTTATTATCTTCACAATCGTTATCTATAGCACCAGGAAGTGTACTCATGTCACCATGGTTGGGTCGTTTCTTGATCTACTTCTGAGTAGTAACTTTTGTCATTGAATAGTAAGTATAGTACCGCATATCTTCGTTGGTTCACTCATATTTTCTCATCGTAGGTAATATCCTTTTATATCTCTCTCCATAAACATAACCCACCTTCGTACATAACATGCTCTCATGACGTTTGTCATTATTAAAAAAATATAAGCTTATATTTATCATAAGATTTTATGATAATGTAATAATTCAAAAATAAAAATAGAAAAAAATTTATTAAAAAAAAAATTTCAAATCACGTTCAACAGTTTAAAGTTTCAAGATGTAAATCAATTTGTCAGAGGCTGCTATAAATACGTCATCGTCAATTGTCAATCATACTGGCTCGTGAAAATTATTAGTTTGAATGACATTTAATTTTGATACTGTTCATTTGATGAAGAAATTTTGGATAGAAAATGAATAAAAATTAATCGTCTCGTCTTCATTTAAAATCATATATGTATAATTTCAACTACAATGAAGTAAAATCGTTTCTATTAACACTAATATTAATATTAAGAACATGTATTAAAAATGAAACAGTGCATATTCACTGATTCACAGTTATAAAACAATCATTGGTTATGGTGAAATACTTTAAAAGGTATTATTAAAAAATTTTATTCATTATGTAAATAGAAGTTTTTTCCAAAAAGTTGAAAATGTTTTAATTCATCTTTGAAATTGAATAAATTTTTTTAATAAGTCATAATGTAAATATTTTTTAAATTAACAAAGTAATAAACATTGTAATCTTAAATAATGAAAATAACTAATTATTAGTTATTTTTGTATAAAATTAATCATTAAATGAGGTCAATTAATAATACAAAATATAATTCTGTTTTAATATAAAATATATTGAATATTATTATTTTATTAAAGTCCAATGTTTATTAGATTGCTAAAATATAAATAGTATTACATTGCGGGATTAATTGTGGATGAGGATTGAATTATGTCATTATTATAAAGATAAAAGAGTAGAAGGCCAATGTTAAACTTGCATTTTTGTAAGATATGGATGTTAGATTTTTAAATCTAAAGCTCATAACCACTCTGACCCTTAAAGATTATTACTGCCAATACTGGCGTTGAAATTCTTATAAAACTGATAGGCATTAGATAGTTACATCATATTTGATAGTCTTTAATGGTTACTCATCTAGGATTATTAGAATGGTTTAAAAGATTCTGAGTCATTTTAAAGCTCCCTATTAGCACAAAAAATGTGGAAGAATTACAGCAGAAAAACAATTCATCATACTCATAAAATTGTCGTCTTTATGCCTAAGCATAATTAATCTATTAATTAACAACCTATCAGTGATGATTTTTGAAACATATTTAACTAGAAACAATTTTCAAAAAAGCTTAAAATAACAATATTTGCTTTACAATACTTATCAATGATGTGATCATTGATTTATTTTTAGAATTTTACTCCTTCAGTAAAGGAATTAATCAATAAGTAACAGATAAAATTCTAGTGTAGTGAATAATCATTTGAAAAAATATTAAAAATTGCTTCTAAAAAAATGAGGTAATATTTGGAATCAGCTAAACAATTTTACTATTAATACAATATAATAGATACTTCCTCTTTCCTCTATCTTTATTTTTTCAGCACAACTTTTTTAAGACTCAACAAAAAATGATTCCACATCATGAAGTCAAATCTTAGGCTTCTAAAAATAGCTAGCGATTCTACAAATTGTCTTAAAAAAATTTTAATTACATCAAATAAATCAGTGTTTATTTTGTTTTGATAATTCAAACCTTGATGAAACAACATACAGCTGGAGATCTGAGTAACCTCGGATATTAGAATTCACAAATTCCTGAGCGATGTCAAGTTTTTTTTTCAAATCCTCATACTCTCTCTATTTTTGGCAAACTCGAGGGTGTTTCAGTGAGTCTTGAGAACTACCGTGACATTCCTGATGGCATGACCATTAAGGGCTACCGAAAACGATGTAATCGATTCTAAAATCGGTCATTCAACGGAGGAGTAAAATAAAAAATGCGGAGTGAGAAAAGAGTAACTGGTAAGGTGGATCGGCAGGTGAGTGTGTGTATGAGGAAAGAAGATACGAGGGACGAAGGAGGAGAGAGGAAGCAGAAGGCGCCAAAGGGGGATAAGCAGGGACAAGAAGAGATGAGCCGATGGATACCAAGTTGGCTGGTTGGCCGGTGACTCCCACCCTGTATAAAAGCCTCCTTCGGTCCGGCACGAGTTCAGTCTTGACTTTGGACGCCAAACTGTGTATTAACATAAAGATTACTCGTTAAACAGAACTGGTGAACTTGCTCAGAAGATGAGTTCCTAGAAGACACCAAGTACCAATTCACAACTGAAGAGCAAGGATGTACTCACGAGTGTGGGCGGTATTCTCCACCCTGGTACGTCCACTTTTCTTTGGATTACTTTCTTATTTGGATGTCCATTATTATGTGTGTCCTTCTTGTACTCTGTGTCACTCGAGTGTTTTACCAAGCACACTATAGTGACTTCTCTTCTTCAAAATATAAATCGAAAGTCGGTGATTATACTTTTTGTTAAGTGAAAGCTGTCATCTTTACTTTTTATAAACATCCTTATTCATTTTACAGTATTTATATGTTACTCAATATCTGAGTAACAATTAGTGCTGGATACGGCAGATGAATTAAATTCTGCGGTGAAATTTTAATCATTTTATAATATTCTTCTCATCGTTAAATAGTGAGCTCGGTATATAAAATAATTTATTCATCTTTTTAACTCAACCATAAAAAATATGTCATATCAAGTTTCTCATTCATATCAGAATTTTTTTAACAGAAATATGTCGAAAATCTAACCCACGACCACATTCGCATTTATATTAAAAATGTTACGAGATAAAACTTTTGATTCTAAAAAATCCTAACGGTATATTATGTCATGTATGCATAATATTCAGAATTCATGTTGTGGGATATAAAAATAAATTATAATATACATGAACCACTCATGATAATTCTATAATTTTCATACCATTGTCAACAAAATGAAATTACTTTTCTTCTTTTGACACATTAATTATCACTGACAATTGCTGACTAAAAAAATTATTGATTAATAATTCAGTATTTAGTATCTACATAGAGACATTCCTCATCAAGTGTATTAAAAGGCTTTATAAGGTATCACCACGAATAGACAATGACTGGATTGCATATCATTGCAACTGAGGAGCTCGTTAAAATGTTGGCGTAAATTTCGGAGTCGTTGGAGCCCGTCAAACAAAGAAAACATGTCTCCCTTATTCTCTTGCACCCCATAAGATCCCGATTGCCCTATGAAATTTCGTAGTAACTTTGAATAGCCGTAGTACACCTATCGAAAATCTCTTTCTCGAAAGAGATTGACAACTACCGGCCTCATGATGGTATCCTCCTGTGTCCCGCGTCGTGCTATCTTTTCAAATCTTCATTCTCTCTTTCTCTATTCCTCTTGTTATCAAGTCGACGTAATCTTGGCTGTTGTTGCTGGTATTAAGACCTCGGTGAGCTGGCCTGGGATGCGGTGTTTAACGCGTTGATACGGCTAGTTAAATACAAAGCTCAGCTAATTTGTTCCGCTCGGTAGTTGCCCGCGTTCAGCGAGACTATACTGTTTCTTGTCTCTCTAAAACTTATACGTGTATTAGTTGAGATAAACTTGGCATGCTTGTTTGAACATCGCGAAGTTTGTAGTACCCTTTTGAAGTGAAACTCTAGGCACGTCGATCAGCCTACAAATGACTATTTTATTCCGGTTCTCACGAGACTTCTCAACGTCCTCGATGAATTTTCATTCTATTATTTCCCTTATCTAATTCTCTTCGATCCTTTATGTAACTTTCATTTAACATTCTGCAACGTTCTTAGCAATTATCTGGTGTTAAGTAAAGCAGTTGCCAGTCAATGTGACAATTTTATTAGAGAGAATCTACAATATTGCAAAACTCTAATGACCCCTTTCTAGTTAATTCTTTTTGTTACAAATTATAGAAAAGCAAGAACTTTTGTAATCACTGAAAGATTGAATTTTTGTTGTATTTTGAAGTGTATCTGTATTCATCTCTTATCATTGCAAATCTGGAAAAACTCAAGTGTTTAGTGATGAATCACTTAAAATGTTTAATGATTAAACAGTAAAAGTGTTTACAATGTTGAATACCATAAACAAACTATAGCATTTTGGTAAACGGCAAAAAACGTTTAAAAGTCGTCGACAAAATGGCAACAACACTTAGATTTACAGTGTATGAACCCTCAGGTTTTGACTCGAGTTTTGAATTTTATGTTAAACATACATGTGAGTTAACTGACAAAAAGACCACTTACATAGTAATAAAACTGAAAATATTCGCATTTAATGATCATGCAGGAAAAAGATCTAAATTGTCTAATAAAAGAAAAAAAACATTTATTAACATCTGAATCAGTCCTTGATGGTCATGATCTTATCCTGTACCCTTTCTCTTTAAATATAAGAAGTATAAAAGTTTCAAATTGCTTATCATTTTTTTATGTTCTAGAATATTTTTAAAACATAATTAAACTATTATTGAAAAATTGTCCCAATAGACAAGAGTTGAAATTTGACATAAATTTGAGCTCAATATGTTGTATCTACAATATATTGCAGTAGCAACAATTGTAAATATAATATATTAAGCTCAAACTGATATCAAATTTCAATTCTGGTCAATTAGAGTGGTCTTAATCAAAACCTCGAATGGCCTCACTAATAATACTATTGATTACAGAGTCAAACTTCTATCATTTAATCTTGTAAATGTAAAGAATAATTATAAAATATTCGAAGTTGAATGGTATTCTGAAGAATCGAGAAGTAAAACTTACATATTAATGCTTTTAAAAACATTGTAGAAATGTTAAAAAAAAGGTTTCAATATTCAGTGAAAATTTTCAATTCTGATGAATTTTTTTTCTCACGTTAAAGATTTTTAAGCTTTTCTGTTAATACATTCAAGAACAATTATATTCTTTTGCAACTACAATAAATTGCAATTTTTCAGTTCAAGTATTAACACATGCAAAATAAAGGATTTTATGTTATAATTAAATTAATTTGTCATTTATATTATCTATATTTTCAGAAAATTTATTCAAAAACGTATTTTATACCACATTTATAAAATCAGCTTATATGAAATATCTTGATTATATCAAATAGAGGAAGAGGGGGTAAAGTGAAACACCGCGAAAAAAGTAAATCATCAAATTAACCATTATATCAAGAAATTTTAATAATTTTTAATGCATTAATGAATTGAAAAATGGATAAACAAAAAGCACGATAAGTGTTTTAAACTTATTTTAATAAATTAGTGCATTTTCTCGAGCATTTCACTTCGCCCTCACGTTCCACTTTACCCACCCTTCTCCTATTTATGAAAAGTAAAAAAAAATAAATAAAATTTGGTATTCGGATTAATTGTTTAAGAAATTATTAATAACTATAAAGAATATACTAACTTTCAAAAAGAATGTATTAAATAATTTCTAACTTATTCAACAAAATGAAGAAAATTCTTTGTCATAGAAGCTCAAAGATGAAGTTTTGAGGATCAGTTTATTAATGTATAATTCAAAGAGCATTAATCTCTTTGAAAGTGGATTCCTTATGTTATTCTACATATTCTTCATATTTTTCTCTTTCTCTGTCACAGCAAAAGAAGATGCTCGGAATACTCGCAATTTGTAATATCATTCTCATAACATTGTGATTCACACAGTGTCCCACTTATTTGAAATATAAATTTTTAATCAAGTGTTTTTTCTCAAGTGTTTAATGTTAAACCTCGACATCCGTAATGCTGGACCTCGGCCTCTGAATAATATTTATCGGTTCGCGATGTCATAGTTGCGCAACACTCTCTCAGTGACTTTCACTGGAGAGATGATGATGCATCATGCTAGCCCCCTTCCTCTTTTTTGATACATAAAGAGTGAGCTACTTTTGCCATGATCATTTATAATGATGGTAATGAAAGATAAGGAGTGGATATTTTTAACACTTACAATTATTTTGGTTAAATTATAACCGAAAATCAAACGTGTCGTTTCAAGTGACCAATCAGTCACTACAGGTGCAACAAATGGTGATGAATAATGAATGAATGTGAATGTCAATCAGATATGCGACATCGATACATATGTATATCTCACTATTAACCACCTATCGTGCAATACAAACATAAATTGATTATGACCTTCGCATGCTTATCACGTTCATGCACAAGGTGAATGTCTCGACGCTTCATTGCTCAGTAATATTCTCATCGCGGAAAGTAAAAATTGGCCTCGACTTTTTCACTCAATTTTCACTTACATTATTTTTATAAATAGATATTCAAATTTTTCGATTATCACAGACTCGATATCATCTCGATCATTTTCTTTCGTATAAATTTTATGTGTACACTGAGAAGAAAATTTACTTTATACAAAAAATATTTCATTCTATTATTAATATCGCCATTTCAAATAGTCGCAATAAAATTTTTTTCTCGAAATTATAAATATTTGAATAAAATCATTTTATTTACTGAAATAAATAAAATGTTAATTGTTTTCATACTTGTCATAATATTGAAACAAATGACAAAATGTGTTTTTAATAACACTACTATTAGATTGAATCGAATGTTATCTTGAAAATACTCCACATTCCTTTTATTGATTAAATTAAAAATTTTTTCATTTAGTGAAATTTTTTTCTTAGTGCATATAAAGCGAGAATAAATTTTCTATTATTTTGTTTTTTGATAAATGAGAACTTTGTAATTTTTAAATACGAAAAAATTAGACAAATTAAAAGAAGTTTGACAAGTAATTAAGAGTATATTAATGACAAATCTTAAAAGTACTCATAAAAATATTATGTAATTGTTTTTTTCTATGTAATAGTACATATTTATCTTACTGGTGTGTTAAGCTGTTTTATTTTAAAATATTATCGTCTGAAATCTATTTCGTTAAATTTTAAAATTAAAACATTCCCTTGGTTATTTTTTTTTATGTAATTCAATTTGTATTTGTTGCTATATATACCAATATAAGTTTTTTTTATACGATTCTGAATATTTGAATAAATATGTAAATAAACACTATGTGTTGAATCGTGTCAATATGAAAAAAAGAAATTTTATACAACTGTAAATGTTTTCGAGATGTAGAAAATAATCAGATTACCTTTTAACTTAATTACTCTTGCCACAGTAGTATCTTTTAATAAGAAAAGACAGTCATATAAAATTACAAAAATGTTCTGCTATTATAAAATTGTTAGCAGAAAACTTTGAAAGTATGTAATGCGAATAAAATGTCAACAGAAATGATGTGAAATATAAAAGAAAAAATTTTAATAACAAACAAGGAATTTTTGTTTAAAAAAAAGTATTCGCGCCATAATGAGTAAAACTCTCATTCAGTTAGCTGATTGCAAAAAGATTTTAATTTGTCAATAATTATGATAGAATGCATTTACAATTTATAAACAGAACATTAATTATCATTATACTCATTAGTAATTAAATTTTCTGTTTATTAGTTGTTAATACATCTGATTTCGATTTAATCACACTCCAAGTAATTATTTCAATTCCAATTATTGTTAATTCTTACAGTATTATTTCAATAAGCTTCTAACAGATTAATTTTAAAATAATTATAATTATAAATTAAAAGGTATTCAATATTTATGATCAATTACATGCAGACTTTTTCAATTATCCAAAATTCTTTTGGTCGATCAATACACCTAGTTTACGTCATGCGTTTTATTAAATCATGTTTCTTTTCAATTTCATTTTGGCAATGATTACTACACAACTCATCATTTTTTAATGTACAAAAATTAATTTTTTTTTCTTTCGCAAAGCACTACATAGAAGCCAATAGGTTTCATCACAAGTAAAAAAAAACCATATGACTCATAAAAAATTTTGTCGAACGATGTAACAAGTCTCAAGATATAAATCATTATCATCATCTTTTTGCAACACCAGTATTAAATTCTGTAATCGTATTACTTTCCCTTATGTAGGCGACTGTTGAATGTCGATAGTGATATCATTGATCGACATAAATCACATTACTTGAATCTTCTCGTACCAAATTCTACCATATATGACCTAAAATTGAAGATAAGAATCAGGACGTTATTCTCTCTGTAATTATAAAATATAGAAATCATGATTAATAGAATGAATAGAATAGAATTTTATTTGAATGTGAATTTTTAGAGGAAATATTTAAGAAAAGCAGAAAAATAAAATTTTTATAACAAGAATTCATCTGCATCATCAAACAGATTTTCTTCATTCTTAAATGTTTGATCAATAGATGACATGACAATGAATAATCATGAAGTCACGGATTCTTCAAAAAAATATTTTCCAAGATTTTATTACGTAATTTCTATGACGTTGGTTGAGATTAAAAGTATGCCATTTCTAAAAGAAAAAAAAAATATTTGAAAATGTGTGAAGATGAATAAAGGTTCATTGGATCGTACCCATTTACATTATAATATGAGAATTTACACCAGTAAAATGGTTTCTCTTTCGTTTTCTCTTCTAGAATTATTTTACCAGTGTAAGGATTTCATTACCAAATTTTGTTGAGCGATTAAAAAAATATCTTCTATGATTTTGTAAAAGCAAAGAGCGTGACCTTAAAGCGAACGATTAGTGAGTGTCAATCCGGTGTAACTGACCTGCGTCCCCGCCTATAAAAGATGCCGCAACTACTTTCACTATCTTCCAAACGACTCACCTAACTTAGCTTCACTTAATAGATTTGATTTAACTACATTTGCATAAATTCCAACATCAAGGAAGTCGTGTGTATGTATATATTTGAAAAGTATATAACAAATATTTTTGACAAATATCCAGAAGCTTCAATTTCATTCTCGTGTTTCTTCAACGTTAATCATGTCAATGCAAGTGTACTCGTATCATTTATATGATGCTGGACATGATCATAAATAACTAAAGTTTTAAGACTGCAAAGGCAGATATTAAGAGACGATAATATAACTCATAATGATTCAGGGTTATTTATCGATAAGTAAAGAAATAATATCGTGTATAAAAAAGATGGTACGATCTAAGGAGGCCAATGCGATCCGCATGGCTCCATACAACTCACCAATTTCGTAAAGAAGATCTGGACCTCGGTGAAGTAATCACTCCTAATTGCCTCTAGCCTTCATGGAGCATCGTGAAAGCAACCTTCTACCGGACGTTCACGCAAACTTTTTATACAGAGTCGCAGGATTTACTGGAAAAAATGAGTTAATGCTATTTTAATCTGCGTAATATATTGTAATCGAACTAATTATAAATTAAATTATTTAATTAGTGACATTGAAGAGATTTAAACAATTAAAGGAGATTAAAAAATGTTATGTCATCGTATAATTTATTTATGAAGCTCATCAATTTCCATTTTTTAAAAATAATGTAATTTTTTGTTATCAGGTGATTGCAGGGAATAACTTATATGTGATACGAGCAGAAGAAATTAGAGAAGGAAATGAACTTATTCTCAGTATCAGTGATGATCAGAAAACACAGTATTTAAATCAAAATTTCGAAACGAGTAAGTAGATTGAACAGAAATAATTTATTGCATCATAAGTAGAAATTGTTTCAATTATAATTTCACTATTGTTTTAGATTCTTATAATTATGGATATGAAACCGGTCCTGATGGCCAATTTCATCATGAGATCCACGGTTCGGATGGAGTAACTTACGGATGTTATGGATATGTGGATCCATTTGGACAACTCATGGCGACGTTCTATGTCAGTGACGGATGGGGCTATCGAGTTGTTCACCCAAAAGAAGATGTTGAAATTTTTCTTCACAAACACGAACATCATGATGAAAATGCATCATCACATGATCATAATGATAATAATCATGATCAAGGTGATAATGACCACAATGAGCACCACGGAATCATAACGCCGTGGAACGATTTAAAATTCCCCTATGAGTGTGGTCAATTTGAGAATGGCGCCACACGACCTACCAAACCGGCTCCTCCTAGACCAGGTAAGTAATTCGTTTACAATAAATTATAGTGAAAATATTTTAATGAGCTAACTCATATTTTATTTTTCTTAACAAATAGTGTCTAAACCGACCGGATCGAGTGACAATTCTGTTGGATCGTCTGACCAACCGACGCAACCCGGCGTTGACATACCATCAAGACCATCTATACCCATACAGCCAGCGTATCCCGGTAGTAACATTCCTCCAGGATCATCACAAACTCCAGATTCTGCAGGAACAGCCGCTCAACCTAATCCTTCTAGACCAAATAATCCGGATTCATCACCAGGTGGATTACCATCTCAAAGTGGGAATGTACCTATCCAATCAGGATATCCAGGACAAATACCATCAAGACCACCCGTTCAAACAGACCGTCCTCCATTGGCAGAACCATCGGCACCATTAAGGCCTGACAAACCATCAAAACCTGTGAAACCAGGATTACCAGCTTCAGGAAAACCGGAAATCCCACCTGGTCATCCCGGAATAGGACATCCGGCGTCTGTTAAACCTGAAAAACCGTCATACCCATCACAGCCAAGTTATCCCGGGCAACGTCCGAACCAATCTGGATTTCCAAGTCATCAACAACCAATATCTCCATCAAAACCAGATGGTCCAACTCAACAACGACCTGAACAGCCATCATATCCATCACAACCAAGCTATCCCGGGCAACAGAGACCTGACAAACCATCATATCCATCACAATCAGGTTATCCAGGTCAACAAAGACCCCAGCAACCGTCTTATCCATCGCAGCCAAGCTATCCCGGGCAACAGAGACCTGACAAACCATCATATCCATCACAATCGGGTTATCCAGGCCAACAAAGACCCCAGCAACCGTCATATCCATCGCACAGTCACCCAAGTCAAGAAAAGCCTCAGCAACCTTCATATCCGTCACAACCAGGTTATCCAGGTCAACCGAAACCTGATAAACCGTCATATCCATCACAACCCGGTTATCCAAGTCAAGAAAAGCCTCAGCAACCTTCATATCCGTCACAACCAGGTTATCCAGGTCAGCCGAAACCTGACAAACCGTCATATCCATCACAACCCGGTTATCCAAGTCAAGAAAAGCCACAGCAACCATCTCAACCCAGTCACCCAAGTCAACAGCAACCGGGCCCCTCAGTAGACTCATCATCAGGACAACCTCCCCAATCAGCTTCACATCAGCCATCATATCCAGAACCGAAGCCATCGCATCCATCAACTCAACCAGGATTTCCATCTCAACAGCATCCAGAGCAGCCATCGAAACCGGATTATCCAACTGAACAATTTCCAGAAAAGCCGGTTCATCCTTCTTCGAAACCGGGAAGACCACCTCAACAATATCCACAACAACCGTTTTATCCATCAACACAGTATCCGGAAAAGCCATCACAACCAACCTATCCAAATCAGCTTCATCCTGATCAACAACCACATCCAGGAAAGCCCTCTATTCCATCTGGAATGCCATCATATCCAACACAAGGTACACCATCACACCCCCCTTCACAACCAGGACGACCATCAATTTCGAATACAAATCAACCAGCGAAACCTGGAAAACCATCTGGAACGGATAATCCAGAGACAAGTGGATATCCAACATATCCATCATCTCAACCAGAGTATCCTTCACATCAAGTATCCTCAAAACCATCACATTCACCATCCAAACCTACCTCACCAGATAACTCATACCCTTCATTGCAACCCGGAAGTTCATCGCGACCAGGACAACAGCCATCTTCCGGAACTTTGCCTTTAAAACCAGGATATCCTAGCGAACTTCCTGCACAGCAGCCAGAATATCCATCACAACCACCAGTGCCATCTCAACCAACTCGACCACACCAGCAGCCGGCTGATTCAGAACATTCTAATAAACCTGGTCAGCCGCAGCATCCATCAACTTTACCAAGTTCTTCTCAACCAGGCTATCCAACACGACCTGGTCAATCGTCATATCCATCACAGTCAGGATATCCAAATCAACAACAACCTCAGCAGCCGTCACACCCATCTCAATCTCATCATCCCGGTCAACAACGACCAGAACAACCATCATATCCATCACAGTCAGGATATCCAAGTCAACAGCAACCTGAACCAAGCTTTCCAGATCAACAGCGACCCGAGGAACCATCATATCCATCATCTCATTTTCCAAGTCAGCAACACCCAGAGAAGCCAGGAAAACCAACTCAGCAACGTCCTGAAAAACCACCGTCTGTTCCTCAGCCGAGTTATCCAAGCCAACAACCACAAAAACCACCGCATCCATCGCAGCCAGGCAATGAAATTCAACAAAAGCCAGAACCACCAGTATTGCCGTCAAAACCAGGACGTCCATCTCAACATCATCCACAAAAGCCATCACATCCAACTCACCAATATCCTTCACAACCTTCATATCCAGCTTATCAACCATCATATCCTTCATCACAACCAGGTTATCCTGGACAAGGACCATCATATCCTTCATCACAACCAGGTTATCCTGGACAAGGACCATCATATCCTTCATCACAACCAGGTAATCCTGGACAAGGACCATCATATCCTTCATCACAATCAGGATATCCTGGACAAGGACCATCATATCCTTCATCACAACCAGGTTATCCTGGACAAGGACCATCATATCCTTCATCACAATCAGGATATCCTGGACAAGGACCATCATATCCTTCATCACAACCAGGTTATCCTGGACAAGGACCATCACATCCATCATCACAACCAGGTTATCCTGGACAAGGACCATCATATCCTTCATCACAACCAGGATATCCCTCTCAACAATCTCCAGAGAAACCTTCCTACCCAAGTCAACACTTCCCATCTCAACCTAACAAGCCGTCACATCCTACAACTCATCCTGGATATCCATCTTCTTTACAACCGGGTCATCCCAATGCAGGATCACAGCAACCAACACATCCGTTACCTACAAAACCCGGAAAGCCATCTCATCCATCGACTCAACCAGGTCATCCACCTGCATCAAAACCAGAAAAGCCATCACGTCCATCTAAACCAGTTCATCCATCTTCTAAACCAGGCAAACCACAGTCACCGTCACATCCAACCACAGAACCTGAAAAACCAGCTCGTCCTACTCACCCTGGACGTCCACCACATTCAAAGCCCCATAAACCAGTGCATTCGAAGCCACCGAAGCACCCACGACCTGGTCACGGAACATCTAAACCTGGTAAACCGGATCATTCTTTATCATCACCAGGATATCCAGCTTCTCCAGGATCTGAATCTCATCATCAATCATCACAACCTGAGTCTCCAACACATCAAAGACCAGAAATACCATCATATCCTTTACAGTCTGGCTATCCATCAGCGTCTACACCAGAAAGCTATCCTCAAGAAAGTTCTACGTCATCACATCCATCAAGACCTACACACGGAGGGCCTTCAATTCCAAATAAAACCCAACAATCTGATTGTTCTAGCTCATCAACTTCCTGTGGATATCCTCAATCGCCATCACCAGGATATCCAAGCACGTCGAACAATTACCCCGGAAATAGTGGAAACGAAGGATATCCAGGATCTTCAGGTTCATATTATCCAGGATCTTCAGGCTCATATTATCCTGGATCTATTTCTTCAGGATATCCTGGTAAACCAAGTGATTCACAATCATCATATCCTGCTTACCCTAATTACCCTGGATATGATCAATCACCTGGAAATCATATGAGACCAACGGAATCATCTGTTGGCTATCCAAATGCTCCAAACGGTCCAGGAAGTTCCGGAAGTTCAGGAAGACCAGGACCAGTCGGTCCGGGTGGCCCCGGAGGTCCAGGAAAACCAGGGCCTGATGGTCCCAGTGGTCCGGGAGGCCCCGGAGGTTCAGGAAAACCAGGGCCTGATGGTCCCAGTGGTCCGGGAGGCCCCGGAGGTCCAGGAAAACCAGGGCCTGATGGTCCAAGTGGTCCGGGAGGTCCGATTGGTGGGATAGGCCCTGTAGGAGATGTTGGTGGAGACGGTGGAATCGGTGGAGATGGTGGAGTAGGTCCTGCCGGACCTGACGGTCCTTGGCCAACAGGATCTCCTGGTCCTGATGGTCCTTGGCCTGGTGATCCAGCTTTTAATCCCGGAAATCAACAAAAAACTTATCAATCATATGCAGAATCACCCATAAATTTCGAACCTGTGATAAACTACAAAATGCAACACTATCAAAAGTTATTAGATAGTCATACTATACAAGAAAACTTAGACACTACGGCATTTGGTTATAGACAGCTGAAAAATGAACATAGTAAACCGCTTCAACCATCACCATTTAGTTTGTCAGAAAACTCACGAACTTCTGAAAACACTTTTAATAATTACGAAGAAAATAGTCGACGAACGCAATTTAATCAATATAACTCTTTCCAACGTTCTTCAATGACTGATATATTAAGTACTGAAGATGAAAAAAATGAAGACAACCTCAAAGTTCATGATATCGAAAAAGTAAGCAAAAGTTTATCGCACCAAGACGAACCAAACATCCCTTATCATGATTATATTCACCAAGTATCTGAGTATAATGAAAAGTATGCAAATTTAAAATCAGAATCTCAAGCACGATCAAAAGAACTAGTAACTCGTCAGAAACAAGACTCATCAGTGGAGTTACAAAGGCTACCTCAGGAGATTAAAGATCCTTTTCCAGGATATAATCATGCTAATACACTCCATGAGAAATCAATTCCCAAACTTGTGGAGCATCGAATGGATTCAACGAATCAAGTAAAAATCAAACCAATTTCATTACCTGTTGGTCCAAATCCTGAAATGTGTCCTTGTTATATAGTTGAATCAAAAAATTCTACAACTTACACTCCAACTACGACAACAACAGAAAGCATTATACCAGATGATACAAAGTCTTCACCAGTATATGGCCAACTAGGATTCATTCCAGTTATTTTTGTTCCCTATTGTCCTGGTGATGATACTCTTGATGGAGATATGGCACGAGACATGTTCCCATCAGCAACACCAGTTCCTTATCCTTGTGGTACTTGTAATAATCAACAAAATCACAATATTCTTGGTGGAAAAGTCTTGGATTTAAGCCAGCTCAGCAACATCAGAGCTATTAAGCACGTATTAAGTGAAGCCAACTTGGGTTTTCTAAACGTTCCAGTCAGTGACGTTAGAAATGGTCGTTTATACTCACACCGACAAAAAGTCAAAAGAAAAAAAGATAGTAGAAGGAAATAAACTAATATAAATAATAATACTTCATTCATGTTTTTGTAATTTAAATTAATAGAGATATGCTTGAGCTATCGTAAAGCCACGAAACAGTTGTGATCTAATTAAGAGACAGTTTGAAGCATAATGTCATGAACAGATGATCTTCAGATGATCCTCAATCCCTCAATACAAGTTGCCACAGTCACTCTTGTTTCCTTTCATAACATAAACACCTCGACACATAAATGATACTCAAGACAATCGAAAATAGAAATTTTAGTTGTTGACACGGTTGACTGATAAACGACAACGTTGAAGAATGTTCAATATAATTATGTCATTTTTTTATACGTTTACACTTATGATTAGTTTTTAGTTACCATTCTTGGATGACTTTATTGAGATTATTAATAACCTAAGGTATACTTTATCATTTTCAATATTTTTAAATGACTAATATTCTTTTCTAGTAACGAATAAGATGTACAAAACTGTGCATGTGAATCATGAAGTATAAACATAAGTTTTAGTAAAATAATGATATCAAATAATCATTTTTTTTTTTTATAAATTTTCATATATTTTACATATTATTTATCCATTAAAACTTGATTAAGTTTTTAATATTTTTTATATTAATATTAAAACAAAAATCATCAGTTTTTTCATAAGTTATTAATAAATAATACAATTTCTAACTGATTCATTGACTTCAATTATTAAAAAAAACTAACGCGATTTTTCTTTGAAAGTACGCTTACAGGGAAATAAATTATTATGCAATATTTGTATATATTAGTAGCGTTAATATAAACAAAATATACTTTATCAATAATTTTTCATGTATTTCTCATTCATTTATGTGAATAAATTTTTTCATAACAAATGATAATGATAATATATTTCTAAAAAAGTATAAAATTAAAATTTTTGTTATCTTTATTTCATTGATTTCTTAAGCAAATTAATGCGCTTATGAGTATCCTCTGTATCCTGTAGGGTAACCAAGTCCTGAGTACGAACCATAACCTCTGTTGAGATAATTGGAATAACCAACACCTCCATAACCCCCGTATCCTCCGTAACCACTGTAACCGCCATATCCGTCGAGAGAATTCCAACGATTATATCCTCTATTTCCTAGTAAACCCTCATCGATGCCATATCCATATCCTCCGATTCCATTTCCGTAACTTCCACCATAATAATTAGGATTCACTCCTCCATATCCACCCCCATAGTATCCACCGTAACTGGAATATTTAATTTTTTGAAATTTATTAATTCAAAAGATAGATTGATGAATAAAAAATAGTAATAATATTTTTAAAATGAATTAAATATATTAATAAAGAAATATTTTTTCATAAAAATGAATTGTTCTCTAAGATATTGAATTTATAACGATAAGTTGATTTATGAAACTTTTTAATGGATGAGTAACTTAAATTGAAAAAGAAAAAATGTGATATTAGCCTGGTATTTTTCATAATTTAGCAAAGTAAAGTAATATAAGTATATCCCCATAATTCATCAAAGCTTTCTAATGAATAAAAACGACTAAATTACCTTGATTGCTAATCAAGTATGACTGTATATTACTTTATTCAAAAATTTTATTTGAATTCATCCGTGTTTATTCTTCAATCATAAATACTTAAACTCTGTGCTTCTAAAATTTAAAGATAGCTTGTATGAAAATGACCAAATGATGAATTATGCATGAAAAATCTTTTCTGTTGTTATTTCAATCATTAAACTAATCAACTTAATGAAGTTAGAAATGCTGCTCAATTAAGTATTTAATCAAATAATCAGTACTACATCATTAGTTTCTGCAAGTTCTTTAACTTGTGTTCAAGTTTCATTACCGATGATCAAAACTGGTCTAATGATGATTTGACAACTAAATATACTTATATATATATATATATATATATATATATACTTATGTACTTATGCATGCAAGAGTAGTCACATTCAGAATGATAGTTTCACAAGTGAGATAATTATTTAATTAATTATCAATTCACTACATCAAACTAATGTTATTTACCCAGCTCCTCCTCCTCCACCTCCAAGGAGTCCAGTGAGACCAGTTTGGTATCCTCTATAAACTGAATTTGGATAGTATCCTCCTCTATTATAACCATAAACTCCAGGATAGTTTCCATAGCCATAACCACTGCCATATCCACTTCCATAACCATAATCTTTTCCTAGTAAAAAGCCTGAAACAAAAAAAACAAAATGTTTTTAATCGCGTCTTTAATTTTACTACTGATATTTTTGAAGCGAGAATGATAGAAAGTTGGATTATATAGAAGATCTAGGATAAAACCTATTTGACCTATTTTAAAGGTAAAACTAAAAACGTGGTGCTTCTGAAAGTGTAAGTACCTTAAAAGCTAGCTTTGATCAGTCTAGCGTAAGTATTTTCTTTGTCATAAATATTGCGTGGGGAACCAGGAAGCGCTTTCAACTAAAATTGCCTTTATTTACATTCCTCATACTATGTAGATACACAAATATTACAGCATGAATGAAAGATTTGAATATGAAGTGGATGAATTTAGCAATGAATTTTAAATGAAACACCTAGATTTATGCAATACTAACAATATAACAAAAAATGATGTGTACACTACTCATTTGTTTTTTTCTTCAGTTTTTTTTTTAACTTTCTAGAATATCTATTATTGAATTGAACTAATAGAATTATTACTCAATAAACATCATGATTGAGATGTTAATTAGTTAAGAAAAATATTTTATTGTTTATCTTGTATATAATGAAACAGTAATTGCATTTACATTTTTCGAATTCGAAAAATTCTTGTCATGAATTATCAATCCTCTTTAAGACAATACAAAATAAGTAAATAAACTATGCTTAGAATTTAATAGACTTGAAACATCTCAACTACAAAGAGACTTCAAAAGCTCCAAGTATTTTATGTTATTTCAGAATGAATTTACTTGAAACTTAATACATAAAATATATTGAATTGCTTCTACAAAGTTTATTCTCATGTTTCCAATCATTTTTGTAGATAATAATGTCTCATGTTATTTTATGTAATAAAAGGAGTAATTTTTTCTAAACTCTTAGACCTTTGTGAAGTTGAAGTGAACTAATAATTGTTCAAGTCTTGATGACAAGAAGAATGAGTGGCACGCACGCGTAGTATTGCATTTTCAAGGAAGCGGAAATGACATCATGCATGTCAGACCTGTTTATGAATCATCAACAAGACGTCGACCGAGATGTGGGCCAAAGTAGCACGAGACGTAACAAGAATCCAGTTCTCGTGGTTTGTTTTGACAGGCACGAACAGTCATGGATACATAGAAAATAGTTTACGATCCAAAATTTGGGTTAAATATCGTTCTTATTACATTGAAAGTATATCTGCGATTTTCAATTCGTGATTTCAACGAAAGGTTAACATGTGTGAATGACTTTGAAAATTATATATTTATGCATGTAAATATTACTAAAGTCATTAATAAGATTTAAAATAGATTAGCTGTTATTACTGATTAATTAGTTGTTTTTTTTTTTGCAAAATGAGTAGATGAAAAGCATCTATGTCACTGGAATTCACACGCTCTTGAAATAATTATCTCATTATCATTATTCAGTGCTAGAGAATAATGATGTTATACATGTTGGAAAATAAATATGCTAATAACCATTTCTATTACCCAAGGATTGATGTTCATGACTAACGTTGACCAATGTAATCAGTCAATCTCATTAATAAATAAATCACTATTTTATTAATAATATTATGTTTGAGAATGGAATTGATTAATGACTTGTAAGTAGTGTTGTTGCATGTAAATGTAAACTCTAATATTTACTCCTGTCACTGGCAGATGTTTCCAAGTCCTTCGCTGATTCAGAATGTTTACTTCCATCTTCAGATATAAGCTTCGAGAGTTCAGAGGTTTGTAGTACAGCACTGTTGCATAAAGCTACTGTGCTTACTAGAATCGCCACCTAAAATGCAATTTTTGAAAGTTCATTTTTTGACTTTGAATTATAATGAACTTTTGTTTATTTATTTTCATAAGTATTTTAGTTAAAAACAAAAAGCATCGAAAAAAAATAATAATAATGATAAATCTACTTAAATTGTAAATATAAATTCACTAAACAATAGGTAATATACATTAGTTACTGTTTATTTACTTGGTGTTTATTATTCTAGACATGATGATAGACTCCCAAGAAAAACTAGATTTAAATTATTGGTATAAATTAATTGAAGATAAATTTTGAATAATAAATCTTGTTATCAAATATTCATACTGACAAATTTCATTTAATCCACACGTGTGATGTTTCTCTGAGTTTTTGTTATAAGTTGAATTTTATGTCACTTGACAGCAAATATCTCGACTTTTTTTTGTAGAATATTCAATTCAATAAGGTGAGTCAATGTGAAAATTTGATTCTATTGTGAGAGGTAACAAGAAATTTATCTAAAATATGTTTTACCGAGTTATTTTCTGCTACAAGTGAAAAGTAAGCAATAAAAATTTCACATGATATGTTACGTTGTTATTAAATTTTCAACGATCATGTAAGAACAGCATTGAAACTACGTGGCCTACATTGAAAAGTGTCTAACTTCGAATGCAACATGTAATACAAAATGAATATTTCGATAATTTATAATGAATTTTGTATATTGATTCTAAATTGCAAAGTCATTTAAAATGTAATTGGTGAAATTTAACTCATTTTTTTTTTTGATAAATTACTCTTTAATTAATCAACAAAAAAATAACAGCCAAACGTGGAATTCAATGAATAGGTATTTTATTTTATGGCTTTTAAATTAAATTGAGAACATTCCTTTCATGGGCGGATAAAACGCATCTTATCAAATTCATTGGAATTTTTGATTTATTTTTTAAAATATTTCGTTTGTTTTTGTGTAAATTGTAATTTTATTAAAAAAAATAATTAAATTTCAAAAGATTAAAATAGTTATTGCTTTCCAAATTAAATTATTCTGTACAATTAATTACACTTAGTTTGTTTTTACCTAAAAAATTTTTATGAATATTCATACAAATAGATTTAAAAACTTACCAATAAATGATTCATGTTTCACAAACTTTTCACTGATAAATCTCTGATAGATTGTTAGTTATAGTTCAACAAATGATCAAGAAATGCATATCTTTAACTGTCGGTTTTTCATATATATATTTTAGTGTCCCCACCTGGCCACCTCCAATAGTCCATGGTTCTTTGAGTCTCGCACGAGTTGACAAGGTCAACGCTGAGAAATCACTCTGACTTTTCACGACACACCCACAGCTGATATGCTACGACATCATAACAAATTGAAACTTCATCATCGGCGCAAAATTTACTATGGCATCCGGTAATCTTCTTAAGTAAACATTATATTATCTACAGTTCCTGTCAAATAAAGAAGAAAAGAAAATCAAAATAAAAAATAAAATAGCAATTTGACATAACAACATTATGACATATCTTTAACATGAATTAAAGTAGCACAAGACCGTACTATTCAAATATGCTTCGACGTAATGTATTAAAATTGGTTTTTTATTATAGTGACTTTTCTTCTATCATAACTAAATGTCATCTCCTCTAATTTCGATTGTGACGAAGCAGGAGTAAGCAAGGCCGTAGAAAAAAATAAGCTAAACTAGTTCAAGAGCGATCACAAGTTTTCACACGCAAGCGACAATTATTTCTCTTTATATATACCTTTTAACTTATTCTTTGGATTGTAAATTTCAAATTCTTTCTTTTTCGTAGAAATTCTAAGGATGAAAGAATGTGTAAAAATATTTGTACAATTTTATTATCAGTTGTATTAGCACTACTGTAAAACAATTTTACATTACCCGATACAATTGATTGATTATGATCTCACTATTTTGTTTACGTAATATCTACGAAGGGCAGTTTTAATAATTATTGGAATAAGTATAATATTAAAGTATTCGAGTAAGGATATCAAGTAAAGTATAAAGTAAGGATAAATCGATTTACACATGAGTCACAGTTATGGTAACAAAGAATGAATAAAATAATCCTATATATTAATAATTACATCAAGAAATGAATATGTATTAGAGAAAAAAATAACACTTTTTATAAAGTCTATAGATACTCTTTATCATTGTGTGGTTTAGAGAATTGTTTAACCTTTAGATAAAAAATTTTGAATGAAAAAGAGAATAATATTTATCGAATCTTATGATACCATGTCACTAATTTTCTTAATTTAATTAACACCGAATTATGGACATTGAAATTGTAATGAATGAGCTACTCATTGAGAGAAATATAATTAAAATTTCACAATCATTTTTATGATTTTAATTTAAAAATGTGATTTCAGATTGCATTGGTGTTTTTGCGTAGTTTTCAAAAGGTGACAATGGCTACACGACGTACTAAGCTGGCAACAAGAATATTTGATGGGTACTCATATGTTAAACACAGGAAAAGCAACAATAAACTGTAACTTTTACAATTATATATTAATAATAAATCGAAAATAGTTATTTTTCGATTAGAATTTGATTGATTAATTAATAATTGTGTAGTTAATTAAATTCAAGTCGTAGATAAATTTATGATATTGACAATTTTAGATTCTTCATTGATAAGTCTGAGATCATTGAATTAAATTATCTATTTGTTTATAACAAATTAAAATTTTTTAAAGTCACATGAAATCATTAACAGCAATATTTTATTATTATCTATTAATTATAATCGTCATTCAATAGATTATAACTATTTTATATTGTTTATAATAAATTGTTATAGTTAAAAACAACGTACAGTTGTTTAATGCTATATATAGTTATTAACAATAATATTGTAAAATAATTGTTTGTCTCAATCATCAACATGACATCTGAAATTTTAAATATCATCGACAGTCTTATTGCTAAGAATAATTTTAATTTAGAAATGTAATAATTATAATTGAATGTTCAACTATAAGATCTATGAAGTCACTAGTAATAAAGCATTGTTGAATATAAATTCTGATAATTAGTGAAGAAGCCAAAGTAAATCCAAGATTGATTGCATTCATGTAATTAGTTGGAAGAAAAGAAAATTAATTTATGTCATCCTACAAAGAGAAAATTTTCTGGTAATTTTTACTAGTCAATTTACAGTGAAATTTACTCACAAAAGGTGAGTGATTTTGTCTTTATTGATTACAATGTTCAAATTATCATCGAATATCGGCGCATACAACTCATTTAAAATGATTAGTTTAAGAGCACAATAAAGTTTTTAAATTTAATGAAAAAGAGATTGCTATTTGAAACTGCTTATTAATAATAAAACAATATTGCATTGATTTCATTGATGCCAATGCACAGTATTGAAATAAGAATTACTCAACTAGAAAACAATATTATCAAAATAATAATTCTCTCAAGTCCAATGGTTGTAAGATGATTAATAATTAATTAATGTCGATCGATACGATTTCAAGCTTAAACCACGTGGTTACCCCCCTCGCTTTCGGCTCGGGTTGTAATTTTACACGTGGTTTGAGCTAGTCTACTTTACCTCCCTAGGTGTGAAATGTACTAATTTCCATCAAAGAAACTCTTTAATTTTTTAGTTTAAAATTGTGCCCATGTATAGCCATATAAAGCCAGACGTCAAAGTATCAATGGCTCGAATTATAAGCGAGATATCAATTTATAGCTAATTATGTATTGAGTTAAGGTAGTTAACTTGCTCCGGGCCGTATCAAAAAAAAAAACCCAGGGCCCTTCGAAATAAAACTAATTTTTTTAAATGAAATATACACACTTACTTTCTACATCTTAATTGATTTGTCTTCTATTATTCCGAAAAACACAAAAAGATTCAAAAAAGATGGTTAATGCCTATTTTATAGGAGAGTCAAGGTTTAAATTATTATTTAATCGAAATTACCTTAAGTTTAAACGAGAATATCTTTTAAATGAAATTGTTATTTAGCTTGAATTTTGTCATAACTTATTATTATACATATTCACGTACGGTGTTAGTTTTGAACGATTTGCTCGGGCCATTTAAATTTAATTAAAGTAGATTGGAACACAAAAGTGGTTTCTAGTATATCGTACATGTTAAAACTATTTACTTTAAATTAATTTTTTTTATATTTTCGCGTAGTAAATAATTTAAAAAATTTTGCTATTTACAGTTAGAGGTTCAAAGAATCATTTTGCAGAATTTGAAATAAATTGGTCGAGGAAAAATTTATCACAACTACCTTAATGTATTATCATGTATTTTCTTAATTACTATATGGGTTAAATACACAAATAAATATTTATTATAACGTACTTCACTATTGTTTGCAGCATAATTTTAATCAAAGCTTATTGTAATAAATTTCAAGATGGAAGTAATCAACATCTAATTACAAATTCAACATCCATCTTAACTTAATTAAACAACAAAATTATTGATTTTCCTTTCATTAAATATTATACTGATTATCATACAAATGAGAAAGTATTTTTTACTTTATTATTAGATCAATAAAAATAGTATATTGTTAAAATCTCTAAATTTTTTCAGTTAAATGAAGAGATAAATGAATTGAAATGACACAGCAGTGAGTCAAAAATATAACAAAATAAAAATTGATCGTCTAGACATCCACGCATCGATATTTTTGTTCTATTTCTTCACTTTTACTCTTTATTAGTTTAGTCCACCGACGATGTTTGGTCAGCACCTCTTCGACTCTCTCTCTCTATTACCTCCTCTCACATATATCTTTGTCCCGGAAAACTGTGTCGATGCGGCTTACATAATATTCCTTGTGTAAATATCACTCTTATCCACAAAAACTTGCATCAAGGAATTTATTAAACTTTGCTATATTTTTTGCGGAGTAATATTGTCATACCCAACTCTTAGACAGCAAATTATGATTCTTTTTATACACCGAGTATTTAAACTTCCCTTACTCTGCACTTAACTTTAAAATCATTAAAATTATTATAAAATTTTTACTTCTAGACTTAACTATTCTCCTTACATATTTGCTCACCTTATAATTCTTTTTGTTTATAAAATACTTATGGATAAATTGTAGCAATAACAAATATTATCATCATTATGACCATTATTAGTAGATGCTTGTTTGTTATGTAATTATACGTGAGCTTTAGACTAATAATACAAATGGTCTTATATATTATATTATCAATGATGTTAAAGAGACTAACAAATGCTAAATAAATTAATAAGTCGAGCTTCTTCAAGTTTTAATTGCTTTAAGAAATTATTAAAGTAAATATTTCTGTAATTCATACATAATAAATGCCACTCGGAAAGTTATTAAAGTATTCCAGTAAAAAAATCGACAAAATTAAAAGTTGGAATAACAATTAGGTAAGTAATTATAAGTTTATTTTTCGATTCACAAGACCATGAATATTATTTAATATCATAATAATAAAATTAGAAATGATAAAAAGCGCTATTATTTTAATATGTAGATGACATTTTGAAAATAATGTCATTGATTATGTTGTCAAGGTGATGTTATATCTACAATATATTCATAATAATTATATTCATTTAATAATTATTACATTGCTTATATAGTATGAATATCATTTTTTTTTAAATTTATGATTAACTGTAATAAATTTAACAAAAACTCCCTTTAATTTTGATTAATTAATTTTTTAAGAATTTTTATTGAAGTCAATTAATGAAAAGATTCATGTCCAAAAATTTGTAGCAATTTGCAGTGTTACAATATTTCTTTAATATCACATGTCACTTTATTTTGATAGCCACTGGCATGAAATTCAGACATGATAAAAATAAATGGATATTGATTTAGAGTTAATAAGTTTATTAAATGTGCATAAATATTCACTTGGATCTGATGAATGTCATCATTTTTTTTAAGTATATCGTGACTACTGAAATTTTTATGCTACTTCATTTCTTAGTAGGGAGAATATTTTAATACTAATAAATTTCATTTGTGATTGATAAATTTTTTTCCCCAATTTTTAGTTCAAATAACACTAAGCAAGACATAACTAAATGTATTGAGAATATCTCTCATACGTTTTGAACCCTGTTTATAGATTTTATTAATAGTAATAAATAAATCGATAAATATTCTCAAACTAATTTTGGCTCATTTTAATAAATAATATATTGCATTCAGCTATTTATTAACAAACAATTTCTTTGGAATTTGCGATAATTTATTATTTTTCAATCAACTGAATATTTGTGAAATAGTTTAATTTAATTCTCATTAGGAAATTAATATAATGGAGTAGATTTTTGAAATTCGTAATTTTATTATATTTTTATGTTTTCAGACATTTAAAAGCATATTATTATTAATTAGAAGGTTTAAAAATAAACGTATATATGTATACATTGATTTGTATACGTATGTGTGTGTGTGTCAGGTTTTTTTTGTTTTTGATATCTTGAGAATTATTGAAGATATCGACTCCAAACAAATTTTATTTTCAAAATAATGTAATGAAGAAAATCTGGAAGAAGTTTGAACAAATTCGGTCCAGCCGTTTTTTTTATAACAAAAAGAGTGTAAAACGAGTTGAGTCAAGAAGACATTTGAAATAGATTCTACTTGGATGATTAATATTGTTGACAACTGAGGTCAATATCAATACAATGTGAAGTTGTTATATCTATTGTTATAATAATAGAAATTTGTTACAAATAAAAAACTAAAAGATGACAAAATTACAGATTCCAATGAATGGAAAGTTCTTCGTCAAGACACAAAGTAAACCCAGACCATTTTTAAATATGTTCTAATATGAAAATTTTTCTTTTCCATCTTTTGCAATAAAGCATGTTTAATTAACAAAACATCGTGATTTGTTAAAATAAAAATTAATTAGAACCTGATAAATATTATCAACTGATGTAATATTTATTTCTCAAAGTACTATCAAAAGATTTCTAAACTTATTCATCAGAACATTTTCAGTGCCATCAGTAGAAATATCCAAATTACAAATAATACATCTGTTACAGTCATTTTATTTATGGTCAAATATATTTTAATATTTGAGGATCATCCGGAAGTGTTACATTATTTGCTGACTTTGTGTGTTAGCAGAAGAAAAAAAAATTGGAACCCGAACATAAATGAAGATATATTTAAGGTGTATTATTTGAACCAAAGGAAATCCTATTCGTTTTGTTTGAAGAAAGTGTGTCTGAAAGTAATGGAACAAATATACATGTGATAACAACCTTGTATTACGTTAGAGTTGATATCATATTGCATCATTTTGTGAGTTATTTATTACTTTCAAATGCGATTTTTGCAGTAATAATATTTGCTAAAAGACTTGATAATATATATGGATACATTTCTTTCAAATAATTACTAATATAAATAACTTCTTACTGGGAAGTTAATTAATAGAACATATGAATAAATAAAATTTATTTCGCAAAAATATTGAAACTTTTGTAAATATTTTTATCCTTTGGGTGACAAACTTTACCATAGTTTTTCACAGCTACAATATTTGATAGTTGTGCTGGAAAATCGACTTACCGAAAACATTTTCGAATTGAAAACCAACATTCGTTTAAGCTAATCAACAAAACTGCAGTGTTAGTCAATCCTCTAAAAATTTTTTTGCTACAAAAGAACTGGTGTTCTAAAACTGTTCTGTATACAAATCTGCTTACTATTGATGGAAAAATGGATTCTCGTTTTTAAAATACATACACATTTGGAATACGTAGAGAGAAATTTTTAATAAATTTCCCTAAGTGTTAAATATTTTGACACCGTTCGATTTTCTGACTATGAAACCAATGAAAATTTGTCATAAGTCTACAATAAAGTATGGCTTAAATCACAAGTTATATTCAGCTTCAAAATGAATGATAAAAAATCATTGGATTACTTTAATATGACTGCAAACAGTAAATACAGTTGAGCATATGCATTTTTAACGCCGTCTACTTTCAATTGATTTATTTTGAAAACTTTCAAATTATCAGTATTATTTCCTTAACTATTATTACTACTACTGTTATAATTATCTAGGAGCTTACCCTAGTAACAAAATCATCGCAAGACTTGTGTCAGATCTGGATATTTTGTTCTACGTTGATCATTTACGTATGTTTCTGCCTTTTTTCTGAAGCAAATGGGCATAAGATCATCGTCAGAAAATGATGACAATCTGATGAAGAACCGGAACAGGCGTACGTAAATCTGACGACAGGACTGGTTACTATAGTATAACCTATAGGGTAACTAATTTATTTTTAGGGAATTCAATAAAATGATATATTATGATTTTTCAAGAAAGTTTTGTATGTTTTTAGTTTGTATTTGACACCACCATAATCTTAACTTTAAATTCAAACCCTAATTATTGTTTCAATGTAGAAATTAATTTTCTTTTCTCCTAAATAATTGTCCTGGGGAAACAATTAAAAGTGTTCTTTACTTTAATTCAGGCCGTAAGAGGGATGGTGGAGTGGGGAGGGGGGAGTATCTTCTATTATACTAAAGTGCATGACACGGAGAGAAATTGGCTGTTTGAGTTTGATTGGTTGAATTTGATGTCATTTTCATAATAAATTTGATTGGTTCTCTGGACACGTGCAAAATTTACTGAACCGAGATAATTTTAGTTAGTTTTAGTATAATAAAAAATCGAAATGACCTTTGCTCTTTTAAAATAAATAAGCGTGCTCTATGTTTACGAGTTTTAGAAAAAGAGTAATAATTTAATAGTCATGGCTTGTCTTATGTATGTTTCCTTCAGCTAAATACTAAATAGTGTATTTGATACATGTGATTCATTGGGAAAAGGTACAATTTTCCATCAATTTCCAAACCCAAACAGGATTATAAATTGGGTCCATCATTATACCTACACCATAACTAGTATGAGCCCAGTTATAGGAAAAGGTGATAACACTAATTTAGCATCCCTGTTTGGAAGTAATCGATATAAATCTTTAATATATTTATGCCTTTGACGTTGGTGATGATAATGATATTGATTAATTATAAAATGAAAAACTTTATAATTCAATAGATTATTCATGAATTTCATGAAAGAAAGATGTTAATATCTCTGGTATATCTTTCAAATTGAAACTCATGTTTATGCTATTTGTAGAATTGATTGAATAAACAAAGCTTTCATAACTATTATCCAGCTTATAGTGTAGCTAAAAAGTACATGATATCAACTATTGTTTTCGATTTTTGTATTTTTTTTTCAGTTTAAAACAATTAATTATTGAAAGTTATAATGAAGTTGAAAAATGTGAAATTTAATATCCATGTGAAAAATTGTAGCTGTGAAAAAATTCTATTTCTGTGAAATTAATTTCAAACTTTGAATAGAATTTTTGATAAATAATTTATTGGTAAACGTTTAAATAATTTACCATCAGACTATCAAACCCCATTGTAACCATTATAATTTTCCAAGTAATTCTTTCTACAGCTCAGTCATCATCAGCGATTTTTTTAACAAACACTCATCAAGAAATAAATTCTCTGAGATTCAAGATGAAGTATCAACAGCATAACGAAGCTCAAACTGCTAAACCTTTTCCCAGTACACCCTTCATGGTTGTGAAAAAACAAAAAGTAATAATACCGAAACCCAATTCGTTTACTTCGAAAAGCTTGTTTAGGACCTTTATTGCTCGTTTATTTTCATCGTCTTATATTTACTGACAGGCGTCAGTTCGGACAGGTATTGTGTAACTCAATGTTTGGCCCCAGCAATCTTTATCATTTGTTCAAAAAGTCATTATCCTCAGCACGAATATTATATTTCCAGCTCGAAGAATCAGGTCATCGTCCTATCTTAAATCCCAACAATAAGAATATTTTGGCCTAGAATTTAGTTAATAGTGAATGGAATGAGACGATCATTTATGACTAGCAAAATTGAGATTCAATAGTGAACCTGGCAAAATGGGGCAGCCACCTTGACCTTCGAAAGATAAATTTCTAAGCAAGAATCTGTTCGTCAGCAGTAAACTTTAAAGAGTTTGGAACAAAAACCGCGCATTCACGTTTCTTCAATTTATCACTTTGATCAGTCCCTCTCAAGTGAAAGATTACACGGAGTATAAAAAATGTAATTTACCCTAAGGAACCATATGTATTAAAGCATTTCTTTTGGATATAGATCGAACCATCATATCGTCTGATCGCGTGTATCCAACCTTAATAAATATATAAAATTGCCAAACAAAAAATGCAAAAAAGCCGAAATAAAAAAGACATTCACACTCCGTTTGAATATTCGGACAATGGCAATCGATTCTGACAATCGATAATACGTCTCTTCTGAAAGAAAGCTTTCATATTTCTTCTTCGGCCCAGGAAGTTACACTTTTTTGTGTGACATCAGTGGCGAATGTTATTCATATGGAAGCCTAAGACACGTAAACGTTCTAAGTCTCTTTTAGAAATTTATTATAATTAGATGATGATAACAAAGCCTAAGAAGCCAAGTGTACGAAAACCCTCGCGAATTTTTATACCGTACCTATCTGCAACAGTACAATAGACAGTTACTTGAAAATACGAGAGATTGTTGAAGATGAGTATGGAATGATAATTTGTCTTTATTTACGACAAAAAATCTATGTTTGTCAAGATTGTTGAGTCAACAATGAATTGTCTCTGGGTAGCAAACAACATCAATATTCATATTTTTTTAACTATCTATGTCTATGATAAATTGTTTTTCATTGGAAAAAATGAAATAATATTAAAAAAAGGATTCAATATATTGACGTTTAATCACCAATTACTTTTCTGTTTTATTTGAGTTCATGAATATAACATTGAAGATGTCAATAGCTGTGTTTCTAGTTACAATCGTATTACGAATGCTTGTGAAATTGGTTTTCTTTGATTAATGAAATTTACCTATTCATTCGAAATGATTTATAAATAATTTATTATCCATATGTTGTTAAATACAATTGTGAATTCAATTTCTCTGATATAATTATAATTATTTTTAATACCTTGGTTATTGTGAATAATAAACGAGGAATTTTGCTCTTATTTGCTGGAAATGTCAATATAATCGTATTCAATGAACTGTCAAATAAAGTCAAATTATCGTGTCATTTTTTTCATTAAGGTGTTTCTATGTATAAAGTATGCATATTCATTTTTACCTCGTAACGTTGATGAATTTTTTTTTCAATAAAAGGTTGAAATTTTAAATAATGCATTATTCACTTAATTTTACGATATGAAAAATGCTAGTTGAGCTTTAAATAATTCGACAGAAACTTTAGATGAATAATTTTGCTAAATTTTTTTGATAAAAAAATTGCTTCTTTACAAACGGTGATGTCAAAAAAAAATTGTTATAAAAAACTGGGTATTCAAAAATGATATTTTAAATTATCAATTAGTAAAAAAGTTGAATTAAAATGGAACTTAAAAATTATATTTCTCTCCTTTTGTTCTACAAATTGTATTATTTTTTAATAAAATTATATCACGGAAAAAATTATAACTTCAAAAGTTGACTGTTCATTAGAACGAAATATCCGTTAAAAAAAAAAAACTTTTATTGACATTGAGTGTTGGAAAGGAAGTAGATTTTCGAATTTATAAATTTTTTTCAGAAATTTTTACCTACCAATATAGGACTTGTTATTATTTTTTGATAATTTTTACTAGCCAGACTAGCACTTTTTTTAAAAATTTTTTAGGTATTTTTACTAAAAAAAACTAGTAATTTTTAATTTTTTTGGTTAGTAAATTTTCCTCTAAATTAACTATTAAAAATTTCTAGATAATTTTTTCCATGTAGTAATGAATGGTAATAATAAAATTTGTTTTAAAAATAACAAGAATAATTTTCGAATATAAACTATATTTAATGAAACGATAACATTGCAAACTGATAACTAAAACTCACAGCAAATATTTTGATCTTATAGAGCGCAAAATACACATATTTGTGTTTCGATACAAAAACAATGAGAAATATTAGTACGTAATTTTTAATTAATCTGCTCGGTATAATATGTACATTAATAAAATTATTGTTATATGTTGAATTCCGTTACGATACTATCTATTAAAGCACGATAATCATTTTCGTTTTCAATAATGAAATTTCCTCTCAATTAAACATTCGAATCTCTGTAAGCTAACAAATCGCCATGTGGTTTCTTCAATGTTATCCGAGTAAGCCTATTAATGATGCAGTCTTGTATCCAATCTAAAAAAGATGAAATATTTGCGAGCTCGAATGAGGCGGGAGAAGTTTCGCATTTCCAGAAGTTTTATTGCTAATTAAATAATTTTAGCCAATAAATTTTTCGAAGTAAACTTGAAAAAAAAACGAAGATTATTTATTTAATAATTAACATGAATATAAAAGAAACAATTTTTAAAAATACTTAAAATAATTAAATAACAGTGATGACGAGCAATTGAATATTATTTTATTTATTTTTAAAGATAACAAATTACAAAATTTGTATTAGATAATAATATATGTCATAAATCAAAAACGATAATACAATGAATAAAATAAACAATACTTGATTTTCATGAACACAAGCTCCATGAACTAATTCATTAAAAATTATTTAAAAATATTTTCAACATTATTTCTAAATGATAAAATTTGTTGTAATTAAGAAAAATTTCTAAAAAAAGAAGTCTTTATTTTCATTTCTATATTAAAATATTAAACAGAATAAAATCTTTTGTGGAAAAAATAAATCTAAAAATATATATTCACTATATAAAATATAATCTCAATATATTTTTGGCAGAAAATCATGTATCCTGAATATACTACAAGATCATATCTTACTAAATACATGCATGATGAATATATTCTTACCTATAAATGAAATATATTTTAACGAAAAATATAAACATTTTCAATATATTTTGAAATTATATTTCTTTTCGGAATATTAAATAAATTAAACGTAAATAAATAAATAAATGCACAATATAAATAAAAACTCTTGAAAACATAATGTTTTCTTTTTTATAGAGAAATTAATTAATAACAATTATTGATAGTTGTAATTAAACGATTGATTGAAATAGAATTATTAATAGCGTGATAGTTGATTTTATTTTCCAATGCTTCTATAAAAATAATTTTATATTCACCGATTCTAAGTTCCACTCGATAGACACTTATTCAACATATTGGCAGGACAAGCGCAAAGCCACGACAATCCGCAAGCGCAGGCTTTCCAATACTTGCTGTCCCCGCGTAAAAACTACTACATTTAGTTGCCGCTTCTCGTATCGCGCGGATGTTATTTGAAAATTCATGTCATTCCTTCAGAGTATTAGAAACTTATTATTCAAGCAAAAAGAATTCATATGTTTGAATAATTTTGTGGTGTTTTCTTGGAAAATGGAGTGTGAAAATTATTGATAAAAAATATTGTTAATGAACAAATCAGTTAATTATGAGTGAGTGATATGTTTTTTTTTTTCTTTAATTTATGATTTTGAGAAATTAATGATGTGGAGTTTAAAAAAAGCCCAAGTGAAAAAAAATGATCAAAAAATTAAAATTAATTACAATGAGTGAACCTTGAAAATTGATCAAAGAGGAACAGAGTACTGAAATAATAGTATTAACACTTACATGGTAATGCATTACCTTATCTTTTAATTTTTTAAATCTGGTAATATTTTTTTAATGAATGATTTAATTATCTACTTGACAAACTGAAAAAATTTTTTTCTTGAAAAATTTTCTTGTTGGTGGAGGATGTTAATGCACTTAAACATTAAGTAGCTTAAGTACTTGAAATGCTGTTAAAGAATAAAATTAGATCAAATAATTTTTTTTGAGAAATTAGCGAAAAAGTTCAACTCAATGTCATGAAAGTTACGTAATAAGGAATTTATCCTTCTTCTTGGTATAAAAATGCAATAATTTAATTCCAGAATTTAAGCATTCTTATAATGATAACCCTTTAAAGAAATATATATGTAAATAAAGTAAACTTATTAAAACTTAATTAAAAAAATCATGAGATTATTTCAAAATTGTCGTACATATTTTATTAAGGTTCAATAGTTGAAATATTTCAAATAGTTCAGACGATAAAAAAGTATCTCGACTTTATTCCTCGTGATTGTGAATTAATAAACAATTTTATAAACAATTAAAAGAATAAATTAATAATGAATGAAATAAGATAATCAAAAATGTTAACTTTTTATTTATTTTTTTATAGGAGAGAAGTGACATATCTATTTTATCACAAATTAAATAATACTTGCATTTCAATGAACAAATCCTTTGTATAGCAAACATACCAATGTGATAATCTAGTTGTATTATGATTATGTTTACGCTTAGTATAAACTTTTACTAACAATTTTAGTGACAATAATAAGAGCAGAAAAATGCTTCAAGTAATAAATAAACTTCTAAATGAAAACTTCTGTACTCATAAATGAATAAAAATTTTGCAAAAAAGTGCAATATGCAAACGATGAATAATTAAACCGAAAAAAATGTCTCAAAACAGTTTCAGAGATGGATTTTTTTAACTATCAAATATTGTAAATTAACTTTACCTTGAAAACTATTCGTAATATATGCTACTCTACATTTGTAAAGTAACAGAATAAACGAAACCAGTATTAACTGAACCAGTTAAAATAGAAACAGTCAATAAATAACACATTTCTTGAAAATACGCTTTTAATAAAGGAACCGGGAATTTTTTTTAATTATCAATTAATCTAAATGATCTTCAATTAATTTTAATTTTGTCTGTAATAAATTCAATTGCACTTTTACTCCTTAATTAACATCAAAGCTCTAGAGATCTCATTTTACAACGATTTTCCTTATTAATGAAAACTAATTCAAATCAATTATCATCTTCATATTTAAATCTAAAGATGAAAGCAAGTTTTCTAGAGTACTTCATAACGTAAAGCTAAGTAGTTAATTAAATGTATTAAAAACATATCGACTTATCTATCAAAAAATATGTTTCAATCGAACGTGTTTATTCATACAGTAACGTCTAAAATTATTTTTAATAAAATTCAATCTATACTTTACTGAGTAGTGTGATATATTTCATCGAAAGTTACCGGGAGAAATTTATTATACTTCTTACGAGAGATGTAATAAATTTAATATGTAGTCTGAGAGTAAAAGAGGAGCAAATTCCATCCATGGCAATAAGCAATTTAGGGAAATGTAAATGTCAGAATATTTTTGAGTGATACTGTAGGTAAGATGAATTTACGTACTCATAAAAAAAATACCTATACAATTATCAGAACAAAGATACATTAGTGAATAGTGAAGATACCTTATGTGTCAATAAAAACCAGAAGTTGATTGTAAACTGTATTCAAAAGACATCTCGACAATAATAATGATGACGTTAGATTTTTAAATTATAATGAAGCGATTTTTTCGTGATAATTTAGTTTTAAGTTAAATATTCAATCTAGTTTTTAATCTATAATCAGTATCATAAATTAATCTATTGCAGTAGATTAATTTCTCTATCGCTTTTCATGTGGGTGAAAAAAAACTTTGGATTTAGAGCTTAGTGAAACTACTTATCCTTGAGTAAGTTATATTTTTACGAACATACCACTAGCTTATTAGTTACATGCTTCATCAAAGTAAATCAGAATCCAGTTATAATACCACTGGAGTACTTTAACAAAGTTTTCATAAATTATTAATAGAACATTGTGTATATCATTACAATTGACATGGTTAAAAATAGAAAGATTTAACTATTAAATATTAAATAGAATATTAACACAGCAATATAAATCCAACTTTCTGGATTTTTAGAATGTTATTACACATTGGGATAAAATATTATGGATAACTCATTAGAGTGATCGAAATTCCATTAAACAATATATTAGTTAGTAGATGTAGTCATTGAAAAATAATTATTGATATAAAAAAATTACAATAAAAATAACAAACAAATTAGAAAATCAAATGAAAAAATTAAACTGATGAAGAAGATTAAAGTTAGTCGACTTTAAGAGGTTTGTGAAATCTTGATGAAATTTCACTAAAGTAACTTTATTGATTTCAAGAAGAACAATAATATGCTTTCAATAACGTTTGCTTTTTTGTTTCTTGGTTTGCTAAATCTACCGAAGTTTGTACGAGTCCTGGTAGATAAGGTCCTCTGATTAATGTTAGCGTCTATCAGGAAGATTAATTCGAAAACGAGCTGTTGCTTATTATCTCTTTGGTCGTCAGTTAGATCGACGTACTAAGCCTTATCATTTCTTATTATTGTGACAACGTTAATACTCATTATTAACAGTTAACTATACTAAAAGAAAAAAAAATCTGCCAGTTTTTTTTCTTAACTGTTCATTTACAAAAACACAATCATGATTATTTATTGCTCAATTCTATTTCGACATAGGTAGTTAAAATTTTTATAAAATTTAGTAGGTAATTTATTTCTGCTTAAAAGCATATCCATTTGCGGACATTACAACAATTCAAATAATCAAAATATTCTGTACAGGAAATTTAGTAGAATAGAATTAAATATCGCTATCATTTGTATCACTAAAATGTGATACATTTTGTGCTTTTTATTCCCAACAGATTTCTAATTTTCTCGAATGTGTATTTTTTCTTATTTCTTATGAAGAATAGGCATGGATTTCCGAGCTTTACCTTACGATTAATCGTCTAGACATGGGTCGCGTCGCGAACAAGATACGAGAGTTATACAAAATTTAAGTTACAAAGTTACCATCTGGATTATATAGAAAGCCATGATTAATACGAATATATCGGTCTTGAGGTGCTTAAGTTACTTACAACGTCATTTCAAGAATACAACAACGAAAAACTGCTTTAAAATCTCTGCAAATCAAGCCAAGTTCTCAACAGTTTTTATTTTATTCACATCATAGATAAACTCACCGGAATAATTTGAATATCTAATTTTATCTGTGAAATGTTTCTAACTGATGGTTGACTTTACTGAACGAGTTATCTCTGAAAAAAACCTTCGAGATAATTTTATGTAAATTGATCTGGCGTAGTAGCAAAAAATAAATTATAGACAATATGGTTATCAATATTAACTTATTGTCAACATTTAATTTTTCACTTGAAAAAATTGCTTCACTTTGTGAAGTAAATTATAGAATTGCGTGAGAAAAAAAAAGAAAAATTGTACACTTATTAGATGAATTTTCTTTTTGGATAAACATTTTTGCCAGACAATTGTATAAATAAAAAATAATTAAAGTACAAAAAAACAAAATATATTATGAGTGATTTTAATATGAAATATTGACTTCAAAGTTTACAAATTGATAGGATATATTTACAGGGGAATTCATGATATGTATTTTTGAGCAAAAGTGTTTTTTGAGAAATGATGAATGTTGTTATTTTTCTGAATCTACTTGGTATCATACTGATGACCATACCTGGGAGAATTCATATTGTTTCAGTAAAATGGAAAGAATATTTCTTTATATGCAGTTATCATCATTATTAACATTATTATTATATTATTATTATTAATAATAATAATAATAATAATAAGAAGAAGAATAAGCAATCAAAGTATAAAATATTATATCTCTGTTATCTTTATATTTATTGAAAAAATAGCTAACTATTATTTACTCTGTTATTGTCATTAGCTCTTCTGTAGTAATTGAAAAGAAAGTCTTTTTTTATAATAGGTAAAATGTAATTACCTGTAAAGTATATTTAATTCTCGTATTTGAACATTAAATTATTTGAAATAAATTAATAAAAAAATTAATCAAATTAATAAACTAATCAAGTTAAAAAATTGTAAATTCAATTATTTTTTAATCAACGTTCCATTAGTTATATTTTATATAAATTAATTAAAAGTAAATATACTTCGAACAGTTTTTCTTTTTTATGATGAAAGCTGTAGTTTACGCAGAATTATGCTATGAAAAACTTGAAAATATTTATTTATTGCATTTCTTTAGATAACGAACTAATGAGATTACAATAAAGCTTGAACGAAAATAAACTTTTCCACATTAAGAAGTTACTTGCAATGAAGAAATATTTTCTTTGTATAGTCAACTTGTCTTTTATTCGAAAGTAAATAGTTTTTTGCGATTACTAGAGTTTGCTTGTTGATTCATTCACTCAATTTCCCAACATCAACTTTTAGAAATCTAACTCATTTAAATAGAATAATTATTGTATCTCTTAACTTATAAATTTAAAAAACAAAATTTTAGAAACTGTTGACAGTGAATGAATAATGTAAATTTACTGGTAAAAAAGGTCTGTGTCCACTATTTGGCCTTCAGAATTTTCTCAGTCAAATGTTAAAGAAAGAAAAACACCGTTAAATCTCTAAAAATAATATTCGTAAATGATAAAAATTTCTATACCGAAAAAATTGACAAACTATTAATCAAGAAGTCAAGCCATATAAATCCAAAAGTCTCAATAAGTCTCAAAACTTTTATGACCCTTCTGGAAATCATCAATAATCTAACACAAAATTTATAAGTAAATATGTAAAAAGATATATATCTATATAAACATTTTATTTTTCTTTAGATCACCATTCCTCAGCATGACCAACATTTCGTGGTACTCTGAGGATGAAAGTATTGAGCCACCATGGCCATCAATGACCAACATGACTTACGAATTCACTGAGAACGATACATTATACGAAGACTTTGGTAAGTGATAGTATGTAAACGACTATCCAACTCAATTACTTCTTCAACAGTATCTTGGAAATTCAAATTATCCAACCAATATTTAAACTGATGAGATAACCATAATATCCACCCTCTAGTTACACACCACACATTTTATCCAGCACATTTTTCGCTTAGCAAACGATGTAAAAAATATTATGAATGCATTATCACAGGATTTGTGCAGAAAGAAAATACGAGTTATCTTCAGGCTTTGTTCTTACAAATTACCTCATATTTTCAAGATCCTTGAAATCCACTATCATCTATTATCATTTTTCTTAAACTATAAAACGAAAATGATGAAATGGAAACGAAGGGATGTAATGTCTAGGCCAATATTCTTTATGTTCGAAATATCTGATCAAACTGAATGCTTACATAAAACATACAAATGATAAATAAAGAACAAACAGAATAATTCTAAAACATGTTTAACAAAATCATGAATATTTTATTTTTATTCTAATTTATCTGATTATAGACAGCCTCTACGATGTACCAGTTGGCATTATATTCCTCCTTAGTATCTGCTATGGAAGTATATCCGTACTTGCTGTTGTGGGCAATTCCCTTGTCATGTGGATCATTGCTACTTCTAGGAAAATGCAAAGTGTTACCAATTCGTTCATTGCTAACCTTGCTCTTGCTGACATTGTCATTGGTCTATTTGTAATACCATTTCAAGTAGGTTAAATTAAATCAATTTTTTAAATAAAAAAATGTAAGAGATAAATGGCATAACATATTTTTTTTTTAACTTGTATCCAAGATTTAAATAACTTTATAGAACAAAAAAGAATAGAAGTATAGTACCAAAATTAATTTTTTTTGAGTTTGAATATTTGTTTAAAATTTTTTTTTCAATTTAAATAAAATTATTAATGAAAAAATGCCATAAATCATTTAACCATATTTCAATGCTCTGAAAAAAAAGTATTTAATAATTCTCTATTCGATTTCTTTTAATTTACTCCAAAAATTAGCTTGAAAAGTTCAAAGTTAATTTTTAGCGTTATTTTGTTTTCTTCAAGTTATTTATATCGTTCAATAACATGAAAAAATTCATTTGATCGAAAAAAATTCTACAAAAAAAATAGTGACATCAGTTTGATTATTTTTTAATAAAATATATTTAAAAAAAAAAAAAGAAATTGAGATAAAAAAAAATATGGCCAAAGATTTTACCGCAAATTACTAGAAAAATGCGAAAACCGTTTTTTTCTCTTTTTATCAGAAAGAACAGAATTTAAAGAAAAATGAAAATAAAAAACAACTTAAAGTAGAGAGATTAATGTTTCAATTCCTTTCGATAAATAGACTAAAATTTTTTTCCTGTAGTAACAATATTTGTTTAATTTGTTTTTCAATTGGGCTAATGTTTCACATAATATAAAAATAGGTATTATGAATATATTTGCCACTTGAATAATTCAAAATTTTTTTTTACAGTTTCAAGCAGCGTTACTTCAACGATGGAATTTACCCCATTTTATGTGTGCTTTTTGTCCATTCGTGCAAGTACTTTGTGTAAATGTTTCTGTATTTACTCTGACGGCAATTGCAGTAGATCGACATCGTGCAATACTGAACCCTTTGAGGTATGAAATTATACAAACGTAGTCAAAGGAAAAAAAAAATTAAATATTTCATAAAAAGATTCGTCTTAGAAAGTAATTGAGAATTCATTAAAATAATTGAAACCTTCATTTAATTTAATTGAATCATTATGATATTAATTAAAATATGTTATTGTCTTTGATCTTTTATAAGTTTTTATATTTTTCGTTATATCCTCGCGAAGGTCTACAACTGGCCATCGCTCTAAGATCTTTAGCCATTTGATTTCATATTATTATTGACAATATTATCATAATCATTACATAATAATGAAACTGTAATTAATAAAACTTTGTTTTTTAATTAATATATTTTTATTTTATTTTTTACTGATAGCAGAATTCATTATATTGTTTCAAATATAGATCACTCGAGTTGAAAACATTTTTATTTGAGTTGAACGCTTGAATACATAGATTTAAAAAGTAATATTTTAGTAAATTTTCAAGTATTTGATTTAGAATTACGATATCTTCAAGTAAACACTCAAATCAAAATATTCATGATTCGTTCAAATGTTTTTTTTCAATATTAATTTCACGTGATAATAATAGATACTCATAATGTATTATTACATAATTAGTTTATTAATTTAATCAATGTTAATATGTAGAATTGGTCATTAATAAAGAATCAGTCAAATTATGGGTTGATTCAATCTATCATCAGTGATTGACATGCAACATGTACTTTTTACCATTTATCACAAACTTGCTATTGATTATCAAATATTTTCTTAGAAAAAACTATCATCAATTGTTATAATTTCTTAATGAAATAATTACTCTTTATAACTGGAAAATATATTAATCTTAATTAATTGAATGTAAGAATTTGTAAAAAAATTAGGGTACTTTGACACTTTCATTGTTCTTTTTTGATAGTAATAAAATGATAAGTAAAAATTATTGATAAATAATATGAAAACAAATGAGTTATAAAAATTGTTGTTATTAATCCATACTTAAATTTGAAATAGATTAAGTAACTAATTAAATCATTTCTATTGGTAATTAATTCAGAAGAAAAAATATAAATAAAAATGATTTTCTTTGAATAATTAAGGCTATTGGAGATGATTGTTCTTAAAAAAATAAGCAGTCAATTGCTTTTGATCTTTTTAAATAATTACATCCCAATTAATATAAGATCATCGACCAATAGCCTTTTCTTTCGAAGCCTTTACAAAGCTTTTTCTTTCGAACATTCATCAAACATATTATTTGCAGTGCACGACCAAGCAAACTACGTGCAAAAATGATCATCGCTGGAATTTGGCTACTAAGTGCGATTCTCGCGGCACCGATGGCAGCTGCTTTAAGAGTTATCGACGTTCCTGAAAATATAGGTGGTAAGTTGAATATCTGTTAACATCATTGATATCAATTTTATTCGATAGGTAATATATTGAAATTTTTATATCAAAACAATATTTTTGACATTATTTCTTTATACTTTGACTTTATTTCATTTCATAATAGAAATTTTTCAATGCATTTAATACGAAATTCATGAAAAGAAGTTATTTTTATTATTATAAATGATTTAAATTCAATTTATATTATGATCTGTATATTACATAAAATTTATTGATAAACTGTTATTTATCTCTACGTATATTTTTCTTCAAAATTTTATAAATAAACCAAATTGAACAACAATTAATCTAGTAAAATTAACAACGTCATGTTATTAATAAATTATAATTGAAGATTGATAAAAAAAAAAAAAAATATGACATCTTTTAAACAATTATGTTAACAGCATTTGCACGGAGAGAAAGGATTTGTAAATATTACTCCAATAAATAGTAGTCTGTCGCTTCGAATACAAAAATTGCAATAAGCAATTGTTTAATTAGTATACATTACAATTGGAGTGTGTAATAAAATTTTGACAAGAAAAAATTGCAATTCATACTAATGAAATAACTGCTTAATGCAATTTTTGTATTCGAAGCGACAGACTACTATTTATTGGAGTAATATTTACAAATCCTTTTTCTCCGTGTAACGTTTATATATCTTTCTACATAATAAATTTACACTTTGTGTTTACATAATGTTTGAAATTCACAAAAACTTTAAATGAATATTTTCATAATTGAAACTAGAACGTTGTTACTAATAAAAAAGAGTTTTTGATAAGTTACCTCAACTTATTATTACATCACTTAGTGAAACTACAATTACTTTGATAACAAAAACTTTAATGAAAATTGTTTTTATCCTCAAACAGGTAGAATTCACTTGAAACCTTTCTGCCAAAACGAAAACTTATCTGAAAAATCAATGCTCATTTACAGGGCATTACTTGGTTTTTTACAGTATTTAACTCCTCTTTCAATAATATCCTGCGTGTATACACGCATGGCATTCAGACTTTGGGGTAATAAGGCTCCAGGAAATGCTCAAGACTCACGCGATGCGAATCTCATGAAAAATAAAAAAAAGGTAATCATATATGACATTTATTCATTTGTCCAAAATTACTCAGTTTATTTTCTGTTTTAATTCGATATTCAATTAAGTAAGTATTATTTTTACTTACAGGTAATTAAAATGCTGGTAATAGTAGTTGCACTATTCGCAATCTGCTGGCTTCCACTTCAGACATATAATGTTTTTCAATACACTTATCCAGAAATAAATGAGTAAGTAATTTGCTTCCGAAATTACATTAATAAATAAAAGAAAACTTTCTTCAGTTAAAATGAAAATCTTTTCAACCAAAATTAATTACTGATTTTAGATACCGTTACATCAACATCATTTGGTTTTGCTTTGATTGGCTAGCAATGTCAAACAGTTGCTACAATCCTTTCATTTATGGAATTTATAATGTGAGTTAAACCCTATCTCAAAAACCATTTCATTGATCTGTTTATGTTAATTAAACCAAAATAATCTCCTCTTTGGTGTTTTGGATTAAAATGAAATTTAAGTTATATTATCTTGTTAGAGTAATTATTGATTATTCTTAAAGAAGACATCTATTATGTGATATGAAAATTATGATCTTTTGATGTGAATCAGTAAAATATTAAATTTTAATAATTAGCAGAATGATTAAATGAAATTTCAGTCATAACATGTGTTCTATTATGTCTGGACAATCAATTGACTTCAGAGTGTAATTTGCTTTAGATTTTAACAAGAGAACTTTGGAGAGATCAAGTAAAACAAGAACAGACAATAACTTCATAAAGTGAAACACAATCAACGAACATTTATAAATTAGAACTTACTTTCTAAAGAAAGATCAATAATTTCTAACTCATGATGGATTCGCAGTATTTGTAAAAATTTTAAAGATTTCAATTTTTTATTATTCTGATAAAGTAATGCTTATCGAAATGATGAAATTAAATTTTTGATTCTTTAGGAAAAGTTCAAGAGAGAGTTTCAACGAAGGTTTCCATTTAAAACTAAAAATTGGACACCAAATAATCCTATTGACACTGATAAAACCCAAAGTACAAGGACATCATTCAAATATATTCTTCGGTAATTTTTATATCATTTTAATTGAATATTAATCTACGATATTTGAATTACGGAATATTATTAGAATACTTATTAAAAAAGTTACTTCTTGTATAAACTATATTATTTGATATGTTATGATCTTTTTTAATTTTACAAAAACGAAATAAAATCAAAAGAATTTTCGTAATTGTTTCATTTCATTTCAATGTCAGGTACGACTGGCGTAAAACAACATCTAGGAGTTATACACAAGGAGCACCTCTGTGTAGAAGCGCTTCTCTACGGGATTCTTCACGTATACACAAACAGGAAAGAAATAGTAATTTTAATGATAACAATGCTCAAAGAAATCAACAAAACATCCATCAGACTTCGTCAGATAATGAAACATATGGTTCTGAACTTTACGTTTATTCTTCTAATAAACACCAACATGTACAAAATCAAAGTTGTCACGAAGAATTGTAAATGCTCTTATAAAACTCTACATTTAATTAACTCAATTCAATAATTACGTGTACAATAATAAAAAAAATAATAAAATGTATGCAATTTGTGAATGTTCTTGCAATGGATAAAGTGAAGTGTGTGAGTATAAAAGAATTGTATATTCTTATTCTAGTCATATATTAAAAATAAAAATGTAAATAAGGTATTTCCATGTACAAAAATGATTGTGGATAAGTAAATAACAAATCTAAATTACCTTACTCTTGTAAATACAAAAAGAAAATGAAATATTATAATGTATTAATTTCGTGCTAAATATAGTGCTTAATTTTTTATATCTTCATTAAAGTCTCTAATATAAAGCAAAAACATAAATTTTTTTACAGCAACAAAAGTATACTAGTTTGTACAAATATATAATTTAAAAATACTTCTTTAAGATTGTATATATTATAGTAGTTAAGGAGATTATTAATAATTACTATGTATATATGTTAATTAATTAATAATTTGAGATATTTTTGAAAATACTTGACATTTCCAATTATAAAATTCTTATTCTTTCTAGCGTTGAATATTAAATAAGTATGATTAAAAATTTATATAATAGAAAAAGTTAGATACAATGTGAAAGAATTTATTTTAAGAAAATTCATTTAGTAAATACGAAATGGAAATCGAATCAAAGATTTATAATTGACAGGATTGAATGAGATTAATGAAGAAAGATACTATTAGATAATCAAGTTACTTTTTTTTTTAAATAAAAATTACAAATAATTTATAAAATCATTCATCAATATCCCATATCACTGTAAATAATGATTCTTTAGAATGATCTGTATCTAATGTAAAACTTTTGATTAATTAATAACGTGAAAGGAAACGAAATACAGAGTATTTAATATTTACCTAATCATAATTCATATTATTTCTACGTTCGATGTCACGAAGTTCTAAAATATCTGTTTTTAAATGAAGTTTCATTATTTCTCGCCAAATAAATTCTCTATGTTCTTCATTATTAATTCCTAATCGAAGAAGAATATTTTCGTTGATTCTCAAAAGTACTCGACCAGTTATATCATGCTGTAATTGGAATTTCACTGATCAATTTTACATCGATGGAATAACATCATAGCTACTATTAAATAAAAATTTATCAAACTATTGATAAATAATAGCTAATAAATACTATAATCATTATTATCGAATAGTTGACTATAGAATATTTTCATTTTGATAAAATTTTATAAACTTACGTAAAGAAACTTCTCATGATAAAGTTGATAGTAATCACTGCAATGACGTCTTAACCATTTTTGTACGTCCAATACATTCCATAAATAAACAGGCCTGGGCCTGGCAGTTTTATTCTAAAAGAAAAACATAGAGAAATGAGAGCATTGTTCTTCATGATCAGCCATTAAATATTTTAAATATATGAATTAAACTGTTCTGACCTTCGATTTATTCGGGCTAGTTACTTCTTCAACCATTGTCAAAGATTTTAATTACTAATAAAATTTAATAATTAGTCAATTGCAATAATTACATTTGCACACGTACAATTATTTTGTAATTGAAACAAATATGGAAGTTATTATTTTCTTGTTCACTCTCTATTTTCATACAACTTGTTGAATTGTTTACAGAAGCAAATTAATAAACATCTACTTGCGTCCATTTTGAATAACTTCGATAAAGTCAGACAGAGGGCAGTATTATTTAAGCTACCTATTTATGGTAAATACTGAAAATAATTCCTTCATAACCGATCAAAGTTATTTTTGTTATTTTAGTCATTATTTCGACTAGCATACATATGCGCACAACAGCGCGTTTCCGGTTTCTCTTTCTCGATCATCGTTGATCAAACTAAAATGGTAATAATAAAATAATTATTCTTTATAAATAACAAGTCGAGGAATAAAAATTTAATTAATTACTAGTTCAGAATATATAATAGTTAAAAAATTGGATTGTTTTTATTATTCTAATACCAATTTAACTCTTTCTATGTTGATTTATTAACTAAGGTGACGTTTAGTGTACAAGCCATGTGGCTTTTTTACTTTAATTCAATTGAAAATCAGTGAAAATAATTTTTTATTCATTGAATAATTTGTTAATATCATATTTCATGTAATTTGTTGTTTGTATGCGTTTGATTATCTTTGTAAACCGCTTCATTAGATTCTATGACTTCAACAGTGTATTCATAACCTAAAAAGTGGCGGTTGCTTTCTCATTAAGTAAGCCAATATGTTCAAACATAAAAAACGAGTTCAAAAATATTATATAAATGGGTATAAATTTGTCTAAAAAAACGTTAGAGTCATTCAAATGAATCTTTGTCAAATTTAATTCAATGAGGAATAAATTTGAAAAACCACACACATTTATTTAAACCACCTATTGATTTGCATTTATTGTATTTTCAGACTTGTAAACGTCGAAATGGTGGACGTGCCAAACACGGCCGTGGTCATGTCAATCCTGTACGATGCACCAACTGTGCTCGTTGTGTGCCCAAAGACAAGGCCATTAAAAAATTTGTGATTCGTAACATCGTTGAAGCAGCTGCTGTAAGAGACATCAACGAAGCTAGTGTTTATGATACTTACCAGCTCCCAAAACTTTACGCAAAATTACACTACTGCGTATCATGTGCTATTCACTCGAAAGTTGTACGTAACAGATCTAAGGCAGATCGTCGAATCCGAACACCACCACAACGTAATTTCCCTCGGGTAATTATATTTAAATAACTCTTTGAACCATTAATTACTCTATTATAAACTCAAAAGATCATTTATTAATAATTTTACAATACAAAAAGAAAATACAAAATCTTAAAATAAATGATTTGAGCTTAAAAATTGGAATATTTGATTTTAATTTTAATATTTTATTTTTCAGGATATGCGCCAAGGTGGTCCTCAACAAAACAGGAAATAAAATAAGATGTATTTCTTTTAATTAAAAAAAATAAATAAAATGACAAAAAAGAATAAAAGAGTATCCACGTTTGATTGATTGACAAGAGGTTAAATTTCCTATTATTTTCAAAAAATGACACTAAGAAAATTTAGATAAAAACTAGTCTACTAGACATAATTTTAATTGGAAAATTTGATGTATAAGAATACTTGTAATTTAAAGTACAAGCTATTATATCCAACAACAATATGAAGAACTCGATAGATAATTTTTTATTTGAAATATCTCAGTCTTACTACAAATAATATATAATTGCAACTATTCCTCTTCATTATTATTTAGTAACTTTAATATTTTACATCAAAAAAAATTATAAAAAAGTATTTGAAGACATGTTTAAAGATATAATGATAAATTTAACATGAAACAGTATTTACTTAACAAATTGTAAGTTTAAAAGTACATCAATTGAAAATGTACTAAATAGTTGATTCATTATACTGTCGATGTGTGAAAGTTCGTTAATTACTGAACAGTGCAGAAAGTTTGAATTATAATAATCAGAATGCATTTTATAAATGTTGTAGTAAAGTTAAAAATACTCAAATTGACATACTCTAAATATTTCTTAATAATATCGTTACGATTCGATTTTTGCCTTTGGAGCATCAATTGACGTTCATAAAGAATTAATGTACATCTTTTAAATAGATTAAATTGAAGAATCATTTATTAGCCTCTTCCATAGCTTTCTTAAGCGTCTTTTCAAATATTTTCTTTGAATCACAGAAACCTTGTTTTGTTTTGCCAAATGAATTTGGACCTGCTGATGTTGGTGTTTCTCTTCCTATATTTCTCATTCTCATTCTCGCCTCAGCTGGCATTTCTTCAGGCTCGTCGTCTTCATCAGCATTAAATACTGAAGCAACTGTTGGTTTGGTTGGTACTACAGGTGCATTGGAAGGTTTCTAAAAAATATCAATTTAGAAACGACTTATTTTTATGTAATGATTAAATTAAAAAGTAAATTCAAAAAGTAACAGCTTACCGATGAGGATCCAAATTTGATTTGAAGTCCCTTTTTTTGGTCTGCTGATGGTTTCTTTCCAAAACCAAAGGTAAGCTTTTGTTTTTTAGAATCTCCTGGAAGATAACTCGATGATTCTTGTCTATCATGTCTATCATGTCTATCATGTGATCGCAAAGGTGATCTGTCTCTCAGCCTCTCGTCTTCGTCGCTGCTGTCCTCTCTTCTGTAGGTATTTGACCCTGATAATGTCAAACACTGGCAAAGTTCAGATTAAGTTAAACAAAGCTGATTTATTAACCAGAAAATTACAAGCAACATGCCTACAATGACTTCAAAATTTTTAATGCATTTTTTTCATTATTAGCTTATTAGATGAATCATACGTATTCTTAATTTAATATTTGAATGTGACATTATATGCATATCCATGGAAGATATATCTCTTAAACAGTATATTAGTTGACAGTAAATATAAATATTTGGGTACTTCAAAATCTCGATTAGCAAATTTATTTTAAAAAATATTATTTTCTTTATAGATGAACTATGACACCATTAGAAAATAATATTTTCTTAATTGGTTGTGAGTAATTTTCTATAATTGTAAATTTCATGCGATTATGATTTTCTTTTCAATCAAATTAGCTAAAATTATAACATTAATTAAAGATTGTTATATAATATGACCATCAAGTCCTTGAGAACCATAAAATTTAGCGATGATATAAAACAATGAAATTGTATTTGAATAAGTGAAAAAATGTGTCACGTATATTGATAACGGTTGGTGCAATATAAATTACATTACATAAATAATAAAAAAGAAGGGAAATAATTAGTGAATGTCACAGTAACAGTGTAGTTTTATTACAAATAGAATTAAGTAAACCTTTTCGATAGCTGCTGTCTGGATGTCGCCTCGACATGATTATAGATTTCTTCAATTATGTACTCTCGTTTTCACACACAATTTGCGAAAAGAATCCTTGCAAATGACTCAGGTTACGTTTGATTATGAAAATATAAATTCATGAGAAGGCTGAATCACCATCAGAATGTGAAAACCGCAGCACTGACAAAGAGATTCCTGTTTTACCATAGATAGATGGCCAATAATCAATAATAGTTATCGACTGTTGATATTTTGGTTAAAAATTCCGAAGTAAATTCTATGATGGCGGCAGTTATTCCAAATGTGACGCTCGTTCTCTCGACAAAAAAAGTTGATTTGCAACGTATATTTTAGTAATTTCCGGAAAAGTTCCATAAAATTATTTCCTAATGTCATTCTACAATAAAAAAGGGACTTATGAATATATAATTAATATTAATATACATCTGCATCTTGTAAGAATATAAATCTGAGTCTTAGTAAACTACAAAAACACCAGATGTATTATGTATGACGCTTTACTCCTTTACTCCTTAGCGGAAAAAGCGGTAAAAAGTATTTGGAGAAAGACACGAAGAAATGTTGTTTCGTTGAAGGATCAAGTAAGATTGAATAAACGATCTTTTGTTGAAAATATTGATTTTAAATTCTAATCATTAATGACTTCTATTTACTGTTTTTAGCATGGAAATTATAGAAAATTATAGTTCTACAGTGTGTTTATCATTAAAACTATAAAATTATCAATTTTGTTTGATAATCAAAGAAGACATCATTATAAATACTAATTTAATTTGGATAATAATGCAATACAGGTATTTTTAATGAATTTCTACAATTTTATAAATATTTACAATATAAAAATATAATAATATATAATAATACGTATTTTAGAAATATTCTGATTGAAATACTTCTTACTTGATAGAGGTATTTTTTTTCATCTTTTTTATATCTATGATACTGTTCTAACAGTAACTATTTGTAATATATTCCATTTAATTAAGTTGTAAACTTAACTTATCAAAAATATTAACCAGGCTTTCCTCATTTCCTTCTCTCAAAAAAAAAAGGTAGCTAAATATAGTAGAAAAGGTTTTTACATCTTCGAGTTAATTTTAAGTCTACTTTAGATAATTAAACCATTACAAAACTCTTATCAACTTGATAAAAAGTTAATATTTTCCCAAGTAGTTCAGCTGACACCGCTTCATGTTATTATTAGTAATTACTAATTCATATTCCATTTTTCTATGTGATGTTTTCACTCATTGACTTATTTTCGGTTATTTAGCTAAATGAACATATACCATCTGACAAGATTCTACGAATTTAGAAATGAGTTTTAAAGTTTGAAGTATATGACGTTAATGAGTTCTTTACTTGAAATCTTTTTCAACATGTTTCAAAACCCGGATCACATTTTGATACTGACACGAACACCCGCGGTGAATCATGGATATTCTTTTTCTCTCAAGTATTCACGTTCAAGCATACCATACGTACTAGAGTACGTGGAATGTTTTTTCAAGAGGGTATTCGAGGTTATTATCGCCAGATGACTATTAACCTTCTAGGAGATCTGTCCGCGGTTTTTTCGTGTCACGTGCCGACTGCGGATTGAAGAGATCAAGATTAGTTGATGTTTAGCAATAGAAAATACATTCTGGATAATGCGTAGATAAGCGACTTTCATGATATGTTCCTTGGTATTAAAGTTTCATTGGATAATAGCGAGCATATAAGAAGATAGTGAGACCGTAGCAGAGTCCCAGGAGCAGAAACTAATCTATGTACATCCTGTCATGAGTGATTATTAGTCTACGGGTGCGTGTGGAATGGATGCGAACTGACTGCCAGAGAAATTCAATGATTGTGAAGAGAAACAACGCAGAAGATGATTGGATATGGCGACATATGCAGGATACGAATGAGTTTTCAATGCTCATAACTATCTCCGGGTGTAGTCATCGATTCGAGATGATTAGCGATAATATAAAGGGTAGAATCACGTATCCCGCGGTAAATTTGTGCACGCTGTTCTGTTCTCAACTCTACTGCAGTCTCATGACTGGAGATGGTGTAGCGGTGCCGATAAAGCACGATTTCACCTAATTGAAGTAACCACAGGGCGCAACGCTCACTCGTACCCGAGAGACACGGCGCCGCTCTCTTTCCTCCCGAGTAATTCCATCAAATGATCAAATGACTGCCTTCCGTTTCTGCGTTTCGAGCCCCTACATTTCCGTTCGCACGTGCCGCTGAGAGCTAAGCGAAAAGAATGAATCCAAAGGCTCCCTATACCTGAAACTGATCATTAGATTGTCTGCACTCGTGCAATTCAATCGATCTCCGGGACTTTAATTATGTTGACCTCATCGCTTCTACTCTTTTTGCTTCTCTGAGGAAGTTAATCTAGGAAGAAGCGACACTATTTTTTGATCAATAATTTATAATGTTAATTATTCCAGGTAATCAAGTTGAGTTCATTCTTCTTTTTATAAAAATCTGGCAACAATAATGGCTATAAAGAAGAGACTTGCAATATTGACGAGAAGCATGCGGGAGGTCAAGACCATACGCTGACACAACTCATTTTTACGCAAGATCCCACGCACGATGGGCGGCCTCTCTCGTCCTCGTAGTCATGCTATGAGTGTTTATAACATCTGAAACTGAGTAATGGTGCGAGATGTGTGCTGAGACATCAGGGGTGCTCGTTTGGACCCTGTAAACAAAGAGATACTATCGCCATCAAGTTTGCATCTAAAAATGTGTCCAGTTGTCTCCATGCAGTCTCATTCTTGCAGACTTTTAGACCGTTCTGACAATAAGCAGCAGTCGCACACCCTCATCTTTTTTGTTACAGCATATCGAGCCTCCTATTCAGGTACAATTGACTTTAAATAACTTCAGTTTATATATTTTACTCATGATGTCTGTAACACCTTTGTTTTCTATCTCTTTTTCCCTAGTAATTTACGATTCAGCTTTCCATCGTATAAATCCTCGACTCTACATCGTCAACCTCCACTTATTAACCCCTGAGAAGTGCGTATGAATCATCATTGTACAAGTAAACTTACACACCAGGGGTGATTCTGAACCTTTTGGAATGTAATGGAATGAGACGGCTTCCCATGATAAATTCCCTGGTTGTTTTCCCGCGACAATGTTTTTAAAAACACCTATATGTTAGCTGTATCAAGCCCACACGTAGTTTAGTCACATATAAAACCAAAACCTAGAGGGTTTGATCCCCTGGGTGGAGCTTACAATGGCTGGAGTCCGTTTATGCGTTCTTGATGTCATCCCATTCGTTTCTCTTGCTGACATTCAGTGGGCCGCTTGGTGGCGGGCGATAATAGAACCTCTCGACGATCATCACACAGGTAAGGATACGTTGGATATTCAATGTATGTTGTAATATAACTATAGACATGTTATACACACAGACTATTACGGGCAAGTGGCCTCGACTATTTCAGACAATCGATTCTTCACGCTCGTATTTTTTGATTGACACATCTGATCTTACTTTTCAACTTCGACGATTGAATCAAATAAGAAACCTTTTTAGCTACAAAGTCGAAAGCAACACAACAATATATTAACCTCTAAATTCCTTGATATCATCTTTTATAAATTGCAATATCACGTGTGTGAAAATACTTAATGATCTAGCTAATATTATTGCAATAAGCTCTTGTGTTTTATCTGCAGACAAGTAGTCATATACTTGCATAGAAATATAAATAGTCAAATAGCGTGTATAATATGAAATATTTATTTTCTTTTCAGTTCATAATATATGGCAAGCATCATTGAATCAACATAAAGAAGAGATTAACTGTGTAGAGACGTTTGCACCATGTTCAAAATGCTAGTGTGATGACTTTAAGATATTTAGATATAAAGTGGATGTTTTTAATGGAAACGACGAATAGATAATGAAGAAATCTGGCAAACGATTGCTCCCTTCCTAAGAAGGTAAATATTCTCAAGCATCCGACGACGCTGGAAAAAGTCATTATAATGTTCTTACTCAACTAATCTTACCGGCGGGAACCAGTCGGTGCCATAAAAAAGTAGCTAAAGTACTATATCGGGAGCATTTCTGTGCGACTAACCAGAGCCACTGTTTTTCGGTCGATAAGACAAGATACTCACAAGTGGCACGTGTCGTCTGTTAAAAACGCTCAGGTACCCACTAATAGACGTCGCTTCTTTTTGATACACGATACGAGACTCATCTGGAAGGCATGTTCCCAGACTTTTTACGGTCGATTCCAGATCTTCAAAGACTACAAACTTTTAAGATGTTTGGAAGATTTAAGCTTTGATGATGATGAACGAATTATTCTCAGGTTTTCAAGCCAACAAGGAGATGTTTCTTCTCTTTTTATTCGTCATCAAGCGCATCTTTTGTTTGGGTTACAAGACAGTATTTAATTTTCCCATGAAACGTTATGAAACCATATCGTTATACGAGATTTTACCCTTGAGACCATTTTCCACGTATTTATATACATTCTTATCAGTTTTTTTTTTGGGATTTTGGTCTCCTGGGGGATTTATGACCGGGTCGAGGTCTTTCCACTTGGAACTCTTTTTTGAAAAACTATTTTTTTTTATTTGATTTAATCACATTTGATAAGTCTACTACATTATATGCTTTTTATCTTTCTAAATATTAATTTCCTTTCTTACAGGCAATTGATCACTGCAGAATATGGAATAATGAAGGGAATAAGACATTCGAATGCGTTTCAATTATAAGTAACTGATCTAATCGATTATGCACTCTTCGAGACTAATTGCATCAATCAGGTAAGTATCTATGCAGCTTTTCCTTATGATTAAATCTACCAGTTGAAGACGTACTCTTTCATCTAATATATAGATGGAAAAATTCAACTTGAATTAGGATTAAATTTTTAAAGAACTTCTTGAGAAGAAGATGATTATTTATAATTTATAAAGATTTACGTTTGAAAAAATATTCTGAGAAAAGAGTATTTTAAAAGTGGATTTTTTTGGAGGGCATTTTCGAAATGACATTTCGAATTCGATAAAAAGTTTTCCTCGACAGTTAAAGGATTTAGTTGAGTTAGGCTTATTCAAGTCAAAAGCACCATGTTCTTCGTGGGTGGCAATAATAGCTCTTCAAGTCAGTTAACCAGTATGATCAAGGAATTTGGTAGTGACTTTCTTGGGTCTATTGTCTGGCCGCGATTTGTAGATGATCGATCGCACTGACACGCACGTGTCACGATTTGTCTGTCTCTCACGCATTATAACCACTAGCCTGCGGCTTAAATCCCTTTCTGCGTTCTCACTTTTTCTCATTCCATTTGTGAGCTGAGTAAACGCGCCCAACTAACGATGATCCGACAGTCGAGAGACCTGGTAACTGATTTTATCTCTCATAACGCGTTCGCGTATGCGTCATCTTCGAGACTTTTTAAATGTACACCCCTCTTATTCTCCATCTTGATACATAATCGGCTACCAAACCTACTGAGAATGACCTGTTTGGACTTTTCTTTGTACTGTAAAATATCTGACATTCGTCATTTCAAATGAGCCGTCGGATTGTATCTGAAATCCTTCAAACGACCGATAAAATCATATTTGAGAATAAAAAAAATTATACAATGAATGAAAAATAAACAAAATTTTATTACGCATGCTTGAAACAATCGATTCGTCAGAGAATATACAGGTCCATCCGTCGCATATCATACACTACGTCCACGTCCATCAGATTTGGTTGTGGAAAATAAAACTGCATCAATCATATTGCTATTTTTCAATGCAACCGTTGAACAAGTCACCCTAGTTTCTCTCTAACACTAGAAAAATCCGAGTATTTTTATTTTTCCATTTTCTCCAAATAACTCGTATATACCCGTGAGCTGAATGTTCATTTTAATACAAATTGTTTGGTTACGGCTATGAGACGGCCACATGTCGTGTCCAAGAGACCCCTAGTATCATTACCAGTCCTCTCGGGGCTAAAACGTACAGAGTGTGAGTCTCCGAATGTAAAGATTGACGTGTATTTGCGTCATATGGCGAACCTTTAATATGAGACAAGAGCAAAACATTTAATGTCTAATATCAACCATTTAAAATATGTTCCGTGTCCAAAATATTAGCCTATTCATAAACTATATTCCTACATGTAACTAATTAGAGATTATTATGTTTCAATTTAAGTAATTTGACAGCAAAATTTTTGGTGGTAAAACATGAACTTTAGTCATGCACTCATCATAGTACTACTCTGAATCACGAGTAGAACATAAACTCAGGCTGATAAACCTTCCCTTTCGTACCCCTCGTCACGGTCATTCCATGTAGCAGCTCTACAGCCTCATCAGCCTGATAACCCACGAGAAACGCATGTAGCCCACTCACAGTGATTGCTGCCTCATCCTACCAAACTACTTCCACTCTCGCGCTAAACAACCCTCGAACGTCTCTCGCTCTTTCCCTCACTGTCTTACCCGTTCATGTCTCGCTCACTTTCTATCACCCTCGGGAGTCCTCTAGCATTGCCTCTCCCTCACCAATCCGTTTACCAGCCTCGACCGAAGACCAACTCTTGATTTACCCTACTACGCCAATCCCTGTACCTGCTTCATCCTACTTCCTCTTGCTCTTCTCCTCACGCTTTTCTTCAAAATAACCCACCCCTTCGTCCAGTTGTAAGTTCGACCTTTATTTCATTTGATTAGATTACAAAACTATCCACTGATGATATTACCTCTCATTCCCTATTTTGTTTCTCTTGGAAAGTCTTCTTGAGTATCAATGAGTCAAGGGACCAATCTTTAGCATTGTTTCTTGGCTTTATTTTCTCTTTATTTGCTTTCTATATTTCTTTCCTTTCGTGACCACCAAGCACGTACGCTATTAAGTAGAAGTAAGGATCTCTTTAAATCGTGATTCCCAATCCCATGGGAGATTTTAAGATAATGGTTTTATCAAACTATTGTTGCTTGGAAAATATGGTGACGTTCAGAAACTACCTGCGTATCTGTATATATTTTAGAAAAGATGTATTTATGTCTTAATATGATGGTAAGATAATTGGCTACCATCAAGATATTATTATGTAGTATATCGCATTTCGATTCCCCATGATCGGCTGACACGAGTCATAACGAAAATTGGTCCGAGTCACTTTCTCCCCTATTAAGTTAAAATGCGCGTGCGTGATCCACCCTTGACATTATGGTAACATTGCCCTCTCGATTTCACTTGAACTATCCGTAATAATGGTTGAATATTAAATACAAATGACATTTGTAATTCTCTCTTCAGTGTCATCAACTAATTTATTGTCAGCTGTAATATTTTGTATATTTCACCTTTATCCATACTTTGCTTTCTTTTTCTTATTTCATTACAAAAATGTACTACCAATCCTATGAATAGTAATGCACTTTTTGAAACAAATAGTTACATTCATTTTATTTCATTATAAAAAAATCAATGAATTAATTTTGAAAAATTGTTGAGTTTATTCATTCCAATCAAACAAGTTGAAAAGAACTGGTTTAGATCTGCTACCTATGTGTCAAGAATATTAACATAAATATGTTGCCTACAATCAATATGACGTAGTGACAAGCATAAAATTGATAGCATAAGAATACTTTGTATCTAATAAAAGTATATTACATGACAGGTATTTATATTAAAAGTATGATGAAATAGGAAAATTGTGATAATTAATATATCGGTAAGAATCAGAGATAAAGATCCTAAATGGTCTTGTTTCCTTCATATCATAACTAAAAGCTCTAATCATGATATTTCATCAATAAATGTCATGTCAATATTGATTAATATTCATGACATTTAACAAATTTATCGTCATAATTGATTGTCAAGTTTTAGTTAAATAAAATAACATATGAATAATAATAAAATATTTTTCGATGTTAGAACTACTTATTCTTATAACCATTTTTCAGGGTTAATGGTTCCTAAAGTTCAACTCCATTCAGATTTCTTTAAGGAAAAACATTTATTTTTCCGGTTTTTTTATTGTCTTTTCGCGACATCTAAAAGAATTCCAAGGGGACACTAGATTCTAACAGCTATGCCGCGTATATCGCGAATCAAAACGGAAGGGAGTTAAAACGCGATCCAATTTCTCAGGCCATTGAATGCGGCGACTACCATCTGTCTAACGCGAGTGCTCAGGACCTAGGGCTTTTTCAGACGAACCGTGAAATGCGCAAACAGAAGGCACGCAGACTCCTTTACATTTTAATCAAATCATTTCGCTGTTATGCCTGTCAAGCACTTGCGCTTTTTCTTTGGTGAAAATCTCATGAGACTTAAAGGGTTTAATCTTGGGATTATCGCTTTCTTTAAACTGTTATCCATTATTTTTTTAAAATATTCATCTATGTTTTTAAGTAATGAACTCATTAAATTTGAGTATATTGTGCTCTTTTCATTTATATGACAATCTTTTATTATTGAAAACATAGAGAAAATTGTTCTTGAATTACCTATTAGATCTCTTGAAATAAATCTATTAGAGTTATTAATATTGACAATTTATAAATTAGTAACGAATCAATAGTAATGACTGTATTACATAAAAGATGGATTATTGAAATTATGTAGTAGTAAAATTTAAATATGAAACAGTCAATCAAAACTTTTTCTATTTTTATTATTATTCTAAAAAAATCATTTGCCTGGGAATAGTTTTGAATTTTTCCAAGCTTGTCAACTTTTGCATAAATTTAAAATCAGTTTTAATTTAGAAGTGAATATACATAAAATTTTGAAAAATAAACAATTAAATTTCTGTATTTATTCCTATAGTTATTAAATAACTGCTCACATTAATTGCAACTATTAGAAGCTTATTCTTACAATTAGCTTCCGTTTATATAAACTAATTATGAAAACTATTGAAGAGTTTCAACAATAGATAGCTCTCTCATAATTATTTACTATCATTAATATGAAAACGCCACGCACATTAAATTGATATTACCTAAAGATTTATATGCATTCAACGTCAAAGAGTTGAAGCATGAATTTGTGGATAATTGTCGGTACAATTAGTACTCATTTCCGTAAAAATAATTCTCATTTAGCATGATGAGGCAGCTGCTATGGTCAATAAAGCAGAAAGAAAGTCTCTAACGTTCTCCTTATAAGCATCATCTGACAATTTCTGTATCTCAGTTACGAACCATGACTGAAGTATGATTAGGGAGATTAGACTGATAATTTTTTATTATTGAAGAAGGATACTAAATGTTTTATAACGGGGAGTATAATAATTTTTACTATTACAGCGTGGGAAGCTGGAGTTGAACATTAAACATTTTTTACTGGTGAGAAAATTGTATTTCATAAATTCTTAAATTGTTTATGCCGACCTCAATTGACCATTTCTTTTCCAGATGCTGAGGAGAAAAGTATCTAGAGTCTGTTATAAACTCTAAAAGACTTGGAATCTTTGTTTTATTCACATGTCTATGTAATAGTTATGGTGCAGAATGAAATGAGAAAAGTGCCAGCCCATTTTCATCAATTCTCAGAACGCTGACACATACCCGAACCATTCGCGGCAGAAGTATTTCTTCGTGAAAGCATTCAGCAATTTACAGAGTGTGTGTGTGTGTGTGTGGCTATCGACTCTCTCCAAGGGAAAAATAAAATATAAGTTAGGAGAAGCTGAAAAAGAGAAAGACGTAGATGCAATGGAAGATAGAATTGTAAGGGTTGGTGGAATTGTCAGAATAGTGGCATGAGAGGTCGGATGCAAGGTGGAGAAGCTAAGGGGTAAAGAGATGGATAAGGCGGGGTCGATAAAGTAGCGATCGTTCCTAGGACTCAATTACACGCTTCGACGATTCCACCCCAACGAGTATCCCCTTTTATTCTTCTGTTCTCTTACAAACTTTTCTCTTGAACTCTACCTCTATTTTTTTGTTCAAATATCTCTTAGTATCTTTCCCGTCAACATTTTACTTTCGTGAAACTTTTAGAATCACACTGAAAAATTATTTAGTTTACATTTTACATCGACGAGAACTTAGTTGTCAACTTTTATGGAATTTAACAAGTATTCTGATTTTATCAGGACAAATTGTTGATTGTTTTCTGTCGATTTGTTATAATGAATATCTTCTACATGGATTTGAAAAAAAGGGAAATTAAAAAAAAACTTATGTATCAAAAAAGTATTAATACTATTTTTGACCTAAAACATCGTTATATCATCTAAAAAATTGTTTCCTACAGAATAGAGTATACTTTAGTATCTTTAATAATTTTTTTATTAGCCTTCAGCTTATATAAATATCAAACCAATGATAATCAAACATCATTAGAGATCATTAGAAATCTTCGACTTGTAATTTTCTTTCTTTAAAAGTTATATCTGTTTCTAAAGCTATCTGTATCATTGTAATACTAAATTGCTTATGTGAATGCCTTTTTTCTACTGTGGTAACAGGGTTATTTTTTTACTATTTACTAGTCTTTTTCTATAAACACTACAAAAATCATGATTATTGCTAGAACAGACTTTCGATCTATTGCAGAAGCATATTTTTTTCGTGTTAGAACTCCACTTTATGATACATTAAATTGCCAATGAAAATACAAAAATAATGCGAAATGCAGTACTTGGCAGTTTCAGTCACGTATTTCATTTCCACTTGCTCCACTTGGCCTCGAACAAGCGTTTATTTTACCCGCGGTTTAATGGTTAATTTTGTACCATTACTTGTGTAGAAAATATTACCAACGTATTCGACATGTCAAATTAACGCTCAAGGAGAAAAAAATCATCCAAGAAGAGCTTTGATCAATGAATAAAATACAAGACTTTAGTTGAGAATGTAGTGATAAAATCTCTCGTCATCAAAAAGTCACCTGGTATGGTTAGATAAAGTTTTGACATATTTTGTTTCATTAGAGTTGTATACAAATAATCATTTGATAATAATCTTCTTGCACGGAACGTATAATTAACCTACACAAATCGGAACAAAAGGTCCAGTTATCGATCATTTCGTCGAGGCAATCGTTTATAATAAAACGATTGACAAGACGTTAGTTAAAAAATAACACGTGTCCATACATCTCAAAGTGTATACACAGGTCATTAATTTCAGTAACTAACCGTTTGTTTGACGAAGGAGTACATGGACAAGTTTAGAGAACACTTTAGTATATATATTCCGATTAAGAAGAGACAAGTATTAATATTTAGCCGACTTTTATAGTCACGGTTATATATTTAATTCCGATGATAAATTTGGTATAACATCCAACCACAAGCTTATGCAGACGATATAGTATTAAACATGCGGCGAGTCGTATATCAAATCCGTCTAGGTACACGCTCAATTAGTAACGATAGGTGAGAAAATTAATTATCCCCGCAAACCGGCGACTGCTACCTAAGCTCGAGATTAATTCAATCGACGTCTTTGCTCATTCCCTTATTCTCGTAGTTCTCTCGCTCTCCATTTCATAACGATGGTTCCAGTAGGTTTCGAGAGGGCACTTGATGAATACTTGAAATTACCCAGTCGCTCATTAATTACTACTGTTGCACGCAGGCCCTCTTCACCTCCTTCTTCTCCACCATCTTCATCTCTTCCTTTCTCTCTCATCCATCTGGTTATATACGATAAATTAATTTATCGTATACACTCATCTTTTCACCTTCTCAACTACCCACTTGCAATAATCCACTTCCAGATCTGCAAGAATGATAATCTAAAGATCGTACTTTAATATAAAGTTCCAACTCATAATCATTTCCTATATTTTAATTAAATTTAAACAAAGATGGAGCTGAAATAGGTATTAAGTCTTAAGGGAACTAGACTTGGGGATAATAATATTATAGTTGAAATTCAAAAGTAAAATAATTTGATGAATTCGCATTTATTGTTTTTTATTTGAAAATGAAGAAAAAATTCTTGTATACAAATTAAAGTCATTATTATTTACAGTAAATTAAATTTTAAAAAATCTGACTAAAAAATATTAAATATAAAATATTTATAAAAGTATATAATTTATTTTCAAGTCATTTGACTGAATAAATAAATTCCCAATTCAATTAATGTCTACTAACGTGTTTCTTATCACAAAACAATTTCTCAAATGAATGTTACATGAAATAATAATGTATAAAAATGAATACTTTTTATTTTTAATGATATTAAATAATAAAACAAGGTTCTTCAAATAAACAACTCTCCATGACACATGAATTACGAAATATTACTCTCCACTGAATGAAAGAAAAAAAACCATTTCATCTTTTCTACACCACAAAATAAACATTTATCTTGAACAATTTAACTTCATTATTTCAAAATTAACAATAATATCCAATAGACTTGATTTAGGACTTAGATTTCTACTAATAAAAATTTAAAAAAAAAACATTCATATAATCACGATAATTATTTGATGAGCAGTCCTCCTTGTTGGTGAGCATGAATTTTATAACCCTCGAGTGTATGATTAGACAATGAAAAACACCCTGATCATGTGCATAATGGAACCTCTATTCCTTATTACCTTGGTTTAATTCTGAAATCGTTTATGGAGAATAATATATTTTACGTGGCACATGGGGCTAATTGAATGCTACCACGGTAGTTGGTTAGTTTCTTAGCGAGCTCTCCATCTGGACGTCACGAGGGACTAAAAACGTTGGGGGTGAGGTCTTGAGGATTCGTTGGATGAGGACAATAATTAACCCGCGGTTAGTTTACGCTACCCCCCGCAGTTCGACTGGCACGAGAGACTAAGGCCCCAGGATGTTTCTCGCACGCTGCACTGTGTATAGGACGTCCCGGGCCGCACCGTGAGATGCATAAATATCGCTGTCCGTATAGGTGTAGCAACTGAGGGGTCACACCTTCTTATAATTATAAATGCGACAAATGACCGCACATCGCTTGTATACCAACGAGCATATCTCTTATTCTCTTTCTCTCTTTTCATATATAGGCTTCTCTTTCGCATCACCAGTGGAATTTATACAGCGTTTAGTTTTCATCCAGAGCTTGAACCAACACCAAAAAAGCCTGAGAAATCATTTCGAATAGATTTGTAGTCGAATACCAGAAGCCCAAACATTCCACACCGAGAATCAGGCAAGTTTTATGTTCCCTCTTGTTTTATTATCGTTTTATTTATTTATTATTACATATTTTAATTTTTTTTTTCATCTTCTTAATTAATTAACACTTAGGCAATCCTCCTTGGCGCCTAGGACTAGCTTCCAAACTACGAATAGGAGGTCAATAAAATCTTCTTTTTATTTCTACTGATGGAAGGAAGGATGATATTATAAGGAACGAATGACGTTCTGATCATCGTCATATATATCCTATCGCACTCAAATCAACCCGTCAATTGATTTGTGGACTTGTGCCATTGGATGAAACGTAGGCGGAGCTGGATAGCACGAAAAGATAAACAGAATATGATGTAAATCGGAAGAATGTTATTTTCCATTTGAAAACACCTGCTTTAAATTCTTGATCTAAATAATTCATGATTCGTGCTTATCTGTTAATTTCTTCCTATCAGGAAAGGTATCACGCTATACAAAATAACTTTATTTTACTTATAAATTAACCATCGTATTAATGACTACATTAAGCCATGATGTATCAATTACTTTATAGAATACTATTTCATTCATTATGAGATCATTTAAGAGGTTTCTAGTTATTACTTAACAATGATTGAAAAGTTTTTGAAGATGTATGTAAATGAGTTAACAAAATCTATTTACATAATTAATTAATTCGGATATTTGAATATTTTGTGCCCGAAGTAGGAGGTTTTTATTGATTATAAATTGAATTTAAAAATTTCTGCTCTCAATTTCAGCACATAAGAAATTTTATTCATTTATTTGAGCAAATTTGAAAGAAACATTTTGAAACAGGCAGTAAAAATTTGTTTCTTGTAATAAAAATTCAAGTTTTTGATAATTATGGATTTTTTTATGGTCTTGTGAAGAAATGCATATCACAAATTAAATTATTTGAGGAGGAGATATTTTAATTTATAATGATAATGACTGTTATTATTATGAATATTATTGTTACTCATTTTTTTTATGATAACGTTGACCAGTTAAATTTTTATCATCAATTTTCATCATCATTAGTACGTAAATTACAACTCACCAAAATTCTGAAATTATTTTCATAATTAATGTCTCGCTATAAATTTCCGTTAAAAACTCCTAATTAGTTTGATTCTTTTTCTATCGTATAATATTATCAGAAAGACTCATAACTCATGAAATTAAAATTTTTTTATTGAATACATTTAAGAAATTTGCTAATCGTCGAAAAAATTTATTATAATATGACTATTTAATTCTGTTGGACCCTCATTTGTAATTCTTATCAATTATGATAGTTACTAATCCTCAATAGTGAAGATAAAATCTAGTTACTAGCTTAGATGAAAAGATAATGACAGTGTGTTAAGACATATTCATATTATACTTTTCACATGAGTTTTGTTAATGATTTGATACAAACCAGTAATATTTTCATTGAAAAGATATAAATGATTTTATTTTTATTTAATCTTCCAAATTAAAATTTGTCAACACATTTTTAAGCATTCAGTAGATTTAGCTAAAAAATAAAAATGTTTAATACATTATTTGATCACAAAACATGTTGTTCTAGATTTACAAAAATTTATTTTCAAAAAGAATTATTTAAAATCAAAAATTAGTCAACAAATTTATTGATTCCGATTTACATGTATAAAAAAATTTGGTTTTAAAATTTACAGTTTCTAGTTATATATATTTGTTTCTCAACTTGAAATTAGCAGAATTTGATAATAATTCCAAGTTTAAATAAAGTTGAAAAATTTTAAGACGGTTATTGCAATAAACTTGGAAAAGATTTTATCTAAATTGATTACTTACAATGATTATCTAAAATATTTGATTGCAATTATTTTCTCATTTATAGCTATCATACAACCAATCTACACTAGTCAACTCCGAAAAATCAGTTGATAAAACAAAAATAAGCAAAACCTAAAAAATATCCTAATTTTTCATGTTGAAAATTTTTTTGTTCATGATTATATTCTGTTCAGAATATAAAGGTCGTTAGAGAGGGCTGTGGATGAAGGGGGGTGAGAAACGATCGAATGTGCGATCGAGTCGACTGGTATCCACAGGGGGTAAACACCAAGAGAGAGATAGTAAAAGAGATCGAATGAGTATGTGAAGCAGGGCCCTGACGCGTCGAATGTTGTGAATGGTTTTTGAAGAATAGCTTGAGTGTGTCGTGCCCATGGCCATTAACCAACCTCGTCATTAAATCATCGTTGCTGTCATCGTCTTCGTTAGCCACCCCGTCTATATATGATACTTACTATTGACCATTTATATCTTATATGTCGCTTTTTCCCTACAGATATAACAAATGATATGACTTTCACTCTGTACGTTGAATATATAATCCTTGATGAAAATTATTGAGAACAAACTTGCTCAACTGGGCAATTTATTTTATTAAAACTCCATTTACTAAACACTCGCATAAACATTTTATGTAAAAGTCTAATTTAAACAGAATTTGACTTGGGTATAAGTAATAGGTAATAAGGTAATTAAAAAAAAAATAAATTGACCATTTTCATGTTAAAATTTTGCACTCATCCTCCGTACAAGCTGCATCTTCATGTATGCTGAAGTGCGTATATACACATATATTAGTATAGATGGGAGTTTGTCTTGGTTAAGTCACTGCGGGGGGTACGTCACTGTCCCCCAAGTGGAGAATGAGAAGAAATACAATATAAAGACAAGTGGAATAAAGAGAGAACATGAATAGAATCTCATCTTCAGAACTCGCCACCACATTCCATCCCCACTTATTGGATGATGTTGGTCAGAGAAGAGTTGAGAAAGAAGAAGAATCAAAGCATCCTGACACTCTGGTACAGTATCATCGTAGATAGCTTGACTTTAGCTTTTATCCCTCTCCAACGGAGATAACATCACTCTCCTGGTCTGCACTCGGAATGAGAGGGAGACCCCACTGAGAAAGGCTCGGCGGTGGGTATTCCGGGTACAACCTGCCACTCGTCAGCCCACCCTCATATAAACCCGGGCCTTGAGCTACCAGTGGCGTTAGCATCATACTCGTCTTTTCTTGCTGGCAAAGCGCGACCATCTTCAAGAGTCGAGAACTCATGATTGTAACTGTGATACTATAGAAGAGGAATAAAAAATCCTCTTGAGTTGTGTCTGACATATTCTAATAGGTTTGAGCTTTCATGATGATGCTATATAAAAGCTACTTGTTTGAGTTGAATAACGAACATGATGAGATGATCTGAAGTCATGTTTTCATACACCAACATTTCTGGTGACTTTTATTGTAGAACTGACAACATTCGTTTTATTCATTTTAAGTTGAATGAAATCAACCTGGTAATAATATTTGCCTTGATATTCCATTTTTGCTTTATTACTTCACCAAATGAATCTCAATAATATATTTCTTCAACAATTGAAATGGTAAATTTTTTATAGTCTTGTACTTATCAAGAATACATGTCAGCACATTAAGTGCATTTTTCCAAAGAACAAGTTTATCAGAAAAAACACTCTCCATAACTAGAAAATACTACTCGTTTTTCTCTGACCATATAAACCAGAACAGCTTGTGCAAATAACTATTCGAAAAGGTTATAAAATGTTTAAAGCATACTTTGTCTTGTTTTTAATAATTTATTGACGGGTCAAAAGATTCTTGATGAAGCTAGCTGCAGGCGATTTTATTATTTGCGTTATACAACTAACAAGACATTTCACGGATCAGTAGAGTGTGTACAGCACCTCAGCTCTTAGATCGGACACACTCCAGAGGTCGTAGCCGGATTTTAACTATTTTTTTTCTTGTCTTCGTTTCTCTTCTCTCTCTTCTCTTTCTCTATCTCTTGTTTTTCAACTTCACGCGTGAGCCACAGCCAAAATCTACGAATACATTAATAATTTCCAGGAGCTATCCCCGGGGTCTCGCCGAAATTAATTCTACCGCGTGTTTAACGAGCGTCCTTCTGAATTTATGCTCGACGCCTCTCCATCGACGCTGTGAGTCTTTCGATTCAGCCTCATCATATCCTCTTTTCTCTTTTTCATATCTCTTTCTTCGCTATTTAAAACTATTGGCCAGTTCAACCTGTTGTGTATTTTGAGTTAACTCGAGTTATTTAAGCAACTTTTTTTCTGTTCATTGGGATTAATGTGTGTTTAATGTGCTTAGATTCAAGGAAATTGTTAAGGTAAATACATCTCGATAATGGAATATGCTCCAATATCAGAATAGGAAATCGATATTAATAATTACATGGAGAAATAGAAATGAAACTGAGTCTTGACTTGAGCAATAACCAATAATCTAATAGCTGAAACCTTTCATTCATTGAAATTACTGTATTTACAACTTGCTACATTAATACAATTACAATGTTTATATATATATTTTTTTATGAAAACAGTTTTTGTACGTGAACGTTTATAATCTAATTGGAAATTGAATCATGTCAATCATTCTTTGTTCATTCAACTAATATTTAGCCATTAAATTGTAGTTTACATCAAAAAATCAGAATTAGAATTACAAGTAATTTTTTTTTGCAGAGTTGAACGTACGCCATCCTGAATAACTTTCATGCTGGAAGTGACTGGTCTGTTTCTCGACTTCCTCTAACCTCCTACGTTCAATCGTCTTGTCCTCCAGTATCAACCTTGGAACCATGAACAATACTGGAACTCTCTAAGCAATGTAAACTCTTTGCCGACGCTGAACAGCAGCAATAAGGTACTGTGATGATTACAAACTTTATATTCTTTGACAATAACAACTGTACTCCACCTTTGACTAGAATTTCAACATCAAGAAAAATTGTAAGATCATGCTAGAAGGTATCTCTGACCTGGGACAGTTGTTGGAGATTGTGTTCAGCAGGTTTTGATTCCAAGTTCGATAACTCGTTGATAGATGTTAGGTTATTTATAGCTTTTCGTGCTTATTATATAACTGGACATTGATAGACAAAGTATATACTTGTTAAGTGTCCTGTATCAACATGTAAAGCTGGAAAGAACTTCAATGTTTCAATTACGTTCACGCTGGGATTTCATCGTGTCAGCATTGCAAGTGAAAATGATTTCTTTCGTGCTAAATGGAAATTTAAAATAATAACAAGTACTGTAGTTAGATGATGATTTATTAAAGAACATGATAAATAATTATTTGAAACACTAATTGCAAAACTTTCATAGATTTAATAGACATTAAAAACTTTTTATCTTTGAATAGAATCTGTGATACAAAAATTGATGTCTATTAAAATGGATAATGAGTTAAAGATTTAAAATTTATTTTATAGCAATGAACATAACTTGCATTTATAAACGTAATTTTTTATCATCACATTATCCACATAGGTTTAAGACATATTTTATTGAGTAAATAACTATTTATTTAATACTTAAATTAGTCATACTAGACAGATTATTGATATAAATCATCAGTCTAGCGATGACGAATACATCTTAGCACAGATAATTATTAGGGAAACTGGGGGAACTGTTCAGGATGATTCTCCAAGTGATATATGTCTGTTTTAAATTATCATTTTCTCAAAATTAAACAGTCTTTTTATATCACATCAATTCATAAATTTATATTTTATAATTTTTTCTAAAAAAATACATTCACGTGTATGAGGATCTAAAAAAATCTGTTAATAAAAAATACAATGAATTAATTATGATCATTCTAGATTGAAATTATTGAATAATTGAACCAACATTATCTGGATGGTGATCCTGATTTACAAAATTAAAAAGTAGACTTTAATTTGTCATGAACTAATCAAATTATCATGAAATAAAATCAATATTTTGTTTCATTTCTTATAATTACTGAAAGGAGTAGAAAAAAAAATAAAAATAAATATTAAGCAGGACCATTTTGTCATTGATATAAATCTAAAGTAATAGCATAGTGAGCAAATTTACATAAAAATATAGGTAAAAATGGAATAAAAAGCATCTTAACGCACGTCGCCTGATGTACGTGCGAGGTCAAACAGAGCAGCAGGGCAATAATTCCAACGTTATATCACCTATCGACCTAAGTATTAGGCGGCAATATAATGACGTATCTGCAGCGGCGGTAGGAGGAGCAATCGCCAGGCTGTGATGCCGCTCGATCGTCGCCGCCAACGCGGCTCGCGGGATTACTCGATTATACGCTATTGAGAACTAATTCAATTCACTTTAGCTGCTGCCTTCTCCTTCTAGATTTAATCCTATCCCCATCACATCTCTTACTCATAATCAAATTTCCCATTTAAATAATTTCCCTTGTTCGATTTATCATTTTGATTGAGAAGGATGTTGTTAATTTTCATAACAATAACATTTTTCAATAAATCAAAACATTTTTTGTTCCTAATTTGTTAGGAATTTATCTATGGAAATGAAACTGTTTCGATCCGCTTTTCTCGGTTAAATGGACGTGTTATGAGAATCAAGTTAATCCGAGGTTGAGTAGTGAGAAGGAATAGAAGGAGGAGAGGGAGTTAAGTGTGGCTATGTGTATAGATGTATATATGAAGTTTACAGTATAAGTTAAGGGGTGAAGCCTCAACGGATGACCCTGCTTTGTCTCGCTTCAATTTTGGTAACAGTTAAATTCTCCACGGAGATCAGGATCAGGATCTAAAGAGTCTCTGGGTCTAGAGGTGCACATTATAAGCTATATACTCTTGACTATATACGCTTCAACCCCAAACAATCTTGCTTGCTTGCGCGCGCCAAAGCCGTAAATCAAGGATTAAAGGCAGAAGCGTGTAATTCGCAGCAGTTTTGACCGTAAAATGTTTAATCCTTGACGTTAAGTCAGCAATTGTCAAAACAAGACTTTTTTATGAGTCATTACTGATTTTTTATTTCAATATTACACTTAATTAAATTTTTTTTTTTTAAGATTAATTAACTTGATTGCTTTAATGATTTTAATTTTCATGTGATAATTGTTGATTAAAGAGGAATTTAATCAATATTTATTAGGTGATTAAAACAAAAAAAATAAAGGATAAATATTCTTTTAACTCTGACAATGTTTAAAAAATGAATAAAAAAAAGGAACCATTTTTTAAGAATATTTTTGCAAAAAGATAATAGAATGGTAAAAAAAATTCTATCTCTGAGAATGCCAGTTTTTCACCAATTCTTTTTTTTGAAGATCCTAGTGGTGAAGTTGAAAAAGTCTCTTTTACTGCAAATTATTTTTTTTTTTTCTCTTCAAGAATTTAGTGATGGTAGAATTTTTTTCAATCTTACTGAAATTTCGTGAGACTCTGGAGATTCTATAATGCTCTCAACGGATTTAATTTTTTTTTTTACTGTAAAACTTACCTTTGAGATTTTTCTTTTTAAATTTAAAGTATCCTTAATCTATAATTAAAAATAAGTCATTATCAATTTTCTGATTGTAAAAATTTATTGTAGTTCACTATAGTATATATATATATAACTCGGTATTTTTAAAGTAATTATTGTCAAAGTTTATTAAAGTACTATTATTTTATATTGAAATAAATTAGTGTTGACACATGAAAACTTTATTCTCAAATAAAGTGTAAGTAAACAATAAATCAAAGGGGTAGAAAAATGTATATTGATCGTCTAGATATATATTTGTGGCGCAGGTGACGCTTTTCAAAGTTTTCCAGAATTGTCAATTTATTCTCAGCTGGTAAAGCTCGCGTAAAATTCAGTATTAAACAAGCAAAAGACTGCAGAGCCTACAGTAGCATTCTTCCACCACTTTTGTGTAAATCATCTGGAGGTTTACTCGAAAAAATTGCCGGTGTTTAAGCGAAAAGTGTCTCGTAAACTCAGCCAAGTCTTGTCTTTATCTACACAGCACAAAGAAACTTATCCAACTCTCATTTAAAAAATTTTAATACGAACAACACTTTTTCCTACTTCTTATGATAAATATTTCAAGTTGGAAGCCCATGTTCAAATAGCATGGGTTCAGGAACAAATTTTTATCCCTGGCTATTATTATAATATATAATAACAGAACCCTCAAATATCTCCATCTAAATAATGTAGACATTATTGCTTATCCCACATCGTCCTTTACACAAAAATGACTTTGTCTATATTTTAGATTGAATATTTTGTATGCTGGTCGACATAACAACATGCTGTGTTATCAAAATTGCCCAACCTTTACAACCAATACAAGGCTAATGCGTCACGTTAACATTTGTAGGGTTTCGCATCCTTGCAAGCTGTGGCTGGACTCGTCGTCGTTCTTCCGCAGGATATCTTTTTACTTTTCTCTTTTGCTAAATTCATATCTACCATAGACTTGATCTTTTAGGCTGAAATCTAGTCCTCACGTTCGCATATGTCACTGAAAACATTGAAGGGGTGTTTCTAAACGTCTGTTCTCTTACTCTATTGCTTACTCTCTGTATCACGTGTGGCTTATACACTATTGCTTGTTATTCTTTGAAATATTTTGTTCTATAAGATACATCAGGCGTCTTCCGCATACTTGCAACTCTGTACTTTTTTCAATATAGAGACAATCCCTTGGAAAATTCTTGGACAGTCATGACCATTTTTAAAAAGTTATGATCACATGTGTACTAAACGGTTATCTTTGCCAGACAATATTTTTTTTTCTGGAGTATAAATTACATTTATATTTTTTGAATTGAATAGTAATTTTTAATTAAATATGTTAATTAGTAAACAATTGAAACAGACAATGAAATAAAATGAATTTAAAAATAATGAACTTTTCTTTAATTTAATTAAATAATACTGATGTCAATAATTATTATAAATAAAAACTGGAGAGGTGAAGATTTTTCAAATTTTTGGAGATTTGCTTTCTTAGACTGAACCAATAAATGATTTTTATGTTTCATTTTTAAATATTAAATTATAATAATTGGTAATTTATAAAAATAGTTTCAATAATCAAATAAAACAAAAAAATGCAATAAATATATAAATAAATGTTGTTTAAAAAATTAATAAATGTTGCAAAAAATGTTTTAATATTTTACAAATTGATTAAATCAATTCTGTTGTCAACTTACAACTTTTAATCAACAGTAGAAATAATTTTTATTAAAAAAAATTAAATATCCAATTGATTTTTGTTTGTTTTTTATTTCAAATAATGTTCTCCATAACGTATTTATTATTTTTTATAAACAAGGATTGTCCAAACTTCTTAATAAATGACTTCCGTTGACTCATGATGATACAATAAAAAAAAAATAGTTAGTCCATAAGTTCCCTAAAACAATTTAATTTTCACGTAATAAATAAATAAATAATATTCAAAATTTATGCTCCAAAAAATCTTGACAATCTTAAAAAAAAGATACATCTATAAATCGTTATCCGACATATTATACGTATAATTTAAAGTAATTTTCATAAAATTATTTACGACCACAATGCAAAAAACCTATTCATATTAATCATAATTGACATAATAATCCCCCTCAAAAGCAAATTAAACCTTTAAATGCACTTGAAATAAAAATCAAGATTTGAACTGTTTCAATTTCATTTCTTCCATTTAATATTTCTCTACTTCCGTCGAACGGTCTTCAATTAACATTTAATTGACTGAAAAGATCGACGACGGATAGAAACAATGACTTGACGACGCTTGATTATGAAGCGAAGAAAAAGAAAAAAAATATAGATTGTGAGTTGGGCAGAAAAGGTAACAGACTTGTATAGGTATAGGTCTCGTGGCTAAGGAAATCTATCCTCTACTGTTCACTCCTTTTTCTTTCTCTCTTATTTCTTTGGCTTGCCCCTTTCGTCGTGACTTTTGCTTCACCGCCCTGTAATCATTGCGAGTCAGTGGCTGCGGCTGCTAATTATGTTTCATAACACTTCTTACCCCTACCTAATATCCACTCCCTTAAGGGCCTCATCATTTATTTACATCATATTTATCCCGGAGGATATGCTGTAGCATGTATTCCAACAGCACTGCAGCAGCTATATTCCAGTGTTTTCTCTCCTCTTCTGTACCTTCCGTAAAACCGATTTTCGAGATCACTTACCAACAAAAACCATGAAACATGGATCTAAGCGAATCGATCGATAAAAAATCTTATTATTCCTGAACCCAGTGAGACTTGATTATTATTATTTATTAAGTAATAAACGTCCGACTACCGGAAATTAAGTTATATTAATGCGGAAAGTAACTAATTTTTCATCATCCCCTAAAACAATTTGTCGAATATTTTTTTTGTTTTTGGTCTATTTTTATTAGAGGATGCATCGGCGTAGAACAAAATATATAACTTGGAGTAATTCTCATTGTTCACCGGAAGTCAATTAGGAGCGAAGGATCAACACGACTCGATTAATTCCACGGCACGTTAGGCTAAAAGGGGTTGTTCGTGTAATAGTATTTCGTGAGGACCCACGACGGATTTCTGGGATTACTAGCCAATCCAAGCGGTTGTTTCGGGTGCCAACTGTGATGCTCTCGACGGTCTCCCTCGTCGCGGTTCTATATGCTTTATTCCTTAGAACTCCTCTTCGTTGCGGCCAGTAAATTGGTGGCAGTTTTGTGGCCAAGCAATTAAGTGGTCTTAAGTACGACTCACCCTTATCCTCTTGTTTCCTTTCTTCTCAAACTTATTTTCGCTTCATTATTTTCAAAAAATTAACTTGCATGCAGCACTTCTTCGACTGGATATTGCTTTAATGAATACACTTATTTTTTAATTGATGGGTTTGGAGAATTGTTAACAATGGGTTATTTTAAAAAGACAGTCCAAATTTAATAATAAATATTTTTTTTAGCAAAACTAAGTTTGCGTTGTTTTTGGAGTAAAAAGAAATTCAATTATGATTGAAAATCACTGCAAATCTCAAATTCGGAAGTGTTTTATTGTAATACACTTAAAGTGTTTCAAAATGATGTCATCGATTTAATTAACATTCTAGTAATTTTTGGAAGTGTCTAAAAAGTGACTACAATGTTAATCAAATGGGTGACGTCATTTTAAAACACTTTAAGTGCATTAAGATAAAACACTACGATTTGCAGTGATGGGATTTTTTCTAAGAAATTTTTCTCTGTGTAATTTTTAAAGAGTAATCACTGTAAAAAGTAAATTGAAAATTCAACGATTTTAACTTACAACTGTATATGAAATTTCCTAAACACTGTCAATGACTTTTTATTTCATAAACAATTGTAGGATAATTCTATGTTTTGTACGAATATTCAATGATGTAGAGTAAAATTCGATATTTTAGCTGAATTTTAATAAATTTTATTGAAATTCACTCATAACATTGAAAATTCATCTATACTGACTAAAAATTACAACACATATGTCAAGTATTTTTCAATGTGCACATTGAAACACGCTTAATGCCGGTGAGTTGATAACCTTGAAAGTTTTTCGTCGATATCTCTGCACAATCCTGAGTAGAAATAAAATATTTATATTTTAACAACCAACACAACAATAGATGTCATTGTATTCTTTGAGTCCCAACAAGGAATTCTTTTAATTACCAAAACATTTTCTCCAAATACATTTAATTAAAAAAATTTTCTCAATGAGTCGATAGCCGAGTGGGTTAAAACACTGGATTTTAGATGCACACGAGTTGGCGGTTGGTAGGTTCGAATATCCTCTAGGACCATCTTCATTACAATATGGATTTTTCGCAGAATTTTCCCAAACTAATAATGTTCACTCTATAATATGTCAACAATGAACAAATCTTAAAATAATCAAAATATTTTTTTATTTTATTTTTAATAAATAAATATCAGGGTGACTTTTAACTTGATACTATTGATCCTTTACATAGTGTAATTTTCAATAGATGTTGAGTAAATTTCAATGTACATATAGGACGTACAGAAGTAAGTTTCAATGCAAGTGTACATGAAATTTACTTCACAAATGTTTAGTAAAACTACAAAAACTAGAAAAACTTCTGCTACTTCTATCACTTTAGTATGATAGAACATTTAATAGAAGTATTTAATCATCTTATTATTTGTTAAAACCACTACAACGTCTTATTAATTAAACTTGAGTAAAAAATTCCAGCTGTTTGAATATTTTCTGCAAAACCTGTTGTTAATATTATAATAAAAAAGAATTCATCAATGAATTAGAAAATATATTTCAAATAATTATTAAATATTAAACAAACTACACTGCAAATCCAAGTTGAAAAAAAAAATCTTTATCGAATGAAAATATTTGTTGAAATTAAACTTCTACGATAAAAAAAAAATTCTCAATTCGTTGGAATATTTATCAATAAATCTATTCAGTTGCCCGCAAACGCGTAAAGGTCGTAAAATTAGCAGTAGACTTGCGGGCATACTCATATAATGTCATACAGGAAAGAGTAGTAGGGATGTGTGAGCGATTTATTGCAATTTTATTCACGCGGCCTAAAACTCTAAACTTGCTGCATATAACGATCGATTCATCATTACAGTTTTGACGGGTACGTTTGGTAAGTTGATCTCAAATGTGTGTTTTGTTCACTGGAATGAAATAGTTCACTTCTTATACCTTCATATGATTTTTATATTTCTGTGCTTCCCACTCAAATGCATATACAATGTTTTCAATTATTTCAAAACTCATTTCATTAACGAAATTATGTTATCTTTGCAAACCTCATTTTATCTACACACAAATATATGTCCATCGTAAAATATTTGATTTTTTGATTGCCATCTACAGAATTACTTTAACTTGTGCTTCAGAAATATGAATGGTTGAGAACATATTTGGTATAGTTACAGAATAAGTCAACAATTGGAGACGTTTTTTTGATTTTTTGAGCAAAAATAAAAGTATGATAGACAGAGATAAATTTTTACGTATGATCATAAAATTATATGCAGATATTTAGAATCAGAATAAATAAAAAAAAAACATATCGCAAGAAAGAATTTTTCAATTAATATTGTATAAATATAAACATTTTTAATAAAGGATTAAAAAAAACTTGTAATACTTCAATTTTCAATTACTTTGAAACAAGAAAATTAATCAAACATTCATTTTTCTAATCATTACACTGTAAATTTTAGTGTCTTGATTTTAAAACGTTTTTTAGTGTTTAAAAATCGAGACAATGTTAATCATATGGGTGACGTCATATTAAAACGCTTTTAATGTTTTAAAATCAAGACACTAAAATTTACAGTGTAGACAAATGTAAAAATTCTTTTAGGTCATTTTTGTATTTTAAACTCTTCAAATTATTTAAATTCATGGATTTATATTTTTTTTTATTTATAAAACTATATTTAAAATCGTATCAAGTGTTGTTAAAAATAGTTTAGAAATATGTATTGTTGACATCCACATTTCTTCATGAAGTGATACAATCAGCAGTTGGAATTTAAATCTTCATACAATAAATTTAATTACCATCATGCATTTCACGTTGTTATCACATAAACAATTCCATGTTCAACATAATCAATCCATTAATTAATTTTTATCTGAGCCTGTCCTTTAACTAAATATATTTTAGCGCAACATTTCTGTCTTTTAAAACGTAATCAAAGTATGGCTATCTATATACAATATACATATAGATATATAAATACCTCCAGTGGTTTAATTAACTCGAAACTCTTGGGATGTGACCACCAGTAGTGTAATTGTGGAATTGAGCCAGAGGCAATGGAGCCATGAGACTTTAGTCACGTGGGACAAGACAATCTGAACAATCCTGAATCCCTTTTTCATCATGTAAATCTGCCAAACTGCTCACTATCTTCAACTTTACAAGACTTTAAAGCTTTGCACCCTTCTTTTATACCTCTTGTCAGTGGTTATTATTATTTTTCCATGGTACAAAGCGGCTGCCGTCAAAGGTTTTAGTATGTTTGGACTGTTTGGTCGTCACGCAAGCCTATTTAGCTCTTGCTTGCTCGTTTCTCACTCCTTTTTATCCCATTACGAAATATCAAAACGAGACTGTTGGCACGCGTGTCGATGTTTCGCTTCTCCCTTTTTATTTTTACAATTGTCCCTGAAGCCTAAAATCAACCCCTGAGGTTTCGTATTCCTAAACATCCTAACTTTCAGACACAGTGGTACCTTTGCAAAAGCAGCCAATAACACACGTCAATCATTTTTGAATGAAGTATATTCCATTGTTGAAGCTCTCACATTATACCCTATAATACGTCAAAAGATCATTTTTTTTCAACGGTACAAAACCCACCTAAACGCTCCATTGACTTATAATAGTCATCTATTACACACATAGCAAGTTATTTATTCAGAGAATAGAAATTGCTATCCTAGTATAAATAAAATCAAGACGGTGATAACGAGTTTGAAGTTCGTTTAAATTTTATTTAGCTCTGAATAGGTAAATTTTTTATCAATTTTCTCATTTTATAAATTTGGATTCATTTTTAGAAATCTATGTCAATAGATTTTTTTAAACATGATAAAATAAATGGGAAATATACAGTTAATTAGTGAATAATAGCCCAATGTTTAATAATAAAGAAAAAAAAGTTAGTTTAAATTTTAAAAGAAGCTCAAAAAGATCTAATAAACATTGATAAATCAATTTTTCTCCTGTTCAATAAAAATAAATTAGTGAAAACCACAACAAGTCAGTAACTATTCTCTAATTCCCAATGCTAAACCTACAACTGATTGAATCAGTGATTAACTGAGCATTAGAAAACAATAAATAACCACTAATTCATTTTAGAATAGTAGAATGATTGATCCTGTTGCTCCAAAAGCTTTTGGAGTAATCTCCACTCCAAAATGATAAATTCTTATTAAATAAATTTTTTATTCCAGCTATAAACATTATAAAATAAATAATCAGTTATCATTTCACTAACAGTTATTAATTATGATTAATATTAATAACATAAGAAAGAACTGGTAATAAAAAAGCAAATAAAGAATGTCGATAAAATCACAAATCGTATTTTTTATTCAGCAAAGTACATCTTTCATTTCTCACGTGACGATCCCTGCTGCCGTTATCATAAATATCGATCAATCGACCAAAAAAATTATCACAGTCCATTCCATATACATATTTTATACTCGAAGATTGGCTTGATATCGAAAGCCATGCGAGGTGTAACAAAGCATCAGTTGGATAAGTGCCGCGTAACCGCGCGGCGATTTGTCCGGATCAGCGTCAAGCTAAGCAGATTATCCAAAGCTCCCCTCTGAACCAAGTAGCATCAGTGACAACGTAAGAGAATACAATATTCGACACGGGAGTTCAGACTTGAATCCATCGGGAGCTATATCTATAAATGAGTAAGTGTATAAAATGGACTTAAATGATCAAATCTATTATTTGTTATACAAAGGACTTCTCACCATTCACTGTCTTATTCTACCAAAATCATCGAATCTCGATCACTTATATATGCATGTGAATGTATCCCTTCCACGAAATGTCGTCGTTTATAATTTTTGACACTTGAGAAAAAGAAATATTATATGTATGCAGTGTTATTCTAAGGATGAATAAGATCAAGATGAATCTAGACTTTTGACATGGATGAATAAGAAGCTTCTGATTGAAAGCAATCGATACAGATAAACTAACAATTTTTTAACTGAATATTTAAATATATGCTGATGCAAGAGATGGGTCTTTTAAAGTCGAGAAAAAAATCCTTTAGGGCCTTCATTAGCTTAAGAAACTCCAGCTCATAAAATTCTACTTCAAGATGATGCACTCGAGCATTTCTCCACGCTTGTGTATGAAAATTCCACGTCTCTTATACAAGCATTAATCATACATTTGAAGACTCCTAACGCGAATTAGCGTCAAAGACGAGCCGCTCCGTCGCGCTTCCGGTCGTTTCGTTCTTTTGCCGCTAGCAGTTTCTTCCTTTTTTTTCAACTGAATATAACACCATGAGCATTATTATCGTTATTGCTCGTGCATTACGATCAGGTACAACCCGGCTATTAATGTTGGCAGACGCACGATGAGATGAAACTCCAACAACCACTTCAAAGAGACGTGACATAAACAGACACTGAACTAGTATCTTTTATATATTCTATTGATGTGGATATATGGACAGCAGTATACATCTTCATATCGTCATATCCTGTCACTTGGATGGCGTCTAAAAAAATTCTCTATTGGTTAAAAGAACGTCTAGATGATGATTGATGCGTTCAGCAGTATCAAAATGTATATGTGTTATAAAATACAACATCTGTATGTCTGTCTGTATATATTTGCATTTATAACTCAGCAGTTATTAAACCGATTTTGAGTCAATTTATTATTTTGTCTTCTAGTATTCTTTTTTTCCATTTATTTAATGCCATTTTTAACTTTTAAACTCAACGAAGATTGGCTTGGATAGCTTTTATCATTGTGGAATAGGTTTTCAACTACTTCAAATTGACTTTGGAACATAAAAAAAATTCAGACATTGAATTATTCTCATTTTGTATCCAAGAATGGTTTTTATTTCAGAAGTAGAGCTTTTATGGTGTTCGAATGGAATATGGTGGCTCTGAATCATTTTGGAGCAATTGAAGAAATTGTTTGCTCCGAAATGATTAATACTTCTTTTAAAGAATATTAAAAAAGGACCATTTTATGTTGATATATTTGAAATTATTTATCAATTAATCATCGTTTTTTACTTTCATTTTTACTCCAAAAAAATTAATTTGACAGTAAAAAGTTACTTTATCAAGTTTTTTTTTTTGTAGCAAGTAAATAACAATCAAGGAAGATAATTGAAGAAATTGAAATTGATTTAACAAGATTTATATTTAAATTACAAGTTATTTTTAGTTTTAATTGCACTGAGAAAAAAAGAAAAACTTGTTAATCTTTCCACTTCCAAAAGTTATAGTGTAGCCTTCTCTGACTTCAACATACTGATTTTCGGTTCAAACTTTATCATTAAATCGTCTAAAAAAAATATTTAATTATTATCAGCAAAAATTTATAATGAATATTCATTCATACACATTTATCAAATATTTTCACGTACAGAAACATACAGTCAGTAATCATCGAATTATAATAAACATAATTATGTAAACCCGTTCATTAAAAAAGACCGAAAAAAATGAAAGGTTTTGGTGTCTGGTGTATACCAATTGGCAACGGTAATACTCAACCATATTAATTTCGATCACATTCCATTTTTTGATCGCTCCACGAGCGTGTGTTTCGAACTCGTGTAGGAATGCATTGCAGCTAAATATGCACATGTGGTACAACATAGATTGCATATCAATAATTATCACTTACGAACGATCCCTTACGAGTTCATACACTCTATTACCATCTTTGATAAATACATCAATTAGTACTCATTTCTCTTGGCATGTTAAAACACGTAAAGAGAGAAAATAATGGACTTACAGTATATAATGAAAGGTACATAAGATCTAGTGAAGATCAAAAAAGTCATAGAGTCAGAGCATCTTGACTATTTCAACCTCCTGAGAATATGCAGCGTAATAACGAGAATAATAAAAGTGAGGTCTTGAGGAAGTGAAACAGGAGGGTGTATTCCATGCACATAAGGCGAAAATAAGTGAACAAAGACGTTGGAAAAACGAGAAAAGGGCGAGAATAATGATGGCGACATAATCGCGAACTGTGAGACTAGAGTGTCTGTAGATATTCCAGAGGTGGGAGTTGGAGATACACCAATAAAGTGTGTATATACTCCAATACATGTAGCAAAAAGTCTCATGTGCATTTTCTCGGTTTTCGAGGCTGAGCCTTTCCCCACCCTTATTATCCATAAAACCTCAATCATCCACCCACTTGTGTTGTCCTTCTCTCACTGTTATTCTTTTGTTCGTGATGTTTCCCACCCACCGCCCACCTACTCCCCCCACTCTAGAGTGGCGTTTAAAGTCCGACAGTAAAACAATAAATTGCTACTCACCGAGTGAAGCTTGGGCCAGGGGAAAAGCGGTCCCTGTCAGCAATTGCTCCCTACCGCCACATCTCCGCATTCTCTCCTTCACCATCCCTTCGTAAGAAAAAATGGCAGCTGGCCGCGCGGGTTTGGATGGCGCATACGAGACTATAATACAGTATATCGCACTGCTGGTCTCCCTGTATCGTAGCTCACTAGCTTCTGATGCGGGGCTAAGAAGAAAGGTAGAGAAAGCATTGCCATAAGTGCAAGTGGGATGGAAAAGAGACGAGGGTCGCCACCCGTGAACGTTCGCACGTACACGCTTAGTCTTGCAATGGGGTGGAGGTTTTAGTGGTGGTAAGCGACGACGATGTAATGGTGTTAGAGAGAACGTGAAGGCGGTGTAGCGGCAACAGCAGCTCAAGCAGTAACGTCGGGTTCTATGCAAGATCCTTTTTGTAGGAGTGGCCAGGCGGTGCTGATCGTGAAGGCGGAGTTTATTGTTAAGTCACGCCTACATTAAGCACGGTAATACGTTCTCGTTCATGTCGTCGTAGGGTGGAAAGAGGGGAATTGAGGGGCAGAAGCAAGGGGGGCGGACGAGAACGCGAGCCATCCCGTCGCGGCGCAGGTCAGTCTGTCAGGCAACCGGTCTGTTACTCGGTCCAAACCGATCGCTGTCCGCGCGTTCTCAGCTCGGTCCATCCCATTCGTGCTGACGATTTTTCAAAACATCGTTTTCATTTGAACAAGGTGTACATGTTCTTTTGCCGTCACTTTATCTCTGTGAGTCGGCTAGTATACCCGTGACTTAGTTCCCTCATGGCACTGCTACTTTAACATATCCCAGTGATACTCGATTTGTTTATCATCAATTATGTATATGTTGTATATATATTTAAAATAGTAATATAGTGTTTTAACATATCATCAATCAATCAGTTGAGTTGATGAATTATAAAAAGCATTGAATTCTCATTTGGAGTATGCTCTAGACTGTGTGCTTAATTTTAAAATATCCTTTGGCCAATATATGAAGATATCTGACCAAGGATATAAATAAATTCAGTGATCATTTAAAATATCAGGATAATTATTCTGTGAAGGTGATAAGGCATTAGGGAACACGAGTGGTTGGATTACGGACGCGAGTATAGGTGATGTTGCTGGAGTCGCGAAGTCTCGCTGCAAGGAAGAGAAACGGACTGACCCTGACTACCTACGGCGGGGGTGGTGCCGGCAGTGAAGAAGACGAAGAGGACTCACGTTCTCTTCTCGGTGGCGCCGACGGCGAAAAGATGCCGCGATGCGGCGAGCCGGAGGCGACCACTGCCGTAGCAACTGGAATACCTGGATGCACCCAGGATGATGGAGATGATAGTTCAAATCCATCACCCAATAGTAGTCTCCTCAACAATAATAACAACAACAATAACAATAATTGCAACTCCAATCGCCAGTGCGCCACTGATTTTAGCATAGCTGCCATCATGGCACGAGATTCTCGTCAGCAACAGCAACAGGCTCAGCAACAACAAGCACATCACAAACAACCACCTATTGGAAGTGGGAAGCTTCATTCACATGGTACGTGGCTTTTACTTGGCATTATTTAAAATATTTCAGAGTCATACGAACATGGTATGTTATTTTATGCAGATTCTAATCAACATATTCATGTTGATGCTCAATGTGTTGTTGGAGTTATTAAAATAGTCTTTTAGATCAATACATAATCACTTGTTCTAGTAAGTGTAGTTGCAATAATATCCATTAGAAACAACGTGATCTATATCTAAGTGAAAAAAACGATCAATACTCTACAGGTACAACATTATTTATTTGTGTTTAAAAACAAGATGTGATCATTCATAAACGTTGCATAATTAAATGAAAGATAAATATTTTCAAAATTTACTTGCACCAAATGATCCGAAATAACCATTCGTCATAAATCTATTTCCGAGCTGCAAATAGCTTCTTCATTGTCCACTTGCCTCTAAGATATATATTTTTCACATGACGTGAAGTGACAACGTTAATGGAGTGTCTTTGAAGCTAGCATGCGTGCCAACCAGAGCTTTATGCCAAAACCATATTATTTACTGATAACCAAACGTCGGATAACAATGTATTGATTACAAGGGATACGTGTATAATTTGGATGCTACACTACCAGAAAGTTGCTGACATGGTACTGCATAATGGGTGATTATTATCTCTATATTGCAGGCAAAAATATACCTCGACATGTGCCTAAATTGATGTTGAAAACCACATTTGTGTCAAAGTTTGCTTCTCAATTCGTGGCCTTCAATGTATTGATTCATGCAATGCTGTTGGATAAACATGAACATTGTTCGAAATTTGTCACAGTTTTTACCTTTGCAAGGATCATTTTTAGGTAATCGGTCAAACCTAAATGAATAGTGAGAAATATCTTTTTGTATTTTTTTTACTGGATTATCGGAGTAATCCAATTTGAAACACTTCAGAATATTTTGAAAATCATGCAATATTTCAAGTTCAAAGAAAACACAGTTCATCAATAAAATTTCTTTCATTTTTAAATTCACAATTCTATTTTCATTAAAAGATGATCTTTATATTCTAAATAATTCTGCTTTCACTTGAAACATTGTTTTTAATTTTAAAAGTATTTTTAATAATTGGTTTAAAATTAATGACAATTACCAAAGCCTGTATGACAGCAAAAAAATCTAGTTTATTGGTTTCCAATGTTTATCTAAACTTGTTTTGATTTTAAAAAATAATAATCGACTAGAAATTAAACTAAACATTTTTATTTATCATGAAAACGTTGAACCACACTAGAACATTGATTTATTGAGTTTAAAATAACTCCTGAACTTTCAGACATCACTCTAACTAGTCTAGGTCTTCCTGACACTTTTCTGAATGTGATGAACACAGTAAAAAAAAAATAAATATCCTTAATTGAAAACTGTTAGACTCTATTAAAGTTGATTATTGAAGACAAACTCATCTAAAGATCCATAAACGATTATTTCTAGTGACATGAGGAAATACATTCCCACTAACCATCTGGTGGCAAGCACATGAATCAGAATCCAGTGAAAAAGACAGAAATGATAGTCATATATAACTCAGTTGAGAGATCTAGTATATCTAATATATAATTAGGAGTGTTAAATTAGGAGTCTAGTATCGTATTCCTTCAACATGTCATCTAGGCTTCATCATTACGTTTCAGTTGATGATTTGATTAATGCAATCATCAAGACGGAAACTGGTAATAGATAAGATTGACTTATGTGATAGCAACGCATGCATACATACATCTACAATATGAAACAAAATAACGATGAAAGAATAAAATAATTAATTAAATAAAGGAACAAAAGGAAAAACTTGTTCAACATTTTTACAATGATGGATAATGTATACATTCATGGCTTTGATAGGTTGTATACAGCAATTCTCAATGCTTGCACCCGCCTCTTGCTGCTTCAGATGGATTTTATGGCAAGGGCAAATTACAGAAAACTCGGTCGTAACACTGTCTTGCCACGTGGATCGCGAATAGCTATTATCTTGGTTTTGTTCTTGTCTATAATTTAGAATGGATAACCTTCCTTTTCGCGGACCTCGATCTTCCATGCTGAATGTAACACGCGAACTGGCTCTTGATGTTGCAAGTGAACCATAAGCTAACGGCATACACGTTGCTCCTTTGTCTGCTTTAGATGCAAGAGATGCATAAAATACATCAATGAAAAACTTGTTTTTACATCAATTTCCAATTTTATTCAATAAATACTCCAAATTAATTTGAACATTTTCTCATCTTGACTTGAAGAAGAAAATTTAATAAACTCTAATTATTAATATTAAATTGGATATCAGATTATATACCTGTTATGATGGTTCAACAAACTTTATTAGAATTCGATAAATGACAATCATGGCACCTGAATAGATAAATGAATTCTCTATTACGTCATATAATTTTAATAGACCACTTTACACATTTCAAACAATTGTCTGGTTAAAGCAGTTGTTGGTTTGGAAGTTCTTATCATCAGCCATTGTTGTGTGAATTAAGAAGAAATAATTTTATTTCAAATGTTTCTCTACAATTTTGTGAAATTGTTTATGATAGTTTTGGCAAACGAATTGTTGGCACGAGTTCTTTTTGGCAGGTTGAAACTCAGTGAAGCAGACAACAGTCTAGTGGTCCAGAATTATTTCAAAGCACTGTCCATGCACTAATATGACTGTTCATCACTTGGTGATTTTATGACTTATGTCCACTGTCGGACAATCATTCAGAAAATTCTCATAATTTGCTGTGAGTTTCTTTCAAGTTCTCTGATCATAGAAAAACTTTTCCACATGTGATCCGTATGTCAACCCGTTGAATTATTTTAAAGCCATGGATGCTACTCATCGTCCTACTCTCGGCACTCCTTCAGTTGCATCTTCACGACATTCTTGCCTTCTGAATCTTGTCGTAAATTACATCCTACGCCTTTTCACAACGTACTTCACTCTCCTCGTCTCCGTTTACGTCGCGTCGTCGTCCTTTTCGTCAGTCGTTTAACACCACCGTTGACGTTGTCGAATAAAAATACGTTGAATATATAACAGACCACACACAGAAAGAAAATGAAGAAGTAAAGTATAAGGAAAGACATCTCTCGCCAATTAAGAGATACTTCGGGGTGGCGGTTTTAGAGCCTTGTTTTTGTCACTATATAGTTGCCTGATTATTTCATTTATTTTTTCCCTCAAATCTCTCTCATTACATTCCAATATGAGTACCAGATGCTACTACTGTACAATTGGTCACGCGTTCAAAAGTACCGCCATTTCTGGTACCGTGAAGGTGGCACGTGCATGCATAAGTAGCATATGGAGTTGCGACCGTACCAGAAAATGAAATTTTCAGAGTAATACTAGGATCTCCAACTGGTCGATCTGACTGTAATGTCACCTATGATTTACATAAAGTCTTCATACTTGAAGGAATGGTTTCATTTAGTTCTGCCTTTTTAAATAAAATCCATTTATCAGATAAATTGATTTTCCTAGAGTCATGAATAATTTTTCATTCTTTTCATTAATCAATCATTTAAATAATATATCCTAGAACCTAATAAGCATATCATTTTAATTTCAACCCAGTTTCAATATAAATTATATTTTTTATAAATTTATCATAAACATTAACTTTTATGAAATAATCAAAGTTATTTGACTAATTAATTATTTATTATAAGATCATTATAATCAACAAAAATGTAGAGTTGATGCATATTTTAATATAAAAAAAAAAAAATTATATTAATAATAAATTCAGAGAGTGTATTAAAACAAATATAAGTGCATTACTTGAATCATCGTAGGAATATATTAAATGTTAACTATTCCATCGAAGTAAATGAGATATAACGTAGGGTGAGCAAATACTTATGAGCAGTAATATACATTATGACAGTATACTCTAGATATTCTAACTCTGTTCAAAGAATGGAATCAGATATCTACATACATTACATACCATCTAATAATTTCATCAATAAATGAAAAAGAAACTTTAGAACAATTTATCTATTTTCTTTTATTTTTATGTGGCAAAAAAATTTATGTTGAGCATAAAAATAATTTTATGTTCATTCTTCAACTATTATATAAATACACATGTTTATTGATTTCACATTTGTAATTGCTCTTTAAACTCAAGTTTAATTATTATTTTCTATTTAAAATTTCTATTTGATATTTCATTCTTTATTGACAATAATTATTTCCAACTATTTTATTGTGTTTGAATGAGCAAAATATTTTTTGTTGTGAAAGATGTCTGTGAAATAGTCTATATGTTCACTGCCAACTTCAAAGCAACTACACTATTTTTAATTTATTTTCTTTTTCAGGTAATAATTTAACAATTCTCATCTAATATAGACTACTTACCTTCACTATAAGTAGCATAGGAAGTGAACGGAGCTATTAAACACAGTAGAGCTAAAGACACAACTAGTACTTACATAAAATTTTTACTTCCTTCAAATCCATGGAAGGTTCAATAGTTCAACTTAAATCATAAAATATATAATTTTACGATGTGAAGAAAGAAAAATGGCAAATAAATTGATCCTTAATTCAGAGCTTATTATTATATGCATACAGCTAATCTAATATTCTGTATGCAATTTGATGTCAAGTAATCCAAAGCAGGGACATAAAGCGACTCGTTAAAAAATGGATCGAAAAATCTCGTGCAGATTAGCTTATATCCGTGCTTTACTAGTGTGGTCGGTGGAGTCATGTTGCTTTTCGCATAAACGCAGGCAAGTTAGCGATAATAAAACCACGCATAATGGCCGGTTAGCTGCAGTGCGCCATCGTCTCCTGTTAAGTCTCTGCGGGTCAGAAGCATTGCTATTAATTTGCCGCCAAAGCGTTGAAAAGAGAACGGATAATCTCAAACACCTTCAAGCAATCACTTGTTTTTCACATTGATATTTATTAGTTTTAACTTAAAAGTATCTTAGTGAAATCGATTTATAATTATTTATCTATTCGTTTATGTGTTTTATATGATAACTTTTTCATTCATGCATTACTATTTATTTTTTTATTGATAAGTTCAAGTTGTTTTGTAACGTTTGTAAAAGTTAATGGCCATTATAAAGTACAAAGAGAAAATTCCATAATATTTTTTTATTTTATAAAAGCGAAATTTACCATGCAATGTGGCAAGTAAGAGAAATTGTTGTGCAAAATTATTTTCTCAAGTATGATAGGGTTTGAAAGCATGAAATCTATGTTGTGGACATGAATAATAAGTGCAAAAAAGGTATTTTGTAGAGAAAAATAACTTCAATTGGTTCATTATTTTCTTTGTTTCATTTCTAATTACTTGAACAAAGTTAAAAAAGCTCTTCATTCGATGAAGGATTTAAGATAATTGTTTAAAAAGTCATTTTCCTGATGACTAAGCGATCAAGATTCTAAAGTCTTGGGAGTTATGATTGTACTCACGTGTATAGTTTCTATACCAAGTTGTGCTTAATGACTTTCTTACGTCAAAACTTCATAAAACTTCATGAAGCTGTAAAATGTATTATGAAATATCCAATTAGACGACACTTAGCTATATCTAAAAACTTTCGATTAATTTTAAAATGTTATGGACAATCTAACGAATATCAAAACTTTGTTCAATACCCAATAATTTTTGAGATTGAAATATTACGCTGAATAAAAATAGCTTTTATTGAAAAACTATAGCCAAGTTTTTAAAAATAAAGTTAATTGAAGATCGTCTTGGAGATCAAAATGAATTTCTGATTCAGAAGCAATAATTACAAGCAATTATTCTCAAAATGTATCATAATCTATTTCCAAAACCTGTCAAATTATTTCACAATAATTGGGTCTTCAACAAATTATTTAAATCTTCAATAAATTAAAGCTTATTCTAAAAACAATCTGCTGATTAATTCAATCAAGCGTTTATGTCTGTCAATTTACCAAACTTCGACCATAAAACTTCTTTTTTAATTAGCAATTATTATTCAAAAAATATCGAACATTATTTTCTTTCATTAAAATGAAGCTATCATAATGCAGAGTGTCATGAATTATCCATTAATAGAGACATCAATATGCTCCTGCATATCTATTATGATGATAAATTTAATTACCGATGAATTAAATTGATTTTATCTAACGTACCTGAGAGTCAGCAAATACAACTTTAATGTTAAATTTTCGTCAACAACATAACACTGCATTATTCAATATTGAGCTATTATCAAATAATTATTTAATAAGCAGCTGTGTGCATGACACAGCTGTATCAGGTGAATTAATCAACGTGGATACCCTTTTAGAACATCAACGAAAAATTTTTCCAAGTAAATTATACAAGAGCTTTATGTCAATGCAAGTCGGGAAAAGTTGAAAATAAATTTTCTAATTACACTCGTTTACGCTTTGCGGCTCTATGACTCTATGCTAATGGGACTAAAACAAGTGTCGTAAAGCAAGCTTTAATGTAAATGAATAATTAAGGTTTTTTTCTTCAACACCCAGCGTAGGTGTTATTACATCTTTTACGAACGAGTTAAAGTATCTTTTCAATCTCTCTTTCTATCTTATCCGTATATTCTTCTTGTCTGCTCACTCGCTGAGCAATTAGTCCTGGCGCGCCTAATTGCGTTTGAAGCGCTTTAAAGGTGGTAGTAAAAAAAAATTATAACCATCGAAGGAGCGAAGAATTCGTCGAGAGACTTTATATCCTGCCGTCAAACAGTAGCCTTCAATTCGATTCGCATTTACTCATGTACATTTAAAAAATAACTTTTTTTTTAATATAATTATGGAGATTTTTTATTTTATTCCATTAGGAGGATTATTTTCTAAAGTAATTAATAACTTTCATTCATAAATGGTAATTAGGGGCCAACTGTTATTGAAATATTGCTCACGAGCTATCAATGGAAATGAATTTTGGCCATTTGTATTTCAACAATTGACCCTGATAATAATGATCTGAATTTTAGCTTGAATGTTTTATAAATTATTATTCATGAAATATTATTTTATGTATATGTGAACATTGAGTTATTTTGTTTCCTAATTTTTTTTATTTATTTATGGACTACAAAATTATTTTAAAATTCAATTGACATTGGAAATGATTAAATAATTTTTATTTTAAAAATCTAAGCAACTCCAGTCCAATGGAAATGATAATTTTGAATGCTAATAAAAAATGATTATCAAAAATTTCATTTATTTTAATCAATGTTGGATCGAAACATTAAAAAAAAATTCGAGTTAAAAAAATAATTGAAATACTTTTAATTAAAAACATTATTTGTGGCTGATCATAATAAAAAAAAACAATGGATTCATATATTTAGAAGTTTCATAACATGAGATTCATTGTAAGCTCTTAGTTCTTCAATATTTCAGCTTGTTATTCAATGTTTATAATCAAAACTGTCCAAATGAAACTCAATTTATCCGGCGCGTGACATACACGTTAGATTTGTGGTTTAACTATTTCTGCTTAAGCAATAAGCTGAAATAAAAAAAACAAGCAGTGGGAGAAAGGGGTGAAGTGAGAAATGAGAAAAAAAGGAAATAAAATAAAATAATATAAATAAAAAAGTCTTCTTAGCTTAGCTTGACGACATGTGGGTGGAGGATGCGAGACCACACTCTCTACTTCACTTTTTTCAATCTCTCGCCGACAAGTTTTTTTCGTCGGGTTCATTATCGTGACTGAAAGTCTCGCATGGCCGCATCGAAAATATTGCTCATAAAATTTGTTACAAAAAAAAGGAAATACGAAAAAATATGGCTTGTGTATTTGTAGTTGAACAAGTGATATATTTCTTCAAATGTCTGAATTGTGATGATAATGATGAACACCTTTTTATTTTATTGTTTTAGAAAGGGAAGCTGGTGTTTCAGGAGTTGGTCGAATTTCCGTACCACCACCAGATTCTATAGACATTGATGATGATGTAGAGACTGATGATGCTGGAAGTACCAGTGGGAAAGCACCTTCTCCATCGACGAATCCTCTCCTTCAGGAACATTCGAATTGTGAGGAGCTAAGACATGTTGTTTGCCATTTAGAAACAAAAGAACTTTGGGATAAGTTCAATGAACTAGGCACTGAAATGATCATCACTAAAACAGGAAGGTAATTATCCAAATTGATTCCAAATAATTACTTATAGCTAGATGAATTGGATGAGGACAGTTACAACTTCAAAAAGCCAAGCAAAAAAATTACTTTGATGATGAACACAAGTACAGAAAGTACTTTTTCAAGCTACAAATAATTTTTAAATATTTTTTTGTTGTATTTAAGAAAGTCTAAAGTAATAATTAACGATGCTAAAGTGATTAAGCTTGTTATTGGAAGAAAAATGTTAGTAATGAATCCAACCATCATTCTTAAACATTCCAAAAAATCTGATCGTGTGTGGGCTTATTACCTCACTTGTCAAATTTCTCACTCTTCAATTACTTCCAATTTTTTCAGACAATTTAGGCTTTACATGAACTCTTCAATATCAAAAATTTCCGTTGGAGTTTCCTGGCATTAAGAAAATAACATAATATTCAAAGCAATCAAAGCTTTACTATCAATCCAATTAAGTTTAATAGCCATAACACATTTAGTAATTTTAAGTTGAATTCATTAATCTAAGCAATCGATTGAGTCATCGTCGTTTTCAACCCTTCTCCCAAGAGAGTCAATTGTTCCCCTGGTTTTCTCTAAACACAAAGTGTGATACTACATCAATGTCTTTACTCAGCGCGTCAATGTCAGCAAGCGGCAACTCTTTCTCATTAACAGCCATGAATCCCCTTCCATCGGAAAGCCAGTTTAGAGCCACAGGGGTCGAGATAAAGAGTGAGAGAAACTGCTGTACACAACTCGCTGCGAATTCAATCAGAACTCATAGGTCGTAACATCATCAAAACAACAGGAAAAAAACATTATAGTATTGAAATGAATTTTGATAGTTTCCTGATGCCGTGAAGAAGTGAATGAAAAAAGTCAATTTATTTTATTTAATGTACACAATAAAAATAAAGCACCCATCGAAAAGCTGTTAAGAAGACTTGTGAGAAGTGCAGTAAGCGACGCGGCTGACGCACACCTAATTGTCCGCCACGTTGCGCACCCTCGCTTTTCCCTAAGGAATTCAGCGAGCCAAGAACTGTTACTTCACCCGGTTGAGTACTTACTCAGGCGTCAGTAATTAGATCTGCAGCATCTTACTCTTCCCTCAACCGTCAACTTACCTTTCCATCTTTATTTTCCCTGTCGTCCCCTTTTATATAATAAGTTTGCTTCTGCATCGAGTTTACTTCCCATCAGCCAATCTCGCGGCTTTCTAAACTCCGTCGGGGCGGATCTAGGGTTATTCCGAGGGGCGGATGCAACTCTATTGTGATGACGGCTTGTGAATTCCAACAAGGGAAATGTTGTTTTGGATAATACTTTTATGACTAGATTGCCCCAACAATGGCAAAATAATTAATTAAAAATCTTTTTCATCATTTTCCAAGCTAAACCAGTTAGAGTTTGAACAATTCAAGTTTTGTGGTGCACTGGCAAAATCATATTCTTGAATTGAATAAGAATAATATCATTTTTGATCCAAGAAAATGTGTAATAAAATAAAGTAGTGTTGTTTTTTGATATTTATTTTATTGAAATTGGCAACCGCATGTAAAATGTTTCATTTAATTTATTAAGACTATTTGATAATTAAATATATTGCTTTCTTATGTTCAAAGATATATTTTTGATTATAAATTATCTTTAATTAAAATTAATGAACAATTTATTAATTCAAAAATAAACATTCATTTATTATTCAAATTACATTTTGCTCCTTCAAACTCCTTTCATTAATTTTTCTCAAAAAGAAGAGTCTGATTCAATTAAATTTACTCCAAAGTTTTGTAGCAAACAGAAGCACTGATTAAACGTAAAAAATTTTAATCTTTAAACTTAATTAAATTTACAAGACATTTACCATGGAAAAAATTCTCGGCAAAATAAATTGCTCTGTATTAGATTAGTCTAGCTGGAATAAGATAGCATTTAAAGATGTTTGAATTCACAAGCTGACAATTTTCTCCACTTCATCTACATTTTATTTGTCGCACTCGTTGCGTTCAATTCATTAACAAAAGACGGCTTGATAAATAAAAGCATTACTCACGCAGTGGCGCTGGCGGAATGAATGCATACCGAGTCGACAAGGACCGAAGAGAAGACGTAGATAAGATCGGCGGGTGTCCCCGCGTTTTAGTGGTTGAGCAGCAGGGAGGCAGACACGGTATTAATGTTCCTCTTGAAGGCAAAACATTCACGTTAAGACATAGCACCAGGAGTAAGTGGTGTGAGCTGGAGTAAACGTGGTCGTGTTACAGCCATCGTGTATTAGTTATCCAATCTTTCTGACACTGTAGGTGTGGCTGTCACTTGATGGGCCACGACTGACCTCTGTTAAATCGCTAGTTTCATGCCACTTGACATACAGTGAATAAGAAGTCTCACTATTGTTGTGATGGTAGTGGTAACAATGAACAATAGATTCTATCTTTAACTTTGCACTTCTTAGATCCACTCACTGTTACTGAACTTTCCAAGTCTTTTTCAATTTATTTATTCATGTTTCTGTTACAGGAGGATGTTTCCAACCTGTCGAGTATCTTTCAATGGACTTAAGCCTGATGGTCGGTATGCTGTTTTGATGGACATAGTACCAGTAGACAAGAAAAGGTATCGATATGCTTACCACAGAAGCTCATGGCTAGTGGCAGGAAAGGCTGATCCTCCAGCTCCAGCAAGACTTTATGTTCATCCGGATTCTCCTTTCACTGGAGAACAGCTTAGAAAACAAATTGTTTCATTTGAGAAAGTCAAACTGACCAACAATGAGATGGATAGACATGGGCATGTAAGTTTCAAAACTATTCTCTACCTTCTGTACCAGTCTACCACACCTGCAAATTATTTAGCACAAGGAATCCAATTTACTGAAAGCTTTAAACTTCAACAATTTGAAATAGAATTTACTAAAAAATAATCAACGTTTTAGTTTGTATATAACAATAAAATTAATAAAAAATTAAGATAATTTTATAATTGAATCTCTTGATCTTTACTTTTAAAGCTTTAGCTAAAATAAGCTTATATTAATTTAGCTTTTATAAAATATTTTAGATTTTTAATTCAATAAATTCACAGTTAAATTTGATAATTCAATTCAATCAGAATGAATTTTTCATCCTGTGCAAACTAACTAGAACTTAAAACATTGATCATAAAATTAAATGAAACACTTATAACTTTGATAATTATTAATTCCATCTGCTTTTATTAAGCATAACGTTCACGTTTATTTTCACTCAAATTAAAGTATTTATAGGAAAATTATCAGACGACAATTATTTATACTCACAAAATGATTTTACATCTTGTGTATATTAATGAATCTAAAGTCAGTCGATTAATATTAAGACTATTTTAAACCCTCATGCTTGTGCAATAATTTATCAAAAATCGTATCTGTCAGAGGTTAAAATCTAATAAAACTTGGAAGAATAAATAAATGATTTTACAAAGAGAAAAGTTTGGGAATGCAAATATTACTGTTTGGTTATTTGAAAATTCGAAAATATTCCTTGGGGAGTGAGAACAAATGATGTTTGATTTGGCCCAAGCAGACGTTTTTGCTTGGAGGTAATGTAAGGAAGTAAGAAGGGTGGGTTATTTGTCGACCGTTTTTCTCTCAGATGTAAATTCTTTGACATTTGGAAATTTTACAGCTGGTACTGAACTCGATGCACAAGTACCAACCACGGATCCACCTGGTGAAACGGCCGGACTCGGGTGCCAAGGACCCGATAGAGGATCTTGAGCGCGAGCCACACAAGACCTTCATATTCCCGGAGGCCATTTTCACCGCCGTCACCGCCTATCAGAATCAGCTCGTAAGTTTTATTTACTCCCCTTCATACGTCTGCCCCTCTCTTGTCTCTTTCACTCAAGAGCTACCGTTATCCTTTTTTAGTCTCTGTGAACCTTCAAGCTTGTATTCAAGCTGGATATAAGCTTTTATTTTTCCTTGACAGAATGCGTCCTTCCTTCAACCTTTTGCTTCTATCTCTCATTCTTTTTCTCAACAACCTCCACGGGATGGAACGGGGAATTAATTCGCTTCGGTCACTCCAGGCAAGGCGCGAGCAGACGTTGACGAAAGAGTTATATGCTCCTGCTTGAATTTTTATTAAACACATTTTTCTGATCCTCTTCTTCATCTTCCGTCTACTCAAGACATTTAAATTGATTTTTTGCGATAATCTCAAAATGCAAGTGATTAATTCTTCATGGGTATTATTGCTTAAAGACTTTGACTAAAGACTTGGCTAAAATAATATCTACTTCCAGTTCAATTTCTGCTTTGTACAAATGAATAATATTGCCCCGTTGGCTGTTGATCTTTGTTAGCTACCAACCATTTGAATATCAATTAAGAAAAGAAAAGTCATTTATCAGATGATTTTCAAAATCAGAAAAATCAATCTTGATGATTGATGCAATCTAAGAGGAAAAATAGTGAGTGTTATGGCTCATTTTTCTCCATAAATTCAAAAATATTTTTAGACTTGGTCTATAGTAGATGATAAAAAATATGTAAAAACAATCTATTTCTTCCTTCAGTTTTAAAAACCCTTCCGTCTTAGTCTCCACAAGTTAGACAGCAGGACTCCATATTACCATATTTCACGATAGTCGTTTAGAATGGTAACGACTTGGGTGGTCTGTGCACATCAGGCCTAATGTTGCATTCTCAACATCTCAGGGAGACTAGGCACCATGAATACTTGCTGAAGAAATGCTTAAAATGTAACTACACATTCCTCTCCAATCCTCATTCACCAAAAATTCAAGCAACGCAATAAACTTGAAATAAATTCGGTCAATAATTAGACTTGGCTTGGTGTCTCCATGGATCAGGAAAGTTTTCTTGGGCATTTCTCTCAACGCAAGGAAAAAAGGTGGAAATATAGAAACGATGTTGCGAACGGGTGGTCTACTTCCTCTCTTTCTCGACGTCTTCCTGACGTTTATACGACGACAACAGTCCTAGCTGTTGATGATGATGATGAGGTGCGAAGAGATGCGCCAGCAATTACCCAGAGTTTCTTGGTCTCTTTCATTCTCACTTTCTTCGTCACTTTTCACGTTCGTTTCTCTCAACTGTCATTATCGTCTTATACACTCTGCACTCGTGTACACCATCACAACACCACTGGACCAGTTTTTTATTAGAATTTTTTTCCATTTTAAAAATGCCTCAAGTCATGCGTTTTCAATTTTAAAATAGAAACTTACAAAAGAACAAGTATGTATTAAGTTACATTAGCCCACTAACAATGATGCGATCACTTCTCAAAACAGATTGATGGAATAATCCTTAAGAATTTTGACACGATAGCCGGCAGCAATTCGCACGTCGGCATTTCTTATGTCTGTTCGCTTGCCGAAACGACCAAGTGGCCGGTCGTTTAACAGCATTTTTTGCTGCTACTTCCCGTGAGCGGGTCCAAAAGAGCAAGGAGACAAGAAAAGCAGAAAAAAAAGAATAAAAAATATCTTGAAAAAAAATTAAAAAATAAACCTAGACATAGTGTATCGTTGCAGTGAGTTTTTGCTTCCTTCCTCTTAGACGACGCACTCCAGTCCCTCATAACGACCTCGCGACCAACTCGATTCGTCTTTCTCGCTTGCGCCAGTCATAATTCATAAGTTAACTGCTCTCTCTTCCCCTTATGTACCATTTTATTCGTCTCTTTCTCATCCGTTCTCTTCATCGTTGCCCGATGTCGCGTCTTGTCATTTCTTCAACCGTTAGTCTATTATTCTCATGCAAAAATCTCGCAATTCGGTTTGCACGCATCTATTCTTCAAGAGGAAGAACAGTTGAAGGAGAATTGCTGGATGCTTGTCACTATAAACGATGCCATAAAGTCTTATGGAAGAGTTTATCAAGGAAAAAAGTGGAGATTTTATTTATATCTTATGTAAAAATGTTTTACATGAGTGTATACATCATTTACATAATTTATATGCATGATAAAATTTATACAGAAATATTACTCTATAAAAATTTGAAAATCATTTTTTAGTTTATGAAAATTAAAGCTTTTTTTTCTCATTTTTTAAAATATAATCTTTAAGAAATGTATTACCTTGAATTATTTGACATTCTTTTGGGTTAAATTTTGGAGTATTGGTTAAAAATGTCTTCTTGAAACTATGATAAACATGAGAAAAATTTGTTGACTCACTAATTGAATTCACAAATTGACAGATTATACTCTATGTTCACTGTCAAGCAAATGAACTCAAATTTTCTTTAAATATATAAAAGTAAAAATAGTTTGTAATTTCAATTTAAATCTTAACTAACTAATTAGTTATAAATATAAAAAAAAGTATATATTAAATTTATTGATGATATTTTTTTTTTTTTTTGTAATTTAAGCAATCAAAATTCTACAATAAATGATCTTCAACATTAATACTTGGTTTTTAATTTCTAAAAATGATTTTACAAGAGTAATAAATTTAAAAATGCAGTGCCATTGAAGAAGAAATAATTAAAATCACTCTTAATAGAGCAAGACAAGTAAAAAATATGTGACTTTAATTAAATAATTCAATTACTATTATTAAGTATTACAATTATGTTAATTAGTTTAAAACTATAAAAATTAATTAAATTTTCTTGACATATATATATATATATATATGTATGTACTACAAATTAAAGCTCAAGAGTATTATAAAGCTGAAAGTTACACCCTTTTTGTGCTTGGTATTTTACTCCACCAGCTCACGCTCGTTAATCTCAAATCACCATCGAAAATAGAGTCTCTCTGCTCTCCAAAATAAGCTTACACGCTTCAGGTGGCGAATGTCCGCAGTTGATGGATAAATAGACAGGCCTTGGGTAAACATATTGTTCGCCTTGGATGACAAAAAGGCACTACAGGTCATTTCAAAGATACCATGATTTGCTTTACTAAAAAGTATCAATTTTGATATTTGGCTTCAAAAGTTGGCTCTAAGCCAGTTTATTTAATTGCCTGTTAAAAGTAGAAAATGGTTTTTTCGATTTAACCATCAATTACTGATGTTAATGTGTTGTACAGATGTGTTGTGTTCGAGTGAGTCAATTTTTTTTTTCAAGTAATTTATCGATTTTGGTCCATATTTTTCACATAAAAAATAATAGGCTGGTACAACTTCATTTTTGCTCATTAATATAAATTTTAAAAAAGTATTTTTAAATAACATTTAAAATTTAATATAAGTTTATTATTAAATATTTTGCTTAAACGAATCTCTTACATGAAATATTAATGAGAAAATTCAGTTATTGTAGAATTATAAATTTTTTTATTATATGCATCATAAATAATGAATGATGATTTATTAAGGGTCATTATAGAATAAAAAAATCAAACTATTCATTAACATAAAATAAAGATTTCAATTAATAAGGTAGCACGAGTCAAATCTTCAGAGAAATTATAACTGATGGCTAAAATCATAATTTCACTGATACATTTTGAAGATGAATGCTTAGGCTTTGTCTATGTCATATTTAAGAATACATTACAGACCTCTAAATTAAATATTAATGATTGAAAATTATAATCCTGACAGTCACATATGATCAGAAAATTTCTACTTTATTTATTACATCAATAATTCAGAAAACATAACAGAATAATTATTCAAACAACTTTTCAAAATTGAAATATTATTACTACACATTCTATTTACTCATAATTCCACTTTCCAAAATACATCCAAACTATTTTTTACATCAATTATAAATTACATTTTATTAATAATCTTCAATTAATCCACAATCTATTGACTCATACTACTTAAACAGCTGATGTCTGTCAATGAATATGGTAACATTTTAATCCATGCATTTGTATAATAATTAATCCCAACTTATCATAGCCAATACATTTATTTCCAAGCTTTGATCAAATATAAAAATATTTTAATAATAATTATTGGAAAATGTTGGAATTCATTGAATAAAAATCAGAGTTTAATGTCCAATAAATAATATTTTGTCTTCTACCTCTTAACAAATGTCAAATACAAGTGCGATTGACCTCTGAAAGCATATAAAAATGCATACCTCAGATTCTCTATAAGCAGGTCGATTTTTTTAAGTGTAGGCGAGAAAGTAATATAGTACGTGATGCGTGTTAGCGCACGTGAAACAGGGACTTGAAGGAGGAGCCGATGGTTTTAGTGGCTGCAGGCGTCGGCGGTCGAACGAAAGAAAACATAAATAATCGCGTTCAAATGAGACAGGAGGCACTTGGAACCACACAAGAAGACTTCCCAATCATAACCGAGCTATATTATGCTGTTGATACTTTAGCTCTCTCATTTACAGTTGTATTTCAGTTGTTTCCCTCATTCATAAACTCTACTAATTCTCCAGCTAATCATGTGTCACTCATTTCCTTTTTCTTTGTCTTTTCTAAATAAATATCAAATTAAAATCATATGTGACTAAAGTGCATCATCATTGGCAGTGACCCATAACATGAGAACCGCCTTCGAATTTGCTTTCATCATCTTGGCCACCGTGCTTGCAACTTAAACTACTTGGTAGCCACTGCAAGTTGACTCCCTCAATGAGCGTGTCTCTATTAAATCTATTATTAGAAACCTCAAGTACTGTAATTCACTCACACCAGTACTTCAATAAGCCAAATCCCTTTTCATTATATCACATAACTTTATCTTTAATAGCCAACAATTCTAGTTGCATTGGGTATTTTATGCAGAAATAAAAAATAATTTTTAATGAAAGGGTTATTATTGAGGAATGAATTTAATATACATTTTTTCAATAGAGACGACTTTTCTTCATCTAACTGCCAGTATTTTTATTAAGTAATAGGAAGAGCTAACATACAACATCATAAGAAGGTATTGAAAATTAACAGTCATCTTTAATCAATTTGTTAAAAGAAAATTTATTAGAATAATTACAAGTTATATTTATTATTTCCAGTTGGTTTTTATTCATTCATATGAAATCATAGATAAATGCTATTATCATAACTTTTTCAGTGAAAAAGGTTGTAGCTAGCAATAATCTATAATTATTCAGAGAATTCAAGGATTAATGACTGTTTAAATATGAATTTGTATCATTTTTCTTGACCAATAGAAAAATAATTGATAAAATTATGACTACAAATTGCAATATTTAGTTTACCTTCAAGTTAATAAATGATAGGTGACTTGGTTTTTGATGACTAAATACATTTTAAATATCTCATATTACCTTGATTTTTTTAATATAATTCCCTAGTAATTTCTATCAATTACTCTTGATATTTTCAACTCTTTAATATAATGATTTTATTTCTATAGATTGTTTTTCATACGTTCATAACAAAAATGCATTTATCAACAATAACCTAATTATCTCTCAAAGACTGAAGCATGAACAAATTAAATTTTCATCAATGTTAATTTTGTCTGTCATATCCCCTTCAGACACTCACTTAGTCAAAAATGAATGATTCCCATCCAGTTCTATTCTCCTCATCTCCTAACCATTTTTCTCAAAGTAAATTGCAACAAGGAAATGAGTCGAGTTCTCAGTTGCCTCCAACGTCAACGAAGCCGTAAACTGTACCATCCGCAAAGCACATCTTTCTTCTCTTTGACGTTGTACACACTCAAAAGGGTGTGTAAATTCATTGCATTCGTTATTTTTCATTCCTGTACAATCGCTTATATTTCGCAATCATCAAAGACATGATACTTTGCTCGACTGTGGCAGTAGACTGTTGGAGGTCCAGTATCTTATTTTCTTCATCACGTTTGTTCTCGACGTTGATCGTAAAATTTCAAAGTCCACGTCGTGTACGTCTTCGTCGAGGTGGCATGTGAATCGTTCTCCCATCACTGGTGGAAGATAGACTTGAGGGAAGTGGGCCAGATGTTTGGCTAATGATGTCAGCGGAATCGTAACCCAGACCAAGCCGGGCGGTTTAGCTTTCAGAGCTTTGAAGGAAAGAGTCTTATTACCCATCAGACATTTAGGGTGGTGGCGTTGCACGTGCTAGTATATTCTAGCGTTGCAAGCCGCGAAACCAGAGGGTAATTGGACCACCCACTACTACATACACTCTGCTTCCTCATCATCTCTTCCTTCCGATTGTAGAGACGTTTGTAACGATAAAACGGAAAATAGGTTTTACTAGTGTATGTCACGTATAGTAGCTCAATTTACTAGAAAAACAAACTCATGACATGATGTAGGGGTGGAAAGAAAAACTCTTCAGTATGTATTTTAACTAGTAGAAATGCCTTAAACTATATTGGTGGTCTTATTGCTGCAGTAGGAGGGTTTAACACACTCTTAAAGTATCTGTCAAAGAGATACATGCCACCGTATTTTGCCGGCGGGTCTAAAGAGAAAAGACCTTGACACATTACTGATGATTACATCGGGTGAATGATTAATGAACTCTAATGTAATCTTGATTTTATTTGTATTTATTCTTCAGGGAGGCAAGTCACTTTTTCTTCATGACAATTCAATCCCAAAAAATACGATTGTTTTATACGAATTAACACGTGTCTCACCCACGCATTATGTCTACTATTTGACTTGATTCAAGGCCACCTGTATACATCCGCCGTGCGTGTTGGGTGGGCTCCAGGGAAACGCGAGTCCTCAGACTTAGGGTAAGATTGCGTACACATTCACAACTGAGAAAGCCACCTCAGTGCATGTAGCTGTTTGAGTTTGGCTATGTTAGTAACTCCGCGGATTTAAAGAGGATATTGGGCATCGTATAACTCGACACCGTGCGTCACCAACACAACATATGAGCTGGTGTAGAACGAAAGAAGCAGTGAATCACGTGGAGAACTGGTAAGCCTTTAACAAGGTCTTGGCTTCTAAAGATCCAGTGTAATTCAATCCAGATCGATAACGAAAAAGTTATTGAAGATTGATAATGTTAATTAACTTGTATATTATCCGGTTTTACATGTTTTCTTGCTCCCCTAACTACGCCAACCATGTATATATATATATATATATATATATAGTTGAATTAGTTTATATTTTAATCTTGATTTAGAGTGCGATTATTCAAGACTGCAGGGATTTGTCGCACTTGACAATAATTGAAACGATCGTCGGCCAATCTCAATTCCCCCTCATCATATATATCATACCAGATATCTCTTCTTTCTCATTCCTACCCTTTTTTGTTTTGTCACCCTCGCCTTCTAATTTTACGAGCCGTTGACTTCCGATCGATTCTGGAGATGAGTAGAAAATAACAGAGACAAAGACAGCAACAAAACTAAAATGCGAATAGATATAGTAAACTCTGTATGAGGCGTCGAGACGTCGTTTTCAGTGATACGGATCGTTGATGCTGTCGCGACGACGCTCGACACAATCCCGGCACAAATTGCCATTCGACGTGCTACCCGACGATAACAAGGACCCTGTAAGGACACAAAATAGACTGCACACCATTCTACACTCCCTGGAACTCATGATAGAAATTCTACGCGCAATAAAACATGGACGCTTGTTCTATTTGTAGGTCTTTGTATCAGGTCCAATTTCATTATTCTTTTTTACACCCCTTCGTTTTAGTTCCAGTTCTATCTTGATTGTTATTACTACATAAGCACCAGCTACCTAATGTCAATCAATCAATCTTCTTATCTTCTGATTCCAGATAACTAAATTGAAGATAGACAGTAATCCGTTCGCCAAAGGATTCCGGGATTCTTCGCGGCTTACAGACTTTGAGAGGTAAGTCCTGGTTTCTTTATAAAAAATTTTGAATTTTCATAGAATTTTTAAAAGTCAAGGTATACAACTTTTTGTTAAATATAAGAAATTTCATGATCATTAAATCAAAACAAACAAGTTTGATAGAAAAAATATCAAGTATTTTCAAAGATAAATTAGTTAATTATCAGATTTATTTGAATTATATTTCTTAATCTATATTAATTACTTTTTAATTCAACATAATTTCAATCTAATCATACCAGTAAATCATATTAGTCATAAAAATATACCAGAGGCAACTTGTACGCTAATAACTCCAAACTTTCTATCAATAATCAATTAAAAACTAAGAACAAAAAACATAATCAAATAGTTTTCCTTTCAGGGAAACCATGGAATCGATGTTGGCAGAACAGCAATCAATGCGATTTCCTCATCGGTTTCCATTCGAAATGGAGCAACTCCAAAGTGGAGCCAGCAATCTTAGTTTAGAGGAGAAAGCGTTATGGGCTGCACGATCTCAGATTCTACTAAGGGCTGCAGCAGCTGCAGCTGTTGGACCTTATGCTCAGCTAGTGAGTCCTGCTCTGGTCTATCCAAGTGCCTCAACAGTAGCAGGATCGAGTCATCAACAGCAACAACAACACCAACAGCAGCAGCATCAACAGCAACAACAACAACTAGGTCATTTATGGTGGGCATCATCGTTAGGTCCAACGCTCTTCGCTGCTGCACATCATCATCAACAACAACAACTTGCTGCATCAGGCTCACAACAAAGTCCGCCTACTGGACCAGCTGCACCTCGACCGATATATCCTTCAGCTCTGGCATTAACTCATCATCGATTCTCACCATACCCCAGTATGACTGGTAGAAAACCATCAGTCCCTTCAGCTTCATCACCATCAGCATCAAGACGAGCTACACCTTCGCCTACTGATAGTCTTTATCGTGAAGCACAAGATCTATCACCTTCGTAGTCGTTGATTGTTCACAAGTACCCAGTGTTTTCATAGAGTTACAAATGAACTATCTGAATTTCTCAATGATTATGAGTGTAATATGAATTCGATAAGTATTTTTTGTATGCATTCCTTATAAGAGGAATCAAAGAGACGAAAAAAATGATGTGCAAATATTAAAAATAATAAACACTCTCGTCTCTCTGTGTAACATAAGCTGTATATTTCGTAATATTAATATTATTGGTGATTATTATTGCATACTGTTATCGTTATTTATGTTTTTCTTTTTTTAAAAAGATTATTGTCTAGAACGAGAAATAACCGAGAGCTATTGGTGTACGCACTTAGAATATTTATCAAAATTAAAGACAATTTAAGATAAAATCTTAATTAAAATCTCAAAACTCATAGCTGTCGGTGATGTCTCGAAAATTTGATCGCTAAAATAGTGCTAGCGTGAAACGTTATTAATTAATTATTATATTGTTAATAAATTGCTTGTGTTCCGGAAAAAGCATTATCTGTTGTAATGATAAACCGCACTGCAAGCTAATGTCCCATGTAAATAAACCCTAAAAATAAAAAAGAAAAACTCTTGTACTGAGAACTGGCTTTCAAATTATTGTTGATATTTTTATATCCATTGTAAATACCTTTGTATTCTTATATTGATTCTCGATCGAATGCTAAAAGTACTACACTGCAGCAGGTAAATTCATTAATTATTAGCTGATGTAGCTTGGAGTTTTGTACATGAATATTAAAAACCCTCAAGCGCTGAGTGATTCATTCCTTTCTTCAGGGTGGTTGTAATAGGAGGGCAAATGTTAGCGGAGCAATTTGGCTTGAACAGTTACAGGATATTTGCGTTACCGGCCTCAAAGTATCACGCGATCCACTGTCCAAGTCTGTAATTCGTAGAATCAACGAATTATGTACCGTGCAGTACTTAATGTCATGAAGAATATGCAGAGTACAATCGAATGCCATTTATTTCTGGTTGATATTCGTTGATTTATTATTCTAATTGCAGTTGACACGATTATTCAATAAATTGTTATCCAACTTTCTACCTCGGTTTATTATTATTTTATTATTGAACATCTGACGTGATGAGAGAATTAAACATGACATTCTATATTATTCTTGAACAATTTAATTCTATTTTTGTACGTACAATAACAGAATTACTTCAAATCAATGATGTTTTAAATGAATTGTTAATGACTTCTAGATGTTAAATGCTGATATCTTGAGAGCTACATGATAACGTGACGTATTAAAATACAATTTCCGGAAATTCCCATAGTCGGTTTCAATTTTCTGCTATTCAAAGACTCAAAGTTCACGTCTTAATAGTAATAAAATCATCAGATACATGAAAGAAGTCAACTATTTATGCTAGGCATCAGAATACGATGATGAAGAGTCCATGTGAAACTTCCGGCAAGTCACGAAAAGGTGTCGAGTCACTGCAGTCACGTGGTGCTAGTCTATGTGCACTGGCATCTTTTTTTCTTAGTAAATTATAGACTGTTGCGTATATGCAATATGAAAATATGGTTATGGAAGTGAAGTTATGGCGCGTTGAAACGCGGCCATTATGCGGACATGAATTAACCCGGCGTCGACGTAAATATTATTGAAGATACATTGAAGCTGGCTGGTGTTGCCCTTGAGTAGAATTAGGATTTTTCACATACTCTTTTCTGCTGCTGTAAAATTCTCAAGTGTGCCAAGGTGAGGAGAAAATAACGTAAATAATTGCTGGACGTATATACGAAGTGAGTGAAAAAACTATTGCAGGATGGGAATTAAGTAGCGGCGTTTTAATACGAAATGAAGGCATTATAAAGCCATTAGGATCCAACTCCTCCTTTTTTTCATTTATTCTTCTTTTACATTTCTTTTTCATCGTTTTCCTCGTCTTCTTACTTCTCTTCTCCTTCTTCTCCACCTATAAGCTAGCGTTTTTAACATCCTTTTGCAGTAGGTGTGCAACGCTTGCGTGTTAACGTACATCAACTCTCTTTATTTGAATACACAAAACATTAACGGCTTCGTCAGTGTGCAACTAGCTTAGTACAGATGAGAAGGAAGCAACCAAAGACTATGAATTACACTATTGCACATATAGATAGTTTTCGAGGACAAACGAGGATATTGTTGGAGTAAGAATAACATGCAGAGAGTGAGAAAGCTACATCTTTCCCGACGCTTGGCCGCGTCAAGCCTAATAACAACTTGGTTAACTAAGGTGAGCTGCACCTCGATGCTTGATGCTCATCAAGCGTGTCTGTTAAATCGTTAATTACCCTACTCGTTTGAGTCATAGCGGGAATAAAGACAAATATATACCTAGAAAATCAGAATAAACAGATGAAAGAAGAAGAAGAAAGATATACAAAAGGGTAGAAACAACCTTTGGTAGAAGAATGATCGAGGATTCTTGCTGGTCGTAGACCGACTTTGAACCGCCTACTTCCGTTCGCGATAGGCACTTTATTTTATATATGAACTTGAAGTTGTTAACGTGCTACATACAACTATGATTTTTCAGTAAGAAGCTTTGATGTTTCATCTTGGAATTTTTTAACTTCTTGATAGCTTAGATGATAATTTGAGTGTATAAATGTTTCAGCATCAATAGTAATTACAAGAATGATGGATATTCAGTTATAATAAGTAGCATATGGTTTAATAATTAAAGTTCAAGAAGAAGACTAGTTTTAGAATCTAGAGAATACTAAAATGACGATCAAATTGTTTTTGAACATACACAAATAGTCATAATCTTGATTTATTGAAGTCCTTTGTTAAATAGAATCATCCAAACTCTCACTGATGATTTTTTTATGAACATCAATGATTAATCAAGCTCTAAGATTGCTGGAATAATTATTTTACTTTTTTAATAGCACTAATAATATAAGAACTTTAAGCATGATATTACAAAATGATATTCTTTATTGATTTAATTTACTTATTTTCAACTAGTGATATCAGATTGCTAAAATGAATCTTTCATTTTTTAAGTATCATGCAGTTTCATTTGTCTTGAAAATTTCAACTTCAATGAATATTAAATCTTTAAAAAATTGGATTATTAAAATATATATCAACTACTTTAGTTTAAATTACATAGTGTATCTAATTTACTTTATCTTTCTTTTATTCCAATACATGACAGCTGAAAGGTGATAATTCTACAAAAAAATAAATAGCAGAAGCAGAGCTAGGGTACATTCTAATCAAAGTAAAGCTTCATAATAAAACAACTATAAATTAAAGCAAACCTACATCATGTGTGTAATTTAGTTTTATTTCTGCTGTCAAGAGGTCTGAGCTCTTCAACACTTCCAGCAAATGAAGCTACATTGATTAATTGAAAACCTGATTTGTTGAAAAAGAAATGAAATCAAGTCAATCATTTATTAAAAATTTTTAAATAAAGCATATATTTGCATAATTGAATATTCAATAGCCACAAGATTTATTTAATTGATTCAACAAATGTCTATTCATTCAAAAAGTAATAAAATCAATTTATTTATTAACAATAACATTTCTCTTCAGTCCAATCAACTTGCTTCTTCATCCAGCTTTCATGTTTCAATAGAAATAAGTCAGCATGCTGTTGGTCTGTTGCATTGAAAATGAACTGAACACTGATAACAATATTTAATAATAAAAATATTAAAGACTTCTTTGCTCCAGAGCACACTAGAGCACCATCCCATCATGCTAATATGTTAACACGTACAATACTCATCTACTTCTTCTACTCCTGCATCTCTGATGCATCAGCATTACCCGGTACAATTATTATATATGTAGCATAGGATAGTTAATTAGAGGTAATGTGCTAACAAAAGTGGTAGGTACGTGTGATAAAATAGAGAAGGGGAATATAATGTTGCGTGTGACGCACGCGTATAAAGCAACAGACGAGAGAGAACGATTGAGATTCTCGTCTAGCTAGGCTGGCATTAATTATGTCTGCTTCACAGGTGCCAACAACTCGATTATCAGCTAGCGATCCAATCTGATCACCGGGCTTGGATTGGGCTGACTTATATACACTTGAGATATAAGAGGGAAAGAGAGAAAAGGTGCTTACATCTAAGTGTTTTACGTCAAGTTATATACATTCTCGCGTGGGTGAGACTCGTTTTACCTTTGTTGCTTGCACTCACGCATCTTCTATGAGCTTTAAAACTATCACGTAATCACGATTAGTCGCAAAGTATTTTTTACCATCTATTTAAAACAGTATGTCATCAACTTACAACAATCTCGCGTGTGATTATGAAAATTCTTTAATCAACTACAATTATCAAATAAATATCAGTTTTTTCTTTGGATAAATTGCTGAGGATATTGTGTTTTATAGTTTAAATTTATAAATCAAGGTAATTTATATTTTAATAAAACTATACCTGAGCTCATATATCAATACTTAAGTTAATGGAATTTTTTGATCACTTATAAAAATTATTAGTGTAAAAAAAATTTGCTTGATAGCTAGGGTATGTACTGTATAATCTTTTAAACTACACATTTATTTAATAAATTTAATTTAATGAAGGTAAAAGAATACATAAATACCTTACCATAGAATAAAATTTAAATAGCTTTTTAACCTCGTGTATTAATAAATAAAACAAAAAAATTTTTTTTTAATTAAAGGATGTAATTATTAAGATTCTTTTGTATGCTATAATCAACACATGTGTAAATCAACAAAGCCCTTATTTATTAATTTGTATTTATCACCAAATCAATTATGGTTTTTATTAAGGTTCATAAAACATTTTGATTTAACAGAAATGAATTAGGTATTATGTTAAAATTTTCTCACGCATGTTTTTATTACAATTTCAACTCTTCAGTGTATAAATATTTATTTTAATTAATTAATTTTTATTTAATTTTCAATTTATAGTTTTAAAAAAAAATTAGATCTTATTTATTGTTAATTAATATTTTTATTAATTTTTTACATATTATTTTTATAATGTTCTTTCGAAACCATTAAAGTTCATGAAATAAATTGATTTATTAATAATGTAAATAAACAATTAAATGTTTTATTTAAAGTTAACTCCATTTTATTGATTTTGAGTCAAAAAATCATTTGACATGATCAATTAATTTTACTCAATTAAAATAAATCTTTTGTTCATTCAAAAATATTCTCCTTATGACAGACAATTTTTTTTTAATCCAAAAAACATAGCCATTAATTTCTGCACATCAAACTAATTGATATAACGAAAATAAATCTCGAGAGAGTAAAATGGCGGATTTCGACGATGGAAAGCGTATTGATTTGGTCTCGCGAAGTTCTAAACGTGTGTGTTGAGCTGCACAAGAGTGTAGGAGAAGAGGCGGAGAGGATAAAGGAGAGATAGAGAGAGGGAAAGAGAGCTAAAGAGAGAGTGAATAAGCGAATAAACGAGAAAATTCTATGTAGACATAGCACAGCTGTGAATACCATGGATGTACAAATCGAGTGCACGCACGTACTAGCATATATATGTAAATAACATACAGATATAGATGCAGTTACCCATATTGAAGATAGAAACATAGATTTGAAAATGCGCGCGCTCAACCGAGCACGTATTAATTGATCGAATTAATTTGCAAACGTGTTGGAGCGTTTGGCTTTAACTACTGTGCAATTTGAAACGCATTCTCATATCTCGTTTGTTCGTCGATTACTGTAGGCACCTCAAACATCCTAAATTTTGTCCTCTGATTTCGCTTGATGCTTTTAATCCAGTCTAGTGCACGCTATTGCAGCTCATTGCACATAATTGATGAAATTAGTACATTTTTCAGTCGTTGCGCTGCATTTATTAACATTCTCCAACTGTAAAAATATATAATTTATATTATGTTTAAACTACAATTATTCTTAGAACTTTTTAATTATAAAATAGTCAAGTTTTAAAGCTTTAGAATAATATTTGTTTTTTAAAAAAAATAAGTTGTATATTTTTAAACTGTGAAGACTTTTCAAAAGTTGTTTCTTTTGTTATTTTATAGAAAATTAATATTTCATTTTTAGCAAAAAATCACTAAACGCGTCTAACTGATTTGTTCTGTGATTTCACTGCAAATCGTAGTGTTTTATTTTAATGTATTTAAAGTGTTTTAAAATAATGTCACACATTTAATTAACATTGCAGTAGCTTTTTAGACACTTCCAAGTACATTAAAAGTTACTACAATGTTAATTAAATGGATGGCGTCATTTTAAAACACTTTAAGTGCATTAAAATAAAACACTGCGATTTGCAATGTTAAAACGTTAAAATAATAGAATAATATTTTTTTATAAATTTGAAAAAATGATTTATTGTACATTGACTCTTCTTTATTCAACAAATTGTTGTTATTAAAAAAAGAATGACAAATTCAACAAAAGTGTACTGGAGAAAAGTGTAAATAAAACATTAGGAAGTAATTTTTTTTTTGTGAATAAGTGAATACTAGTTTTTGATTTAATAAATCAATCATTGCAAATGTCTTATAATATTTGATATTATTTATTATTTAGCAACTGATAAAAACATGATTAAAGTATTAAGTACTTTGGAGTCATTTTTAAACAATAAAGTAAATGATTGTTAATGATGTTTTCTTCATTCGCTTGAAATATTTACAAATTTCGTAAGAAAAATAATTATTCGGTAATTGGATACAAATTTTTATTATTTATTAAAAATCATTTTTCCATAACAAAACATTCATCACTACAAAAAGAAAAAAAAACCTTAAAGCTTCAACAAGGGACCACATTGTTCCTCAACCACTTTGAAATAAACTTCTGACCTGAATTCATACTTTCGTGGGCTTGATTTACAACAGTTTTGACTCGCGAAATATTTTCGACAAGCCAGCACTCCTGCTCAAGCTATTTTGACTTTCCAACAGATGGTTACGATGTAGCTACATTTATTTGAACATATCATTTACCTTAAACACAAAATAAGTTGGAAAAATGACTTATGGCATAATTGAAAAAACATTAACATGTTTGATGGGATGATTTTGAATGCTTATCAATTGAATATCGAAGGATACCTGGTATGTGATGGAAGAGATAGACAAGTTAAGGTGTTAGACTGATCCTTACATGCGGGTTCTCGAGATTTATACCTCTTGCTGAGAGATTCTAAAGAAACATATCAATGCAAGCCACGCTTCCACGTAATGCCAGTGTCTAAAATCAATCGATCATTTACTTTTGAGTGGAATTTTGGCAGTTTTTAAAATCTCACGATCAACCCCGAATAAAGACACTTGAAGGACTGTGGGTCGCCATCATATTTTTTGTATATTTTTATCCCATCAATAATCGTTGAGAACATAATAACTTTCGAGTGAATAAAAAAATCAGTATCAGTTGTTGAAAATTTCAATAATTTTTTCAACAAATTCTCATCAAAGAAGTTCAGGAAAAAATTGTTTAAATTCTTTGAAGCTAAATGTGGAATTTTATTGTCGGATGAAGTAAGGTTATTTGGTGAAACAGGCAATTTGGTAATAGACTCTTAAAAATCTCTCAAAACGTTACCTATGCACGCAGTAACGCAAAATGATGCAACCAGTTCACCACAAAAGTGGACAAAACGTAATGACACATGATTACGTGATATTGTGAACATAGGTAGTGTTTTGAAAGACTTTTAAGAGTCTATCACCAAATAACCTTACTTTACTTTACATATCAAAGCTCTTAAGTTTTTTTTAGTAAATACTAACTTCGTTTAATTTGAAGATTAATAAAGAATAATTAACTTTAATTGTCATTTAAATCCCTTGAACTGTCAAAAAAAAACCACATTTTATTTATTTTATCTATTTTTTTAAAATTTGTTTACAAATTAATTCAGTCAAAATATTTTTACATTCAATAATGTTTAGAATAGCTTAAGTTTATGATACATAATGGCTTTAGATCATATAAATAATTTCACTGATTTCATATAGAAACATGAATTATCTGTGCATTCACATTCAATTTTCGACCCTTAATTTTTTTTTATTTTTCAATTTAATTAAAAAATAAATATCCTATTGTGTAAGATCGTTTATGGTATATTTTCATCCATAAAATTGTTTATTTAACTCAAGAAATCGTTAATAATGAATAATTTATTCCAAACCCCACTCCCCTCATCTGGAAATCATCAAAATAAACTTTACTGACAACCATGACACAGTTTTATGAGGTGAAAACCGCTGACAAAGCTTGTCAAAAGTGAAAACTTCTGTTTTCACTATGTTGATAATTTCCCAGGCATTCCTGAAAAAAAAATCTAGATACCGTAAATTCAAGTTCACTATTACAGCAGAGAAGTCAAAAATTTTTATGACACCCAGTTAACGACGAGTAGTCTTTCACGCTGCGTCGTCCCAGGGGAGGATTTCACGCTTTTCAAAAATCTGGATATAATCCTAAAGTCAGAAGGATCGACTCGTCACTCAGGTCATCCTTATGTTCTACCTTTCAAGTTTATTTGTGGTACGTGGACATAGTGAAAATATTTTGAGTTTTGTGGGAGAACAAATTTTATTGTTATACGAGTCGACCAATAAATACAATAACTTTGATTTCTTCAAAAGTAAAAGCATAATAATAGCACAATTCTAGAGATGACAACACCCAACAAGAGAAAAAAACACCAAAGAGATGCGTGTAAAAGTGTGAGTTGACATCTCTAAGACACAATTAAATCATGCTTTGACAAGCAAAAAAGAAATCGCGCAACTTTAGTGTAACATAATATAAAAGATCGAATCGATCCTCAGAAGTTTCGACTCTCTTGTTTATCCTTCAACTTTTGTCAACTTGGCCTGATGTCACATCAGCAGATGATTGATGCAATAAAGATGAGGGGTTGTCATGGTTTGTCTTGTCAATCAGAGCAAAACTTCAATTCAATGATGCATATTAATATTTGCACATTAAAAAACTATTCTGCACAAGTTGAAAAAACATTGCATAAATTAGAATATTTACTACAATGATTATTATCTATAGATGAGACTTAAACGTAAATGCTTTGTGTTCTCGTGTATTTACTTAATGTAAAGTTAGTAGTTATATGACTACAATAGACATGATGCTGTCTAAATACCTTGGAAATCGTTGGTGGCCAAACGAGTGGACAAAATACGTGTGGTATCCGTGACGAAACGCGCGACTGCAGGTGGCCCACAGATGCAGGGGATTACGGGGTTTATATACCCCAGCGGGATATTGATCCTATTGTGCTGAGCGTCGAGCCAACAGTGAGAATGACTGCGAGATGTGAGAAAAGGAGAATCTCAACCACAAGAGAAATCGAAATTCATTTTCATACTTTTTTACATTCGTGATCACGAATTAATTTGCGAATATTTATTATTCGTGATTTTGGCATGTCTAAGTATCAAGAAAAGGAAGTAAAAAAATGTAACAAAAGGTATGTTTATGTTTTCTTCCTTTAATTCTTTTCATGAATAATCGCATACAATTAATAGTCCTGGTTGATCTCTTAAAAAGGAAGATGATCATTCACTTGGAATCACGCCACGTTGAGTAAGTGAACAATAAGTTACGCTTCTTTGCGCCCTTCGTAAGTATTCAGTCGTGTAGAATCTTCCTAATCTTTATTTTTATTTTCCTTTTGAGAAATCGAGTGCACAAAGCTGGAAAATAAAATATATCATATTGAAAAGTGTAACCTTATAAATGTCATCATGCTCTAATATTGTGTCAAGTGAACATAGTTATATTTGTGATTATTATGTTTAGGTGGGTATGTATTTAATGTTAAGAGAAGAATGAGGATAGTCAATCATCGATTAAGTTTACACCATCAAAGAGTACAACGGGATTTTGTAAATTCTTTGGCTGTTGTCCGTTACACTTGGAGGAGCATGAGCTGTCAGGAAACGAGGTAATTTGCCTGTCGCACTCGAGAACAAGCGCACCTTTGCCTTTGCAGTTCAAGCACGTTCGATTCTTCTCGAACTGCACGGGCGTATCACGATGGCACGCAACTTTCGGAATTATCGGTACTCGTAGGAGGTGATTTGTTGAAGAAAAGAAATTCTATCGAGAGAGCCAAAGGGCCTGAGAAGTTAATCTTTTGCAAACACGATCAACAAAGTGGGTTAAATCAGCTGTTAGCAATGAATTCAACTTGAAACAGCAGAAGAATTTCATTGTAAAGTTGATCGTATTGAAAAAAAAATTTTTAATGATTTAAGTACTTGGAAAAAAGATAATACCTTTCAGTTTTTTATAAATAAACAATAAGTAGTTTTTAACATATCATTAAATTATTATTGTTAGATAATTTTGTTTATTATTTTTAGATCTTGAATCTAACTATTTTAAAATAGTTTATGTATTTAAATAAAGTCAAGATTTGGTAACAATGAACGACACTCTCTCAAAATAAACACACTGAGGAATAAATTTATCTCATACAAAAAATATTTAATTCGATTATTAAAATCGAAATTTTAAATAGTTGCGATGTAATATTTCTTCACTTAGAGAAATTGTTAGTCACCCCAATTAAAAACGACAACTATTTCAGAATAGCTAAGGTGTTTTAATAGGGCAATAACACATGATGGTAAATACAACTATGTCAATTTTTCTCAGTGTTCAAAATTATGTATATTTTCATAAAATTTTATTTGATCAAATGAATAAAATGTCATTTCTTTTGAAACTTGTAACATTGAAACAAACGACAAAATGTGTTTTTAATAACAATATTATTGGATTAAATAAAATATTGTCTTGAAAATACTCCAAATTCTTTTTATTGATTAAATAAAAATTTCTTTTGCACTGATTTTCACTGTTGAATTTGTAAAGAGTATATTATAACTGCTTTTATTATTAAAACAATGATCGAGAATCTGTTGTTCACATTAAATTGTTAGAACAATTTTATTGTAATTTTTTTAGAAGAAACAATTGTTTGTAGAAGAATTTTTTTATTTTCTCATTAATCATTTTTAAAATAAATTTAATAAAAAATATTTTTATGGATGGTAATAAAAGTACGTTTTTTTATTACAAGAGAAACACATTTATAGTCATATTCAATTATATATAAAAAATAGATTTCTATAAGTGATATGAATTAATTGAAAACAAAAGTTATAAAAGAAAAAATGAATTTCAATATAAAACTTTAGTTCACTTAAAACATTAATCATTTCAATTTTTTATAAAAGATAAATGTAAAAAACAATTATTTATCAATAGAGACTACACTGCAAATCTCAATTGTCAAACTCATGTTTTTTTTATACATCTAAGTTTGTTAAAAATGACATCACCTACTTAATTAACATTGTAGTCATTTCTACCACACTTAAAAATGCGTTTATTAAAATATATTCTTAAAAATCAAGACAATCAATTTATGGCATTTTTTAATAATTTAAAAAATGATTAAAAAAATTATCTAAAACAATTGTCTCTTAATTTAGAATTAATTAAATGTATTCAGATGATTTAAAAATCCTTCACAACTTAATAGCTAACGTACATCAGTAAGCAAACTTCTTATTCTCTTCTTTAATTAGAAAATTCATCTTCCGGACAATTGCTACGATGCAAGTTAATCGGAAGGCTGGTAATTAATGGTAGAACGGTTGAGGAAACAACAGATATTTGGCGAGAATGGTAAGTATACCCAAGATGTAAGGAGAAAGAGAGCAAGAAAGTAAGAGAGATAGTGCAAAATAAGAAAGAGGACAAGATATATGTATAGAAGCTAAGTACGTAAATCGTTAAGAGAAGCAAATGTCGAGCAATGGCGTTTGTTACCAACGTATAATTAACTCCGAAGGACGCTCTAGTTGCTTCTGCTTGAAAAGAGAGGCTGGTCTCCTTTTATTCCTTGCACCCTCAGGGAGACAAAAGGGAAGACATGATTAGGAGACTTAATGGTTTCCTACTCAATTATCTCGCAATCGTCTTAGCTTTCTGCTCAACTATTTTTCGACAACTTTGACATCGCTTAAAAGTTGATTTATATTTCCAATGACCGGTTGAGAGATATGTGACGGTCGGAACAGTATCGCGAAAAGAGGCTCGGAAGGATGAAGAGAGGCTAACCGGGCGGATGTGTCTGAGGTAATTGAGGCTACGGGTCATCCGGGTCGAAGGAGTCACGAGTCACGAGTGAGTGGCCGCGAACAATGCCTTCACCCTTAGACTTTTCTTCTCTTCCTCCTCCTCCTCCTTAACTTCATCTCCTTCGTCTCTCTCATCTTCTTTCGCTCTGTTGCATTTCTTCTGATCACTTTTGAATCGGCAAAGTTTCCGAGAGGACGTTCTCGCAGGATCTTACACTCTTGATATCACCACTACTTATTAGATTTGATCCGAACTTTTGATTAGTATTGAAACAAACGATTATTTATGGCGCCAGTCATTATGAAGCCGAGCTCTGACTCTCTTGTCTGATGACCTGAGATATATGATGTACTTCGTACCCAATGCTAGAGACTCGTGCCGGCCTCGGGGAATATTATTGAGAATGAGACACACTGGGTGTGAGGGTAAAAATATATCATGATTTTATAGCTTAGTTGTACGGAGAGTTTTTTTTGTTATTCGTTCATGTGAGAATTACTATACGAAGAGAAGAAAAAATTATCTTTTATAACGAGAGTAAAAATTGCCTTAGAGTGATATGGATTAGTGAATGAGATTGAATAAATTAATAGAGGAAAAAATATTTAATTATCATTTCACACAACCGAAAGGCACACTGCAAATCCCGAGATTTCACAATGGTGTTAAAATAACACGCATAAAGTGTGTTCGATATAAAATGCCCATTAACAAACTATGCATAATTTGTAGACACTTTTTACACATTTTATAGTGTGTGAAAAATCTATAGTTTGTTTATGGCATTTAACATTGAAGAGGCTTAGTGTGTTAAGAAATGTTTACAACTTTGATTTGCAGTGCATAGACAGTAAAAAAATGTATACAGAAATTAATTTCCAAGGGAGGATAAGATTTTACTCAAACTATCATATAAGTAATGTAATTTTGACCCTACCGTGAGACTCATAAAAATTATTTAATTTTAAAAGAGTGCTTTCACTGCCAATCCCGAAAAACTCAAAATTACCATAGTTCGTTTATGATGTTTAACACATGGATTTGCAGTGTTTTAAATATAATATATTTGTCCTTAACATCAAGTGAACGCAAAGAATGATCTTTCATTTGCCTGAAATATTTTAAATAATGAAATAAAATTTAGGCTTTAATTTTTGCTTTGTTTATATTTATATGTCTGGCTTTATTGATAACAAAAAATGAAATACTTTGAGTATATTAAGGATAAAAAAAAATATCGTGATGATTATTATCAAAAGAATTAATAAAATGATGATTTTTATGACTTGGAAAATTATTTTTCATATTTTCTGCACCATAAAGGTTTATGATATTCAATTATTATATTACAGGGTTTCAGGATGAAGAGCTTCAGGCTGCTTGCAAGAAATTTATTTTAATTTATAAATATTTAATAAAAGCTTTTATTTCAAGCTAAAAATTTTCATAAACTTAATATTTTTTTTATCTAGTAGTTTATTTAATGTTTTTTTAAGCTAATTTATTTTTAGTATTTAATAAAATTCACTTGAATGAGTGATCATTTTTATCGAGAATTTAAATTATTTAATGAATTATTATCCTTAATAGTCTTGAAAATTGCATGTTGTCACGTCAATCTAGTGAATTCTACGTTGATGTTCCTTAAATTATTTTCTCATTATAATGTTTGATGTATTCCGTAGAATGTGAAAAGAAATTGAGCTTACAAATTTCAAAGTATTTTTAACAAATAAAAATGTTTAAAATATACCCAATCATTTATTTGAGAATAATTTTTTTCAAAATAATATCAACTTTTGAAAGATCGTTGAAATTAATTATGAACTCCAACTTTCAACATGTTAATAAATCTTTTACTCTTTCACTTCAACAAATTTGTTAACAAATTGTTTTAGAAATAGCCTATCAGAGACTTTCTATTTTGGTGAGAAGAAAAATCCAAGGTAGATAAAGGAAGGAAGAGTAGAATTAGCAATTGAAGATTGATTTTTAAACTCCTTTAGAGAGAAAAGAAAAGATTTCTCCCACGCTATAGACTATGTCGGACGGAGCAATCGAAGACAAATTAGTATTGCGTGATGTGCGCGTCGATCCTTCAATATAGCGGAACAGCTATAATAGTACTTGATATTTTTTGCTTTTAAAACGAAGGAATAAAGTGAAAAGGTTAAAAAGGAATTTTTTTGCAACTTTGATAAATGTACATTAATGACTAATGGACATCTACAATTATTGCGACGAAAGGCTGCAGTTTTCTTTTACAGACGAACGAAATGTAAGATGGATTGCGTGTTTCGCCTTATTATTACGCCATTAAAAACGTTTCTCGCTGGAAGGTGCGAGAATTCGCGGTTCTTTTAAGATATATATAGAAGATGTGGACGAGTTTCAGGTATAAACCTAAATAGCAATGCCACCCTACACTTGAATTGGCCCGAGGCGTAAATGCTACAACACCACAAGCATCTCGCGGTAGGTGCGGTAGCTGCTTTAATGTTCTTGCACTTAAGGAAATAGCGATCATGTTGCCTCCTCTCTGTGATATGCCCACCGGAAATGTGAATCAAGACTATTATATGAAATGTTGGCCGACGGCTGTACATCAACACCTTTATTGTAAGTCGCTACTGTCTTCAGACAGTTCTTCATGTGTGTATGGAGACGATTAACAGTTGGATTTGACGAGGCTGATGGTGATGCTGCAAAAAATCATGGAAAGGAATTAGAGTACTTGGGAGTTGATTTAAGTGTGTTTATTTACTTCAAGTGGATGTTGATGAGACAAAGGGGTTTCAAATGTTTTTTTAGAAACTACTAATTTTATACCTGAGATTTTTTTTTTATTACAAATAATTACTTATTGTTTAAAATAAAATAATCGTTGTGTTTCTAGAAAGTTTGTCAATAATATCAGGAGTTTATGAGCAAAAAAATAAGAAAACTTGTTGAAAATTACTTTTTATTTTTTATAAAAAAGTTTTCTCAACCTTCTATTTATTTATTAGTATGCATTAAAATGCTTGAAAATAAAAATAAATTTCACATTTTAATTATTTAAACAAAGTGTTGATGTTTTTTTTCATGAAGTTTATTATTTTAATTAGCAATAAGAAAAAATATTAATAAGCCTTGAAATTAAAGTAAGTTTTTTTTCAAGTGAGAATAATAGTATTCGTAACTGTCTTAAAAAAAAATATAAACCACTCTGATGATTTTCAAAGCTTAAATTATTTACACTTTACAATTACATACCCACACGCATTTCAAATATTTTTAATATTTTTATTCATCATGTCAGAGAAAGTAAAAAGTCGCAGACTGCAACAGAGACAAATGAGTTTTATCACGACGGGATCTAAAAGGCTCGAAGCCAGCCCCTGACTAATTTCAAAAAATATGAGAAGATGTGTGGTATTCGAACTCGTTTTATCGCTGATGATCTTTACACCAATGCATTCAACCAATTTGTAAAAGATCGACAAAACAAGTTTAATGGTAAGAAAAGGACAACTGAACTAATCTCTGTCTTCACATGCACGGAAAAAAATTATTAAAATTATTAAAAATTATTAATTATTAAATTATTGTTACATATTATTTCTCTGTAATCTTAACGGAAAAATTTGTAGGTATTACAACTTTAGTTTTTAATTATTTACTCACGATTTTTTTACAATATATTAAAAATATCAAGATTGATTTTGATGTCCGCTGTACTTATTTTCATTTTAACTTGAAGGCTAGAGTTACTAGTTTAAATGACATTCTAAATTTCTCCTATGACATTACGTAATTTTTTGTTATACTGAGGAAAAAAATATAAAAATCAATTGGCACAATGTGTGATGTTTTTATAATACCTTTCTTCTGTTTGAAAATGAAAAGCCTTCAGTGAAAATCACAATCGTGTGAAATTATTCTTTTTAAAACTAGTGTCGATATAATACAAAAAGAGTTACGAATGTCAATTTCATCTAGTTGACTTGACATAAAACATTAAAAATTATCAGGTATATAAACCATTTAGCATTTAAATGATTATTGTTGTAAACTTTCATTTAATCAAAGAATCATTTTTCTTCTTTCTATCGATTATTACTGTAGTTGCAGTAGCTTTTTTTTTCTTGGTTGTAATTGCAGACCAAAGTTGTAACACCTACAGATGTTTTTTGCTGAGCATACAAAAAAAAATCTGTAATAGTAATAAACCAAAAATCTTCTGCTGTTATAGATAATTTTTTTCTGTGTATAATAAAATTACTAGACTTCTTCAAAAAGATCAATCAAGTCCCAAATTCTTTCTGGGTTAGTAATACAATCATAAATTTTTTTCTCCCTGTAATAAACTCCAATTAATTTCTACTCAAGCCAAACATCTTTTTAATCTGATTATAATTACGATGATTAGATATATAATGTAGAAGTCACCTGCTTAATGTATTAGTCACCACAAAATGATATTCTCTGGGTGTAAACCAAAAAGAAGTACATATCATTGAGACACTCTTGGTATTATAATTTATCTTTTACCATAAGTATAATGTTTTGAAAAATAAATACACCCTTGGTCATCTTGTGAATGATTTTTCACAGCTTTTCACAATATTTTTGTTTAATTTTAGGCTTTTAAGGGATTTTTAAATATATCTTCGAATCTTTACGTGTAATTGCCACTACTTACATGCTTTTTAAAGTTAATCATAGATTTTTCCAAATGAAAAAGAAAATAATAACAGGTTGAATGAGAACAATAAACTTTCTCTCTGAAGGGAATATTTACGAAATAATTAAATCATTTCTTGGTAAATGATTCATGCTACTCACTGTAAATCGTAGTGTTTTAATTTAAAATACTTGAAGTCATTTTAAAACACTTTAAGTATTTTTTTTAAACACTTTAACAATTTATTTTCAAGTTAAATAATGAAACTTACATTACTTTTTAATTAATACATAAATGAGAAAGTATTTTATTCAAGTTCAAAGTGTTTTTGCTGCCAGAAAATCAATTTGTCAATCCTTAAAAATAGTTTTCAATATATAACATTATTTTTGGAGTAAATTGGACCTAGAACTCTAGTGAGAAGTGATAACATTGCAAATCCAAATGTTTACAATGTTAAACATCATAAACGAGCTATAGTAATTTTGTAGATGACTTTGAAACGTTTCTTGCCGTTTACCAAAATGCTCTAGTTTATTCGTGGTGTTCAACATTGTAAACATTCAGGTATTTTATTATTAAACACTTTAAAGGTTTTATTACGAAACACTTGAATTTTTAGGGATTTGCAGTTAACTGTATTAAAAAAATTACTAATTCTTTTTTTCTCATTTTTTTAAGACAAATGTCTCCAAGTTTAAAACATTTTCATTGACAGCAGATCATTTAGAAAAAAACAATTCAATTTATTCATTTAAATAAAAATATTTTTCTGCATTTTAGACTTTTTTATAAAAAAATATTTTAAGCGATTTCAAAATAAACGTTGATGTCTCCAAGTCTAAATTAATCTATCAAACCCAACAATTCAATTTATTTCCCAACATGTTGAGTCTATATTTATAATCCTTAAATTTTATAAAGATGAATAATTAAACTCGAATCACTGATTTCTAATGTTTATTCATGTTTGGAATCCTACACAGTAGAGAAAAAAACAATTAATTTTATAAAATTTAATTGACTATTTTATTTTTCATCCTTGAAATCGATTTGTGTTATACACAGCATATTACATACATAATACATAGCACTAGGGAGTTTATATACGTACCAGGTTGAATCGTGGGTGTTGCGAATTTAGCGCCGCGTGGCACCTTCTAACCCTCTGTCTCGCTTCTTCACTAGTGTGGGAAAAGGGTGGCACGTGTCCTTGGTTGGTCCATGGGGTTGCCATAGCGATGTAAAAGCTCGAGAATTTCCTGGCGCGCTTGCGTTGTATATACCAAACATAGTATAGAGTCGAATGCACAAGGGTGGATAACTATTCGGAGATAAATGTAATGTAACGTAACGAGAGAGGCGGGCATCGCCCATCTACTCTATTGTGGTACGACTAACTGACTCTGCCCTAACAATTTGTCTAAAAGAGATGCGCCCTGTCACCCCGTCGATTCCTCTTTCCCTTTATCTATAGTTTCATCTCTTTCAGATTTATTTTACCTGCATTATGTCTTTTTCTCTGTTGCCACATCCATATTTTTCATCATGTTTATGACATTTTTATTTCTCCCGCACTTTGCGACCGTTTTAATTTTGTATTTTTCAATTGTACTCCTCAAGCGCCATTTTACGGCTGATAATAAATATGCAAAGGATGACGCAAGGTGTTTCGGGATGCTGATGATTACTAAAGCAGCTTCAAGTGATGGCCTAGGATCCATCAGAGTATGCGAATGACTTTGCAATGCATGTTACGGTTGTTACGACAATCTGCTGCTCCTCATCCTCTTAATTCTTTTGGTTGCGCACGCGTGACACAACACACCTACAGTAGTGCGTTGTGGTCGGGAGAAAACAGTAATTCGTGAAACACGTCTGGAATTGATCCTTATTTCGCATTGGTAGCACATGCTTCTCGCGAATTATCCAACAGCTGGTGTTTCACCTTTCATACATATTTGTGGTTTGGCCATTTTGCTAACAATGTTCTGAAATTTTTGTTCAATATGTAAGAAGATGAAGAGAAGATGCACGACAAAGACAAACCAAGTATTGGATAGATTGAAAAATAACAGCTGAAAAATTGCTTTTAAACGAGTATCATTTTTGGAGCAAATTACTCCAAAATGTGGCGTGCTGTTTTTTAGTATTTCAATTAATTCTTTTTTTGGCAATAAAAAGAAAAATAGAGTAGCTGAATAATAATTTTAATTTGAAACAATTAATGAATGCTTTAAATCATAAAAAATGGCTTGGACGAATAAAATTGATTTATTTAAACAAATAAAATAATTATCTTTTCTTAAACACTTTTTCAATCAATTATTTATTGAATCAATGTATTGGATTGATTGTAATGGTATTTTATCAATGAGAAATAACATTTTTTAAAATAATAATCTTTAATTAAAATGAAATAAGAAATGAGAAAATAATTACTTCAATGCATCTGTTAATTTTCTCAATAAATTTAATCCAGCATCTCGACGACTAATTCGAGTTTTTCAACGAGGACACGTGACATATAGGGTAGCATAAATGTTTGTGCGTTTCAGGGTGTCACATCAGGATAACAAGCAACACTTGACTCCACTTTGTTCGATGAAATGTGTAACTGGATATTCATTCTTTTGTCAGACATGTGTCGATATCCCCAACGTACGAACAAGTCTAATTTTCACAAAATTCAATAATCACACTTCTTTGTGTCCAAAATTGCAGGGTATATGTATTATTTCCATTTATTCATTTTCCCATTCTATAGAAATGGATAACGAGTCAAATAATACCCATAAAATACAAAGTATATTTTCTAAAATCTAACCAACACTCCACATGTTTTACAATACTTCTTATTATTACTTGATTCTCATCATAATTTTGGTTTTCACATTTAACTGATGTCTCGAAAGACAACTGACGTGTTGCAATGAAAGACGATCAGTTTTGAGAATAAAAGAATTTAAGTGAAGACACGAGATCTTCGTCAGCAGTAAACTTACTATTAGCCTGAGGCACGCGCCTGCTGACTGTACACTTTTCTCTTTCATTTTGCTCCCACGATAATGAGCCTGTTATAAATTTGAAAAATTAGAATTTTTGTTATGACTCTAAACGAGACGAATTTGGGCAGAATAATATGCGTGAGGTGTCTCAAGAACCCTAACAGGTGACTAAGTGGTATTTTTAACTTGCTATTGTTCCATTTATTTTTTGGGTGAAGGTATAAGACATGTTTTGCAAAACACAATTTTGTATTGCTTATTATTTTTATCCGTTAAGAAAATAAACAGAAGGCGAGAAGACACGCAAAGAGTCGAGAAAGAGGCCGCTAGGACAAAGAGAGATCATTAAAGGAAAGAAGAAGGATGGAGAAGTGTAAAAATGACGAGTGGGAAGATGAAGGTGAAGAAGAAGAAGAAGAGAGAAACAACTAGTACCGAAAATTATAGATGAGCTACCAAATGGCTTGAAAAATGCTTAACCACAAATCAAGGTGGTGTCCAAAGGAGCCATCTGTCGGTTTGTTGTCATGACTCATTTTGCTGGAGTACTTGGTCTGACTTCCTATCATTTACTTAACCTGAAACGCCTAATTACCTTTTATGTCTCATCTGGTTATTCTTTTTTAATACCACATGATTTTCTTTCCTTTCTTAAAGTTAAATAAAATCCCAAGGCAGATGAGACTAATCTGACATGCTACGCTCGTCACAACAACAATTGATCTCTAGCTAATGCTCTTCTTGAAATCCTTTTCAGGGATGAAACCAATCAAAATCAATCTTTCTTGACTCCCTTTGACGCTTCCCGCTTTCTAAAACAAATCAGAATAAGGCCTAAGTGTATTCGTGATGTCTAACTCATACCGACGCTGTTTCCAACCCCATTACTATGAACTCATTCTGAAGATGTTCGTCTTCAGTAAATAAATAATTCGGTTACGTCCTCCAGCACAGCTTGTCCATTGGGAATCCAAGGTACACTCTCCACCAGATGACCTCAGCTTTTCTCAAGTATGCTTTGCTCTAATCTGATTTGACCTGAGAAAGAATTCATCTGGAAAATGGAAAGTTTCTATAAATAAAAAAGAAAGAATGAAGAAGATAAATCCAATTTTATTAGAATTGTGGATATAAAAATGGTTGGAAATGGACATCATCGAGAATAGAAGGGAAATCGAGGTGAAGTAGGATGTTGAGACACAATAGAACACTAAAAAATTTGAAGTTTCTTTGGATAAAATTGAATACTGTTCGTTGATAGATATTTATCACTTCTTTTTTATTTTATTCAATAAAATCAATAAATTGACCTAAAATAAAGGAAAATAAATCTTTATTTTGCTTTTTGCCATCAAGCAGCTATGTAAGACATAGAAAATGAGAATTTATTTATTTTTAAATTGAAATAAACTTTAAATTTCTAATTACCAAATGATAATTGATTTATCTCAATTGAGTTAATAAAACTTAATTTAAACTAAACAACTACCTAAAAATTCTTTGATAACAATTATTCTTTAATATTTTCATTGCTTCCAAGTTAAAATAATTTAATATAAAAATCTAACAATATAAACCTTCATAAAAATAAAGGTTGATCCAATCCTTACCTATCATTGGATCAATATGTTAGATCCAGGTCCAACGTTAGCCCAGCAATGAGTCAATCTTTGTTCCTATCAGAGAAATGAATTTATAAAAATATTTTAGAAAAGTAGACATCTTATTTTATCTTTGATGACTTTGAACTTTTTGATACCTTCTTTTCCACCTCAACATCTTACTTTATCACTAAATATCCTGCTAATTATTCTAAAAACTAGCCCCTATTAATTCATGCTCGAAATCTGTATGTCATGCTTCAACCTACTATTATAAACAGTATTTAAAAAGCAATGCAACATTTGGATAATTCAGCAGTGAATAAACTAATAGTCAGTATTACAATATTAATTACATCACCATCTTGAGTATCATCAACCAGGACAAATGGCTAATTCGTTTCGGTTTTTGGTCAGTACTTGAGCAGAGGTGCCTATAAAATTTGAACTGGGGATGTAAGAAAATAAATCCAATTTTATTAGATTTATACAAATAAAAGTGTTTTGGAAATAGACATCATCGGCAGCATAATGACAGATACTTTTGTAAATCCCATCTAAATAAAGGCATTATTACGCTTGAGCAAAGTTAGGATTATCCCTCTGCAGTGTAGACCGTTCTGAATGTACGATTTGTAGAGATGAGAGAGGGAAGGATGAGGAGCACGAGGGAGAGGACAGACTTGAAATTATAGTCCGAGGTACTCGAGTGGATGGAAATTGCCCTCTCGCTCACTGGCCATTTCGTGCAGCAACGACCGATAGACTCGGAAACGAGGGGGTGAAGCGGATATCCTATGGGTGCAGAACATCCATTTACCCACCCCTGTGAAATATGCACTCTAGCGGTTATACGCGGATATGGAAAAGCATTTTGTTGATTCAACGAATTCCTCCTCGTTGTAGAGGGTTGATATCGAAATGGTGTCTCTTTTCCCTACTGTACTTTTTGTCTTCATTCTTCTTGTTCCAATCGGCCAATCAAAAGACTAGCTATCTCCAACACAACCATGATTGCCTCTAAGCATAAACCGACATCGCTGCCAATAAAAACGGTGTCATCTGGGATCGGCCGCACGTGCCGCTCAAGCTGCGTTTTCTCCAGGAGATCAACTTGAGAGGAAGCTCGTTCTATCGATATTTATGAGTCAATGTTTAAGCTGAGTAAAATATTAAGGTCAGATCTGTAAAATGGATTACTCGTTTTGATGAGATTTTACTTAAGAAACTCCTAGGTAATTAGTCAAGTCAAAAAAAGTTTTTGATGACAAACTTAGTTGAGGTGAGGAATTTTAAAGTTAGAAGAGATTTTTTAAGTTGGAGAACAATTTGTATTTGTCAAACTTTTCATTCTTTCCTTTTTTAAACTAATTATTGACCAGTACAGCTTTGGAAATGATCAATAATTACTGACTATCTGTAAATAAAACAGAATAATTATTGACTAATTCTTTAAAATTTATGATTGATTAATTAGTTTATCATAAGATTATCAATCATTGACAACTAGACTCAGTTCTACGATTTTTCTGACAATTTTCATTATTTAAGTAATAATAGTCATATTATAAATCAATAGTTGATCATTTACAGATTTTAAGAAAACTCAGGCAAATCACTGACCAATACACTATGAATTTTAATGTTTTATTTTAAAACATTAAAAGTGTTTTAATATGACACCACCCATTTGATTAACATTGTGGTCACTTTTTAAGACGTTTTCAAGTGTTTTAACATCGAGACAATGTTAATCAAACGGGTGATGTCATATTAAAACACTTTTAACACATTAAAATAAAACACTAAAATTTACAGTGTAATTAGTCAGTTCATTTTCATACGTGTAATGAGTAACTTCCATTCGCTTATTCATGGAGAAAGTAAATATTTAGCTGCTTAAAAATATTAAAGCTCATTTGAAGATTATTTTAAACATTTTTACGATTGTTAATAATTATTAAAAAATTACTGTTAATAAATATTAATGATTAGTATTAAATTGTTAATAATGCTAGTAGTTTAATTATCAATAAATATTATTTTATTAACTTGTTATATATTTTGTGTCGCAAGTTTTCAAATCGTTTTGGAGCAGCCGATCGATTTTTTAATTCTGATAGAAAGATAAACAGAATAAAAAACTGGAAGAGAGATAAAGAATCTGTGGAAGCGATTAGACTTATTCGTAGATACCAGTTTATGGCATAAACGTATATGTCTATGTCGTAACTACAGTAACTAGCCACCCTCCAATGTCATATATCTTGATTTCACGACCCTTCACATGAGTATCAGGTTCCACACAAATCGGGAAAAAATTTCTCGATTGCTTGCTTGGGTCATCCGCGGTGAAGTCATGGGAAAAATGTCCCTACGATAATCGTACAAATTACTTACGCATCTGTGGTGATGTTCGTGCCATTGCTTTTATATGTAAGGGGAAGTTTGGGTGAATTTTTGAGGTGATTTATTGGGGAAATTATAAACCAATGATGATCGTATTTATAATAAATATCAAGAGTTTTCAAGTATTGGTAATGAGTGGAATGTGAAATATTTGGATTTATTAGGCGTTAAGTATAGTTAATATGACATATGTTGTTACGTATGTGAATAACAAATTATGATTGTGGAGAAAGTCTAATGACTTGTCAAATAATTTTATCTACAGTAGAAGAACAAATCGTTGTAATTTTAAAATTCTAATAAATTTCTTTGTGGAAAATTTATAATGAATATTTTCTTTCTGTTATTGATCTTTTAAAAAAATGATTTTACATTAAATATTTTTTACATAAAGTAATCAATAAAGAAATATTTTTAAAATTCATTGAATTTAATGTAACTTTTATCACAGTAAGATAAAATATATAATTTTTATTCTAATGGTTTAAATAAACTTTAAACATAGTAAAAAAAAAAAATATCCTTGATGATCATATAACATCAATGTTTTATAATCCTATTCAGCTTAAAATTCTTTACTAAACATGGGTCGATTAGTGTTCTATTTATTTTATAAAAATCATTTTTCTTTCTACGATGACTCAAATTCCAACTGTTTATCATCTCGAAAAGATAAATAATGAGCTCAATAATAAAACCACCTAAATATTTAAAGAAACAAAAGAAATCTATAATTATCCTTTCAAAACAAAGCCTAATAACTTATTCAAATTATGAAAATAATTTCTAGCAATTTATCCATCTTCTTTATTCTTCAAACAAACATAACCATATCGAATCATCATTATTTCAAAATATGTCACTGTCTAGCCTCTTGACAAATATAAACTTTCCATTCTTTTATTCATCCCATGCAGCAGCATAAAAACTTCTCAATTAGTCTCGCTTTTTACAACCAGAAACTAAACAATTTTTTATTCTTTAACAATTCATTAAAAATTAAAATACAAAATAAAGAAAAATACTTGTTTAAATTAAAAAAAATATTTATTAACACAAATAAAATTTACAAACATCGAAAATCATTAAAGTAAAATGAGTATCAGAATACCAATAAGCTGTTGTTACCTAGTGAACACGACTCACTATAAAGAGCCATGCTCGTCACTATTTAGCAGCCCTTACCAGTGATTTAGTAGCGGTTCGATGGTGTCTGCGAGAGTACACATAGGGTGAATTCATGTGGCTAAGGCTTGTCGGATCTGTTGTAACACAAGGGGTGGAAAAGTGTCAGAGAGAAAATTCTATACCACTATGTACAACATTGAACCTTTAAAAACCCCAGAGGCTTATTTTTCACTAAGTACAGTGTGTGTTATTTTAAACGACTGACGAATTGCAAATTACCTCCAGGCCACCCACCAACATAAGAAGTCCATTAATTATTTATATTTTTCTAACTACTTTTATTTTTATGACAGTAATTACTGTACAAGATAATCTGGTGATTGAAAAAAAATCTCATACATGACAAATTATTTCTGCGAGAATGCAAAATAAAATCATAGAAGGCGATCGATAAATTATCAATGTTCGTGTTCCAATCGCTCAGAATCAATTTATAATCGTTAATATTGATTAATAATTACTGGTTTGAGAATTTTTGTAGGAAAAATAAACATCCCCTCTTCCTATGATTATATCGACGAGTAATTATATTCCTTTTTGTTGTTTATTAAACATTTTTAATTCTTTATAATTACTCTAGATGGTTCATTTTTATTTTCAATATTTTAGTGAATAATAATCAATAATATTAACTATTAGTGGTAATGGTATAGTTTTGCGGTCCCCTCGTTTTTTGTCAACTTTAGTGAGATGCCATTTTTTTAATGGTGAAAATTTTCTGTTTTTTGAAATCAACTTTTAGAAGTGTACACTTGATTACAATAAGTGTTTTGAGAATGTTTTTGTTCATATAACTTTAACGATTACTTAATAAAAAAAGGACAAACGATTGTATGTGAGAAAAGATCAATTTTAAGAGAAATTATCACTATTTTTAATGATAAATCAACGTTATTGTATTAATTTTGTTTTAATTTGTTCGTTTTTTTGTGTAGATTATGAAAAAAAATATAACAACTTCATTTGATTACTTGGAAAAAAAGTTATTAACAGTTATACGGGAATGAGTGCATTTTCATAAACATTTAAAGCTCTGAAACCAATATAAGTTTTTATTTTTTCTATTCTCATAATTTTTTTCGTAAATTTGCCGTAAAAATAAAGATTTAAAAAAAAATCATTTAAAAATGTTGATTTCTCAATTCAGGGTATAATAGTTGCATTTATTTCGATAATTAATAAATAATTACCAAGTAAAAATCCTTAAATCTTAATAAATCTTAATGAATGATAATGATTGATTCATTTTTAGTATTTTACTACTTTATAAAAAAAAAAAAAATAAAGAAAAAATCTCTATAATTTTTTTCAGAATTTAGAAACGTACCATGACTTCCTTGAAAATTCTTAGTTCAATTGTTATTCAATTCGTCTTGTCAACTATTGAAGCAAAAAAATGACTTTTGACGTTAAACTTTTATTACTTTTAAAAAGACACCGCCTAAAAATCAAAGATCTTTTTTTAAAAAAAAAACATGCTTTCTAAAAATGTTAGCATTACGTTTATAAAAAAAATATTTATGTTGTTATTTTCTATACTTTACTAGTTTTTTATTCTTCATCCATCTATTATTATATTGGAAATAATCTTTTTAAACTCAACAAAACATTTTAAAAGTTATTTAAACATATTCACAGCCATCGATATGACTCGATAATTTTAATTTAAAAATGAAATTTCATTTATTTCTATACTGACAATTATTTTAATAACAATCCAATATTTAATATTATAACTATTACTATAAATTAAATGAACAAATCTTCCAAATTTACTTCCATTTCTGAAAAGTAAAAAATCCATCAAGAATTAATAACAGCACTCACACCACGAAACCCAAACGAATTCTTTTTCTGAGCTGCAACAAAAGGGAATGTCAGGAATTCAGTATCCAAGTACAGATCGTTATGCTCTACCTGTAAGTAAAGGGTGCGACTTACATGGGAGTTCTTGTTCGGCCAAGTCCTGAGTATTGGTTAGGAGAAGATCTTGCCGACAAAGCTAAAGATTTCCCGGCTAATTACTAGGAGACTAATTGAATACCGTTCTTCTCTCTCGCCTCATCCATATACCATTCACCATCTCCATTGGACCTCTCTTTCTCACTCGTTTGGCATCTTGACAGTCTCCTTCTTGCACTCGCGAAATTCAAGCTTTTGTACAAGCCATCTTTCTTTCTCCCTTACTACTTCACTTCTTCTGCTGCTTCTTCCCTGTCTCATTCATATTCATGCAGTGGTAATAGTCTGCCGCCTGGCCGCCGGCATTACTACACTTCTTGCTTACGTTCGCGCCACCGCAAGTGGCTTTCTTTTCCCTTTATATTCCAACTTACTATGTCATTTCAACTCCTCAGAGATACTTGGGAATTCTCAAGAAACCAACTGAAGTTGATGTAGTTGACTACATCAAAAGAGCATGTCGAAAGTGTTTGGGGTGATCATGATTTGACTTATTATGTTTGATCAAGTATTGGCTTATTACTCTTGGGTAGTTTAAAAGTACATTCGTCACCCTTCATTGCTAATCCGATGTTTTCTTTCAACTGGTACCAGGATGTTTATTTTGCTCATTCTCCAAGGAAATCATGACTCTATTGATACAACAATCGGACAAAATCGAGCGGAAGACGAGTCACGCCTCCGCATGCGTCAACGTCTTAAGCTGAGGGAGTTACAGAAAAATAGTGAACTGCAGTTTAAGGTGTTGCAGTTGTTGATCTTAAGCTACACAGTATCCCCTTGAGTTAGTTATTCTGCTGGGTCAGTAGGTGTGTCATGTATTCTTGCTAACTCGCCATGAAGTTGACCATGAAAAGGTCATTTTTCAGAATATGGTGTGCAGAATGGAGATTGGGTTTCAAAGTCAGAAGAGCATCAGGGAGTTGTTGTAGAGTTAACGAATGTTCCTGGTAGAAATAAAGCTTCGTTTTTTTCTTCTTTTCTATTTATGTCAAGTTAACGGTTCGTTACTGAATAGGTCTCTGGTGCCTGATTTTTATTGAAAAGATGTTTGGTCTTAGGGACAACTGAGTAAATGGCACACTAGTATGTGTATATACCTCTAGCTTGCTACATGCTGGAACACACTGGAGGGCGCGTGACGAATTGTTGGGTGGTTTTTTGTCGCCTCCAACCACAGTCTAAAGTCAACACGACGAAAACCAGCGGGTGCCCAGTACCCCTGAGCGATGACAATGAAGCTCTGACTTTCGCGTCGACACTATTTTTCCGGCACTTTTAACTTAACATCGAGGACAAAGAAACGACCAATAGAATCACTGGAACGACGAGGTTATTTGGATCATTTATCTTAATTGCTGAAGATTTCATCTCCAGAATGGGGTCATTAGGATCCTTGATTTTGTTCGAGTTAAGATTTATCCAAGTTCCAAGAAATGGAAACGAATCAATCACGTAAGATTACACTGTTGGTTGAAACTCTTTTTAGCTTGTAAAACTATGATTCGTAAAAAGAAATGGTTGGTTTGTTAAATTGCATTTCTATGAAGTTGAACTTTGGAATGGTTGAGATTGAGGCAGGTTGGCTGAATTAGGCTGCACCCTGAGGTGAAAATGATGAAAGAAAAATAAATATCCTAGATATTATAGAACTCTTTTTTTCATTAGAGTTTTAAAAGATGAAATAAATCATCATTTTAACACGAATAATAGATATTTTTGTGTGTTATAAATGGAATAATGAAATATAAAGATTGATTTTCAATTCACAAAAGCATGTTTTATTGATGTTTCTTCAACTCTAAACATATTATTAATGGATAATTATTTTTTAAAAAATTAATTTTCAATTGAAAATGTTGTAGTTATTGATAAATCATTTGGACAAAATTTTTGTGGTGAATAATTTATTTTTTATGACACCGAAAAATCATCAACAGTGATGGTTAAAAGTAGATCTTTTGAATCTTTCAACATCCTTTCAACAAATTCGACAATAACTCAATAATCGTGAAACATTTTACTGATCTCTTGACGACTAGCCATAAAAAATAGTATTAGACGAACAAAATACTTTGGTAGTAAATTTTATTACTTGCTTTTTCTACTGAAAAAACTTAATAGATACAAAATATAAAAAGTTATATTTGGAAGTACTATAAATTTGTAGATAACTGTTAACAGTTTCAACTAAAAATACTAATATGTTTTCTTTTACTTTTATTCTAAAGATTTCAGCTGAATAACAATTTTTACTAAAATGTAGATCAAAAAAAAGTGACTCTAAAATTTACTGAATGTTGTTAAATTTTATCTCAATGAATAGAATTGAAAAATAAAAGAATAATTTAATTTGAGAAAAGAACAATAAAATTAAAACAATTTTTGTTGTATTTAAAAATGTATAATTATTTTTAAAAACTGATGGTAATAATACAAAAATGCATATTTATACCTATTTATTTATGACTTTTCTCAGAAATTAGTGAGTTTCTTATCAAGACTATAATTTTTATTACAATGTGTAGCATTATGGAAATGATTTTGATCTTTATGGTACATGAAATATAAAAAACTGTTTTGGAGTGTATAAAAACAGTAATTTTGTATTTCAATTATAGAGATCATGATAATTCTTATCTCAAAAAAATTAATATGAATGTTTATTATAACGTTAAGAATTAATTTTATTAAAACGTAATTATCAACATTCCATAAAAATTGAAGCAGGAAAAAAATTATTTTAAATACCCTCATTTTCCTCCCAAGAAATCTCTACCCTACATTTGATTACACAGTTTTTATTGACTGCACATAATAGAGTTTATTAAAAAAAGAATCAACATCATCGTTATAATAATTATATGAAAATTTATTAAAACAAATCATTTTTCAACTGATAAAAACCGTAACATTATTCACTTAACTGATAATTATGAAATTATGATGATAATTAGTATTTTATTTCCACATAAATTCATCATTTCCCTTGATAATGAAAATCAAATGAATTCCAGTACACCATATAATCTCCAAACCAATATTTTTCAATAATTATCTTAGAAGAAGAATTTCACACCATCTTCAGACTAATCAGTCTGACTAATTAATCATGATGATGTGCAGTGTATTCCAACCATCGTGTGAAAATATATCTTCCTTTATGAAATAAACGTCAAGAGAGATGGAAATGGTTGTGGGTGGAGTTAACAGGTAAGCTAAACATTTAAAATACATTCTCCGAAAAAGTCAAGGGATGATGCTTAGGGTCCATAAGAGAAACTGAAGACACTAGTTTTTTCAGGTAAAGGTGGTGGATTAGGTCACAGAGACCGTAAACAGCGGGCTTGCAAGATAAAAATGAAAATTTATGGTGAAAATATTTGTGCGCATTCCCATTGATCTTCTCATTGCCCAAGTTAGGGAGGAAAAAAGAGAAAACGATTTTTGGTGTATGTATTTAAAGAAGAAGAAGATTGGGGGTGGCGCATTGACAGTTTTGTTGAAAGTTTGAGCCATAAATCCCGTTTACATTGTTAGACTTTCAAGAGGAAACCCGCAATGCCATTGTGACACGCCTTATACACAACTGCTGTAAATAATAACCTCAGTTATCTTCTCTCTTACTCTTTTACTTAACTCTGATATTCACTAGAGTCCCTGTGGTGATCATGCCAGTGGCATCTTCGACCTGCAGACGAGTTCGCCTTCGCCATTATATTTTTATAGTTGTTCTCTTATTCACGTTGATTCTTGGGTTTGCCTCCTATTTTTTCGTTGGCGACACCATTTCCAGGATCTTTGTAGACTTGAACGAGTTCTCAACGCAAGAACACTGATACACATGAGAATATACACACGTGAAAGCATATGTGTATTTTCTCTCTTGAATTACCTATACGCGAGAGAAGCTTATGGCATCCAACCTGTTGAGTTTAAATCCCCATAAGCAGCCATAAATCTGTCTATCTGGCGTTAATCGTATTACTTCGTTTGTACACATACACCTTATAGGAAGGCGTTTCCTTTGTATTCAAGAAGCGTCAAATAAAAAAAAATTTCATCTACCCACGAGAACCACTGGTGGTCGAGTGATAAATTCAAAAAGAAAAAAAAAAGAATTTCTAAAATTCCTAATTTCCATCAAATCCCTTTCACAAATTAAATCGAGGAAAGAACTTTAATCATCCTAAAATACTTGTCAATGTTACTCATAAGAAGAAAAGTCAAGATGTTTCTAAAAAGATCACTGAACTGCATATTCTATTTTAAATAGCTTTTCAAAGTCTTTTGTTAGACTTCTAGACCTAGTGTACCAGGTTAGAAAATATTTATCATCTTTGAATGAATCTCTGATCTGAAATTCTCACATCGTCGAAATGACAATAAACCCAATCGAGTTATAGTGGAGTTCAAATTAATTGGCATTAATTACCAAGAGTGTCGAAGAGAGAAACCCTTGAAATCTCTGAACTCTACATCAAATTCCTCATCTCCCTAAACTTGATATAATGTAGTTGGTCTCTTTAATATGCTCATTTCTCAATCTCGACAAAATTTGCAACTTCTAGTACAACGCAAGTGATGAGTTTCTACGCTGCTTCATCTCATAATTGGACGCATTTCACGCTCGTCTTCTCTCTTTCAGTAGTCGAGTTGAAAATCCATGTACATGTTTCGCAGTAATGGTGTATATATATATAAAGATATGTGTATGTGATATGTAGTATGACTAGTGGCATGCGAGAAAAGAGAATAATACATAGACACAGCCACCCACGGCGAGTCAGCAAAAGCTTGCAAAGCGACAGCAGAAACAGCAGCTCTTGTCCCTGGTGGCTCGTTCAAAATTGTCCCGCGAGCTACAGATTTACTTTTTTTTTTTTAGTTATTTTGTTTATCTTTTTTTACTCTTCTCACTTTTATACTTTTTCTTTCATTTCGACTTTTTAGCATCTCTTGTTATTCTTTACTTATTTCATCTATCATCTTTGTTGCTCTTGCTAGCAACTCCATCTCCAAGTCTTCAGAACGCTGTTCTGCTGCTACTTACTGATATTTATTGCGCCCAGAAATGTGTATGGGACTCATAAATCTCCGCATTCACACGGGCTTTCTAATTTACATATTCCCGACATTCTCTCATTCTTTCATTTCTTCTTGCTCACTTGCTCCACTGATGTAGGAATACAGAAGATCTAGACTCCATCATCATCTACATACCTTGACATTACACTCATTTTATAGGAATCATTTTATACCACCTTCTGACTTGTACACCTTTTGCTACTAACTTTTTTTCATTTGGATTCGTTGTCGTAGAATTTTGATGGGTCCAATGGCTTCTGAATGCTTAGATACGTCCGAACATTTTTTATTTATTGCTAAAAATATTATTTTATTAATATAATTTAATTAGAGGAAATTAAGGGAACACAATTTTTCAAATTAGATAAAGGTTTCAAGCTGTGTAAAATTTTAAAATTAATTATATTAGTATTTTTTTTCTACCGTAAGAATGGTCATTAAATTTAGCAACTTGGATTGAGTAGAAAAAAAAGTCAATTGTAAGTTATGATCTTGAAGATAAAAGAAATGTGATTTTGGAACAATTCAGTTAATCGAATTATCTAGTAGTTGAGGTTCAGTAAATAATAAATAATCCTTGGAAATCTTGTGTAATGGAATGTGGTGGAATATTTTTATCTTAATTAGTGGCCTTGAAAATATTAGTATGGAGTTGAAAATTGAGACCTTGTTTCGATAAAAATTCTGAAGATGAAGTGTAGTGATTTATCTGCTGTCAGCTGGAGAAAAATATTGAACTAGACTTTTCAAAACTGAATTATCTCATCTGCAAATTTTTGAAGAAATATATTATACTTGCAAAATTCTAAACCCCATAGATACTTTATTATATTTCAATAATTTTTTTTTTTAACATCAAAAGAATTTTTATTTCAAAATACTATGATTTGTTGAAAGATTGCATTGAAACACTCGTGGAATTCTGAATAAAATTTAAAAACAATAATCAGAACAATTTGCTTACATATTTTACTTCACGTTAAAATTCAAACAATTATTTTTCTTGTCAATAGTTTCATCAAATTTTCAACATTAAATTTCCATCAAGATATTAAAAAATTTACAACCCTTAAAAAAATATCAAGTCCCCTAAGAGAATTTCACTTATAAGCAATAGTTTCCATAATTCTTCTTGAGAATAAAAATTTTTTTCACATGCATATCCACTATCTCTCCCTAAAAATTCACGATGATAAAAAATCGTTGAAAAATGGTAGCCACTAGGGTAACATTTTTCCCTTAGAGAGAATATTAACTCGAGCAAACCAGCAGATATTTTTCATCGCAACTACCCTTGAGAATGAGTGTTCAGGGGCGTGAGAAATCATTATACTTAAAACCCAAGAGAGTTGTAGATCGAAGGGTTTGACTAGCGGACAATGATGGAAGGTGAGAAAGTTAAGCTCTTAGTCGTTAACGACTGACCACAAGATGCTCCGAAGAATCGTATGGTACATTTACATACATATCCATACGTATTCCACATTATGTACAAGAAACCACAGAGAAACAAGAAATTGCTAGCGCGGTGGTGTATGACACGTACGCAGTACATAATGCGCATTAACGCGGCGTGTTGCGGCAAAGAGAAAAGGCGGAAAAGAGACAGGTGAGGGGAAAAAAAGGGACGAGAGATCAAGCTAAAATGAACGGGGGCGGGGTGGTCGGTGCATCTTCCAAGAGAGCCTCGTAAAATGGAAATCAATTACATCTACACTTAGCCACTTAAACTGGTTTCGCCACGGTCCTAAAGCGCGACCGGGACACGATCAACGAAGAAGCAGTCAAGGGAGTAAGAGAGCAGAAGAAAAGAAGTGGGAAGAAGAGAGAGAGAAAGAGGATCATGATAGATGTATAATGGTAATGGTGAGTAGAGAGACAGAAAATGATCCATGGATGATGCTAAGACGACTTTGCCTGGTGAATCGCACTGGATATATGCAGACAGTGAGCACCGCTGGAGGCTCCTCTGGTCTGTGGTGAGCCGCAGATCATTCGTATCAACATAATTACAAGCTCGGGAGCCGCCTCTCTGTTTCTCTCACCTCGCTCCACCCATCACAACATCGCACACGTTCATATCAGAGCCGATCTCTCTTCTCGCTCTGGATCGGTCAGTACTTTATTCACACTAATGTGTGAGGAAGATGGAAAAAATTCGAAATTAGTTGAGACTCTCAATCACGTCTCTGAAACGTTTTCCAACACTTTTTCCTTACAAATTACACAGCCGTAACTGCTTCTAAGGACACGGCCTTGTTTTTTATGCATGAAACATTTAAGTGACCTTGTTTCATTCACGTCAACACATTAATGATGGCGATCATATCGAGAGAGGAACAAATAGAAGAAAGAAAGTCAGTGGAATAAGTTTTGATTGCGAACTGAGTAATATGACTTGTATGGTTCACGACATCAAAAAGGACGAGGGTATACCTTTAAGACGTGCTCCCGGGGTTCAGGCCAGAGGGCTCGAGGTGTTAGTCACGGTAAGAGCAGACATTAAAATAGTTCCGCGTCTAAAAATAATTGCGCGCTGACAGGCCGTGAAATGAATTTATTTAATTTCAGATAGGTATAACAGAATTACACGGCAGTTGGAGGTGCGATGAAGCTTGGGTGGCGACTGAGTCGTGAAGAAAAGAGACGAGGTTTATAAACGATTATGTTTTTAGTTTTTTTTTTTTTTCTTTCGTTCTTGAGGAGGAATAAAATTGTGGTAGTGATGATAAGGTCCTGGGCAAGTGAGTTTTAAAATTGTTTCGCCGGCTGCAGAATTGTTTAAAACAGTAATAAATTGAGATTGAATAATGAAGAAGTTAAATTTGAAATTGCTTCAACTTCAAAATAAGATGAAGTTGAATTATACTGTAATATTCAGTGGGAAAAAAGATTTGTGGTTGAAAATATTTTTGGCAATTTATTTACTTAATGATATATATTTTAAAAATGAAAAGATCGTTAATTCTTTCAAAATTAATTTAAAGAATAAAAAAGGAAGTTTTCTTGAAATAACTCCAAAGTTTTGATAGCTATTAATCTAGATTTAATTAAAAGAAATCAAATTATTTGAAAAGGTATTATTTCGTTGGTATGGTGGAGCTCATATTGCTCGAATAGAATTATTGATAAGAATAAAAAGACATTTTAATGGAATATAAAAAATAAAAACACATGACATTAATGAAAATCCATTTATTGCTTTTGACTTCAATACCAGTCATCAAACTCAATGTTGATTTCTCTACAATATTTATATATTCATCATTTTTATATACAAATATGCTTTGTCTCAGGTTAAAGACCATAATTAATACTATCATGGTATCATACAGCCCTTGAACTGAAGATGTATAATTTAAACAAGTAACAAATAAACAAAAAAGTAAATATTAATCTAATTAACAAATAATTCAGCAAATCTAACTTCATTCAACTACTTGAGGATCATCTGGTCCCAGAAAATATAAGTAAATGGTGCTACAATTTATTTCATCATCATTCTACGTGTTTCATCATTATTTACTGATGATATCAACCCGAAACATTATAACAGTCTATTGTAATGATAAAAAAAATTATCATAAATCACTCATTAGTGTTCAATTAATCAAGTCATTATTTTTATTATAATTGATATGATCTGAAAGAATATTCTTGTCTATATTCATTCATCCACTATGGGTACATTAATATATGTTATATATTATTTATTACCCTTATATATATTTACACTTTTACTTAGCACGAAAATCATTTTTATATTCGTACTCTTTTTCATACGGTTTTGAACTACATATTTACACACATTCAGAATGTAACAATTTTTTTTTTTTTTTTTTTTAAGAATAATTAAGGAGTGTTTCCTTTAATTTTAAATTGTTGATTAAATTTATAATTTCAATTAGATTAAACACAAACATTCGAATAATAATTCACAATAAATTGATAAAACAATTAACTTCATCTAAATAAAGATTCTTTAAGTAAAAGCTTCGTGTGCTCATTTTGTACAAGGTACGACTACTTACATTATGCACAAATATACTGCTAATTGATATTTCATTAATTATAATAATCCATCATGATAATAATGATATCAATAATAACTTAACTTTATTAACATTCGCAATGTGATCATTTTCTTTGGCTCAATTCAAGGAAGAATCCCCAGCAAAAAAATTGATAACTTAATTTGCTCTCTGGCAGTTTACTATACTAATCATGGAGAAAAAATTTAATTCAGCGTGCAAATGTACGATTATTTGCAATGTAAAGATTGCATAATCTTGGATAAAACAAATGACATAAAATGTCAATTTGATTGATTAAAAAGTATATTTAATGGAATGATTTGTAGAATATTAAACAAGTTGCTTTTAATGATAAATATTTATCAAAGATGTAAATAAATTAGTATGGCAATGGAAATTTTGTACATCCATTCAATGAATTTTTCTCCATGATTCAAGTACATGTTTATAGCACGGATAATGATCTAGAATTTAATAGAATTTGTTAGCTCACTTGACAAAAGATGATTCCAAAAATCACAAATATATTCTCCAATTGAATTAATTACATTTATTAATATCTATATATTTTTATGAAAATTGTACTGTGAGATTTGAGAAGATTTAATAAACTATGTTTTTGTAATTTAGTGTACGACGTATATCAATGTCTAATTAATCTAAGTAGAAAAATCTAATTGTTGATAGAAAAAATCATTATTTTCAACTTGACAAAGAAAAATTTGACATTTTTACTGGGAAGAAATGGCGGCTTAGAAACCGCAAGGAGGATAATAAAAACAAGAGGAGAGAAGAAAAAAATGGTGGTAGTGAATCGAGGGGATCGCTAATTGGGGGTGGTCGGGCGTGCGCGAAGTGGCGGCGAAGTAGATGTTGGAGTAGGATAGGGCGCGTACCTGACCCCAGCGGTCGAGGGAGACGATCGTCGGGAGATGATTGCCACAGGCGGTTGCCAGGACCACGAGAGGGCGGGATAGGGGAATGAGGGTGTTGTTGAGTAGGGGGATGATGTGCCTCCCCTCGTTCCATAAAGGAGTGCTGTTGAGGGTGGTAACCACGAAGCTAGAGGGTGCTGCGTTCCATCAGGCTGCTGTTGCTGCTGCTGTTGAACACTTAAAGCACTTGCTGCTGGTGATGTCAAAGCCAAATGTTCATACAGTCTTACTGGAGGAACTCCACAACGAACTAATTGCTGTTCCATTAACTCCATTGGATCTCTGTAACACAAAGTAACAATGATGTTGATTAGTTCAAAAATATTATTCATATTTTACTATACACATTAACTCTAGAATTTAAATTTTTAACTTTTAAATAATTGTTTTTTACTCTCATCATTTAAATATATTCTCAATATTTTATGGGAAATTAAACAATTATCTTTCTTTAAAATGGAAATATTGATTAATTTTTATTAATATTAGATTCCAAGGAATAAATCTCTAAATAGAATTGTCTGATAAAAAAATCATTAGCTTTTTTCATTTCACTTTTAAAAAATACTTGGAGTTGTAAAAAAAAAAAGCTTTGATTGCAGTGTTTAGAATTGTAAATCTTCTTCTACATAATATGTGAATACTTATTCATGCTTATTGTTACCAATTTAAGAAAAAATATCAACGTGATGAAGCAAAAATAATTTCTGCAATCACAAACCTACTGTTGTTTTGCAAGTATCAATATCACTGTAGATCTTTGTAATTATACTAATTGGTAATTATTCGAATAAATTTTTTTTAATTCAATAAATTACAGAAATGATTGTCTTTTGACATTTGCAAATGTCAAAACTTCCGGAGTAAAGAAACGAGAGACAAACATCGTGATGAATGATTTTCTTGTTGATTCGTATACGTGCAGGTAAGCTTAATTAGGGTCAATCGTTGGTACGATTGTGAATCGATTTCACGCTTGATTACAATCGACGGGAATATCCATGCTGACTGGCGGATTATTCCTCCTGAACCGAGAGTTAATCACCGCGGGTAAGCGCGTCGTAATTAACGCGAAAGAGAGAGAGAGAGAGAGGGGGTCAAGAGAGAAATGAACATAAAGTGCATACGTATCTCTTTAATACGAGTCATTTCCTACTTTCTCAATGCTCACGTGAGTTCGTGTGTGGGCATTCATGTCTTTGCAAATGAAATCATTATATGCGTGCAAAAACTCTTGAAAAAATGTAATAACTTAAAGCATCAATTAATCTATTCATCAGCAAATCATTTTATCACTAAAAAAAAATAGAAAAAAAAGATTGCTAATAAAAAAATAATGATTATTCTTTTAGAAAAATTGAGTAAATATTTTTTTGAAAAATAAATTTGTTTCCACTCGACATGTAATCAGACGCTACTTTGAGTGATATAAAGCAGTAGAATTGAATAAAAAAAGAAGGCAAAAACGAAAGAAGGAACAATGGATCGGGTGTGCCAACTTAACGCGTCTCGCTTACAACTCGGACGTGCTGCTTAGCATGTAACTCGATACCAATCTCCTTTACCCATATACTTTCCTCTCAATTCCTCTTGTGTGTCCCCTGCATATGCACTAACGCAATCTGAAGAGCATTGAGGTACTCACGGATACAAGCATTATAGGGTAAGAGTGTAAGAAACAGGAGAAAAAGGGAGAAAGAAGAGAGGAAGGAAGGGATTAGGGTTGGAGCCTGCGGCTAATCGCCGTTCACTCTTGGACGTGCCGGACCACACACCGTCGTGTCCACTGCTGTTCTTTCTCGCACGTTCTAGTGAAATATCACCAATGTCGAGCTCGCAAACTCTATTAGCCGATCTATTGGCACCCAGCGCGTTACATCAATTGATTTCTTTTTCCCGTTTCTTGTGAGTGTGTGCTCTAGACCATTTCCTCTATCATTTCGGAATAGACTAACATGTGGAGGACATAAAAAAACTTTATAGTAGTTTCTTTTCGAAGGAAATAGTGTTTTGATAGAATTTTGATTGCTCTTTTAGAATTACTGAAATAAGAAAAAGTGATAGTAATATGAATAAAAGAATAACAGATGGTAAAATAAGTTTGTTATCTTTAAATACTAATCAATTTTTATTTTTTTATTTTTAAAAAAAACTTATTGTAAATATTCAAATAAAGAATACTCTTGAAAGTAACTTTGAAAATGTACATTCACTGAAATGACTTTAAGTCGACTAAATTCTTTCACTTAACACCTATAGTCAACAATTCAACTCTGCTAAATAGGCTATAAGGCAACTTTATTTCCTACAAAGTAGAAAATGTTTCCAATTTGATCTTCATGACTGAAATAAAGTACTTTATGAATCGATAATAGCATAGTGGAGACTAAAAATAAAGTATTTTACAGCAACAATAAAGAATGAGACTATGAGGCCACTAAGTCAGTGTCGAACAATATACTGTAAAAGGAATTTCTCCATTGCTAATAAATTTTATTAATTACCGATAAATCTCAATAATTACCACCTAACTTTATCTATTGTAGATAAATCTTATTGACTGCAAACAAACATGGATAAAAAATTTAAAGAAGAATTAGAAAAATGAATCAACCGTTTGAAAAGATAAGTTAAGACCAAGTTTCACACTTTACACTTTGTATCTCCTAGTATTATCAGATCCAGTGGTACAAATTATAACACAAGTATCTCTAATGATGAGAATGCGAAGCGGAAATGACAAAGTGATACCATAATCCGCCCCTCTGATGAAATAGTACATGTAGCCTTGAATTATTTCTAATCTTTTCATGAAGCTTCTTACGTACAAGATGCACAAAAAATATCATAATTACAGTTATATTAAACCAATGATCAAGTGTTACCATCAGGATTTTCCTATTATTATCGACATCTATCTAAGTGCATATTACTTGTTCATATTTTCTATATATAACCACACTAAGTGCCTAGGTGTTCCTGTATATAATAATGTGACCCACAAATACTAATGTCTAGTAATAATGTGTAATAAATAGTATATGATTCGACAACTTTACACATTTCCTCGCGATGGTTCATTTTATGTACAGCAAACGTTCTAATTAGAAGCCGCACTACACGAGGTCGAGACTTGGATGCCGCCTCTTGATGCCGAGACGCAAGAAGAACAGAACTCGATTATTAAAGCATCCACGACGTTTACAGCTCCTCCCACCTGAGTGTTGGCCGTGATATTGTGATTCATAAATACGAGTGTGTTAAAAAAATGGAAAAGTATCTTCAAGATGTATAGAGTCCTTGATGTTGGCAATATGCATAATAAAAGGACCACTCTAGAAGGATGTGAGATTAAAAAGAGTATATTAACTGCGATAAAAGCTTCGACATCGTGTGTGTCGCCTCATCATCGTATTTTCTTAACTCACGCGATGCTTCTTCTTGCACTACTGATCATCGATCGTCAAGATCAAGATGAGAGACAGTTTAAGCGGATATTATACGTGCAAAGTGAGCCGGGCTCTTTCAGAGACTTTTTAGTAAAAGAGGCGGCTTTTCTTTTATCCAATTTTAAATAACTCGACGACATGGTCCACGCGAGGAACACCCCGTCGCTTCTCTTGATCAACCACTCACCTCCTAAATTACTCTGGATTCTTGTGGTTTCCAAAACATGCCAACGGACATATATAAATATCTGAAAAAAGAAAGTGCTCCTGGCGATCACTTTGTAATCTTCTTCTGCAGCTCTATAACTTGGGAATTCCTCTGAATGGATCATGGTATTTTCACCCTCCGGCTGGCTGACATAGGGTACATTAGCTAAGTGGTAGATAATAATAGATTACACCCTGCTGATGCCGGACCCCTGCTACATGCATGTGTCTGTTATATATATGTGCAGTTATAGACGATTATTAAGCTAATCATTGGATGAGATTGCATACAACAACGACTGACATGCAGAGAATAGGGAAGATAACACTTGCGTTAGAGAATCATTTGGGGTAACTGTATGTCGTTGAATAAGTGTTGGAAATGTTTGGTTTGTTGGATAAGCAGACCTGAAGATGTTGGTGGTTATAGTACGTTTATGTTATGTGGTTGTAAGACATGATAGAAATGACACAGCTTACAAAATGCTAATGGATGCTTTGATTTATTGGAGAGGTATCCTGTTGAACATGCAGGAAGATGTGTTGAAGAATATTTTTTTTATTGTTTATTAAAAAAATTTTAATGTGCTTTGTGTATAAATCATTAACTTCTTGAGATGAAGGATGAATTTTTTATGACTTTTGAACAGAAAATATTATTTTAAATTCTGATGTTTTAAAAACTGCATCATAGTCTTCATCATGAACATTCTAAGTATTTATTTAATTGTTATTGAAAATATTTAATAATCTAAAGTTGATATTATGTTTACTCATTGCTAGAAGTATTAATTACAGTAATTAATCAATAGTATTTATTAGACAAGTTGTATTGGAATGTTTGAAATGTGCTAAATAAATTTTAAAAAATTTCATTGCAGATGTTTTTTATGTGATGATAATCACAAAGTATTAAAGAAAATTACAGGAGAGTTTTCTGAACAATTAGAAAGCAAAGAACTCACTTCCAATGAATCTTAATAAACAATAATTTGAAGCTTATAGAAGCACACATTTCTTCGTTATTATTTAATTGTCGAAAAAAGTAAGACTAAAAGCTCATTAAAATTTTTTATCCTATTCAACAAAAACTCCAGCTACACGACAATATTTATATGCGTATAATTTTCAGACTTTTTGTTGGCCTTTTTTATCGTGAGACATAAAAGTCAAGAGTGGTACACTTGGTTCGATTAATGACTCTATACAAAATTGCAAAATAATGGAAAAGATAATGATGAAGAATAATATACAAGAGCCAAGTTATAGAGGAATGTCCTGATGGTCTCGATGAGCAAGAAGCTATATAAGAAATACGAGTTATACCAAAGGATCAGAAAAAGATGACAAAGAAAAATGGAAAAGCAAGATGAGAGAATCAAAGAAGAGAAATGTGAAGAGAGGTGGATCAATTGTGGAGAAGGAAGGAGCGAGTGTAACGGCGAAGAAATTAATAGCCATAAAATATGAATAGAAATTAGCAGGTTCGGGGTGGCGTGACGCGTTTGCTCGCTCATTTCCTTTCGGCGCGTTGAAAAACAACAAAACAACAAAATATGGTCTGAGTCTGTAATTTACCCGGCTGCCGCCGACCGCGGCCACTCTCGGCGAATCAAGCAGTACATGATCATCTCTCATGAATGTGTGAGAGCAGCAGACCCTTTTACTTGGCTCACCTCGGGATTGCGCGTGTGCGCATTTAGAACAGGGCTAAATGTGATGCTCGAGAGAGTGAATAGGAACTGCCTTACCGTCGTCACACGGTAGGTATATTGATGGTAGGTAATGACCCGGTAATGATCATGACGCCTTCACCAGGGTTTCATCTCCACCAATCAAAGGTGTACATCCAACTTTTAAATATTTCATCTCATCCTCATCCTAATACCTTTGAAAAAATTTTCAAGACGTTACTGGATTTTACTAAAATAATATTCAGACTTAGGAATGAAATCCCACTTAAAACAGATTTAGACATTGGCTAAACTCACAACAACTGGGTCTTTAAATCATCTTGGATTTGATATTGCTTACAGATAATCCAAATGATAGAACATCAATGTTGTTTCAAATTTATCTGAGCTGTTGATAACACTAAGCTTGCCAAAGTAATGTTTACATAAAATCTTTGATATTATTATTACTATTTTAGAGTATTTTTGGAAATGGTCTAATGACTAGAATCATTTCAATTAAAGCACCAGGTGTTCAATCGTTATTTTTTCTTTGTCAGATAAAATTTATAAATTTATCAAAATGATTATTCATTACCTACAAAAGTTTCTAATTCTTTTCTTGATACATTTATTTTTGGTTTTAAATATTTTTGTGAGCAGAAACCAATTGTTTAAAACTGCTCCAAAATGGATTGTCATCAAAGATATTTAAAAAGCAAAATTCCAACAGATTTACTAAAGCCAAAAATGCAAAGTGGCAAGTATTGGATCTTTTGAAACGAGCTAAGCGACCTTATCATTGCCAAGATTTCATTACATCCAGGATATATTTCCTCTTTTGTTCCCCTGTTTTTAAACCTCATCCACGGCCCCTTTGTTTTTGCGTTTTAAACGGCAGTTATTAGCTCTGTAGCCATGCAGCCTGCGGCTTATTCTCACTCATCCCCTTTTTCTCGCCCTAGAAATCGACCTGCAGCTTTAGCCGTGGGTCTCACAGTCTTGGAGCGGAGAAGAGGTAATGTGAAGCGCTAATGGGCCAGCGAAGACGAGCGAAACCTGAACGTGGTAGTGATGACGGTGATGGTGGTTGCATATATATCTGGCTCTGTATTCTGGGATATTGGTAAGCCAGACTGAAAAGATAAAAAAGAAAGGAGAGAGAGGAAGAGAGAAATACACACCACTAAAGTGGGATCAGAGGGTCGGGGAGAGTCGAAAGGCGGCGGCGGTAATGACAGGCCGCCTGCTCTCGAAGCTAATATAGATGAATGCCTTGCCCTCCTTGCCCTCCGGTGCGAGAGGGTCTCTGGACGCGCTCCGTACGTGGATCAGCTCCAAGACGTACTCGTGAAGAGAAGAAAGAAGCGAGAAACATGTTAAAAGCCAGATGAAGGTGAGGAAGAATTAGAGGAGGAAGAGGAATAGCAGAAGGGGTGCTACAGAAGGGAGTCTAAGGGAAATAAGAAGAAACAGGGAGGCCGGAGGGGCATCTATCTATCAGCGCCGGCGTGAAGTGGGCGGGTGCATGCGCGGTATTGCCGCAGAAGGCCGCTCTCTCATTAACTCGAATGCCGCCGCAAAGACCGCGGCAGTGCGCATGCTCCAAAGTTACGTGTTATCGGCCGCAGGTTGCTCCGAGTACCTTTCTCCCCTGTGTCCTCTTCTTCGCTTTGAAGCTTCTACATAGAGGAATATCATCACGCCCGATAATTCGTACGTGCAGGACCGCGCCCCTGACACGCTCAATATCATTCTCGTCGACTTGCGCGACACGTTCTCTTCCACCAGCCTCTCTCTCTCTCTCTCTCTCTCTCTCTCTCTCTCTCTCTCTCTCTCTCTCTCTCTCTCTCTCTCTCTCTCTCTCTCTCTCTCTCTCTCTCTCTCTCTCTTGCCAAGTTTACCCTTTCAAACTTATGTTCAATTTCATCAACTATATTCTAGAGTTGTGGAGCTTTGGGAGAAAGGGACATAGTAAAAGAACGAAAATTAAAAACTTGCGTGAGCTCTGCAACTCATTTTTAGACCTGCTTATTTTTCGAGTTGTGTTGAGGTCAGAATATAATAAAGGACAGGTGTTGATTTGTAGGAGGAGGGCTTGAACGATGGGCGGGTTATATTTCGTCGAGAATCGTAGAATAGTCTCACGGAAAAGGGTTTTAACTTTCTCTCAGGCTTTTTTTCATCAACTAAAAAGTCATTCCATTATGAAAAAAACAAGCTATTCCACTTGTAATTATTATGGAATGTCTACATGTGATGTAGATAATCTAAGAATGCACTTTGGTGCAGACAGCTGTTGACTTATTTCTAACGAATATATATTTTTAATGTTTGTTATGTGTATATTATAATGTTGTAATATTCTGATTGAATATGAACCACTCATATGAACTCACCTATCAAAGTCCGTGAGTCGAGACGAATCCCGGAAGCCTTTAGCAAACGGATTACTGTCAATCTTGAGCTTTGTAATCTAGAAAAAAATATTTATTACTTCAGGTAGGCGTCCAAGGTCATACGGTTAATAACAAATTTTGCATAGATTAAAAATAGCACTACGTGATAGAGTTTTTGTGAGGTTTATCGTAATGACTTTTATGCTAATTAAATTTATAGTGAGAGTTGACTTTTGTTTATGATAAATCGAATTACTATCAAAAAATTTTTTTAAATCATGTTGATAACCATTTTTCATTAATGAACAAAACAGCAGAAATATTTTCTTTAAAAAACAATAACAACAAATAAAGCCTACGGCTAGAAGCTTTTACTGATTTTAATTGTTGATAATAATGAAAAAAGTTCATTGAAAATTGCTCATGGTTTTGCATGAATATCTTGCTTTTATTGAAGATTTATAATTTGTATTACTTTGAGCAATAAATAATTAAAAGATCAGCTTAATGGAAATGTTATCACGCAACATGATAGATTATTTAAAATTTTTTTTAATAAAATGATTTAAAATACATGATGTATCTTCAACAAAACACCCCATAAACAGTTGCATGCATTTAATAACCGATCATTTATTTTTTATAGTTTATTTAACTGACTGTACATAGAAAACACTTTGTCTTTTCTACTTAAAATTCCCTCAATACAAATATTTAGAATCTTTTTAGCCATTTTCATTTAAAAGAGAAAAAATAAACGACATTTACCAATTGATTTTGGTAGGCTGTGACAGCAGTAAAAATAGCTTCAGGAAAAATGAAGGTTTTATGTTCCTCTTTACTGAGATCTGTGATTCGATAATTTTTATCATCTTCTCTGCCTCGATATTTAACCAAATGTATCCTTGGCTGATACCGATGCATAGAGTTGAGTACGATCTGTAAAAAAAAAAAACAAAATACGCCGGTATTAATTAAAAACGTTAATTAAAACACGGTTTGTTAGTCTCATATAGTGCTCACACATATCCTTGTAAATAATTAATTTATGGAAGCCATAAATTAAAAGAGTTAGACGTTGATGTATATATCAAAATCGTCTGCAATGGTGTTGGTATCGACGCATCATATCAATTCTTATCTTATAACTATCTACACTTTCAGGACGTATATACAATGCATATGCATAAAACATTTATAAATACGTGTGTTCACATGTTGTATATATAATGCATCGATGTATTCAGACAGAGAATCAGTCTCGCGTGATCCAAATGAAAAGCAAGCACGCGCTTTTATAGTGAACACGCGATTGACCTGATAGTCAACTTATTTATGATCGATTTCCTGTCCTAAACGATGTGTGTGCTCGAGCATGCGAATCATCAGAGTGACGGATTTTTTGTGTCAACCCTCAGAATCATCAAATCATCACTCCAATTAACCCGTATGTATGCATGCATATGATGTAGTCGTTTATGCTAAAAACGTTATAGGCTATATGTTATTAGATACTATGAACTCAATACGATTTATCTATTATTCAAACTGTCGTTCAGTTCAGTTTATTCTCGGCATCTTGATCGATATTTTAAAAAACTCTTTCCTTATATATTATTTTAAATATAAAATTTTATTGATTAATTTTTATTTTATCATGCTGATTGTTAATAATAAAATTATTTATAGTAAAGTTTGTAAATATAATTAAATGCAATCAATTAATTTAAATCTCAAGTAATTGTCAATATAAGTCAAATAGGAATTTTTATAAAGTTTTTTGAATAAATTAAAAATATCTAAACTCATAATCTATTGTAAAGTCTAATTTTTAAAATGACTTCCCTTTGATATCTTAATAAAAAGAAAAGAATTGTTATCTTTTAAAAATTTTAATGATATTCAAAAATCTGTTTTAACAGTAAATTATTTTAGATTTTTTTTTAATTTTAAAATGAATGATTTTTAGCTAAATAAGCTACTAATCATTCTTGTTGATCTTAAAAAAATATGGAATTCCATTTAAAGAATTATAAATAAAAATAAGGAATGTTTCATATCGTAAATCAGAAAGTGAACTTTTTCTATATCATACTTATACATATAGCTAATTTCCATAAGGGTTTGTTTGTCGTCAAATATTCAATACTTTCAATTCAAATTTATTCTGATTGTAAATTTATATATTTTTGATTGTGTATGAAATTACGGATCATGATTTTTTTATTTTTATCCTACATATATTATGATTCTAACCACGATAATTATTAATGTCTGGTGAAAGCATCATAAATTATAGTACCCAAAAAATTTTCTACACATTAATAAGTGCTATTCACAAAGTGTTGCTATCAATTTAAAACAAATATGGCATTCATGCAACATAAAACCAATGGACCTAAAGCATATGGGTGGTCCATATTCACCTTACACTTGTCTTAAGTGTAATCGACTTAAAATTATCATGATCATTTACATGTGTACACCAAGAAAAAATTTATCCAAGCAAATTACAAGACTTTACAAACAAATTCCCACCAACATTATTCAACAATAAATTTCATTACTCCATAATTACTTTATAACAAATTTTGTTTTGTTGTAATTAATTTTCATTTCCAGTGAATAATAATGTTGCATTATTCTGTATTTTATTGAAATTCTAGCGAGTATCCTTTTGACGACAACAGCAGCAGCTTGTTACATTTGATGAATGAAAGGTATTAATTCTCGAATCAATAGCCAGCATATGCTGGAGTTCTTTAATTTCCCAATCAATGACGATAAAAATGAAACAACTACAGTTTAACTTGAAAAAGGGTATTATACATTTCCTATAAATAGTAAAAGTGACGATAATAACGAAGCAGCGATGATGCAATGAAACTCATATCCGTTAAATTAATTCTCAAATCTATATTTGAATGACTCTTTATATGGGTATGAATATTGCATTATAATATAGAGAAAATATTGGAGATAAATTTAATAAATGACTGAAGGAATAAAAAAAAAAGCAGAGTAATATATATTATCACTAATATAAAATATGATGGCGGCTGTAAGCATGTTCTCCGCAACTGTTGAAACTGTTTAACGACCCGCAGGTGGCCTGAAGCATCGGGGCCTCATACAACAGCCACCGTAGGGCTTACGTGTCTCACTTATACGTATCACAACTAGTTCTCTTTCTCACTTGGTAACTCATTTACATTTATACGTAGGTGAGAAGACGAAAGAAAGAAAGAAAATTCTTGGCATCTGATAAACCTGTCGTAGCTATCTTTAATTCGATGACTTACTTTATTCGTAAAAAAGCCCGGTGCATTTTTTCCCCTCAAATTCTTCTGAATCGGCTTTAGATATGAACGATAAATTTTTATCATAATCGTACAACGCGAGTGAACATCCGGTTCGCTTCTCCATTGTCATGGGCCCATGTATTACGAGCTATTATACAAGTTCAACATAAATTCCTTTGATTTCCTCTTCGAGGAGTTGAAGACTATTGAGCACTCTCTTCTATGCAAATATGTACAAGCCAACAAATATAGCTACTGGTAAGCAACCTGGAGAGGTAGTATATTTGACTCATAAATGCCTTTGAGAAAATATAGGTGCTTACTATGGTTTGTTGGAGAAATAGTCTATTTGATTGAACTAGTGAGAAATTTATTGATTTTTTTTCGTTTGTATTTTTAATTTATGTTTGAGATGTTCAAAGTAAATATGTAGATTTTTTTTAGTAGTTCTTTGTAGAAATAAGTCATTGATGATTTTTAGAAATATTAAAAATCAATAAAGATGACTAATTCTTTTAGAATCTTCAATCATATTAATTAGCCATTCTTAACAAGAAATAATTGTTACCCAAGTCTAATTTAATAAACAAAATTTTCAAACATTGCAAAAATAAAGAAATAAATTAAACAAAACTTGTTTTTTTTTTAGAAACAGACGATTCACGTTTTAATCCCTTAAAATGAATTTTATTTCAATGATGTAAATAAGTTTATTATTGTAAATATTTATTTGCATTAATTATTAGACAATTTGAAAGTCCATTTTGCAAGAAAATAGCATAAAATATTCTAAATGACTTGTCACAAGTGAATTAAGGTATAATAATGTTTATCGATTGTTAGTTATTTACTTAGCTGGTTTATCTACCTCGCTAAATTTCCTTTCAAGACTTGTTTTCTAAGCCCATAGATTTACTCTGTCCATATTATACTCAAACTACTTCTTCAAATGACATAAAAGTACTCAATTTCCAAGTATATACCATCAATAACTCCAAAGGATGAAAAACTAATTATCCAGTTTTTTATATTTCAATTTCTTCATACATTCATTAATAATATGTAAAATCTCTTTACTACGGGTCAAGAAATCGAATGAGTTCTCGTTTTACTATGCCATATGCCTCCTGGAAACTCTCTCCTTCATTCGTATTTTCACTTGATATCTCTTCCTCTCTTCAGTATAGTAGCAGTATAGCATGATTTGCATGTGGCGATTTATCAAACAACGCGCCATCCATGTAATACACGTTGATAGCGGCATTACACGCGCGATTTATAACCACCCGGTCGTTCAATTTTTTCTCGTCTCTTTTATATTTTGTATTTTTTTAATCCATTCAGTCATTCGTCGTTTCTACACCGTCATCATTATGTTGAAGTGTATATAGTATAAGAAGTAACGGGTGCGTTTGCTAGTGTAGAGTTTAAATATCGATCCTGCTACTGGTTATGTAATTAGGCGCCGAGATCATGGTAAATATTTTTGAGGATTAGTCAAGGTTTATAATGCCTATACATACATAGTTATGTATATGTATGTACCTATATACATATATTTTGCAGTAGACCCAATGTCGATAATTAACGCACCTAAACGACAAGCTACACGATTACTTGTCATTGATTTAATTAAATGACCACAACCGTCTTGAGAGTAAGTGGAGATCACTTGAATCAGGTAAGCAAGTTATGAGAGAAAAAAAAAATAGCTACATGAGAAAGGTGTTTACTTCATTGATTATAGCGCGCTACTTTTAAATTATCGTGCGTGCTAAGAACAATTTTACCGTTAATTTTATAAATTCATCAAGAAGTTGTCTTCATTTGTTGACGATCCATGCATGTACATTTAAGTGAATCTCAGATTAATGATACAACTGTACTGAATTTACATTTGGGAAAGATGTTTTCACCATACTGTATATTATAATTTCACGTTGATTGCTTGAAATCTGTTATCAACATTGAAAATTCAAAAACTCACTTCCTAAAATATATAAACACTTATTCAGACTGTTGTTATCAGTTGGAGAATATTGATTGGTAAAATAATTTAAATAGAAGGAAAGAAAATTTTAGTGGTGTTTGTTGATAAAATATTCAAGTCATTCAATTACTAAAGTTCTAAAGTCTTTTTTAATTGATAAATAAAATAATTTAAATGGCGAAACACCAGTAAAGCCAATGTAAACTTGAAGATATTTTTCATGAAGCTGACCAGTCTCTGATTACCAGCTTAATTTGTTTCCACCTGGAGCTCGTTTTCATTTCCAGTGAGTGTCTTAATTAAATCCAAAAATAGCTGGAAAATCTTTAAGCAGAAAGACTTGATATTGCAGTTAAAAAGGTATGATAACATAATAGGATACTCCAAAATTCTATTCTTGACGTCAATTTTTTATGTTACTCTTCAACAATTCTCCTCTTTCCAGAAGCTGTCGAGAAAAACGACGTTTACCCTCGGCCTCTGCCAGGAAGCTTGTCACGACACGCTTGGCCGCACTCACTACACGAGTTCGTATCGTAGTGCTATCGCATTTACAAGCCTAACACAAGTTTCTACCGTGTATGTAAATCGATGAAGGAAGAAAAAAGCTAGAAAAGGAATAAAAGAAATCAAGTGAAATAATAAAGTGAAATGAATGCGACAAGAAAAAGCTCATAAGCTTCATTCAATCTGATTGTTACTTTATTTTAAATTTGTACCCTTGGAAATGTAACACCTCCCCATGATACTGCTCCAGGCATGAACCGTGAGAATACTTTTTCTCAAGCGTATATTCACTTAATTTAACTATATATACGAACGAGTAATACGAGAAGCCTTTGCTAAAGTGACAATGTATAAGTATAATATCAAAGTAGACATTCTTTTTCAACGATATTCCGAATAAAAGGTAACTTTTGTGTACTGCCTGATATGGAGACTGGAGAATGATCCTGTATCCGTGTCAGAGTGAGAAAAAATCAGACAGGTACCAACACTTTTATCCGAGCAGTTCCTTTTGGACCACCATGTAGTAGCTGCTCACAGACGGGGGTCTTATAATATCACGTCATACGAAACGATGAAATAGTGGCCATAGCTAAGGAATGTTCCCTCTACCACTTGAGTCGTCGACTTGAGTTGACTGGCATTGCGTGGCTCCAACTTGACTCGACTGCTTTTACCGGTGTGCCTTGGATTCTCTCTGTCTCGCTTATTTTCTCTTATACACTCCTACTGTCCTGACCCCTTGCTTTATTCGTACGTACACTTTGGTGGAAACACCATCATGTGGGTGTGAATCAACCCCATACACGTGTATGTAATGGTCTCTATCTCACATGTGTTTGTACATATTTAATGAGAATCTTATACATGTGGACATAGGCAAGTTGGTGGAAAGAGAGAACGAAGAAGTTGGAAGAAAAGAGAAGAAAAGGGATATATATGAGAGAAGGAAAGCAGGCGTGGGCTACCCGTGATCATCATGACAAAAGCTTCGGGCAAACATTCGCTTAATTTATTAGCTTATAGGCACGCTGGGGTGTGACCCAACCACCTACGACACCTATCCAGCTATATACACGCCTCGATCAAGAATATAACAGCTATAACGTTTACCGATATATTCTTGATCGTTTTCCGTATTAAAGATGCGCGTGAGCGTAAATAGTCATAAGCAGGTGAGAATAAAATTTTTAAGACCGGTTTAGGATATAGACATAATATGTTGAAGAGAAGCTCGACATTAAATTGTCAGTTTTATGAATAAGTGCCGATCGCATTCACCAGCAAAAACTACACACATAGTTGGCACATCATGTAGAGAAGGAAAAAAATTGCGGAAGTGTCAAGATGTATAATGAAATGCACGACTGGCTTGTCATCAATTTCAAGTCGAGGGAAAAAAAGAAATAGATTATGAATTCTTGCTTTGTAAAAATACTGCGGACGTAGCTTCGATTATCTTTGATTTACCTGTCCATGTTTATCCATGTCATTGTTAGTAAGCTTCACTTTCTCAAATGAGACAACTTGCTTTCTCAGTTGTTCTCCGGTAAATGGTGAATCCGGATGAACATAAAGTCGAGCTGGCGCAGGAGGATCTGCTTTGCCTGCCACCAACCAAGAACTCCGGTGATATGCATATCGGTATCTTTTGTCATCAACGGGCACGATATCCATTAAAACTGCGTAACGGCCGTCGGGTTTGAGGTCACTGAAGGATACCCTACATGTTGGGAACATTCGTCTGAAATTCAAAAATAAAATTATTACTTTTTTTGAATAAAATTTTATTGTAATTATTTCACGATGTTGAATTATTTTAATTTTAAGAAAAAAAGTATTCATTTTTATAATTAACTAATATTTTAATAAAAATAAATAATCAGTATAATTCTAAAGATTAAACTGTGACATATAGATAAATTAATTCTATCTTTTTTTTATCTACTGATGATATTATAATCATAAAATTTACTTTATTACAAAGAATTTCGTTATTTAATTTCAAATTAAAGAAAATGCTGTTATAATTATAATTTCAATATTTTTCCTGATTAAAACCGAATTTGTTTGTTGAGGTAATTACTTTACTTCAAAAGAAAATCACATGCCCTACATTTTTCATAACCACCTCCATCAACATATCTTACACCATCAGCTAGATAATTTGCAGGAAATCCATTTTCATCCTTTAAAAACCAACATGACAACGCAAGTCTTTCTCCCTTCAGATTAAAATCTAGGATTTTTAACATTCTTCACTAACTAAAGAAACCTATATGGTTTTAACAAATCCTATTCCCTTAGCAAGGTAGAACTATTCTATTGAATTTACTACCCTTCGATTAGACTCTTTCACAGCTTTAAAAAAACCTTTCAACTCAAAAGGATTAAATTCAGTTCTATTTGTCATTATTTAAACTAAAATATTGATAGGTAGTAATTTGTTACTAAAATTAAATCATTCAAACAAAAATCATAAGTTTTGCCACACGGCATAATATTTACCAACAATATGACAACCTTAAAATAATCCTTAAAAATGTTTCATGTCTTTTGTACTTAAATATATACCTAAAGACGTGACGAATTGTCAGTATTTTAAACACCTAATTCATTCGCACTCACGAACCAAGAGCATATGGTTAGCACAATCAGTGTTACGAAAAGTAAGGACATTTAAAATGAGATAGAATAGGTTAAAATGACATCAGTTAAGAAATGATGGTTTCCCTTCCATAGTGTGACACACGTTTAGAAATCGAACAATTGTCTCTCATGGATATGGGTTAGATAAATACGGACCATGTCACTGACGCGATACTTGACAACAACATGGGTGACAACGTCAGGGCAAGTCTCCTGGGGTGCTAAGCAACGTAACAGCAGTAACCCTGCGTTTAGTCTCTCGAGAAAACGTACAGATAGAAACCTGCAGCGAATCACTTGGGACAGACCTAAAGACCGAGTGACAAGTTGGTCGAGGCCTTGAGAAAAACAGCAAGGGGTATGACGAGTTCGAGGACGCATGCCAGGACACCTGCTAACTCTAACATTCCTATCTGAAAGAGATCACACTTGGAAAGTTGTTGCTTGCAAATTGTCATAATTTTTTAATTTGTAAGGGTCTTTAAAAATATCACATATGATAAGTTGGAGATGACATGTAGAAGAGATTGGAGCTAAATAAAACATTGAAAGCTCAATAGTTTCTTTTTTTTATTCTAGAAGTTGATGAAATACTAAGGGTTTAATAGACATTTTATTTTTCTTTTAATTATTAAGTAAAAGAAAGTAAATATAAAAATAAATAACACATAAAATTAATAAATTAAAAAATATTAAAATATTATTAGATAGAAATAAATAATCTTGAGTATTATAAAAACAATTATGATAATGAAAATTACTCCATTTTACTAAAACAATATAGAGAAGTTATAATTTACTATATATTTTTTTGTTTGATTTATGAAGGCTCAGATAATAGTTAGATATTGGTTGTCGACTGTAGCTTAGTAGGAATGAATTGAAAATAACGATTGTAAAAAAATAGATAATAATGATACTGTTGGGAGAAGTATAAAAAAATATATTGCAAAGCAATACTTTAACAAAAGTTATATAATACTGAGTTACATATAATTTCATATTTATGGATATAACTAAAATGAATGTTTCCCGCAGCTTCATTCGCGTGAAGGAATTGACACCTTCACCATTCAGCTATTTTCATAATTTATAAATCTCGTGGGATTACTAGAAACCTTTTGTATAGGCGAGAAAAATGTTAATTTTAGTAAAAATAATATATATATTTCCTTTGAATGGACACACGGAAATAATTTCTCATCTTAAATAAATATTATTTTTAAAATAGCATTGTATGATTATATCAAGAGAATATCAAATTTATTCTGCACTAAAATCATTTTTTTAATTTGTTATCAATCATCAAATTCAAAGAAAAAGCTCTAGTAAATGAATAAATAATTACAGTTTAAAAAAATCATTAAATTAAAAAATTCTGCTTTACAATAATTTTAAATGATTTATTGTAAGTAAAAAAAAAATCATCAAATGCTAGAAAAAGTTTTGAAATATATTTTTTAAAACGAAGTTTTACTTCAAAAATAATAAGACTATTTTTGTAACATAAAAATCCATGAAAAAAAAATTGATTTGAACTTGTCGTTATATAAAATACCTCTTGACTTGATAACATATCTAACGGTAGCTCTAAAAGTCAACAATTTATTATTTATTCTGCAGATATTTTTGAAAATTGATGATTAAAGTACAAAGGCTATACAAACAGGAGAAAAATAAGCACAGCTGAAAACGAGTTAATTCATCCACATCTAATAACCAAATACGAAGCAAGATCCAAATAGTAAAACTTTTTAGATTTTCTAGAAGGATTTAAATGAGTCGGTTGGCCACATTAAACCAGCTCATCCAAGTCGATGTCGCCGATCTAATTATCTTGCTCTCTCGTTTTTGGTAAGTTATCAGTCTCCCTTAGAGAATGTGCAGATTGTGAGACAGTGAAAAAGCCACCCTCTTGGCGTTAACTCCAACCTGTGCTATGGTTCTCTGGAGACATTTTGGAGACGAAAGGTTAATGGTAGGTCGAATAGAGTAATCATGAGCTCAAGTGAGATATGGGATTGAGTAAAACCAGAAGCAGACATCGACATTGAAAACATTTGTGTCTACATATTTTCTTTTCGACTGTTATTTGCTCAACTATAATGACTTTGCAGTAGCTAAGCCAGGTGGTGTCACTATATAATAATTATAAGCGTTGATCGTATATTATACCTGGCGACGGCAGACGGGCTGCACGATTCACTACTATACACTGCCTTTTATTGCTTTGTAGATTGCCTGTGTGTTTTCATCATAGCTACTGTATGTCTAACTTTGAAACAACATATCTACACATGTGTACAACTGGCCCAACACTTCCTCTTCTCCTCTCCTCTCCTTATTCTCACATCCAACGTTCATAATGTAGGTTGCCAGCAACGTTGATGAAGGGTTCGCGTGACGAGTATACTCTATATCCACTGCATCCTGTCTCTTCTGAACTGCTCGTTCGCACCTACTCACCTCCATCTCCTAAGCATACCCATTCTCTTTCTTTCCTTCGTTTCTTGTGATTCGTTGTTTAATGCACTGTACTTTGAATTTCTTGATCTGATCAACCTTCTTAATGAGGGCCAGAAATATCACCAGTTAGGATTCGTGATGGAGAATTAAGACTACTGCAAATTCATAGCAGCTGGTGACAGTAAATTCTAGAAATTATTTTTTCAGTTCATTATCTCTGGACTAGTGAATAGGTATAATCATTCTGAAATTATCTCGATTGTGTGAAGTATCTTTCTGAAGCCATCTTTTATGTAAAAAAAAATTTTATGCTCTGATGTTTGAATTATTTACTCAGTAAAAACAGTAGTTACATTAATTGAACTCTATCCTAAACCTACACTTAAAAAAATTAGTTTTAACAAAGCAATATTATGTTGTTTGAGCTTTGATAATCTGGTGTGTTGATTAAAAAAATTACCAATGTAATTTTAACATTAAATATATACTTAGAATATTCAAATTAAAAAAAATTCTGATATTTTTTTGCTCCCAAATTTATTCAAATGAGCATCGTACCTTAAAAATTAATTTTCAGTTATTATGAATAATTTTTTTCACTGATTCTTATCGATAAAACGCATAAAATATTTTTTAGTCACGTAGCAGTTGTTTGACCACTTGTCGAAAAGGTCAGAAACTGGAACAGAGTCAGAAATTGGGCCATTTATCTTAAGTGGTGGTAGAAAAAATGATTACCCATGTCTACTACAGATATATATTTGGAAACATTTATATCTATACAAATTTTCAGCTTTTCCAGATGGAATAACGTGGGAAAACATGATCTAGAAGACGGCAATAAAGGAAAAGAGACTCCCTGTTGTGACTTACAATCCTACCTGATTGGTCTAAATATTTTTTCTGTTGTGTGCATATTTTTCACTCTTAACGATACCATTTTTCCTTGTGCTGACATTTAATACGCAGCCAAGACGAATTGATCCCCGTTTGTTTGAACAAACAGAATTGAAAGAAATTTCATGCTTTATCAGAGTTATAATATTCATATTTAAAGTCCGTCATCATCGTCATAGTCATCACCACTATCATCACCATCATCGTCATCATCATCAACTAACTGAATATCATCTATTGTGTATATAGAAACATCAAGTTGATATTGCTTTTGAACGTACCACCCATTTCTTGTACACGCGTCAAGACATAATTAATCATCCTAATGACTCAGTGTAATCGAAAGGAAGCGACGAAATTTCATCAGAGTCCTTTTATCCTGACCAAATGACTTTATCAAAGATAAACACGCGAATAAGTTTGTAATCAAGATTAAGTTATTTTAATAAAAAGAAACAAAAAAGCGAGTTGAGTGAATTTATAATTGTCGATAGAAATCGAGATTGGCTGAAGAATAAATGTATTTTCAAGGTTTTGCATGGTCATTCTTATTCGTGCAATATTCTGCCCTTAGTCTTTTGTAACAGATATATACTCATGTAGAACACACGGTGAGCACGAATATCTCATAAGTCCGGCGTGGTCACGCATCCCAAGACCAGCGGAAAAGCCTGCAGCTGCGACGACCCCGGTACTTTATTAGCATAGCCTATAAAATTGGACACCGTTTTGCTTCGCAAGCTTTACGATCGCGCATCGCGTAAATTATTATTATTTTTTTTGTTTAATTTCCCTTGATAACTTGTTAAAGCGCGTCAGATGGTATGAGAATGCTTATTAATTCCCCCAGCCATCATAGCTATATATTTTGCCAGAAATTTTTTTCTCCTTTCGTCAATTATTATCTCAAAAATAAATATCATCAAAATAATATATATCACGACAATGGAATAAACTCACCTGCCGGTTTTCGTGATGATCATCTCCGTGCCAAGTTCATTGAACTTGTCCCAGAGTTCTTTGGTCTCAAGATGACACTCGACGCTCCTCAACTCATCTGAGTTGCAGGTGGTTCTTCGGTGTTGTGATTGTTTTCTTTTGGTGTCATTACCACTACTATATTTATTATTTGGAAGCTCATTAGAACCAAGTGGACCATCATCTACACTACTACATTCTTCAACATCAACATCAACTTCTTCATCTTCACCATTAGCAGACTTTTCAGTTCCCTCACTTTCTACTTCTCCAACTCCTTCATCAATTTCGTCGTCTTCCTCATCATCCAATAGTGCATTTCCAGTAACTACAGTAGCTGTAGCTACAATATTTACTGGTGATGATCTCAGAACATCTGGAAAAATTAGATTATTTGAATTATTCAGTTAATTAAGGTAACCAGCAGGAAAGAAATATTACAAGACATTGTTAATTGCTTATATTATACATGTTTGTTGACTTGCATAGTTTTACGGTAGTAATTGATGAAAATATCACTCAAATTATACACGAGTGAAAACATGGAAGTTTACCAGATAACATATTCGTTATTGTTGTTATTAAATGACATTAAATTTAAGCTGTACTCAATTAGTGTTATATAATAATAAGTATAACCATGCTACGTTATTAGTTAATTATGTTTCCTGTGATAATATCACACATAGTAAACATATGTATACAGAGTTAGTGAAAACTTGTAAAAATATGAGTTTATATTATTTTATTCATGTGTAAATACACATAAATTTGAGTACATATTCACAATTAATGATAATAAGAATTTACAATTCTATTAATAGAAACGATATTATTTAATGTGTTGAAGTTTTTTTCCAAGAAAAATTAGAGAATCGTTGCTTTAATTAACACTTGGAAAATAATAAGTTTAATTATTTCTATTAAAAAATTAATCTGAGATGACAAAAGATTGGTGATGATAATTGATAATATTAAAATGTTTATAAATAACAGAATGTGTATTTTACATAATGCATTTGACGTACAAATGACGTCATGCTTTTCATTCATATAATGTGTTTTTAATTTTATAATTTTTTTTGCTGACTTAATTATCAACTTCTATGAAAATTATTTCAAAATATTTTTACTAAAACATTGGGAATATTATTCTGAAAAACAATTTCTTTTTTTTTTGTTAATATTTGACTTTTATTTCAACCAATGATGAAATTTATTATTTTTCTTTAATTAATTGAATAAAGACAAATTTTATTATTCAATTAAATTGTCCTTAATAAATAATTTCTTAATGTTATATCAATTAATTTTCTGAGTGTTTTAATATAAAAATAAATTTCCTATAAAGAAAAAAAATTTATCATTATATTTCGTTTTGATGATCAATTTATGTAAGCATAGTCCGCCATTTTCTAAAATTATTTTTCCTAACATGGAAGTTTCTTTAATCATCCAAACATGATTACACATAAATTATTAAAATAAAATTTTCTTTGTGTCTGTATAAAAATATACTAACATAATAAAAATCCAATCACTTCAATTACAAATCAAAAAATAAATTTCACTTCACCGATTCTCTACTTTCCTTTTCCATAGTATTAATTAGTTACAACTTGTACCATCACTCCATAAATTCGCATCTTTTTCTTTACACTTTCAGAGGATATTAACTATCAAAAAACTGGTTTTACGCTATTAATAATTGACACTGACAACTGTCCACGGTCTTCATAACGAACTTGTCGGTGTATCAGGGATCGCATTACCAGAAACGAGTTAGCAACACTTACGTGCGTAGGATGTGCTTATTGCAAGCAAAAAAAAAAATAATTTATTCACGAATTAGCATGACGATTAATTGCAATTATCGTAATAGTAACATTTAACCTACTCTATAGTTGATAATTTAGCTCAAACTTAGCACTTATTGTTTACCTAATTGCCTTACAAATGCTAAACAATCGAATCAACATGACTCGATCTCACCTTTCTAAAAAGGATTACCAATTACTCTGTTTACGACACAAAATAGTACACTTATCATAGATGATCAAATGCAAAACCTTTCACGCAAACGAACGATTATTACAATCCTTGTTAGATAAATGCCATAGTTTCCCATTGCCTACACTCTTGCTGCTGTCTAGACACATTATGACACGTGCAGAATAGTTGGTTGGTAGGTGTTGTTAAAGTTTAAATTTTACGGGTAAAATAAATTCTATAAACATATTTTCCAGTAATATACTGCATAGTTTTGATACTAAATGACGCATAATTATGTTGTATTTCTCTCGTTAAGGGTGGTGCAAAGATACTTATGACTTGGTAAGTGTGTGAGCCAACATGTCCACGATTGGAATAGCCCTCACACGTTGACGTGAGTTATGCAAACTATTTACCTATTTCGCGCAAACTCACTGTTGAGGATTTACGTCCATGATTAATTCGGCCACCGGCGTTTCGAGTTCTCCACGCAGAAATAATCACTGATTTACGGTCATTCATTACGAATAAATAACTCTGTACTCTTTTACTTACACAAATACACTAATATATTTTATTTCATTCTCTTTTCAATATTTTATTTTATAATCATATTGTATAAATGTTTATGGAATTTCGTTTTTTTTTAACTATGATTTCTGACTAGTTGATTTTATCATGACGATAATCAGGTGTCGAATAAAAATTATAATAAACTGTTTCTATAACTACTAGGAGACATTTCTGAATAATTCTACAATTTCACGCGTCATTTTTGTGCGATAATCGTTAAATTATTTACTGTGGCATTAAAAGCCTATCAGCTTCTGATAATTAAGACATATTTATAGCGAAGGAAATTTTTATTTTCGTCAAATAAAAATTTTTCTTTTATTACTTTCAACTTGACAACGAAACAATAATTGATGCAGGCATATTTATCTACTAAATTTGAATATTGGCGAAATAATTGTTTCACCTATATTAGTGTGGGTTAAAGAGGGAGTAAAATACCCGAGTTAAGTAATTATACATAATTTATTTGAAGACGGCATAAAAGAGATCATGTATACACATACACTATGGATATATTATTTAAGTATGTTAGTGTAAATATGTATAAATATAAATAGCCATTATATTGCGAAATGAATAAAATACGGAGCTTTAACAAAGACAGTTACAGTACATAATATATAGTGCAAATTTTCTCGCTGGATAGTATACCCGCATAAATATGTATTTACGTGTAATTTTCAGAATACTTACTCCACACCCGACAGTAAAGTATGTACAAAGATCATTCACCATTCAAAATATTTTTTGTTTTGCTTTTTTATTCTTATTTCATTACGGAAAATAATATATAAGAAAGAAAGACATGATGTTTTCATCGACAAAGCCGCGTGTTCTTAAGTATAACAATTATTTTAATCGTGGAGGTCGCTTCAAGGCTTTTCTGTATTTTTATTCTCGTCTCTTCCTTCTGATTTTTATTTGAATTTTTTGTTTTTTTTTTTTTTACTTTTCATCGAAGAAGGAAGCATGAACGGCGATAATTGCTGTATGAGAACATCGTACAGCTGCATCTGTTTCTCTTACGTGTTCGAGGAGTGTGTCGATGATGGTTCTCGTACGCTTGCATATAGTGTGTAAGAAAGTTGCCGCGATAATCGCTCGCGATCTTTCAGAGACGAAGAAACAAAAAAATTAAACTTTCAATGATGAAGGGGTACACATAATATAACTTTAAGGAAAATAGCTATATTATTAAACTCATTTAGTATCAGAGCGCGTGTGAAGATGAATATATATTTTCATTTCACATGATACTAAAACCTTTCCCATTGCGTGTAAGTATATAAAGCAACTGCATTACGTCTTACAATGCACGCAGAAACTCTTGCGTGTGCATTTTCAGCCACGCATTTACACGCCAACAGCGCTATTAATATCGTACACAGACATTTTAGATATCAAGAAGTGCTAACAGCAGCTTGCTTACCGATATGAACATTATAAAATTATATGTGGCATTAAAAAAAATCTCACTTTAATGAATAATCAATCTTCCAATCATTAGACATTATAACAGTCCAAAGCAATATTAAGATAATTCAATGATTTATACTTTATTCATACATTCATATATGGAAGTTGAATTTGTAAAAATGATTCAGAAACTTGTTATTACTGAGCAATTATAAAAATCCATTAGCTCTAGTATGATAATATAATTGATTAATCAATCAGATCAATTGACTTAGCTTTCAACTGTCAAATGTCAACGTCTACTGTGGTTTGAAATATTTTAATGTCCAACATCATAAATTTGTACTTCAGTTTGAAGTGTTATTATGTTTTTTATTTTATTATATGGATGTATAAATTAAGCCTCATTAAATGGGTTATATTTTGATGTCGTCAATTATTCTAATTTGCCCTCTGATCGTAATCGAGAGCAATAAACTTTTTTTTGGAGCAACCCAAAGCATCACTTTCACCGACGGTATTATAATAATATTATATTAAGTCATAATATGGTAACCTTCTGCAACAATCATTTCTCCAAAAATTTTTAACCATTAAAATACATGCATATATGTAAGGTATTATTTTCTAATTACTCCATTTTAAAAAAGAGGATAAATATTATTTTTTACAATTCTTAAAGATTGAAGTTGTTGATTTAAGAGACTGGTTTTTGAAGATCCTGTTAAAATACAGAAGAATAACTTAGTAAAGACTTTGAAAAAGGTTTAAAAATATTTAGTCAATATTTTTTAATATTTTTGAAAATAATTTATCACTTTCAAATCAAAATAAATAGTGTCATGGTGTTTGATATTTACTCGTCAGTCTATTTGTCCTTTGTCACGCGCTTAGATCTCATAAAAACCTATAAACTTGGTATGTGATCTAGAGAAAACATGTAATAGTACAGATGTTGATATAAAAAAAAAACCTTAAAATAATCTAAAATGAAGCAGAGACAGATTGAAATAAAAAAATATTAACAATATTTCCTTCAAATAATTCATCTACCTCATATTTTGTCGATAAAATTTTTTCTTCGGCTTCTTTTAATAAATTTTATCATCACAAGACATGTTTTTAACCATTATGATACGTAAAAGTATTTTAATATGAAGTATATTGAGATCCAGTTGAAAAAACCGAAGCTAAATCACAAATACATGTTGCAGATCAAAATGAAAGCAAAACTTCTTTAAAAGCGTAACTAATTGATCCACACACGTGGAGGCCTTTCAATTCTTCATGGAATGGAATATAAGACCAAGCAGTTAGCTCGATTGGTAAGCGCCCTTGTCAATTAAAAACTGAGACTGACCAGAGAATGTCAAATAGGGTGGTCTAAGAGTATTGCACTCAATCTTCAGACCAGCACGAGAGTAGAAATATGAGCTGGGCTTCAGGCGTTAGCTTCCCTTCGACCATGTAACAATATGTAAGACCACCCAGAATCCTGTCACCACTGGAGAAAACCGAAAAAAATTGCCTCAATAAATTGGCAGAAGTGTTTCAGTTTCTATTATGTAATATATATTTTAATAAAAATAATTATCATTTAAATCATTGCTACAATTTATTCAGTAGTTTCATCTTTGTCTCGTCAAACTTCTATTTTTATTTTCGTGTATTTTTAGAACAGTGAAAAAATATTCTAATGGTATTGATTTGAAATTTAGATGAAAGTTTGATTATAAATAGAAAAAGTATTAAAGTATTCTAATGAATACAGCACTAACGCTAGCCGTCGGAAGGTGAATAAGCAAAGTATAGACAAAATATTCCAAGTAAACTCTTACTGTGATCGAGAGTTGGAGATGCAACAAATCCTTTATTATTGCATTCAACGGTATTACTAGATGTATCACCAAGTCCCTGCAGGTGGTAATGTCCAAAGGACGGACCCCTGGGCGCCATGATGGCCGCGATACTGAAGTCCGTGGCTTTACCCCTCTCACCCTTCGTAGGCATCCCTCTGTATTTTTTTTAAATGGAACTACACTTTTTAATTCGAGGAATTTTTGGTGACTTTTTTTGTACTGTTTGTATTCACAACTGACACCCGGCTATCACGATCTGATCTTTGGTTTCGCCTCAAACTGTTCAGTATACAACTGTCTCGTTTGTTATATTTACGAAGTATATTTAAATCACGTCCACTAATTAATCAATCAAGTTCTCACGAGTTGAAAAACAAAAAATAAAATAAAATATTTGACGACATTTAACTGTTGTTCTCACCACCTAGGATACTAGAATCTGTTTCTCGGGAGTTGAAAGCGAGCTTTCGAAAATATGCTCTAACAACACACAACGCGTCTGCGCTCCCCGACTTCCCGAACTCCACTGATCTCCTACTCCTCCTCCCATAAACGTTCGCCCCACCATCAACACCAGTAGTTAGGTTGGAGTGCAGTCGTACTGCTTGCCGAGGCTTTTAACTTGATTTCGAAAGTCGCGGTGGTGCGCGCGCATCAACGATTAGGGTCTCTCTGGTGATGGGCGCGGCAAAACTCCACCGATGAAACGTCGTTCGTCCGACAATTCTCACTGAAATGAACCAACGCTGACTCTTGAATAACGCGAATGGGCGCGGTTTCACAACATTTTAACCACGCCTACAAGAAATTGTTTTAGGTTTTCATCAGGAATCCGAGCGAAAACGTGAGAGAGAGTGAAAGAGGAACCCAGATGGAGTGAATGAGAAAGAGGGAGAGAATTGCGACACATACGACAACATCCGCACTTTCAAGAGCGCCGAAAGAGATCGATTGACTGATTGTAAGTTGACTCTGATGGCTGCATTTTCACAGAAATCAGACGATTTATCTTTTCTACTTCTCATTGCATTCATTCTCCATTTATCAACACTACTGACTCGTATCATATTTTTGTTACAGATATTTTGGAGCATTCGTAATTTCAGATTATCTTTATGCAGTTTGTACTTTATTTTTCCGGATTTTATTTTAGCTTAAGTTTCTCGAAAATTGATATTCTATCCACTCTGAATATTTTTTTGAAATAAAGTTTATGGGGAAAACGAGCTTGAATCTGTAAATAGTTTTAGTTTATGGATAAAAATCATTTTGGAGTAAAAATTAATTTTGAGTTTAAACACTTGAAGGTTTAAAGAAAAAAATTCTGAAAAATTGGAGTAAAGTACTTCTATATAAATAATCATTATTATCAAACAATAAAACTTTCACTGGATGAATTATTTCAGTTGCAAAAACACCCAAAACATACTCCAGGTTTTGGAGTCATTTTTACTCTAAATTTTCTTTCATAATATTTATGACATTTCTGAGCAATTGAAAGTTCTAAAAACTCATGATTAAAATAAAGTCAATGATTTCTGTAAAATGACTTGGTAAATTGCTCCAACAAACTCTTCGTCAATAATAAATATTACGAATAATGAATGTCATTTTTCGGAGCATAAGTGAAAACAAATCAGAGTGATATTTTTTATCCATATTTTCTTTAATATTTCGGAGTTAATAGCCTGTATTTTTGGTCCACAAATATCCGGTCTCCCTCGTGTTTCCATATAATAAACGATAAATTACAAAAGCTGGAGGGCACGCAGTATAGGAGCCGCAAGAAGGAACGTAGGGTGAGTTGAAAACGCGATAAAGACCGTTACGAGGACTATATATACGCTTGTGCAGGAACTATCGCGATCGATCAAATGTCGAGCGAGAATCAGCGGCGATTGGTGGGAAGTTGTGAGATGGGAGAAGACAATCATCTCCGATCCAGTGGTTGAAAACGTTTAAAGGCCCCTTTCTTGCTCTCGTGGAGGTTCTTGAGATGCCTCAGGGCTGATTTACAGCGTGTATTTAGATGCTGAGGTTTTACCTAGCCATGTTGAGCTCCCTTTATTATACTAATTTCTTGGGCATGTCAAAATACTACCTATCTTACCTACTCTCGTTCCGTCTTCTGTATTCTATTCGACACGCTGGGTGCACCCGAGGATAAAAGGTAAATCTCGAGAAATAAAATATGAAAGCTTGAGGTTACCCGCAGTTTGTGTCTTGCATTTGTTTCACTCTGATGACGCTCAGGTCAGAACTCGAGGGGAAACGAGCTGTCGACGTCAACTACCAACCACAAAAATACAAACCTCCCTTACGATTTTTCTCGCTTCCTGCTCTCGATGTAATATTATGTTGACTTTTACTATTCGTTGCCATTTTTCTTCCTTTCCCCTCTATACGATCCTCGTTATGACAACGTGTTACTGGGTGCCTCATCTCTACTATTCATGACAGATATATGCGGAGGCATACACGCTCAACATATATGGATACGTAGAGAAAAAAAAACAAAAAAGTTAAGAAGGGACACATAATAAGAGATCCGACAATGATATAGACGCAATAAAACCTTTGTATTGCATTCACCACGCCTTCCAGTCAACTCTTAATTTTTGAGCTTTATGGACCCCTTCGCCCCCTGACCTCTGTTTAGTAAATGTTTCCAATGACGAGTTGTATATTTCTTTATAAATTGCAACGCGTGATCACATCATATGAATTATAACAGTTTAATACTGGAGAAATACTTTTTGACAAAAATTTAATTGACCAATCATTAAAATATATTGAAATTGATAAAATATTGTTTTGGAGTAGATTATTGAAATGACTTGAGGTTTTATATGTTTAAAAAAAAGTAAAAAAATGAATATAAATAAAAATATTTAAAATACTTTAAGAAGTCGTTAATTTTTTCAAGAATTGTAACTGAAATAAATAAAAGATAAAATTAAATGTAATTAATTGAAATAAAAAATGGAATTGTCAATTCTATAATAATGTTTTTTTATCAGATCATTTTCTATGTATAATCAACTTCATTTTTAATAATAAATCTAAAAAATAATAATCATAAATAAGAATTGAAATTTATAATTAAGCTATCAAAATAACAACATTCAAGTTTTGTAAATAAATATCTTAACAAAATATTTTCACAGCTCAAAATACAAAAAAAAAGCTACATACTGATCAGCATGTATGTTTTTCATACTCTAAAAAATTGTAGTCATGGAAAATATATTTATAAATTGTTTTTTAATAGCTTATAAATCATATTACAAACAAAAAATAAAAATCTGTCACTTGGCTGCTTTTTACATTCGTCATGTCACGTCGCAGAGAATAATTAAGAATGATGTTTTCTATCAACTAAAGTGACCAATTGAAATATCCCAGTGATCCATTTGTACAATACAACCACAGCAACAAATCTAGAATAAAGGTATAGATATATATATCCACTTACCCAGCTGGTATGGAAGCTAGAAGCTAATAAGTTGTAAGCTCATTATAATCCTGGACTACTCTACATTCCGAGCTTAATCACCGAATCTATATCTTGTTATGCATGACCTGAAAAAAACAATACATTTAAAAACTGATATTTACATAAAACAATAATATTTACATCCATCATTTTTTAAAAAAAAATAAACTAATATTTAAAAGTAACAAAGTCTATTGTATGTGAAAATGTTATTTTAAAGCAATAACTAATAATTTATTTCAGCTTTTAATTTCATTTTATTTCCCAGCAAATGATTTTTAATAATTGGTTATTAATATAAAATACGAACTATTATAAAGACGTAAATAGTCCTAATGGAGAACTAAACCCTAGCAATATAATAGTTCTAGCATTTTTAAAAGCTACACTTATCAGTTCGACCCTACTATCTAGTATGATTTTACCCATACCAAGCATATAATTTATGTTCTTACATTTATAAATATTTATAGTTTAGTGAATTATAACATATCATGATAATTTATAAAAATTGATGTAAACAACTTTTGAAGGATATAATATTAAACTCATCCATAATTGTGATTCCTGTATTTAAATATATATATATATATATATATATATATATGTATACAGAGAATATAACAAGTATATAGATACATAATTAATTGTAATTTTTCAAACAAAAATGTATCTTTTTTCTTGTGCGATTGATACTGAGCTAATTATCTACTATCGATCATCGTGGAGTAATAAATTGTCTAAGTTATATAGCATCGGTAGTCGCGAGTCGAATCAAGTCTCGAAAAGGCTTGAGGCAAGATATTGTCGATGGAAGCAGAAGCGACGGCGGTTCGCATGCAAATTATTGCATCTTTCAAGGAGGAGAGTCGTGTGATATGGGCGGAGAGGTGAAGCGGGACAAGGTGAGATATAGAGAAGAAGGAGCAGAAGATAGAATAGGGTGTGGAGTTACGGTGGAATATAACGGTGAGACGTAGAGGACATCAAGTCATTCATCATCTGAGGAGAAGAGAGGTCCAAGAGTGGAATATGTATTTAAGGAGTGGATGAGATGAGTAGGAAAAAGAGAGCTACTGACATCGACGTGCGGTGAAAACGTTTGTGGTGGTGTGAAGGGCCACCCACGCAGATTAGTGGCGACCCTTGATACATATGTACATGGATATGATGTGTAAAAAATTTTATGTTATGTTGTTACATTGTTTCTGGAGGTAATCATACTTTTTTCTAGATAAATTTCATATCTCATGAGGTGATATCGTTACGTGTAATGATGGGCATTGTGAAGATGATAAATACATGGAGAAGGTTTGAAGCTTGGAAGGAAGTGAAGTAAAGTGAGCTACAAGGGAAAAATGAGACGTCTTTTTTTATAGATAAATTTTTATCTTTCTTTTTGAAGGATCATCTATGTTCAAATTACTTTTATTTTAGAATTTTTTTTATGTTTAAACAATAAAAAAATATTATTTTTTAATTAAAAAAATTATCTGAGAAGTAAAATACTATGAAACAATCGTTGAAATTTATTTTTAATTATTTTTGATAAAACAATTTCTTTTAATTTTTTTAAAAATAAATTTGTGTCTTTTTTGTTGTCAATAAATAAATTGATTGATTATGTATTTTTGTACTCAACTCATTGAAAAAAAATCAAATTAATACAAAAGCAAAATAATATTATATCTAAACAAAATTACAGACTTTTGTTGTATTTTATTTTTAATAAACAAAGTGTTTTAGAATTATTTAATATTATTATTGTTTTTAAATAAATAATATAAAAACGACGTTTAAAATATCTTTCTGAAGCATTTTTATAGGAAAAAAATTTTTCCACGAAAAAAGTATCTTGCTTGCCTTAGGCTGTCAAAATTTTTTGGTGTCATACAATGCTTCAGCATCTTATTTTACTTCTGGTGGTACTATGGATTACATCAAATATTCATTTAAAACCGTCTAGAAGAAGTTCAAAATTGTAACGTAAGAATATACTTGAAGTCAACTATTATATGAGTATGTTAATAATAAAATTGTCATTAATATTAATAATTTTCCAGAAAAACCATTCAAAATATTTGATAATAGACAGTGGGAAAGAAAGATATCCCCATGTAAATTACTAACAGACCTTATTAAACAAACTATTCATTGATAAATATATTAAGATAAATAGGTATACGTATCAATGTAATGTAAAAGTCAAGACGTGGATTCAGTTGAGCATGGAATATTAATGTGTTGAGAAATTATTCATTCATGAAAATACTATTCATATAAAAGTGTAACATGTTAAACAACAATGTATGTTTTTTCAAAAAAATATTAACTTTATTCCTAACAATGGCACAGACCTTCTTTACAAAAAAAAATGAAAGTTAGTTTTGTAATAAATTCATAAAATCATTTGCAAACATTCAAATAATTGAAAATCATACATGATTATTATTTCCAGATGCTATATGAGATAAAATTCATGAGAATTATTTGTTGAAAATGACTAATAAATAATTATATATTTAATAATTCATCCAATTTTATGCAAAATTAACTATTTAAAATTATTTGATCTTAGTCAGAATGAATATAAACCTACAATGTATTTTAGATGTATTCCAAAGCAGTCGATTGGAATGAAAAATATTCAAAAAATTCCAACTCTCCAAATGATTAAGAACAACACATTATTCATTGAGGTCTAATTTTCAGTCGGATTGAGTTCAACAACATATATAAAATGCATCTGAAATATTTTCCAAATCGAAATATGTAATCAACCATTAAACAGTCGACCAAAAGTAATCTAAAATTCAATAACTTCCAGTGCTATATAATTTATTTTTCATTACAATTATTATCGAAGAAAAATGAATCTTTCAAAAAATTGACTTCCACCTACAAAAGCTAATTTGCATTTATAATTGAAAAAGCAAAATTGAAAAATAATTTTTCATACCAACTTATCATTCAAACAATTAAATAATCTAAACAAATGATCCAATTTTCTGACAAAGTATACAAAATTCAATCACAGATCGTAAATGAGAAGTCACAAGTTATCAACCATATTTAAGGACATAATTCAAAACACAGAGAAAGGATTATTCTGGAATATTGTAGTACCTTGTGACTGAATGTAATAAACACTGCATGAGCTTCTTGCAGTGGAGGATTATTCTCTTGCTGCTGTGTGGGATGATGATTTTTCATCTAATAGCCCAGCATCAGTGGATTCGTGCACGTGTCATTGTACGATGTGTGGACCAAGATAAGGATCTTGTAGCGTTTATAATATCACCATGTCTATAACAGAAGAAAAAGCATTAACTGAGCAGGTAGATGATCAGCATGATGTCAAATGGAGATTCTTGGACTTTAGCATCTCTGATCCTCGTTGTTCCAGGTATATATAGATGCAACATATGATATTATACGACACGGTCATCTACATATATACCCAACCCTCAATTCTCGAATTCCAACGGAGAAGTTTACACGAGTTTGTGCGACATCAATAATTTTTTATTTCTTAAATGACTGTAAGAATGTCTGAATAATGCAACTATTTCGACATCATCGTCATCGTTGATCTTGACTGATAAATATTAGAGTGAGCATTGAATATACATTCCTAATGTACATATATATACAGATTATAAAGTGACAGAAAAGGGAGCGGTTCAGCGTTATTTAGTTATGCTGATCTAGAAAACGTTGACGCACATTATCGACCAACTTCATAAATGCCTATGGCAACTCTATAAGTATCGATAAATAAATATTAACGTGATGGCTCAGCACTTTCTTTCTGTCCAATATATTCGTTTTTTTTTCTACCTGATAATCCTCTGTTTTTTTCCGTACGTTATGTCTTCTCTCAATGATCAGGATAGGCACACATTTGTTTGCACGCTTTTACGATTCTTCCATCTATGTATATATATATATATATAATCACACATTTTTTAATGGTGTTGATCATTGCTACTCGCTACGTTACGCCCTCGACTTTTATAAAATCCAATATAAATCATCAAGTCATCATCGCTACTCGTTTATTTTATTTTTTTAAGCCGTATATATCTTTTTCATTTTAATTAGGTATTTTTTTTATTAGTCATAAATTAAAAACTCGTAAAATAACACTCGTAAAAATTTGGAGAATTTGAATTGACTATCAACGAATTATGTTTAATTAATTAATTAATTTTTATTTCAGTTTGTTTGTAATACTTTTCTTTATTTAGTCTCTTTAGAGAGTATATTTAACATTAAATGATTTATTTATAAACACTTTAGCCTTTATATCTAATTATTTTAAAGTTTGAAAATTCATTTAAAAATACTTTGTCAGTTTAGGTAATAAATAATTCGATTGAATATTTACTTCAACAACCCACAATTTTAGATTAATTATTTCATTTGAATTTTAAAAAAGTCTTTTTTTCTTTCTGTATAAATAAAATCGAATTGAACGAACATTTTATAGTAATTGCAGTATACTTGATAATAGTTCCTAGAGTCTCTGATAAAATAACTTCATTAAAATGCATACAATTTTATTACAGGTATTTTATCAACTGGAAAGTCATCGCAAGTTAATTTAACAAACGAAAAAAATTTTCAATGATGATAAGAATTTTCATGATAGCTGTGAATGAATAATTATGAACACTAACCAATATTTTTTTTTAAATTATTCAAGCTAATTATTATTTTAAACTGCAATAATAAATGATATAAAATAAGATATAAATAATTCTTGATGGCAGTTAAAAAATTAATTTTTCTCCGCTTAATTCCACGAATAAAATAAATATCACTTCATCATGAAAAAAAAAATCAAATGTAATTTTTAATACATAAATTTATGGATTATTCATCAAGAGAGGCTCAATCCAACCTTATACACGTGTTTTGACACTGTCTCATATCCTCCTATCTTTATAATATTTTCATAGTCTCGACGCTCCGGTTCTTCCTCCAGATAATCTCTCGACACCAATTCATGCAATCCCACGCAATCTAATGGGTGTGGGCATGCACTCTCGACTCTAAGTCTTTGCTATTCACACACCATCTACATTGTACAATTCAATAACGCAAGGATTTTCTGGTGAAAAATAATAAACTGTTAACATCATACTTTTTTAATCAAGTGTTTAGTTAGGCTTCTATAGGTCAGCATTGGCGCCATTGGCTCTTAACCCTAAAGAAGCTCACTCAACTGACGGAAGCTGATGAATGTCTCGACTTTTTTTACTCCTGTTTTTCATTTCTATATTATATATACAGCTTTTTTTACTTGTGTTTTCCTTCAACATCTTCTGCTCATTATGCCTTTCTTCTCGGGATGCTAATGTCCTTCTATGCTTCAGTCCATCTCCTTATGACACTTTGTTTACTCTTTTCAATGCCACTCATCTGTTTATATAAACGTTTCTGTATATTATTATATATTCGTGTTCGTTTCTTTTAACGATACACTCCCTTATCATTTTTATCTCTTTATTGTTAACAATGCTAGTTTAGCACTTTAAATACTTTCAAGTGTATACATTTGGTTTTTAAATACACACAAAGAGCAAGAAAAAATATGTATATTGTGTGGGGTTTGGAAGATAATTTGCCACTACACGTGCGGTAATATGTATAAATAGGAGGATCCACACCCTTTTCTTATCATGACACAGTTGGTTTATACAGCTATATTAGTAGCTAATTATTTTTATAATGGATTTGAATGATATTTTTAAGGGGTAATGTGAAAATATTTGGAAGCAGCTTGATATATTTTTAAACTTATTATTTACTTGTACTACTGAAATCTACTGGAAAGCTTTTATTTAAAAGTGTTCAATAAACAAAATATAATTCATAAAAGTTAATAAGTATCCTTGAAAAATTAAAAAGCAACATCTTTTCGAAAGTCCACAGAAAACATTGGTTTATCTGTAATTTAAAATATTTCCAACGAATTAAATTGTTACTTCCACTGAAAGCATTATTATTATGCGGGAATTTAATAAAAACATTCCTAAACATATCATTTTTTCTCAGTAATTTTCAATTTTTTTCAATGTATTTATCCTTACAAAACATCCTGAATAATCAATCTATCGTTAACATAACCCTGCATCTAAATAATGAATACTCTCGCCTCAATAACATCAATAACAATATCAACAATACCAATAATTTGACTCCATCAGTCATCTTATTACTTTTATTAACAGACTCAATGAATACCCCATAAAAACTTCATTTACTAACCAACTTTAGTACCAGTCCAATTTCATGAGAATCAGTAGAGCAGTGAGACATGTTCAATTGTATGATTCAATAGCCTTCCAAGTGCATCTAAGTATTCTAAAGGTGCCCGCATATTCTTTTTCAGCTTACTTTTGATGACGCTTTTCTATATCTTTTTTTCTTTTACGTGATGTAGCTACAACACACGCGGGCTCTGTTGACTCCCTGTGGTTTGCGGGCGTGGATATTCCAAGCCACTATTTGTTATTTTAATGCAGTATTATATATGTATGTATATATCGAGTTTTCGGTTAGAGAGTGGGCGAATAGTGCGATGTGTGAAACACGATGTATAACCCATGCCGACGTCCACTGGAATTTTTTTTTCTCAACTACTTTTGCCTTTTAACTACATTTTATTATCTTTTTTTCCTATCATATGGTTTGTCAAACATACATTTTTGCTCGTTCGATCAGCATCTTGATCGTTTCATCTTCAATTCAATGAGATAAGAATATTAAACTGCTTCTTTACAAGCAGATTATCTCAACCATTTTACTAAAAATGATAATGTCCTGTTTTGGATATTTCTTTAGCAATACACTGATTCACCCTTGGTATCTTCGTTGAGTGGCAATATCCTGGTTTATCATGATCGTTCCTCGTTTTCATTATCCACCACTTAGTTCATAAGAAAGTAACTTCCAAGTGGGGAAAGTAAAGCCATTACGTGATATGATTATGTCAAAGAGAAAGAATATAATGATGAAGTCAAAGTATAATGTCTTATATACACAGTGTTAAATTTTTTTCTCGGTATTTTAAACTATACTCGACAAGTTTTGTCATTGTAGTACTTTCAAGTGGTGTACTTTTTACCCCACATCATAATTGTACTTAGCTTGAGGCAAGGACGTTGATAACTGATGCGAGAGTTTTGCCCTCTCACACTCACAAAAGGTGTATTAGTTACGATGCTAAATGGCCACGTGGGAACTTTAATCGAAATTACTTTTTTAATTGGAGGGACTTATTTAGTCGTTAGGTGTCAGGGTAAAGAAAAATATTTCTTTTTTATCACCCTTTAGGGGGCAAAGAGCGAGACAAAATTTTTAAACAGTTTTAAACTTTTCAACGTTTGCCATCTGCTTTTTTTTGAACTCTGCTCATTGATTATGTTATTTAAGTGTTTTGGAAGTTTAGGCAGATTCTTATTAAGAGATTTAGCAATATTATATACTCTTTTTCGAATTCTTCAACTACAGAAAACATTATTGACTGTAAAAAATACCTCCAGAGTGACTCCAAATATCAATCAGTGTTGATAATCAGCAGAAAAAGCATCTGAAAAATAATTTGAAAAAGAATAATTAATTTTTTCAACATATTCATAAATTATATTGATTTTTAAATAAAAAATTTATACATTAATCAAGTTAATTTGATTGAAGATATTATTGTCTATTATAATATGAGTGATTCATGAAAGTTATTAATGTCAATATCATTCACTAATCAATTTCTTCTCGAAAAAATTAATTTAACATTATTAACATATTTACAACTTTGTAAGCTTTTCAAAATTGATTATTCATTGGAATAAATTTTATCAATAAAATAAAATATAACATCGACTAAACTCAATGAACGATTTACTCGATGTAGTTTTTTTGTACATAGCAGTTCTCTGTCAACAGCATGTTGCCTTTTGAAAATATGAGATTTCCATTCCACGAATATTGAGTAATTTCTGTCCAAAATACCAGTATTGTTTTTTACATATTTCTGAGAACATCATCAGGACACATGCTTTACCAAAATTATTGGTAATAAGTGTAATCACTAATTCACAGAATTTCAGGAGGAAATGTCGCGGGAAACGGACGAATCGTCTCATTAACTGAATATAAGTTTTTTACGGTGGTAGTGAGAGGCAGGATGAAAAGAAGGGCGACATAATGAGCAGGATGAAGAGGATACTACATAGCATAATTCGTGCTCCAACATTTATTATCCAAGCAGAGAATAAGAGTATTTAAAGATAATTTTGTGGACACAATTATGGAAGCTTTTGAAAAGAATACAATGAACATCAAATGTAAAAATATCATCATTCTTTCATGAAAGTATTGAAGCCAAATGTGAAAATTGTTAAAATTAATTACTAAAAATAAACTTAAAAACTCTTACATTTTTTCTTTAATTTTTTCTGCCTTTCAAATCATCATTTCAATTATAAAGTTTTATTTTATAATAAATTTAAGTGAACCCATGGGTTCACTGCAGTCATTAAATTAATTTCAATTCGTAAAGAGTACTTTCATAAATAACAATTGCTTTATTTCATACAAAAAATATTCTATCCCATCAATTATAATTGGAATAAATAAATTTTTCAATTCTATCTCTAATAAATATTTCATCTTCTTTTAATTGCACATAAATTTATCCACTTCATTCAATTTTTCTGTTAGTCATTGATTCGAATGATTATTTGTTTTATGAATTTCCTAAAAAGCTACCAATAATAAAAAAAACTATTTTATCCTTCCTCGAAAATTCCCTCCTATTTTCTAACAATTTACGACATTTTATATCGAAACTAAGTCAGGTCTAAACCACACAAAGAAGTTGCTTCTTAGCGGATTTTCTTTCTCCATATCAATCTAAATTCCCAAACAGAGTAGTCCGGAGAGAAGATCTACGTAACAGCATCATCCCCTTGTCTTCTTGCTGCCTTTGCTCTTAAAACGGTATGTATGTACACTCGGTCGATAAAACAATTGCCGGGGGGATAATCGGCATTATTTACGCTGGATTCACTCGGAGATACAAGTCTGCTCACAGATATATATACATACCCTATAACCACCCTCTCTTCACAGCACTGAAATCAGTGTGCTTACTTCACTGTACGTATTGCAGACACACAAAACTGCTAAGTGTGCTGTTTGTATATATACATACAAGTGTTGGACAACGGTTAACCAACTATAGAGAAAGAGGTGGTTTACAGCAGCAGAATGAACAGCGCAATAGGGGGTTGTACTTTGAGGATAGCGAGATTCGCTAGCAGTTATAAGCTCAGGGTGATCTTCTGCAGTAGCCTCTGCTGGCTTATGCTCATCCTATCCAACCCGCCCCATCGCTAAAATGCCCCCAATTAGATACGTTACAGGATTTCGATGTCAACCGAGAGTCGAATATCTCCCCTGAGAATAGTGAGATACTTATTCTTGAGGAAATAAAATACACATCTTGTCTTCCTCCCCTAAAGTGTTTACGCTCACTAAATTGTGTCATTTTATTTCTCATTACTAGCATGACGCTTTGATAAATTACCCAGATGAATAGTTTAGGAAAGGATAAGTTCTACATGAAGTAGACGAGATTGATTATTTTTACCTCATAAGAAAAATGAAATTCTAGTAAACACTTCGTTATTTTGATTATTTTTTAATTAATGAAATTTATATTTCATTCATTTTTTGTAATAAGAAATAAAATTACTCCAATGAATGAAATATTTCACTGAATAGTTTAAAAATAAATAAATTGAAATAAATATAATCAAGTAATTTTTGAAAAACAAATGTTAATATTACTTTTGTTTTGAAAAAATTTCTAGTAAAGAAATATTCATTAATTTATTACTCCATAAATAAATCCTGAAGGTTTTCTATAAAATTTACTTTTACAGCTACGTTAAAAAAACTATTTACGCCAAATGACCACTTTTCGTTATCCTACTTTATCGTTCAACCCTTTTTCCTACAATAATGAGGCTTATTTATAATTCATCTATCTCTCTTGCACAACCATTTAAACGATTCTTCGGCGCACAATTCCTCAACCACAAAAACCGTTTTCGACCATTATACAAAAAATTGGGTGTCTGGTATGGGACTTTTCATGACTCGAAGAAGCGTGAATATTCTATGTAAACGAGGTGGAACGATAAAATAAATGGAATACAATTCTTATATTCCTTTGCAAAACGACCGCGATCTGATCGTGTTCTCGGAAAAAGGAAAATAAAATATAAACGTATAAAAATAAGAAGAGACAAAATAAATGACAAAACGGATATGATCCCAGCGGGACATTTACACCCCCAAAAGTGTCTTCCAACGTCGGGGGTCTGTAATAAATTTATCCGAAGGAGTGCGTCTGTTCGCGCAAGAATCGAGAAGGCGGATTCACTTTTTTCCTTACTCCGTCTCTCTTTTTATCGTTCTTTCTCTTAAAGAGCTCGCCACTAAATGTGTGAGACCACGACAAAAGAGTGTTTTCGATAGGATAAAAGCGTGGGCGTATTTTTTTCTTCACAGTCTTTGTTACCCAAGATGTATTTTGTATTTCAAGGAGTAGCCTATTACTCGAGAGATTATGATAAAGTCAGTAGCTAGACAGGGATCGAAGCAATTAGGGGTGGCAGTCGAGGGTGAAGGTGCGTCTAGAATGTACACAAGAGGGTAACTAATTCTTTTGTAAATTCAACACCGAGTTTTCACGAGTTTACCCGAGCTACTAACTGCTTGCAAAATGGCCATGCTCTATTTATGTAAATATCAGATATCTTATATTCGTGAGTGTAGATCTACATATACTCATATGTATTGAAGAGCTTTACATATATACTCACCAAAGGGTAAGCCTGGTGTAGAGAATGCCAGTCAGTTTAGCTTGTACAGTAGGGGGTGAATTCATAATGAGGTAAATGCGAGTCTGTTTCACATTTCATTCCAAAATATTCCGTCTTCCAAATTTCACCCTTTGCTCGTCATTTCTCCGCTTCTCTCTACGCTTATTATTTAGTTAAACTCATGACAATCCTGTGTCAATAAAAACACCCGCGATGTCACCCCTTGAAATGCTGAAAAAAAATTAATCCACACATTAGACTTCTGTCAGATGTATCAAGCACAGTTTGTTTAACGCACACTGCAGCATAATTTTTAACTAATCAGACACCTCGACGAAATGTAATCGGATTTATTCTCTCCCTCGTTCAAGAGTATTTAAAAGGGGAAAGTGAGTATACGCGTGTGAGGAATGTCTACGGAATGAATTGTGTATGAGTAACTCCAAGAGAAAACATGTATCATCCCTAATCATGTGGTCACATCTTTGACTGCATTGTTACAAACCAAGGGGAATCAGTCCAAGTTCCATTTGGAAATATTTTAGTTCGACGAAACGCTAATCTGTCGTATAACAAGAGTTAGGTGGTACGGGTGTAAAAGCTAAAAGATAGAAGAGGTGTCAGCCGACAAATCGTCCAACCGCATCTGCTGATGCCGATGATGTTTTTTATTTTCTTTTCTTTTTGATTCCATCACTACTTTTATTCCACTCAACTTTTTACTATCTTTTGTCCTTACGCTCTTCTCCTAGAGTATTTTAACTCTGCGCAGGTGTGTCCTGAGGACGTAATATCCCGTCCTATCGTAGATCTGTTAAAACGTACGGGCAAGAACATTTGTCCCCTTTTCTCTAGAGTAAACTATATATCTCTCTCATTCCTCAAGACGAAAGGGATGCATACCTCTGCAGGAATAATATATTCAGAGCCTAGTGAATTGGTGTGGTCCCACCCAACTCTATACGAGAATCGATACCATCACTCTCGTATCACCAAGATCTTGTTCTGAGAGACACTAAACAAAACAATTTTACCTGAATTTAAATGATGCACGAAATTAACACATTGTCTTAGTAAAAAATAATGAATACATACCTTTTTCTCTCAATACTTATTTTAAACGTTATACAAATAATCCATATAATTTATCAAATAATGAACTAATATTCCAGAGACATTTTAATGGGATAGATGATTACAATTGATGTTGATCATACTTATCATAATATTATTAATTGTTTTAGATTATAACTTGACAAGCAATTATAAATAAATAGGATCGATTAATTTTCAGGTCAGATAATCGATTTATGATCATCATGTTAACCAATCTTTTATACAGTTGTTGTCTAAAAAGATGCAGTGTAGGAAATAAAAACTCAACGTTTTTTACTATCGTTGTCACTAACAACAAAACAACTTCATTAACGGGTGATTTTATATGTAAATGATATTGCAAAATATTAATGTCCAGTATTTATTCGACCCTTCATCTTCTTGATTTGAGTTATAGATTTTACATATTTACTTGCTGGCTCATACAACTTTACATACATTCAGCGTATCACGGTCTCTAAGAACAGCTAACCAACTTGGAATCATGTCGCAATTATAAACTCAACTTACTGTTGTGATTGCGAGCTATTGATTAACACGAGATTAACTGGCTCTCTTATAAAGACCGTCACATTCTCAGATATCGCGAGAATATAAATGCATTCGACATAGCAAATATAAATTTCAATATATGATCGTAAAGACTCGATTTGTTTTCATCGCCTTAATGCCAATTAAAAATTCTTATCGCGCACGTACAACGACTATAGCGGTATAAATCATATAAAATATATTGTTCACTACATAGTTGTTATTATTATACATCTATTTAAACAAAAGATTGAAATAAATATCAATCTGTTACTGATCATTGTTTTCATTTATACTATTGCAAACGCTTCGCGTCGGCAAACTGAATTGTAGCGCCATCTATCATCGATAAACTTAAATAGAATCCGCGTTTATTTAAAAATACTTTTGAATTAATTAAAAATTAATGAAATTTTTAATTCTTTTGAACAATTAAAAATATAGATTAGTTATTTTTACTTATTAATGAGCATGAATTGAATATTAATTCAGTCTTTCAAAGATTTATAACCTGTAAACTAAAAATAGAATGAAATTTTGATTTCATGGTTCTAAAAATTCATGAACTTAATGATACATTTATACAAGCTGATCTCATTAGCGTTAAAGTCGTTAACTTCTGTATTTACATTATTAATACTATCTTGATGGTCCAAGTATTTTATCTCTTGGTTGTGAATATATAATATTGATAAATGTGAAAATTTGACAGTAAAAAAGAATGTTGGTTTAGTCAAGTAGGTATGTTTGTTATTTTGATGAGGTATAATGCGATGGATCTTGGGTGTTGATGCATAGCGCGTAGCAGGGTGCCACGAGGTCCAAGATCTCCACGTAGGCCCTATCTTTCTAAAAGGCTTCTTCAGACCCCTGTAGACAGCGGCCGCTAGACGTCCATCACGCGTCACTGTTATATGTATTTAGACATATCTCACTGACCAAAGTCGATCCACTCGTATCCGCTTGATTTCTCTTTTTTTCATTGGTTATTCTTTATATTAACTCTTACCATCTCTTTTTCAAGTCTTCACGCGGCTTATCATTCACCGTCCGCGCATATTTCAACATTAATTTCCCGAATGATGATGCATAGTCTGACATCAATACTCGCATATCAGCATGACGCCCATCGTCGTCATTCAACTTGAAACTTTTTGATTACTTTTCTTCCTCTTCTTCGATATTTGTTTTTATGATAATCATAGTCATATCTCAACGCGTTCATTTGATTGTCACTCGTTAATATCACGCAGTGTATTCTACCCAGTAGTCTACTGTATAATTATATGCATATCACTGACAATTTACTAAATGGCCAGAAACATATATTATTAATATACATATATATATTTATTCATGTTTAAACATTTTTAAGAAACTAGTCTATATTAGATTTTTTAACATACTTAATATATCTTTGAGAATATATGTTAGGGGAACTTGAAACATAATGGAGTTATTATGAAAATTGAATATTTACAAGTTGTACTGAAACGGTTTTTTAATGTTGACTGTTTGAAAATAACAGATATAAAACTTTTTCTTAATGGTATAATAAATAACTAAGTGTTTGAATAGTTTTTACTTCCAAAATAAATAACAGTTGAATAAAAATGAAGAAAAATATATTATTAACTTAATAAAAACTTATACATTATTTTTTAGCTATTGAAAGTATATTTGTTAATTAAAAATAAATCTTGACTATTTAAAATATGGATTCTTCAATATCAATCCTAGCTGAATACTTGATTATTTAATGAGTACCATTTTCAACACTTATTGCTGAATAATGATACCCTTCAACATCATCTAACTCCTTTGAGTGAAATTTAATTGAAGTTTTGAACATATTGGCATTGCCATACTCCTTTACCCAGTAAGTACAAGATACTTTCTCACCAGGCAAGATAGGTTTGTTAACCTTCATTTTCAGTTCTGTGTTCAAGAAAGGCACATCGATGATAAATTCACCATTGTGTAGAGGTACTGGCAGAGGATTGACGAAGCTTGACACCTTATCAACTCTATTGGTCTCAGTATACTTTCTTGTGATCTATAAAGATAATATTTATGATTAATAAAAGCATTTGATTCATATTAAAAAATAAAAATGTGTATAAAACTCACCACAGTAGTTATTTTTGGTTTAAGTAATTGGAAGAAATCTTGAGCAAAATATTCATAATTTACTCCATGAACTTTAGCAAGACATGCGACATTAAAGGCACATTGATTTTGAAGTCTTGGGGCATATTCAACCCAAGCGAGACATAAATTAACTTCTTCAATGGTTCCAGGTTTCACTACACATTCAGTTGCCAAGTATTTAATTGGCTGACTCATTTTACCAGTGTAAAGTATCGAATCAACGCGCAATATAATGGAAACTCGGTATTCTACTTCAGAATTCACATTTTCCATAACTAGTCCAACACTGCAAATTAAATCGAACATAACATTTATATTAAATTAAAAAAATATTATTTCTTTCTGATTAAAAAACGGGATCTTTTTCATACCTGAATGGACTTCCAATCACAACATCATCATTTAGTTTGAAATCAAATTTAATATCTTGGAATTCTTTATTCATGGAGAAGCGGCTGAAGATCCAATCATGTTTATTCAGGGCTTTCGACATTGATTTTCTTTCTTCTTGAGATTCTATAACAATTAAAATATTTTCATAATCAAATCAGACTTATAAACCCAATTTAATAATAAACCAGAGCAACAGTAATTATTTACCTTCAGGATATTTATAATTATCAGTTAAGATTTCTGGTTGTTCTTTAATGCCTATTGGTTTTGTCACAATTTGTTTTCCGACACTAAAAAGTTTATCATCATTATTATCTTAATAACATAAATAAATGTTTTTCATTACTCACCTCGTTGTATCTTTTCGGATCAACGTAAGAGGCACCGTAGCTCCATTATATTTCCAGATAATCTGATCAGCGTTAACTTCGCCATATAATAATTCACCATTATAAGCCCGTCGAACTTCGCCCTTCTTAATAGCAACAATAGATGCTGGTCCACATCGGTTTGAACCTTCGCCAGTTTTAGATGACAAAGATGCATCAATTGCCTGCCATCCGTTGTATTCCGCGCCAAGATCCAATCTCTGCATCCAAACTTCATTCCAGGTATGGAATGTCCTATTAGCCAATCGATTCATTAATTAATATCAAACATTCTTCTTTTGTCATTCACAGAGATGATCAGAAAAAAAATTAATTACATACCAGATTGAATCACTGTTAATATCTTCAACTGCTTTACCCTCAGCATCAACAATGTAGTCAACAGTTACACTTCCATCAGCATCACGAGCACTTGAATAATTGGTCACCACTCGAGAAGGTATTCCCAAAGCTCTACATAAGGTGGTATATATTCCAGAAAGAACCCAACATTGGCCGTATTTGACAGGTTGTTTAGTTTCGTAATATTTCTTCAAAATAGCAAAAGATCCCATCCAATGTGTTGGAGAAGTTCCTCCATTGAAGTCATTTGTCCAGTTGCTGACAACTACTTTGTTATCTTTACCATTACTATTAATAACTCCAGAAAGAACTCTTGATACAGTAATTGGATCGTTCCTTGAGTTGCTACGAACTTTTCCGACTTCTGTCATAAGATGAAGAGCACAATCCAACATATTTTCTTTGAACTGGCCATATTTCCACATTGAAGGCAATACTTGTCTATGAGTTCCTCTATAAATGTAACCCATGTCTTGCATAACATATTCTTGTCGTTTTTCATCTTCAGGAATGTAAACGCTATCCTCTACACAATCATACAAATAAATTATTTACATTGCCGTTTTTTAATAGGCTCTAATTTTGGAGATGACGTTAGCTTATTCATAATGACTAAAATATTTAAAATATATATCAAATACGTTTTAAAGCACATGACTTATCACTAAAGAACTAGAACTAATTTACGTGGACTAAGCACGAGTCAGGTAACTACTGTAATGGTATATTAGAAATCAGTAACAAGCTAAATACCCGAAGAAAATTTTTTTATCCCCCTATAGCACTTATTAGATAAAATTTTTGAAATAATTAGTTCACCTGAACACCAAGGATTAAAGAGAATGTAAATTGGTTGATGAGTAGTAAAACTGGTAGCACCAGCTGTATCCTTCTTTTTGACATCAATGTCGACCTTCCATTTGCCAACAATAGCATTTACTGGTGGAACAATCTAAAAAGTACAACAAACAATATTAAAATCATTTATTCAAATTTTATCAACAACACTTTAATATTTGATAGATAATCATTTGGTAATTACTTTATTCATTTAAATCCTTGAAGTAATTTGAACTCAATTAAATTATTTTCAAGTTATTAAAAATGTATAATAACAATACATTAAAGAATAATTTTTTTAATAATTAAAAAGCAATTCGATAATGAAATGTATTTTTTCAATATATAAGTCGTTTTATGAGTAATTTTAAAATTAGTTAATCGTCTCCCATTATCTTTTATAGCATTTGTTAAAGTTACTTGATTTGAATTGCCTTACCTTTACAACAATTGAATTAACTTCTTTGGAATATAAGGTTGAACGCCAGCTTCCTTCAGCATCTTCTCCAACATTCAACACAGGTACAATTACAAAGGTGCCGTTACCATGTTGAGGCTTTTCAATTCCTACCAATGTAAATACAAGAGAAATTCCATCGATCTTAGGATCATAATCTCGATCAAGATTTAACTTTATGAAAAATTCTTGACCACGTCGAACTACTAATCGGCTATCAGCGCCTGTACGGTTCATGAGATCGAACAGAGATGTGTTATGAGCTTGTCCATTACTTTCAATCATAAGATCCCAACTAATAATTTTGAGGAACTGTAATTTTCCATCGCTCTTTGCTGAGAAAATAATAAATGAATAAATATTTCGATAGAACTTTTTAACAATTACCAAGAATCTTACCAATTATTTTAGGCAAATGTGCTGAATTGGCAGGTGCTACTGGTATTACATTCACTTTAGCTGGTTTTGGTAGAGTCTTTGGTCGATAGAACTTCTTTTTTATGTATCCGAAAAATTGTGATATCCATCCAATCACGGCATAAAACGCGTTTACAAACCACGTTTTAATTTTCCCTACAAAATTATGAGTTTGTTAATAAATAAATATTATCAAAAAAAGTTTATATTAATATTTACCTATAAACGAAAACATTGTAACGTATTATTCCAAGAACTAAGTTAAAATGTACAATGATTATTAAAAACAATACTTCTTAAATACTCTGTAACGTACCCCCTCTTAGTAGCAAATTTAGAAACTGTGATTTGACCGATTTCCTGTAGCAGTAATCGGAGATGTATCTATTATTGTCTTGTTAAAATCATAAAAAAACTATTAATTGTTTTCTTACTGATAAGAGATTCTTAATAGAACATGATGAACGATAACGCTGTAGTTAGTTTTAATAATAATTTTTTTTAATATCTAATGGTATTTTTAATCATTAAAAATCCATAAAATGAGAAAAATTATCAGTCAACATACTGACCAAATAAATATCTAATGGATATAAAATTTGACTGATTCAAATAAGCAATAAATGTTTCAATAATTGGATGAATAATTAATTATAAATCTTCTGGAAATATCTCAAAGCAATTTGCTTATCATAAGCAACTCATTGATACTCAATAAGATTTTTCTCCATAGCCTAGATAAATATTGTCATTAGATTAAACTAATTTTTGAGCTTAATGAAACATCTCATTATATAAAATTATAATCAATTATTTTTATGACATTTTATGGTATTTTAATTGAATATCAACTCTTTTTCAATAAAACTCATTATGATATTTAATAAATTAGTATTTATTTCATTTTATAAATTAACATAGTTTCAAAAATATAATTTACAGCGGCAGTTTTAGAAAAATATATCATTTGGTCTACATTATGAAACCTATATTCATTTTAAATTGAGTTTTCATAAAAATACAGAAACAAATAATTTCAATATCAATTCACAGTATAACTCTTGTTTTTTCAAAAATTTCACAGAGAACATGAAATTTATACAATAAAATGATGTAAAAATCAACATTTTGGTAATGAAAACAAAAAAATTAATACTATCTACGTAAGTACCACAAAAAGATATTTTCATTTATTTAAATAACTTAATTATAAGCTTCAGCAGGTTGTACCATGAAATTAACGAAACCATCAACATCATCAAGTTCATCAGAATAAAACTTCACAACAATTGTTGATCTTCCAGTGAACTTAGGAATCATAGAAAAGGTACAGGTTGCTTTTTCACCAGGTTGAACATTTTGAGAAAGTTTAATCTTCAGCTGTTGATCCAATCCGGGTCCTTCAATAAGAAACTTTCCATTTTTAAGAGGAGTTGGCAATGGGTTGATAAAAGCTGCAGTAGCTTCCAAAATGTAGCCTACGATAGCTTCAGTTTTTCTCTACAAATTAATATTTTTAAATTTAATATATAAAGATTTTTTTTTATTGCTATACAAAATTTCTGTTTACTAACTTCAATATCAATATTTGGTTTAAGTATCCGGAAGTCATCTTGAGCAAAGTACTCAAAGTTGGTGTCTTTGACAGTAGCTAGACAAGCAATATTGAAGGCACATTGGTCTAATAATCTTGGTCCATATTCTTCATAAGCAAGATCTAAACGAACTTCTTCGAGTACTCCTGGCTTCACTAATCGATCAGTCTCTGCTGATTTAACTGGCTTTCCTACTCGTCCAGTATATAGAACTACCTCTACACGAAGAATTACTGAAACTCTGTACTTTGTGTCTACACTTCGATTCTTTATCAGCAGAACAACACTAAAAAAATTGTAGTAGATTTTAGTATCATAATTGGTAAGATCAAAGATTATCTTTGTATAACTCTTGACCACATTCAATAGCCAGTCAAGATTATTTATCTGCACTTACCTAAAAGGTTTTCCAATTACAATGTCATCACGAAGTTCAAAATCAAATTTAATATCATTAAATTCCTCATTTAAATAATAACGACTAAACAGAGATTCACTTTGGTGCAAAGCTTTCAGCATAGCCTGTCTTTCTTCATAAGATTCTAAGAATGAATCATTCAGTTAATTTACATATACAACACCGTTTTGAATTAATTAATATATTTTATAATTAATTACCTTCAGGATATTTATATGCATGCGTTAAGTCTTCTCGAGTCCAACTGCCCACTGCTTTTGTACTGATTTGCTTTCCAATGCTAAAAATAAAATCAGTACGAATAATAAAAATGTTCAATATCTCACCTTACAAAGATAAAATTACAAACCCATAAATATCCTTTCTGATTAACTTGAGAGGTTGAGTTGGACCGTTATATCTCCAGAATATTTTATCAGCATTGACTTCAGCAAAGAGAAACCCTCCATCATAAGGTCGAAGAACTTCTCCTCTCTTAATAGCTGCAACAGATGTTGGACCACAACGATAAGCATCTTCACTTAGTTCTTGAGGAGTAGCATCGATTGCTTGCCATCCCTGATATTCTTCTCCAAGATCTAACCTTTTCATCCAAACTTCATTCCAGACGTGGAAATTCCTATTGATAAATACCTTCATGTAGTTTATTTCTAACAAAAATTTTATATAAAAACTTGAATTATTCGTTTACCAAATCGAATCACTATTCAGTTCTTCCATTATTCTGCCCTGAGCATCAACAAAGTAATCAACAGTCAAACTTCCTTGAGTGTCATGAGCACTTGAATAATTTGTTACAACACGACACGGTATGCCTAAGGTTTTGCAAACAGTTGCCAGAACTCCAGAAAAAACCCAACATTGTCCATATTTAACTGGTTTTTTGGTCTTGTAGTACTGCTGAAGAATTTTCTGAGATCCTAACCATTTTGTTGGAGCAGTTCCTCCACTAAAGTCATCCGACCAGTTTCCCATAACTGCTCCATTGTCATCTGGAGAATTGACGACTGCAGAAAGTATTCGACTTATTACTACTGGATCATTTCTCGCAGCAGAGCGAACTTTTCCAACTTCTATCATCAGATAGAGAGCAGAGTCTAATATATCCTTTTCAAACTGGGAATACTTCCAAACAGTTGGTCTCATTGATTTATGATTTCCTCTCCAGATAAGTCCAGTATCTGCCATTACATATTCTTGACGTTTGTTTTCATCATCAAGAAAGACTTCATCATCTAAAAGTAATTATATTTTAATTGTTATAATAATAGAATTAATATTTTTAAATTTAGTTTGTAGATAAAATCTAAAACAATTAACTGATAATGTAACCTAATATTGTTGAGAATAATTTTAAAGCAGTTGGAACAAATTTTAAAAAGTGAAATAAAAATTATTGCTTAGAGTAATTTTAAATGTTGCAAACATTTTTATCAGTAATCTGATCACACGCTATTTCCACCTACATGAAAATTATCGTGTAAATCAGATGATTAGTTTTATTTCTCAACATTTATTTCACAAGAGAATGTACTCTGAACAAAACTATAAAAGTAAAACTTCTAAAAATAATTACAGCAACCTTCCTGAATATTAGTCTCTAGTTACTTAATACATGAAGTTTATATGATGTGTCGTGGCAGTAATTGGTGCACGTGTGTTTATGTACTTCTATTTTCATATAAATAGATCCATTTATATCATAACAATTTCTCAGAATTATGATGATTTGTCTTATTTAATACCAAAAATGTCTAATTATCACGTCGATAAAATTGTAATTTCTCTACTAAATAAAAAGTTTTCCAGAGCAATTAAAATTCTCCTTTAAAAGCAAACATAATTCTTAATAACCACAGTATTTCTAAAAAATATGACCGTACAGATATTATTAAATCTACCCTTTGTTTCGCACGTGTGGTTGATTACAAAGCATTTCATGTAGGGTGTGATTGTAATATATTACATTGTGAGTTTCAAAGTGCAAAAGAACAAATGAATCAATAAATTATAATTCAATAATCAGGAAATTATTTTGAAATAATATATCCTGTTATATCTAACAACTATTTTCATTGTAAATTAAGAAAAAAATCATATTTTCGATCACAATACCTGGACACCAAGGATTGAAAATAATGTAAAAAGGTTCATTGACACTAAAGCTGATAGCACCTCCTGAATTTTTCTTTTTGGCATCAATCTCAATTTTCCATTTACCTACTAATGCATTAGGCGGAGAAGTAATCTGAAAGAAAATTTAAATTACAATAGATAAGTCATATTTAAATAAAAAAATATAAGTACAATTTTGAAACATACTTTTATCACCATAGAATTAACTTCTACAGAATACAACGCTGCATGCCAGGATCCCTCAGATATTTCTCCTTCATTGAGCAGAGGTGCAACTACAAAGGTACCATGTCCATACTGTGGCCTTTTGACTCCATCAAGAGTAAAAACAACAGAAAGCCCATCAACTTTACTATCATAATCCCTATTAAGATGCAGTCTCATAAAGAATTCTTGACCTCGACGAACCACCAGTCTAGCATCTGCACCATCACGATTCATAATTTCATATTTTGATGTATGGTGAGCTTCTCCATTCTCCACAATTAGTGGATCTACTCGTACTATTGTCAACATTGGTACTCCGAACTCTCCCCCTGTAAAAGATGAAAAATAGCAGTAGACCTTTTAAACAAAATTCCAAATAAAAAAGGTAAGATTAAAAATGCAAATAAATGAATAAATAAATCTTTTGGAGAAGAATTAAAAAAGCCACCTATTTTCTTGTATTTATTTTTTTGTCTCATTCTTTCTTGTTAGTTCTCACGTACTCACAATGAAATCTGAATGGAAACGGTCTGAAACGCCGGTCGTTGAAGGCGCGGTAGCGATCATAAAATCTGTAAAACATCCTCGTAATCCTGTGAATTGCTGATTAGCTCAGTAGAAAAGTGGAATTGTCAAAATGAAATAGCACACCCGTGGTGTGAATGCAAATTATTTTTATGTTTATTTTCAAACTAAAATTGTAACTAAAAAAACTGGTCTATACAATAACAATAACAATTCTCCTAATTTAAATTTCCCCCTTTTTTCAAATCTCTTCCGTAACAATATCGCGTGGGTGTAGCCGAACGTGGGTGAAATATATTTAAAAGAGCGGAAATACAACACGAGTAGCCGCGAACGAAGATCAACAATTGAATGACTCCGAGCTCAGATCTGCACCGTGCTAGGAGCTTACGTTATAGTCACTGAATTTATTAGGATTATGAGAGATCTATGTAGACAAACTGGTGGGATGAATCTATAAAAAAAAATGCATGGTGTGTTGTATTAAACGCGTATAATAAATACGTCGTCAGATTCAAGGCTTTCTTTCCACGTGCAATATTCATCAGATTCCGTAATTGGTGGGATCCAAGAGAGTGGAAGTCTGTCACCCACTTGCATTGGTTGCACCATGAATTCCAAGACTAGGTGCGTCCAATCATTCCAATAAGGAATTAATTCTTAATAGAAAAAATCAGTAATTACACAAGGAATCTTTTAATGGACATTAACGTAAATAATGTTACCCTCCATTCTTGGATAAATCTTTAACTTGTAACTTAGATTATATCTACATGAAGAAGAATGAGTTGGATTTACCATTTTTCTGATTGTGTTTATTACTTCTGAATCATTCCTCTGATAATAAATTGCAATAAAGCATTGTCATCAGAAGAAAAAACTTTTTTAATCATGTAATTTAAACTTATCAAGAAGTTCACCAAAAAGAATTCTATAAAATTATTCATATCTATTTTTTGATCATAAATTCATTCATTTCGAAATCAATTGTCGACTCTCAACAGCATTATTGGTCATCACCAGTCATATGAGTTGATTCAGCATCCTTATTCCAACCGATAACTCACATTTACCCTTTTCTTCGAATCTGTATTAATAATTACCCAAGTTTATTCACTTTATCCTTTAATTTTAGACATCTTTCATAAGAACCATCATCATCATCATCAGCATTGCTTAATCATCAGAATTTTTCAAGTGGTAATTCAACAAAATTATAGTAAAAGTTACCAGATTTTTTACTTGCAATAATTGTCCGTCACTAATTTATGCTAAATAACTGTCTTTCCTTGTATTAATTCATACAAGAAATTTCTGTAGGATACCATTCATCAAACAGATAGCTTTGTCTCACCTAAATGTCTGACCATCTTAGGTGCTTCTACTGAATAATACCTACGCAGCATGTGATGGTATAGAAACAGAGAAAGAAGAGTGTGTGCGTTAATGAGATGCATATTGCTTCATAATATAGAATAAATCACTGTATGTCAAAGAAACTTATCATTAAATTCAATTAGAAAGCTTGTTGAACATTGTATACAATTCATTATGAAAAAATATGTAATTACATTTAAAAATAATTATAGAACATCTTTTTATTATAGCTCAATTAGCAGTAGCAAAATTTATCGTAAATCAGTAGTCTTAAGTTATAATAGATAGCTCGATTAATCATAAATAAAATTGCAATTTATTTTTCTTGTCGTTACATCAGTATTTCATTTTAAAAAATTACTGTCGTGGAAATAAATGTCTCAATGCAGTCGTAAATGAATTTGTATATTAATTGTCTCATTAAAACTGAGAAGTAGAGCTAAAATAGATGGAAAGTTATGAATAAGATTTGATGATCTGAATGAAATTATTACACAATGTTGAATTTATGACTTCCACACATTTGTGTGTAATTAAATGATTCAATATTGAATATAACTTACTGATTGTAAGTCTATATGCAATAAATTGTTAATATAAGTTTTATGATCGTTATTGTCACATATCTTGATTATTCCTCCCTATATGTATATAACATGACGCCACCAAAGACCTTCTAGTCAATGCGAAAGATTGACGATGCATTTGGTGAACGGGAGCACTCTCTCATCGAATTATATCATTAGCATCAATAATAAAATGAAAATATCCAGACTCATTTAATCTATAAATGCGCTAATTTGTAACAGCTGAATAAATTGATGTGTCGATAATAAACAGATGTGGAAAATATATAAGATTGTTAAAGACAATTTTGGTGACTAATAAATTAATTGATGTCAAATAAGTTATATGACATTTACTATTCTATGTAGTAATCCTCAGACATAGATTTTTTCTTGACATAAGCTAGAACATTTATCCCTACATCAGTGTAGATGTTGAACTTTTATTCTACTGGTCTTAAAAAGGAATCGTTTAAGATTGTTAATTTTCTCTTACACAGGTGTTTAGCCTTTTTTATAATTAATGATGAAGAACATTTTTATCATCGTTGACAAATCTTAGTTATGAATGGTCTTTCTCAGTGATCACTTTACTATAGTTGATAGTAGTTTCAATGATTTCTTTTGAATTAACTTTTCTTCTAAATGTTTTTATGATTTATACATAATAATTAATTAATTGTTGATAAAAATATCAGTACATGATAAAGTTAATGAAATGGACTAAAAATGTAGTTTACAGTGATGACAACATATTGGAAAATGGACTTTTAAAATTAATTTCCTTTAAACAATTTCGAGGAAATGAAACGTAATTTTTCTAATCAAGTTAATTTTTATCAAAAAATTATTGAGTAAATAAGCAGTATTAATTAACTAATGTAACTTTTGGTGTTTTTAAAAAAAATTTAACATTAAATAATCATTATTATTTAGACTTAAATATTAAATTGACTAACTTGTTTAATTTGTTGTAATTAAAACACTTTAACAACATTAATTAATGTTAATATGAACACATTAATTTCTATACAAGTGATTAAAATGACCCAAAAATAACAAGAATTATTTCTGTTCAAGTCACATAGTTCTATATCCAATAATAAATATAATTAAAACTTGTGAATATTTTGACATTTTTTATCGACGTAATTCAATATCACCCAATTTTTTACATAATAAAATGGATTTATCTAAAAGTATATAAACATTGATTTGATAAAAATTTCGAAACGTGACCAAAAGAATATTACATAAAATGATTCATAAATTTTCAATAATCATGAAATATTTGAAATATGTATCACATTTTATTTATAAAAATTATTCAAATTAGTATTATGTCCAATAACTAAGAATTAAAATTCTTTCAAGCATCATTGCTTCTCACTATTGTTACTGATTTTTTTATTTCTATCAATTTACTAATTTAATAAAATATCACCCACTTCAAATTAAATTTAATATTGAATCCAAGTCGTCAAACTTAGTTCAACTAAATATCTTACCTTAATCAAATTTTATAGAAAATATTTAAATAACTATTAGATGGGGAAAAAATTAATTTCTCTTCATCTATTTTTATCTATCAACTGTTTGTTATTCAAAAATTATAAATAATAGAATGTTTTATTACCGTAGAATCACAAAGCGTTGTACTTGTAACAATAATAAACGTCAATAAGGTGAAGTGTTATGTTCGCTCATTTGCTACACATGTACAAATTTATAGCATTATTTCACTCTCCCAAAATGATGACGAAGTGTAAGACTTATGTAACCGAATATTTATTAGTGATTTTCAGCAATTTTCACTAATTCATTTTTAGACTGCACTTATGCGTAAAATAATGTGAGATGCATCTTGAAAGATTTGTTAAGTCATATCTATATATACGTGTATTGTGTGTACACACGGAGAACTGGCCAAGTGGCTTAGACAGATGAGATGTATTTCCAGTCAATCGTATCGTCTTATACAAGTTAGTATTACATCCACAGTCAATCTATTCTCAGCCTGATCAAGGTAACATGCCAGTTTAAATGCTTTTTAAGACACCAGCTTAGATTATTCCCACACGGTTTGCTACTACAGTGTCTTCCATATTTTCTGAATATAGATTATAGATCGCTTTTCATTCCAAGATCTTTCTTGAGAAAAGCGTCCTTGACCAGAGAGGAGCTCATGGCCAGGATAAATCAACAAACTTTGTAAATGTTGACGTTGTTGACACAATACCGATTATTTAATCAAATTTTTAAAAATAACCATGATTCGTTATTTGTTGATGAGTTGATTATTCTCACTAAAGTCTTCCTTAATCATTAATAAAATTCTCATGTCATGTGTGTCATGCATTCCTAATAGGAAAAAAGTTAATGAGTAAAATGAAATCCACGTGGGCTGGAAGAAATGAAGACTCTTCACCTAGCACTTAGGCTATTAACCTTGTTATGCTTTAAGTTCATGTGCATGTGGAATAGACGAGCTTTCATAATTTCGATTCACGCATACACTAAATTATGTTTATTATTTAAATGAAATTCATCACTTGATCAGTTGAAGTTTTAAGTCAAAAATATGTGTTTTACTTTTATGTAATGAAACAAACTTCTTATAATAATCAATTGTTTAAAACCTAAACCGAAAACAATAGCCTATTTTTATTTTCCCTTGTGTGTTCAAGGTCTTTCGATAATTATGCAAATAATAGAGTAAAAAAGGTATTCTTGTTCTACACCTACTATTCATATAACCAGTTTGTACAAATAATACGTGCAAGATAATAAAAAGTCGATACATACAGAATTTTCCATATGATAATAAAAGCAGAATTTATAAATGATAAAAAAACATAATGAATAACTATAATAAAAATTCATTCCTAGGTAGTATTTAAATTTTTTCAATCAACTATAATTATCTCTGCAACACATTGGAGTTAATTGAGTTAAAAATATACGAACCATTTTCTGCTTCACTTGGAGGTTTTGGAAGACAATCAGGCTCGGTGCAAACTTCATTCATAGATATTTCTCTTGGTTTTCTTCGAAAAAAGGACCTCATTTTTCCTGAACACCACGATCCACAGTTGGCCATTTTTTAATTGATCTTTTTCTTCTTAATTTTATTTTGAGCTTTTAAAATCACTTTGGCTTCTTCTTTTTTTTTTCTTCTTCCTTCAATAAAACCATCAAGTTATTGATTGTATATTAAATAAAATAACTTAAGAGATGCAGCACTTGTCATTTCAAAAAAGACTGAGAGACTGTTATGATTGACAAGAAGCTTAAAAGATCTATCTTGTTATGTTAATGAGTTCCAAGAGCAAATCGTTGATCGACTCGCTGGTATAAACGCAACTAAACCAATGTAAGATTCTACATGAATCGCAATGTTACTGACGCTACGATAGGGCCTCTCCCTACTTCTCACGCAATTTGGAGTCTTAGGTAAGATCAGACGGCTAATATGGTCAATCTATTGGCCATTCATAAGTGTTATGGTAGTATATATGTACAAAGTACATATATCTGATTTAATATTACATATTAGTAATAACTTTTTATGAATCACACTGTAACATTCATGTTTTCCTAGATCTGTGACACAATTTGGCGGTTCTCTTTTTAGACTCCAGCTTATCTCCAAAGACATTTTTATCTTCATGTCATAGTTAAATTTGAGTTTAGAGTCATTATACCATGTAATGACCACAAAGGTTGGTCTACGGCTTCCCGTAAAGTATTGATCAAATCCAAAGATTAAATTCTCAGCTGAGTTCTGTTTTTCTTTGGAATTTAGTTGACATTTTTTTGATATTCTACTTACGTCATTCAATAATGATCGAAATCAATTTAAACTATTCTATTCAATAAAAGAATATTAAGTGTTAAAATAACTTCAACGGCATTTATGAATATTAAATTAAATAATCAGATTATTGAAAATAATATTATTAATAACAAGGAATTTATATTGGAGTCAATCGTTACAGCGATACTTTAATAGCTTATAAAAAATTCCTAGTGCTGTGATCACTAATAGAATACTTTAAAATAGTTCTAACAGAGGAAGATTGTATTTTATTTTTAACACTATTAAGATTAAAATGTTTATCCAAGATCGAAAGATGGAGATTACATAGATTTTGCTTAAACTCAAAAATTATGTTATCTTTATGTTCTAACATAAAAAGTATCAGTTTAATCATTTATTTAAAACCTAAATAAATATATGAGCTATAGTATTCATTTTTACGTGAATGCATGGGTTTTTTTAAAAATAAAGTCATATTCTTTGTTCATTCTTTCTATCTCAATTGAAAAATCGAAATCAGCTAACAGAAAAATGTTTATTTTCAAAAATTTTCAACTGCATAAAATTTTTCACCTTAGACTAGAAAAATAAAAAAAAAAATGAAAATTATAAATTCATAAAAATTACATTTCTTTCACCCATGATTTACGATGATGATGGCATGACTGGAAAATTGAAAGGAGCTAAATCTTCCACTTTATTATTTTCCATTTCAATAGCTCTGTTGTCTTCCAAGACAATTACAGTATTTAGTAAATCTTCCAATTGTATGAATAAATATCGATAAACAAATTGACCTTTGTTATTCTATAAGAAGAAATTAATTGAAAATAAATATTAATATTTTAAAGTTAATTCGAAACGTAATCTTTTATTCACCTCTCGAACTTCCAAGTGTACAGTACCACGTTTCCGAGCTCCCTGAATATAAAATTGCATTCTCATATATGTTCTTTCATTATGCATGTAAACCAAGTGACTGACATGTCTACGACGACCCCGGCGAGTTTCTTCACCATATGCTTTAATTGGTTCTCCTAAAGCATCAATCACTTTCGGATCATTCATACATCTTTCGACAGCTTTACTATAAACGCTGTTTGGACTTTTATCCGAGAATAATTCACTGAACACAGCAAAAAACATAAAAGCGGTGACTCCTAGACCAGCGATTATCACCGTCAAGTACCATGCTGATTTAGTATGCTCTTTAACTGTAAAATGAATAAATAAATTATTAGCAAATTGAATTATTATTTATGCATAACAAAATAAATAGACAACTAAGATGAAGACAGATGTTTTGCAATCGAATCTGTAAGTCGTAAAAACCTGTTACTTTTACTTTCTTCACATAGTTTTTATATTTTGCAGCTAATATTTTTCTAAATACAATTTTTTTAATTTTTCATCTTAATTATTTTGGTTTTTTTGCTCATAAAAAATGATAAAAAATTACCTACATCCGCAGTTGTAACTCGTATTTTATTTTTAAGATCATCTTCATCAACCTTTGAAATTTCGGATGGTCGTCGACTCGAATATTCTTTTATTATAATATTATTAGTATTTCGATAACAGGATGATAAAAGTATTGGAACGCCGGATACCGAGTAAATTCTTCTTTTTAAAACTTGGCTAATTAATCTAATTGATGCCATGCTCTGAAGAACAATAACAAAACAATTATTAAATGTATACATTCAAATATCTCCACTATGAAAACATATTCAATAATAATTAAATAAAAAATTTACTAAATATAACAATGTGCTTCGTTATTTAGTTGATTATTGTTAACAATTTATTTATTGTTAGTGAAATTATATTAATCCATTATTATTAGCACACGAATGCGTCCCACAAATCATTTCTTACGTCATTGATAACATTGCCCAGAAATACCACGTGCAAAAAATTTTTTTGGAGCAACACTCACGCTCCGAAGCGGTGAGTTCATCAACTGATAACTGACAGTTCTGTATGACATAGCTGACAGGTCAGCCAAAAAATATGGCATTATTTCGTCATATAATGACTAAAAATGTTGATAAATAGATTAATAATTAATTTATTAGTGCCATGTAAAAAAGTATTATGCTCCTAAGTCATAAAAAAGATAAGAGTGGTTGTGATATATGTCAAAAATTGATGGTAAATTAAAAGTTTGATTACAATGAATCATTTTTTTTATGCTTCATAATTATTCTCCTATTAAATATTCTTCGAGACATTGAAGGCTAACATGTTATTTATTAATGCTAACTACTATTGTACTGTTCTAGTACTAATTAATTTAATAGTAGGTTTATACTTTATAGTGACATAACCTACAAATGCTCTATATCTTCAAGTGGCTTTGATATTGGTGCAAGATTCTTCAAGAATATATTCTAAATCAATGATTTGAATATCAAAGAATACCAATATATCAGCGTTCTTCCACTAAAATAAATATGGAGGAATCACATAGTGATTTTGTGGTGGGAGACCTTGCAAACTGGATTGCATCTGCAGCTATTATCTTTGGTGGTGTGATACCTTACATCCCTCAATACAATGAAATTAAAAGAAAAGAAGATGCTGAAGGATTTTCATTATATGTTTGTTTGGCTCTCCTTATTGCTAACACACTCAGAATATTATTTTGGTATGTGTTTTATATTTGATTCATTCAATTCAAAACTTACTAAAAATATCAGTGATTAAATCTAAAATGACTCATCATGATAATTGTAAACTTGAAGAATTTCCTTTGGAATAACGTCATAAAAATCTATCATATCATTTTTGTGATAGAAAAAATTAATTTGTTGAATACCGTATTTTTTCAAAAACAAAACAGGAAAAATAATTATTTCTGCTACTTTATTTTAGTATAAATAATCCAATTGTTTACTTTTGTTTTAGGTTTGGAAAACGTTTTGAACTACCTCTATTATTTCAAAGTATTTTAATGAATGTCACAATGCTATTTATGATTAAGTTATGTGTGAGTGTACATAATAAAAATCAAATAATAAAGGCAAAGGAAAGAGTATTTACAGGTATGTAAAAACGGAATTTATCAGTGTAACTAACAGTTATGTTTGGTCATCACTAGATACAAACTCCATTAATTAATTTTTCTAAACTTAATATTGGCTATAAGCTCCCTTTGAATCCTTATTTGTATTCATGTAGTTCCATTAAAAAATAATTTAAATAGATTTGGACATTAACTACTTTTGGAAATGGACAGACTTTCAGTCTTATTTGGACTTTGTATTGCTCTTCGGATTGGTTGGTGGAATAATTATGTACCTTTTCGTGGGATATCCAATTTTTGTTGAAACTGTGGGTCTTTTCGCAGTTTTGACCGAAGCAATGCTTGGTGTTCCACAATTTTTAAGAAATCTAGATAACAAATCAACTGATGGAATGAGGTAAATAAATATCTCAGAATGTAAATGATACGTTACTTGAACATTAATTGCTGTAATGTTTCATTTCATGCCACTAACAGTAACACATGCTAATTGAAGTATTGTTCTATTTAATATCCTAGTCAATGAGATACTGTTTAATACTCAATAGTATCTTATATTACGATTATAATCTCATAGTGCATCATAATTTCTTAGAACTTAGTTGTATGACCACATGTAGGCTAGTACTATTAATTTATTCCAGGGTATAATTATCTATTTACAATCATTTAAAAATTTTATGCATTTCATACATGGCAAATAATAATTTATTTTAATATGCTTTCAGCATAGTTATGGTTACCATGTGGACGGTGGGTGACACATTTAAAACGTGTTACTTCATTCATCGCAAGACTCCTATTCAATTTGCAATATGTGGGGCGTTGCAAGTAATAATCGATTTAGGAATATTATTACAAGTGTATATTTATAGAAATAATACTCCAATGCGTCCGGTGTTGCGAGCAGACTGATAATATTAATAATTTTAAAATTTAAGTAATGACACTTACATTACCATATCTAAACAATTTTCATATGATTAATCAAGTTCTTCCCTCTTATTACCCATATCAAAATTGGCAATAATGTAATAGTCTTCTTAAATTTTAGCTTGCAATTTTAATGTTAGTTATAACGATTTGTAAAAAAACTTCATAATATTTTTATTTTTAATTTTTCTTTCAAGTATTAAACATTGATTTTGAAGAATATTTTTAATAAAGAACAATTATCTAGCTGAAATTGGTGTCTTGATATCCTCTTTCACTTAATTAGCTCATTATTATTTATTCAAATGATAAATATTAGTATGAAATATTGATACATGTTCAATATAATTATTTTATGTACTTATATATGCCACATTTCAACAAACTAACCTATCCTGTAACATTTCATATTGCATGTAGATATTTTTCAAATACTTGCACATACTATGTTGGAATAATCGATTAATCATAAGCTTTATTTAATTAAATAAATAAATTGTTTCATATTTACATACATTTTATATCAAATTGAATGATATTTCACTAAGAAATTAATTGCACTCCAAACTGTTTTTTATCCGGTTCATGACACTTGCAACGGCATGAAGCCTAATATTTATTTTCATGTATCTACGATAAAATTTATGATTATATAGTTGGTCAACCTGGTTTAAATGTGAAATGTGATGTGAAAAATGTCTAGCCAAGACCTCAGAAAAATCTGATGCAATCGACATCGTGTTCTAAAACTAGAATAAATTTTCAGAAAACTGTTTGAAATATAAATCTATTGTTAATTCAATAAATACACAAAAATGTCAGAAGAAGACTCGGTATGTATATATTTTTTAGACCTTATAATTTAAGCTTTCATAATTATTGGAGTATTTTTAAATAATCATGTCTATTGATTTCTACAATAAATTCATATGTTCGTTAAAAAATTTATTAATATTATATTAAAAATAGTATAAATATTATTCTGATGGAAGCATATTTTTTCTAGATATTTGATCCAACGTTGAAGAAAAAGAAGAAGAAGAAGAAGACCACATTTGATCTAGATGCTGCCATCACAGAAGGAGGAAGTGGCAATGAAGGTACTGAAGGTGCCGGTGATAAGGAAAACCAAGAACCCGAACAACCACCTCCAGAAGATGATGAAGCATTAGATCTTGAAAATTTCGGGAAAAAGAAGAAGAAAAAAAAGAAAGCCTTTAATTTAGATGAATTAGAAAATGCCCTGCCTGAAAGTAAAAAAGAGGTACACACTTTTCTATCATTTATTTATAGAATCATTTTAAATTTGATTCAATTAACACTTTTATCTATTGACAACTTGACGAATAAAACTATTTCACTAAGTATTTCCACTAAACCGGTTTTACATGTATTTAAAATCTTTTTATTTTTATTTTCAATTTATGTTAAGAGGTACTATCATCTGTATAATATCTATGATGTTTGCTAGTTATTTAAATTATAGCTTGCTTAATTAACTTTTCATTTACACTGTCATTTAGGATGTCACAGAATCGAGAAATGAAGAAATTGCTGCTGATGATAACCTAGATCTAGATATGGACTTTTCAAAAACGAAAAAGAAAAAGAAAAAAAAGAAGGATCTTGATGAGCTGGTTGCTGAAGAAGAAAGAAAAGAAAGTGAAGATAAAGAGAATGGTAAATATATTTTACACATTATAATAAAATTTAATATCCTCCCCCAGATATTTACGTCGGTTATTATTTGTTAACATGCTGCACTCATTCTGAGCGAAGTGCAGAATATGGTAAGAGGATATTAGCTGAATGAATTACCTAGTTAGTTCTCTGGCATTAGAAACTTTTTCTTGGGCACTTCCTTTAACACAGTATTCATCTTAGTGCAAGAATCATCTTTCGCATCATTGGTTCACTAATGTTTCATTGATGAACTCTAATTTTTACACTTCACTATTACCTTTATTTTATTTTTGATAATTTGTTTACAGTGGAAGAAACCAACCTGTGGGCGGAATCTGATAGAGATTACACTTATGATGAATTGTTATTAAGAGTATTTAATATTATGAGAGAAAAGAATCCGGATATGGTTGCTGGGAAAAAACAGAAATTCGTTATGCGGCCACCACAAGTTGTTCGTATTGGCACAAAAAAATCATCCTTCGCTAATTTCACAGAAGTAATTATTTTGGATCATATTTAATCAATTATTATTTAACTACACATGAAAATTACTAACTGTTTATTTTTAATGTTACAGATTTGTAAGACTTTGCATAGACAGCCAAAACATTTATTAGATTTCTTATTAGCAGAATTGGGAACCAGTGGTTCTGTAGACGGTAATAGTCAACTTATCATTAAAGGAAGATTTCAACAAAAGCAAATCGAAAATGTATTAAGAAGATATATTAAAGAATATGTCACATGTCACACCTGTAGATCTCCTGATACTATACTTCAAAAAGATACTAGACTTTTCTTTTTGCAATGTGAAACATGTGGTTCAAGGTGTTCAGTAGCTAGCATCAAATCAGGATTTCAGGTAAATCTTTTAAACTTCATTTTACATTTAACGTTTTTTTTTTTTTTATTGAAAGTAATTAATTTGATTATGAATAATATACAATAAATTCATTTGATATAAAAGAAATTCATCAATATTTTAAAAAAATAGTTCAATACATGTATTGTACAATTTTTATTATGTCTAACTGATATTTACCTCTTTGATTTATCAAAATATTCATGCTCCATTTAGCATTTGTATTTGATTTCTCAGTCAAAAGTGATATTTTTAAATAGTACAATTTTTTGGCATAATATGGAAGTAAAATATATAATCGGGCTTTTTTAATTTCAGGCTGTCACCGGAAAACGTGCTGCCATACGAGCTAAAACGGCTTAGAAGATTTTGTATATTTTATTACGCAAATTTCAAAGCCCCAATGAAATTAAAAATTTACACTGTACGAGTAATAAATTGTTTAAAGTCTCCATTTTTTTTTCAATTTTTTATAAATATTTAGAACAATAGATTTGGTTGTTTAAAATAAAAGAAATTGCAATGAATCATTAGCAATACATTTATAATTAACATCAGTTTATTTCTTATAAAACTATAGTTTTTTGCAGACTATAATTAAGATAAATTGATGCCCCCAGTAGGCAACCCTTAATGATGCAATTAAGGATGAAAATAGATTTTTGACTCGATTATAAGTGTACAATGAATTAATTCAATATAAATTTTGTAATGGTGATATGTACTAGGAGTGAAGCAAGTTCAAGGTCTTCACTATATTGATTTTTGAGTGGAACACTTCTGTAACCCGTTCGTAAACACCGTACGGGATAAGTAGCTTGTCCAATAAAATTGCAATCTCCAAACACATCTTCATCTTGTACTACAAATCTAATTAACGCGAAACTCGGATTTGTTACTTCGAATTCACATGTTTCATTCCAAATCGGATTAAATCCATTATCTGATATGGTTTTAGTAGTTAATTTGTTCCCTGTGTCATATTCAGCACCAATTATTTCAATTTCAACATAAGGGCTTGCTGTTCCTCTTCCCTGTTTGTGTAAATGTCTTGCTCCAATAACTTTCAGCTTTATTCGGTATGCTTCAACATTTCTTAAACACTTTTTATCATAAGCATTGTAATTATCATCAAACATACAATCTGGCTTAAGAATGTATCCACAGCTGCCATTCTCTCGAAATTTAGCATGATTCAGTTGCATCGACTTATCACCTGTTTGATAATTCAAAGCTACCATCTGACATCCAGCATTCCACAATGGCATTGGATTGTAGTTCGATGAATCAATTCTTTGACCTTTTGGATAAACTCGACTAAACTGTACTTGATGATATTTTACAAAGAATGCATGTTCCTGTTGACAAATAAGCTTTTCAGCTTTATTCTCAGGGAAACTGCTCATTTCCTGGAATACAAAATTTTTGCGACTTATCCGATCCATGTCAAAAGCTACAGATCGACAATAAATGATAAGATTTGAAATTTCTTTAGCAATTCTCCAAGCCCTTTCAATCTCTTTATGCTGACTTTCCCGGGCATTTGCATGCTGAGCAGTTTTCTGGATTGAATCAAGCCATTCTAGTGCTGTTTCTTTTGAAGGAGTAGCAGCTTCGAATACCGTGCACATATTGGGATTTTGAATTTTTATACTCCATTCTAAACCAGGTCTATCAGCAAGTGCAATTTCCACAACTGCTCCAGTAATGTCTAACGAGCCTTTTTGTAAATGTCCTAGCATCAAAGAATCCTGAGAATCAAGTTGATTATCTTGACATTCAATCTCTTCAACATAATTAGCAGGGAACCAGTGTTGTTTTTTTCCTCCATAATCTCCTCTCCACCATCCACCTTCTTGCTTATGTACATTCGTAATAATGGCATGTTTAACTAGCGTTAGTTCATCTTCTCTTCTAGCTTTATAATCATAGAGCGCTTTGACTGTGACTTTTGATATAAAAATAGCAGGGTCCATATATCCAGGGATTCCATATACAGATCCATCACCTTCCTCTAATGCTAAATTATGTATGTCATGTCCTATTGGATGACAAAGTCGTATTTTTTTGTACAATGGATCTCTTTCATAATAATTTACTAATTCAACAAGACTTTCAAACTGTATAGAACCAACAGTATATAAACGCCCTTCTAATTTTATTTTGCAATGTTTAATTTTATTCTCTGCTCTAAACGAAATCGCGTAAGTATTACTTTCTTTCTCACTAGGCCGGACTAAGAAAGCACCATTTGTAGGAACACGTTTAAGAATATCTTCAGCAATGCTTCTAGTGCATTCACCATGCCACCACTCTTTTTCTTCATGTTTACAAGGTTGAGGTACAGGTTCTTTTAGAATTATAACAAATTCTTGACTCCTCAGCGGATGATTTCGATAATGGGTTATTAAACTATACAGACTATCGAAGCAAATACTGTCGATGAGGTAGTATTGCGTTTGACCTAAAGTTTGTTTTAATTTTATTCGGCAATGATTGACTTTTCCCTTGCGCCAGAATGAAAGACAATAATCTCCAACAAATGTAACACATTGTCTGACTAAAAAGGTCCCATCACCAAGATGAGAATGACGCCTTAATAATTCTTCAGCTTCCTCCCTTCCTCGTGCTAATTTACCATGGAACCATTTTTCTCCAAAGTGAAGCTCATCATTTGGCACTCCTTCTAATTGTCGGTTAAGAGTTGCAGTCTCATCGTCATCATCAAGTTCTGGCTCTTGTGCTTGGGAAAATGTGTCTGTATAAAATAAATTATGAGGAGTCAATATAAAAAAATTGGGATACCATTCTCTGTCAGATGGATCTTCTAAATAAAGAATGCCATTTTTAACAGTATTTCTTAAATCCATTTCTTGGGCATTTTGACTACTTATTGCAAAGAATGTACTTTCGTCTACCCCGTCAGGCAATTTTTTGTGTTTTAAAATTATTTTTCCTCTTAGTGCATAAGGTGATGGCAAGCAAGTTTCATTTTTTTCAAGAGGTTGAGTTAATAAAGCATCGCCAAAAACTTCTTGCATAGTAATAGCCATTTTTCGTTGTTGAGGCAATGTACAGTTGTCTTCAATTGATAAAATAACTGGATATCTGAAAAATAATTTGTTAATTTAGAACTATAAATCTAGATGATAAAAAATAAAAAATCAATGGCAAATTTACTCAGATGTTACGAAAGCATGCTCTTTAATAGTTTTGATAACATCCAGGAATTTAATTTTTGTTGTTAACGTATGGCCATGAAAGATAAAAGGCATTCCATCAGGGCCATCCCAACAATCTAACTCAATACATCTACATCCAGCTCTTAAAGCTCTAACATATGCTTGACAACTACTTTCACTGCTGATTTGATCTCCCATTAAATATCTGAAATTGATATAATTTATAATACACAAGTTAATTATGTAAAAAATAACTTTTATTTCAACTTGTATGCCAGTTTACTAACGTATTATGAGAAGAAGCAATCCAATAATGAGATAAAGGCCTTGTCATATCTTGAGTAACTCGATCATACTTATGATTCCAGATATCATTTTGTTTAGAAAATAGAAAATTCATAAACTCTAAATTAGTAAAATATGGATTTTGTACATCTCTTTGTGGGTCTTGTAAATATTCAGTCATAAAACGGGATACTTCATGTGGATTATTTCCTAAACTATCATGCTGTTCCTTAATAAGAAAATTTTGGAAATCTTGTACGGTGAACATCTTTCCTGAAGATGAGTAACTGAGTAATTTCTTCCAGTCTGGAAATGTGGTGTAATCAACAAGAAGCTTGTGGTAAAGAGTAACAAAGTCATCAAATCCTAATTCAGTCCTGCCTCGTGTGTCCACTTCTTGAAAAACTTCTCTAAGTTTATTGGTAGAAATTTTACAGCTTGCACGTGGCATAAAAGTTTTTATTTCCTTTAGGGATACTGTTTCTCTATTGTTTTCCATGAAATAAAATTCTTTACGTAACCAACGTTCAACTTGTAATGGATATGGAGCTTTTATAGTATCCTGTACTAAATAGCGCAATCCTTTTACCCACAATTCGCATTCTTTTTCGCTAAAAGCTGAAGCTGAAAGTGTCTTTAAACGAAATTCAGATCCATAATAAACAATGAAGCATCTCAAATTTTCTACTTTTTTAGAATCTTCAGGCCATTTTTCAAATTCTTTTGAATTTTTTCCAATGACTATTTCTTTTATTTCTCTAATTTCAATAGATCCATCGAACGGCTTATGAGTTGGACTTTTGGACCAGACAACTTGTCTAGTTTCTCGACGAATCATAAGTGTTTTTTTCTCTGGTCTCTTGCGTTGGAAGAATTTTGTTACTACCGTCCCTCTCTCTAATTGACTAATAATTTGTTCCATTTCCGGAATTATTCCACTCATTTTTGTGTCTTAATATATTAACTTCAGTGTTAAAATACTTAATTAATAACGTTAAAATTTCTTGAAAAAATACAAAATGTTCGTTTATATTAAAAATAATATATTTTATGATATATATTTGAAAAAATAATTATGGAATACAGATCATCGATTAATTGATTCTCATTCAAATTTATCATGATTACATCTGAAACATAAAAAATGTTATCGTTAATCTTAGATAACGAATTATTATTAACTTATGTAATACAAATAACTGCATTATTTACATCAAATTTTCTATAAAATTTCTAAAGTAAAGTTATAAAATTTTGAAAAATGGTAACAATAAATAAACAATACAATGTAAATGAGAATTATTGTTTATTTATTAATAATTCATATAAAAACAAAAATATGACTTAACCTTTGTGTTACCTCGGTAAGCGCGGATATTTAATTTACATGACTTTGACATGACAAAGTTTTTTTAAACTAACAATAGAAAACTAATATTTTTACCTTATAAAAAATTTTACTATGTTTCTCATAAAATATATGTAAAATAAATTTCAACACTGTAATCATTTCGTACTACAAACGTCAATATGATACACAATCTTTAAAGTAAAGAAAGACATGCGCGATAGAAATGATAGCTTGTGATAAAAAATGATTCAAAAAACAAAAATTGATTAAATAAAAAAGCAAAGTAAAAAATAATAATATAAAATAATATAAAAAGTAATCACTAGTTAACTTTACTATTCATTGAATGACTAAAGTCAATGGAATTAATCCATATTTAGGTTACATCAAGAAAATCAGCTGAAGCAGGGTGGCCATAATCATAAAACTCCAAAATTTAAACGCAGTCGCTGATTGCAAACGTTGCTTTATGAGTTGTAAAGCTGCTTTGTGAGTATTGATTGAATCGAAATATCAAGTAGTTTTATTTTATGCTTGATATGAATTATATTTTGCCATTTAAATTCAATTTATTTCATTGTTTGACAGACGTGTAAAACTATAAATAATATGGCGAACGAAGAACTTCCAAAAGGATGGGAAAAGAGACTCAGCAGATCTACTGGTGAATAATTTACATTGAAATTTTAATAAATTAACAGCATATGAAAAACTATGTATTAACCGTGTTGTTTAATAAATTATAACTAAAAAATTTCTCAATATTTTAGGTCAACATTATTATTTTAATACTTATACAAGGGAAAGTCAATGGGATGTACCAACCAAGGCAGCACAACCCTCTTGTGATAATGATGAGCCTGAAACAATCGAGTGCTCCCACATCCTTGTCAAGCATGCAGGATCACGACGGCCGTCTTCCTGGAGAGAAGAAAATATCACTCGAACTAAAGAAGAAGCACTTGAGTTGATTAAATGTAAGATTACTGCATCAATTTTTCATTTTTTTTTTTGATAATTATTTCAATATTTTACTCAGTCAAAATAAAATAAATGCAATGTTATAAAAAACAAGCTTCATCAAGTCTAATAATAAATATAATTTGTAATAATCATATCACTGAAAATAATTACGGTAGTCAGTGATGTACTTTATAATAATCAAAATTTTATGTTTTTTTTCTTCTATTTTATTTTTTTTTTTTTTCATGTAGTAAAATACATGTAGGTTTATACATGAATGTGAATAACGATATCTCAAGTTATCACGATTATCGAGATTAATCTTTCATGAAATCATATTTATGAAGTCATACTGATGGATAATAAGGTAAAGGGCCATATTATGAGACACTCGTTCTAAGACGATAGAATATTTTCAATTGTTTAACATTGATTAACGTTTATTAATTATTTAGTTTTGCATTTTAAGGTTACTCCTATGTATTTCAAACATCGATATGATTTTTGAATAATAAATTTCAACTAATTAATAAGCAAATGAAGTGAAATAAGAAATTGAACACCGCGTCCACATTTATGAGACAACGTTACAAAAGAATGTCCCGGTGTCTCATAAGGTATGTCCCAGATTATGAAACACAAGAATCCAGTTAGAGAAATATAATTTTTTTTATTTGAAGACCCAAAAATATATACATATACATTTATTTCTGAAATATATATATCTAAGAAATATTTGAAACTAAAAATATAAAGATAAATATTAATATTGCATGAAATCATTGTTTAAATTGATTGATTTATTTAGCTTCTTCTTTAATTCTTGCTTGTATTGCTTTTACTCTTTGTTCTAACTGTTTTTTTTCATCTATTAACTTTTTCTTCTCTTCTTGAAGTTTTCTTTTCTTTTCCTTTTTTTCTTCTTTCACTTGCTGCTGCTTTTCTTTTTCCATATGATGCTGCCACCATTCATCAGAAGTCCCCGCAGATGGTAATTTTTCTTTGGTCGAATTTTCCACTTTAACCCTTTTCTTTTTAGGTAAGTATTTAACCGGAAAAGTAAATGCTTTTTTAAAATTTTCTTCCAAAGAAGCATTTATCCCTAAACCAAACAATGAATATATCAATATTGCTTCACTCTGTCTTCAAAATAGAGTTCTTAGTGCAAATCATTTTGCAGATTGTAAGTACAAACCTTCATTCGTTATCTTAGAATTATTGTTTTGTTTGAGCTCAGAGATTTTTATTTCCTCAACAGATTCTGTGAAAATGATTTTATGGTTTTTAATAATGTAATTGTTATTATATACTTTTTAGATTTAAATAAATTGACTTACTAACCTGTTTGACCATTGTCAGCAGATATATTTTGATTGTGTATTATTCCATCATTCTCTAAATATAAACTTTCAGAGTTTGTAAAGCAAGATAACAGAATACTGCCTGATACAGTATCACATGGCAATGCTGAATCCAAAATATTGTTTAAAAATATCTTCTCCTCTTTTGTTGTGGATTCTACTGAGATATCTTCTGAAGGACTATTTTCAGGTGCATGAAAGTTTCTAACGACTATTTCTTCATTTATTACTGTCTCATTAATTAGATTGCAGCATTCTTCTAGTATGTCAATGTTCGAACAAGCAATAGAATCATTTTTCAATAAGAGAGTGTTGTCATTATTCATAACTAAGCATTGATTGTTTTCAGAGCTTTCTTCTTGAGTTCCTTCTATCAGATTAACTCTATAATTATCTAAATTCTCGATTTTCCTAATAATAGGCTTTGGTTTCAAAATATCACCTAAATTTATAAATGTAATTGTTATACGGCATGATTTTTTCAATGATTACCAATATGAAGATCAGTAAAAAAAATTAGTAAAAAACATGATTAAGTTAACTTATTATATAAAAAAGTATTATTAAAAGTAATTATTAGAAATTTTTCTTTTTTTAAATACCAGTAGACATGTCGTTAATTTTTAGCCAATAATCAAATAAACCCTTTTGCTCTACATCACCGGTCCAGGATCCGTTCGAAGCAGCATCTTTAAATTGCTTTATCACTTCACCTGGTAAATTACTCTCAAAAGTTTGTAAATGTCTTCTTTTCTCTTCTGTTGCATTCTCATTCTGTTGCGGGTTCACAGTTTCTTTTCCTCTCTTTTTCTTCTTCAAAACATCATAATCCACGGCATTAGAATTAAATGGGTATAACCCAGATCCTCTAAAACCACTGATAACAACGTTTTTTTCTTCTTTCATATTATCTAAAGCAAATTTTAGAACTAAAGGAAAATCTTCTTTCTTTAATCGTCTACAATTGTGCTCGTTCTTCCATTTTGGTACTGCTTTTTTCCACGTTTCCTTGAATGGATGGAAAAAAGATATGTCAAGGGGTTGAGTCACATGAGTTGAATTAGGATAAAGTCCAATCAATTCAATCTGTTTTTCTCGACAAAATGATACTAAAGGAATATTTATATGCGAAGAGTGATTATCTAAATAAATGATGACTGGAAACTGTACTTTTTCAGTAAAAAGCCATGGATAGAACACATTCGTAATGTATTCGAAAAATGTTTCTGAGGTCATCCACCCATTTTCAGAAATACCAATCCCCCAGCCTTTTGGAGTATTTTCAACAATACTTTTCGGTATGTTTTCTTTATAGGCATACATCAACATTGGTGGTGCGCGAGCACCATTTGCACTGTACATGAATAAAACTGTCAGACTTTCTTTCCCTGCATCTACCACTTTATACACGGAGCGAGATCCTTTCTCTGAAAATACTCTCTCTGACTCAGGACATAAGACAATATTTGTTTCATCGCAATTAAAAACTCTACTTGGCGCAATGTCTAGTAGATTTTTATTTTTTAAATATTTCTCTTGCTCATTAAACCATTCCTTTAAATCTTCTCTGCTAACCGTTGCTCTGCTTAAACTCAAATGTTGTGGTTTTCGTATTGATAATTGTTGATGACGCTTTTTGAATCCTTCAAACCAGTGACGGCTTGGACGACTATCTACAAATGGAGTCTTCTTCTTCAAAGATTGCACATACTTTTGCACTGAATCTAATAACTCTGTCTTCGTAACAGGAGAACCTCGTTCAGCTCTATATAAGATCCAGTTGACGATTTCTTCCTCTTCACTATTTGATAAAACTGTTCCTGGTCCTGTTTTTTTTTTGATACTATCCAAATTTTTCCTTCTTCTAGCAAGTGTAGCTACAGGAACTCCGTAAGCAGCTGCTGCTTTTCTTAGAGAAATTCCATTGTCCAAAGCTTTGAGAGCATTCGAAACATTAGAATTAGAATAGTTTAATCTTGTCAGCTTCTTCTTTTTTGAATTATTGACTACAACACTAGGTTTTCTCAAAATCGTAGAATTTTTCACTCTTTTTTTGGAAGGCGTTTGACTACGTTTCTTTTTTGTTTCATTTATTTCACATCCTTTTTTATTTTTCATCTTCATTTTGATTATTAATAATAAAAACTCTCCTGAAATACATTCACTATGAAATTTATGACATTTTTTTAGGTTAGGTTTTCTATATATTTAAAAATGATGATTTACGTAGCTCACCTGACAAAAATTTAATGATATACGAACTTATTTATGTAACCGTCACTATAATATAATAAATATAATACAAATAAATAGGAGGAAATGCAAAACTATAATATTAACTGAGTTTTTAACGTTGTCTAATAATTACGGACACGCCATGAGTCTGAATGTCCGCGAAACATGAAACACGAAAAATGTTGTTCCATAAATGCGGACATCTAAAAAAAAAATGTACGCAATATGAAACAGCTGAATTTAGGACAAAATAGAACTAAAATTTGAAAAACTTAAACGAAATTACAATCTTTAACTCAACAACTTTCGTATAAGTTAATTACAATTTGAAGAAATTATCAAATTCTATCAATAAAATAGGAGCAACAAGTCATACTCAGCTACTTACTTCACTCTCAATATTCAGTGTTTCTAAATACACCTACAGTAACGTACGTTTAATAAAATTTTTTTATAGAAGAAAATTAAAAATTTCATTTCAATAAAATGAATTATAAAACGTAATAGTTATAAACATTTAAAAATCTAACTCTACAATTAGTAGTGATGGAAAATCTTATTTTATATAATATTTTTCGTGTAGTGTCTCATTAAATGGGACACTGTCTCATAATACGGCCCTTTACCTTATTAAACTTGACAAACATAAATTCTTATAAATCACTTTTGCAATAAATTAATTTTGTAATAAATAAAATAAAGTAGGATACATAGTAATTTAAAATTTATTTTCGTCCAAGTATTTATATATAATTCATATGAACTAATCAATAATAATAAAGCGGTTATTTTTATTAAAGTTTATTGATTGCAATTTCAATAAATATATCTCATATATATATACTTAATTGACACAGAACAATTGATGAGTTAACACATTTTAAAAATACATTAGAATTTTTCATATCGTATTAATTAGTTGCATTAAATCATGTATATTTGAATCAATTTTAATAACCACTTTATTTGTTTCAGCTTATCGAGAACAAATAGTATCTGGGAAGGCAACATTTTCTGAAATTGCTACAAAGTATAGCGACTGTAGTTCTGCAAAACGCGGTGGAGATTTAGGGCCTTTTCGCAGAGGAACTATGCAAATTCCATTTGAACAGGCAGCTTTTGCTTTGAAAGTAGGCGAATTGTCTTCTCCAGTAGATACAGATAGTGGCATTCACATAATTGAAAGAACTGAATAAAGCAACAATGAATTATTATTCATCTATTAATCAATTTTACGAACCAAGGGTTCCGAATAATGTAAAGCATTTTTTTTTATACAATTCTTCATTAATATTTTTTTTCTTGAATGTTTTATCTATGATACTCATAGCAAAATTGATTAAATCTTGATCGCAAAATAAATTATTACCCCAGTCTAATTATATAATTGTCAATCAACAAGTAAGGTTGGAGTTTTTAAGCTAAATAAATAAAAGCGTTGTATTTTACTGTTCTACACTGCTGTAACCAATGCTGGACATGATCCATACACCAATTGAAGTGTTGATATTCGAATCTTTGAATTTTCCTCATCATATGATAAAGATGAACAAATTGGTTTGCACGAAGTTATTGTACAATTCTTTAATCCTTGTACTGCAATAGACAAATTTAAGGTAATCAATTATTTTTAAATTTTGCAAAGTAATAGAAATTAAATAAAATACCTGGAAGTTTCCCATTATTCCTCTATAGCATTTTAATAAGATTAATTTATTAGTTTTAATTCTACTAATCGATCGAATGGTTTCTTTTATAAAATTAATTTCGTAATGAATTTAAAACCAATAGCAATTTTAATTTTATCTGTTATCAATGCAAAAAGGCAAATAACAACAAAGATTATAACTATACAAGTAGAATTTAAAATAATAATGTAATCAAATATTTAATGAAATTAATTCTTATCATGTTATTTATAGACCGCTACAAAAACAACTGAACACTTTTCCTCATTGTGGGTTTGAAGATTGAAAGCGATTTAAAATATTTAAATTTACCTTATAGAATTTCCAGATTTTTCGTCTCCAGACGTCATTTGGGGATTTCTCAGAGCTTTGTGCCAAATGTCGGAAAGCTGTTGTTCTGGAGCTATTGTAAAATCTTGAGCAGCAACCCGATCTTGTCGTTCTGATCTCACTTCGAGAACCTGATTCTGATGGCGATTGCTAAAAAATTTTTGGTAATTTTAAGAGTATTGTAGTATTAAGCTTTATGAATTGATTTCAGTTATTTGGTCATACTTCGCCGATGGGTGAAGGTCATTTTCTAGCTGTATCAGCGGTGAGTCCCAGCCAGCTTCGTCTTCTTCGAAGTCCGAACCACTTTCGATGTGAGCGTCAAGAACGTTAAAAAAGTGTAAATTAAAAATTTTTTTCATGCAAATTTTATTATCACTTTCAAAATGAGTTGATTGATATTAGATTAAACATTTACCTGCTCATTTCATCTTTCAAGTCACGGTAGTATTTTACAGTATCGTCATCTCCTGATTGACTATCATTACGATACTTCATGATGGTATGTACCATATTGAAACCTTCTGGTCGTACATAATCCGGTGGTGGATCATCAATATCTGTTAATCTAACTCCTGGTTTATTACGACGAAGATTCTTATGAACATCTTGGTTTTTCATATGAACCTACAGTATACATATAAAGTAAAATAACTTAATAAAAATAATTTATTCAAGTTCTATCACGTAAATAAATTTTTACATTTTGAGAAAATTGAATCAAATCAGCCTGTCGTAATTTTGGATGAACTTGATCATTTTCGATCGAGTCTTCTTTCACTCGCATTTCTCTTTTATACCACCTGTGAACAATAAATACAGCGTCTTCTTTGCTCAATCCTTCACGAATCAAAGCTTCTCGAGCTTCTCGTTTATTAGTATATTGGTTTAATATTTCTTTGAAATGTTCTTCCAATTCACAGCCATATTTTTTACGAATTGTGTACCCTCTGAAATCTAAATTAATACAAAAATAGAAATAAATATTTAACATAACAAACCGTTCATTGTTTGAAAAGTTTAATGAAAAAAGTATTTACGACTCTGAATAATAACAGCAGCATTATCCACATTCATCTGTTTATCAGCAAGCAAGTTTTGTTCGATGTTGGTTATTGAATTTTCTTTTGATAGTTTTCTATCACGCGATCTCAAAGCTTGAATTCCTTTTGCTTCATCTTCAGCTACTGCTATAGGCGTGTCAACTCTTTCTTTGTTAGTTAGTTGCAAAATAGTCCTTCTTCTGGCTAGCCAGCCACGAATATGACGTTGGAGAGTTACAACTGAACATGCAACTCTCCACTTTTCTTTCCTGTAATGAATTTTTGCAAGCCACCGTCTCACGCAGGCTTGAACCATAATGATCATTTTAATTTGTTCTTCATAAAGTTTTGATAAAAATTCTACGTGATAATATTTCAAAAATACTTTCGTTTTACCAAGTGCCCATCCATCCATTTTCAATCTTACTAAAAGTAGACGACAATTGTCTCGATTCGCAACAACACGTTCATCATAAGCAAAAGCTAAGAAACAATATCTTTTAAGAAAATCTCCAAATGGAATTCTATGAGAAAATCCATTCTGACGAATTCTGATAGTTTCCAGAACTCCAGTACAACGTAGTTGTTTGATAACTTTGTCTTTATCGAAATGTCTTGGACTGGAAGAATCGTTCGGTTTGATACATCTTACAAATTGTGGATATCCAGTTACCATTTTCTGAAGTAAGTCCATTAAGGAATATCTGAAATAAGTAGCAACGGTCTGCTGAACTCTTGATTGTGAAGCCAAAGCTCGACTTGAATATTTTTCTTTTGTATTCTGATTAGAATGGATCTTTCTTGATCCAGTATCATGTGTTGCGGAATATAAATTGCCAGTTTTTGTAATAGGGCATTGGAATAAGAATCGAATCATGTCTGATTGAGATTGTCTGACAAGTTGAATAACTTCAGGCGGAAGAAAGTTACGATTTTTATCTAAAAATCCTTCAGCTTGATAAACTACTCGACCAGCAAAATGATGAATGGCAAAACAGATGGCATCAGATTTAGGTCGAACATAAAATTTAGATTTAATATTGTTATGGAACTTTTCAATTAGTGACTTATCATTAGCACGAGGAAAACGACTCTCTTCATCTAATAAAGCTAAAAGTCCCATTGGTTTGCTCAATAACATATCAAGCACTGGTCTATTATCAGAGAATTCAACTAAATCAACTGGAATTCCTTCTGCCATGTATTCTTGTTGCTCCCAAGTGAAAATATGTTGATTAAAGTAGTATTGAATCTGTTCATTGGCGATATTAATACACAGTTGTTCGAATGAATTCTTTGGAAAATTTTCAAAACCAAAAATATCAAGTAAACCAATTGCTAAAGGTTCGTAATTAGTAGCACGAGTGAAACTGAGCAAACAATTGATTTGGTTAACCAACCAATCAAATAGACGACCATACAGACCTTTAGCCATTGCATCTCTTGTGGCTTGTGCTTCTGATACTGTGTTATTTCGCGTTATTGTTTCGCCTCGTGTTACGACTGAAATTGATGTGAGGGTTTCCATTAAATCTGCAGATTCAAATCCTAGAAGATAACATACTTTATTTAACGGTGTCATGTCAACGACAACACTTTTATTATCGCTATTATCTTCAGTCATTTCTTCAAATTCAATATCGCCCAAATGAAGTATTGCAGCTAATACTGCACAAACCGTATCAACTTCAGTATCCTGAAAACCTATAACTCTAAATCCTTTCTTAATTTGATTGAACTTATCGACATTAGACTGTGAAAATTCGCTGATTCCTTGTAAATATTTATGAGAATTACGTGAAGAGTAATCTAAATAAAATTCACTCAGGCGATCATCTTCTTTAAGACCATCATACATATAATAAAAAATATGAAAATTATTTTCACCAGTTGCTTGGGCAACAACTCGTGTTTGTTCTAATAAATAAACTGCCATTCTTGCTCCTGTAACTTTTCCACCTTTAGTCATAGTTAAATCTAAAAATTTTCCGAATCTTGATGAGTTAGCGTTTATTCCAGTAGCAGCATTGCCAAAAGCTTCCATTATTGGATTGATTTGAAGAATCTGTTCTTCGATATTACGGTTTGGTGCTTTACTTAAGTAGACCAATTGTTTAAGTAACAAATTAGCACTTTCAGTTTTACCAGCTCCCGATTCTCCGCTAATGATGATTGACTGGTTCTGTCTCTGATGGAGTAAAGCTTGATATGCTGCATCTGCCACTGCAAATATGTGTGGTGGATTATCTGATCTTGCTTGGCCTTTATATCGACGTTGCTCTAGGCCAGTATACAGTCCAAGATTCGTAAAAGGATTTACTGCTACTAGGATGTCACCAATATAAGTATAAATATGACCTTCTTCATATCTATTTTCTAATTGACTAACAACGGTGTCTTCAGTAAAAGAATCCAAAGCTGCTAAATCATCGAAATACATTTTTTTCGGTTGAGCTTTACGATCCATCTTCAGTTTTCCATGTTTTGTTGTTACTTCTACTTGTCTACGAACCCGACCAGCAGATCTCTGCCTCTGAATTTCTTCTTGCAGTTCTATTTTTATTTGAGGTACTATACTTTCGATATCATTAAGTAGCGGGTGATCTCGTAGCTCACTTGCAAAAGGTCGATGTTCTAAGTCCTTTACCAGACACTCAGCAATAAAATCAGACATTTGGGGTGAGTGTAAGTCGGGATTTTTTAAACTTGGTGGAGGATTGCGAGGTATTTGAAATAAAGCTCGCATTGGGTGAAGGTCTGATAATGGTGGATCACCTTCAGCTAATTCAATTGTAGTAATTCCAATCGACCACACGTCACATCTGCAATCATATGATGAGTCCAACTGCTGTTCACATGCAATTACCTGGAAAATAAAAGGCATTATTATTCAACTACAGTAGGTATTTCTTAAGAATTATCTATTATTTATTGGATTTAAGATCATTCTTATTATTTGTTGATGTAAAAGTATTGAATAAAAACAGATAGTATACAAACCTCTGGAGCCATCCAATATGGAGTTCCTACAGATGTATTTTTTCTTGCTAAAGTCATTGAAAGATGAGAAGAAACACCAAAGTCGATTAATTTTATATTTCCCTCTTCTGTTAATAAAATATTATGACCTTTCACATCGCGATGCATACAGTGATTTTCATGTAAATAAATCAATGCTTCTACAGTTTCTCGAATTATGTAAGCGATTTGATGATCAGTCAAACGGCTTCCACGTTTTTTCAGTCCTTGCACGAGATCCGTTACAGAACCACCAGTACAAAGCTAATAACAAAATACTTATTAATTATAATCGTTAGAAAAAAAAGTTTACAGCATTAATGAAATAATTTTACCTCCATAACAAACCATAGTTGATCTTCTTCGTGAGAAGGTTCAGCTTTCTTCAAGAATAAACCAAAGAAAATAGGAATATTTGGATGAGAACTCAAATCTTTCAAAATCAAATATTCCTCTTCGATTTCTTCAATATTATCTGCAATATTTTCCAGTATTTTCACCGCGACTCGTGTATTATTCTGATGGTCAAATGCAGAATAGACTTCTCCATACGTGCCTTCTCCAATTACATCTTCAAGATCAAAGCGTTCAGTTGGGTTTGGTAGTAAGTCAAAGTCTATTTGCTGGCTTAGACCATAGTATGCTAGATTTCTGGGTCCACTGTTGGCCATATCTACCGTTAACAATACAAAATAATTGATGATTTAATACAACCAAATAATTAGATTTCTAAAATGATTTTCTTAATCATTACCCTAGTAGCCACGATCTGACTTTAGAATCTGTCGATAGACTTAGGTCCGTCTGTTTCCTATATGCGACAGCATCTGACGTCTGACGTTAATCTTACGTTTGTCTGCGTTTAGGAAACCATGCGTATGAAACATACCTAAGTCTGACGACAGTCTGTTTCCTAATGGCTACAAGAGTATTCACTACCAAGCTTAATATTGATTTCATATAACTTTTATTAGTTATTTAATGCAAAAAAAATATTAATAAAAAACTTAGGTATCTTACTAACCGATAATGTCCATCGTAGACTTGATTGTTTCAACAAAAGCGAGAAACTTGGACTGAATCGACGACTTCTATTAAGATACCTACAAACCGCTTAAATAGGATCAAACTAAAAGCTGTCAGTTCTCAATAGAAGAGGTTTCTTAACACGATAAAGTTAACTGAAATCATTTTTTGTTGCCTCTTTGTTCATTTAAATTGATAATGTAACATTGATTGAATTTATTAAATAATTGTGTCAGACCTGGAATAGTTTGCAAGACAGATCCGTGTCAAAAAAATTTATTTAATTACATCTATTAACTATTATCAATCATTTACCTTACAAAGTTTGAAAACTTATTTAATTATTTTTCAACATTCTGGTATTAATACAACTGTTTGTCTGAAATAATTAATTCTTTTAAAAAATCAACATCTAGATAAATGAGTGAATTCAATTTGTGCACCCAAGTTTTGACATGCTGTGGTGCCATGGTGGTGGATATTTGAACTAAAAAATCACGTGATGTTGTGTACACCGGGATATCTCAAGAGTTGAAATTGGACACCGATCTGACTTTTATGAGAAATTAAACAAAGGAAGTTGAATACTCTCGACTAATAAAAGCAAAGTTTGGTGACACGAGATCAGGATATATATATATATGTATAGTGTGGTGCTATAGAAACTTCGAGACGTACGTGCGTACGAAAAGCAACAAGATCAGCTTAATTATTTTTCTTTATAAATCGAAGCGATTTCGATTACTATAATTTTAATTCGACTTTAGTACTACAGTCAGGACATAATAATTTCAAAATAAAAGTACAACTACTGTTTAATTCAATTAATAAATTAATCATGTCTCAATTCATCGATCCACGTGCTGGTTTTTCTCTCAAGTATGTAATAACTTTATAGACTTTTAATTCAATTTAAACAAAACTTCATAGCTTTTGTTATTTTTTTGCTTTTTCATAATAATCAACAATTGGTGGTACAATAAATTATTGCTTTTTTGATTGTTTCTCATATTATATTCGAGTAAGTTTAATTACTTCAGGAAACAAAAAATTATAAGATCAATCAAGAGATTAAATTTTTCAATTAATAATACTAATTGACCAATTATTCATACACTTTCTGTTATATTTATAACATTTGAATAAGATGTAGACAAAATAGTTCAAATCAGTTCACAAAAATTTCTTTTAGTTCAGATATTTATTATGTTAATAATTCTTTCTTTTAAGAGATCTCATGTCAGATTCAGGCCTAATATTTGATTTTGGCAATGAATTTGAAGAAGAGGTTGAAGATGATCGCTACAGGTATAATCCAAATGTTAACATGACCGAAGATGAACTTATAAGTTTTATAAATTTAGAATTATCAGAAAATGAAGACGAAGATAATGAAGAGCCTAAACAAAATGCAACATCACTACTTGGATTAGATTTTGATAAACTGAGAGATAAAATGGAAAATTTGACTCCATACGATAAGGTATTACATTCCAATTACTAAATCGAAAGCATGTCTTAACATGTCTTCAACTTTATAGTTGAACAAGGAATGAATAATACTCTAGTCATGAGAAAAGTTCGTATAATATTTAAAGATTTTTTTTGTAGTAATTTTTAACTCAAAAATAAATTTGCGGATGATCATGAACACAAACATTCCCGCTACTATAATTGATTAAAATTAATTAGTGAATATTTACTGATTCGCAGTAGCTTTCAGTGATTTTAATAAATCCGTTTCTGGAGAGTGTTAAATCACATTTCATACGGAGAATAATATAAATTGATGTTAAATCGATATATTTTCAATTGGGAACATTTCCCTTTATGTATTTTCAATTTTTTCAAAATTCTTACTTATTGGAAAATGTATGAAAGAAAAATAATCAGGAAAAATAATCAAATAGAAAAAATTTGCATATCTTTTTTAATTAATTTACATATTCAATATTTTATGTATTTCTAGTTCAACTTTCACACATGTATGAAATATTTTTATTGACTGAACCGTATCAAAGTATTTCAAAAATACATCAACTAAATCAGCTGAAAATAGGGTCAACACACCAGTGAATGAACACTCAAGGGTATCGGTCATTTTATCAATCGCTAAAAATTGAATTATTATCCGGTTTAACAGTAAAACAGAAGTATTTTAAAATATTGCTGTATAATAATTATTGTATGAAGACATACATATGAAATATAAGAAAAAAATAATTTTGAATGATCTATTTTCAAAACACTAAAAATAAGTAAAAAAAAAAAAGTTTTAAAGAAAATCGAATAAACCAGTGAATGAACGGTGCTTCATATATCTAGAGAAGAAGGTTGAATTATGGTACAGTTTTTAACATGGTCTATTCGTTTATTTTGCCAATACACTGCGTCTTTTATCAACTAATCCACAAATATATTGAAAAATTACTTCTTGGCAATAAAAAGAAACTTCGAGAAGTGATGATTGGTAATAATTTAACAGTAAAATGTGATTAAGTAAAAACAATAAGTGATTCATGATCCTACCTCTTCCTCTATATATTATCAATAGACAGACATACTGGCCATATATTTCATTCACTGGTGCGTTGACCCTGCATCAATTGTATTCCATTAAAAATTTTTTATCAATACAAAATATAATTAAATTCATTATTATTTTTTTTTAACAGATTAAGAAATTGGTTAGACAAAAGGGAGTTGGAGACGTTGTACCAGAAGATTCAATGATAACAATAAAATATTCTGCATATTTGGAAGGACAAGATGAACCTTATGATTCATCTTTTTTGAGAGGAGCACCAGATAAATTCCGATTGAATAGAGGGGAACTAATTGTTGGCTTAGATCTCGCTATTCAAAGTATGCGGAAACACGAAGTGTCAATTTTTCTAATTCACCACGATTTCGCTTACGGAGAGCTGGGAGTATTACCATTAATTCCTCCAAAAGCTGAAGTTTTATTTATCGTTTATCTAATTGATTTTCTTGATAATGGTGCCATTGATACTTATGGTGCTTTAGATCCTGAAGAAAAACATATGTTTGTCAATGCAGAAAAATTTGCAAAACATATGATGACAACAGGTGCTGATAATTTTCAAAAAAAACAATATAAAAAAGCAATTCATGACTATAAAAAAGCTATTGATTGTTTACAAGAAGCAAAATTAGAAAATGATGAAGAAGAACGACGTATGAATAAATTAACATCTCAAGCATTTCAAAATCTTGCTGTTTGTTATAATAAAGAAGATATGCCTCGAAAAGCTTGTATTGCTTGCAATCAAGTTATCACTAAGACAGCAAAAACCTATTTTCATTATGGCCGAGCCTTAATCAAGATGGGTGAATACACTACAGCTCTTGAAAAATTAGAAAAAGCTCTTCGAATGGATCCTGGCAATAAAGAAATCGTAACAGAAATGCGATTAGCTAGTGAATTCCATTCAAAAAATCTTGCTGTAGAAAAAGCGATGTGGTCTAATTGTCTTAAATTGCAAAATTTAGAAGTAAATAATACTGATAAACAATACTATGAAGCAGCAATAGAGTTTTGTAACAACTTCAAGTCCAATAAGCACGTCTTACGTCAACAGCTTCCAGAAGGTATATCAAAGGATTTCAAAGAAGCAATTCGAAGACAAGCATTAGTTATGGGAATAAAAGTTACATCTCATACAAAATACAATAAAGAAAATCTTTATTTAGAAAAACCTAATTACATTTGAAAAATTACCTCAAGTACATTATCAGTATGTATATTCCAATATACTAACAGTGTATTACAAAACATATATTTATTGAAGAAGAAATATAGTTTTAAGTTTTTTAAAGTAGTTATTCCGTTAATATAGTATGAAAATTAGTGATAGTGTAATTTCACAACCTAATTTAAGTTTACATTACTTTTTTTTTTACGATTATTTCATTTTTTTCAATTTTTAAAAAGGTATAAACATCACATATCATTAAAAATTTAATAGATAATAAGTACATGAGACAGAAGTTGCAATATTTTATCGACTTCCCATTTGAAAGTTATTGTAATGGTATTGTTATAGTTTAAGTGATGCGAATATATTACAAATATATAACATAACAATAACTACTTACATCTAATTAAAGTAATGTGAATATAAAAAAAATAAGTAAAAAATTATTACAAGATATAAAAGTGAATTATCATTATTATTATTATTGTATGTTATATATGCTAAAAAGATAAACGAAAAATATGATTTCTATATAATAGAAAATTTACGTTTTGTGTATTTCGTTTTAAATTTGTTTAAGTATATTCAAATTTTTTATAATCTTTTCTATGTACTGCTTCATTGATAAACTTTATGTGATAGAATCTACACTGGTACACAATTAACATATTTGAAATATTTGATTTTTTTTTCCTTGGTGTGTAATGTACTATTTTCTGTTTAATGTTAAAATTTTAGAATGCAATATCTTAGGTATTTAAAAATATTTCAATGCATTTTTCATTTAGTTTTTCTAATATTAATAAAAATTGAATGTTTTTTACGTAAGATAAACAGAGCTATTTACATCATGTAATGTGTTGACGCACAGCACTATAATATCACAATGATTGATAAAATATTACATAATGAAAAATTGGCTATGTAATTTTCTTTTAGAATAAATAAGTTCAGCTCAAATATACTCTTGAGTTTTTAGTTTGATTATCCTCTTCCACATTTGCACATGTTTTCAATACAAAAATTCTAAACTCAACTTTTATCATTTACTGTAAAAATGTTACCAACAATAATTTTTATGTTCATCGGTAAGAATTAAAATAACTTCATTCAAATTAATTTAATAAATGGAATTAATCAGTAAGTAGAAATTAAAGTATTTTTTTACTATCTTAGGATGCGTAAGATGGACACAAAGTACTAATTTTCCTTTATTACCACAATTAAATCTCCAAGATTTCATTCAGGAACAAATACTTCTTGGTGCATTAAATCCATTATCATCCAGTAAATATTATGGTCCAATTATTCCTGATGCTTTAGATCCTGTTCTCGAACTTGAAGACATAACTTTTAATTTATTCACTAAAGATAACCCAGAAGATGCTTATCCTTTACAAGTTGGTGATGTTGCTAATTTGAAGAGATCGCCTTTTAAGTCTCAAGTAACAACTAAAATAATTATTCATGGCTGGACTGACAGTGCTAGCAGCAATTGGGTGAAAGACTTCCGTCATAATTACTTGATCATCGACGATTACAATATCATCTGTGTTGACTGGTTTCCAGTATCTGCGAAAGAGTATAGCGTAGCTGCTAAATTAACTCGACAGGTATTAGAATGCTGATATTTTTATCAAGTTAATTATAGCTGTCATAATAATTATGGCTTTTACAGTCCCAATTGTAAGACATTATCATAATTATAGCCATATTCGTAATTATAGTAGTTACATAGAATGATGTCAAAAACCCAAAAAAATGTGTTGTTGTTAAATAGCCGTATTGATTATTATAATTTTTATATATAAAATATACACATTGGATTTAATAGGTTGGTGATTATGTAGGAGAATTAATCAGTTTCTTGAAACTTGAATCAGAAACATCTCTGTCTAAAGTACACATATTGGGACACAGTCTTGGAGCACATATAGCTGGATTTGCAGGCTCTAAATTATCTGGCACAGTTGGTAGAATTACGGGAATGGATCCGGCACGACCATTATTCGAAACACCAATCTTGAAAGACCCATCCGATCGATTAGATCCATCTGACGCTGTTTTCGTCGATGTTATTCATACTTGTGCTGGTAGTGTTGGCTTTATTCGGCCGATAGGGCACGCTGATTTTTATCCAAATGGCGGAACATGTACGCAGCCTGGTTGTCCTATCATTGTTCCACGTAATCACAGTTTTTTTTTATCGTCTCCGTTTTAATATATTAAAATATATTGTTTATTTTTGAAACTTTATTATTATATTTATTTTACAGAATATTGCAGTCATCAGAAATCACATGTGTACATGCTTCAATCTATTACTCATCCGGATCAATTTCAGGCAATTAAATGCCTTAGTTGGATAGATTTCACATCGGGGAATTGCTTAGGAAGTCCAATAGTTCATATGGGTGAATTCTTAAGCCGTGACACACATGGAGTGTATTTTTTAACTACATCAACAAATAAAATAACTTTGTCAATTATATAAAATTTCAATTAGCATGTAATAAATTTTATTTTATTTTTTATTAATGATAAGGTTGCATAATTGAAAAATCCTAGGATGTTTTCAAAAATTACGCTACAATTTTTATTAATTGATTATCTAAATTTATATATTTGATATGACACAAATATTCAATGAAAAAGAGTACGAATATCTCTATATTACTTACGTTTTTAATTTTATGTATGAATAGGTTTATGTAAATATTATTAAATATATTTTTAAGAGCTAAGTCTTTAACTTTGAATCTATTAAATGATTGCTTACGAAATTTTTCTATAGAATCATGAATGTCATTAATACACAGTTATTTAATACTTTCGTCTGTATTAGTCATATCACTTGATGGTTTTTCGACCAAGTCTCCAACAAGCATTCTATATTTTCTTCTAGCGATATCCCAATCCACAACTGTATCAATTTTTGGCATATTTCTTATGGAAAGTTGACTAGCTGCTGGGCTCTTAAGAGCGCCAGGGAAAGCCAGAGATGATAACTGACTTTGCTGAGGAACTATTTTATTCTGGAGGAATTTTTTAAACTCATAAGATTTAAAGATAAGCTTCCTTTTATAAGAAAAATTAAAAAATAGTAGACATTCGACTTACTCGCATTAGTGTGCGTTTACTCATATCTTGTGAATGAGCAATAAAACCTTGCATAATACTTTTTTTTTTCTTGGTGGCTCTTTTTCTTTTACATAATTTAACTAAATGCGTTATCCACGTTGAAAATAAATTTAGTGGTGATGGTGCAGTTTTTGTTCTGGAAATAATTTATGTTAGTTTCCAAAGTAGCTTTACTGCAATTATTTGTGATTAATTATATTATTTAAATTTTTAAAGCTGGTAATCGTGATGATGAGATAATTGCTAGTTTGAAGAATCTCGTTGCAGTGTTAATTAAACTGCACCATTCAAATCTCGATAACATTTACGTGTAAAGCTCGTCAGTGCTATTCTAGTATTAGTTGAGAAAAGGTCATGCAAAGTATTTTAAATACTCAAAAACTAACATTATACCTGCATACTTACTTTTGCATATTACGTATAAGTTTACTTAACCCGTATTTCCATTCGATGTCACTTTGAGATACAATACTCTGATACGTGTCACTCATCATAGCAATGAGGAGGTTGATTAATATTATTACGCTCACAAGCATATACATTGAAAATGATACCTGAATATAAATAATAAACATGAATAATTTTAAAAGTTTGGCTTATAAAAATAATTATTTTAACTGTTAGAAAAACAATAAAAAACCTTGAAAAAATATTTAGTCCATGGCGGTTGTCGTTGAAGAGATTTCATGAAGTCATCGGTATCCTTCTGGCCAAAGATCGAGAAGAAAAGATTTTCGGTGACGTCTATCGGATTGACATATACTGTAAAATACGAACAAAAAGCAGATTAGCAAAAGAATGATAAAACAATTTATTTGCAACAACTTTGCAAACTCACATGATATCTACAACTATTTAGTAACATTCCATTATCAATAACATTGAGTAATTCTAATAATTCTGAAAGGCCACATACAACCCTAAGGGTAGGAATAATGTGGTGTTTAAGGAAGAACGGGTAGTACATGCCACAGGAACTAATAAATTTTGCGAAAATGCATAGGTATTTCTTAATACCATTATGCTAAAAACTTATGAAATAATTTAAACAATGAAGAATAATTTTTGATTAATTATTCACAGATAAGTCCAATTCTTATCTTGGTATATCACACAGTGCATACTAAAAAAACACTTCGTAGCTAATGCTAAAGACTACTACTCTGTACAAAATAGGGTGGGACTAACCGTTACCATCTGGTAAGATGACGGCGTAGATAAAGCAACTCGATTTTCCGTTGAATCTGTGAATTTATGTGGATTAAGTATTAGCATAGGTATAACGAAAAATTCAATACAGCAAACATGAATTATCTAAGTATTTATTTTAATTAATATCAACTAAATAATATCATGCTACAAAAATACTAAACTGAGTATTAAGTATCAGAATAGAACGTAAAAATCAATGCAATTCGTTTGTAATGGAAGAAGGAATCGCTGGAGGCTCTTCGATTGAACTTATTGGCTCTTTTTCTGTAGTTTCCGCTGAATCTTTGTTATCATCAACGGATTTCTCTGCTTCTCCGCCGAAAAGTTCTAGATACTTTCTTCTTACAGCATCCCAATCAACGACAGTATCGATTCTCAATGCATTGCTGAAGGATAATTGACTTCCGAGCGGACTCAGATGAGCTACTGATAAAGCAACACTGTCTTTATGAGCTACTTGAGTCTTTTTAACTTTAGCAAGCCATTTGGCACCCATTTTTGAACGAGGCGACATTCTTCCAGTTCGATGGAGGCCCATTAAATGTACCAAGGAAGGGCGTTGCTTTTTGGCTGATCGTTTTTTACATACTTTGAAGAAATATGAGAGCCATGTTGTAATAAGATTTAGTGGTGCCGGGGCTGTTGTGGTCCTGTTGAACATAATATCCATTAGAAATGGATTTATACATATTTCAATTAATGAAAAAGTATTTATAAATGAATGAATTATTTGAGAATCAAGATAAGTCTAGATTGTGTATCAATTAACTAATAGTTAAAAAAAATCATGCATGTATAAAATAATTTTCTAGAAGCTTTTTACAATGTATTTGCTCGTTCTATAAATAATAGAATGATAGTAGTAAGTATCTTACTTATTATTGGTAAACATATTCAATTTATAATTGATTTTAATTTTTGATGGATAATTTTTTTAAACTAAAAATAAATACCTGTGCATATTTCTAATTAGTTTGCTTAAACCATATTTCCATTCGATGTCAGACTGTGCTTGAATCCGTTGATAGGTGTCACTCATCATAGCAATAAGAAGATTAATCAGGACAACGACAGATACCAGCATATAAATGCCAAATGCTAGCTTGAATAAAACGGTTGTCCAAGGTGGTTGCGATTTTGGCTGAACCTTGAACTGTTCGTGTGTTGTTTGTCCAAAGATAGCGAAGAAGAGTAACTCAACGGCCAGAATTGGATTCATCTTAACTGTAAATATGTCCCAAAAATTTTTTGTGAAACAAAAAATTAATGGAAATAAATGATTAAATCTTTTTGGTGCCATGCACCGTGTTTGCATGCCAAATTCTCCACTACATCTAGAATATTTATCATTGGGGATCTTAAAAAATCTATAAATAGTAAGTGTAATTAATTAGTGTTCCTTGGGATAATTAATAATAAATTAGTAATTGTTAAATTCGCTATTAACTTGAAATGAATATGAATAATGCATTTCAATATTTCGCAATGCAAAATTGTGTTTACGTGACGCATTTCATATGTATGTACATGCTGGCATTTTTACGCGCATTCATATTTGTTTGCCAGAACTTACACAGTTTTGTGACTAAAAAGTACTCATTAAGTACTTTATGAGTATCCACTATGATGGTCTTCCGTCAATGCTGAAGCTAAACTTGAAATATAGAACAAACTCATGCCAGAGAAAAAGATCAATGACCCTATATTGGCCAAGAACTTTTTATTCAGTATAAATACATTGGTTGTTCAAGGATTAACTTGAATTTTCGTATTTTTCTTAACTCTAATCCTACAGCACTAAATTATCTAATGATTTCTTCATTACATTTATGTATTGATTAAGTTCATTGTAATGATGAAAAAAAATTGTATTAAACAGGAGGAGTTGATGAATTCGGTAGTCCAGGAGTATTTGAACCAATAGGTCCATTCTCGTCATCATTTATAGTATCATTGTCGTTATCTTCCTTTTCCATTTCTTTTTCTGGTTCATTTCCTGCTAGTATTAAATACTTCTTGCGGATTGCATCCCAGTCGACAACGCTCTCTATTCGGAATGAACTATTAAAAGATAGCTGACTTCCAAAAGGACTCAACGCGGAAATCGGAACTACACTTTCTCTTGGTCGAACTTGGCGCTTCTTTGTTTTGGCCAACCATTTGGCACCCATTTTTGTTGTTGGAGATAATTGGCTAGAACGTTTGGAGTTTATTATGTGAGCTAATGACATTTGCTTCTTCTTTCCTATATGTTGAATACAGGCTTTATAAAAATAAACCATCCAGGTTGTGAAAAGATTTAGGGGTGAAGGTGCTGTTGTGGTTCTGGAACACGGAAATAAATGTCTTCAGGGTAAGATATATTTTTTCTGTACCAATTTGTAAAAAACCGTTATGAAAAAAGAAATTTTTCAATATTTTTTGGCATGCAATCACACAAATTAAAAAGAAATCCTGAACTTTATTTTAGAGTTATCAATTATTGTAACCAATAAAGTATGATGTTTTAAATGAAAAATTTGAAACAGTAATACTAACTTAAAAATAATGTATTACCATAATTATATAAAAATTGAGAATAATTAATAAGTTGGGAAAGAACGTTATCTTACCTGTGCATATTTCGAATGAGTTTACTGAGTCCATATTTCCACTCGATGTCTGATTGAGCTTGAATTCTTTGATAAGTATTACTCATCATAGCAATGAGGAGATTGATTAATACGACTACCGAAACCAGCAAGTAAGCTCCGAATGCCAGTTTGAAGAGATTTTCGGTCCAAGCAGGCTGTCTTTTCTCGACCCTAAGCTCATCGTGGGTCGTATGGCCGAAGACCGCGAAGAAGAGGTACTCAAATGCGCGCATAGGAGTCATTGTGACTGTAATTTGAGTCAAGATCTTTATTTTGACATGATGGCTAAGCAGACTCGCTACGCGTGTAATGAAGAACATGCTCATGCTTTACGTTTATTTTGGCCATGCTCTTGAACTGCTGTTGCTGTTGCTGGATTAACAGTGTCACACATGCCTGCACACAGTGGACACGAACTCATTCTCCATCATTTCCTTATTGGAAATCACTTGATGCTCATCACCCAGCACTTGCACTTTATAGTCAATGATGCATTACAGTATGTCAACACTTGAAACAAGGCCGATGAAAAATTACAAAGCAAAATTTAAATAATGTGAAATTGTCGCATTCCTTCAACGACAATTTTGCTTGCCATTCTCACTGTCACAAACATTATTGAGGCATAAAATCTTCTTCAAAAACATACTTATCATAAAAATATTCACTGATACATTTCAATGTGTTTTTTCTCCTTTGAGAAAATATTTCAACTAACATCACACGTGCATACACGTCGACATTTAATCATTCAGTGTTCTTCATGCGCAGCGAAAAAAATCACTGCTGCAAAAACTTTGTGACTTGGGCAAAAAACGTCCGACATACGCATGCAAAATATGTATCGGAATCCTTTTGTTCCATTGGCCAGGCAAAAACTGACCTATAAAAGACGCAGTGCGCCGTGTGAAGTACAAAACAAAGTAATAACAATCAAATTATCAGTCAATGTGCTTATTCGGTTATTGTTAAAAAATCCTTTCGATGAGGCAAATGACACTCACAATTCATAGGCATAAAAAATGTTTTCAAAACATTCTTGGTTAAGTATATTATAAAAAACATCCTATTTTTAATTTATCGTCAAACATCAGGCAGCAAATCAACAGGCAAAACACACGCGTACACGCCAAAAATGCATTGCAGACGGCACGATTAATATCGAGGTGGGAAGTTTTGACATTCAGGGCATTCTTTTCTTAAGACTTACTATTTTTTGTGCTTTCATCACAACATTCATTTCTTTTCTTGTGTCCAAAACGATGAGTAGATGGTACCACCTCTGGTAGGTCTATCCACTCGGTACCAATGTCCAATAAATCTATCATCAATTTATCTTATTATCTAGTCGACTTTTTCCTTAATTGCGCTAGTGATAATCAAGCCAATCAACTACTATTTAATCAACTACAAGTGGACTACATCTAACGAAACTTTTACTGACCACAAGAGAAATAGTATTATCGATAATCAATTACCATTTCTGATCAAATAACAAGGTTTGATGTAATCTGGATTATTTCAATGAGTCTCTACTTTAAATTGATTGTTGAATCAATAGAAACATTCGTTTTAAATAATCATAAAAAAACTTACCATCTGAGAATGCGTTTTTTGGTCTTGATTTTCTTGAGAAATCTTTATCCTCAATAGCTTGATTTAGCGCCACGAAGAGCATAGAAAATCCAAAGACGAAGATGGCGAGTACAGCAAGAAACCTGGCTAAGTCCTTCATTAGATTACCAATAATAATGGCCCAAGGTCCAAAAAGATGATGGAATGATAAGAAGTCCAATATTTGAACGCAAGCCAAGAGAAAACTGAGGGCAAATAATTGATTTCGTAGATAAAGTAACGTTGGCCAGTTACCAGATTTTGGGTTAACCAGTGACCAAGCCACCAAGTGAAATGCGACACCAAAAATTCCAAAGAGTAATACTGCAAGTTTTATCCAACCGAGACCACTTTTGTCACTCGGATTTGTCAGTTCAAACAATAAAAGTCCAGATAACATCACCAATAAACACCATTCATACCAGTAAGGTACTAAACTCGGTCTCACAACTGGATAAATGGGTGTAATACCCACTAGTAACAGAAATACCATTAAATACACATGAGAAGTCAGGTACGACATGAATTTTATAATGGGCACATTATTATATTTGTGTCCCAAAGGTAATGCAAACACAACCCACACCGGTGGGCATACTAGAAAAGTAATAAATAAAAGAATGGTACGAAAAGCATTCCAATTTAAACTTCCACGCCACAGTTCTTGAAGATATCTTTGCACTACTGTATGTGCAATTACTTCTTTCTGTTCATTTTCGATTAAAACATCTAGAAACTCAACGTTTCGTCTGTCCATAGAAGTTAAAATTCGTCCAGCAGAATCTGCACCCGCTGCTAAAGCTAGTAATTCAGTAGCCATTGCTTCACATTGTTTTCCAGCTGCTATTAAGTCTTTTGCACGTTCTTTCTCCTTTTCTGATAATTTCATGTAGATATTAGAAAGCTTCGCCGCAGTATCTACAGGCGCTGGAGACACAAGAACGAATTCCTCGATTGGCTTGTTGTTGTGACTTTTACTGCACACCATCATGTTGTACACGAACTGCACATTAAAAATTTTTTATTTAAATAGCTGCATAAAATTACAATCGATAATGAGTAAATGCTGTTAATAAATCTTCCATGCAATATATTACAGTTTTTTTTGAACTGGTTCCAAAGCTTTACTCATTACATAAATGAATGCTATTTCAAACTAATATCAGTTTCATGGATTATTTTATAAAAAGAGTCGTTAAAGTTTGTGTAATATATTATTTGCATAATTTAAAAAAGGAATATTTACCCTCCTATCTTCCATGAGAGCATAAGTATCATGTTCTTTTTCCATCAAATATTTAAGCACATCATTGTGACCTTCAGAAGCAGCAAACCAAATAGGTGCACTTCCAAGGTTCGTTTCACTTTTAGGTGAAGCCCCACTTTCTACAAGTAGCCTTACTACATCTAAATGGCCTGCCCTCGCTGCACAGTGCAAGGGCGTCCAACCATTCTTGTCAGTAGCATTGATCTCTGCCCCTTGACCCAGCAAAACTTCGACCATCTGGTAATGGCCATGAGTAGCAGCTATATGTAATCCAGTTTTCCCATAACGATCAGCTTTATGAAGCAATTCTGCTGATCTGCTTAGCAATAATCCTACAACTGTGATGTGCCCGCCAAAACATGCTAAATGTAATGGATTAAAACCATTCTCAGTTGTCTGTGCCTCTACCTATAATTATCATTAACAAATACATTACTCAATTAGTTCCCTTCATAAATTAATTTACATTTTTTGGTTGATTGTAGTATTGATTGTATAAAATCGGATAAATTATATCAAATGTACCTGAACTCCAGCAGAGTTGAGCAATAATCGAACGACGTTTTCATTTCCAGAGTAAGCTGCAAGATGAAGGGGTGTCATTCCTGATTCACTGCCCAATTCACCCACCAAAGAGCCACCCGTTGGTGCTTCAGATTTAACAGTTCCCGGAACATGCTGCAATAGTTCTCGGACAGTATCTGAAATGGACAGTAGAAACTTTACCAATAATAATTTAACTATTCTTCCGAAACAAATCAAATGTTTCATTGAGTAATCAAAAAAAAAAACATATCATAAATTCATAATAAATTTAATAACATTAATAATTGCCAGATGAAAAATTATTCGTTATAGTTCAAAGAAATATTGAAATTGTATAAATTAAGTTCTTTATAAAATTTCTGGAATTTTATGTAATAAATGTTTCACTTATTCATCAATCATCAATTAGTATTAAATTAAAATTATTATTCATGATTTACAATAATCTATCCATCTGATAAATTGTATTTTGATTTAAAATTCATTTAAAAGCTGACAAGTTATTTATAACTATTTGTTTTAATCGCACTTGAACTTCATGAGCAATCATGTATATTACAAATTATTTAATACAACTATAAAGGTCATGTTTTCAAATTTTTTAATATCAACCAACTCTAATAACTATGTCTAATCTAAGAAGCTTAGTGTGAAGCAAAAACTTGTGAACTTTATGTGCAAATTACTGTAAGACTTTGCAGCAAGGTTCTGTAATCTTGCAAATGCATCGTGAGTTGTTAGAGTAGTTTCTACGTCTTATTAACGACTTCAACTTCTACTTAATTTTACTGTTATACAATAACATGTAATCTCAATCAATAAACTTTTTCAAAGACATTTTAAAGTTAGAGTTTGAGATTATCATTCTTCAATGAAATTCAGATTGCATAGTACATGTTTAATCAAGTTTTCTTTTTTGTATGCATTACAGACTCTTAAAAGAAGTTCGCGTGTTATGTGCGTTTTTCAGGTTGAGTGAAAAGTAATGATATCGAGCTTACGCCCTTAACTAGTCACGCAAATCACGTTATTTCTAATCTAAGATTTTCAACGTGGACATCTCTTTGGCTATCAAATTGAGAGAAAAATGAGTGCAGGTATTTTGTAATAGAGGTCAGAGGGTCAAGAATAGCATACATGACTTTTATAACTATTGTCGTATAAAGTTGATTGCCATCACTAAAACATACAGAGGTGACTTGGTTACATTAATTTGTCACGCTGCCCACACTCGTATATTGAGTCATAATTTTCTTACGCGATGTGCTATGCTTTGTGCAAGAATTCCAGTGAATCAGAAGCAGCTGAGGTTTTTTGTAGAAGTAAGATAAGCTTCCAGAACAATTGTGTGACCTGAATTCTTACCTGCTCATTTATATCACACTGTACTCGACAATTTTACTGATTTCAATTTCTTTTATGGCTCAAGTCATTTATCTCATCTGAGATATTCTTAGTAAATTCGTTTTATGTGTATAAAGTGTACAGAAGATGTATAATAAAGCTCACATTAAGTTTATTATATATTCATGCGCTTAATCAGCCCACTTTTCAAATAATAAATTTATAATTTAAAAATTATTGACGTTTTAAGAGTCGTATCTTTGTTTTTATTTTAAATAAATAAGGATTCATATGTAAATGAATCCTACATTTTAGATAATGCTTTTTAATGTACATAGAATTTGGACGAAATTTATAACTTCCTAAACTCAAACGAAGTTGATTTCTATTTTCAGAGAATACTAAAAAAGCTATAAATAACTATTCTTAGCATTTTGTGGCTAAATAAAAACCCTTAAATAAAATTTTACTTACCAGCTTGACCAAAATAAGCCGCAACATGTAAAGCAGTAACACCAAGTTTTTTGCTAACTATTCTCAACGATTGAGACGACCTCATGACCTCTAAAACTTGGCCATGACCATGTTGAGCAGCTAAATGTACAGCGGTAAAACCAGCGCGATTTTCATCAGCACATGAAGCTCCTGCTCGCACTAAAGCTCTTACGACTTCTGCATGACCACCTTCTGCAGCAAGTTGAAGTGGTGTTGCTTCAGTTAACTTATTTCTAGCTGATATAACACCTTGTCTATCGAATTTCATTAACTCTTCAATAACTCGTACGCTTCCTTGCATTGCTGCAATATGAGCACAAGTATTGCCATCTTTTGTACACGCCATGACAAGACTTGGATGTCTTTGAAGGAAAAGTTGAACGACTTCAGCGTAGTTATTCATAGCTGCAGCATGTATAGGCTTTTGTCCTTGATCGTCAGTAGCATCACAACTGGCCCCAAGTTCTATAAGAAGCCTGCAAACTTCTAATTGACCAGCACCAGCAGCTAAATGAAGCGGAGTTTGTTTTTTTAACGTTAATACATCAATAGCAGCACCATGATCTTGAATGAGAAATCGAACAAGATGTGTATAGCCATTCATGGCTGCTAAATGTAGGGCTGTACGCCCCACTCTGGACTTCGAGTTGATGAAGGCCTTGCTGGCTAGCAGAGCGTCGCAGACTTGGAGATAGCCATGCTCGGCGGCCAGGTGTAGCGCCGACCTTCCTTCGAGGTCAAAGACGTCAACCCGGGCGTGATTCGCCAAGAGCGTCGTCACTAACTCCATATGTCCACGATGAGCAGCTATCAGCAGCGGCGTCCAGCCAACAGCACTCTGTCTATTCAGTGCTTTTTGAACTTCTGTCGCTGACATGTGATTTATCATTTCTGCCAGTACTTCATTGTTACCAGCTAATGCACAGTAATGGAATGCCGTCTCCTGTGTTTGTTTGGTTTGAAGAGAGACATCAGCACCGTTCTCTAATAAAGCTCGAACCACAGCTCGATCGTTTCCAGGTTCTAACACTTCCGTAGGTTCTATTTGAGCAGCATAATGTAAGGCACTAGCTCCTTCATTATTCAGACTGTTAACATAAGAAGTTGCTACTTCTGCACCCTTATTCTCTTTCACGAAATCAATCAGGTGACTGACTACTGCTGACTTACAGCCTCTACATGCCAAATGAAGTGGAGTTTCTCCATTCTGTGAACGAATATATCATTTTAAAATCTACAGAATAATTTTACATTAGATTAATTTAATTTTTAATGTTAAAATAGAATAATATAATTTTTCTTCTCTGAATATTTGTAGAAAATCATTTTAAATATTACATACTGGAAAAAAATTTCATGACACGAAAACATTTCATGTGTGTAAGTGAAGTAAATTAGCGTTTTCTCTCAATTAAAATATAGTATTTTCTAACCGAATACTTGTTTTTTGACATAACTTATGTTTTCTCGACTCTTCAAAGCATGTAGTAGAAAAATCGGCCCAAAGGTAATGTTCGAATTAGTTGACTTTAACTATAATATTTTCCAATGGAATATTAATTTACATAGATTGAAAAATAAAGCTGAATGATCGCTAGTTTTGTTTAAATAAAAACATATTATAATACCTTTGATTTGTACATAGGATCTCCACCGTCTTCAAGAAGTAGCTTCAAAGTGGCTAAATTCCCATGACTAGCAGCCACATGAACAGGAGTCTGTCCATCGTCCGTAGTCAAGTTGGGTTCAGCACCAGACTTAAGAAGCATTAAGGCACATCTGTCACCATCAAGAACTCTCGCAGCAATATGGAGAGGAGTTTCACGTAGCTTTCCACCTCTAACATGAACTTCTGCACCATAACCGAGAAGAGTCTCTACAACAGCAGGCTTGGCACTCTGTACAGCTATATGCAACGCTGTATAATTGTCGTTCGTTGTAGCATCAACTTTTTCTCCACGCTGAAGAAGTGTGCTGATGATACCAACATGCCCACATCCAGCTGCAGTATGAATAGGATGTTCTCCTCGTTTATTTGGCATGTGGAGATATACTCCCTTCTTGAACAACATGTTGGCACATTCTGAATGCCCATTCAATGATGCGATATGCATTAAAGTGGATCCATCTTTAGTTCGTTCAAAAATACTGGCTCGAAATTTTTCTGCCAGAAGATCAATTATTGTTGCATGACCATTTTCTGCAGCCAAATGCATAGGTGTTCGATCTTGATGATCAGCAATTGATGCAGAAGCCCTTACTCCATAAAAGTATTTAACCAATGTCTCATCTCCTTCAGCGCTTGCAATATGAAGTGGTGTTTGACCTTCTCTCTGTTTAAATAAATTATTTATTTATCAAAAAATTTAACTTTCACAGAATATTTTTGTAAAATAATCACACATTTCTTAATATATATCAATAAATAAAAAACAAATTGTGAATTTTAATTGAAAAATTATAACTACCAACCACTTATTTTAAACTGATAAACAATTATTACTGCTAATTTAATTATTCTTGATGTTAATGAAATCTTTTGAAACAATACCCATTGATTCATGATTCTACTCAATGAAAAGAGATGAAATATAGAAATTGATGAAAGACTATAACAACACTAACAACAAATACGATTAGCAGTCTCTTTGTTTTTTCCCATGGAAGTCTCGTCTTCCGCTTTAACCTAACGACTAGTTGCTTGTGCTCAACTTAACTGACGCATTGCGGGAATTAGTCTAATATATTACGCATGCAAAAGTTACGCCCAAGTGTAAAAATATGTACAGCAATTAAATTTATATGATGCATTTCTTTTATATGAAAGAAACGTGACGTTAACATTAGATGGATATACAAATAATTAGCATATGTAGGACTGCAAAGAACAAAAACATTACTCCTAAAATAAGATCAGGACATTTATTAATGATATTGTTGCCTGAAATGTAGTTTGCATAAAATATTTGACATAAATAAATTTGTGACCCATTTTTAAACAAAGCAAATAGAGTTAAATATAATTTTCTTTGTTATTTTTAGAATGAAAAATTTCAAATCTGATTGTTTTCAATTACAATAATTAATATTAATATCAAATCTATCTAAGGTTATAGCTTCAATAAAACAAACCTTGCCTTTAATTAACTCTCTACTATAACAATAAAATAAACAAACTATAAAAATAAATGTAAAAAAGTAAATAAATTTCTAAATAAGTATACCCATTTATTTATTATTACTTATTGTTTTCTTGGCACGCCAGGAAATTTCCATTTCCACCAAATAACTCAACACCCCACAGCTGATGAGTCAATGACCTAATGTACGCATATTATATGTATATGGGTCAAACTCAAGAGTGTGGAAACCGGAAAAGTGCAAAGATAAGTAGAACACAATATGTCAAGCCCTTTTCACAAATTTTTTCAAGTTAATCAGACAATTAAATAATGAGAAATTATTTTATGATAATGATTAAAATGTTAGTTTAAAAATAGAAACATTGAAAGTAATTATTTATTTTATTAAGGAATAAAAAATAATCCCGCCAAATTAGCAAAAAATGACGCTTAAGTCGTGAAGCAAACAGAAAAAAAGAGGGGGTTAGTGTCACCGTACGCCATTTTTGTATGTAGTGTAATATGTTTATTTTACATTACGCTTTACTTATTGAATCGTTTTTTGATAATGAGCAATGCTTCTATTTAATAATTTCTGTACTTATTTTCTGTAATTTATTAATCTTAATGCAATAAAGTACATGGAAATATTAAATTTTATAAACTAAAAATTAAAGTTGTATTGAAAAAGTTCCAACTTATTTTGTTACAAAGTCTTTAGTTGATGATTTATTCAAAGTTTTTTTATGATAAAAGAGCAATAAATTGGACTTCATGAGACATCAACTCATATTTATGCATACAGTTATCTTTTAATCGATATAAGCGTACTTAAACACGGGCATTCAAAACTTAAAGAATAATTATAAGTAAGCTAAAGTATTTGGACAGAAATTTTTTTCGTTATCTTTTTTTACTATTTTACATAAGTAATAATAAATGACGAAAAATAATTGAGGGCTAAATTATTCTAGCATAAATTATTAAGTAGAATTTTTTTGCAAATAGTTTTCGCAATAATAATTGTTTCGAACTTTATCAAATTAATCAAATTACTAATAAGAATTAATCATAACTGTCTAAAGCTATCACTTATTAAAACCTGTCTTAAAAGGATTCATTATTTTATAATTTATAATGTAAATTAATTATGTTCTTCTGATGAAAGAACCTTTTTGTTTTAATATAATTATTTTATTTTAGTGCAGTGACTCACATTTTGCATATCAACTTGAGCTCCATAATCAACGAGAATTCGGACCATATCAACATCACGCCTTCGAGCAGCCAGATGTAAAGCAGTATCTCCTGCAGGCGTTGTTGCTCGTAATTGGTCAGGTGCTTGTTGGGCAAGCAATTCACGACACATGGATTGATTACCGGCTTCCACTGCCAGAAGAAGTGGAATTTTCCCTTTCTATAAAATTCGTAAGCAAACAATTATATCCAATTTTTCAAAGGTAGTCTTAAGAACATCAAATCCGATTTACATACAAGCAATTCAGTCAATCTTTTTAAAACATTCTTCCAATTTTTGTCAGCACTAAGGCGATATTGATTCTTTTTCTGCAAGTCTCGGTATCTAGATATATCTTACATTGTAGAGAAAATTGGAAGAACTGTTATGTCTAAAGTAACATTACTCTATATGTACATGATATGTATTACATATTTTATTTTTTCTCGGCTTGATCTTAGTCTTAGCTTGAGTTCTCCAAAAGAAAACCAGTGATATGTGAACGCTTTAAAATCGTAATCTTCGGCATCATCGGTTTTCAAGACGGAGAATTAAAAAAATGTATTTGGAAGAAAAGAAGAATTATGAAGAATATGAGAGCAGAGCGGTAGTACCAGGCGGCGATACCGCGGCTCTTGTCACGCGAACGATGTAATGACATTTGACTTTGCATCAATGCTAGTACCTTCCCATAGCATTGTTCAAATTTTTTCTAAATTTTCCGTTCTTTCAATCCAAAAAATTGATGGTATTTAGATAGGATACGAATGTTCCAAGAGATATTTTGAAAAAATACTTACACCATCATTTATCAATCGAATATCTCTTCCTGAGGCATTCAAAAGAGCTCGAAGTATTGACGTTGCTGTACCTGTTTGCCGTGATGCTACTAAATGAACTGCAGTTTGTTTTCGAGGCTTTAAACACATAAAAACATGAGATTTTATTTTTATTATTACTCATCATAATTACATTATTGTCTTTATGATTGATTTATTTATTGGCAACTCACGCCACCAGCTGCATAAGGATCAACTCCTTTCTTTGACAGCAAGAGCTTGACGACGTCCTCTCGAGAATACATTGCTGATATATGGAGTGCATTATAATTGTCCTAAAGCAAAATGTTTATCAGTTATTAAATCAAATGAATTAAGTGAAAATTTTTGTAGTCAACATCAACCTAACTTTCTTATTTTTAATTATTACAATCTAAATATGCAGTTAATTAAATTTGACCCTCACAAGGTTCAAAAACATTTTTATTGATGATTAAATCTTGATATTATCAACAATTATTTGAAAAAATGATCTTCGTGTTCTTTATAATAAAAATAAAAATTATAATGATCAAGACAGTATCTATATCGATTTCAATATCATTAATGTATTCAGCTCTAATATAAAAGCTTAATTCATTTTTCAATAAAATAAAGACGATGATATAGCAGACGATGGACTTGATAAACACAATTAAAATTGTTAGACCAAGCAATAAGGTAATAAGATCGTAAATTGCATTCTGCCGCGCCCAACATTAGTGTTTGAAAAATCCTCAGTCTGCGAAATCGCTCCAATCAGAGTTTATTAGCATGCAATTTGAAAATCATATATCGGGGCCAAAGGGGAGCGGTTTAGCGTGGTCGATAAGATGTTATGCGTGCAGCTTTGACTGTGCATTATTAAAGTTCATATAGAACTTATATGGAAACGGCTTAATTGACCTGCGTCTACTTAGAATTTCCGGCATCATTACTCAACAAAAATTTTCTTAGTCACGATTGTAATAAAATCACGACACTTATGACTGCGTGGGCTTTTATCTCAGTTATGTATCGAGCCACTTTTTTTTTTTGTTCTACTGACTTTGACTGGCCTACTTCCTTAGCTCATTTACTTAACACCTTGGCCTTGGCCCTTCTTCACGCAATACTCACTCGTCTAGTGTTATTAAATAATTCTCATGTTCATTTCTGTATGTGCATTGTATTATGATACAATTATGCTTATGACTGTTTTTATTTATCCTAATGTACAACTTTATTTGCTCAGCATCTGCATATTTTTTTGGCTTACGTAACTAGCGTGTTTCCATTGAAACATTTGAATATAATCATGTATAATAAAGAAAATAATTTGGCGAAAATAGAAGATATTACATACATTGTTACGAGCACCCACGTCAGCACCAAGGTCTATCAGTCGATCCAAAAATGCTGTACGGTTGTCCTTGACTGCATACATTAAAGGTGTCATCCCTGTTGTCTAAAAAATTCCGAAACACATTTATCAAAATGGAAAGTTCTGATTAATTTCTACTTACAACATTGAATAATCGGTTATATTGACAACAAGTAAGGTAAGATTCTTAATTCTCAATGTTAATATTAAATTAGATGAACGAATCATTAAAAATAATACATTTTTTTATAGGATAACAACTTTTTCATCATTGTTGTAATCTAAAAAAAGTACTTCATTTACCAGATCCATAAGACCGGCAAGCGGCATGGTATTGCCGTCTTCTCCAACATTTTGTACCGCTTTTTCCAAAGTCTTAAGAAGCTGATCCACTGGAGCCCATTCTCCACGACTTGCAAGAGCCAATAATCTTTGTGCACCTTCCCTAGCTGTTGCACCAGCTGATCCTGGCTTGCTACCAGGCTGAGAAGGCTCAGCACTTGGCAGTCCATTGCTTCCACCTGATGCGGATCCTCCAGCTTCATCTTTATTGCTTGGGCTTTCTTCTTTATTTGATGAACTTTTTTTCTCGTCTTTAGTATTTTTTTTGCTGTTACTACTCATGTTATCTCGTTTTGTAGTCTCTTAGCTTTTTTAGCGTGATATGATAACATGACTTTATTGTGATAAGAAATTTCTACTTTAAATTACTCTAATTTTTTTTTCTTCAACTAACACATAAATAAGTGATTAGATCGTTGACTACTTGATGCGAATTACGATCATTCATTAGCTTTTCATGGTCAGGTCTCTAATTATCTTGGTGACCACGAGACTTGTTTACTACCATCTAATCCTTTCACTTCTGTTTCTGGTGCGAGGTCGTAAACAGTCCTCACTTGATGATCAATTCTTACAATTAGATTACTTAAGTCAATGAATCTCCACTCAACATCAGTCATTCTAGTGCACTGGTACACTTGTCATCTTTAACTATACTCAACAACAAATTTAAATCGTTTCACTTTCATTTTGGAGTTGGAAACAATTTTAGATTTTTCACAAGTTGTAATTCAAGGGGAAAGCTCATGTGTAAAGTTGATATAAAAATAAATTCTATTTCTAAACTATGTCTAGAAACGTTCAGACATTAATGATAAAGATTTTCAGTAAAATAAGTGTCAAGTGAAAATGGTGTACGCGCGTCGAATATTCTCACGAGTCTGAAGACGGTTCGTAACAAAAGAGGGTGGCTTTGGGACTCGTAGTCCAGAATCGACCAATCAGAATAATGCTGCCGAGGTTCGTTAGGTAAAGTTACCCTCACAAAGACGTTGGATTCGACTCTGTGTAGAGAAGTGAGGTATAGGCACGATTTAAGACATAAGAAAAAGGGGTGGTTGGTATGAGGGGAAGTGTACCAGTCGGCCACGCCGACACGCGACTTCCGGTTCAGAGCAGCACGCCACAGGGAATACCCGAGTTTTCAGTTAAGCAATCGTGTATACTCTTCTTCGTTTAGATCAGTACATTTTGTACATACACCTCATTTTCTAACTCTATTTAACTCCAAGTAAAATTTTCTTTGATACTTTGTTCTTATCATTAATCAAGATATAATTAAAGGAGCGAAAAAGTAAAGACGTTTTGAAAATTATAGTCTTATCATCAGTTCAAAGAAATTCTCAACCTAGGGTGTACTTTTTAATTAATGTAAATTTCGACTAAATGAATAAATAAGAGATTTACGTAATGTAATACAATACTTGACTTTATAATAATTAAAACTAGAACTCAATAAGCCTTACATAATTATTGAATTTTTTTAATGCGTAAAGATTTTATCATAAACATTTGATAAATCTTTCCTTTTCATTTTTCAAACTAATTTTACACTCTATTAAGTTTAATATCGATTTTCTTTATCAATACTTTTTTTAAATTATTACTTTTTGTTTAGCATTCTTGGAACGAATAACGCTTTTTTATTATTCAACTATTACGTGAATCAATTAATTGTTTAGAAATAGTTATTATTGTAACTAAAAATTAATTTTAATATTCTTTTACATAATTAAAGTTATTTTAATCTGTTCTTTTTGTAAATTTTTTAAAGTTTAGAAGATCGTTAATATAAATATTGTTTACTAAAAATTAAATTCTTACATTTTTCTATAAGAAATAATGATTTACATCAGAACCCTTGGTATTTTAGATTGAACATATGTATATATGTAATGGATTTCTTATATGATATTATTGGAGTAAAAAAATTCAACCAATATATTGGTTTCTTATGTGATTGGGTTAGATAAGCTCGAACCTTTCCCGCATTGCAGTGAATACGTGGATACTTTGTCACTTTCTCTAGCTCCTTTCGACCCTCCAGATATATCCATATAAATCACCGCTAACTGAGTGGTTTTACTTGGTGATTTACTTGTTAACCGATCTGTCAGAGCCTCCCATGTCTTATTTATATCTTACAAAGATACTAGTACATCGTGGTACACTTGCCTTGAACTAGCTTTTCTTCATTGTTACACTTCAAGAAACACATGTACTTACCAGAACAACATACAAGTGATATCAGTTAGTCAACATTCAATTCTAAAGACCCTGAGTTTTAATGTTAGAAATAAATTAATTAGTTTATTTAGCTAAACAATTTTTCAATCTCATGTATATTTAATTGTCAATCCCTGCAGTCTATAATTTCATTTATTTACTGTTCTAATAAAAATATCCACAAGTATTTATTTATTGAAATTATGAAGTAATAATTGATATGTAAAACTCATAAGTAAACTCATTTTACGATGATAGATCAGTATGTAAGACATGAAACAAGGTCTTTATATTAATTATCATTGATAACTTATCAAAAAGTGAATGGAAAAATTACATTTCTTATTGATGAAGTATTTATTCTTATGATCATAGCTTTTTGCTTATATCATGCCAATCGATCATGATGTTTATTATATAGAAAAAATTCCCTAGTAAACCTTGATACAGCTATTTTTATATTTATAACGACACAGTCGAAGATCGTACTTCATTCATATTAGTCTAGATAAGATTTTTTTTAGTATTATCGCAATAACCTCCCACTTTTTACCTACTTAATACTGGTTATGATTCAAAATTCTCTTATCTTACATAAATATGTACGAAGAACAGGCGATTTAACTTCTTTAATGTCGTGAATAATTAAATGGAATGCGCGTAAAGTAAGACACAACAATAATGTTTGTTTTAAAAAGACAATTTAATAAAAAAATATGGCAATGTGGTGTATCAATAATCAAAAATCACAAACATCTAAATAAGTGGTATTGTTCAACTGTTAATCAGGACTTGTCCTACCGTTTTTATCCTGGAGAATTACCAATAGTTGATATGACAATAGGTCAGGCAATAAATACAGCAGTTGAACAATGGCCTAATCGAGAGTGTTTAGTATCTGCTCATCAGGGAGTGAGATTAACATTTGCTGAGGTGCTTCGTAGAGCTGACAAATTGGCAGCAGGTTTGAAAAAGCTTGGTTTAAAAAAAGGTGATCGTGTTGGACTTTGGGGTCCAAATGACTATGAATGGATGATATCATTTGTTGCTATTAGCCGTGCTGGTTTTATTATGGTTGGTATTAATCCAGCTTATCAACAAAAAGAGTTAAACTATTGTTTACAGAAGGTTGAAGTAAGCGCAGTTATTGCTCCAGCTAAATTTAGAACTCAAAACTATGGACTGATGCTACTCAATGCCAAAAATGAATGCCTTACTTTGCAGCATGTCATTTTGTGGTCGGATGATTATGTAACGTAAGAATTACTCCAATGTCTAACGTTGAACAAATTTTTATTAAACAATAAATTTTATGTGTAATGAAATAAATGAATTCAAGCTATCAATAAATTTTTATTGGAAATAATAAAAAAGAAAAAAAAAGATCTGATGACAAGTGACGAAAGGAAAATTAAAGTGGATCATAAATATAAGAAAAAGTGTTGACAAAAATTTTATAATTTCTTTACGTGATATTAAATCAATACTGCAGTGTCTATCCTGATAAACTGATCTATTATTCGATAGTATTTACGAAACTTTGTTGTAATTAGGTTAATGGCTTCAGAAGTCTATTTATTTTCGCCTCTAAAACCTGCAATTCACTGACAAAAAGATCGATAATTTTTTCTTCATTTTTTACAGAGGTACACGTCGTCTTTCAGACATAGAATCACTTGGCAGTAAAACAGAAGTCGAGGCAATTGCTGCTACTCAAGATGAAATTTCACCTTACGATGGATGTAATATTCAATTTACTTCTGGAACTACTGGATATCCTAAAGCTCCGTTATTATCTCACAGATCGTTTGTGAATAATGGAAGACAAGTAATAAAATAAGGAAAATTAAACATAACTTCAAATGAAATTTAAATGAAAATTTTTCTTTCAGACAGCAAAGCGTGCTGGATTACCTGCAAGTCATCATAAAGTTTGTCTGAATGTTCCGTTTTTTCATGCTTTTGGTATGATACACGGATTCATGGCTGGAGTTTATTCAGGATCAACTTTAGTTCTAGAGTCACCGACATTTAATCCGAAAAATTCAATAGATACCATCGCAAAGGAAAAATGTTCAGTGGCTTATGGTACGCCAACTATGTGGGTGAGGGTGTTTTTAATTAGACTTTATTAATATTGAAAACATAAATATTTATAAGGTAATTAAAGTTACTGTAATAATTCTTATGTATTTTATTAAGGTCAACATGCTAGATGTACAGGATCGTATAAAAGCCCCAATTGATAGCCTCAAATTGACTACATCCGGAGGTGCGAATGTCTCACCAAATTTGTTGAAGCAAATACGGAGAATATTCCACGTTGAAGCGGCTACGGTAAGATCACTTGATACTCTTAAAGTGTAAGCGCTATCAGGCATTCATACTTTAAGGTTGTATTGCCTTCCATGTCTTCAGTAAGAGGTCGATGACTCTACCTATTTGCTATTATCTATGCACATATCGCTGGAAAGAGCGCAAATTTATGTGCATATATTTCCTACATTCTGAAGATAAATATTCAGCTGTTCTATTTAGATCAATAATTTGATTTTCACGGTACATAAAGCTACCTTTGAATTATGAATTATATAAAACAATCTTTTTTTTTTAGATCGTATATGGATTGACAGAAACAACTGCCATGGTTTTTCAAACGAAGCCTGGAGATCCACTCGAGTTGGCGGATTTTACTGTTGGCCGGGTTCACGATCATGTTGAAGCTATGGTAATCATTATACTGTTGTCCGAGCTTTTTGTTTTTATTAATATCACTTTCACTTGTTAGCAAACATGAAATTTGTCGACTTTTATCATTCGAAGTTACTGAGTAAAGAATTTTATGAAATTTTTGATTTATATCTTGGTACAAAAGATTTATACGAACTGAGAGAAAGAATTATTTCTGGCTAAGAAGAGATTTACTTGTTTCTATAAATTTTATTGGAGCTCAAAAGAAACTACTGAGAGGAAACAAGATTCGTTTGGTTGAAACTAGAAGATCATGTAGTTTGATTAAACACTCTACTTTAAAAATAGTGATTAAAATTATTCACCAAAATATACATAAATTAATTACATATGAACAATAAAAGTCAAGTAATTTTATAAATCATCTGTTTTAATTCAACATTCAGAAAAAAAATAATTAATATTTTTACTTTTAGATAGTTGACGAAAAAGGGTCCATAGTTCCTATTGGTACACCAGGCGAACTTTTGATACGAGGATACGCAATTATGAAGGGATATTGGAATGATCCTGAAAGTACATCGAAAACAATAAATAAAGACGGCTGGCTGAAAACAGGAGATAAGTTTATATTGCATGCGAATGGATATGGGGAAGTCATCGGAAGATTAAAGGATATGATCATCCGCGGTGGAGAAAACATTTTTCCGAAGGTATAAGTAATTTTTAAAGGTCGTTTTATGGATTATTCGTGTTTAGTCAATTGACTTTTCCTGTCATTTACCTTCAAGCCATACGTGTTTGTTATTTTGTTCAGTAAATATGATCGATATCGAAAGTAATTTGTCAATTTAAAATCATAAATTGTTTGATCATACCAAGTTTTTTGGAAATTTTGTTAACGCATAATATTCTGATATAATTCATTTTCAAAAAAAAATAAAGAACAATAATTTAATCCGAAAAAAAATTAAATAGTTTCAAATATTTTAATATAGAAGATATGACAGGTGAAAGAAATATTGAACAGAATGCTCACTATTTATTGCCATAATATATTTTATCGTTGTAATTTTTCAGCTATCTAAACTTTAAGTAACTTTTAAACTCTTTACTTTCGTTATTAAAAATCTTAGTGAACATAGATTTTGTGAAATAAAAAAAATTATTTAGGTAACGAGACGATGATTAACCACAGCTTCATCTCTGGCGTTTATTTTTCAGGAAATTGAAAGTTTCTTGGAAAGCCATCCCAACATCTTAGAGGCCCATGTTTTTGGAGTATCTGATGATGTTTACGGTGAAGAGGTTTGTGCATCTATTCGTCTCAAAGAAAATTCACAAATTACAGCGAACGACCTTAAATCTTATGCCAAAGGAAAGATTGCTCACTTTAAGATACCTCGATACATAGAAATCGTTAATGAATTTCCAAAAACAACAAGTGGAAAAATTCAAAAGTTTAAATTGAAAGAACAATTTGGAAGAAATAAATCTAAATAATGGTTAATAGAAAAAATGGCATTATATTTAGGAATTATGAATGAATTTTTATTTTTTCATTAAATAATACAAAGTGATCAAAGTGATCGATATTTGACAATAATAAAATACAAATAATCATTACAAAGTAATTGAAATGTTAATGATAAAAAAATTTCCATAAATTGTGATTATAAATTACACTTAATCTATATTTTAGATGATGTTAGTTTGAATTGATGAACAATTTTTATGGAACGTGCATTATGAGTCATATTAATTAATTAATTATTGCATTAACTAATTAATAATAATAGTAAAATAATTATAATAAAATAATAGTAAACGCGATAGAAAAATGTTGATTCAAATTTTTACACTACAATGTATAACGTAATTCTGTGCAAGGTCCAGTGGCATCATCGGCACAAGCACATGTCCGTCCACCTTGACCGTCAGGCAGACAAAGTTGATCTTTATGACATCGTCCATTTTCATATTGGCACATGTTTGATACTATAACAAATCAAATTCAATTATTATATTTTCACAGATTTTTATAGATGATCGTTAAAAATTTTTTATTGAAAATAAATGAGAATATACTTCTAGGACATGATTCTGGAACTGTAACGATGCCATAAAGTTTGCCGCTTCCTCCGGGAGGTACAGAAATGGATTTCTCTCGATCCCCAGTGGCTTTAGATAGAACTTCTATTTTATGTCTACGAAATTAAAAAAAAATTATACCCCAATCTTTAATATTAATTGTTATTAAAAAAGAAGTTTTATTACGATTTCCAGTCAGTCCAGTAGAAGTTATCTTGAGAAATAGCTAATCCAAAAGGATAGGATAATTCTTTGACAATGACACGAATTTCTTTATTATCAATAGGGCTGCAACCTGTTGAAAAATAAATCACTTAATTAAATTAAATTTAAATCATAGATATTGATTTGATCAGATGACGATGATTTATTACTTAATTTCTATAGAGGTAACATAGATAGTTAATGAATACATACTGATTGTAAAAGTGCCAGCATCAGTCCAACATAATTCGTCAGTTGCCCAATCAATACTCAACGAATTTGGTAACATGATACTATCTCCCCTTAGAAATATTTCACGACCCGTTCCATCTTCATTAGCCCACTCTAATTTAGGCATCAATCTATTCCAATCTGACCAAAATATTTTTCTACAAAAAAATGTATTTATTTTAAAAAAAATAAGGTAATTATTGAGAGCTGAAAAAAGCTTGAAGTTTATCTTAAACTTGTATCTTTTGAAATAACATTTTTAAAAGAAGAAAATAAAACGAACCCCCGATAAGGATGAACAGCAATTCCTCGAGGATTGACGAGACCATCGGAAACAAGTACCTTCCTTTTCTTAGTACCTAAATGAGCTACTTCAACTGTTCCTTTACCAGAATCAGTCCAGAAGAGAGTCCGAGCAACCCAATCAATGGACATCCCTTCAGGACTGCTAACTCCAGTAAGGAAAGTCTCAACATGTGATCCATTATATGATAATTTTTTAATTTTATTGCCAGTAATATCACTGATGTATGCATTACCAGCAGCACAATCAATATCAATAGCAATTGCCATCTGCGCATAATCCAGGTGAATTGGAGAACCAGGATGTACTGCAGTCGGGAAATATGGAATCCTCAAAGTAGCCATGCCTTGATTGACGAGTAAAAAATTAGCTAATTGCTTAGGCTTAGTCTTGCAGTTAAATCCATCACCAGTGAATCCCTCATTGCATACGCAAGCAAAATTGCTGCCACTGACAGCTACACATGTTGCATTTCTTGCACAAATACTAGGGTCCTCTCGACATGACGCTTGTGGATAACAGTTATATCCATCACCATAAAAACCCTACACAATTAATCATAAGATTTATTTCAACTCGTGTCAGTATTTTTAGAAAATTGGAGAATATTAGTTCAATGACCGAGTTGGCATAGATTTATATCAAATTATGTAAAATACTGTCGGGTTTTGATTTGAGGATTTGGATTAATTCAATTTAAATGATCTGTACTAATGGTCGAGGTAATGAATGTTAATATTTATATCGTGGTTATGATAATTATTTCAAAGTAGATTTACCTTTTTAATCGAAAAATTACTTAATAAAATTTAATAAAAATGATCGGAAAATTGTTTAAAAGAATTTTAAAAAAATGTGGACTTTTCTTTCAATAAAATATGCAATTACTCAGGCATTTGATCAAAAAAGTTAATAATTGTCATGATTGAAGAAAATATTGAGCTTTCAAAATATAACTATAGGTAATGCTACTACTGTTTCGTTTGTGATTAGAAAAAATTTTAATCAAAAAAAAAAAAAATGTAAATTATAGAAAACAATATTATGAAGATTTTCTCAATCTGTTAACTTCTTTGAAGATTATATAAGTAGAGAACACTTGTAAGAAGAAATGATATTTATGAGAAAATTATTCGTGATAATAAAAAGAATCATTTATACGTTTACAAAGTAAGCCTTCATGTGAATTCATTCTGAAAAATGATACTTGAAAAATTCGATGAGAAAAAATTGTTTTTTTGCTCATTTAAACAAAGTTTCTATCTTTTTTACGTAAGAACTTTTTCATAATAAAATCTTCTCTCGTACTTTGTAAATAACATTATGAAAAGTACAATTATAATTTTCTTATTTTCACAAATTTACTCTGTTTTATGAATTTTATTGATGTAAATGAATTATGAGCTCTAAAACAGTGATGAAAATTTGTCATTAACTTAAACAACTCAATTTCACTCAACAACGAGTGATTGGGTAAGTTTATTATGTAATAGTTGATGAAATATAAAAAAAGTTATTTAAGAAAATTAATTATTTTTATTTTAGCATACTTACAGATAAACAAACACAGGCAAAATTGCTGGAGGTTTGATTGTATCCACAGACTGCATTGTTCCCGCAATTATTGAGTACATTACATCCAATATGTTCTTCAACACACTGATTAATTCCATCACCGTGGTAGCCACTTATGCAAACACATTTGTATCCATCATTACTTGCCACACACTCGCCATTTATATGGCATTGACCAGGATTGGTAGAACAGTCGTCTGCTACACATCGGTCATCAACTGAAGTGAAGCCTGGTCTACAAGTACATTCATAACGAGATTTTGAAGGGTTGTACGAGCACATCTCGTCCTCATCGCACCCCGAATGATCACTACATTCATCTGCATATAAAGAACTATTATTACATATAATAGTAATAATGACACCAATTTAGTTTTTATTATAAAACAGATAATATAAAAGCACCAATAAGGTAACATGAGAGTCCATCTCCTTCATATCCTGGATTGCAGACACATCTGGCTATTGGCTCATCAGAACGGCACCATGCATTAGGATCACAAATATCAATTTCCAAGCACGATACATCTAATTAAAATTTAGTCAGGCAATCGATTAATAATTACTCTACTTTGCCATTATATTAGAATTATTATACTATACTGTTATAGTTCAAAACCAATCAGTACTTTAATCATTGTAATAACTAAAATTCTAAAAATTTCAGATGCAAACTTACCTACTTTGACACATTCAATTCCATCACCTGTATATCCAGAATTACATCGGCATTCATAGTCCTCGGTTTCCTTGATAAAGACACATTGAGCATACGGGTGACATGTGTTTACTACGTTGCAAGATACTGTGAGTAAATGCAATCGTTAAATTATAAAATTCTACTCTTACTACTTTAAAAACATTTAATTATTACAAATATTAATCTAAACGGGTGAACGGAGTTAATTACAGAGTGTAAGTCGTGGATGAATAATCGTTAATTTTAAAATATTTATTCTCCAATTATGATACTCTTCCTTATTAAAAGATAAATTTTATCAGCTCTTATAAACTTTGTTTCAGATAAAATCCAATAAATTAATTAATACAAAAGTTAAATTGCCCAAGTATACTTTCAACATATTTCAAGTTTAAAGTTTAATTTCTAATTAATTAAATCAGCAATTTGAATTAATTGAAGTTGATGAAATAGATCTTTAAGACCAAAGCTCTTATATTACATCTTGTTCATACTTTCTTTTTATTAAATAAATATAAATCCCTAGAGTTTAGAAAGTGTTTTTAACTTATAATGAATGAATAAGTGAATAATGAAATGAAAATAGTAGAATCCTAAAAAAAGCAATAGACATAACTAATGAAAAAATACTGTTGAATTCATTTGAAAGGAAATAATTGAAGTATTTAAAATACTTTTTTGTTATTTCCACAGTATTTTATTTTCTATATGCATTAAAGTTAAATAAATAGATGCTATGATCGATTTTATTAAACATTTTATTTATTCGCAAGATGCAGCCATTTGTTAACATGCAAAGCCAACAAGTACACAGGTACATGTTGAATTGTGTAGATATTAAGCCGAGCAAGTCATGCGTACAGTGGGATCCTGAGGGACCCATCGTCTCGTGCTTGTATCCTGGTTGAGGGACGCAACTGTCGTCCAGTGGGTAGTAATCGTATCCCCAGGGACAAATGCAGTTGTCCTTCAAGCATTCCGGGAGTGGCTGTGCAGCTACTAAAATTCACGTTGCAATTCTGTCCAGTATTATCATACAAACTCGATACTTATTTATTTATAATTTTACACTTTTGATGTAAAACCTCTTTATCGGAAATATCTAGTAACGATGCATAAAAATTCCATCAACACTCTTTCCATTCTATTTGTTCAACCAATTTTATGCAAGCAAATCGTTCTTCATGCTCAATAAAATCACTCTGGAAATTGATATGGTGATAAAGGAATTATTTTATCACTTACGATTTTTGTTAGATGAGTAGGATGAGGTTCCAAATTGATTTTTATTAGATTCAACACAGACATTATCTCGGAATTCCCATTCTGGTGGACACCAACACATTTCAGCCTCGCAATGGGGTGTAGGAGGTTCTTCAGTTGAGCCAGTTACTTCAGATTGCGCATAGCATGTATATCCATCCCCTATACATCGTACATTCATCATACGTCTGGTAGAAAATTATTCTGAATATGAAATAAATGTTCATTTTACTTTACCAACAAATCCAGGAAGACATATGCAAATATGATGTTGACGATCTGTATCATAAGTGCATGTTCCTTGAGGAGAACAATTGTTGGCTAAATTACATGGGTCTGAAAATTTCATATATTTTAATAAATTCATCACAATGGTATTTGAAATGTTAAATGTTTCATGAAAACTTTAAGCTAAGAATGGATTATAATTGTCAAGTACTAATGATATTTGTAATGAAATAAGTTGTTATTCACCTTCAAGAGGCATACAAGGCAATCCAGGTCCATTATTTACAAATCCCATAATACATGAACATACTGGCTTCCCATTTACCATCGTACACTGCTCGAAATCACCACATCGTATATCTTCACAAGTGGATACTCCTAATGAAAAATAAGTGTTGAGATAAATTGATAGCAACGAGCAAAAGGTAAATATATCTCCATGTTCCTAATTTTCCTTTTACTAAACAGTTATTGAATATTTCATTTAAACATCAAAGTCTACAAATATTCTGTGATAATTTTGATATTTCAATGAATAAAGTGAAAAGTTGTTTGCTAGCAAAGGCTTTTTAAAGAGATTTCAAATATATAATAATAATACAAAATCATGTATAGGTATAATGATATTCAAATGTATTTACTTTCACAGTGTCTTCCATCTCCCGTGAATCCTGGCCTACACTCGCAAATGTGCCCTCCTTCATTATTAATGCACTGTGCATCAGGAGAACATAAGTGATAGCCGCTAGTGCATTCATTGATGTCGACACAAGAAGAACTTCCATTTTCTTCATATAACTGTTGATATCCAGTGTTACAAACACATCTAAAGTCATCACCATCTACTACACAAGAGCTATGATCACTACAGGTTGCCCTTCCTTGAATACAAGGATCTTCTTCTTCCAATGGCGTTATTTTAGTATTCATAGCAAAACGCAATATTCCCTCACGAGATTCGTATGTGGTTAATCCACGTGAGAATTTGAGTTTGGTAGTTTCATCAACAGGAGTTGAAGTGTCATAAGGACAATCATGATACATTATCGATTGATCTAAAGTAAATGGATACTCTGTAGAATCTCCATTGAGCTTGTAAAATCTATTGCTGTGTGACCTGATACTTCCTCTTTGACTCAGTGTATAGAGTTCATCATGATCGTCGTAAATAACCTTTGCTTCGCGTGGAAGTTGTGGTAGAGTTCCTTGGATATCAGCCTCCATTTTAAGCTGACCAAAGACATCTAATCCCAAATATGTGCTTTTTATTGTCACTCTTTCGCCTGTACCAAATACCAACTCAGCTGTGTGGTTAAATAAACCCCCTAGATTGAAACAAAAAGTTGTTAGCAGAAGTCATGATTTTTTTTCCTTTAAACATTGTTAAAAGTACTACTTTGATTTTACATTCATTAAATTTCTTTTTATAGGATTAAAATACAATTATTGAGATATTTAACAGTAAAAAGAGGCATTTACCTAATATACATTGATTAGTGGTTTATAATTAAGTAATTAAAAGAGTATTAAGAAGATGAAAGGGTATGAAATGATAAAATTTGATATTTGAATCAAAGTTAAATGCGAATGAATTACTTCTTGTCGGTAATCTTCAATAATTGAACAAGAAAACTTGATAAAACTTTGTGAAATCTATTTTACACAGAACTTGAATACTTACCGGTGAGTTGATACCCATTTTGCGTTTTTCCAATTGGTTTGGCAAACAACCATCCAATAATGCCACCTAAAGTACTTAATAATTGGAAGTTTTGACCAATATTTTCCGGTATCCTCGAGAGTGCAGTATAAGTTCTACCATCCTTGGTCTGTACATAACATTGAAGATCTCTACCGGAGAATTCTTCACCGTTTATCTTTCCAGAAATTCGGCCAATTACTCGTAGAGGTAAATCTGAAAGTTTTTCGCTTATTAAAGTAACAGTCCCAGTGGTACAGACACTGAAAATTAAGCTCATTTTTCGTCTGTTTTTCTTTGTATTTGGCTGGGCCTGCGGCTCTTATTCCACTAGTAAAAGTAGAAACGGTATCTTTGATAAAAATATACAAAGAACTCGACTCAAAAGCGTCAACGATCCATTTCGCGGCTCTTGAATACTCTACTTTGTACCTTGTAGTACAAAGAAAAGTACACACTGTGAATAGATCAAACGAAACGAAACAAAACAAAAAAAATTGTACCATTCGGTTGACAGGATTTTCCATTGCCGAAGAATCCTTGCTTACAACTGCAACAATATCCATACTCGTAGTCGATGCAAGTCGCTTTACTGTGACAAGTTGTTGCTCCAGTCATACAAGTCTGGTCAGTAGGTTGATTAGACTCTGGAAACAAATTGTTAAACGCTTGACGCGCGAGTGGCACGTTGACAAACGTTAGTATGGAAAAGATTAAGAATTTTGGAAGATTTAATTGCCAATTAAAGAGTACTAAGATAAAGAACAACAGTACCCTGACGGATTTGGTACAAAGTAAATAAGATATAATTTTGTTTGAGAGGGATGTCATTTCAATTGCTTTCGAGTTCTTGTAACTTTAGAAAGTTTTATAATGTGAGTTCTGTTATCTATCACTTATTAAAGAGACTTAAATTTTCAAACAAAGCTTTTAAACAAATGGATATTGAATTCTGTTTCAACAATTATTATAATTATTTATTTATTAATCAAATTGAACATTCATATAGAAACATTGTTGAAATATCTCATTTATTTTCTACGGAGAATGATACTTTTTGGTTAAATCTTTGATGAATAATCTGAAACCCCTCAATTTTCCATAGAAGTTAAAATTTTTAATTAATCAGTAAAACTCTCTACATTTTGCTTAATTAGAGATGCATATTATCCGAGTTTGATGCTCCATTTTCGCAAAATAATTTCTTGAATAATTAATAAACACAAAGTGCTATTGAATCGATAATATGCCATGTAAAATAATGGCAATTTTCCATATGAACATTAGCATTGGAGAAGCTCAGCACAAAAGTTAAAAACTGGTAGAAAAAAATTAGAACGCAAATAGAAAATTATTCTTCAGCTGAATTCAACACAAAAAATCAGGGTTTGTTCGTTAGTATGAATGGAAAGAAACTACTGAAGAAAGAAAAAAGTTTATTGTTATCCGCCAAGGCAATAAATTTAAAAAAAGTGTTTTAAATAAAACTGACATACTTTCAATATTGTCTGGAACTTTAATGTTTTGTCCGTCAGCAATTGGCCCGATTTGGAATATCCATTGACCTGGTCTATTGATATTAGACCATCTAGAATAGGAAATGAGTAGTTAGCATGATTCTTTAGTTTGAAAATCACCATTGACCTACTGACTTACATTCAAGGGGTTTATGTGATTTTATTTTTATTCTTACTTGTCTATATTTTGAATTTGATCAGTTCCAGATCCTTTAAGAGTGTACATTTTTCCTTCACTCATAAAACCAGCTTGTGCTCTAGCATCTGGAAGTCCATTTGGATGTGATTCACCTTGAATCCATTGGATACCTCCATTGGGATAAAGAAGTTCAGCGTAAGAATGTGTGCCATTGGAACTGATGGCGACTTGATACGTATTGACCTATAAAGAGATTTGGGTCTATATGATCAATAATAAAAATAAAAAAGTCAAGAAAGATTTAAGGTAGTTGGTGGTATTACCTTGTCTCTTTGTTCATTGAAATATCCCACGTCGACCCAGGTTGTTAGAAAAACGTGGGTTGGCATAAAATTCTGAGCATTCTTGAATGAAGCGCGAACCATTCCACTAGCACGTGAAAGGATTTCGGGGTTATCGGTTTCCTCATAAAAGATCGTTCCTGAACCTTTTGTGTCTACGTGAGTATAGAGTGGCGCAATTACTGGATCATCTAGTGGAAAGGCAATGTTGAAGAATCTCTGCATTGATCGGATAAATGATAAAACGCCATTTCCGTTTACCTAAAGAGGTATTTATTAAATTAAATCCAATTTTCATCATAATCTATTAACATTTTCAAATAAAAATTAACATACAGATAATAAACATCATTGATTTAGAATAGAATATCAAGTTGGTTTGCTTTAAACTTGATTTCTGATTTTTGTTTGGTTCTTTTAATAAAATAAACTACGATTTATCACGGATTAAATAGGTATATGAAAACAGTATAACTCTATTTTATGTGTGTAGGTAAATCCGTATTAAATCATAGCTATTGAGCAAAATAAAAAATACTGTCTTTATAAATAAATCAGAATTTAACTGAATTTATTCCATTTTTGTTTTTATTTCAGTGAAGAACGCTCAATTAATATTATTTCTTTTTATCTAATCAAATGAATATTTTTTTTAAATCTTATAGAGACCATTTTTTTCATTGAGAAATATTGGATTCTTTCTTGATGCTTGAATAAGTTCATTAATTGAAAGATCAATCAAATAAGTGTTAAATTAAGTGAATGGGTAGCAAACTAAATATTAAAGTGATAGAAGCAGAGAAAAAGAAGAAGAAGAAGAAAAGAAGCATGAGAATAATTTATTAAAGCAAATCAGCGGAGACAATCATAAACGCGTGGATAAATGTTACAATGACATGAAGAACGCGTCAATTAGCTTTGACTTCTTTATGACTCAGTATTCCTCCGCTCAGCATCCACGTAAATTACTATTACTACTGAAGTCATTCACCCATTAATCCTGCATTAAGAATGTCCAGACATCTCATTTGTACATTTGGAAAGCGCTAATGCGTCAGATTCGTTGTCTTTAACTTTTCCCTCTTTCCTGATACGAGATCTAAATATATATATACAGCGTTACATTACGATTTTATTAATTGGCTAAAGTGAAATGTAACATCTTATGACTTCATCTGCATTGTTAAGTCAAGAATTGTGTGCTTTTCTAGGACGCCCTTTGACTGAGTCGTCCAACAGTTCATGCAAATATGTGAGAACTCGACAGTTTTCTGATTCTCGTACTCTTTTATGGTACATACAAGAAACTACTGGGGTTCTCACTTCATTTTTATTCCCTTAATCTATTATTCTAATGTCCAAAATAATTAATCTAATCACCAATTGCCTAGTTCCATGAAATTAATGCTTTGACAGCTATCTCTATTGTTGTTGACATAAATTTTTTTACAATTTGTCAGATGTCTAAAATAATTTCGAAAAGAGTAGAATAATAATAAGATAAAATAACTACCAAGATCCAATGTGTCGTGTCAACATGAGTTATATTTAGATGAAAATATGTATTAATGAAAAAATCATTAAGTAGAAACTGGTGATTGTATTAGTTAATGTTTAAATTTAAACGACTTACTGCCTTCAATGATTAACGATGTTATTACGTTTTACTATAGACAGTGAATAATAATTCATCTTCATTGAATAATTTGGATAAAAAAAATTCTAATGCATCAAAACTACTCATTAAGAGCTAGTCTTAATGTTGTATAGTTTCTAATCATGTTAGAAATTAAAATTCAATTTTTTTCTTCAACAAAAAGTGGAAACGTTATTTAATATCAGCACAGTTGTTAACATGAACATCATCATTTACTTATGAATGATTATACTGATGTAATGTTTACTGTTGATAGAAATCAAATACCGATTTATTAGTTTCGATATTGAGAGCTTTTTACACCCAACTGCGACAGAAAATGAAACAGGACGCTATCGTTTGTCGAGGCTATCACAGGGTCAGAAGTCATTTAGCACTGATGGCACTCACACAAATACACGTGCATGTGGAATCATGATTGTGAATAAGAGGAATTTGTGAAAACAGATACTCAACTCATGACTGAATAGAGTAAGTGATTGAGTGATATATAAATTAATTTGTTATCATTAAGTGTGATTACTATCATCAAGTTTCAAATGATTCAATGCATCAAAGAAAATATTTTTACTCCATGAAAACGTAGTAATTGATTTTAAATTAATAGACTGGACGTCATCAAATTGTCGAGCACGTCATTATTACGTAGACTATGTCTAAGAAAACGTTAGTTCTCATGATGATAAAAGTGTTAACGCAATCGTGTAATCGAGTACAATCATTTTGATGACTAAAATCGTCTATGACAACTTGGAATGGAGATGATCATCGTGTAGGCAGTTTCTCTAAGTAGACATTTGTCCTCTCTACATCACAATCTCTATTTTTCACTTAATTTCACAAGCTTGAACCTCTAAGTTTGCATACTTGTTACTCCGTAAATTCGTACATAATGACATTCTTTCATAATTATTTGTTTAAAAAATTTGATTAAAGTTATTCAAGATGACTTGTTAAAAATTACATAAATTATTTAGAATATTTCGTGACAAAAATCTTAATTGATTTTATTGATGAACTAATATGCAAAAAAAAGAATAATATTATAAGAAGAACATAGTGATAATAAAAATGAAACTGTTGGTGTTTTAATTTTATTAAAAATAAATCCTTGACTTTTTCGATAAATTAATCGTATATTTGTTATTTATAAGCAGGAGTTAATCTTTCTTATTACATCAGTAACGAATAAAGAATCTCACGGAAGTTGAAGAAGAAAATTTTTCCACCAATATTCAATAAATTTAAAGCCTGAGGCTTGATCAATAACTATTTACAAGATTGCTGATTCCGTAAACATTAATCCTACTGTTTTTAATAAGCTGCTGTTCTTAGAAGTGTGAAGTCACGTTTGTATCCTGCCTTTTACTTTCACAATTAAGCATTAATGAGTAATTGATAACTTATGTAATGATTTAATTATTAGTTTATAAATAATAATTAATGATTAACAACATTAAAAAACATTTGCAACATTTTGATAATATTTTTTCCAACAGCTTTAGGATTACCTTCATGACGTAATAAAAGTGGTACTTACATAAATACTCTCGTAAATTTTGTCGTAAAAAGAAATTGATGTTTTTAGTTGAACTTCAGCTGATAAGAGTTGGCCATTTGGATCGGTTTGAAGGTAGCGTGAAGTAGGTCCTGTATAGGGATATAAATTGTCCTTAGTTAAAGCAAACACCGGGGTGAAGATCACGAGGGCTAATATGAAGACCTCGTAAGTATGACGAGCCATTCTCGCAGAGTGTCCTAATGCAACTGATCAACGACACTCGGTCACCACCGCCTAATCGTCTTTACTTGGAGCCGCTTGCTCTGGGAATACAAACTCGTGACTGCGATAAATTTGAGTGTCGAGTAGCAGTAAAATCCCCCACCCTTTTTAAAGTTTAATCGGATTCCCGCGATGCTTTTCAAACGTCTACATGGACAAGAGAATAGAACATCTCGCATCTGCTCCAATATTCGACGATGACGTAGTCCCCGTAAACGAAGCCGACGTCGTTTCTCTAATCTGCTCAAGAGTTCATGTCATTATCCGAAATATGTTTTACTTGATGGGATAATCTATTTTATTAATGATTATTAATTTTTCTATAACTGCCATAGTTGTCAGAGACAATTGCCTAGAGCTAAGGGTGCAGCTTTTAAGTGAATAACTGATATAGAATCCATGTAAGTGCGTGGGCTCACGGAAACATTGCGAAATCAAGAATCCAAATGACCGGAGGTGGACCTGAATTTGCACATCAATTTCGACTATTGCCTTGTCCCTATTACATTTAAGATTCTTCTTCATGCTCTTCAATAAAAACATTCATGAGAACATGAGTTACATATAATCTTCTTGGTAATACAGGTTTTATCAGTGAAATATCAGCATCAATAATCACGGATGACTGAGTTAATTGTGATTGGCTTGGTATGGAGGAAAATTATTACATATAAATCACGTTCATAATACATTCTAGATTATTCTTTATTACAAGAAATTACATTGCTAATTTGTACATATAAAATATAGATATAATACAAGAGCTATAATACAAAGAGGATTTTAATTTTAATTTAATAATAAATCGAAGTTTTTTTTTACTACAGACGGACGCTAATTTGTATCACGGTATTGCCGTCCGAAGTTTCTGGTTAAGTGAGCAGTACTTTTTTTTATTTAATTCGGCAGTTTGTTATATTCTTTTTACATACTCTATACATCAAAAATTAAGTATTGCTACTAATCCTGAAACAAATCAATACTTTATTGTTGGATCAGTCAATTATGGCACTTGATTACTTGAAAATGAAATGTATCATTCATTTGGAGTAATCTGTTAACAATTCATTTATTTTATGATGGTGTTATAAAAGTAAATCAGCTCCAAATATGCCCAATTAGCCATGATTCATTAAATGATTCCATTTACAACCATAAACAATATTCCCAACATTTAAAATTTTATTCATTTAATAATTTTTTCAGTCGAAAATTGGTTTATTCAATAATGTACTGAATTGAATAAAATTATTGTATAAAAACCCGTGTATATTGTAAATATAAAAATTTGAAAAGAGTAAAAAGTGATTTTATAAAATTTCAAACATGATTATTCTATTGATGTATGGGCATAATTGGTTAAATGATGAATTGAGTTGCAGCCTATTCTTTGAAAAGAATTGAATAAGTCGTTGCGAGAGTCTACATCAATTATAGAATTCTACGATGTGCGGTAATCATGATTAATAATTAAAGCTACGACAATATTTTGAATGTACGAGCGTGCATTAATATATAGTATTGTATGGCATTTATAATCGTTATTAATTTCTTTTTATTTATTCATTTTCTTTGTTAAATTTACTATTTATTAAATATTTATATTCTTTTGGCAATTGAGTAACGCCCGGAATTCTCCAAATCGTACAATATGGTATTGAAATAATGTATAAAATTTGTTAATTTGACTTTCAGATGTCTATAGACTATTGAAAAGATGTTTCTTTGTGCTGGATGTTCAAGACATCTATCAGTCTTTTTCATCAGAAATTTAGAATCTATATAAAGTGAAATCGATAAATTTGACACAAATTGTTCCAACGTCATTAAAAAAATTGACTTTGGTCGTAATTTAATTCTTTATCTATCTGAATGACTCTAAATCTAATTTATAGTTTGACTACGAGTCAAATAGTTTATGTATAAACGCAACGCTCTAATTTTTTTGCTTTAAAAATCCTTTTATAGCATAAATTCACAGTCTTTATCATAATTTGTGGAAATTTGGTTTTCAATTTCAGTCTGTTGCTCGCTGTGATTTGGTTATGTTATGTGATTTATTTGTTGTATCTGTATTCAATCATCCTGTCTTTACTGTGTGTATTGAATCTATATGAATAATTAATTGAAATGCTAATGATTATGGCGTGAATGACAATAATCAGTTCTTTGACTGCGATGATCTCATGTCAGTCTATGTTAAGAGATCCCGATTTTTGGCAGTGTTTCATTAGGCCTTCTTAAGTGTGGATATGAATCAAAGCATGTCACAAGAAGTACGTGACTTTTGCAAGCTTCGACTCTCTTTTGCAGTATTAAGGTTTCAGCCTCCAGTGCTTCGATAAATGCTGAATCTTTCCAATCCATACTATTTTCTACGTGTACTGTAAATCATGATAAAAAATTATCAGTCTCGATTTTTAATAATAAATTGGTATGTAAAACAAAAATGATGTTTTTTTTTTTTTTTTTTATTAAAAGAAATAATTAATGATACTATTTAGAGTTGAAAAATCTAATCACAATGAAATTGTAAAAATGAAATGTTTTTATCATTAGAATATTAGTAATTGCATTGAAATGTTTTACATAAAATATTTACGTTTTGAAGATGAAAAAAAGTGATGTTACTTTGATAAATAAAGAAGATAATTAATCATTTCTTACAATCATAACTCCACCGATCATCTGGAATCAATAGTCGTCTTTTGGCATCACGGAGTTCAATTTTAAGAAGCCGTTGGCGCAGACGAAGGTTGTTTATCTTGAACATTACTCCACGTGGTTCCGAGCGTATTCGCCCTCGTCGATCCAAGATTTCCACGTCCTCGCCTGTGTAAGCGAGAATTGCCACGGGTACTTCCTGTTGAACGTGTTGCACGAACTCTGCCAGCTGTCCCACCGCTGAAACATCCGCACAACGTCGACGTTAGAACCCCCAGTGCGCCACCTGAAGAGAACCATTGTGCGATAGGGGCGATTTAGAGGTTTGCTAATAATTTTTAAAAACCAAAAATACTACAAAGGACAATCAGGTAGTGATGTGATGATAAAATAAAGTTTAATGAAAATGAAATGTAAGAAACTAAATTGGGTTACGCGAAAGTATCTAACAATTGTTGCTTGACTGAGTTAGTCTATCAACTTACCTTGATGCTCTTGAAGAGCACTAGTTTGCCTTGATGAATCACTAGCAATACTACTGATTTCACTGTCTCTAACTACGCTGTCATAACCGGAACTTTCAGCACGATGCCTTGAGAGAGTCGCTGGCGAAAGTTTAGCAGCCCGAGGTGTTGAATCTGCACCAGAATCATAACTCTCTCGATTCAGACCAAGGGATGAGCCCAAACTTAATATTTTACGTTGCATTCGGCCAGAGGACGGTAGTGAGGACGGAATGGACAATTGTAGAGGAACGTTAACTGAAATAATTAAACAATAATTATAAAGTTAAAAGCAACAGAGTTTGATGAGATATGAGCTCTTGAAGTTTAATTAATTTTATTCATTGAAAGTTTATTCAACTTTTATTTTGATTAAGACAATGCTTGACATTTTCGTTGAAATTCTAAAGTTTATAGAAGGTTAAAGGAAATAGATAAATGCTCGATAACGTACACAAAGAATGAAAAGCTATAAGAAAATGAAAAGAATAACTACATCTTTACGAGCTTTATTCTGCTCTTTAACTTCTTTCTTTTCTTATTACCTTAAATCGTACAATAAAAACGGAATCTTGCTTTATTAAAACGTTTTTTCAATTGTTTCTCGTAGCTTTTAAAATTCTTTTTAATCATTTCTTTAATAAAATGAAACAATGACTAATGATTTTATAGAGGAATTTCAATTTTTAATTTACTCGTTTTTACTTGATGTCAAAACTTTTAACAGCTTTTAAGAAGTTAACAACAAATTTTATAATTAATTTTAATATCGTAGACATATGTCTATTTATATCTCATTTAAATAAAATGTAAAAATACCTGGAACTTTCGTTTCTTCTTCAATATCAGATTTTCCAGTGACAGTCCTTTCAGTTCTCTCGGTTGTAGTAAACAGTTTTTTCGCTTCAATATACTCTTCTTCAGGGTCCGATCCTGATGCTCCATTTCCGGGTATCCTTTCAATTTCCTCTTTTAGATTAGGATTAGAAGCACCATCAGGGTGCCTGAGACTAGAAATATTGCACTCCCCCAATTTTCCGCAATATCTTCGTGGACTGGCTAAGTGAGCTACACTACTAGGATACCAGTAAGAAGCTGTAGCTGGACGTGACATACTTTGTCGGCAATTATCGCAGATTTTTTCTTGCTCATCTTTACCAGCAATATATGCTGGCTCACTGTAAATGCTGCCGTGGTTGCTTGCATTATCATTGAAGAGAACATCTGTGAGTGACAGAGATTGGCAGCGAGATGGTGGACGGAAGACATTTGCAGCTGAAATATATATTTTACTATGAGTTTTTTTCTTTATTTTCATATTTTCAAAATAACTATGATAATTCGTTCTGATTTATTTTGAAATTTACTGCGAATAAAATCTTATTTATTGTCATGAATTTACTTATTGGTAAACTTTAATAAAATCAATATTTTATTTTGTAAATTTAACTAACAAAATAACTTTGAAAATCAAATTTATTATTTATGAAGTTTATTTTGTTATGTATGGAATAAAAGTATATTTTATATGACTCCAAATGTTTTATGAAATAAATTTGAAAATTTTATTCTACTTCAAAGTAGTTTGAGTTTCAACATACATAAATATTTTCCCATAAACATTTTTTTTTATTTTTCCATAAACTAAAATAAGAAATAGAAGAAGAGATTGAATATTTGTTCTTTAAGTACATATGAGAATAAACAATATTTCAAAAAAAGACTTACAAGGAACGTCGCGGACACTAATAACAGATGAATTTTCTCTTTGATAAGTCACTGAATTAGAGACATTGGCAAGGGCAAGTTTACTTTGGTAGAGTTCATGAAGTCGAGCCAATTGATCAAACTTGTGGCGAGTTTCCTGTTCAAGAAAGTCCTCATGGTCAAAGTAAGGTCTTGGTAGAACACCTGTACCTACTGACGAAGGAAACTGAGGCTTATAGCGTTCACTATCTGACACGACGGACATGGAATCTGTAAAATAAAGTATTTCTTTACTTACATTTCAAAACATATATCTAGGAAATTCTCAGCATTAGTAAAGAGTTTGAAAGAATAAATAGGATTATGTGGGACCTTAATGGTACTTGAAAAAGTAATCCACAAAGTTTGGAAGGTTTTCAGATTACGGATATATTGACTTTTGTTGGATATGAGTTTGCTTTTTAGATAAAGCAATAAAAAACTTACCAGTAAATGTCGAGACGATGGTTAAGTTTTCTTGACTTAAGATCCTGAGTGGATGTTCTTCTTGATCGCTTTCTGGTAAAGGATTTTCACCCATGCACAAGGCAATGTCTTCTTCAGTAACTTGTAGACAAGAATCTTGCATAGGTACAGGCTCAAGATCTTCAACCTCTACAATCTCTAGAATTTCGTCTTCAGAAGATAATGAGTGCCTAGAAGGCAGAACAATATCTTTATGCGACAAATTAAGACTCTCCATGGAAACTTCCCTGCTCACACCATTACTCAATGGCTCGATGAGTGGTAGCGGAGGTGGCACGACAATTTCCTCATCATCATCTTCTTCATCTTGTGTATCTAAACCGCGACACTTGTCGATACTATCATCAAGCACTGGACTTGCTGTGAGATCCAAACCCGAATCTGTGTTAGATTTGACATTGAGTAAATTTAGTCTGACTCCTACTTTTTCCGTAATATCTTCAGCGTCAGTCGTTTTTAAACTATCACTGCCCACAGTCGACAGTGACGTATCATCCTCATTATCATCGCACATCTTGAAACTCGTTATTTCCTTGAAAATACCAGATGATTGGCCTGATTTAGATTCTGATCTCGACGCTGCGTGCTTCGCGCGTTGAATCTGTGACGACTGATTCTCCACCCACTTTCTGATCATAATCTTTTTGTGATTGTCCATAAAACCATAACCAGTGGAGTGCTGTTGACTATGAACCAGCGGTGTGCTCGTGAGTTGCATTGGACCATCAATCCAAGTTTCTCGTTTGTGATGGGAATCTTTAAATAGATGTCTAGCTTCTGCCACTTTTGATTTAGATATTCGTGGACCATCAATCCATTGTTCGTCAGAGCCACCAGCTGCAGAAGTAGCAGCTACAGGTATTTTACTATTTGTTGGCGAGTCTGTTACTTTGGCACTCGATGTTTTACAAGCTGAAGCTTTTCTTGCTGGACTAGCTTTAGGTGTCGAACTGTGTGCTGGTGAAGTTTGTTTCGAAGCTGTCTGAGTCAATGACTTTACAGCTTTAGTTACTTTATGTGCTGGACTACGTTCCTCAGAGGATTTACACGGTCTATCAACTGCAGATCCTCGTAAGGCTCGTCCCATGGCGCAACGATTGTCACCTGAATTTAAACTTGGTAAATAGACAGGTGGATGTTCTCCATCAGTCGCATCTTCAGCTCCTGGTCCGACATAAATTACCGTATCGGCTGACAAATCACTTGAACTTGGATCACATTCACTATTTTGCCTTGCGGCTTCTTCTCCAGAACTCCCACTGCTTCCGTTTCCTTGACCAACACCACTATTGAACTTAATCTTCCGACGTCTCATCCGATGAATTCGAGATGCCAACTGGACCGTTGTTAACGTCTCAGTATAGTGTTGAGCGTTAGGGGAAACATGAGCAATCATGGCAGCGTGACAAGTTAATGATCCCAGACACTCTTTTAACAGTTGTGTTAACTTGTGCTCTTTGTAAGGTAAATGCTTCTGACCATTGAAAATAGCCAGTAAAATATTACCCAGTCCAGATAATGGAATCCCACCCGCAGCTTTTCCTCGATCTGAATTACCCAAGTCCATCAAATGAAGTCTGCTTCTTCCTCCGGCAACTTGACAATAAAATTTTATGTTATTCACATGCTCTATATATATAAAGTTTTATATAAAAAAAATATTAAATTATTTATTAATGAATGAATTTCAATGAAAAAACCATAACGATTTTTAATGATTATTTAGAGTTTTTTCGGTTGAAAAATAATCTTTGGTTTTTATTAGAAAAAAACACTGAGTTACTCTTCATAGAATCAATTATTCTTTTCTTATTGAAGCAAATATTGGATTAACTAATTATCACCTTCGTTTTAATTCAATTTTTGTTCATTCATTCATTTTTATGGAAAAAGCAAATTAGTTCAAGAATTTACCTTTTAAAAACGTTCAAGATCAATTCTTTTAAAGACAAAAAAACAATTAACTCAATATTGACTGTTTATTGATCAAACAAATCACCGTTGTGGAACAACTTCATTAATAAATTCTCTAATATTGATTTAAAAGTCTACAGGTTATTAACATGTACCTCCACCCTTGCCTGCCACACTGTACTGATAGACGTGAAGTGTATATAACATGTGTGCATCACTATCTTCACATTGTCGACCAGCTACTGCTGCATCCAGATAGAACGCAGCACGCTCAGCAGTCGGAGCACGCAGTTCACTATGTTGCTGAAGTTGCAAAGTGCCAAATAGTGGATCATCTCTCAGATACACTGCTGGTGACTGCTCCGAATCTGTCAAACGAATTGAAAAATTGTTTTTATTTAAATTGCTTTACTTTTCACTAAAACTATTAACAGTTTGTAGAAATCGTTGATGAAAATTTTATTATGTACAATATCGTTTATTCTGTTCATTTAGTTTTTAGTTCTAATATGAAAGTTGATGGAGAATAGTACCAAAAATTTCATTAAAAAAACATATAAAATAAATTATCTTTTGATTACATATTTAAAAATCTAAAGAATTATGAAGTTTTTGTTTTCATTTTTTATTTATTTTATTTATTGAGTTTTTATTTAATTATCTTTAAATGGTAGAAATAAATAATAATTGGTAGTAAGTCATAATTGTTAAGTAACATAAAATCGAATATGTGTGAAGAAAAAAAAATTAAAATATTTTGAATAGAAATATTGTCTGTTTCGTTCACTACTACAATTTCATAAAATAAATAGAGGAAGAAAGGCTATACTATCCAATAGAAAAATTGAGTTTCATTAAAGTGTTGATGCTGATAACTCTCATAAATGTTAAAATGATCTAATAATCAAATTATATAATTGTACATATTGAATACAACACGTCACAATATTATTCAACTTAATAAATATGGAAATAGATCTACAAATACATTTTCATAGAATTATAATATTATGACAATAATATTTAAACATTGAACACAAACTATTACTATGATAATAACAAGCTAGTGACATTCTGCTGTTATAAATTTCAATAAGATCCATCAATTGAATTCAATACCAATTTAATAATTCGTCAACAATCATAATGATTTTTATTTATCGTAATACAGTAATTGTTTCTTAATTAATTTAAAATCTTGATATCTAGAAGAAGCAGCTGTTAACATTTATTCTTTTGCAGACAATAATTCCGGACATGGGCCATTGTCTCAATTAACTGAATTTTTGAGATAGTGATCTGGACCCATCCAATAAGGTGGCCAAGTAGTATACATATCTTTTTAATGTCTGGAAGTTATATGTGGATTAAATTCCAAATATTGTGTGTCAACTCCTATTCTCCTTATCTTGTATATTAAATTCAGAACTGGTAGATATACTTGGGCTATATTTATTCACAGCATCAAGGATTCGCTTCAACATTCCTGTGAAGATCTTCTGTCGTTTCGGTTGGATAAAACTGCCACAACGCCACGTGGCAATATCCATAAAAGGGACCAGAGGAAGTAATATTACCGGCATGTGTGTCGCTTGAACACAAGCTGCAAGTTGAAGCTATATTTCGGAGGGCAAATAAAAAAAGTATCTTCGTAGAGTGCAGACGTGTAATCGATATGTCGTCTGTTTAAAGGCTGCCTATCGTCCTACGCATCAGAAGGATAAGAGTTTCAAATACGATGAAAGAAAAGAAAAGAAAAGAAGTATAAATAAAAGAGAGAAAAAAAAAGGATCATGATTCTAAAAAACAGTTACTCTTAATAGTAGGTAGTAAAAAAAATATGTTTCAACTGAAAGCGTGACCGTGACCATGTCCAGTTTCTCTGGAAATTCCATGTCATATAACTGAACTTTGTATCATTTTAGAACACATTCGTTGCATTTTATTCGCACCCTAGACATTTATGTTTTTACGTGAAATATATAAACGAACTCATGTGGGTCTGCAGAAAATTGATGGAAAAGGGCTGAATACGAAACATTTTTATTAAGATACTTCATCAAGTGAAGTATTTATTTAATCTTTGAGTTATATATTTTATAACAAATTATTTAGTTGAATAAACCAGTGGATTTTTATGTTGTCTCTAGAGATTGCTATTGTTGAAGTATGATTTTCTGTATGAGAAGATCACTGTTGTAATTTTTGAAAATGCTTTTTTCGTCTTGAATTTATTGTTAACAAATATATCTGCAGATACATACTGCAGATAGTTTATTTTATTTGTATATTTTATGGTATATAAAATAGAGCAACATTTTTTTTCTTATCTTTTACGATTCATTTCCATGTGAATGCTGAAAGCTGTAAAATTTGCACAATATTTTTACCGTCCTGTTCGTGACGTTCTTTGATTCTATTTTTTACGTTCTCGAAAAAGAGAAAAACAAAAAGTCTACTGATCGTTAGCTGTTGTTTTTCGAACAGTAGATATTCTATACTTCATTTACACTTAAAAAAATTGCTTGCATCATACTATCTATGTATTCTTTTATGTTTTCTATTCGTAAGCATTTTTTGGATACTGATAAAATTATTTGTAGTATTCACTGCACATCTTTATGTGCTATGTTGGATGTAAAAATTTCAACTTTGCTTTCAAAAGTAGAGATGAATTTATAGTCAAAATTTGCACAGACATGAAAGAGATTCAACAGAAAGATATCATTTGAGCTCACAATAATGTTAATTCTCAAATAACAGTAATCATTTTTATGCTATTTTAACTTCAGTTAATCAGTTTTTTAGACAGTTTTAATTTCTGCTTTATATTTCATAATTGTTAAATTAAAAGTTCAATTATTTTGTAGAAAAATTAATCATAGTAATCATGAATAAACGTTTTGATCTGGGAGAATATATTTTTTTTCTGTATCTCCAATCCAAAAAAATATCATTGATAAAAATAAATTTACCAGACTATCTAAAAGAAAAAAATATGAATTTAGTTTTGTTCAGAATAATGACCTTTAGTGACTACGATTATTTTTTATTTATTTCTACCATTTGGAATTTCCAATAAATCTTTCAAAGCAGTTCTTTTTCTATCGAATTTTATTTTTAAGTTTATTTAACCAAAAAAATTTACCATTAGCATAAGCCGCAAGAAGATCCTTCAACTGTTGTTGTCCAGTTGTTAATTCAACGCAGCTCACTCGAACACTAAATCTTGCTCCTGTTTTTTGTCGCTGCTCCGAAATTCCTCTAAAAAGCCATGTAATCGCACAAGGAATAGCACCAAGGGTATGACCAGCTTCTGGAGTTCCCAGCATTGTATGCGATTTACCTAAAAATTCCATTATTCTTTTATTCGATGTTTTAAATGATGAATAATTTTTCTATTTTTATAAAAGAGTAGATAAGTTATTGGACAAGTGATTAAGCAACATGAAATAAGAGCCGTTAAAATGGTAAAAAAGTGTGCGAAAAAATGATTAAAAGTTTTTATGACAGTTGTGATTGAGCGATTGCGCCTTTGTCAGTTAAACTAACTTTAGCAATATAATTAATTATGAAGAAAAGGGTTGAGATGGTTTATATTAAAATTAGAAATGAAAAAGTCCAGAATTCTGTGAGGGAAAACTCTTGGTAGTTGTGGAGTAATGAAAACGCAGCCTCTGAAATCTTAAACAATATTTAATTGCTTCATCACAGGAAGGTAAATAATATTATTATTTAATTAAAGTCATAACTATACGGCAGCTCCATTGTTTTTATAGCTTTAATAATAGAATATATTGCTTTGCAAAATTTTAAGTTGAATAACCAGAATTTTTATGCTCAGTTTTTTCTCTTCATCGTAAAAAAGATAATGGTTTTCATGAACAAAAATGATAAAAAGAAAAATTACTTTCTCTTCTAACAATGAAGTTTAAAACAAAAATGCACTTCTCTAGCTTCTATGGAGCTTTTAACGTTACAAGTATCAGGTAAGTGATCATGCTTACCATGAATGTTCATAATTAGGTTATTTTATTTAATACATATAACATATTACTTTACTTTAGAATACTTTAAGATTGATCAAGAATATTTTCGGAGATATCATTACAAAAGCTAGACATAAGCTTTCTTGATCTTCTGTACGAGAATGAAGAATCATTTTTTTCAATAAAGTATTAAGTAATTAAAAAATAAATGCCATTGTTAAAATTGAAAAAAATTCCACGTAAGAGAATGAAAATGCTTTTATGAATAATAAAATCTAGGTAGGAAATAATCTGATTCCATATTACAAAATCTAAGACTCCAGAAATGTGTCCCACTAGCATATTTATCTCTTTGTCGATTTTCTGCTTTCCATTCTTTCCCAACACTTTGCCCTTTTTCTAAAGCTGTGTGTCTTTGGCACCCTTGCCGTTTCACCTTGCGAAGACATTCCCCTCATTGTATAATCATGCATTTACATGCAAACTCGATATCACTACTTAAAATGTAAAACAACTTGGCGTCTTTCTGAATGTATTTTGTGATGTACATTCTCTGACCAGCAGAAGAGACAAAAAGTGTCAACATTTGAATAACGGATGTCTTTTTTATAAATATGAAGTGTATTACATTCATATAAATAGTTAAGAAGACTATCAAGTCTTGAAGTGTTTTGAAAAAGTATTTGCTTACCTAGACCTGCGTGACCGAAACAAAACAGACAGCCATCAGTTCCATTGATAACAGCGTGAATCACGTCAGTTAGAGCACTCGAGCAAATTTCTATCTGTAAAAAAAAATTGTGCTAAATTAAATAATTTGTCATTGTCACAAATGCGTTGAATATTATTCTGACAGTTCATGAATTTTTTATTGCAGATGATTGATAAAGACGTATACTAATTTGGACATATTTCAGGATTGAAATTTATATGTATATAAATTGATCTAGGACGAAAAAATACTCGGGAAAATTAGAGATGCTATAAAATCAACGGAACAATATTGAAATATTAGAGTATATGAAGATGGGAAAAGCCTTGAAGGACGGAATGAGAAATAAGAGATGAAAACCGTGAAAGCGCTATGGGATTTTGGAGGACAAGTTAAATGCAAAAGCAGTCTGCAAAAAATGAACGAAGAAGAAGGTGAGCTTCAACCAAAAATATCAAGTCCAGTGTACAGACATCAATATGCTAATTTCAATCTGTCGTTGGCATCTCAGGAGGTTTTTAGCTCCTTTTGGAGATGCTTTTAAGATGTGAGAAAGGTTCTTTGAGATTCACCAAGAGATTGAAAGTGAAAATATCATGGAGTTTGTTGAAATAATATTAATTCATAACTATTAAATGAATATAAATTTGCAAATTAGGTAATTTTTAATTAAAGCTATTTCTTTTTCTTAAATAAAAAACTCGTTCTCATAAAAAAAAAAGAGTAATTAGTAAATTGATAATTTCTTAGATTCATTTTCCATTTTTTACTTTATAATCTTTGTCATCACGAAATGTTAAACGTGATGACTTTATTCTAAAGTCATCATGTTGCATTGTCCTATTATTTTTTTAGCTTATCTATTTTCCCTTTGTAATAAAATCCTAGCAACAAATATTCCACGTAAATCAACAACACCCTAAACTAAATACAATCTTCAAAGTGGTAAGCCGTATTTTTATTCTCTTTGAACAGCAAAAAAATAAAATCCAGGACATATAGTCTCCATTGTAACAGAGATATGCAGTGTTGTAAAAGTAAATAAAAAAAAGTTCACTACACGAATTTGTGTTTTACCAATAAATAGAAAGATTTTTCAAATTACAATTTCAGATAAAATTGTCAGCTGTTTCAGCAAAAAAGCAAAATTTAAAATGTATAGATGGGCCTACATTGGTGGAGGTGGTGAGTATGAGAGAACAGCCAGAGTATGCTACAGCATTTTCGTTAGTATCATAGCTGAAAGTATCACTAGAGGTTGTCTTTGGTGTACCAGCCGTGCCGGTTAATGAAATACGTGACCAGAGGCTCGGTCATAATCTCAAACACTTGATTGTACATGAGAGTACAGCGGAAACGAGGGACATGATAGTAAAGAGGAGTTGTCAAGGGTGACAGTATCACGAAGGTTTGTCTAAAGATGAATCCTTCTTGTCTTCGTGTATATAAACCCCATCAGTGAGATACATTTAATGAAATTTACATGATATATAGGTTCATCGGTCTCATTGAGATGTGCATTAAATTTACATTATTCAGTCGTTCATTTGTCTTACAGGTAGTATTTGACAGGTGTGTAGGAATGTGATTGAAATTCAGCATCCATTTCAAGAACGTGCACAATATAATACACTAAAGACACTAGCATTGATTCTTACACGTCTGTTAAATTATCTTGCTTTCATTCAACTCACATCAGCCATGAAAAATGGTGGAATGTAGGGTAAGTCTGTTGGACATGTCTCAATAAGGATTGCCGAACGGCTATTAATTTCAAGGGTGTAAATTAAAAGCGACAACGACACTATACATAGGATGATTTAGGAAACACATCTTTGCATTGATGTTGAGGATTGGGCTGCTGTTCGCGTTCTGGTAACGCAATAGGTTCGTGTTCATGGGTAGAATACAGATGTGAATAAGAAGCAGATCGAAGCTGCAGAGGGGCGAGTTTCAACTTTCTTCTTCTTCTTCTTCTTTTACTTCACGATAAGTTCAAGTAAGGGTGTCAGGAGGCAAGGGAAACTCTTGAGGAGGACTCGAGGGGACGCATTTCCATTGGCGTGAATGTAAAAGCCGTGTTAGAAGTCCACGAATAATACTTTTACCTCACCCAAGTAATACGATACTCTTTTTTCTTTATTCAATGGAACACAAACCGCAAAGAATAAATGCTTTTTATCATTCTTTACCAATCGTGACAATCATTTAATCGCTGGACTTTCTTTTTTGGCATATCTTTTTTGTCTACACTCAGAATAAGACAAGAGAGAAGATGACGCATCGCTAGATAGAATCGTTGAGCCGTGAAAAAAACTGATATTGCGAGCGAGTGAGTATAAAAGAAAAAGAAAAATTGCTTAGAATAAGTCACAAGTTTTTTCTAAAGAAAAAAGACGAGAGTGTGAGATTGTCAACTTTTCATCGGAATATCCTATTTAACTTGTCGTACCTTCTGACATGCATGTGGATTGCACATTTACTATGATGATCATACGCCATATAAGGTAGTCAATTTATCAACAAAATCACCTGAGTTGCTTAGGGTTTTTGAATAATCATAAATATTACGATGATATAACGCTCACATTGCACCAGCAACTTGAGATAAAAATATTAATAAAAATAAAAAATATCTATAATGGCGCTGCTTCGTCGCTATGGTGATGACTTGAAGAATCTAGAGGCTCGATCAACTTTCTTCTGATTTAATATACATATATCAACACTATTTCTAGTATAAAATCTTTCAACATTCTCTACAAAGACCCTTTAAAGGTAATTTCACCAGCAAATCGTGCTATCTACAACTCAAACGTGACCATTAAATGCTAGTAATTTTTTTTCCTTCACTTTTTATCTTCAACTAATACTGAAACATTAGAGCCCATCATCTAAAAATCATCATCGTCCAGGTTTAAAAACCCCTATAAATTAGTGTGTTTAAGTGCTTTGATTCGTGCTTTTAAAGAGCTTTAACAAGCTTTTTTTGAGAGATTTTTAGAACCCTTTATAGGCTCATGATTAAACGTTTACTAGATTGGAGAAATGTAGAGGAGTTTATCAAGCAAACACTGCACATAGAGAAAAATAAGTGACACGAGAATCAGAGGGAAAACGATTATCACGTAAATTTGCAAGCCAACATCAGCCTATTGAGAAGAGCAAACATTGGATGTATAACGCAATATCCGTAGCTTTGAATGGCCTGGATTTTCGTCACTTCAATTCACCAAAATCTTCGATATGCTATAAAATTACTATAACTTTTCAGGATAACAAGTTTCAAAGTTTTCATCCCTGTTGTTGAATACGCTCAGAGTGGAATACATTGAAAGTTGAGTGTGTGGTAGTCGTACATATGCACATGGCCCTTCCGGTCTCTTCTCCCTCCGATTGTCGTGAAATATGTCGCGATTTACACGGGAGATTGGTCTCATTGGCGCCTGGGGACTAAGTGCGCTCTCAATTCCCCACCGATTCGGGATCAAAAAAGCATTTGCTAAATCCGGTGGGAGGTAGTAGTTTGTGGCGCTTAGTTGAACCATGCAAAATCGAATCCACACCGCACTGTTGACGCCTGTGTGTGCAACTTGGATGCTTAAAACGTTTATTATTTATATCCGAGGGACTTTCAACTTCTCACCTCAGTTAAATAATACTGAAGGGGAATTAGCCTTATGGCGAAGGAAATCAATAATTTAAGTTTTATTGGAGTTTAGGTATTTTTTAAACTTCGGCTATGAATCTCGAATTTTTGAATAAATTGCTTTATGGAGCAGAAAAATATGAATTTAGTCAGAAAATTCTGTTGATACATTGCTAATATTTTCTTTTTATTTATTGTAAGTATTTTTTTAATTAAAACATTTATTTGTTTTTTCTAGAGAAAAAATATTTCTTTGAAGTATGATATTTTATTTATGAAACTAAGGAAAGAAAGTTTTATGCTAGTTGACTGTGCATTGAGATTTATTTAAAATATTTAGATAAGCTTCATCAAATTCTTAGCATTTTTATAGACTTTAATTGCAAAAAAATATCTAGGATTTTTTTTATTATTTACAAGTTATTCTGCAGTTTTGTAAAGCTTTAAAATAAAATCAAGTTGTTTTGTAATTTGGAAAAAAATAAAAATAATTAATTTTTTACGATTAATTAATAATAATAATAAAAAAATATATAGTATAAGTGTAATCAAATTCAATTTTTGGCATGTTTTTGTTCATAACAATTATTAAAAACAAAAAAATTCATGATAAAAATAGAATTCTTTTAACAAAACTCAACTTTTTCTCAGTTTAAATGAGCGAATTTTTTGTCGTTAATACTCGAAAGTGACTAGACAGATTTTCATTCAAAACCTCTTTTGCAATACATCTCGAGGCAATTTAGAGTTAGATCGATTCAGCCATTTCCATCAAGTAACTTGAAAAATATTACATATTTTTTGCATCATTTTTTTTCTAAAATCTAATCTACTTTAAAGTATTATCCTCTTTAAATGCATCTGCAAGTAATACATAATGTATTAGAAATAAATATCGAAACTGGTGTATAGGAAAGATTATTTTCTGGAACATTATTGGAAAGATTATCCGCGAATATGAGAACACCTTTTCTAAATTGCATCTCTGCTGAATAAATATTAAGTTGATTAGAATTCAGAAACAGTAGTATTGGTGTAGATTAATCTGGATGTAATATGGAAATGCGAGACAAAGTCAGTCTAAACCAAAATATCTAGAATAGATGAGGAAGAAAGGTCAGAGGTCCGTATGATTGGTTTACAGATTACTCTGGTTAGTGAGCCCTAAGTATTAGGTCCGTTATATCAACCCTAGCGATTGGACGGAACTGATAAATATAATGAGAGCCCATATCCTAACTAATGAAATGTAAAAGACGGACAGATCTGAATTAATCTTTGGATTAATTATACAAAAGTAACATTATTTCAAAGGAATCATGTTGATGATGAACAACAAACGGTATAGATATTTATTTTACTTTTATCTGGTGAGCTATTTGAACATAAAATTGTTTTTATCAAAAATAAAAATCAATATTCATTAGCCTCTCGTATTTATAAACGCGAAAATATTTATTTGCTGGTCTGTAAAATTTTTTCCATCAACGTTCATTCGTAAATCACCAATTTAAGTGGAAATGGAAATTTTGTGTAAACAAAAATGAAATGTTTTAAAGTGAAGAGCTAAAATAATTCTTGTTAGGTTATCTAGATGTTTATATTCAGAGATAAAAATTTCAATAATATCAAATCGGTGGTCTGAATTTTTGTTTGCTATTGAAAAAAAGCAAAAACTGGTGTTATTTATTGAAAATTTTATTTTTTGATGAAAAAAAAACAATTAAAATAACTTGTACAAATTTTTTAAGAGTTAGTAAGAACAGCAAAGGTCTGATGGTTTTTTACATAAAAAAATATTTTTGTTTTTATAATAAAAAAACATTGTTTGGTTGAATAATGTTTCAGTAGCTGTTGTACTCGTGGGGATCATTATGTTTAGGGTATCCTCCTTTATGTATGTATGTGCACATGTAAGTAAATTTTCACTAACGGTATAATCTCGAAAATGGTTTAACCGATTAATGTTTGTTAGCTGGTCAACTAAAGCAGCCTTTAGTTAGTTGAAGTTGATTAAACTCTTGACAAAATCTGCTCTCGACCTTTCCTGAGTTGTTCATGAAATTTATATCAAAAATTTTCAGCTTCACATTTCATGATCAGCTTATAACTCTACTGAGAGAAACAGAATTTTTTCTTTTGATATAACTTGATGAATACCTTGTAATAAAAAAGAGTTTGTCGAAATTTGTGAATTACTCATTTGGTTGAATAAAAAATAATTAATAATCATCAATGATAAAAATATACATGGATTTATTTATTGTCTAAAAAACAATAACAAGAGTACAATCATTTTTATGGTCATTCGTTGTTTGTTATTAAATATTAAAATTGTAGGAAGCTTTAAAATGGTTTTGGGTCAATTAAAAGTCAATCACTCATAATAAACCAAAAAAAAAACATTTATTGGAAAACTACCAGAATCATCAGACTTCTTATTGATCACAATTCTATTAAATATCAAACTTTACTAAATTATTATCTTCCTCAAAGAATAAATGATCTTCTCAATAATATCTAATGATTTGATCTTTCATGTTTCTGATTATATGACTTTTTCAGGGAAAAAATTTCTTTATCTCATGCAGATATAATTTTTATCCCAATCTACCAGTTGTTAAATCTCTCAATGTCAATTTCAATAGTAAATAACAGCATTAAATTAACAATAAACTATTTCTATGGAAATTTTCCAATAAAACAACGGAGAATGCATTGAATTCAACTTGAAACATGACTAATGTATCAAACCAACGCATGATTTATTAAAATGTAATTGTTCAATTTTGAAACAAATAAAATGATTGAGGTTTATGAATTTCTCTTAGTGCTGGAAGGCATTCCATATTGGTTTCACTAAAGGCTGCCTTCAATCAGCATTTGGCATCAAATGAGCGATAGGTCAGAGTAGTATAGGTATTGTGCTGAGGAATAGAATAGGGTGAATTCTCATTGAACTGACAGGAGAGTATGAACACATACATACACTGATGGTATAATCTACAACGCGACTATTAGTCGTAAGTCAATAATAAAGCCCTTGTCCCGTATCCACCATAATGGCCATGGTGAATTATCCGGCGTGGGATATCCCGCGTTGATGTGCATTGTCTCGGTGTTTAGTTTGCGGCAATAGAATTGTCAATAGGCAACGACGATATGATTCACAGTCTATGTATAGGTATGTCAGTCTGCTAATTGGGATAGATTATCTTTTTATCAAAGCTTATCCACCGACTTTCATCTTCTTCCAATTTTTTCCTAGATCTCCAGTTTGCTCAGAATCCTACATGAGCTTTAAAAACCTCCAAAGCACCCATCCATGTAGAATCTTTAAAGAGAACCATTCAACCACTTGAAAAGAACATCACCATTCCCTTGATATTCTTTTCTTTCTTTTGTAACATTTAATAATTACACTAGAACAGTAGATATTGTATTATAAAGTTTCGTTCGTTAGTTTAATAGAATTAAGGAAACATCAGGGATTTTCTATTGAAGCTTGCATGAAAATAAAGCTACTGAGAGAAATAAAAGGGACTAATCCTCAAGATTTTCCTGTGCAATTATCTGTAAACACCGATCGAATTTTAATTACACGATAATTGCAAAGAAATAGTTGTATCAAGTGATATAAAAGAGAAAGAGTGAGTCTATTTTTTGTTCTACGGAGCGTAATATTCGATGACAATTGATGGACAGAGTGAATTAATCGATGGCTCTCGACAGTTCTTCCACTTAATTCATTGGCCAGGAGGGAGAAGTACACAAGGGATGATAAAGAAAGAGAGATCAAGAGGAGTGAACAAGCAAGAACGTAACAGTCTGCTGGTCTCTGGAGAACTCTCGGTACAGTGGATATATCAAGAGGGAACCTGATGCTGGTGCAAGTCCGGGGAAAGCTGTAGCTTCAAGCTCATTTGAATCCAACGCTCAATAATGTCCCCTAGGAACACACCGAAATACACTCAAATACCTTGATATATCCGGCTTCAAGGTATACCGGTGGAATTTTCTCTATTGGAACGCCAAGAATTGACGAGAGAAGAATTTTCAAGGATCAGATGCTTGGAGGATCTGGAAATTCTACGGAAAATGAGCATGTTGAGGAAAACCAGATGTGTATGATTAACTTTGTGGAATTGTACAAAATTACATGATAATATAGATAGATATTAGTGTGAGGATCTGTATTGAAGGGAGGATATTGAAGAGAGCAGAATTTGAAATGTCGAACCCAAGGAGTAGTGAACCTAAGAGCAACGCTTGCCTCAAGCAATTCCTTCTTGTTCGAGGATTGACTTTGAAGATCAGGAAATTAGTTTAGTTATGCGCCCAACAGAGATGCTGTTTTAGTCTTAAGATACGCAAAGTTCACGACCAAGCACGTACAAATCTTTTTCTCCAAATATACATACCTCAAGGATCACTCAAGATTTACCCGAGAAAAATGATGATTTCCTTTCTGATAATTGAACTTTTGACAAACTTCATTTTTTTCTGACTTTACAGACTCTTTATTCCTTATTTCCAACTTACCTGAGAGTCTTCTTCAGTGAAGATAGCGTCAAATGCGAACATCTTTGGTGCTGCAACAGTTGGTCTTCGATCTTCTGCTGTTGAAGATTGCCCAGCAGTTGGATCGATCAGTGTTACTTGTTTCTTCCTTTTGTCAGCATTGAAAAAACTACCGCCTTTCCCTGATGATACTCTTAGCATCACTTTTACCTGAAACAAAAAATAAACAGAAACATGTTTTAATGATCCTTTGTGATTAAAAAAATTTTTTTTTGAGGATATAAATAATTTTATATCAACTCATTAAAGCTTACGAGGGACTCATAAGTATCTTTCCAGTAGAAGTAAAAAATTTTAAGCCCCAAGGGTACTCTAGAAGTTAAAAGAGAAAAATTATCAAGGTAAATTATTTTTATTTACTTTAAAACTCTTGTTATTTAGAAAAAATTCATGACTTACAATGAAAATTTTTTATTATATCATTATCAATCTTGAGAAAAAAAAAATTAAGAATATTATTAAAATAAAATCAATAAATAGTATGAAGATCATTTTTATTTTCTACAGGAAGTTCTTTATAGGAACATCGTTAGAATCTTCTCTTTAATAAAACTCTTTTGAAAAAGAGTATCATTACTGTACAAAAAAATTTAATCAGTAACTAATGGTATTCTTCTGAAAAAATTGACATCCAATTGAGTTTACTTACAATGAAGAAAACTTTTTTCCTATGTAATTATCTGTTACTCCAGAAGAATGTAAAAAAAAATGATCAGATGATGAAGTAGGTATTCGAAAATGGCAGCTAAGGGTATTTCATATACTCCTTTCTTACAACGAACAATAGATTCGTTAAAATAGTCTGACTGGCAGTTTCTGACGTTAATTAAGTATCGTAATACAAAGCTGGTAAAACTGTTTCAGCCACTAACTAGTCAAAGGATCGATTTACTTGCTCGTACGAGTTGAGAGCAACCCAGACAAATCTTCCAATACCTACTGAATCTAAAAATCACTTTTTGTTATTCCATTAATATAAGTGAATTTAAAGTAGCATCAGAAACTTCATAGCTTCTTTTTATTTATTATTAAACCTCGCAATTTTAAACTAAAAAATTTATGATTTCATTGCAAAGTCTAAAATGACTTTCATCAAATAACCAACTTGATCATCTAATTCCCTAGATTAAATATTTCCTTTCATTTTATTTTTAAGATTTAAAAAACTTGGAAGCTTATTAATGTTTATGGTAGCTGAAAGCTTTCTAATAACTTACTATAAAGAGAATAACAAATAAGATTGATGCTGGTAACTTATCAAGCTCAGTATGTTTCTCCATGTGAGTATTGTTGATAAGAAATGAGAAAAGCTAATTTTTATCTGAATAACATTCTGTTTCCACTTGATTGGAGAATCGATAAACGAAAAGAAAGTCTTTTGTGACCCTTACTTTATTCGTTGGTTTATGTCGCTTTGCAGTGATGTATATCACTGGGGACCTGAACCGTAATACTCGCAATATCTTACGACCTCCAACTACCTGAGAATTCAATTCTCACAGACAGGGAAAAGGCGGTTAGCTCCAAGCCACTGTCCGGAGGCTATCAAATATCCAGCTATATACCACGAAATCATCAAAGTTTCGTCTCCAAATGGTCTTCACTTTATTACCACAGACGGTAGGTTATTGTCTCATTACTTTACTGTGTTGTACATATTTCTATTACAAATCCATAGTCTATTATGACATCTCACCATTTTTAGTGCAATGAAAATTTATTAAATCACTAGGACATATTGAATTTTTTATTTTATTGGTAACAAAAGTGAGAAATGAGTTATCAGATGTAATGTGAAAAAATGATTGGAATTAAAAGTAGAAAATTGGATCCTGCTTTGGCTTTGTATCCCTATTATATTGTGGCGAATTAATAAGCTCATGGTGTTACGTTAAGTAAACTTAATCTAATAGCATTAGATTAGGATAGTTGAAGCTTGGGAAAAACTTGACTCTGGAAGCACACGTGAGGTTAAACTGACGCTAAACTATTCTCAAGCTGCTAAATCTCAGCAACTATGCATTTTTTTAAATTCATTATAAGACCCTTCTTTGCAGCTTAAAGGACATAGTTCATAAGGGAATCATTCGTGGCTTAAGAAAAAAGAAGATAAATTTTTTATCAGAGGAAAATGACATTCTGACTCAACAAATAAAATGACATAAACATTTTTATTGTTGAGTTAACTTTAATCAGTAATATCTAAAGCCAATCAAATATTTTTATTCATTAAATTATTTAAAATAAAAATGGAATTCTCTTGTAATATTTCCGATTATAAGCTTTTTTTATGAACTTAATTTACTTTTTATATCTATGAAATGGAAGAAGGATTATTTTCTCACCACTAATTTCTTTTTGACTTTCTTATTTAAAGTGAGATATTTTAATAAGTTGAAGCAAAGTTGAATTTATCATAATTGGGATAAATCAGAGTATTTATTTATTTAATTTATCAAATAATTAAAGGGAAATGGTGGAATTTTCTTCAAACAGAACAAACGAAATAGAGCATTTTGCGAATTCACGTTTACGATCCTTAGGCAAATAAATAGATGTAGAAATCCTACATTATGTGCTGTAATAAAAACGATTCAATGTATCAAACAATAATACCATGATATTGTACAGTAGTATTACATGAATGAGAAGATCACGAAGGGATATGTTTCCAAAGTTTAGCAAATAAGCTACCAGTCTATGTAAAACCGCAGTATTCCTTTGTAAAGTGGATTGAACTAAAGTCTTTGATAAATATTCAATCAAATATCTATCAAGTCGCTATCACAAATCTTTATTTAATCAATTTTAAATGTATTTATATCTTTTATATGATTCTGAACTCTAGGATCTTTAGCAATATTCAACTATCATTGTTTGTTGTAAAATGATTTAAAAGGTTTTTAAGGAATAAAACATTTTTTATCAAGCTATGTAAAGATGGAATACTGTTTAATTCTATTTTAAGTAGAAGTGACAACTGATATTGGTTAATTTAGTTAAAGGAAGTGGATTAATTCAAACTTAAATAGAATATTTCAACTTTATAAGATTACACATCGCCTAAGTGAATTCCAAGTGCATCAAGTAGTCGATACAGTTTGTCTCAACAATCACACAATAAATTCTATAGAATATTAACAATCCATTTACACTTAGAGTTAGCAATCGTTTGGAAATTTGATTCAAACTTTACTAATTGCTGAGAAACTCGGGAGAAATTCATTGATAATTTGACAGTTGAATTGAACTTTAATAATAGTTTGGTGATTTACATCAGTTATTGACAAATACGTGGAAAATTATGGTGTAATGAGATAATGTTGCTCTTCAGATTACAGTTTTAATAGGTATTGAGTGAATTACTATCATTGAAAATTTTTCAAGTTTATTATCTAATTAATGAAGATCATCAGAACAAAATAATCTAGAAATATTCTACGGATTTTAATATTTATTTCTCCTTGTAAACTTATTTTTAGTGACTATCATTGAATTTAAAGAATTGAAAAAATTCAATGTGACTCAAATATTGATAAGAATAAATATATTTTTTAATAATTTTTTATTTTTTTATTAATAAGTAATTGAAGCTTTAATAGAAGCTTACATCAGCTTTACATAATTATACAAATAGTGTACTTAGAAACATCTAAAATTGAACTGGGCTACAATATGAATCATAATGATTAGACAATAGTTAGATCGCAGTGATATCGGAGGAAGTTTTAGGTTTTGAATTGAATATATGGCATAAATAATAGAAGGTTAATACCTTGATCTCACATACCTGAAGAAAGTAAAACATGTGAAGACAGGCAGTAATGTTAGGTTCAGCAATTAATGATTTTTTAATAATATATAATAATATAGTACTTTTTTCGACATTTTTTAATTAAAGATAACGAAAATTAAATGAATAATTAAAAAGAATGTATGTTAGATTTTGATACTAATTAAAATAAAAGAAGAGATTTTTTGAATTTTGACAGTTAGACATGATAAAAATGTTTAAAAATTTAATAAACTCAATTAAAATTAAATCAGAACATGTCTAGCTGAAAATATCTAGATCATTAACCCAAAACTGAATAACTACTAAATGAAAACCTTCCAAATATTTCACCAACATTACTCCAAATAAATGAAACCAAAAATTCTCTGGGAAATGTTAATAAAGAACTTTTGAGTAACCAAAAATGAAGACAAACATGTACTTTAAAAAGTATAACGCAAAAAAAAGGAAAAAAAATGAGAGGAATTCCTGTATGCAGAGATTATTTGATGATGGCAGACAATCTAAATAATCTTTTCGGGTTAGACAGTGGGAAAGGTTTAGAGTTTAGAGGGGCAGAAGAGGATAGAGCAACCCCTTCGTTAAAGCAGTAGTAACAGCATCATTGAACAGCCCGAGGCGTTGATGAGAAATGTGGATCGTGCTCGGCGGTCCGGAACTCATGGTCCTGTGCGAGAAAATGTTACCCTCTGTGTACTTTCTCTATTGGTTGTTTCTCTTTCTGTTTCTTGTTGGAGCACTGAGGCTGTCATACTTGCCTACCACTTCTGTGATATCTTTGAGAAGTATCTAAATATCTTTGCTCATGGGTATAGAAGTCGACTTACTTGACGGAATTTATGACGAGTAACGCCTCTGGGTGAATTGATGCTGTGGGAATTCGCTTGGTGAAATGGGTCAGGGGCGATTTTACGAAGGGTGCGGCTGATTCGATTTTCGCTGATTGAAGAGTACTCCCCTTGCATCGTCGAGTCATTTCGCGAGTGGTTACTTCTACCCGCAAATCTTTAAATCCTATTTCAAAGTAATAAATTCCTTGGTTGTTATTTATATGTATTTAAATATTAATTCTCTATGTACCAACAAAATTATTTGCATTGTAAGGAAAACGAGTACATGTCAGTTAATCTTGTCAGTCAATGGTACTAGTGGTAAACTCTGAGCGTGTCTCACGCCATATCTAACCCTTACCATGTCACAGACTTTACAACAATGTGACGTTGTAATGGGTGTATAATAGTCACTACGTGTTTCGCTTAATATTGTGGTGTCAAATGACTTGAAAACTTGAAAATTTTAACTTGGAATATCATGCTTAGGCAAACTCTTTTATTACTGTTGATTATACTGCCGAGGGAAAATGGCTATACTTTCATATCACTTTGGAGAAATTTCCGTTGAGGAAGTGAAGCAAGTGTCGAGGGAAACATGGTGTGTATGAAGCCGAGGGACACATATTGGAGGAGACAAATCTTGTCGAAAATACTTGGGTTATAATAAAGAGGGAAAGTTACTTGTAGGGATGTCTGATCGATAGGAGAAAATCGATTTCTTCAATTGGTTTTAACTAAAGTTATCTAATCAATTATTGGAAACACTTAAAAAATAAAAAGATGACGTAACTACAAATCTAATTCACATTTAATCAAATGTAAGTCTTCTTTAAAATTTCATTTATCATAGAATAAAAAAGATAGAATTACTTTGATAAAAAACTTTTTTCTTTTTATTATTATATAATATTTTTATGTTGTAAAATGTAATTATTTTTAATAAACTAAAAGGCTAGTTAAGAAGCTTAATAATCCAAGTAAATCTACAAAAAAATACTTAGAAAAAAAATAAAATCCTTCATTAAATAAAGATAATTATTTTCGCTATATTTCAGTTAAATTGAGTTTTGGATCATCATTGAAATTAAGACAACCAACAAATGATGGACATACTTCATTAAATATTATAAATTTTGATCTCATGATTTTGTTTTAATTAAAAACTTTCAATTAAATAATTCATCTCTCATATTTTTGCTTAAAATCAATGTATCATTGAATGTAAAATAAAATTGATTCGTGAATAGATTCAGTTATTTAAAATATAGGAATAATCATAAAAATAATTAATTAAATAATTTTTTTTTGTATATTGTCAATAAAAAAAATTTAATTATCTGTTTTAATAACATAAACTTGAGAAAACAAGTAGTCTTTTTCGAGTTTATATTGGGAAAAATTTAATAGAAACTTGTTAAAACAGAATCAATACAAAATAGTTAGTGAACTCTACTTGAAGATGATATTTCTTCTGTCTAACAAGAAGTCGAGGTCGTTTAGGGTCTTAGCGTTTTAACACCCGGATTACAAGAGTCCAGGGCAACTGAGAAAAATGATTCTCGTAGAGGGGGTTGAAGTATGAAGGCCATCAATTTTCGCGTCTGATGTCTATCCTCCAACTGGAGAAGAAAAAATCGCGACAAGTCTAGATTTATATGTATGGCTAGATATAACAGGTATCTTGCTTTTCTTTTGGATTAGCCCATCAACTTGGATTTTCAATCTTGCCTAGCTTTGATGTATATGCCTCGTTGCACGAAAACCACCTCCGGAAAATTAAATTGCATCTCATCACTATAATTATTCTGTTTTAAACGCTTAAATCACTTAATTGCGAAAAAAAAGTTACATTAATTGGCAGGAAATAATAAAATTCAATTACTTAATAACTTCGTGGGGATAAAAAAAAACAATTAATGACTTGGTAAGTATTTTTAAAAACAATAAATAAATAATTTTAAAAAATGTGTCGTATTAATCAGTGACTTATACTACTGAATTTATAGATTTTGTAGGTTTTTTTAGGAAATAAAATGGAAAAAAATTCTCTGTGATTAAAAGGAAGTTGAAACTGATTATGTCTCGTCAGAAATTGATATTTTCCACTTAATATTTCCTGTTACATACTCAACATATGTTTTATACATTCTAGCTTCAAGTCGTATGCAATGTAAGGTGACATATTGCTGAGGATTTAAGACGACGTAATCCTGTGTAATTACATGGATGACAAATCCTTAGATAAAATCACACCGATCAAGTACATCGATGCATATTCAAGCCGCAAAATTGCAAACTATGAATAGAAATTACTCATGTCGACTGCAGTTCGATAAATCTTAAGATTGCATATTTTTATAATTTTTTTTCGCGATCATAAAAAGTATACCAAGTTCTAAGAAATACATTTCGTTCGTTCAGTTCACAAAAAGCTCACTGATTATCATCGTAATTCATCACATTTATGGTCTTTTTGAGAATATGATTGATATCTCAAATACATTTATATACTTAGACAAAAGGAGCTGACTGATAAAAAAACAATGGTGAAGAAAAGAGGGGGGGGGGAGAGAAATAGCAAAGTTGTAGATAATTTAGAAAATAATTTTCTGTAATTAATGGAAGTTTATTACTTTCCTCAATTCATCTTAACACGATAGAGCAAAAAAAGAAACGCATAAGGAGGAAGATAATCTTTAAGTACACATCGAGAAAATTATTATCTCGCGTGCATATGCTGCTATTTGCGACAAACATTATTCAGTAGAAGGATAAAAAGTTGACGGGTAGAGCGAGAAAGCATGGTATTACCTACGTTCGTAGGATAATAATTGTACTGCTTCTTATTGCATCTCGTCACGCAGGACCGATTGTATTGGTGCAATAATACAGAACCTTATTGTATTCTAACTGAATACATTTTAGATTTAAACAAAAGAAATACAACGCAACAAAGAATAAAATAAAAGCATTTCGCTGTAATTTTAACCATGAAAAAAATTATTATTGTCTGACAATTAGGTGAGTTTAAATTATTCAGATTAAATCAAAAATTCTTGAGGGTCGGTGGATGGAAAATTGCAAAAAAAGAAAAAAGAAAATAACAACAAGAATAAGAAAAAAAAATTGCTTTATAGTTCATATTTGACGCTTAGCATATTCATGCCTATCCAGAGTTTTCCGGTGTCTGACCATCATCTCACAACAGCTGCATATTCATGAGCTTCATTGGGTTCAGAGACTCGAGTATCTAGAGAGCATTGTGTCGTTCTCGTGAATCTCCTCGAGCGATAAAATGCACAATGGCAATAAATCAAACTATTATTCATTGATATATTATCGCCGAGATATTATTTAGGAATGTATCATTATCAGATAAGTTCCCTTCTTTTTTTTTTGAATAAACTAGGGGATTCTGTGTCGAATGAGTGTGAGAGATGTTCTTCCTACACGTATTGGACTACTTAATTCGTTTTATTGGAGGAGTTAAATACATAAAAAAAAATATGCAAATTTTATTCGAATTTTTTTAGGAGAGATTGGTTAGGATTTTTTTTTTTTTTTGAGGGGTACTTTTTTTAAACAACAGTAATTGAGTGATAATTTAAATAACAATTATAATTAAATAAATGAGTAAGAAATTTTTAAGTATACAATACAGATACCTATTATGTAAAAAAAAATAAAAGATATGTGGCATTAATAAAAAAAGTATTATAAAGAAATATTATAGCTTTAATTTAATAATTTTTTTTTTTTTATCGAATCAAATATTTTAAAAAAATATATCAAATTTTTTGAATTTATTTTATTGAATAGCAGTTTTTTAATTAAACACAAAACACTGGAAAAACAATTATTTCAACAATTGTAATGAATAATAATTCTTATTTTTTACTAATGAAAAAACATCATAATTCCAATCATCTCAAACCACGAAAAAAATTTAAACCAAACACAAACCGAATACTACACGTGGTGTATCGATCTGTAGGAACTAATAAACGATCACTTCTCGGAAATATTACTTTGTCTAATTATTTTTCTCTTTCAATTAAGTTAAAAGGATTATAACACCCTTGACAGACTACCAGTAAGTACATTTATGACGACATTACATTTGTCCATTTACAAAAAGTCCATAAAAAAATTTCTGAGAGAAAAATAAAATCACTTTGACAAGGATAGTGTTTATATTCCACAAACATTTCAAAGGGCAAATAAATTAGAAAATAACTACAACAGGGATTATATTTAATAAATATGTATATATCATGTGACACATGAATTTTTTAACCAGACTATTGATGTTTGTATAAAAATTTTTTTCAATTTACATTCAGCACAATTTTATTCAATGGTAAAAAATTCAATAATAAAATAAACCTCAAACAAATTACTTTGAGAGAATGTTAATATTATTAACGACCGAAAATGTGATATTTATAATGAAAACAGTTAAAAAACCACATAACAAAAAATTACCTTTCAAATAAATAACTATATATATTCTAAATATAAAACACCAAAAAAAAGCTTGATTATTTTCATACTTCCATATATCATTCTTTAATTTCATAAGAACAAAAGTTGCAAAAAATAAATCAATGCTAAAGACATTATTTTCATGAATTCCACCTTTTCTCTACAACATCATAAATAATTCAAAGAATAAATAAACTCTTTTTCAAACACATAAGCTGTAAAAAGGTCGAAAAATGTTTAAATTAGACTACTAGGATGTAAGCAAGCAAACTCTTTACTCACGTAGCAAAAATAACTTTCTATTTATTAAATAAAAAAAGTAGTACACCCATAATAACATACATGAGAAAAATATGAGATAAAAGATAATGAAAATAGTTTAATTAGCCACTCAATGTAATATTCGTGGTGTAAATTGAAAAGTTTTAGCAATGTGGACGTTAATGTATTCACAACAAAGGAGTAAAAGTAGGCATGAGTATGGTAGTTAGTCTTAATGTTAGCTCGACCCTCAGCATGAATTTCTGAGGCAGATTAATAATAATTAGACCCTAGGCTACGTTATTAAATCAAAAATAAGTTAATGACACTTTGGGATGTGTTACGTTAATTTAAGGGCACCAAGGTTGACTAGTATAGGTATAAGGGCTACTGTAAGCTTTGTTGGTGGTAATTTGAGATGAATGCACACATAAGTTTGTGTGGAGAGTAATATTTAATGATGTTCGGGTCGTAGGGAATTAAAGTGTCGATGGAGACCTAGAGTGCATGAGGATAAAATGGCCGATCAAAGTTTCTATCTTGTAACTAAAGTCCTTGAGCTCTCTCACAGTCAATTTCTTCCTATCTTCTTGCTTACGAGCACTCTCTTGAAGAAAATGGAATGCCTAGACACAGAAGAAAAGAAAATAGCTCGTAGCTATACTTGAAAGAGGCTGCACCCTCATGAATTGTTAACTGGTGCAGTTAGTAACAAGTAAACTACAAATGGCTAGCACCCGCTACATGTTTTATTATTTAAGTAGGGTCACGTTAAATATTTATATCATCATTGATAATAGATGATCTTTCTAGACAGAACTGCAGTGAGAGAAATTGAGAAAAACAATGAGTTTAGTTGTTTTGTAATAAATCGACCATTAGTGCTTGATTCGATACTTATTGTTGAGTGTTAAAGCTTGGAAGAAAACTTGGAATTGCACTAAGGTATTGCTAGTTTGTCGTTTCAGTTTAGTTTAATGTTTCACTCTATTAAATGATAATTTTATTAACAGTAAGTTTATTCAATTTAGAAAAAACTTTTTTTTTAACAAAGTGAAAAAGTTAAGAATATTTACAATGATCAGGAATTTTTTTTCAAACAGGTAAGTTCGATCAAGGAATTGAATGTTTGTGGAAAAAAAAATCAGCTGAATTAGTTTAACATGTCGATTAATTTCACAAAATAGCATTGATGATTTAAAAGGATAGAGTATTGAGAACACAAATAATTTTTTTAATCTTAGTGAACTTATTAAAAAAATTGAAATTCATTTTTATTCAATTTTAAAAGACGTTGTGTATAAAAATTTATTATTTCTTTGAAGAAAAGTTTTATTGTTAATTGCAAATAAAATCAAAGACTTCAACAAAATGATGATTAAATAAAGACAAAAATATCTAACAAAAAAGAATTCATTTTATTTAATACTTATTGAAGTCTTCAACCGATGGAAAAATTTTTTTATCGTTTTTTTTTTTTTTGAAATTTTAATTTCTTCTCTATTGTGAAAAAATCAATTGTCTCTTCCCCGTGAAATGTACCATTTTAAAATAGCCAATAAAAAATCGTTTTCTTTTACCGCCAACTAACTTTCAGTAGGCATTGTAAATCCATCAAAAAAGGGAATGCACGTAAAAAATTTCAGTTAACTGATAAATTAATTTTAAGTCACTTTGGGTAAAAGATAAAAAAGGGAAGGAATTTTTTTTTCAATTATCCAGTTCGTTTGTCATTCATCCAATTCATATACTGCGTATTCTCTTTTGCATTCTGATGAGCGTTTGTCTGCGGAAGTGCATAGGGCGATCAAAACCATCCACTAGCACGACATTCCTATATCATAGAACCAATGTCAATGTTCGGTCAATTGAATGGTTAAATGATTGGTAAAAACCAACTTGAAAAACAATGTTTTCATTCTCACACTAATTCCTACTTTTATCTATTCCTTTTCTAACACACTTCTCTTTCCGGCCAATACGCATGCATGTACTTCGACATGCAAAGTCTACCAAGCATTCACAGCTCTTCCAACTCTAGCATCACTACATACTTTTCCCTATACCCCTGTACTATTCCCTCGCATACTCATCATAACCCGATAATTCTTGCACAGCTGTCGCAACAAATGTCTAAAGACGGCCTCGGAAACTCGTCTTCTAAGAACTGTTGTAACTTTTGCCGATGATAAATCCCACCTGTCGTTCAAGCCTGCAACCAATCTCGAGTACTTATCTAGAGAGAAAGAGATACATGAAATATATTGTACGTAGTTTCACACAGAAAGTTTACACGATAGGAAGGTATACATACGTTTGGAATCGTAAAAATACTCGGGGGACGATTTAAGTCACCATAAAGTCTATTTTTATAGAGATATTACCGGGAGAAAATGACGGAAATGTAGATAAGAGAATGATAATAAGCTTAGAATTATCATGTCAAATTTTAGTGTGTTTAAGAATTAATGATATTTAAGGTTGATAATATACATGATGTCTCTGGATGGTACCAAAGTTGAGGTTTTCTCATCCCTTCGACGAGTGTTCTCGTCAAGGGGCTGCCATCATCTACCCTCGGGTTACCAAACTTGAAGATCCTCGACAAGGCACACGTCCGGAGCACTCTAACTGTTTAACGAGACAGTTCGTCAGACTTGATCTACGTTTAGATATTTTTCTCATCAGCGACTACGTCAAAGTAAAAAGCTAGAGTCAAAAAAAAGATTGGCTTATGCGGAACTAAATGAGAGTACCATATTTTTCTTGAAATTTGTCGCAGCTATCTGTCCAAAGGGATCTACCCTCGTTGTATATATAATTTTCAAACATTCCCTTGTCGCTTCTCTTGCTCTTCACTTATAAACCACCACGATAGTGGCCATACTGCCCCCATGAAAACTTGTATAAACATTATGTCTTTATGCGTTTACTGCTCTACTTGGCAACGATAAACCGTACGAGTGAGTAAATAGGAGTCACTTGCATACGTTAACACACCACCAATTCCCAAATTCTGCCCATGGGATTGAGTAATCCCGGATTTGCGAATCTCGAGAAGGGAAATGTCCTTTACACCCTTCATTCTCTCCCACATCTCCAACATCTTCAACTTAAGTTGCTTCACCTTTTCCCCTTTCTTTCCCACCTACTTTCAGGAGCTTTCCCGTGCTCGCGTAAAACGTATAGCTCAACACCGATTTAGGGGTGGATTTTAGCCGAAAATCGATCTCTATAGTTAGCTGTCACTTGGCGTATAACTCTCGGGGGATTGTATGAGACTTGGGAAATTCGCCCAAAAGCCGATTTACACTTTTCTTATAAGATTCTTTTTGCAATCAGTCTTTCATTAAATCAGCAATAAAAAAAAGTAAATATCTGGTCTAATATTTTTTTTATCTATCAGATAATTAACTTGTTGTTATGATTAAAGTAAAGTATTATTAAAAATAATGTTTAAAAATAAATGAACAAATATATTTGTAAAGAAAATTTAGATAAACACTAAGTAGCTTGTAGAGTAAAAATGATTTTAATTAAAAATAAAAATATTTAATCAGCTTAAAGTAATTTTTACTTTAGCTTGAGTAGTCGCTGTTAGCATCTCCATCTCCATTTACTCACAATTTAAAAGCCATTTTTGTCTCAACATTTTTCTAATACCCAAATAATAATAAATATGATGATAAAAAATTTTTTTAGAAAGTAAATAAATATTTTTATCTATTTTTTTACAAGATTAAAAAATTGTATGTATTAAAAAAAATGCATAAGTTGTGAAAAAAAATGTGAAATGACAGTGGAAGAAAAGTCTGAGAATTTTTAGAACGTGATCAGAAAAAAAAAGTCATTCAACTTCATAGGATTCGCAAGAGAATCTTTATTACTTGGTGTACAAAACTGTTCATCATTTCTCGACACTTATTGACTCTTAGGCTTGAATTGAAAAGTAGGCTGCCAGTAGCATTTAGCTTCATTTATAACTTGCGCCAGCCATAATTTTAACGTACCTGCACGTGAGTTCTCTCTCCCCTTCACCAGTAATAGTGGTAGTAGAAAAAGAGGGGTGTGCAAATGAAAAATCGTTCGAAATTTTGAACGTGCGTTCCTCTGGTACGTCGTCAACTTGACTCAATAAAGGGGTGATTCGACCCTTGTAAAAGCGAGAAATATTTCAAAAATGTTTGGATAATTTATTTTCGACGAAAACGTAAAAAACAATGCCGAATATGAACACAGTGAAAATCAAATTCAGTTATATGAACATCGCTAACATTTGTATGCATTCAAATGGTATGTTGTGTTACGCCGAAGCACGTGGGGAATCTACAGTGCAGAATAGGAGAGTTTGGTGTTTCGAACCATGTGCATGAGGATTAAGCTCGATTCGTGACAAAGGGAAAGCCAAAGTCACGAGTTTCTCGCGAACGAGAGAATACTCGTTGCTGGTGGATTATCTCAGGCCTCCACGGAGTCTCGTAAATTGTCTCTGTGCAGACTAAACAAGTACCTATGTGTACACCGCGGGGCTTAATGATAATTTCTCATCGAGCAGTAGCAGTATCCAACCACCAGAAGCTCTGCACAGCAAATCCGTGAATTAAAGGATAACTCGGAAGTATTTTGCTGCAGAAAGTCTCAGAAAATACTCCAACTTTTCATTTTAAACTTTCTAATACTAAGTAAATATGTTCTTTTATTTTAACCATTTGCATAATCTTGATCATTTTCAGAATGATTCAGCAAAATCTTCAAATGGTTTGGGGAAGAAAAAAAGGTTGAAATATATTTTAAAAGTAATGATAAGTATTGACATCTTTGGAGAAAAATAATAACATCTTGAAGATGATTTGAAGTGTCTTCAGTTAAAAAGTTGAAGTCTTTCATCATTGGAAAGTTTTTCAACTTATTTCTTCTTAGCAATCAGCTTTAAATATTTTTCATTCATTACATATTTCAACAGGTATTACTTTTTCTTTCGATTTTTTAGCTTTACTTGAATTTCATAAAATTTTATTCTTAGCTGATAAATTTTCAATTCAATTTATTTTTATGAACTTGCAGTGTTATCGGTTTTTTCTTGTAATGTTTAGTCGTTATATTCTTGTAATAAAAATATTTCTTCTTTTTATACATAGAGAACAGATTTAATTAACAAAGTGTACTTTCTTAGAAGTTTTATAATTTTCTAAAGTTTTAGGAAACTCTACATGTAAAAGTATGAAACAAAATCAGACTTTTATCAGCAACATAATCAGCAAGAAACATTACAAAGAGCTGTTTGAGAACAAGAGAAAAATTAAAATTTCAATTTGTTCGTAAATTGTAGTGGACATTTTCAAAGATAGAAACATATTTTTAAGATTTGTCATGATATTAAAACTGATAGATGTTACAGTATGTATTTTCTCGACCATGATTGATTAACTTTACCGAAGAGAAATTGAGAATAATACATTATATATAGAGAAAATAAATTTAAAATTGAAGAGAAAATTCCTATTTTTATTCCAATGCATTCAAAATGATTTAATCTAGATATTTGAAATATAATAAAAGCTTTTGTTATTTAAATTTTTATTTCAACAGAAAAATAATACAATTGTTATTTCTGCAAGGCTTTCTTTTAAAGCAGTCAGCTTATTATCTGACCCAAGTGATTTGAAAATTAAATTTTCCAATGGATCTATTTATGTCAGTGTTCAATTCGTTGACCTTTCATAATTCTCTGGAAGACTCTAAAAATTCTCTAATTAAGCAAAATATTTTTGATGTGTAATTAATCATGGAATGGACGAAACAAAAGAAACTTGACAACATTTTAATTCGCTAGTTGAAATGATAAATTAACTGAGTATGACGAAGCTGAACGGAAACGTGAATATGAAAAATGTAGGACGTTTATTCACTCAGAAGTGAGTGTATTAAAAATGTATGTGATGTTCCATCGTAGTGATGGGCAAGTAGGGTCAGTGATAGCGAGAAGTATTCGAAATCAGGGATACTTTACTGAATGTGATGACATCGAAGAGAGACCGGAGGGGATTGGAATGGATTTAAGTAGCCTGAAGCAAACTTTTATGATGTCTAGTCTGGCAACGGTGTGTTCCATCTATAAGATGCTTAGTCAAAGTATCTAGAAAATTCAATGAACGTCATGATGTTTCCTGGCAATTCAGTTATCATCATTTTTGTAAGAGAAAAAGTAAAGGTACGTCGTCTTGGACAGTTAAAATTGAATTACTCGTTGAATAAAAAATTCAAGAGAAAAATGAATTTTGTATCGATCTACAGACTTCAGAACGACGTCTTGTCGATAGTCAGAAAAAGTTTGGACATTTTGTAGAACTCAAGAGCCTTTCATTCTTCAAGTTTTCAAAGAGTAGCCCGAAGAGGTAGATTGTCAGACGCAGAAACATTTTCTAAATCTCTATAGTCCAGTGGTTGCGACGTCGCTCCACCAAGATTCTTTTTGCCTCTCACTGCAGTATTGTCAGACATTCAATAAGATGTACGAAGTGTATTATCCAATGGTATCTCGGTGTTTTCCTTTTAGCAAAGATAAATACTATCGCTGCCAACAAACGAGAATTTATTTTTGTTACAATAACCAATATTAAGAGTAAATTTGTAACACTTTTGAGCTTTCAATGATTCAGATACTTGCAATATGTATTTGGTAAAGAGGATTTCCATGTTCTAGACATGGGTTATGCATATTACAGCAACGTGTCCATCATTTAGTCCTTTGAATCCGATCCTCCCGAGATCTGACGGTCTACGCTATTCGCGTCTCGTCCAAGCAATAGTCTCCATTAGCACGATCAGCTGGATTTCTCGACTGTAGTTTGACTGACGTCGCAGTCGAGAAATTGAATTATTGTCTTTTCTATCAGATAATCTAATAAAAGATATATCGAGATTATTGGTTTACCAAATAAATTGGGTACAGTAGTTGGACTATTTTAATTGCTTGGAAACAATTAATGGTATTGCAATTAAGTGTACATAAAAATGACCAATAGAGAAAATAAATCTGCTGGAAACTATTTTAAATTTAGATCATTGGTTCAAGCTTTTAAAATATTCAGTATTCGTTACATGAAGCTGGAACTCTTGACTCTACAATTTGCTTCTATTCAAAGTCTCGTTTTGTGAACATTTGATGTACTTAAAATATATCCAAAACATAACAGTCAGGTCAATGATCTTTGTCTTCATTAAATTCATTATCTTTATCTTTGTTCTATTGATTATTCATTACAATAGCTAGAAATGTTCACTAAAATAAGCTACTATTTCAATCTTCATATATATTATTTCACTGGTGAGTAAGATTCAACTAATCCTACTTAATTTAATAGAAGTAGACAATACCTCAACAGTAATGGAACTAGAAGTAATCTAATAGTACAGTGCATTGATGTTACAATCCATCATCATAAGTGCAGCAAATAAAATTTTTATTCCTAGTATTTTTACCAATTTAATTGAATTGACTTTAGAATTTATGCTTTCGGAAACAATTCATTAGTTTAAGTCCATTTGAATAACTTAAAGTTAAGTTTTTTTTATATAATTAAATTTCGTAATAATTTATTTATTTATTGATAAATAGTCAGGTCATTGACTATAATTTGTCTTTTAACTAGGAATGCAGTTGTTGATATTGAAGGAGAATTATTATTTGAATTGAGTTCAGTAATTGAACTAAATTTAATTCAATTGATTCAATTACTGTCGAATGTGTGAAAAGAGTTATTTGGTGTAGAAGAATTTAGAAATCAATAAAGTAATCAATCATTTTATATAAACATATTTTAGTTAGACTATAATTAAATCAAAAAGTTGGGAAGAACTGATGTATTGTTGGAGTTGAAGGAAATTTTAAAGTGGATAAGAGGATGAAATGAAGTGATTATTATATTATAGTATCCAAACATGTCAGAAATGCCCAACACCACTGATCTGACTTTATCAGCTTGTCCATAAACACAACAAAGCTGTAGACTATTAGTATTAAGCTCGTGAAGAATCATATCTTCTAATTATTTTTATTAAATTATTTTTATTTTCTTCAAAAAAAAAAGTAAAAATAGGCAAAGTTTGTTATTGATTTATTTAGTTTCTAAAACTACGACAGAGGAAAACTAGAAATAAAATAACAGAGATACATTGAAGTGTCACATTTGGACGAAATCGTAAATATAAAAAGTTTTAAAAAAATTTTTGTTATTTATATTAAGTAAATTAAAATTTATTTATACCTAAATATTTATATATATATATATAAATTTTATAAAAAAAATTAATATTTTCGTTATGTAATAAAAAAAAGTTTACTGAAGTCATTTAGTGTATTTATTTAGTTTATTTTATTTTAAATCAATGCAAAAGTAATGGATGCAAACTACGTTTTGATAAAATAGGTTGAAAATAGTACAAATTAATCAATAAATGATGATAATAATTGATCATGAGCATTAATAAAAGATAACAAATTATTTGATGTCAAAACTTATTTTATATAATTTTATTTATTTAATTTTATTATTTCATTTGCATATTTTTTGAAAAAAAAAAGAAAATTATTCCTTTTAAAAATTCTAAAAAAATATACAGATGCTTCCTCAGTGTATTTGAAGATTTACTTAAACATCCGGAGAAAACAAAATCCTTTAAAAAAAATTAAAAAAAAAAAGAAAAAGTTTTTTTTTCATGCTGAAGCTACCTTTATCCCAGTATACAAATCAACTAAAAATTTACATTTTACTTTTCATACTCATTAAAATAATAAATCTACCATAACATCAGTTATGCAAATTCTAGTGCACTCAATGTCTTATATTCACAGAACTGCATATAAATGGACAACATAAAATTCCACTATTACTCATCCAAATTTATAAATATTAGTGAAAACTTAATGCAGTTAATCATCAAGAATATCCCCGAAAAATATCACTCTCCAAACTTTCGTTCTAAAATACCTATGAAATGATTAAACCATCATCATCATCTAGAATAATGAGTGTCAAGAGACGATTTAATTATAAACGAGTTTCGTAATGTTGAGGGAATCAATAATATAATCCATTTATATCCCAATATCAAAAACCAGTACACTGTAACGTGAGATATACCATTAAAATTAAACATCAAATTACATAATGAAGCTAAAATTATATGAATAACTAACCATCATAAATAAATGAATAATTGGCAAGTTAAAAAATACCTAAAACTCCTACTTTTATCTGAAACATTATCTTTTCACTTTTAATCATTCAAACGAAATTAAAAGTTTCCATTTCCTGTCTACAATTGGGTGTTAAATATTTTTTAGCATCATAAATAATAAAAGTTTAAAGATTTACTTGCAAACTATGTTACAGAAAGTTTGAAAAATACTTAAATTAAGTTCTTACACTTGAAAAGTTGGCTAAACAAATTTCACATTGGATATACTAAAGAGAATGTATTGATGTTAAATCGAGTAAACTATTTGGGGACACGTATAAGTCTGATAGAAGCAGAAAAGAAGAATACATGGGGCTGAAAAAGTTGAACATCAATGCAGTCACTATAAAAACAGAGGCTAAGTGTTTCGATATTTATCGATTGGCACTTTGGGGTATTCTTTCGGATGGAATGGGATGTCGCGACGGGTTATGTTTTTTTGGCTGTAAGCCAACGAAAGCATCCAGTTAGATAGCTCAATGGAGTGCAGTGGCAATTCAATTTTACCACTTAATCGTCGAAAATATTGCTCCTGCTCTATGCCTGACTTATCTCGATAGACAGGTACCAATTCTTTTCGTTTTGGCGTATTTCCAATGTCGCAAATTTAAAAATTACTAAACATGCCACATCAATTCGAAGTTTCTCCACATACAGTGCATCCAAAAATGACACTGACAAATGTTCCCGACACTTTTGCTATTTTTAATCTGAAATAATAAAGAATAACTGAAATCACTGTCTATCAATCATTGAAAATTCACTGACTGCTACATAGTTTATTCATTTGGGTCATCTTTGCTTAAGCGCGATCGATAGTTTGAAACTCGTCACTAAGACATTAATTATGTGGCTACAACAGAACAGCCCGAATCAATTCTCCATGCTATGAAGTCGTCTCTAAATGCCCTCCAACAGCATGGTTAGTTCGATCAAAGATACCAGATTGAAATGATTATCTCCATCCTGTGGTTGAGTCAATGGAGCATCTAATCAATGAATATGCCTAGACAAAACATCAAAGACATCATATTCTATTTATTCTGATGATTTAAGGGCTCGTTAACCAGATTGGTTTAATGAAGCTGAATATCAAAATGAACTGTTGCACTTCTGATTGTAGTACAAATTTTTTATTCCTTCTTCAACTTTATTCATGTATTTATTTTATTGCGTTATTATATGTCCAATAAAATCCTTCCAGCTAGCTTTCTGAATGCTACTCTTGTTTATTTTTATTAAATGGTTCAAGAAAAGAACAAATGATTTTGAATTAAAGAATTTTTAATTTATTGAGAACTTCAATTTAAAAAGGAAGTCTAAATGGATAACTTCGATTTGGATGAGATATTCAAGTTGTAGAGCTCAAGTTAAATTCGATTTATTGAAGTTTATATTCAAAATCAATGCAGCACATGAATTACGATGGATATTTTATTTTTTTAGATCTTAGATTATTCATAGCTTTTTATTTTTTCCAGGTTTATGACTTATTCAATTTCAAAAGATGAATTATAAAAAAGGTTTAATAGAAGAGATTGAGCTTCTTGAAGAGTTTGATTAAAGATTAGTTCTCCTAGAACAATGAATTTTTTATTATTCCAATTGCATTTTACGATTTTAATATTCAAATGAATGACTAGTAAATATTGACTTCATTTAGTTTGATGACATTTATTTATTCAATAGTCTCAAGATGTAGAAAACTTATCTCACTTTTTCTTCGTTATATTTTAAAATAATGAAAGCTAATAAAATTTAAAAATGTTCAAATGATTCAGATGTTTATTGAATAATCATTATTTTATTGATTAAAAAATTAATGAGAGATAAGTAATTGAAGTAATGGTTTGAAAAAATCATCTATTAAATAATTTAACAGCAAGACACAATGTTAAGAAAAAGGTTATTATATTCTTTTGATGATTGCATAACAAATGATGAGTTTGAGTTGCAAATGTAAATTGAAATATTATTATTAGGATTCAAGACACTTGTGTAATTCAGAGATTCAATTTTATCAGCCAAAGTGTACCATATAAAGTATAAAACATTATCCAATTTTCTTAATTCGCATAAAGAGAAATTGTATTACCCATACTGAAATATGTTTACTGTAGCAAATTGTATTCTGTAGCAAAGTTACTTTCCTCTATTGCAACCTACACAAGCCATCAAATAAAATATACCTCTATTGATTCAGATAATGTAAAATATAATTTAAGTGGAATAATTATGTAAATTGATACATACAACAAAATGTATATCAATATAATCGGCGACAATAACTTTTCTGCTTACAAAAGATATTGCGTAAAATATGTTTATCGAAATGGCCATTTTCCAATGAATTCGTCGTTAAGTGATGAGACCAGTTTGGACCATAAAATGTGAGATCAGATAAGAGCAAAAAAGATGGCAAAGAAATTTTATAGGGGTTTATCAATGACATATTCACTGAGTCAGTATATTTAGCAAGGGGTAGAAGAGTTCTTGGATAAAACAAATGTATTATTCTAAGAGAAGCATTATGTCATGAAGCACGCGACTAGTATATGCGTAAATACTCTTTTTACTTTTGCTTTTATCTGTTAAAAAAATGGTTTGTTTGTTATTTGTTGGATAGCTGGGAAGCTTTAGCTTGACGAAACACGCAAGACAATACGTATACGCAGAGGCATATTGACCAAACGAACTACTGTGATTTGTTCATTTATAACTCTCTTTTACTGCTTTCCTACGCGCTCTTTTTTTTGCTGTTATCAAATTCAAACTCTACATGTGATAAACACGCAGATTTGTGAAAATCAAGGGAACATAAAATAAAAATACAACCGGAATAAAATAAAGCTCAATTTGTTAAGTGCATTTGCTCATTTGTCTGCCACTCAACAGCCATTTCTCTACACCTATCATGGTGTACATGAAGAAAGTTATGTGATACTTTTTATTGAAATATTTTAAGCAAATTGGTTAGTTTTTTGCCGTTTTAAAATATAATGAGATCTTGATAAAAAACTACTAGTAATATAGTAAAGAAAAATTCTGTGCAGAAAAGAAATTGGAGATTAATAAAGAATTTGTCTCTTTAATGTGAATAGATTAAAATATTTTTGGCAAAATAATTATTCAATCAGAAATAATTGATGAATTCATTTGACTAGTATCTACTCTCTAGAAATGAAACAGTGAAAATAATGAAATACACTGCAAAATTAGTCAATATTCAGTGAGAGTGTAAAAAAATGTTGATCCACTGTTAATTAATTTTTTTATTAGCAATAATGACAATTGAATAAAAGTTTCAGCAAAAAAATGATTTTTTTCTTCGGTGGACACAGTGAATCATCAAATTACTTCTCTTCTGAGTTGATCCATTGTGTCTGTTGAGAAACAAGTGATTCACTCTTGGCATTTTGACCCTCGCTAATCTCAACTGTGGTTCTTCATAAATAATAAAATGAAACTAAATCATTTTTCAACTATTCATTTATACCCAGTCTAATCAAATGTCTTGAATAATAAATTAGAACAGTTAGTAGCTGCAAAAAAAAAAAAAAAAATTGCCAGACGTGAAATGGGACTATATTCCTACTACTTTGTAATAGATTAAAAGAGCAGACAGGAAGATCCTCTAATCTATAAAGACTTTGAAATTCTGTCTAGCTTGTTAACAAGATAAATATCTACCTTAATGTTAACAAAACCATGGAAATTCTAGGCACATAAGATTTATTAAAAAATTTATATTTGTTCATAAAAATGAATGATACTTTTCAAAAAAAAGTTGTCTATTTTTTGTTTGTTTAAAATATTCATCTCTTTAGACTTCCATCGATCAAGACATTTTTATTATAAAATTTCCTTCATGTACATCAGAAAGGAGCAAGTAGGTATCTTCAACATCAGAAGCATCAAAAATAAATAATTTCAGCGATATCGATAACTTTATGGGCGAGACATGGCACATACATTATGTGGCATAGTGTCTAGAATGCGTAACGACTTGATCAATTTTTCTTGAAAGTTCAGACGCCAGTGTAGGTAATTTACGATCATAAAAATTGAATTTTTTTCTTTTATCTTTACGCAAGTGACTATTATTTTACACTAGAGTTATACAGGTATGGAATATATGATTATTGTTAATTATACGCAATAAGATACAGCTGGCAGTGTGGCGGAGTCGATAAGAATTGAATAACCAAACGCCATTGGAGATAAATCGATTACATTATCTGAGTAATAAAGCGTATGTGAAATATATGCACGCTCTTGCTCTGTATCTCACACAAGTCGGTCTCGTTAACGACTACATTATTACGTTTTCACGTTCAACAAACTTGTGCATAAACAGATATGAATCATGGAATATAAAAAATAAATGAAGTAAATGCTGGTGTATTTTTGTAGTAGTTGAAATAAATTTTTTGCTTTTATTTTTGAGGTGTAATCTCGTTTATTTTATTTCCTCTCTTCTTCTACAATCGTGTTGTCGCTACAGGATAACTCGTATCATGACAGAATATCCACCGGACGCGTTGGAAAACAATGGTATGGAATGCTTATGTCGAATTCGTGAGTTTCCTCTCACTAACATGGGTATTTCGCGTTTCAATTAATTTTCACAAAGCCGGAAAGCTCACCAGCGTCGGCGAATACGAATTTCAATGAAATCTACTCGGTAATTCTAATGTTTGAAATTCTCCAGGTATCTGGACAAGATATCTAGCAAGAACAGATTGTGTATAAATTTTCTCAGTTATTTAGAAAACAATTTAGTGAGTAAAAAAAAAAGATGATAAATGCAAGGTGTTGATGCACTAATTGTTATTGGAAATCGTATTAAATTGCAACTAACGCATTATGTTTCAAAGCTAATGAATCTCTCTGTAATATGAAGAACAAAGAAATTGGAAAAATACATGAGCTTTTTTTTACTTGCCACCATTTTGGGAAAAAAATTGCAAGATATTGTTCTAATGGAGTTCCAACGTGAAAGAACTCAAAAATTTTTCAACTCAAAAATAATAATAATTCTTTTATTATTATTATTATTAAGCGTTCAACTTCTTTCGAAGAGAAGTTATTTAGCCATACATCAGAATATACATTAGTTAAAATTAGAAAAGAATTTACAGGACCACATAAATAAGATACATTAATATTATATTGTAAAATAAGATTAAAGAAAAGTCACGAAATATAGAATACCTTCATTTCTCAATTTGTGATTTTGTTTTTTTTTTGTTAGATTTTAATTTGATAACTAATATATTTGATTAAAGACTCTTGATTACTACATATAAATGTATGACTGATTAGTATAAACATTAAACTGATTTAATTGATATGAAGTTCCTTTTTAATATCCCAAGAAAAAATGGTATTCCATATTTGGTGACTTTCCTCTAAATAATAACTCCAACAGAATTATAAAATAATTAAAACGTTTATTAAATGCAATAGAAAATCTACAATGACAGGGAAAACGTCCGATCAGCTTAAGTTTCAATCAAAAACTAGAGATAAACAAAGTCTCCCCCCGTTTCTATAAACAAACAAATCATCAAGCAATCGTCGTCAACTAATAAACTGTCGTTAGTCAATTAATAGATAGATGGAAACATTCACATATTTTACAATATTATAGAACTAAACCTATTGAGTGTTCAAGTATTTACAAGTAGATTTAACACATAAAACAATTTCGCCATCTCTCCATATTAGAGGAGAGTAACTAAATATGGGCTAGTGCTTTAATATGGGCTAGTAACAATTCTTGAAAACAATAACAATAACAATACTCAATTTAATAATATATTATAATATTAAGAACATAAGATTGTTACTTAGCTCTTTAAAAATGTATGTGTGATTATTTTGACGTCAATAAATGGTTAATTTTTTAATAGTTTTTTTATTTTTGAGGCAAAAACAAAATGGTAGGCCATATTTGGTTACTTTCCTCTACTTAGATTGCAATTCCTATTTTTTCGAAGAATTTACAAATTAGAATACATTCTGGGCTAAGAAATATTTTGAGAAGCGTTGCTAATTATTATTTTTAATAAAGAAAATTGAAATTTAAATATAAAGACTGTAATATAAAGTTTAATAACAGATATCTAAAAGGATAATAATAATAACTTTTCATATGTTAATAAGTGAATACATTCGAAAAATTATTTTTTGAAGCTGCAAGTGTTGTTTCATGGTTTGTGCTGATGAAAACCACGATTAAGTGTAATGAAGATCACTTGAAAATTTAAAGCAACAGCAAATTTGAGTTTAAAGTGATTAAAAAAGTTATCAAATATAATGTTATCCAATTTTATAAAAATAATTTTTCAGTTCTATGATGTTTTCATGTCGACTATTGCAATGGCACCTGCTGTTACAATTGATCTTTCTCTCCCCTATTTGAATCTATCAAGTCAACGTTTAATACAAATAAATTTATCTTCAAATAAATTTTAATAATATTCGTAGGTTTGTACGAAACGGATTGAATAAATAAAACCCTTGAATTTATTTATTTAAGGTACATACAACAGTAGAAAAAAATCCTGTATTAGAAAAAAAACATTTTTCATTACTTTTTATTGCTTTCGTTTATAAATGAATGGTTCGATTTGTATTGATTCAAATTTTGATGAAATAAAGATTTAGAAAATCGTTTTTTTTGATAATTAATAATAATAAAAAAAAATCATATCAATACACTAACAGATGAATGTACTTGAATTTGATAAATATATTTACTGAAAATTATTCTCAATATTTATTAGAATATAAATATGCACTGAGTCAAAAATTTACTTCATACAAAAAAAATTTCATTCGACCATTAACATATTTCTTCAAAATTATAAATATTTAAATAAAATAATTTAATGAATAAAATGTAATTTGTTTTCAAATTTTTCGTACCTCTTAAACTAAATCAGTGAAAACTATTGCGAATTAGGGAATATTCACTAATTGCCAGTGCCAAGCTTATCACTGAATAAATCAATCATTAGATTGGCATTGAATATCAGTGAATATTTACTGATTCGCAGTAGTTTTCCCTGATTCAATTTAAAAGAGTAACAACTGACAAAATGTGTTTTTGATAAAAATATTATTGAATCGAATAAAATATTATTTTGAGAATACTCTAAGTTTCTTTTATTAATTAAATAAAAAATTCTTTCATTTAACGAAAATTGTTTCAGTGTATTATTTATTAATAATTAATAATTTTTCTTTTGCAAGAAGATTGAACGATCTTTAGGCTATTTTAACTAAATATTATATTCATTACTTAACAATAATAATAGGTTTCATGAGAAACGGAATTATTTAATTATTAACAAATTATTTATTTAAATAAGATAAATTTGCTTGAATAAAATGTTTATTATTTGTTATAAATATTCATTGAGTTAATGTAAATAAATCAGATAAAAAAGTCAAAAAAATATAGAGTATTATAAAGCTCAACTTTTAGAGGATTATTTCGATTAAAAAATTAAAAGTTTAATATATATTACAGGGACATTTCCACACGGTTTCGTGCAGCAACATTCCAATGTCTGTTGACTGCGAGGCATCTCGAGGATTAGCGAGCCGTCAGAGCGTCAGTCAGTGTAGTGATTTTGAGCTAGAGACAGCGGAATGGAAACGGTGGTAGCCACAAAATAACAAAGCCGGTTCGAGCTTTGTAGTAGTAGGCTACAATGGCTCGCCGCCTTTCCCGTCTGGCTTTTCAAATTAAACATGTAGTTTAACGACGCTTGTATCATCCTTTTCTATCTTTCCAATGTCCATTTGTGTGAGATACTACATACTACCTACCAAAAGATCCACTATTCTGAAGGATTCCAACACCGAGGTAATTAATAATACGTTTTATTCACTTCCAACCTTGCACCAATGAAACTTAAAAAATCTTCAACATTAGAATTGAGGTTGAAGTGGATAAAAAAGCTCTAGAGAACTCACAAATTATTCAGATGAATTATTGCTGACAATATTGTTATTAGAATTATTCATCTGATTCAGGTGAAAAAAAACGATGGTTATAGTCGTCATGATTAATTCATAAATTGAGAAAATAATTGAGAAAAATTCCCTCTCTATTTCTTCTATCGTCAATAATATCATTCTTACACCTCACATTTGAGTGAAAATCTATTAAATCGTCGTGAGAAATTTTTTTCGTCAATTTTTTGTCCTTTGCCAATTTATTTCAAGCGATAACACCATTTTAACCTTAAAAATTGAGTTGGCGAAAATTATTAAACGCCTGGAAAATGAAAACTTCAGCTCAGAATATTGCCAAATATTTTCTTCAACACTCTGTTGCATACTTTATACCATTCCAGTCTAAAAAAATTGCTAACTCAAATACACTCTCAGTCAAATATAAAAGTTACTCCATTTCTAGTTTATAAATTTAATTTAAAAAAATTTGTAATCTCACTACAGTACTGATTATTAAATTACAGTAAAAATACGATTCTTACAAGAGAAATAGAAATATACCAAGTGTATTGCATTTAAATGAATTTTCCAATCAATTTAATCACACTAGTTCTATCATAAGAAATAAAAAAAATCGTTGTTTCATTTAAAATAAATCTTTCCTTTTGTCCAGACAATTTTATGTCTCATTAAATAGAACAAATCCTCGAGTAATTAAAATGATATTAGACAACAGTACAAGACAACTTGAAATTCCCAGTTGCCAATTAGGATTTACTTAAAAGAAGTATTAAAACAACTGAAGACGAAATGAAGGAGATTGTTAGTATGCAACAGTTGCATTATTATTGGCATTTGTTATAATACCATTGGAAGTCAAGTCTCGTGGGTATCGTTTAGGAATATTACCCCAAAAGGGTTGGCTTCTAAGAACAGCACCTGAGGGTACAACTATATAACCCATAGTAGTGTAGTCTTCTACCATTTCGTGATCTTTATAGCTCTTTGCCAACTTGTGTCTTCCTTTTGTACAATATGTTTTGTGATGTTTAGTGTAGAAAATGGCTACTATACTTGAAATGGTATACTTTTATATATTGCTAGTTGGTGAACAAGCTGTTAATTTTTTAACAAATCATCTCGCTTTCGTCTGTTACTTTTTCATCTAGATATTTTATGACAGCCAGACTCATCTCACGCTACATTTCATCTATGAACAGAATATCAGAGAAATAGCCAGCGGCTACTCTCTCAGTTCCATTCCGCCTGGTGAATTTAAAGTACAATTAAGCTCACGGTAGTTAAAAATTCACCAGACCAGTCTCATAATACGCTTGTGAGGCCTGTTACCTACCACTGTAGCATAGGAGTTCAGTTATACTTTACTCCATGCATATACTATATCCAATAGAATACTCTATGAAAGAGCAACGAGGGTTCGTCTGCCAATGACAAATTTTCCCCTAAAATTACGAGGATACTCTTTGATGAGATTTCAAGTATTACATGTTGACCAATCATCCTGAATATTTTAGGCCTCACTGCTTATCAAATATTCACGACATTCATTTTATTTTTTAAATATTTTTATGAGTAATTCGCTAAAAGTATAGATTTAACTTTTTTTTTGCTTTGAAGATTTTTTAATATCTTCTTTGTGGACTTGGGAGAGAATTTAATCGATTATTGTATTATTATTGGAGGTTTTAAAATATTTAGAGTTAGCTATTTTATACAAAATATCGCTGTACAGTAGTTTTTTTTAATTTTCTTTCAGTTTATATTGATTGGCATTTTTAATTAAGCTTTTTTAAATTAAATATTACGGTACATATTTAATTAATATTTAAAAATGAGCGCACGTTATTTGAAGAAACTTTAGATTAATTATTTTAAATAATCTTAAGTCACTTCTGATTTATTCAGTGGATAAAATTAATTATTTGAATAACTTTACTACTATTATTGTCTACTTTTTATCTTTGACTTGTTTAAAGTTGTCATGATCAGGGTATCCTAAAGCTCCGATCTACCTGGGGCCTGATCAGAAACTGTTATTCTGTAGCATCTGAATCCCTCAGGCTTGAGGGTGAGCCTGGGATGCAGTCAATTATTATTATTCTTGTTAAATATCATTATTTGATTCAAAAGTTAAACTTCAATTGGGTCTAAAATAATTCTTCACACATTTTTGTTATTTTTAAAATCTGCTAAAGTTGACTATTTTCCCTCTAGAGTAGAATTTCTGCGTAATTACTGTATTCAGAATAACTGTGTCAAAAGTTCTCTCGTAACAAAAGTTAAATACCTAGGTAGTTGACCCAATAAGACACTGTTCTCTCCTGACGGAAATCCTGTTTTCACATTGAAATAATTTTTCAATTGTCTTTTAAAAAATGATGAATTATAAAGAATAAAATTCTTCAACTACGAATAAATCAATTTTTGAAAGAAAAAAAATTTAGTCCAGAATAAATACAACTATAAAATTTTTATTTCTAACTGAAGTAGTAAATTTATCTCTTCCACTCTTGAGTGAATATAAAATCTAAACATGAAAGAAGAGTCAATTCAATTATACTCTTGATCTCTTATCAGAATGTTCTGACAAATACAACAGCTAGAAAAAGTAATCGATCGATAGCTCGATCATGCTACGATCTCTAGTATCAGTTAATAATGGCTTAGCTGTCTAGCAATAAAGTATGTATGCTGAGTACAAGTAAATATGATCAGTTGTCTATTATAAATAAAGAATGATTGAAGCTCTCCTATGCTAATAATAATCATCTTTATTGTGCTTCAAGCTCAAAAAAATTAAAAAGAAAAATGTTTATTTTAAAAATGAATTTAAATAAACAAAAATTAATTCCATTTAACTAATTCCTTTGATAATAAGTTTACGTTAAAATAAATTAATATAAAAAAATATTCATTTAATGAATTTAATAGTAATTTAATTAATCCAACTCAAAAATCAACAATTCGCAAAAAAGAACATCAATTATGATTAATAATTACACTGGCTGTATTCAATGTAAATATAGATTAAAAAAAATAAATATCCCTTTATTTATCTTAAAATTGTTGTGCTAATTTTGTCTGAAGATAAATAATGGGAAGGAAAGTCAAGTGAAAAAGAATATTGCACTAGACGCCAAGTCCCTTGTTTAACAAGACGTTTGATGGACGTGCTTATACTCTCGGGGATGAACAGTAAAACGAGGGTTGATGAAATTGCCAAGTGGGTCAGGTATTGTACCATCTCGAGAGATTTCTCATTTTTTTTTTCTAATTTTCCATTAATATTGCTTTCGCTTTAATTATTATGCTTTAGTGAGATACATCAAATTTTTTACATTCCTTTGCTCAGTAGATTGTATCTAGAGAAACTTTAATTATCGTATCAGTGCTCTGGAATTTTCAATAAAATTCTCAATACCATTTTTTTTTATCAATGTGTGTTATTAAAATTCACGTTATTTAACGATAAAAAAAAATTGTAGTCAGCTATCTTTAGAGGGATAAATTATAAGCCGTTCATAATTACAGTTGTAGTGATAACTACTTCTGACATTTATAAGATACATAATTTCCAGTTAATTATACACATTCAAATATTTTCACCACTGATCCTAGGGGGTTGCTTCGGACGCACGCTTAACCCTGTACACTCTCAGGGGATAAGAGTCGAGCGCCAGTCGCCTGAGGGGTTAGAGATTAAGTAATCGAAACACTTTTTAAAAGTTTTATAAAGCTCACACCCTCTACTGTTCCACCGTTAGAGTTTGAATGCCATTATTTCTAAAGGTTTAATTTTTTTTTGTCCAATTTATATTAAATTACTTTTCGTTTCAAATTAACTACATGCAAGTACATATGTTATTTATTGTTTAGATGCTGGAAAATATTTATTTTGTTATTAATCTCTTGTGCTGGTAACCAGATCTATTTTAACAACAGTTAAAAATATATATTTGCCAGAGATAATGATAACAGTAATTCATGGATGTCATTGGATATTTTTGAATTATGACGAGTTTATCTAATTTCTGTGGGATTATTAATTAGATCTATATTTAAAGGATTTTTTATGACATTTTTGAGGATTTGATGAGATAATTAAGGTTGAATTTGATTGTTTGAATTATAATGAAATTATTTTAACCTCGCTATTTAATCAGTAAGCTGAAGCAATGGAATTTTTAGAATTTATCAATTTAAAAGACAATTTACACTGCAAATCCGAAAAAACTTTAGTGTTTAATGATGAATCACTTAAAGTGTTTAATGATTAAACACCTAAGTGTTTAGAACGTTGACCACCATAAACAAACTATAGTTTTTTGGTAAACTTGGCAAGAAACGTTTAAAAGTTGTTTACGAAATTACCATAGTTCGTTTATGATGTTTAACATTGTAATCATTTTAAATGTTTAATTGCTAAACACTTGGATTCGCAGTGTATAAATAAGAAATAATGCTAAAAAGCTCTTCAGTTAGACATAATCTTTTTTTTTTTAATCTAATGTAAAACAGTACGATTAAATATTTATTAAAGATTTAAATATGTTTTCAAACAATGTCACTGTAAATTTAAATACACTCTTGTCACACATCTAAACGTGATAAATATGACGTCACCTATTTGATTATGATTGTAATGATTTTTTACACACTTAGAAACATATTAAAAGTGACTACAATGTTAATCAAATGGGTAATGTCATATTTAACACGTTTAAATGTGTAACAAGAATACACTTGAATTTGCAGTGAAGGAATTACAGAATATTTACATTGAAAAAATTGTTATACTCATGATTTTATAGTTATTTATCTAAAATGTACTTGACTGATTATCACTTTTAATATCTATCAAAATATGGAAAAAGAGCGAAACAATATTTAAAACCCATTAAAGTTATTGGAGTATAAGCTCTACTACTATTGAAAAAAGATTAAGTGCTCTTGCTTTTAATTCATATTCCATTTTTTTTAAAAACAAGTGAAACCGTGGTTGAAAAACTATCGCAAAAAATTCTCCATTAGTCTAATATTCCAATCTACCAATCATTATTACTATTGTTATATCTACCATCATGATCATCAATAGATAAGCATATTTCCATAGGAAAAAAATCGTATAAAAAAAGAAGAATCAAACTTTAGTAAACGAAATTCGAGATTGCTTATCTAATGTTTGAATGAGGGTAGATGTAAGCTCTATACTTGAACCCACACATAAATCGCCATTGGTCTAGACTTGAGAGAATAATCTTGCAATATGGAAAATCAGTGTAAGGATGATCATGAGATCCAGGGTAATAGTGGAGAAGAAGAGATAAATCCAAGTATACAACCAATATTTTCGATATAAGTCGACGTCTACTTATTTTTCGTTGCTACCAAGGTAAAATATTATGCCTGCACAACAGAAAATCGGATAAACGTCATTTCAGTCTCTTTCTTATTCCTTCAGCTTCTTATTATTAAACCACAGAACCTCGAGAAATAGTTTTATTCATCGATATTACGTGTATGTCAAGTCATCGATATGTTGTTGAACTAAAGTATCTTCTTAAACGTTATTGTAAAATGGAAATAAAAAAATTTTTAATATGTCAAGAAAGTTAAATAAAATTTATTATAATTGGTACTCTGAACGACATAAGACGTATTGAGTCATTGGAAGGTAATAGAATCGAATCATTTGAAGAATATTGATGGTGAAATGAGAGAAAATTTTACACTTCATGTATATGACCGAGTTGAATATTGTTGATATTGAATAGGAAATATTGATAAATTGTTATAAGTCTCGATTTTATTGGCACGTTAAATCGGAGTGAAAATAAAATCATTCAAAGCTTTGAATATGCAAGAGCTGCAGTGACAGCTAAAATTACTTTAAATCGATTATATTTGAAGTTTATTGTATCGTTATCGTTCCTCTACACTATTAGTTGAAGAAAATTATTCTCAATAGTATGAGTTTTCATCAACAAAAAAAATCTTCAATAATTTTTTCTTTCTATTAATTTAAAAGTAATAAAAATTATTAAAATTAACGAGCTTTTATAACATTAACAGCATTTTTTCTTCCATTTACAATATCACGAACAGTAATTAATATTAATTAATGTATTAAATATTATGACGTTGAGAGAAATTTCATGAAGAAAAAATTGTCTTCAAATTTTTAAACATTTATTGACAAAAGTTCGTTGCAATTTATTATAAATTCTGATATTTTAATTTTTTAGATACTAATAAAGAGAAAAGTTTTAAAAATAAACATTTTTAGAGTCTGAATTTTTATCATTTATATAAATTACACTTTGGGGATTATTTCATTCTAGTTTTTTTCAATTAACTTACACTGTTTTTATGAAAGAAGTATTTATTTATACAAAAGTTTTCAAATAAGAATAACCTAATTATAAAGGGACAATAATAATAATTATTAATTTAAATTTATTGTTCAATAAAGTATATTCATTAATTGAATATTATAACATTAAAAATATAATTGTTAAAAATGCCACTCTATAACGTAAATATTGATCCAATTCTACATTAATGACAATTCACCAGAAATAAAAAAGTAAATTTTTATCATATGAACAATGATAAAATATTTCAATTTTATCTTTCAACAATTCACTCGCATGAGATAGAAATACCATTTTAATTACTTTTACTCATGAAATTTTAATATTACCCAAACAACCCCAATAAAATAATCAATCAATAAAAAAATAGAAAGCTATTCTTCATTTCATGTTTATTTTTTAAAAATTTAAAATACTCTCCCAGTCATATTTGTTATAATAACCTCTGATTCATCAACAATGATTCGGCATCAAAAAAAAAGTATTCCATTTGCTAAATATCTCAGTCAAATGAGCAGCAAAGAATAAAAATTTAAGTAGTCATAAAAACTTTGCAAGAAATGAGAAGTCAAGGTCTTAACACAGATATATAGTTCGAATATGACTCGAGTGATTTTTTTTTCCTTTTTCAATGTAGATAATAAGCTAACTATGTCTGCTGTTAATAGTACCCACTTGAAGTTTAATCTACTTAATTAATAGTGCTCGTCTATTACCGTAGCTGGCCGTCTCATATTTTGCAACCCTCTCAGTTCGTGTACACCTTTTGGGTCGACTACCTGCAGCGAAACACGTGACCCCTGGGAGAAGCAAGAAATAGAGACTCTTGGTGATCGTACAGTATCAAGGAATTGCACCAGGAATATTTTTAATGCAGTTACCGGTTTATTATTCATGTGGGTGAGATAATCGATATTCAATTGAATAAAAAGGAAACTTGACGGTAATAAAAACTAGGAAATTTGATCGTATGGGCGGAATAAATTCTTTTATCCCTGTATGTTGTCCTAAGGGCTGTTTTCCTGTTGACGTTACTTGAGCGAATGACCAACGCATTTTAGTTGGACGTAACGATCGCTCGTAATCTCGATAAGCACTCCGAACTTTGAGTCTCACTTTTCTCGTACTATTTCCTTCTTTTACTCTCACCCTCGACAAATACTTTCGTCGATATATCTAGAAATCGGTTGACTCGGCCATTAATTTCGTTTTATCGCAGTGTGGGATTTGAATCGGCTAGTTGGTAATGCGTTTTAAATGTAAAACAGGCAAAGGCCCAAGGCGTACTTATTCACAACAACGATGGAAGCTTGAGAAGGACGCGATAAAATTCGATTCAAACTTTTCTTTAAGCAGCCCACGACACTTTCAATTGTTATTCTCTCGCACTTATTTAAAGCTTTTTGCCACTGTGCCACCAACTACTGAAAATAAATTCTTCTTGGACACGATATTGTGTTCTGAAGTAGTCCACCATCTAACTAGAGTATCTAATAAAACTTTGCTATCTTCCTTCATCTACAAACAAACACAAATGGCCTGCGGTGATCAACATAGCAAGTGGTCCTAGAGTGAATTAATTATGCAATGAATCAATGCAATATAGATAGTATTTGCTTATCAATCAATTAACTCTCTCAAACCAACAACATAATCATTAAACCTAAATGTAGTTGTTCATGTACATAAATGAGGAACCAATGGTTCCAATATAATACGTTTAGTTCGTGATGTCCAAGCTTCAATGATTGATTATATTTGCCCAGGGTTATGCCAAAGTTTTGTTTGTAATTAAGAGTTAGAAAAAGAATCACATGTCAATATGTTATTCTAGAATAACTAGAACAGCATTATGCTTACATATTGATACTGTTCAATACTAATAGATGTATTTGTTCCGAGTAATTAACTATAATTAATTACAAACATGTAATAGATTCATTTGGTGGATATAACAATATGTTTGATTCTGTACGGTATCAACTTGGAGTGCTTTCCAATTAAACTTGATAAACTTTCATCATGTGGCATGCTGACAATTTCTCCTAGAATTAAGATTTCTATGATAACACATTTCATTAGGATTAAATAATTTTTATTGGTTTCCTATCAGTTTCAATTAGAAATAAAAATTACTAGTATGATTAAAAAAGTTTTAGAATATAAAAATTCCATTTCCTACTTCTTAAAATAAATACTAATGATTAATATTGCTGAAAATATCAGTAAGAAAAAGGTCATTTTGTTTGTTTAATAAAAAAAATAACGGAAGATTTTTTTTTTTTTTTCCTAATGATCCTCTATTTTCCAGCAGCTTTTCTATCAAAAAGAATGACATGTACCATAAAACGATTATTATTTCCCAAACTGAAGATTAAACCCAATTAAAAAAGCAACAATTGTTGTAAATGTCGCCAAAAATTCCAATTAGTCACGCTATCTAATTAATATTTATAAAATCACACCATCGACTCACTTGTAAGTACTAAATCCACCTCACTCTATTCAATCATACCGTTTATTAACAGTGAATAAACTTTATCAACAATAAAAAGAATGAAATGACTCCCCTAGGAGCGTAGATCGAAATTTGGCCATATGAGAACTAAGGTAAAATAAAAGTAGCGAATTGAATAGATAGTGTATTATGAAGTACAAAAAATCTTTAAGTATTTGGTTTGGACATAACACTGCGGCATTAATCTCGTTTATCACGGTTTATTGCGAGACTGGAAGGAGAGCAGTAAATTGGTACCCAGCACTAAATACCGAAATACAGTTTCCATTGCAGGCCGACCTTCCCTGTGGCGTTACTCGTAAACTCTCCACTCCACCCCTTTTGTCCCAGGTCCCCGTTGGATCTGGCACGTTGTAGCCTCGGGGGTCGCTCGACGAATTGCGAAACGTTCCACCAGACGGACGTATATACACGAGGGTTGGAGGCTACACTGTTATTGCATTAACTCATCATTGTCATTTTTATCACGTGCCCACTTGAATCAACAGAAGCCACCCGCGGACAGTCGCGCGTTTTACAGGCGCCATATATATACATATTCCCACACCAGGACCAACTCTTAACGATCAAAATTCACGTACCCTAGCTGGTGCTCGTTTTCACACAGCTCTTGAGTCGATATACACCAGTAGACCGAGTGTCGTTGTTTTTATTTCATCCTACCCCTAGTCCACCTCGTTAATTACTTTAGTAATTATGCATTTCAAGTGTAATTTTATCCCAATACCAAGTGTTTTTATTACGAAGAATACAAGTTGTTGGTTTTACGCTCGAATTGCACCACTGCATATGTATAAGATTGTGCAGTCAGGTGGTAAGATACTCTTTTCGATTTGTCGATAGAGCTCGGAGAGTTACGACCGGTTCTACGCTCGTATTATGCATCCAACAGTAGAAAAGCACATGCCCGTGAACAGCGAGAGGTGGGTGAAAAGTCCTTGTATATTTTATCCCTTCTCTGAGACACTGAACCGTAGCACTCTTGTGTTTCTTGTTGTACCGGGGGGTCCAGTAATAAACTTCACCATCTGAGCATAGACAACTTCCAAAAGGACGTGCTGTAAAGCGTGAAATTCAAAGGGAATGTGAGATCCTGCCGTATGAATCTTTTAAAAGCTCCCTTCCTCTAATGTACATTGCATTAATAAAATACTCAAATGTGCCTAATATAGATCAATGTCAAGGTAATTCTCCTGACCACCTAAATTGTCTAGTCCGATAAATCTAATTTGCGTCGTTAGACAACACGAGTCATGTTGTCTAGAGATTAAAGCTTGCATTTTTTCATTTTAATATTATAATGTAAAAGTATGTCATAATTAGCAATTTAATGAAATAACAATTTTTTTTTTTTAATACAATATTTTAATAATTCATTTATTCATTACTTGACATCCAGAAGAATTAGATATTTATTAACAAGAGATCTGAATCATTAGACTCACTAGATAATTCGATAAACGACAGTTTGTTAGTTGACGACATTTGCTTGATGATTAGATTGTTTATAGCAACGAGGGGAGAATTTGTTTATCTCCAGTTTGTGACTGAGACTTGGACTAATTAGACGTCATTTTGTGATTCTGTATTTGAATCTGTCATTTTTAATAAACTTACTTTCTTACACTGCAAATCCAAGTGTTTAGCAATTAAACACTTAAAATATTTGCAATGTTAATCATCATAAACGAACTATGGTAATTTTATAGACGACTTTTAAACACTTCTTGCCGTTTACCAAAATACTACACTCAGAGAAATTTCTGGTTAACTCAACTATTTGAAATAGTTATTTTTTTTTATCAAAAAAAAAGTAGTACTACTACTAGTCCTACTATTATTTCTAGTACCAGCAACTACTCTGTAGTTATTTTAACTAGACAAACTAGTTAGTGTGACTTCTTTGGGATACTTAAAACAAAGTAGTAGCTGTAATTTTTTCTCAGTGTATAGTTTGTTTATGGTGGTCAACATTGTAAACACTTAGTTGTTTAATTATTAAATACTTTAAACGTTTTATTACTAAACACCTCAATTTTCCGGAATTTGCAGTGTGGAGAGGCGATTTTTAAGTTTACATTGAGCCTTGAATTTGGCAATTGCAAGTTATAAAAATATCATTCTAAAATTTCTACAAAATATTATTTTACAAAATAAATCCAAATGTTATTAAGCATTGGACTGATGTATATGTATACACTGTAAATTTTAGTGTCTTATTTTGAAACATTAAAATCGTTTTAATATGACGTCACCCATTTGATTAACATTATCTCGATTTTAAAACACTAAAAAACGTTTTAAAATCGACAAAAATTTACAGTGTACATATATAAATACGGAGAAAAATTTCTTAGGAAAATTCCTATGCTCGTCACTATAAAGCAAGTGCAAATGACGATGTAGTATACTTTGGACTGAAAAAATGGTCAATTGGTCACGACAATGGCGTTTTAAAATGATAGAAATTGGTTAATTAAACTCGTTTGTTCGTTTTGAGATGAGGGAATGAATTTACGCTGAATACGCCGGCTCAAGGAGCTAACGAATACCATCCGCGAATCACCAGGAACTACTGTTCCCACATCGGTTGAGCACAAATCCGTCGGTCACCATTACTAAGCATTGTATTTGCGGTTTCGGGGCGATTTGTACCCACACCAGCCATGCGTTAGGGACATTTATTAAAGTTGCAATAGGACTCTCGATTTTCCGGCTAATGTGAAAAGTTACATTGTCAAGAGTCAGACAAAATCACGTTTCGTTTAGTGGGGAAAAATAGATTGTTATTTTAAGAGAATCAATTTAATTTATGGTGAACAATAAATTTAAGTGAATTAGAATTAAGGGTGGATAATAAAATAATTAATAAAAGTTGATAGAAAATAATCATTTTGAAGAATAAAAAATTCGATATATATATGAGTTTAATAATGATGATGATGATGATGAAAATAACAAACTTTACATCTAACAAATATTCTCTGAGAAGGAAATATAATAAAGCAGCAGAAAAATGCAATAGAATAAGCTGATTGCTGTCAATTTATTTTCTATACTGTTCAGCTGGTATTTATTTCCTTGTAGAGCAATTTTAAAAATAGAAATAAATGAAGCATCTATTTCTTGTTATATTCTAAGAAAACAATTCATTACAATAATAAAAAATGAATACATCAATTGATACAATTTTTGCTATCTCTATAAACTTAAATAAAAATATTTTATCTAAATATTTGTTTGATTTCCATGAAAAATCCCAATAGTTTCAATATAAATAATAAAGTGTTGGTGATGAAATGAAAACCTCAATGTAATTAACAATTAGTTCAAAGTCTCTAAACTTATTTCAAAACTCTTAGTATTAACGTTAAAATATTTAACCACGAGCAAATATTCAATTAATATGAATTCATATACCAGAGAAAACAATAAGCCACATTGTTTAGTAAAATAGTTTGACATAATTATGCATGGTGATAATAATTTTACAAGATATTTGGCATGAAAGTCGAGACTCATTAAAACTCCAACAAAGTCGATAATCCACTAAAGTTGTCGAGGGAATTTATTTAGGCATTTGAGATCACAAATACCGACCGTAAATTTACATACATATACACATAGAAATTAGAAGAGTTTTTATAAGAGTAGTAATAATTGGAAAATAAAAAAGTTTCTATAGCTTAGACAACAAGTGACCAAATAGTATACTTGAAATTTAGATCGTTATGGGATATATCAAATAAATCAACGAAAACAATCCGAAACTTTATTCATTGCATATAAGTTTACTTGGTAAATGAATTTATTCACTGAGTTGCGACTCTTACCCTATGGATACTGGTATATTTACTAATTAAAACTAAACTCCATAAATATTAAAGTGAAGCAACGTTAGTTCATCTGGGAATATAATTCCCTTGAATTAAACTTTTTTTAAAACTTTTTACTAAGTTTATAACACATTCTGTACTGATTATCTCTTTATCTATGTATAAAAGAAAAACAGGAGTTTGTTGACATTTTTACATCCTGCTGATCAAAAGAGTAATGAACTTTATTGTAGTTTGCTTCGTGTATTAAAGTTGATACAATCTACAAATATGAAGAAGGTAAAATATAGTTTTTTTCTATGACAGACAGTAAGATTAATGACTGAGTAATTTAATACTTAAACATTTAATCAAAATCAATGCAAGCTCTATGCTGGTGATAAACTCGAATGATAAAAATTTATGTGTTTATCTATGATGCTCGATTATTTTTAGGTCAACGAGACGGCCGGAAAATCACGTGAAAGATCATTAAGCATTCCAAGACCGAAAGGGAGCTCTGAGAGTTTGGGATCCAACTTCCCTCTGCCCTTAGACCCTAATGACTGGGGTCGTATAAGACCGGACATTTCAATAAACTTTGGCAAATGCCGAGTGAGCTCGGTGTTACCCATCTAACCACCGGTCAGCACATTCACGTGTTAAATCTCACATAAGAGTCATTTTTTGTTATACTCTTTCGATTGTGATAGTCTTTATCTGACGACTTATTGCTGTAATTTTCCAGCGAATGGTCAGAGAAACGTTTTAGTATTTTTTTTTTTTTTTTTGTTCAGTGTATTTAAAGTGAGCAAATAATCTTTACTTTGCTAATGAGTAACTCGACAAAAGAAAACTGTTGATCAAAGATTAAAAAACTCATTAAAACAGGAGGTGGGAAAGAAGTGTAATAAAAGGACATTTTTCTTTGTTATCCATTTTTTTTTGCAGAATGTAATCGGTAGAAAATAAATAGATTTTTTTTAGAGAATGTGATGATTAATTTACACTTTTAGAATTATAAGGCTCAATTAGATTTAATAGGTTTTTCTTTTTAATATTCATATTCATTTTCAATTTTTTATAAGTTTGAAGGAAATTTTTTGTTCATTTATTTCAGCAGGATACATCTTTTTAATTTTACATATTTGTCTGTTAAAGAAGTTGGTATGAAGATGAAAGTAATGAAAATGAGAGTGAAGTTTCTCATTCTAAATTATTTTTTTTTTTTCGGTACAATATTAAAAAAAAACTGTTGTAAATTTATCTTGAGATGAATCATAGAAAAAAGTCTCTAAATAAAAATGAATAATTGATTAGATTTCTGATTGTTTTATATACTCTGAAAAAAATGACTCTAAAAAAGATATTTTTTATTTCAAATTAGATAGTTTTTACCCAAAATTTTTCTCAGTGTAATAATTATAATAATATATTATTATCAATTATATTAATATATTATAATTGTAATGTATTATCACAAAGCAAGTTATTATAATTACTCGCTTTAAAATTTAATTAATTTAATCAATCAACCATCATTCGTTGAAAAAAAAAAAAAATTTTATTTATTGATGAAAATAATTAAATCAATATCAAACAGAGATCACATATCCATGTGATATTCAACGATTACACAAGTAATAATCATATTTTAACATGTAATCAACCCTTTTTTAAAAATAAGAGTTAAAAGGATTACTTTGAAGATAAATTAAAATATTATCTTTTTATTCACTGTAGTTCATAACAAGCAGTAATCCAAAATCGACAAAAAATTAATAGACACTAGTATTTAAAACAAAAGAAAAAAAGCATCGAGTTAATTGTGCAATTGAAGTATTTTCCCAACTCAATTTACCTCTTTTATATCACTTCTCTCTCCAACATCCCAATTACCATTCGTAAAAATTTGTTACCTCTCATCGTTAATTTAAAAGAACAATGCCACATTCGATTACATTACTGTAATACACATTTTCGTCAATCATAAATCATAGGAAATAGCTTTAATTACTAGCTAAAAATTTTTGAAAACTTTCTTTCAGATAAAATTATTTATTTCTTTTTGATTGGTTGAAATTTAGTTGGAATTTCCGTTGAACTCGTTCGTCTAGGGAAACATAAATTTAGGGCAATTTGATTTCTCTGTAGTGCTGGTGAGTTTCAGAAGAAGAGAAAAATAATGACGAAAATTCGATCTTCTTCTATTCGAGATGAAATGGTCTGGTAATATTGGAACATATCACGCTGATCGAACCAAACAAATTTGACCGGAAATTCAACCCTCTGGTCAATACTTTCCAACGTCTCCAATATTTCTTTCAATCTAAAACCAGTCTTTATCAATATTTGTACTACCTTTGTTTTTAAAAAAAAAAAGAAAAATCATCCACCCGTTATTTATACTCAGAACCAAAGAAAATTAATACAGAATTTTGCCATTTACACACGACAGAGTTGTAACCCACTAAGCAAATTCATTCTGCACGTGTTGTATCTTCTGAAGGAAATGGAACGCTAAGAGAATATTAATAAGTATTTAACTACAACACTAACTTTCTTGACTACTTTACTTCCTTATCCAACATCATTAATTGTTTTTTTCTTCTTTTTAAATAAAAATTAGAAAAAGTCCTTTAAAAATCTATGAAATATTCTTAAAATAATATTGTTCCTAAATAAAAAAGAATCTAGCACGAGCCCAAGAGAATAGCACACCCTTCTGGAATATTGACTCAAAAAAGAAAAAAAATTCGTGTAACCTTTAGCTATCCTACTTTTTCCTCAGTCGTTTTTCTCTCTTTCTCTGGAGATTGGAGGTATGAGTCGTTTATTGGATCTGGATGAATCGAAATCGGGAGTGGACGAATCGATGCAATCTTCGTTTCAAGTGGGATACATTCGGCCACAGTTGAACGTAGGATTCAGAAAAATTTACTAACGAGATATCGCAACGTCGTTTTTCTTCAAGTTCTTATCCCGGACAGATCGACCCTCTTTTGATTTTTTTCCTCAGTATTACCCATGTCATTTACAACAATACACTCCTGCAGATGGCTTGTTATTTTTTTTGTGATTCGAAATAAAGGCCTTTAAACGTTTACTCTCATTTTTTATACTTTTGAATTTGAATTATGATTTCATTTCATTCAAAATAATACTTGTAAAAATTATTATGACCTTTCTTTTTCATTTTCCTGCAAAATTTACTGTCGACCATATTGTGTTCTTAACATTCACGTAATGTTATTTAAGGAAATAGCAAGGTTGGAGACACTAAATGATAATGAACTCATGAAAAATAGTTAGTAGAATTGTTACTTGAATGTAATGGTAACGAGATGTCGAGAAGGCCACATGTTGATGTTCATTGGTAGAACGTGCACCATATTCTCAGTGTTGAATTACAAAAGTAATGAGCGGGCGTGCTAGACTACGTAGTATATTACTCTATGCTTAATTTCAAGTTTAAAAAAGTCCATAAATATTACACCTGGTGATGTTATTATGGGTTTTAAACATTATGTAGTTGTGGTGTGTTTATAAATATGTCAAACAAATTGATTAGTCATGTTGAATTGATTCACCACTAACCTTTCCAACACCAGTGAGTTCTTTCATACCAATCCTCCGTAGAAAAGCCGGTGGTGCAGGTGGTGGAGACTTGTTGAGAAGTGCAGCGTAACCATTCGGAAAAATTGGGTGCTCATCTGTGCCAATATTTTCATCTCCAGAACGTCGTCGCCGGTGGGGACTTGACGAGAGATTCCATTTCTGTGCAGCTCTGAAATGTTAGAAATTTAGATAGAAGGTTAGATGGTATGATAGGAATTTAAGATTCAATTTAATATGAAAAGTATATTCTATTTATGATAATTATCTTATTTTCTGTTATTTTTATTACACATTTTATTATTATTATTTATAACTAAAAATATTCAGTAAGTAGTAAATAAAATTCACTACGCAGTAACATTGAATGGATGATATTTTTTGAGTTAAATCAAAGTTGGTATGAAATGACTATGGTAGATTTTTTCTTCTATTTATTCAACTTAATATTGAATGCAGTTAATTTAGGTTTGAATTAATTTAATGAACAATAGAGATAATTTGTGATCATAATAGCATGAGTTTTAGAGATTGGAAATAATGATGTTGATGTGAATTAATGTTAGAATTATAAGAATGAAAATATGTAATTTGTAGAATGGATAAAGTTATTGAATTGCTAATAAAATAGGTGCATACTTGGGTAATATTTCCAAAGTAAATATTTTTTCATTTGAAATTTTGATAAAAGCACAAATGCATTTCTTACTTTAGAATACTATTGCTAGATACATATGTGATTTACTGCTGATGTATTTAATGGAAATCTTAAAGGAAAAAATACATTCTGAAATTCCCATAAAAGTAAATTTGATCTATGAAATTTTATAAAACTTCTCCAGTGCATTTGTGATTACCATCATCATAAAATTTCATTCTCAAGAAATATCTGGAACTTCTACTTGATTAGATAAAAAATTTATTTATTACACTCTACCTATTGAGAATATTTTCAAATGACTTTTTTGTGAATCATAAGAAATAGAGTTGACTCAAAGTGATCTGGATCACTGCAAATCGTAGTGTTTTAATTTAAATTAATTTAATTATTAAAATCAATCTTTTTCGACTGTAAATATGCTATAATAATCAAAAAGCCTTAGTTATGAACACATTAATGGTTTTATAATAAACAAATCTGATTTTATCGTAAAGAAATATTTTTTAACTGTCGAAAAATATTTTTTAATAATTAATAAATCGGCGTTCGCCATGCCACTTAACCTTATATCAACCAGAACAGTGCATATCTGTTAGTAATATAAATATGCATGAAATAAAACCAATAGTTTCATTCGAATTTTATGTTATTCCATATTAAAAAATCCATGTAATCAACAATAAAATATGGATTTTATTGGTTACAAAATATTAATATGATGTTACCCATTTAATTAATATCATAGTCACTTTTTAAACACTACAAAATGTTTTAAAATAAGACATTAAAATTTACAGTGAAATTTCGTTAATAAACTATTTCGTCATTTAATTAAATATTCTTGAGATAATAACATAAAGATAAGGGTTAAATTAAGAATAATTTTTTATCACCCCCTAGATGATATTCTCAGAATATTGTCCGGAAATTTTTAACGAATATTATCAGATAATATTACGAGAATGAACCCAATATAGAGGAGAGAATACTCGGTTGAGGAACGCGACTAGGTGACATACTTTGAGTCGGTAATCAGCACAGGTAATGTGCCGGAACCCGAGTATGCTCCGTTTTCTCGTTTAAAGGGAGTGATACGAGACAGAGTACGAGACGCAGTAGACCACCCTAACTCTTTCTCTCTCAACCCACGGGTCTCGTTAACCCATGCGCTGTGAAATTGGAAATACCGACGCGCGACTCGTCGCATTGTGGTAAATGTGAGAGCATCCATTTCCTCACTTCCACCATATATCTGTCGCCATATAAAAAAGATATACAGACTGAAAAATAACGAAAACTATCATTATTGACGCATATATACTTTTGGCATTGCATCTACGGATTTATTTTACAGGATGTTTTTTTTTTTTAAATTTTATTTTCGGATTATTTTGTCCTTTTTTCTTTGTTCTTTTGGTGTCATTATGTATCATATGAAAAATGGAAAATAATAAAGTTTGAGGTCTACAGAGTATTACATTGGAATTATGATCCGTTAAATCGAGTTTTAATAACTAAATGCATGTAAAGTGGCAACATGCATTCAAAAAATTTTCTCGTAAAAATTTACATGAAACATTGAAAGCCACAGCCATTTTTATCGCTTATTTAAATCATTTCAGATCGTTTTTTTAGTGCACCAACACTTTGGTAATAATAAAAAATATTTATTATACAATGTTTATTATTATTTTTTCAAGATTAGTATTGTTGTATAATAATAAAGTTACTCATCGTACTGTTTTTTTGTTCGTAATGAAAAAATACTAATGTCTATAAAAATTTTTATTAAACTTAAACAGGATATTTTTATGTGAGACGTTAACTTTCGAGTCACTAGAATCCCAGGTGAAAAAAAAAGTGTTTAAAGTCTATATAAAATGTGTTATTAATGTTGTATGCATTAGAAATAAGCTTTGGGAGTTTTAAAAAAATATTCTTTATCGTCTTTGTAATATTTTAAAACAATATTTATTTATTTCTAAGCATAAAATATTGTACATTTTACTTAATTTTTTAATGAATGAAAAAATGAAATGAAATAATAATTGCATTTTATTTAATGACTACTTGAAATTGCGTGTATCATCAACAAATTGAATTTTACCGTGTTTATGATAGCAATCAATTAAAACAAATCAGAAAAAGAATCTTCTCAATTACACATATTTACAGCTTATGCGTACGGATATAATTACAAAAATACCTGGATGGAATGGGATAAATTTATCCGTAGGGCTTTTTCATTTGATGGCTAAAAAGCTTGAAATTTTCATTAGTTATGAAAATAATTTATATCTTCGAATTCCAACAATAGACGAACATCCCGAGATATTTTAATATCATGAGTTTTTCTATCAAACATTTTCCAGCTTAAAAAAAAGGCACCATGGGAATAAATATTTTCGGGAATACTGCTGAGCATGCTTCACGTCTGAACTATCAATTTTAGAATAAGGTTTCCAAGGAGTTTTTTTTTTATTTCAAAAAAAAAATTTTATGCTGAAAAAAAAAGATCATACTTTACTTTATTTATCACAATTTTTTATGTAAGCGATAAAAGTCGAGTGAAGAAGCTTTTCATAATAGATTATTTTCATCATGTTTATATTAACGAAAAAATATCTATGTATAAACAAAAATGATTAAAAAATTTAATCTAGTGATTATTGAACTCAGCAAATAAAAAAGAAATAAATTTTCCAATTGGAATTGCCTCATTTTATTCTCTGTAGTAAATAAAGAAGACAATTTCCATTATTATCATTCAATTCATAACGGAAATAATCATGAGCTAATTTTTTATTTTTCTTATTGCTGAAAATTTTAATTAAAAATTTAATTATTAATAATACCGATGAATAATTTTGTAGCAATCACATTGAGCACACGTGTTGATACTAATAAACCTATAAAGCAGAAATGTTTTGAATTAATATACAGGATTATGTTGAACCGCCACACTAGGCTTTTAAATTCATCATAAAGCCTTTAATTCAAATGATTTTAATAATATATTAATCGAAAGACGTATAATTTATTATAATATCGACCGAAAAAGGGTAAAATAAAATAGATTATGCTTTATATTTTTTATCTCATATTGCGGATTATGTTATTGAATAAAAGAGAGTACAGAGTAATGTGAAATGAAATTGCATGGAAGCAAGACGCGTAAGATATCCATTACTATCTATAGGAACGTCGACGAACTTAGAGAGTTCCCTTGAGGTCTTGCCGCCTTCACCATGGTGTATGAAGAAAGAAAAAAAAAACGTCTTTCCTAACTCAAAATCCATACCTTGAATTATTGAGACGCTCTCAGGGCATGTAGGCGGTTACCTTGGAGTCGAGATAACATACATGAATTGAAAAAGTGTGCGAAGATACACATTCATATATAGAACCTTTTGCCGTTTAAGAATTGAAATAAAAAAGTATTGAAAAAAAGGTACCCTCGAGGCCATGCATTTCTTTTCAGTGAAAGCAAACGATTTCTAGTAATTTCCATATTTTTCCACTTGCTGCAGCAGTGTGATCATAGACAGAACCAAGAAGAGAGCTGGGCTCTGAACTGAGTGCTAAAAGAAAATCGAAGAGGACATGAGGGACGCAGGTGTGTGTCGCGGATACGCAATCTACGCGTCAATCAAGAGGCACAGATGTGTACCCCTATGTTCTTACATCCCTCACCAATCCCTTCAAGTCCTTCAGAGACGAATGTAACTTTGTTCGAGCTAAGGAAAATAATAGTTATGGTTTTTACGAATTTTTTTGCAATTCTTTGTGAAAGACTATTATATGGTCTTCAAAGTCATTTAATTTACTTCTTGGAAATGAATTAGTTAAAATTGCTGTAAAATAATGAATATTCACTCATTGATGTTTAAAAAGTAAAATAGAATATAAATAATCAACATTACATCGAAAAATGACTCATAATTCTACCTTCTCTATAAAATAAAATTCTTATCTTATTTTTTCTACACCCAGCTTATTAGATACTGGCTCAGTCCTAACCCAGCACTACACCAGTCGTATCCAATGTTGAGCTAAGAATGAACTCCAGTTGTGCTATTCTATCAGGGTACTGAGTATTGTTTAAAATCATTCATTCCTAGTAGAAAAACATGACTAGCCATTGTCGACTTAACATTGGACTGGTCTTAGTCAACCATAATCTAATGTTGACCTACAACTGGCCAGTCGTACTTTCTGGCTAGGAATTCAGCATTTTACCCTACTCAATAATCTACTATTGATAATCGATTACTAATTTGTGATGATTTAATAAAATATTGAAAAAAACAACGAATGTTGTTGATGATGAAATTAATTTCAAAATCGCTAGAAAATGATTGGAATGTATCAACTGCTATTAAATAAAAATTACATGAAAAAGAAAATAAATTTTTTCTTGATAATTAAAAAAGTAAAGTAGTTAAACTTTGATCAAAATTATTAGGAATTACCTTCTTATTGATAACGAAGTGCCAATTAATTAAATATTTTTTCAAGATTTCTCGACTTTCAATAATGTTATAATATATAGAAAATACGATGAATGAATAAAAAATTTTTTCTATAAAGAAAACATGTATTATTCCACACGATAATATAATTAATTAATATTGACCTACATTACCGTTTCCCCTCAGCCAGTTGGGGAATAAAAATTTTAATAAAAATTATTGAAGAAAAGATGAAATGACTTTAGCAATTAGGGTAAGGTTAGTTTATTGATGTCAATATTTTATTACTTTACCACACTTATTGGACTTTTATTTAATATAAATCTAAAAAATATTTTAGCCTTTTAAACTATAAAGATCAATTAAAAATAAATAAAATACTGAAAGAAAAATTTATTCTGTATATAATATTTTTTGTAAGAATTTAATTTGATATAAAGAAGTCTTCTTTCACTAACTTTTTATGTTGCAGAATCAATGGAACTAATTTGAAAAATGCTATAAATTAGTTTAGATAAAAAAATTTAATTTGATGAAAAATATGAAGAAAAACGTTCAGCTTCTTTTTTTAATATCTCACAAAAGCCTCAAATAATGCACGTGTTCCGCGTACGAAAAGGCTTACTCCAAATCAACAAATCATTTTGATTGAATTTCCAAAACAAAAAAAAAAAAAATATCTCAACGTGAGAAAAATAAAAATGAATAAATTCTAATTCTTACGATCTTGGCATTCTTTTTTTTTTATCGGATTGTTTTATTCGTTCACATTTCCAGGGAGGTTTTTTTTTAAAATTTCGATGATCCATGGTATCATATAAGAATACACGTACGATACATAAATCGACCTGACAAGGTACCAGTCGCATTGTGAGAGTTGTTGAAATCGAAGTGCCGCGAGTACAAGCAGTAAACATTTTAGCTGTGAATTTTGGACTATAAAACGTGACAGATAGTATATAGGGGCATACGTGCGTGAGTAAAGCACACAAACAAGTGAATGTGTGCATCAAAAAAAAAGTCGAAAAGGAGCTGTAAAAAATACCCCAAGTCGCAGCTGTTAGTTGCTTCGAGCTTTGATTGAATTGCTCGTCTATATACCTTCTCTCCACTATTCAATACTCGTACAACTAAACCTCCACACACATTGGTTTCCCCTTTCATACTTTCTCAAGTATTTCCAAAATAAATGTTGCAAGTTAAAGTACGATGATAAGTTTTGAAACTTCTTTTAAAAGACGATTTTTGTCACGAAATCAAAAATTTTTATTGACTGAGAAAAATAGAGAGGAAGTAATGCTTTTGATTCATATGTTGATTTTCAAGTCAATCAGATGTAAAATTACCATGAATAGAAATTACTGCTAACTTAAAAACATTTCTCAACTTAAGTTGAATTTAAAAGCCTACTTTTCAACAGTTTATCAATTTTTAGAATTTAATTATGTAAGTTGTATTGACTCTAGAGTAGTTTAATATTATTCATAGATTTGTGAAAGACATATATGGTTTGTCAATAGAAAGTTATTATTTATATCCATAATTGGATTAGAGACATTCTATAACTATCAAGTATCATGTTGAGAGCCAATCGATTGCGATAACTCTACTACCATTACCGAAAGTCCACTTTTTGCATCAAACATGAAGCACAACGGAAATGAATAGATGGTTTTTTAATAACTTGTCAAAAATTCCAATAGTTGAAATAATTAAATTATTTTTCTGTAGAGCTTCATTAATTTACATCCTGCAGGGAATTTTATCAAAATAAGTCAATGACTTTTGTCTCTATTTCAGTAAAAATGATTATTAAGATCGAAAACTTAAATAGAATTATTCTTTCCAATGAATTCTGTAGCGGAAATGAACATTAAAAAAAAATCTCAAACAGTTATGTGTATTTTGTGAATACAATTTGTTGTTTTTTTTTCATGAAACTTACCAACTTATACATTTTTCCAATCATACTCTACGGATTTGACGTATAAAATAACATTATGGAAAATATATTTTGACAGTTTGAAACTTAGAGACAATTCAAATTTGTCAGCATAACTTTATTTCACTTCTATCTTCCACATATATGGCATGTAGGTGTGTTTTGTATTTTACTTTTCAATCCTAGGAGAAATAAAAAGTAAAAACAGAAAATAAAGAACAAAAGTTGTCATTGATTGATCCCGCATTGTAGATGATAGAAAAGGGTGATGAGAGAGACTTATAGATTGAGAGGGTGCAAACAGGCAAAGTCACAAGATACTGAGGTTTATTTTCTGGTTAGCATAATGTCAAGTGAGAATGCAGAGAGGGGTAAAGATGAGAAGAGGAATTTCCTTAAAAATGTCAGTGACAAGGAAGTACCTGCAGGCTTGTTTCATATAATAAAGCCTCGAGCTTATACAGAAACCGCGCTTATATTTTGTGACATCACGTGAATCCTCTCTTTTTTTTTTTATAAATTCTTTTCTTGCCCCTTGACAGTTTGGTATATAAATATCGACTCATCGTGAAATCTAACAGTGAGATAGTCATGTATGAAAAAGAGATAAAAAATTCTCATCGCCATTTCTCATTTTTTGTTATGTGCAACGATGGAAAATGTATTATGCAATGCCAGGGAAATATCAATTTTGCGTAACTATATTCCCAGTAGTAAATTTTTTTTTTATTACAAATGAAATTAAATTATAAATCGAATTTTTTTTTAAAACATTACATATTTTAAACAAACAATGAATTATTTCATATAACTGTGAATGTTATTTATTTTTTTATAACAAATTTTTGAGGAAACAAGACTTTTATTTATTTAAAATCTTTCTCCTTTTAATGTGAATAAGTGAAAAAGTGACCAATTGTTAAAATTATAGAAACAATTAGAATGCAATAACAAAGTCTGATTAATTAAAAAAAAAAGATGAGATTCTCACTGAAAATTTCAAATTTGAAAGTGTTTTATCCATGCACATAAAGTGTTAAAACCTTTTTCCAGGCAATACTCATTCTCTAGTTAATTAAGTGTTTTAAAAGTTTCTATAAATGATTTCCAAAATATTACCAATCAATTTTAGCCTCCTATACGCCCTCTTTATTTTTATGGGGCATGGCAATATGCGAATATCGTTATGCCAATCCATAAATCATTTTTGGTGGGATTTGAAAAAAACTGAAATGGCAAATATTTCTCCAATACTCGTCATAGGGTTAAAATGACGTCACTTATTTGATTGTAGTCTCTTTGAATGCACTTGAAAGTGTTTAAAAAGTAACAACAATGTTATTCAAATGGGTGACGTCATTTTAATACACTTTAAGTGCATTGAAGTAAAACACTTCGATTTGCAGTGGCTTTCAAAAGAAATTGTCATAAATATTATAAAATATATTGTTATGCATGTAATATTTATGATGACACTCGATAGATTGATTTATTATTAGTTTTTAATTAGGACTTAAGCAATTCCTATCATTTAAAATAAGCTTTTTAATCGCTCTTCAATCATCTTTTGAGTTCTTATTCCATCCTAGTTTAAAATATTTTCCACTATTATCCATCTTTTGAACTTAACCATCCATTTATTGGAACTTACCTTGTAAAAAATATTTTTTCTTAATGAATTAAATTTGAAAAATAACATTAAATGATAACTATTCAATTACTGCAGATGAAACATCACGCAAAACAGACAAATACTCATGAGCAAGTAATGTTAGGAAAGCTGAGTCAAGATAGAGTATATGAGTTATACATTCATTTTTTACAAACATAACGTTGCGTGCAATTCTCTAGAGTTTATGTACAAAAATATACAATATGTTTTCTAACTCATAATTAATTATAATATTTCTTTTTCTTTATTTTCTAAAAAGAAAAAATAGAACCATAAAAAACATACTTTAATGCCATTTACTAATGCCTCGTTTCATCATGAATCATAATTCTTAAGTTTCTAGACAATAAAAAAATATTCAACATACCACGACATTTGTTGAAATTAGTTAAGCCTCTTCTTTGTTTCAAACCGTTTAAAATTAATGTATAAATAAAAACCAAAAGACTCATTAAATGATTAATGATTCAAAATTTTTAAAAATATTTGTTAGCTTTAGATTTCGTTCTTTAAAGTGTCTGCAAACTTGGGGATCACCATACTGCAAATCTCAAATTTGGAAGTGTTTTAATTAAAAACACTTAATGTGTTTTAAAATTACGTCACCCATTTGACTAACATTTTAAAACATTACGATTTGCAGTCTATAGACACTCATTGTCACCCTTAACTTTTCCATTGACTTTAGAAATCAGTAAATAAATAAAGCTTACAAAAAATATTCATCAACACCTGTATTAAACTCACTAATTAACGTAAATTAATTCATTATGTTGACAATATCTTTGGACTTTTTTTGTAAAAAATAAAATAAATATTACCATCATGAGGTAATTTTTAAATAGCTGAGAAGTAATTGGCAGTAATTTGAAAGTTTTTGTTGAAAGCCAATGAAAGGAGCATCATAAAATAAAATTATTTTTATAAAGAAAAATTCGTAATATTTGATAGAAAGTTGTGTTATGAAAAGATTAAAATTAAAAAAGTTGGTAAAAAATGAGCGAATGAAGGTGGAAAAATTCATTAAATTATTGTACAGAGTTGAAGTCGATGGTCGCGTATATGAAAACTAAATTTTTATAGTATAGCTTTATAAGCGGCACACTAGTTTGGAAACATTAGGTCGTGTGTTCGTATTACACACGTAACTCAAGTTGAATGCGCAAAAACTTTTGACTCGACTTCCTTTATCTCTTGGTAATAAACTCGGTGTGTGGCACTAACACTATGCTTCTCCCAGAGACTTTGTTCTATTTTATTTGACGTCACTCTTATCCTGAAAAAAGTGCCTCATGAACTCGTTTTCCCCATATCTCGGGCATTATTAGCATAAAAGACGCTAACGCAAAAATATATTTTAAGTATATATAACATTTTGCAGTCTAGTAAAATCATTTTCCAGAAGCTTTACATTCATTAAATCTCAAAAACTTTCTTTATAGTAAAACTCATCTAACTCTTTTATGTATACTTTCTTAAGCGAAATGAAATATACGTTAGCAACTTTAATTTTAATCTAAGGTACTAAACAATCTATTTTATTCTTTTTTTTATTTTGTTATTTTTACATTAAAAGTCTCATTTTCTATCAACTGAAGAAATTAATTAAATTTTTTTAAATATTAATTAATAATAAATTGAATTATATAGCTTGTTTTTTCAATAACAGATTATTTATTTAATAAGATTGAAATAATTATTAATAAATAATTATCTTCAGTACATCCAACAAGATTTGCATTTCTTTTTGCAGTATTATCAATGTCTGACTGAGGTCAATTTGAAGAGAAAAACAGGAACAAGAAAGCAGTAGTATAGTCATTGCTGTGGTCAGCCACATCGAGTTGTTGAGAAATCGAGGGCAGATAGAGCTCGACAGGTGCTAGATTTGTTTTACAAGGAAGGTAATAGAAAACTTAAAGCTTGAAAATTGGTATCAAAAGAATTATACTGTGCTTTTAAATTGGATTTAGAGTCTTGTTTTGTAAAGATAAAAAATTACTTCTAAATTACTTTATCATATTTTATGAGATTAAAAAATCTTTTATTTGCAAAAATTTCTTGTTGTTGGTGTTCTTTCAAAACATCGTGGAAATGTTCCAACAATAATATTGTATACTTCTTGATAATTGAAGTAAAAATTTTAATTCACTTCAAATTCCCAGATGATATTAAAAATTAATTATCATAAAATCTCGTTATCATCTTCGTAATAATTTATTTAATTTATTTTTCATTTCATACTTCAAAATAAATTTGAAGTAAAAGTGATTAGATTGAACACTGATGAAGGCAAAATTTGTATACATCGGGATGAATTTGATCAGAAATGATGAACCTAGGGTTCATTCAACAGATTTTACATATGTATTTAAATATGTACAGAAGAACGTTTATGCTTGATGATGAACAAATTTATTTTTAATTAATTTCTCTTTAGCAATTCCACTATTGATTTTGGATGATGGACATCACTATTTTTGTCATGGTCAATTAATTATTTGAAACAAATAATAATTACTACACTGTAAATTTTAGTATCTTATTTTAAAACATTAGAATCGTTTTAATATGACATCACCCATTTGATTAACATTGCCTCGATTTTAAAACACTTAAAAACGTTTTAAAAAGTGACTACAATGTTAATTAAATAGGTGACGTCATATTAAAACACTTTTAATGTTTTAAATTAAGACGCTAAAATTTACAGTGTATGCAAAGCTTGCATAACACTAAAATAATAATTGATAAAAAATGGTTTTGGTTTTGAAAAATATATATATATCCATTAAATAGTTATCTAAAAGTGCTTTCAATCAGATTCGAAAAAGGGAGAAAATGATAACATTTGACTGAATGAGATGTTTAATTTAGAATGAAAAAAAAAATAACCGATGAGAAAAGTTTAGGTAAACGATTTAAATGAATTACAGATATGAGTCTTAACCACAGTTATTATGAAATAATCATATCAGTATTATTTAATTTGCTAACTATTTGCAGTTGTGATGAAACGAATGTAAAGTTAGACTTGGAAAAGTTATATCGATGGCGTTGACATTACTGCTTCTGGACTGCACGCAACGTCTGCGTGCCGCGAGTGGCAAACTATGCGACTTCAAAAGCTTCCCGTTAATATACCGCCAGACGACAGACGCTTCGTGATTTTGGGTTATGTTGACACCACTTCTAGCTATATACAAGTGACGTTGACGATCGATACTACATTATCGTCGTCTCCTTTTCTCTACAATTCCAGATCTTGAATTTAAACCTTACAAAACTCAAAATAGAAAGCAACTTAGTATTCTCCGGACTCTTCAGCAATGGGACGTATTCTGTTACCTATGGCGATATTCGTAAAGTTAATAGAGCTTTCTCTGTTAAACGGACCACTATTATACACCAAAGTAGCTATAGTTCTCCAAAGCCTAGCCTTTCCACTCAGTTTCCTCTTTCAAGTTTGCCACCGCTAGATTCCATCAAGTTTCTCCAAGTATTTCCTTAAACTCGCCAGAAACCTTAAACGTCCAAATAGCAGTGTTCCTATATCCTCCACATAATCAACAACTTCAACATTTGCAGTAACAACCAACTGTTTTGTAATCAAGAAAAGACTAATAACATAGTGTAGATAATAACTTGGTCGGTGAGATATTGTCCAAGATTGTAGAAACTCAGCGAAATGAAAAAAAGTTCTAGTTTTAACTTTGAAACAAGTGACAAAATACCATTACTTGCATCGAGTCAGACCTGAAATTTATCGTTGTTTGAAAAGTTCATTGCTCTACTTATTGATGTTATGATAATAAAAATTGATTCTGTTTACTTTGAACTGAGTTAGCAAGTAGGCAATAAAATTATTGCAGAAGAACAACCATTAGTTAACATCTTCAATATAAAAGCTTTCAGTTGGAATAAGATAAAACAAAGTATCAATAAAGGATCTTGATATTCCAATAATTAGATGATAAATTAAATATAAATAATTATATCATTTTTTTTAAATTAATGTGTAGCAATCTTCTATTAATTTATATTGAAGATGTTTGATTAGTTGGAAGTGTTAGAAAAGTGTTTATAAATACTAGCGGGGTTTTTGAAAAAAATGATTTAGGAGGTCAATGTAATTTTTATGGAACATGTGGAAAAAATCAAGACTGAAATTTACGAAAATAGAGTTGGACAATTGCCTACGTGACGAATATATTACACAGACTACGGATGTGCATAAAAATTAATGGAATTAGTCAATGACATCACATCAAAGAATTTCTGTCAAGAGTCTGGTGACAGGAAATTTAGTGATATAGTAAATTTTAAACAATTAAAATATCACACGCTCTTTCGTGTGTATCTCATTCCACTGCAATTTATATCCATAGCAACGAAACCTTTACTTAAGTACATTAATATTCGCATTCTTTTTTGTCATCTCAGCAGATGACATTTCATTTGTCAGGCGTATCTTTTAGTTTATATAATAATTCACATAGTTATTGTAAACAATTGTTCATTAATAAACAATGAATAATTTCTTCTGTTTAATGATTTCGTTCAATAAAAAATGTTTCAGATAAAATTAAAAAAATTAAGAGGCTTTATTAATAAACAATTCATTTCATATTTATTAACAATCAATGTTAACAAAGAATATGAATAAAGAATTATTAATTAACAGTTATTTAAATAATAACTTGTTTTTGATGCAATGATTAGTTTTTTAATCATTTTTAAAATTTTATAATTGTTTTGAAAAAATGTAATTAAACAATTGGAAAGACCAAAAATGTTTAAATTATAAGATGATTCTCTAGAGAAAATAAAAAAAAAGCTCATTTCATTTTACTTGTTAAAAAAAAACATATATTAAAAATATTTTTCATTTTATTTTCAGCTTTTAAATGATATTCATCCCTCACTTGTAAAAATCTACATCTGAAAATAAAGCAAAGAGTAGATATTTTCAGAAGGTAACATAGTCCTGTCACCTCGAGGTCACATCAACGAGGGTACATGCTTCGCCACAGGCGTCCCCAGAGATATCCAACGGGGAAAAAGGAAGTGCGTGCATGAATACTTTCGTGAGTATTCGTGCTAGAGTACGATACGTATCTCGTCGCGTTGGTATACATGGAGCAATGCAATGTGCTGCGTGATCGTACACTTACCCGGTCTGATACAAATGCTGGAGCTATACCCTCTATGCTCGACAAGCTGTTCACTCCTATTCTACTTCATCGTCGTCACGACTACATGTCTATAAAGAGATTTAATGGATAAGCCGGATGCAGTGAAATGTAATAAACAGGCATAAAGGTGTATTCTGCTGTGAGAGAAATTTTTTTTCTGTTTCATAAAAATCTTCAAGTAGACTTTTCAATTTTCCAAGTTCTCTCTGGAACAAATGTTTTCCTGATGCGTCCAACTTTTACAAAAAGATCTAATATAAATCGCCACAAACGGACCACCGTAAATAATCGAATATGACCGAACGCTGTCGGTGAACCGCGAAACAATAGTATTGATTTTATTTCCATATCGTGCTGCTCCATTCGTTGGATCTACTCTGGAGAAAATAAGAGAGGGTGAGATAAAAGGACAGGAAGAAGCCGTTAGACAGGGCATCTTCCAGTGATGCTTCCAGTGATGCTCGAGAAAAGAAAGGGGAAAACAAAACCTAAGGGTCTCTATATATTATTGAACGACGGATGTTGAACGATCGACGTGCTTCTCACGTAGTGAACATTCAGGAAGAGCAGCCAAGAAGACTTTAGTTACAAAAAAATAAACGAATACAGAGGAAAGACGCTGTTACCTCCTCAAGTCTATTTTCAAATAGGTCTTGAAAGATCAACTCCTCCTTCTTATTCTCTTGAAGAAAAAAAAAAAGATTTAAAAAATTATTCCATCTACTGAGTTATGCTTTTCATAAGGAATTTGTTTTCTTTTTTTTTCGTTTCAAGTAGTGAAGTAAGATTACTAGTGATAAAAGAAGAAACTCGGATGTGGACAGGAATTAACAATGAAATAAGTCTAATATTCGCAATTGAGAATTTCTGAAAGATGTAGAAAATCTTACACTGGGCCAGAAAAAGTTTTTCAATCTTCCGTCATTATACTTAACTTTCTTCATTCCACCATCTTTTCTCTTTTCTTTACTGCATCTTTATCGTTTATATTCGAATCTTTCTTTGCTGCTAGAGCTTTAAGCACTACTTTCATAATATTTATCATTGCACTGAGGAAAAAATAATGGTATGAAGGAAAAACTCATTTTCACTAGCTACATATTTAATTAAAGATATATTTTAAAATTATCTGATCACAATATTTTTCTCTGCTGATTAAATAGATGAAAAATGAATTGAATAAAAAAAAATCTTACTGATAATTTTTTAAAATTAAAAATACTTGGTGTTTTATTGTGAAAAGAATTGAATAATTAAATGATTATTAGAGGATTGAATTAATTAGGAAACTAATTGAGAAGTTATTAACGACATAAAAATTTTTAGAGTTCAGAAGAGGAAGATTATTACTGAAAAAATAGATATAATAAAGATGCCATCTCCTATTGAAGACTTATAATCTTAAAGAAATTTCTTTTTAATAAAATTAAATCATCAACATAAATTAATTATCCCTCTTAATTAAATTAATACCTTCAATAATTCTATACCTTTTCTGAATGCGAAATAAAAATCATGATTCTTCTAACTCTAAAACTATTCATCAAATTAAAAAATGATCTCCACATATTCTGCTTAGCACAAAAACCCTAGAGGAACAAAAACTTAAAAAAGCACTATAAACAAAATAAAAATAAAAGATTGCAGAATAAAAGATGTTCATAACTCTGTTTATTACTTTTTCTAGAGCATGTTTTGTCTTATTGTGTTCAATTTTTCTTGGTGTTAATGATGTGATAATATTTAATAACGAAAATAGAGAGAAGATCATTATCTAGCAGCATTGGATTGCTGGCTCACCTCAATGTCTCGGGACGTTTCAACGAGCACTAAGAAAGTAAAAAAAAAAATTCTACCAGCGAAAAAAAAAAAAAAGAGAGATGAGTATATAGAAGCCAGAAAACAAATTACGTTTCTTCGTCATTCCTTTAGCCTGTGCAATTTTCCCGTGAGACTCGCTGACAAGGTTTCTCCTTGCTAAAGCTATTCAGTCGACTTGAAGATCCGCGAAGCTGACGGTACACTGTCTTTTCATCCTCGAAGAATCATTCGTTAGTCAACGAGTACCTGCCGACCGAGAAAAGATAGAGCATCCGAGACATTCTCTTTATACTTGTCTACAGTTCGTTATATTTATTTATTTTATTTGCTTCAAGATTAAGGGGTACTTTGCTCTGTTTTATTACTCCATCTTAATTGCCCCTTAGCGTTATAAATCATATCCCTATCTTACAACAATTGCATCTCAAAGATTAAATTAAATGCATGAAATTAATCGGTGTACATACTTGAAATTCTTTTTTTTTTTAACCAAGTTTGACTTTCTTATTCTCTTTTATACGTTATACTCTATCGATGAACAGACCCTCAGCGACAAATAACGTATATAGTACTTCACTAGAGGACAGGGTGAAAACCTGAGAGGGTCGACGAGCATCGACGTCCGTGCAAACAGTACGAATCCAATGGGAAAACTCTTCAACCCGCCCCGATGACTGGGATAAGCAAATAACGATGAAAGCACAAAGCTTCCCAGTCTACTGAATGTTCATTGCCTATTCACGCGTTGCAAAATATCTACTATTTAATACTAACCCGTCAATTTTCATTCTAATTATTATTATTTTATTTCAGTTATTTCTATACACTACTTGTTCATCACCCTGTTCTGTTATTTTACAAAAGTTGAATTAAATATTTTTTTGTTTATCAAAAAGACGTCTAAGGTTGCAGTAAAATTTGTGGAATAATGAGAACGGAGATGTGGTGGCTTTGCATATTGAATTATATAATATGTATTTCAGTTTAGAATAGTAGGAAATGAAAGAAAAAGTGTAGGAAAATGAAGAGGAAATAAAGAAAAAAAATACATAGGTAAAGTGAACTTGACGAGAAAAGACTTGTGTATGGTCATTGCTCAAGGCGTACGCTATGTCAATGTATAAACGTGAGAATGAAGCTTGTGAATTTTATAAGTACGAAAATAATAAAACCCTCCAGCTAAATTTTCAACCTCTTGCAGAAGTTTTATCAAGATAGAGTTTAAGATAGCATGAACATGTTGTTTGAAAAAAAAAAATTGAGTTCATTTCTTACTCAAATAAATGTGAATTATTTATAAAAGTGAGTCAGGATATTTTTGTTTTTTTTTTGCTTTGTGGAATTGCAAAAATCTGAGGTAATGATATATTTGTTACAATCTTATCTGGAGTAGAAGTAGTTCTTTATGAATGACGTTCAATTAAAGTTCAGTTCACAAAGAATTTTTCATTTGTTTGATTGTTTAAAAATTGATTTATTTTTCAATCAAAACTTTTTTAATCAAAATCAAATTTTTTGTTTCACTCTCTTTAATAATTTTTTTCGAAATGATCTCGTTGATGGAATTTATTTCAATCGTAATGTTTGGGATCGGAAAAATCCTGCTGAACAAAATGAAATCAACTATTTACAATTGTAATAACAAATTATTTTGTTTTAAATTTTTTAAAAAAATATCAAATTAAAAAATAGGAGAAATCCTTTCTCTTTTAATTTATTTCATAAATAAATATTGTTTACACTCAGGATAATTTACAAATGCGTTGGTGGTATTATTCAAGATGGAAAAAGTAATCTAATCATATAAAAGTGTTTATTAAAGTTTATTATTTTAAAAAAGATTAAATACATACGTGATATAAAAATAAATTAATGTAAAAAGCTGGAATGTATGCATATTTCACTAGAAACATTAAAAAGCACACCGTAAAACAGAAGGCAAAAAATTTTCTCGTATTTTCAAAGCGACCCCAGACTTACAAAAATATAATCCCTGATATCTTAAAACAAATGTTAAATAACAGTAATAATTCTTAACAGAAATTTATGTTTTCTTCTAGCGCGGTTATACCAACGAACCTCGAGTATTTTAAATGAATGTTTATGTTGTGAAAATTTACACAAAGCATAAAGAAATTTTTTAAACACAATTTGTAAAAATATTCGCTACATATTTCAATACAATGTGAATAACGACCAGAAATGATTACCATTCTAAGAGAAAATTCGACATAAAACTGAATCAGAAGTATTTAAATGCAATTATTTAATGAAAGTCCACAAAATGTAATACACGTAATTATTTTCTCACTTTAAACAAACAATAAATATGTTTATTAGAAGTATATCCAGCCGGAAGTTTTCGTATTTTCGTGAGGTAATTATAACTATTTATTTAAAGCATATAGCTTTATGACTCAAAATGTAAAGTTTCATTTGCAGTTTACAAGCCATGATGAAAGCTATTCGTACATGTACATATGTTTGTCTATACATATATAAATATGTAGATACATTTGTGCAGTGCGTGTACATTGACAATTGGAGTTACACACAAAATTGGAAGGTAACGTAGGGTGCTACGTGTGCATATGTGCGTACGAAATATTGAGGACGTGCCTCGATTATTGTCAGGAATGACGACAGGCACGAATTTAATTTTAACGCTCTAGTAAAAATGATTGGAAATATGCCCAGGGGATTCACGTGAAAATTAATTTACTACGTAATCCTGAAAGTTATTTTATTATAATTCACGATTTGAAAAAGAAAGACAAAGAATTTAATAATTAAAAGTAAATTATCCTTTGCTTTGTATTTTCAACTTCCAATCGAAAGTTGTTGTAATGAGTTTGATTTTTCGAATTAAAAATTTTGACATATCTCCATGCACATATCTCGAGAACAAATAATAATATCGACTCCAGACCAATTTCATTCGGTATACAATTACAAAAGACAGCCTGATAAGGTTTGAAAGAAATTTAATTTGGAAATTTTTTTTTTTAAATTCAATCCAATTGACTGAATAATTTAAGCACCAGTTAACTACACCAAGCGAATTTTTCACTAAATGTAAGTGCAAGGATGACAAGTGTATCTTTAGAAATTTAGGAGTAAAAATATTTCTGTTCAACAATGAATTTTGGGTTATCCTAACTAATAATTTTACTAGGACACCTTTTAGGTATCAAATTAACTTACAAGAATTCAAAACTTACTATCGAATAGAAATATTTTTACTTCTAACACTGTAAATTTTAGTGTCTTATTCTAAAACATTAAAAGTGTTTTAATATGACGTCACCCATTTGATTAACATTGTCTCAATTTTAAAACGTTTGTAAGTGTTTAAAAGTAAGATACTAAAATTTACAGTGAAATTTTGAAACACACACTTGTCATTTTTGTACTTACATCTAGTGCAAAAACTCTCTCCGTATACACTGAAAGAAAAATTGTAGTATCAAGTAAATAATCACTTGTAGTAAATAAATATTTCATTCAATATATTTTAGTCAATGAATTATTTACTCGATCCTACAACAATCGCATATTTACTTGATACCACAACTTTTTTCTTTCAAAGTTCTTCTCAAAAATGAACCAGTGAATATGCACTGTTTTACAGTAATTTTCACTGATTCATTTTTAAAGAGTAAAATAATCTTCAGTCTTTAAGAACACTGAATGTAAAGTTGGCAAATGTGGGCAGGCCCAATTACACCCATCTCTTTATATATTTATTTATTCTTAATTAACAAATTAAATGATTTTTTTGTTTATTACCTGGGTGATTCTCTTCCTTCTTCTGATGCCATTTTTTGAACAAATAAAATTACTAGGTTTTTTTCTAGATAGAAAACTTTTTCACAAATTTATCCTCCTTGATAATAGCACTCAATCACGATAGACAATTGATCGTTATTTGTCAGTGATCAGCTAATTCACTGCAGTCTCAAACTAAACACGCGTTATTTCAGCTTTTGCGGTTGCGCATGTGGAGTCACGCGGGTATTAGTTAAACTTTCACTGACTCATTACTCCTTTATTGATAACTACTCATTATTATCTATTGAAAAGAGTATAATGACTAATCATTAATCGTCTTGCATTATTTAATTTAACAAATGTGTTAAACAAAACTGTCAACAGTTTTCTTACAACAAATTATCCCTTGATAAATATAACGACAATTAACTGAGTTATTAACAAATTTAAATTATTGGAAATGTAACAATAATAAATATTTATTGTTGTTATCAGCACTATTATTTAACTATTAACTGTAAAAAAAATGTTTATTGCACATAAGGAGAATCTTCAGTGACGTTAACACAATTTATTTAAAAAACTCTTGGTATTAAAAATTTATTTAAACATTTATAACATGAAAAAATTCATAAAAAATGTTTTCATCATTGGCATATGATAAAAAATAAAGCACAAATTTTTGAATAAAATTCAACATCATTTTATGTTAAAAAAAAAAATAATTTTACAAATGCGTTTTGTTGATTGATTAACTAGATAATTATTCATGAAGTAATTCATGAGAGGAATTAACTCGGTTTTTCGTCAATCACATTCGTGCAAAAAGCCGTGTGACTCTTGGCACACTGGCAGAAACGACAAATTGATGTGAAATAGAAAAAAACGTGCGAGTGTGACGGCACACGCCGCGCTACTGACGACATCGAGCATCGTCATACCAAGTCCGACTACAGCACGTTTACTACTTTGCGCAAGCGCTTTAAAATGCCTTTGATTTTATGGCAAAAAAGAATGTTGCAAGTATTTTGAATTCTTTGTTAAATTCTCGTCAAGATAAAAAAGATAATTTTACTTGGCCATCAAGTTGGGTTTGTAAATCAAATATTGTAAAAGAATTTACAACAAATAAAAATGGCATGAAAAAAATTTTACGAATTTAGAGTGTTATTTTATTCCTTTGTGATTCAGCATTTATTTTCTGACTTCTGGAAAAATAAATACTTGAAACACGTGTACTTTTATTACTGTTAGTACCGCTATAGTTTATTCGAATGAAGCTATTGGATATGGACACTGGCCCAGTTGTTATTTTTTCCTCGAATAAAACTCGACCAATGATCGATTGTTACACCAAGCATGCAAAGCTTCGATGTGAACACTACAAGTTAAATGAAAATCGACGGAATATATATGCAGACACATAGTGAGATTGAAGTCCAAAGGTGATGATTAAAATGTTGACTATAAATATTTGAATTGAAAATTCTATGTTGAGAATGAAGTAAAATATACATGGAATTTATATAAATCATTATACCTCGATTTTATAGCTTATTTTCTCCCTAGATATTCTCATATGCAGTACATTAAAAAAATATTCCCTATGGTGTTAATCATCATTTCTACTTTTTTTTTCATTTACAGATTTATTAGTGATTGCGAAGACTTTTTGTGAAATATTTTTCATTCATTTTTTACTTCTCTTATCGTACAAGTTGAAGTTCTGATAAAAAAAAATATTCAAAAATTGATTCTAATAGAAATATTGCAAATTTAATCAATTGAAATGATTTAATAAAAAAATTTTTGTATCGATGGATCTAAAATTGTTCTGTCTTCATAATTGTTTTTTGTTTAATTAAAGTATTCTAATCTGAGCAAGATTATATTAGATTTGACATTTTTAGGAGACTTTTAAATAGAAATATTTTAAAACATTTTTAGAAAATTAAAAAAAAAAAATAGTATTGTTAAAAATTGATAACAATTTATTTCTGTTAGTAATTATTAATAAAATTGTTCATAAAGAAACTCTTTTAAAAGAGTAAAAAATCTCTACATAAAATAAAAAAAAAATTTTGGACAATTCTTAGAAGTAAACTTCATGATCATAAATAGTATTAGATTGGCAAGAAAGTTTTTGCATATGAATTTGTGAATTTTCAACAGTTTCTTCAATGATAAATCCCAAGACTTCTACAAATCTGGAATCCTATTTCTACCAGAACGTGGGCAAAAGGTCGTGGAAACAGATGGTGTTTATTGTGTTTAAAAATATTAATTTGTAATTTTTTAATTAATAAATAAGTATTGATTTCAAAAACGCAAAGTCGTTCTTGCTAACCCAATATTTTATCTCATTCACAATTTCTTTAATGAAATCCAAGTTAGACTGAAAAAGTCATAATTAATAAAGACTCTGACAAATGAGTTCATGAAACTATTAAAAATGTATCAAAATGTAACATTAATAAAAGAAAAAAAAAACAATCTTCTTTTAATGTAATAATAAAGTTATTGTTCCCACAGATAAAACACAATTTCCCCTATCGAAATTTCTTTCTGCCCAGTAAACAGTTCATCCTCTCGTGTACATACATGGAAAAAGCCACGCAAAAAAGTCATAACCTTTTTCTTTGTGTACAAAAGAGAAAGTGAAATAAATTACATCCTACGTAGAAAGGGAATACAAATATTTTCTGGTCAATTAGACAACTCAGTCTGCGGGTAAGTGCCGAATTAGCGACGAAATCAGAGCGGTTTTACCCTTTGTGGGTTTTCCGAGTCTCAACTTACGACTCTACGAATTCTGATATGCAATTACTCGACTTGCAGTCAATTATATGAGCTCTAGACGTTAATGCGAAATGTTTGGATGAATCTAGACTGATTTAGACATTAAAAGATTTTAATGATCACTTATGATTTAATCTTTTGATATTGATGTTCAGATTTTAGTAAATACTAAATTTAGATAAAAACTATGTGTAGATATGGGTAGGAAGGAAGGGTTAAGCGCTCGACAAATTTACTAATTTATTAAAATAAGTTTACATACACTTGTTGTGCTTTTTATTTATTAATTTGCCAATTTATTAATGCATTAAAAATTATTAACATTTGTTAATATATTGATTAATCTGTTGATTTACGTTTTGTCTTCGTGTTTCATTTCACCTCTTCTTCCTCTTATTGTTGTTTTTTTTAAAACAAAGTGGCTGTTGAGTGATCAGTGATTATTTTTGGCAAGAGACGCTACACAAAACTGAGAGATTCTCGACGTAGAGCACGTGGCTCTGCGAAAACATCCTGACTTCGGAGAAATTAAACCCACGAAAAAATTTTTCTTAAAGAAAAATTAATTTGCTTTCGATTAACTGAGCTTTTTTTTTCATATTAAAATTCATATTTTTATATAAATAAACTAAATATGTTTTTTTGTTTGTTATTTTTATATTATTTTAAGTATAAATTAACTTTGAATATTAAACTGTATTAATTAGAACTGTTAATTATAAATCTTTGTATGTAATTAAATTTTCTAAATTAAACAAATTTTGTTTGAATTGATTAAAAAGACAAAAAAAAATTACAAAACTGATTTGACGTATTTTTGTTGTTTATTTGATGAATATTAAATTATTCCGATCGTCTCATCGGCACTCTTACGCCTACTTTGCAAACTCATCTCGTTTTAACCACAGCTGTGGAATAATGTGGATCACTCTACGCATAATTTGCACTTTAAAAAATAAATTCTGCATTCATTATTATCCTCCTCAAATTTTCTTCTGCTACGTTACTTTCACTTTTACTCGATAAGTTTATCATCACCAACTTACTAATGAATTTTCACTTAAAAAAAAAAAAACCCCCCCAATAATTTCTACCGTCAAAAAATCAATTCCCCATCATCACCAATTTTCATTTCCAAAAAAAATATTTTATTTATTATATAAAAAATAGTCTGAAAGGATTCTTAAGAGTTTGAATAAATATTATTGTCTAGCGTTTCAAAAGATACTACAAGAGTAAAAGAACACAAAAATATTTTTTCTGATTAAACACAAGTGTTAGTAAGTTGAGAAAGGGGTCTGACTTAAGAGTCTTATCATTCGGACAAAATTTCATTAACGCTATTCTAGATAAGTGGCATTTCTAGTTTTACATGTCCTGTCGTGTAGTGTTATATAACGACAGGAGAGAAGACATAACATGAACAAAGTGTGAACAAGTGCATAAAGGAAGAGAAGATCCACTTGAAAGGTTAGTTAGTTCGTCGTCTAGATATACAAGGATCTTCATGCACATTCCGCATTGCATTTTATTACGTAAAGTACGTAAACTAAATTAGACCAGATTCGAGGTTACCAACGAACCGTCTCTACATTAAATATAAACTGTTTTTGCTTGACTACCTGCACAAATAAAATGTTAATATAAATTAATTTACTCATTTGTTGCTGAATTAATGAAAATTGCATCATACTAGTATGCTTGGATTCGTGCTCGACTGAGCAGTATTGCTCGTATTGATTTACTTAATGTTTAAGAAAGTTCTTTAATTATATTATCAGTGACTAAAATATTTTATTCAGCCCTGACGTGATAAAAAAGCAATTATCTCACTGCAAATCTAAGCTGTCGACACTTTTAACACACTAAGCCTTTTCAATATTAAATGCCATAAACAAACTATAGATTTTTCACACACTATGAGACGTGTAAAAAGTGACTACAAATAATGCATAGTTTGTTAATGGACATTTAACATTGAACACACTTTACGCGTGTTATTTTAAGACGTTTGTGAAATTTTGGGATTTGCAGTGCAATGTTCTCTAAAAGACACTTTTATTTTATTTAAACAAATTCAAAATAATTTATTGATTTTTCAATAATGAGTTAACTACTTTAGTAATTAGAATTAACTACTGAAGTAACTACTTAAAGTAATGAGTTTTTTCATAATTTCGAAAATGATGAGTCATTAAATTATTGCTCAGAATTGGTAATATTAAGCAGATTTTCTATTGCAATTAGAACACCGTTTATGATCTTCATCTTCTAGCTGTATGGAGATTAGTTATTCTTGAACATGAATAGATGCTTAATAGTATAAATTTCAGCAGTAATATTCATCTCCAACAGCTTGAAATGCTCTCAAGTTGACGTAATAAAAAATTTAATGATAAATTTTGAAACAAATGGCAAAAGCTTTTTGAGCAAAATATTCAACTACTTTAATCATTTTCATACGAATTCTTTGAAGTATTTTTTCCTTGCTGCAGGGATGCTTTAAAACTTGGTAAAAAAAAAACATTGAAGATTCATTTATACTTTAATTCCTAAATTTTTTTGTTGAATGACAGAAGATAACTGAAAACTCAAATGAAAGATTTGAAAGCTTTAAAATTTAAGCTTTTATTTGTCATTTTAATTTCTTATATCATAAACACTAATATTCTGCAAACAGTTTTTCTTTAAATAAAACAAACACTTTCACACTAGTTGAATAGAAAATATATATTTTTTTTTTTTATAAAAAAATAGATTATTAAAAATATTCTAAAATGAACACCAATCAAACTAAAATCAAGAAAAAAATCCAGCAAGTTATTTTTTCATTAAACTTCAGAAAATATCATTTTCCATCTCTGTTCATCTGATTCCTCTTCTATTCTTTACCAATGAAACTTTTTGTTATTTCTTTACTAAAGGCAATGATGATTCTGATATGCATCGCAGAGTTTCATCGAGGGGTCCTGAAATGAACCGATCGATCCACTTTGGATATAACGCCTCAACGTAAGTTGAAATAAAAAATGGTTGGCCTGGAGCCTCACTAATCCTGTGGGATAAGGTTCTCCCCATCGCATTAACATAGTCCTAGGGATGATCCTGCCTCGTTTCCAGGTGCTTTGAGAAACGACCTGATAAGAACCAAGCGACAATCACCAACATACGCGAACAAAGAGTAAAGAAGCCTTAGGCCTAGATGACGATCAACATCACAAATGTATATAAGGGGTGGTAGTATTTGCATAGATTCTAGCTTCGATTTGTTTTGTCGATTAGTATATCATTTAAATGTTTATCAGAGATGAAAGATAATGAAGAAGGTTGGGTAGAGGTATCAGAATATGTTCAATAATAATCCCTTAACCTTCTTCATAACTCTATTAATATTGCTGCGGGTTAAATGATGCTATCATCAGTCAGTTTTTTCCTCACTTCCTCAAACAAATCAAAGATAATCCGTTGACTTCACTATCACCAGGACATTATTACGAATGGGATTTATATCCGCGGTCGAAGGGACCAAATGTTTTCGTCTGTGAGATTTATCGACGTAACTCTGTACTGTGCTTTGATTTACTACCGATAATTAAAGCGAGGAGTCCTACCAGGAAAGGAAGCATAGACCTTCCCCAAAAACTTTGCAGAAGGGCTGATGCTTGCAAAGACAGAATGGAGACGGTGAACCAGGGTGCACTGCTTAAATTGCCCGTGGTTGAAAACTTGTGCCATTCGTCTCTTATATGTCTCGACAACCATCATCTCTCACAATTATTAAAGTTCCGGAGTTTTGTTTATGTCTTTTACTAAATGTTTTAGACTCAATAAATATCCTCGATTTCGTAATCATTGCCATAATGGTTTCGTTCAGTTTTCACATAAAAGTATTCTCTAAAAATAAAAAAGTACATAGAAAGTTTTAAATACTGTCCTATACTTTTCATCATTATTTTAAAGATCGTTAGTAATTACTTAACTTATGATTTTTTTGCATTTATTATTTAGTTTTAAAAAATGAAATATAAAAATAAAATAAAGAATAATGAATTGGTAGATGAATAAAGTCTTAGATGTTCTGGAGAATTTTGAAAAATAAAAATTAATTTACAAAATTAATTAAACTACAAATATGAGTTTAATAAATCAGTCGTAATTCAAAGCTTTCATCGAAATCAGACGTGCAATTTTCCACACCTCTCATTCCACTTGAAGAATTTTATTTTTTACCGTTCTAAAACTCGGAAACTGTAAAAAACCCATTAAAATTTACCAAAGTCAACATTTTATTGATCAAAACCAATAGTTAACTTTCAACTCAAAGTAATAAAAAAATCTCAAATAAAAAGTCAATTATTTTCTTAAATCGTTAAAATAACAACATGAAAGTTATCACCAATATTGTTGATTCAGTATAAAAAGTTGAATGGAACACAACCAGAAATGAGAAAGAAAAAATAGTGAAGCTAAACATTTTAAAAGCGGAAATACTTGTAATACCGTATCGGAAACTCTCGGTTGAGAAAATGTATTGTAAATAAGATTAGGCATTTCCAGTGACTGTCTCGCTTACCACTACTATACAACCTTTGCCCAACGATTCACCCTCGAAAAATATACGGCCCTGAGACAATCCGATGGGAATAACTGAAATTCCAACGCGATTCTTCCCTCAACTCTGTACCCATTTTTTTTTTCTACTTCGCTGAGAGAGGCCATTACGTTGGCTACTTAGCTTGCTCCGTAAAGTCACCCTTTTACTTTTCTTTACTAAAGTCTTTTCCCCTTTTTGATCACGGATCTTCAATAATTACGAAATTACTTTCCCGGTAAAAAGCTTCTCTGTGAGAATTTGTCCACTCTGATAATATTTTTCTGCATTTATTCTTTCCTCTCCCACCTCTTACTTATACCTCATTCCGCTCTTATTAAATATCCAACTTTCAACTACCATTTTTTTATTCTCAATTAATTAATACCACAAGAAAATAAGTAATACAATACTGTATGCTGAGAAGTACAGTGCACTGGGCCATAGTCTGCGTTAAATAAACTTGGAGAAAAATGAATTTTTTGATTTTCGGTAACTTAGTGAGGTAAAACGGATTCTGCAAAGCTGTTGATACCAAAGTTTAAATATGTTTATAGCTCAAATTACATTTTGCCCCATAGATCTGTCTTGCCCCGAGTTTTCCTGCGTATGTTTTATGTGTAGTTGATAAGATTTTTAATTAAGCATTCGTCATCTACATGAAAATTAACATCAAAAAATTTATTTATTAATGAACAATTAAATAGTGTTTCCTTCAAAAATATTTTGTGGCTATCGCAAATAATTGTAGGTTTGAATCTCTTCAAATGCGAATTATTTTATTTAAATGACTTCATCAGTTTCAACTTTAAATAGCTTCTAAACCACCAAAAATTAACGACGGTATTAATTAAATAATTGTTTATAATTTTTAAAATATAACAATAATAGAATTTTATTATTTATCACCTTCTATTTAACTAGTCAATGAGTATTCAATTAGATTTTTCAGTGAATGAATTAACACTATTTTAATCAGTAAAAAGTTACTGTTATTTACTGATTTAGTTTAAAAAAAGAGTTATGTATTAAATTATAAATTGAATAAAGAATAATATGTCTGTCGATATGTATTAAATTACCATTAGCGTTAATTAAAATGTAATTTAAAAAGCACCAAATAAAATAGTTGATAATGTAAAGGTGAAATACCTAATTTTACCTGTATATGTGGGTCACGTGATAAAAAATAGCTTTTATAAAATATCCATCTCGCTAATTTCACTCATGAAAATTAAATACTGCTTCTCAGGCGCTAATTAATGTGTAAATGATGAACAAAAAATGGGTAAGAGAAAAAAGAAAATGTATTGCAAAGTTAGCTTAATATAGAACTAAGCTCACGCGATGCTGAAAAGAGACACTGAGTCTGTAGAGTCAAAGGGATCAAAGAAACAAGTTTAATTTCACTTTCATACTGTAATGCATATGAAATAAATGATATAAGAAATACATAATTTAGTAATATATGCTCTGTTGGAATCATTTTTTCCCTTTTGGAAACAATGTGTTTAATGAAAATGAACTCTTTTGCGTTCGTGACTTTTATGAATTTTCAATCATTTCTCTACATTACTTGTATGTTCAATATTCTTCTATAAAAAACAAACTAATATTTACATTTCTCATTTGTGTGTTAAAAAAAAGCAATAATCTTTAATGCATTGACGAAAATAAATAAACAAATGCATCTTAAATTTACCTTTTTTATGCACAACAATTAAACAGAATTCGATTTTAAAAGATATACTTAAAAAATTTTAGAAAATCATTACAAAAAAGAAAGCTTTTGTATAAACTCCAGAATGATTTATCACATGATCTATAAGATACACTGTAGTAGGGTAAAATAATTGTATAATTATTTTCATTGTAGGAAGAAACAATATTCATCAGTGGTAATTGGAACTACTACCACACTCTCAATTTCACGGGGATCGACACATATTGTCAAATATACTTTAATTTAGGCTGTAAGAGAGACGACGGAGCACAGAAAGCCACGATGAGTACAGGTCCAAAAAATAAGAATTAAGAAAAAAATGTGTGATAGCTTAAGTGGTATAGCATCCTAGTGCGTAACTAGTAGGATCTGGGTTCGACTTCTGATCTCTCACTAAGTTGCTTTTTTTTCTAAAAAAGTAGGCCTGTACAAGTCGGGGTGGACTGCAACATGGGGGAGGAGAGTGTGAAAGCTAAAGTGAACAATTACCTCATCAGGAATAAAAATATAAATTACAAATAATTATTATCAGTATTTAAAAAAAAAAATTGCTAATTAAAAACAAATGGATGTATTAGATAAAGTTTTTTTGATTTAATTGTTAATTTATTTTTTCTAGTAAATAAAATTATCAAGTCTTATACAACCACAGATGATCATTTTTTTCTATGAAACTGGAATGTTTTTGATATTACAAATTTACCAATAAATGGAATTTTTGTTGCAATGCAACCTCATCAGATAATTCGATGCTTCCCTGAAAATGATTGGAAACATGTATGGTTGAATGTAATGAAAAGCTGATATGTTAATTGTATCAAAACAAACTAGAATTACTATTGATAACTTGATTTCTAGGCTTAATTAGCTAATGGAAATCACTACTCTTCGTTGACCAAAAAGTGAGGGTGGGATGTGAGATAATAGTAGGAAATTTAAATGTATCGCTCGAATTATCTTTTGAATAGGGGAAAGTAACGGGTGCGCATGTCAGTCTCGTAATTCACTTTTGTTTTTGTCGAAAGTGCTACGAGACTTTTACCCCGAACACAACACCACAGTCACATCGCCGTCGAGCTTTTCAAATCCCTCGTTGCCTTTCCGATCTAGAAAGAAAAAGAATGGAGAAGTCAGTCTCAAAGTCTAATCTGCAAAAGCCCGAATGACTCACTATAAATCTTGTGCCACCATTCTCAAAAGTTCACTCAACTATCGAGCAATCTACCACTTATTTTTTTTTTTAAACTACTTGAATTGTCACTTTACGACTTTTTCTTGTTTAAGATTTTTTTTCGGCCCTATAACTTTACCATTCAACCATATTTGGAATTTTAAAGGGGTCGGTCTATTGATAAAAAATGCTAAACTGAAATCACTATTTCGGAGCATATAAAAGTCGGATTTTTTCCTAAACAACATATTACCTTTTCTGTTTTATAACATCTGAATAAAAGTAAATGTTGGCTTTTATTGAAGAAGAGAATCATTCGTTTAACAAAAATGGTGAATATTAAAAACAAGATTTAAATGAAATGGGAGTATAAAGAGAAGGACGTTGAATATCTGTGTTAAGATTCTACGATGATAACACAGTTTTTTCAGAATATAAATGAGAATTTTTCCTGATCGACAATTTATGTAAATTAAGAGTGAAATAGATGGATGAATAATATACATGTAATGTCAACTTGGATAGAACGAAACATAATATCCAAAAAAATATTTTTTCCTTTGTTGAATAAATAAAAATTTTCAACCAAATATAAAAAGATGTTACTACTGATAAAGAACTCCTGCAGTGTATTATTCAAATTACTCTGCATAATAAAAGACTTATGTTAATTAAAAATAATAAAATTATTCAAAAAGTTCAACTATCGATTAAAACATTACTTCCAAAGTAATTTAAAAATTCCCTTTAATGATGACTGCAATAAAGAAATCAAAATTTTTAAGTAATTCTTACACAATTTCCAGTCAAAATCACTTAGCATTGATGTTATTATTTCCTCAGACATTCGTGAGAATCACATAAGAATTCCAGTAACTCATTTCTTCTTTTATTGCATTGTTTTTTGTAACTTTAACATTAAATAGATGCTACGTCTTCTGATTAGAGATGTAGTGAAATTTCTGAGCTCATTAACTTTATCTGTAATGTCAAAATTACTTTCTAGTCAAGTAAGATTTAATCGACAAGAAAAGCGATCGAAAAATAGACAATAATGTTAATTAAATTGATAAGATGAAATAAATCAACCTCTTTTATTCTACTCTATACTTGACATTACCTTATCTAAAATAAAATGCTGAACAGTATTTGGATAAGATTTATAATTGTTGTAAATTAAAAATCAAAATTATGTTGGTAATAAATAGTTAAAAGTCTAGATGTTAGTGTCAGTTACTTTGAAAGATTAAGCTCAATTAAAATGTTATAAATATATTGTATTGCATTAATTTGAGCCTAATATAAATAAATGAATTTCATCTAATCTATAAATGGCGTTCAGCAGTTTATTTAAAATAAAATATAGTCAAATCATGATGATTCATTTAATTTTATTAAAGTATTGGATTGGCACAAAAGTAAAATAACACACTCTACAAAACTCTTTACATTTCCTTTCTTAAGTTAATTATTTTCGATCATACTCTAGTCTGTTGTAGAACATTCTAAATACTTTTGATGATTGGTGATTACATCATTAACTAAGTTTTTTGTATTGTAATAATAATAAAAAATATAAGACGTAAATCAAGTGTCTCATTATTTTTGTGCCAACCCAATATAATAATTTCATCAATTTTCTTTTAATTCTGAAATAATTTTAATAATTAAAACTGTGGTTACTTTGGAAAGAGAAAAAATGTAATAAGAAATCACGATTTTCTTTCGTCACGTCAATAATGTAGATTTTGCTCGTTAGCAAAACCGTTTCATTAATCTTCAGCACCCTTCGCGAATCACCAACGCCGTAATTCCTATAATTCAATTAACTTTAGCTATCCCCGTTGCCCTCTCAAGTACCCTCTCATCTACGCTGTTATCAAGGGTGAACCTCTGTGTGCGCGGGACTTATTTACGGATTGTGTCATGAAATTGAGAGACAGTTAAGTCCCCCTCAGATGCTTCTGTTCGAATCTGTACTGTCAAATCGTATATCAAAGCGCCCGCTTCTGGCTCAAGAGTCGCATGTCGTTCTAGTTGATGAGTACTAAGTTATTTCTATCTGGTGCAGGCTACCATTTTTTTTATGTTTCAAATCACCGGTTTGGTTACATGTGCGACGACACCGTTTCGTTAGCTATCTTTATTTCAATCATTTTGATCTCAAAAGGACTGCAGTTTATGGGAATATTTTGAAATTTATTCACTAGAAGAGTTTTAGTCAATTAAAAATAAATATAGTAGATGGAAAAATTTTTCATAAAAAGTTTGAATAAACTGGAACAAAACGTGAGTTGTGATGCATTTTATAGAACTTGAAGACCAATTCAAAGTTTGTTTCAGTGTTGAACTACACTAAAAAATTCCATTTAACAAAGGATGCTTTTTTTAATGGTACAAAAATATATTGTTATATTTTTGTTCAATGTTTGTATTAATATCAACATTTAATATACAAATAAAATATTAGTTTATGACAGATTTTTAAAATAATTAAGTATATTCATTATTCGTAGATACTTGGTTAAGTTATCGCTGCAAATCCGAAAAAATTCAAGTGTTTAGTGATAATTTACTTAAAATATTTAATAATTAAACACCTAAGTGTTTACAATGTTGAACACCATAAACAAACTATAGCATTTTTATTAAATTGTAAGAAGCGTTTAAAATTCATTTATAAAATTGCCATAGTTTGTTTATGATGTTTGACATTGTAAACACTTTAAGTGTTTAGTTACTAAGCACTCGGATTTGCAGTGATTTCTCTGCAATAAATGCAAGATCTCATTGCTTCTTTTCTAATAATTTAAGAAGCTTTTAGAGCACTGCAAATTTCACAAACATGTTAAAATAACACGCGTTAAGTGCATTAAATCTAAAATACCCATAAACAAACTATACATGATTTGTAGACACTTCTTACACGTTTCATAGAGTCTGAGAAATCTAGTTTGTTGATGGTATTTAATATTGAAGAGGCTTAACGTGTTAGAAGTGTCTACAAAAATAACACACTTGGATTTGCAGTGAGATCATTTCGATATAATTATCCATTTATTTTGACTATCTATAAATTCCATGTTAATATTTAGAATCAATTATAATGAATTATTTTTCACTAATGAGTGATAAAGAAAATTTATTTTACAAACTTCTTATCAATATTTATGATTTATTGTCCATTGTTTCAGAAGATGTAATTTTGATGATAGAATTAAATGTGATAAAAATGAAAATTCAACCATCAGAATGGTGTCATTTGAATATTTCCGTATCAAATAAATTTTTATAATCATAATGGAACTTCTTATTTGGCTGTAAAAACGATTTGCCGAAGTTTATACCTGTTTATCACGTTATGAAGGGAAATTTCGTGACAAAAGTGAATAGTATAGACGCCTCCGAATCGTTTTCTCGTGTTTATTCACCATAAATATACAGTCGATTGCTTTATTATATACTTACTATCAACCGTTATCACAGTATGCGACCAACTTGTCATTGTCGTGCTTTACATCCAACAAGCGATACTGTTAGACTTATGGCATGATTTTCTATCATAAAGCTTTGTAATGATGGATTTCTGATCAACACAAGTCAGCCATTGCCTCTTGGAATTCATCTTTGGGGATGATATCGATAAGAAAAGAACTTGAATTTTTTATGACTATGCCATAAGAGGATTATTAGGTGGACTTGTGGGAAAAGTTAATTCAACATTTGATAATAATAATCGGAAGAAAGAAAAGCTTGAGATTTTTATTGGTAGAAAAAGACGATAATTTACAGGAGAACGATTTCCTACAGGGAACAAAAGTTATCGAAGCGGAAGTCACAAAGGAGGAAGAAGATGAACTTTTCGGTTGCAGTGTCAATGAAGCGTAATTTCAAGAGTTACTCATTTGACCTAATAACTTTGTTCAACTTTGAAACGATTCTAACTCAATTGGATTGAGTAGCAAAGATTGTCGATGGATTTCTTTCCTAAACCATTTACTTTCGCCATTTTCTCTTATAAACTCGAGGATATTGAGTTATCACGAAAATTATTAAGTTCAATAGTCTTTAAATCAACTCATTTTACTGACTACGATAGCTAGAAAAATATATTGTGTCACATTTTTTTTTCTTTCTACTCAAATATTTATCATACTTTTAATTAATCAATTTTAACCCTAAACGATGTATAGTGTAAAATATTCCATCGATTTTATGGAAGTATTTTTTAATAATTAACTTATAAAATTTTCAAATAGTTTCGAAACTTTTTCTTATTTTTTGTATCGACTTCTAGTAATTGGCATTCGAGCATTTCGTAAATTTCGATAATCCAAGCAGATTTTTTTTTTTAGTTTTATCCTCAGAGTATCGAATTCTTCTGCTTCATTTATGACCTTGAGTTTAATTTTATTTACATAAAAAAACTGTGCAGAGCTTGCATTAGCAAACAGATCTGAGGATAAATTTTTATATGCTAAATTAAGCTTTAATTTGATATTCAGTAACACCTGTTTATGTAATACAATTTAATCAACTTATTCAGAGTTCCAGAATAAAAGATAATTTCTATATTTAAAATAAAGTCTGCCAACTTTTTTTTTAAGATAAGTTTTATTCCTTTTTTTTCGAAAAATTAAATTTAATTGTTCTAATTAATTAATTTATTAATGATTCACGTATAAATTCCGTTTGTCAGTATATCAGTTGGCAAACTATCTACCTATTATTCAGATAGTTATCACAGCTATTTGTATGACAGCAATACTAAAGATAGCTGTCACAGTTATGCTGATTTTAGCGAGCTTTGCTCTGAAATGATATAACTATTCAGATAGTGAATAACTGTCTCACCTTAAGAATACTAAAATTGTATTATGACAGCAATGATATGAAATTTCATAATTCAAATATTCGTGATAATTTTAGCAAGCTCATTTACGAAATTGTCATTATTTTATTCATGTTAAATAATTTAATAATTGTTGAAAAAAAGAAAATAAATTCGTTAGATATTTTATTGAGAAATAAATTGGTAAAACTGATAAAACCTGTCTTGAAAACTCTCCTCAATGATTAAGTCACAAGTTCAATTCGCTGCTTGCCGACGTGGCATCTTTTTGTAAAGAAAAAACCAAAGAATTGACAAGCTGAAAGAGTAGAGTATGAAAACAAAAACTACATGGAAAAAGTGAGCGAGAAAATAGAGGAGATGAACGGCAAAATGGGCAAAACGTGCCTAGAGTCTAGACTTCCGTCTTTGCGGGAGTAAAAGCGTCGCACTGACGCGCATCTTGCGGTTTAACGTGCACTAGTTTCGTTCATGTACATATCAAGCTCTCGTAAAAATTCACACAACTCTATTTTTCCATTGACAACTATACGAAAAAGAGGAAAAATAAAGGGAGTTGAACATGATACTTTACTTTCTAAATCTTCGTTATAAATTCTTGAAATATTTTTTTGCATCTCAAATGTTATAAATCACAACAAGGTTTTATTTCAATTCTAAAATTGTTTAAATAATCCATCTTACATTCGTCATTATTATTAATAACATAAAAATTTATTAATATTATTTTTTAAACATTAGAAACCTCATTGGTAATCGTAGTGTTTCATTTTAATGCACTAAAAATGTATTAACATACTGTCATCCTTTTTTACTGCAAATCCCAAAATTTCAAAAATGTGTTAAAATAACACACATGAAGCGTATTAAATCTAAAATGCCCATAAACAATGTGTGAAAAAGCTATTGTTTGTTGATAGTATTTAACATTCAAAAGGCTTAACGTGTTAAAAGTGTCTATAAGAATAACACACTTGGACTTGCAGTGTTGATTGAAATTGTAATGACTTGTAATACTCTTGAATGTATTTAAAAATTGTTAATGAAGTTATTACAATAACTGCTCATTAGGAAATTATTAATATGTTACAATTGTAACAATAACTAAAATGTATTGTAAACAATTGAAAGTAATAATTGTATATTTTTAAAAAAAACTCTCTAATGAGAAATTCATCATGTGAGTACGAAGTGCATTCAAACTTATTTTTCGTCATTATTATAAACCTTTAATTTTTAATTGAAGTAAAGTCGAAATAATAAAAAAAAACATATTACTGTGAAAATAAAAAATTATTTGACTGGTAATTTTCCCAAGGATCAAAAAAAAAATCCCACATCTAATTTGCAACCCCAAAATTGTAATTAAATTTTTAAAGTTTCTCATTAGTTTAAAAGCTGATGAAATTATAGTTGGACTGTTTTTCGGTGTGCAATGCCAAGTCGTAATTCAATGTGAAGACGCAACCCAACTAGACACGCACCAGTCTCATCCGCTTTGTTGATTAAGTCACGAACTCACCATATAGTAGCCCTGCAGTGCTTGCAACAACAATATTTATGACCCCTTCGAATGTCTACAACCATGGCGATGCTTAATGTATGCCTATTATTAAGTATGTATCTAGGTCTACCCTCTTATCAACCACCACCACCGCTAATGACTTGTGAAAATGTATCTATCTATACGGATATTATTGTAATAAATTAAACGAAACAAAAAAATTAATAACAAACACATAAACCAAAATATAGAAAAAGTGTAAGAAAAAATACAAGATTCCTTGTCCCTTGTGGCTAGTTGGTTGGATAAATGAATACCAGTCAATGTCGACATTCAACCATGCTTCGAGCCATTTCCTCATGGGTCCCACGAGAATTCTCAGGGATGCTTGTCGAAATTAGTCTATATTTGAAGAGCTACTTTAGGGGTAGAGATTAGACTGTAGCCAAAGGTATGCACGTTTGAAGAAGTGACAGTTTATTTTTATAAAGTGGAAAACTTCTTCATAATTAAGGATGTGGTAAATACATTGCTTCCTAACAAAAACACCAACAGGGTGATAATATCTATTTATTAATTACAAAGTTTTCCACTGTTATTTGTTAAATGAATCATTTTGGTGCTCATCAAACTACTTAGGGTTGATGTTAGAATATGTCAACTCTTTCTAAGATAAATTAGTTTTTTTAATTTAACTCCTCTAAAAAACTTTTTTATATAATGTATGATTGAAAGATGCTGTCAAATAAAAATTTATAATTTATCCAAACAGCAAAAATAATGAAATTAGGTTGGCGAATTGGGAAATGAAGGATTCTACTTTGAATTATAGTATTTTATTTTAAAACATTAAAAGTATTTAAATATGACGTCACCTATTTGATTAACATTGTCTCGATTTTAAAACACTTAAAAACGTTTGAAATTAAAATTTTTTGAAACATCTGCAAGTCAGGTTTAATTTCGTCAATCTTATAGTTAAGATAAAAATTTGTTAATCATTTTTCGTTAGTCTCATGGGAAATTTCTCTGAGTTAAGATGTACTGTCTTTAATATTCATCACATAAAATTAAATGAAACATTATTTTAATTTAAGAAATAAATTTTATTGATCTCAGTTCCAATAAAATGAACATTTTGTATTTATTATAAATTTAATTCTGATTTTGAATCACCAAAAAACAATTTCAGTAGTTATTTATGATAATTGATGAATGAAAAGAGAAAAGACGTACCTGGCAATCCAATAAAAAAGCTTTTTATCCAATAAAAGTGCGTGGAAAAAAAGAGTGTGATGAACACAGAGCGCAAAACACTCGTTAAATCGATTTTCAGCTTGTGTATTTTTTATCGAGTGTCCCCAAGTCGATTTCCCGAAACGGATAACCTCCGTTCATTAAACCGATTTCCGAGTGTACCTCAGCTCGTTCCCATGAGCAGATTGCTTGCTTCCTCACTTATCGCTGCAATATTCCGATCTTCATCTAACCCTCGTCCAGACCTTAGTAGAATAATAAGGGGGGTCTTAAGATATTCTACCATACCGACCGTGTCGGTAATTTACCACCCGAGTCGGCAATTTATCGGCTGTTGCTTTAGTTACCGATTTTTTCCGCTAGATGGCGCTGTACCGATCTGCCGTCGGTAATTGTTACCGATCTAGCCGGCGCTGCTGTTGTGGCGGGTAAAAAATTTAAATTTGATTTTTTTTTTTGGCGGTAATTGTTACCAATCTATTGTCAGTAACTGTTACCGATCTATTTTACTGGATAGCGCTGTTGTTGTGGCCGGTAAATAATTTAAATTTGAATTTTAAATTTTCAACCCTTCGTCCATCGCGTGAAACTCCCGAACAAATCTACTCGCGTCGCGGCACTCTGCCGCAATGCTAAAGCTATTACAGTGTTGCCAAATATTTCTAAATCAGAAACACGTGTATTTTTATTATTAACATAAGAAAGTTTTTTATAAATATAAAAAACTAATTATTATTGAATAAATAATTATGAATATTCAACTAAACTCATTCTAATGAGAACATTGTGACTACATTGTTACTACAGCTAGATATGGCAACAGTGTACCGGAAAACGACTACCCAAATCTACTCGCGTAATGAGCAAAGTGCCGCATTTTTGGAGTTTTGTCACTTTTAAAACGGAATATTTAATTTTAAAAATTAACTGTTCCTATAAAATTTGGATTACTCGATTCAAAAACGCTTGAAGCACGAACTCTATTGATCCCAAGACTGTAACATTCATTTTAATAAAGTTATTAATAAAAAGAGAAACGTGCGGCAACTTGCTCATGACGCGATGGACCGAGGGTTAATAGCAAACTTTCACGTTGGATATCGCTGTTGTAGTAGCGGTGATATTCGAATTCTTAAAATTAAATGTTATTAGATTTCAACAAATACTCAACAATATTTAAATAAACTCTTCTGAAATGTTAAAACTTCTGTCAAGTTTGTCTAGTTCCGTCAGACTTTATTTCAAATATTTAAATTTATGAATGAAAACCCTCTGACGGCAATTCTTTGTATCTCGTTGAATTGTCATTCCTGTCCTCTAGCGATCTAAAAACAAAATATCGATCTATCTGTACTCATGAATGCACTCTAGTGGCCAGAGTTACTATTAGCTACATTTTGAAGGAAAACTTCTGTGTCAAATTCTAGGTATACAGGTGGTTTTTCTTGGAATGCAACACTCAATGTTTTTGTTGACATTCTAGGACACGTGAATCAAGTTTGAATGATGTTATTTTATATGCTATCGAGTAATACTGCAAATGATACTTCAAATTATAAATCATGTATTCCTCTTGTAATATTAATAAGTTATTTATTCACCTACAAAATATTTATTAATTAATTTCTTTTGAAATCAATAATATTTCAATTTTCTTTAAATTATTTTAATTATCAAATTAATTCACCAAGATATATAATTATTGTTCAATCATTACTTCAATTATTTGATGATTCTTTTCTATTTATTTTTTTTTTTTAATTTATATATATATATATAATATATATATATATATATAATAAGTATATAATAGAAGTATATAATATATAAAATGAGTATATTTTAAATAGGAAAAACTTCATCCTTATTTCATTATGATGTGTTGGACTAGGTGCATCTTTTGAAAATTATGTAAACACGCCGGTATACCACGTGCTTTTGTTTTGATGGTAGTGTCTCAACCGGCACGAACATGAAAAAAGATGGTCTATACTATAGTTTACATGAGTGAGACAAAGATGATGCACTAGCGCCGCTTACATCTCCCTTAGTAATTTTAAAATGTATATTCTCAATTGATATTTAAAATTAATCTTTTTAATTGATATTTAAAGTCATATTAAATAATAAAATAATATAAATTTCAAATGTTCTTAAATAATTAAACATAATTTATATAAAAATAATTTTTCAATACTATATACAAAATATTTACGCGCGCTTCTGCAACAAAAACACCATAATTTTTTTGGGAGGGGTTGCAGAAGAGATCTTTGTTTCAACCATTCATCTATCATCGACCGTTAAAGTGACACTGTGTTGAAAAATCTTTGTGGTGTATTGAAAATTTTCGTGGTGTATTGAAAATCTTTGTGGTGTATTGAAAGCTTTGTGGTGTGTTAATTAACTTTAAGATAAAATATTAGTTCAATAATAATCCAAAAAGTGAACATCATCGTTGGTTATCGATATAAAAGTGAAATAAATCGAACAGCAAATAAAAACAGGACTATTGATAACTACATATAATCAATCAACTTGATCAATTGGACGTAAGTAAAACGTAGTTAAAAAATTCTTCGTACTTGAATGTTGTTTTCTTTCCTTGATATTAATAATATTGATAATTTTCGAAAATCTTTTCAGATGGATTCATTTGAAATTGAAACTAAGGTGGTGATTCCACAAGAATGGGGAAATTTCATAGCTGACAACCATTTGATAAACCTGATATTTTCAGCTATGAAGACATGGGTAGAGTTAACAGGAACTTTACAGAATTTCCTTTTTCCCTATCAGAATATTGTCACACACCTCATTATTGATCCAAACAATAATGTTTGGACGTTTGTAAGAGTGGTGGACATTGTGTATGATGAGATAATTGTTGAAGAAATCAATTACATGAAAATTATTAATCACGATTTTAACATCAACGACATTGAAAGGTAGGATTGAAAATATATTTACTTTAGAATTATTTAATTTTATTATTTTTTTAATTTATATAATTTAGAAAAATTTTATTAACTAAAAAAAATATTATGTATCAATAAAACATATATTTATTACAGCACATATATCCAGCCCTGGACGTTCTTTTACATGGTAATAATACCATTGCAGTGGCAACACGTCAACCAAATAGAAGAAAGAATCATTTATGCAATGGCAAATTATGGATCACAAATGAGAGAACGTACGCGATTTTTGTGCATCAACCAAACAATATGCAAGCTTCTATATGACGATGTAGAACAAACATATGCGTTCTTGCCGGTGTTGGATGATGAGCTTAATGATGACGATTATTTGTTATTTTTCAATGATGAAGAAGACGAAGAGGAAGAAGAAAATGATAGTGGGCTAGAGAGTGACATCGACAATTCGGGTTATGAAGGTGATGATGACGATGATGACAATGATTCTGTTGTCGTAGTCTTTGATGAAAAATGAAGACATTTCAGATGGAGATGAAGATGAAAGTGATGCAAGTGATAACGATTATAATGCTGACGATGATGATAATGATAGTTATAATAGTTATGATAGTGTGTAAGTGTTTTAAAGTATAAGAGAACAGTTTAATAATATAAAACTGAATATCTTTATTTATATAATCATTTATACTGTTTTCTTTTAATTAAGTGTTTTTTATTAATACAAGTTACAAGTTAACAAACTTAGAAATGTATCAGTACTACAAGAAACTTCGTTTTTCTTTCTAAAAGGAAATATTTTGATATGATATTATATATTTTACTTTAACAGTTTAATAATATAAAACTGAATATCTTTATTTATATAATCATTTATACTGTTTTCTTTTAATTAAGTGTTTTTTATTAATACAAGTTACAAGTTAACAAACTTAGAAATGTATAAGTACTACAAGAAACTTCGTTTTTCTTTATAAAAGGAAATATTTTGATATGATATTATATATTTTACTTCAACAGTTTAATAATATGTGTATGCTATTTTTTTAAATAAAAACTATTTCTTCTATACATTTTGGTATTATAAAGAACACAAATTTTGTTTATGCAGTTATTGTTAAGTTACATTCTTCTATCATTCTAAATTATTTAATGTAAAGCATACTTTGTAATTATAAAACTTCATTTTTACTATTTTTTTAATTCTTAAATGTTTTCATCAATATATGCTATTATTTAGTCAAGTTCATGAGAATGGAAAACACTTTTTTCTCAGCATAGATTTTGTTTATTTCTAACTTTTTGCTACCATATTCAATATAATAATTTAATCTTTCAACATAATGAACTAAATAATAACAAATATTTATTGAATTTTTAAAAATTAAAATAGTATAGATAAAGTTTTATAATGATAGAATATACATTAAATAATTTCAGAATGATAGAAGAATGTATTTTGACAATAACAGCAGAGAAAGTGTGCGTTTTTTCTATAAGTATATTCTCTCTATATTATATGAGCAATTAATGTATATTCTATCATTATAAAATTTTATCTTTACTACTTAATTCTTAAATAATTTTACCAATATTTTTTGTTTTTGGTAAAGTTCATGGGAATGAGAAAACATTTTTACTAAGGTTTTGTTTTTATTTTTCAACTCTGCTTCTATATTCGAATACATTGATTTACATTCAATTAACATTAAATAATAAATTTATTCTTTACAATACTTCTCAGTTCATATTATACTTAATCATATATTAACAGTAAAACATAAGTCTATAATCAACACATATTACTTGTATTTAATATTCACTTATTTTACATTTAATTTTTCACTTTTCTCTATTATCTTTAAAGTATGTGTCATGTAAATTTCTTTAAATATTAGCTCGTCTTAAAGTTTCAAAACTCTCTTAAAACACTTTTATTTGATAATCTTAATCTGAAAGAATCGTTAAATCGACATTTTATTCATGAATATAAAAAAACAAAACACCTCTTGTTTTGGACAATGTGCAACTTTTGCAGGATTTTTCAGATGAAGATGACGTCCACACGATAAATTTTCCATGTGATAATAGACTTCTTGATCGTTTTGCATTATAAAATTTCTTATTACTTCAAATTTTGGACATCCGAATGATTCCAGATTTACATAATTTGTGATGTTTAATTTATCTAACCTTGATTTCTCAAAATTGCCTCCTTTATATGCAATGGATAGATTTTTTTCTGCAGCTTCTCTAGCAATTTTTCGTAAAAATATATCAAGTTCTTCTTGGTCTTCATCATTATATTGATCATGAAATAACATCCCATGAATATGGTGCATGCAAACTGCTGCAGTTTTTTTATCTTCCTTTGATAAATTTTTAAATTTTCCAATTTTATAAAATTTTGAATCCACTTCACCAGATATAACATTTATGTATCCCAACTCTTTACACACAAATTTCTTATCCACCATAAACCCCTCCATATCGATGATGTATAAAATTTTTTTTTCCATGCTTAAGTAAATTTTTCACAGGGTATTTATACTTTGTTACACAAAATCACGTTTGATTCACAAATAGCTTGTCATTCGTATGTAACTTTCTTTTCTGTAATTTAATCGATGTTATGATCGAACGAGAATAATATTTCTTTAAAATGACGTCACAGAAAACTATCAGATTACGTTGAAGGGTAGTTTTTATTTAGTGTGTGTGGTGACGTTTTAAAGCTATAAAATGATTCTTGGAAGTGACGTCACTTGAAAAAAACTATGAGAATTGAGTGACGTATAAGGGTAGTATTTCTTATAAATAAACAACTGGTTACACTGCTGTGTATTTTCATTTTGAAAGTCACAAAGTGAACATGTAGAAGCAAGAGAGTAATTAAATTAAAAAGAAAAAGCAGTGAATAAAAGAAGATATTTTCTGGAAAGTGTTGTTTCTTAAAAATAACTGGTGAATAATAATTAAACATTAACAAGTAAATACTGAAAAGTAAAAACAATGAGTAATTATTATGAAGAATTGATAAATATGATGGAAGAAGCTTATGTGCTTCTTGCATCATTGAGGGGACCAAGTAAAGATCAAACTGTGAATAAGTGGCTGGAAATTGGAGAAAAAAACATTGAAACATTAAGCAGACAATTACAGTATAATATGACTGTTGGTGAAAAAATGAAGATTCAGTCAACGATTTTAATTTTAAAATCACTATGTGAGAAATTTATTCATCAGCAAAACTGTGTGCGAGGAGGTGATCTTCAACGTGATGTTCAAAGACAAAGTCCATCAGTTGTTTGGAGAGATGATGAAAATGTATTTGCTTTACGTATTTCAACTGGATCAATTATAAATTTAAAACATGTGAATTTGATTGATTTTCTCAATGATGCTAAAGTGATTCTTCATCAAAAATTCAGAGATATTATAGATAACAATGGCAGCATAAAAGTAAACTTTTCATTAGCTTGTAAATTTCTTAAGATAAAAGATGGAGAATCTGTTGAAGAAATAAAGTATTTTACTACGCCAAATGAACTGTTTATGCCCTCAAGTAAAATAGAGGAAATAATAAAAGAAAAAATCATTGATGTCTTATTAACAAAAGTTGAAGATTTTGAAGAACGTGACTCAGGATGGTCCATGCTCGCAATCATTCATCTTCAAGTCAATATCAATCGGTACGATCCATTATCGGCAGGAGAATCAACTTTCATTGATTTACCGGATTTTATCCAAAGAAAAAAAGCAGTATTAAATATCAGAAATGAAGACCAATGCTGCTTTTTTTGGTCCATTACAGCAGCCTTCTATCCAACTGAAGATAATGTCAACAGAACATCATCATATCCAGATTTCAGGACTGTTCTCAATTATAGAGGTATAAATTGTCCAACGACGTTGAATGACATTCCTAAATTTGAATTACAAAATAATATTTCAATTAACGTTTATGGACTGAATAATAAGGAGAAAATAGCTCCATTGTATTTATCTAAATTTTCTTATGAAAAATGCATACATTTGTTAATGGTAGAAAGTAATGTTAAGATTAATGTTGATAATAATTTAAATCCTATTTATCATTTCTGTTTGATCAAAGACCTCTCTAGATTAGTTGGTTCACAAATTTCTAAAAGCAAAACAAAAAAACTTATATGTCATAGATGTTTATGTCACTTCAAAATTAAAAAATCATTTGATAATCATCGTAGAGATTGTTCTAAAATGAATAAAACTGCTATTATTTTTCCGAAAAAAGATGAAAAAATAAAATTCAAAAATTACAAAAATAAGGAACAAGTTCCATTTGTTGTATATGCTGATCTTGAATGTATACTTAAATCAGATAATGATTATAAGCAGAAACATATACCATGCAGTGTTGCATTCTATGTTCATTGTTCGTTTGATGAGTCCAAATCTCAATTTTTTTTGAAACGTGGTGATAACTGTATCAATTGGTTTGTTATGAAATTAAAAAAATTAGCTGATCATGTCAAAGGAACTATTGAACATGTGGTGCCGATGAAAAAACTAACTCCTCAGCAACATAAAGCTCATAATCAAGCTGAAAAATGTCATGTTTGTAACAAAGTCTTTTTAAATAATGAAACAAAAATTTATGATCATTGTCATTTTACCGGTAATTATCGAGGTCCTGCCCACAACAGATGCAATTTAAATTATCAATCTTCTCATATAATTCCCGTCGTTTTTCACAACCTTTCAGGCTATGATTCTCATTTTTTAATTAAAAAATTAGCAGCAACATCATTTGAAGGTAAAATCGATTTGTTGCCGATAAATAAAGAAAAATACATAGCTTTCACAAAAGCTGTCGGTAAAGAAGAGTACAATGGAAATAGAAAAAGAACACGTGAAATAGTAATTAAATTGCAATTCATAGATTCCTTTAGATTTATGGCTAGCAGCATTGATAAATTAGCATCCTTTCTAGATGATGATAAAAAAAAATATTACTAAAAGCTTTTACAACGATCCTGAAAAATTTGAATTAGTAGTGAGAAAGGGTGTTTTTCCTTATGAATATATAGATAACTGGGATAAACTTGATGAAACCCAGCTCCCTGCACAATCAGCTTTTTATTCCAAGTTGAATAATACAAGCATATCAGATGAAGACTATCAACATGCACTCAATGTTTGGAATAAGTTTCAGCTTAAAACTTTGGGTGAATATTCAGATTTATATTTAAAAACTGATGTTATACTATTAGCAGATATCTTTGAAAATTTTCGTGAAAACTGTCTAGCTGCTTATAACCTTGATCCATTACATTATTTAACTGCTCCAGGTCTAGCTTTTGATGCAATGCTAAAATACACAGAAATAGAACTTGATCCTTTACAAGATGTTGAAATGTTAAATTTTATTGAGAAAGGTATAAGAGGTGGTGTTTCTCAATGTAGCAATAGATATGCCAAAGCTAATAATAAGTACATGGGAGAGAACTTTGATGAAAATGAAAAAGAATCATATCTGATGTATTTTGATGTGAATAATCTTTATGGTGCTGCAATGAGTGAATATTTACCCACCGGTTCATTCGAGTGGGTAACTGATAAGTTTATTTTTAATAATGATATTGATAATTTAATTTTAAATATTCCTAAGAATTCGTCTACTGGCTATATTTTTGAAGTAGACTTAGATTATCCACAATCATTACATGAACATCATAAAGATTTACCATTATGCCCTGAACATTGGCAACCACCAGATAGCAAATGTAAAAAGCTGATGACAACGTTATTGCCAAAGAATGAATATGTTATACACTATAGAAATTTACAACAATGTATTGAACTTGGTTTAAAAATCACTAAAATTCATAGAGTTTTACAGTTTAAACAGTCAGCTTGGTTGAAAAAATATATTGATTTAAACACAGAAATGAGAAAAAAGTCCAAAAATGATTTCGAGAAAAACTTTTTTAAACTCATGAATAACGCTGTTTATGGGAAAACTATGGAAAATGTGCGTAATTATAAAGATATTAAATTAATTACAAAATGGGAGGGAAGATGGGGTGCACAAAGTCTGATATCACAACCGAATTTCCATAGCAGTGTTATTTTTGATGATGATGATATGGTTATTATTGAAATGAATCAGCTTGAAGTAATGTTTAATAAACCAATTTATGTAGGCTTTGCAATTCTCGATTTATCAAAGATTTTTATTTATAATTTTCATTATAATTATATTAAGAAAACGTTCAAAGATAATGTTAAATTGCTATATACTGATACAGATAGCTTAGTTTATCATTTTATGAATGTTAACATATATGACCATATAAAACATGATATTCATATGTATGATACCTCTGATTATCCAGAAAATAATGTATATGGTATCCCGAGGAAGAATAAGAAGGTACTAGGTTTAATGAAAGATGAGAATAAAGGGATAATTATGACTGAATTTGTTGGTCTTCGAGCTAAAATGTATAGTTATACTATTTCAATTGAAGAAAAAGATAAAGATGAAGATGATATTGTTAAAAAAGCTAAAGGTGTGAAGCAGGCTATAGTTAAAACCATCACATTTGATGACTACAAAAAATGCCTATTTAATTATACAATTTTAAATAAAATTGAGTATCACATTGTTAGTGAGAAACATGAAGTATCTACTGTTTCTAGATCAAAAAAAGCTTTGAGTTGGCAAGACAATAAAAGGCAATTATTAGAGGGAACTACTGATACTGCGCCATGGGGCTATAAAAAAAGTAATACAAATTCGTAATTTTTATATTTTTTTTATTGAAATAATTACAAAATATCGTAGTTATAAGTTATAATTGTCATAGTTATAAATTACAATAGTCATAGCTTAAGGTTCAATTGTTATTTTATAAGTTATAATTGTTCTTTTATAAATTCTTATTCTGATATTTATATTTTTTTCGTAATAATTATAAGTTTTTGTCATAATTATAAATTTTTTGTCAAATAAACTATATATCTTTTAAATTTATCCAACTGTTGTGTTCATTGCTGAACCCCAACCATTTTACATATGCTTGATTTCTACGTTTTTTTAGAACTTTTTCAACCAAATATACATCAGGATATTGGACTCCCGTTAATTCATCCTCATAAAAACCGCCTTCTATTGGTTGGTTTTGATAGTCAGTTAATTTATAAGTCACTGGATGTGTATTTCCAACTTTGCTGATGGTAAAAATTTCAGTGGTCCAATTGGGAGTGTATCCCTTCTCAAATACATGTTTATATTTACTAATTCGAACTTTATCGCCAATTTTGAACTTATTTTTCTTCTTTTTTATTTTCACGGCTTTGAGTTTTCTATAAATGGTATCAAATAGTTGCTTTTCATTGGCTGAAGTCACATCCGCAGGTTTCATCTTAATTGTACGATGTTTAATATTGTTATATGATAATAATAATTTCGGTAGCAGATCAATCCACTTATAATTTCCAATAAAAGTGAATTCTTTCCACATTTTGTTTTTTAAAGTTCGATTAAATCTTTCACAAATTGATGCTTTGAGATTGCTGAATGTTGAGTACATTTTAATGTTATATTGTTTCATAAGTCCTTCAAAATCCTTATTATAAAACTCTTTGCCTCTATCAACGTGTAAATGCTTGGGAACTCTTTTTTCTTTTAAAATAGTCATCATTGCAGCAGTGACATCTTTACCATTTTTAGTCTTAATTGGTATAGCCCAAGCATATTTAGAGAAAATATCAATAACTGTTAATAAATATTGATATCCTTTGTTATAGGATTTATATGCAGTCATATCAACAAGATCAGCTTGCCAAGTCTCATCAAGACCACGTATATCCACATGTCGTCGTTGATAATTTCTTCTCACCGGTCTATGAAGCTCTTCTGCAATTTGTCTTTTTTCCTTGTTCATAGCAATTGGGCTTTAGGTTTTCCTTTCAATTTTTTCTGAACGTTCTCTTCTAGCTGTTTTATAATGTCGGTATGTCTCCTATCTGCTTCTTTAAACGTATTTAATTGATCAAATTGATAAAATTCATTTATTTTATTCAATTCAGCCTTCAAATTTTGTTGTGCTGCTTGTGATGATTCCAATTGCTGTTTTACTTGCTCGTTGATATTTTCAATTTTTGCTTGGAGATTTTGTATCTCTTGTGTTAAAGATGCTATCGTATTACTGATATTAGATTTGAGAACTTTCAATGATACAGCATCATTTAGATCTACTGGATCAGCAAGATTGCACAATCTTTTATTATTCATATCATATTGTTTATCGATTGTTAATTTAAATCCATTACCAGGTGGACCACGGACAGCACTTTTTCGTGAATCATTGTCCAACTGACGTCCAAAAATGTCTACACTCATCCTCTCTCTTCAAGAGATAATTGATCAATGAGTAATTATATTAAGCATCTGATTAATATATAATTCCAGCTTCACGCAATTCCTCAATAATTGACATTATTTCATTGTTATGGCTAAAATTACCAGCAGCACGTGATGAAACGAGTAGACGCAATCGATCAACAAGTTCATTAGGATCATCCCAATAAACATAGTCCAGAGGTCGATTATGATTTATCATATATTTCGGCAAACCTTTACCACTTTTCGGTAAATATTTGCTGATAATATTTTGATATTTCTTTGAATATTTATTTTCTCTGAGACTTCTGTCAGGGTGATAATGTTTATGATATGCATAAGTGCTTTTTAAAATTTGTCCATAAGTTTTCTCGTCATTTTCTGTTGTTATATTTTGATCAGGCGATTCCATAAATAACAATTCCAAAAGACCAGGAGTACTTTCATATTTTTTATTACCAATGTAAACAAATTTATCATCAAATCTCGCTTCAGAATTACCAATCATCAGTTTATCTTTTAATTTTCTTACACCAAACTTTGTATCCAATTCCTTGACTTGATGTTTTGAATCGAATTTTTTCAAATATGATACTGCAGGTAACTCTTTTATCGGCGTACTTTGATGAGGAGCAGTGGTGAAAGATTCATCATCAGTTATTGCACTATTATCCACATCATAATCAACAGTATTATCATGTGTTGTTTGAAAGCTTGTAGCACCTTCTACAGGATCTTTTTTAATAAGCTCTTCTTTTTTCACATCAAATTTCTCTGTTTTCATCGGAGTCTTGTCCACTAATTGTTGTAAAGGAGTTACGACGGGTTTAAACATTTCGTTCATAGCTCGTTGAGTTATTTCTCGCCCATGTTTAATAATTTCATGCTTTTGTCGTATTGCATCACTTGCTTTCGCAATTTGATGCAAAATATCAGCTCGTTTTTGCACTTTTTTCACCTTCATACTAACACTTTGATGACTTCGACACAAATGTTCTTTCTCTCTTATTGTTGTTCAATTTATATATTAATAAAGCAATCGAATCCTTTTCTATAACGTCCACAATTCATTTCTCTATCTTTGTCGATAACGACGAATCCATACTTATCATTCCAACATTTGGAACAAAGTTCTCGAAAATCAGAAAATGACATATCAGTGTTTACATGATCATCATAAATATGCTTCAAATTCATATCATCTTGTCGGAAGAGCACGAGAAAATTTGTATTATCTCGCACTAGATGTTTGGGAATACGTGCATAAGTTTGGCAGAGATAAAAGCTATCAACATCTTGGTGTCGTCCCATACAAAAATAAGCACGCATATTATCTTGCTTCTCACACGCTACGTCATCGAATATCATTATTGAATTTGGTTTTGCTTGCTCTGGTTTAACAACTTCTTCATGTTCATTAAAAGGAAAATAACCCATACCTTCTACAGGTTCAAGTAATTTTTCCAAAAATTTGTATTTTGGTTGATGTATGGATTTTGAATATAAGTATATATTTTCAAATCGTAATCCATTCGGGTGTACAATAAGAGCTAAGAGAGCATTTGTTTTACCGCAATTCGAGGGGCCACATATCACGCCGCGAACGCTATTCGGTAATAAATTACCATGGCGTTGAATTTTTACAGTTTGTGGCACGACGTTGTCGAAATTCGACACCGGTAATTGAGTTCTTTGTTGCTCGAACTTCATCTCGTTATCAACTGAATAGCTAGAGTATAAATACGCGACTTTTATGGAAATTATTTCAGTACGGCTCAGGCGATGACACAGTACAGACGTGGGACCGGCTTAGTTAACACCATCATAAATAAATTGCCATTCGAGTTACATATTCCTGGATATCAGTATTGTGGACCCGGAACAAAATTACAAAAACGATTAGAACGTGGTGATCCTGGTGTAAATCCGTTGGATGCAGCGTGTAAAGAGCACGATATTGCGTATTCGAGAAATCGAGAAAACGTAGAAGCGAGAAACGCAGCTGATAAAGTGCTTGCTGAAAAAGCTTTGCAAAGAGTTTTTGCAAAAGACGCAAATCTCGGTGAGAGAGCTGCTGCATTAGGAGTAACAAATATCATGAAAGTTAAATCAAAACTCGGAATGGGTTTGAAGAAAAGAGTGGGAAAGAAAAAAGTTGGAAAGGGTTTAAAGAAAAAACCTTTAAGACAGATTGTGGATTCGGCCAAGTTGATGATGAATTCGGGTGCCGATCCTATAAAATCAGCATTGATAGCTGCACGGAAAGCAGTAAAAACGATTGGTGGAAAAAAGAATGTTCGAGTTCCTCGTGTATTATCTGTACCGACTAAGGTTGGAGGTGTTTTACCACTTATACCGATATTTGCTGGTCTAAGTGCAATTGGTGCTTTAGCTGGTGGAGCTTCAGGTATTGCAAAGGCAGTTAGTAATGCTAAAGCTGCTCATCGTCAATTGGATGAAGCAAAACGTCACAATCGAAAAATGGAAGCCATAGCCTTGGGTAGAGGTCTACGTTTTAAACGTCGAAAACGAGGATATGGTTTATACTTGAAACCGGCGAAAAAAAACGTATAGAGCTACCACATCGAGCATTAACAAACATCGATATTTTGAAGTATGCAAAAATTATGAAAATTCCATACTTTCGTGGAGTTTTCATGAGAAATGATTTACCGAAATCTAAACCATGGAAAAATGAGTCAGCTATCATTAACCTTGATGATAAAGATGGACCAGGAACTCACTGGGTTGCATATAAAAAACAAGGAAATAAAGCAATATACTTTGATAGTTTCGGTAATTTAAAACCTCCAACTGAACTTCAAAAATATCTCGATGTTGGTAGCATACTATATAATCATACAAAGCAACAAGATTATTCAACAACAAATTGTGGACATCTATGTTTAAAGTTTCTCAGAGAAAAAGTTGAAGACCTCTGGGGACTTGGTATGGAATATAATCTCGAAGATATATAAGCGATAAACATGAATAAAAGTACTTCAGTCATGGACGATTCATTCACCATAACGCTGTCTGGACAGTCCTCTATATTAGAGGCATATTATTTTCCACCTATCGAATTAACAAGGACAAAAAATTATGTACTGGGTCTTGTTGAATTATTAACGTTCAACTCTATCCCAAATATTGACAATGGAAATAATAAATTTTATTATAATATAAATAAACGAGATAAAATTATTGAAATACCAACAGGAAGCTATGAAATTGAAGATATTGAAAATTATTTGAAGAAAGCTGATCCTAAATTGTCAATTTCCATTAAACCTAACAACAATGAATTGCACAGTGAGATTTACAGTGATAACGCTGCAATAAATTTCGAGCCAGATGATTCTATTGGTCGTCTGTTGGGTTTTGGTCCAAGACTTATCGCGCCAAAATCAACACAGACGTCAGATTCACCAGTTTCCATCTTGAAAATAAATGCATTGAGAATTGAGTGCAATATTACTACAGGAGCATACATAAATAATAAATTAGTGCATACAATTCATGAATTCTTCCCATCAGTTCCACCAGGATATAAAATCATTGAAGTGCCATCTAACGTCATTTATCTTCCAATCGCCGTACAAGCAATACATCATATGCAATTAAAAATTGTCGATCAAGACGGAGAATTGGTCAATTTTCGTGGAGAAATAATAACAATTCGTTTGCATGTGAAATCTGTTAAATAATGGGTATTGTTTATAAAACGATTGTTGGAAGAAGCTATAAAACTGAGTTATCATGCCAAAAAATTGCCAGTCAACGACGAAACCTCAAACGACTAAGTCGTCAGAATATTTCGTTTTTAAAGAGCTTGGGCCTTCGCATCCAAAAAAAGTCAAAGTAAAAGTGTGCTGTTTTGCGTGTTTATTGCCATGGCTGCAGGGGAGGAGACATTAGCTATCAACAGAGGAGTTGTTTTTGATGAGTCTATATCACATTATGAATTACATGCTCATCAACCTTATGCATCAGCTTCACTCAATAACAACGATGAAATCCGGATTGCTGTCCAACATCAAGACTTGTGCTTATTGCCTTGCAAGAGTTCTCTTCATATTACTGGAAAATTTACCAAAGCTAATGACACAGCTGTATCAGCGACAACGAAATTAATAAACATGGCATTATGTTACTTATTTGAAGAAATACGATATGAATTGAATGGCATTGAGATTGATCGTAATAAAAATGTCGGTCTTACAAGTGTCATTAAAGGATATCTATCACTTCATCCAAGTCAATTAAATTATTTAGATAACACAGGTTGGATTGACAATGATGAAAAGCTTACGGATAACAAAGGATACTTTGACATTTTATTGCCATTGAATATGTTATTGGGATTCGCTGAAGATTATCATCGCATTATTGTCAATGCTAAGCATGAACTTGTTTTAACACGTTCAAACACCGATCTAAATGCAATAGTACAAGCTACAGCTAGTACAGATGAAAAAATTACATTGATGAAAATCGAATGGATGATTCCTTACATCACAGTGTCGGATACAAGAAAAATACAATTATTAAATTATATTGCCAAGGATCCGCCAATAACAGTGAGTTTCCGATCATGGGAAACTTATGAATATCCATTGTTACCAAAAACAACGAAAAACGTCTGGATGGTGAAAACATCAACACAATTGGAGAAACCGAGATATGTTATATTGGCATTTCAAACAGCACGAAAAAATGATGCAACAAAAGATTCCAGTCAATTCGATCATTGTAATTTGAGAGACGTAAAACTTTTTCTCAATTCACAATGTTATCCATATGGTAACTTGAATCTTGACATAGCTCACAATCAATATGCATTATTATATGATATGTACAAAAATTTCCAAGAATCATATTATGGTAAAGATTCAGAACCTCTTCTCACAAAAGAGCAATTTATTGGCAAAGCACCTTTAATTGTCATCGATTGTTCAAAACAAAATGAATCATTGAAATCTGGACCTGTGGATGTGCGAATTGAATTTGAAACTACAAAACCGATACCCGATAATACATCGGCATACTGTTTAATCATTCACGATCGAATTGTTGAGTACAAACCTTTGAGTGGACAATTAAGAAAATTATTATAATGGAACGAAAATCTGTTCAATTCAATCTTCAACCGAAAATACACGTAATGCATACATGGACTTATGCTTACAGAGCGGCCAGACAAGGATGTTGGGAAGAAGCAGCTCGAGATAGAGAAAGATTTAGATTACGAATAGAAAATATAATATTATCATTAATCCTGTATTATTAAAAAAAATTGGTTGTATGAATAAAATAAAATAAATCATGTATGAATAATTGTTTTTTATTTTTTTTTTTTTTTTAAAAACACATTTTACAAAACATTTTATTCTTCATTACACATTTTACAATCCTTAACAAATGGAACAGGGCCATCATTTTGGTCGTCTTTTGGTGGATGATGATTGTAACATCGTCGATACATTTTAAAATCCTTATCTGATTTCCATTCATCAGGCAGTTTGTCCCATGCAGTGTCGATATTATTTGCAGCCTCTTCAATGATGAATTCTTTTGTTAAAAGTTGTAAGTCTGTCGGATTCAACTTGAGTAAATTTTTGGTTACTCGATAAACCTCCATTGGTCTGATATCATCATCAAGAATCAAAATATTATCAAGAACCCATTGGTTGAGTTTTTTTACATTTTCAAGAGCACACTCGTATCGATGGAAGTATAGACGTGGAAGTCCTATATTTATTCCTTTTTTCACTATTCCTTCCATGTGTTGGTCATGATGTGGACAAATGAATTTAGTAACATCATAAATTGTAAAATCTTCTCTCTCCAAGTTAATAATCGGAATATCCGTTTTTATTAATGATTCCAAGAAATATTGCACTTCATGATCACGTACAAAAATATAGCGTACGTTGTTCAATGTCTCTTTGAAGTACTTGTCCAGTGTTTCATATTGTGTATCGCCAATTTCCCATGAAAGTCCATGATAATATCTCTTGCCGAAATTAACGTCCCATACTTCAGAAACATTTAATTCACCGTAATGACATGGTGGTTTAAATAGAAAATGATATTCACAAGTGTTCATGAATTTTAGCCATTTACATGAAGCCAACTCTTTCACAATCACTTTGCCGTTAGAAAAACGATAGCCTTTTATATCAATAACGAGATCCATGGTGATCATTTGTTCTTTCTGCGAGACTAACTTTAAACGCACAAGCTCAGTCGTTTATATTAAAATATAAAACGCAATTTGAAAGTGGAGGGAGAATACAATCTATACTTTTGGCCGTTAAGTTTTTGACGTCAGAGAGAGGTTTATCTGATTCAGATGAACAAAAGAATGTTTGTTTTTTATGACGTCATTTCTTCGAAAAGCTAACAAAGAGGTTTAAATTTGCAGCTATTTCATTTGCCACCGTAGAATACGAGTTCCAGATTATCTTCTTTGGCGTAATCAAGTAATTTGTTGAAAGTAATATTATCTTCCTTCAAAGCATTTGACAATGTTGATGGTAAATAAACAAAGAACTTGTCGTTGATTGTTGCAGTTAATGCATCACCATGTTTTGTATTAACTCTTTTCAGCCCAGTCACTCTGTATCTATGCTCTACCTCTAAGTCAGCCATTTTCTTCACAGGTTTTTAAGTTATATTCGCAATGCTATTAATGTTATCGATTGATTGTTGAGTGAAATAAAATACAAAAATGGATTACATCAACAGTATTGCAAATAATACTCAAAAGCCAAAGAAAAAAATGGCAGAATTAGAAACTACTAGAAAATATCAAGTGACAGGATTGAAAAGAGTGAAAGCAAGACATGGTGACGCAGTCATTGCAACACTGGATGATGAATTTATAGTTTTTCTGCCAAAAAGATTAACTGAAGCATTAAAAGACGACACTGGATACAACACCTTGATCGACTTTATAAAGAAAAATAACTTATCACTTCAATACATTGGTGGAAATTGGAATAATTTCAAATTTATTGAAACAAATGAAGACAACACCTCTCAAGATTCCATGACACACGACACTGAATGGGCAGGAAGCGGATATTTTAAGGAAATAATGTAAAAATTCATTTAATTTGATGTTTTTGTCAATTATCAAATAAAATTTGTTTATTGCAATTAAAAATCTAATTTTTGCAACGTAACCTTTCCTTAAAGTAAAGTTTATGCATTAAATTAATTTACTTGTACAACAAAGTTTCAAAAATAATTTAATAATAGAATAAAAGTATATAAGTTAAGTAAAATATACTTCTAAAATATTTAATTTAAAATTCACATTTCGCGCGTCATTACAACAGCGCAACCTGGTAGAAAAGATCGGTAACAATTACCTACAACATTTTTCGAAATTTAAATTTAAAATTTTTAAAAATTCAAATTATTTACCCGCCACAACAACAGCGCTATCCAGTAAAATAGATCGGTAACAGTTACTGACAATAGATTGGTAACAATTACCGCCAAAAAAAAAAATCAAATTTAAATTTTTTACCCGCCACAACAGCAGCGCCGGCTAGATCGGTAACAATTACCGACGGCAGATCGGTACAGCGCCATCTAGCGGAAAAAATCGGTAACTAAAGCAACAGCCGATAAATTGCCGACTCGGGTGGTAAATTACCGACACGGTCGGTATGGTAGAATATCTTAAGACCCCCCTTATTATTCTACTGACCTTTTTTTGCAGACTTTTCCCTGCATGACGAAGGACTTTCATAATCCGTACAATGTCAACGGAATACAAAACGTCATGACTTTATGTATCAGTTCAAAATCCAGACGTCACATTAATCATTTCGAATATTCCTTCAAGTTCTTTACTTTTCTTTAATATGACTTCTTGATTTTTTTCTTCGTCAAATTGAATTCTGAACAATAGAAATTCATTAATCGACTCATGTGATCGGAATAAGAGTGAAACATGAAAAAACTTATTCGCAACAACTCTTACTATCTATTTGTCCGCCCTGAAAACCACAATTCTGCTAATTTCGCCAGAAAACCATTTGTACTCTATGGATTTACAATAAAAATCAATTAACGACTAATTGGTTGAGTAAAGGGAAGTATGAAAAAGTTTTTCGACTATTTCGAATCACAAATTTGGCTTGACAGTTTTTTTCTATCGATATATCAATATTCTCGTAACTGCTTTATGCTTGGATAAAAATATAGAAAGATACAAAAAAATTACTAACATTAAAATAACATACGTCAAAAGTGAGTTACTTTAATTAAACTCCAGACGAAGATTATAAATCATTTAGGTAAATTTAATCAACTGTGTCACCATAAAGTTATCAATAATTTTGAATTCTAAAGTTTAATTACAGATATTAATGATTAGAATTATTTTTAAAGATCTCATTTGTAAATCCAATAATAATTTCAATTTTATTTGAAACTAGAAATATAATTATTTTTAATTCTAAAATGTCTGTCAATTGTGAGAAATTGCAAAAAAAATTATGAAACAAAAATACAGTCTTTTGGTATCAATTAATAAACTAATCATTCATAAGCTTAATTTTTTAAAAATGAATGAACGTCAATATATTTTAATGAAAACAAAATCCACCTCTAAATAATTATTTACTGAAACAAATGGCTATCTCCACTGAAGTATTTTATGATCAATATGACAAAAATAAAAGTGTCATTGTAGATTATGTTCCAAATAAATATCTCGTTGATACGAGTGGCGTCATTTTTTAATGAAAATAACGGAAGTCATTTTATTGTTTGTAAAATATCACAAAAGAATTACAGACTGCAGCATAAAGGGCAATGTAAATAGGGAAAAATACATTTATTGGTTTATTTATACAAGTTTGACGTTCAGTTTATTGAACCTCTTTACCTATACTAGGCACACTTGGTTACACAGATGGTGTATAATAGCAAAAGCTTGTAACCAGCTGCTTACAAAACGCTTTAAATACAATTAGAAACCGGTAGTTTTTTAATGAAAGCACGACACTTCCGATATCATGACAAAAAATATTGTCATATTAACAACTATAACTTTGTTGGTTTAATGGTGTTTCATTTTGGATGATAATAGTGTTCTACTTTTGGTTATTATTATGTTTTTTTTTGACTTCGTGACTGAAGAGACGAAAAAAAATTCTGTTAAATACTTCACATGTGAGTATTATTGAATAACCGAACATTTCTGTCAAAAATGGACGCGAAAAAAGGCACTTTTGTGGGCTAGTAAAGTACCTTCGTACATGAGTTTCGTTTGAAGGTAATGCTAAAAGCTGGCCACCGTAGTTCTTACAAAAATTCGCATATAAAAAGTAAACGTTACAAAAAAAAAAAATGCACCGAGGTAATATTTATATGGAACGTATATGTGAAAATTAACTTGTAGGCTTTTGTACAACTAAAAATTTTTTGAATATCAAAAAAGTAGAGGGAAAATGACTGAAAGCATCAAACAAAAAAAAGTTTTCTGAAATTTTTAATTTTTTTCCAGTAGGGTAAATAGTCGAGGATATAGAACGTTCAGGGGATGAATGAACTGTCTAAAGGAAATAAAAACATTTTTACATTAATCAAATATTCTTTTGTTTTTTAAAATATTTTTCCAACATTTATTAACAATAAATACGGTTTATTATTAACGAAAAAAAATTGTTAACAGTTAATAAATTCATTTTTTTTTTTTCAAAACGTTAGAAGAGAGTTTATTTAATAAATTTTTTATTATATAAAACTATAAAATAATGAAAAAATTTTAAAATGAAAGTACTGAGAAATTTATTAAAGGTTTAATTAAAAAAATTACATCTGACATAAAAATATTAATTTTAGAATCATAAAAATGAATATAAATAATATTTTGACATTATTTATGTTTTATGGATGACATGTGCTATTCTTGAACGGAATGTAAATTTATTTTATAACGCATAATAAAGTTTTTAAATTGAATATTAAAATATTTCATATCATACATTAAATTTAACATTTCTAATAAATTAACTTGGAGATAAAATTCTATGGATTTAATGTTGAAACAAATGAAATGAAATACTTTTTAAATAAATTAATTTTCAACTTTTATCCAAACGTGATAATAAAATGCATAAAACTAATAGACAAATAAAAATTTTATGGATAAAAATGACGAAACATCACTCTTGAACCCTATTTTTCATAAACGAATGTAAACTTTTACGGTGGCAGATTCAGAAAGATCCATAATGTTAGTTGGGTATTCCCATACATATATAGTTCCGCGTGAATGGCCCTTTATTACGGTTCGTTGAAAAATCGCGGAGCGCGCAAAATACTCGACGGCCCTTTGTCGATGTGTTGGCAATCCTTGAAGCATCCCCAAAAAGTCTACCCTCTTCACTACCGACTACCTTTGCCGCATCCGCTTGTCGCATTGCATAAGCTCTTCTACTTTATTTTCGTCAGGTCGCCCATACTTTAATACAGTATATGCTCTTTATACTTATTTGATCAACTTAACCCTCCAGTAGATTTACCAGGGCCTTCTCAAAGTTCGTTAGAAGTACACAAGAGCATGAACATCTTTTTAACATGAATTTATAAATAGAAATGTTTATAGATTTTTTACATCACTGAAATAATAAACTAAAAGTTCTTTTATTTTTAACAATAACTTTTTTATATACTCAATTATTTAATTAACATTATATTGTTTATAATAAATTATTTAGAAATTAAAGAAAAAAATAATCTATTACTTTTAGACAAAACAATGCTTAGAAAGGCTTAGAAAGCTTTCTTCTGTAAATTGTTTGCGAATCTAAGACACTTCACGAGAAAAAGTAATTAATTTTTCTCCCCTTCTGGATGAGGAAACGTGATAAAAAAATTGGTAAAGTGATTGTAAAATTAATCTTATAGAAGAGAAATTTATTGGATGTTAAGAAGTTGGCTTTTGTATTTTGAATAAAGGTTTCGATCGGACAAATACGGATTTATTAAAGAGTAATAAATCCTTTTTTTGTAGGTAATCGATAGTGAAAGGTGAAAGTTGTGGGTATGATCCCAGTAACCTGCAAAATTTACCGTGTAAACACTCTATTATTAAGCTCGATTCACAAGATACGAGTCCCCAATAAAGTTTATCGAGAAAGATATTTTTTTTTTTCAACGCATTTAAAAACCACAATATTTATTAAACTCAAAAATTACTCACAAGTCTTGGAAATAACTATTATAATTTTTTTACAAAATAATAATCAGTGGAAAAATTATTGTTATTTTCAGACATCTAGTAACTTTGTTTTAAAAAAGAAGTTTATATTAAAATAGAAAAAAAAAAAAAAAACATACATACTTTAATATGAAATTGTATTTGTATTAAATAGAACGAAAAGAAAACTCTTTTTGAACTCAGTGTCAGAGGTAACTACATACCAACACAAAGAAAAAATGAATAAGCTAATCTATCTAAAAAAAAAGAAAAGCTAATTAAAAAAAACAAGAGTCAAAAAGCATACATGAAATCCCCAAAAAAATAAATATCCCTTTGCAAGTACAAATGGAAAAAACTTGTTATATCTTTTTTATTGTTTATTGACTGTACAAGTGATAATGAGACAGTATGTAACAAAGCTAAGAATTTTATATGACGTACTTTGAAGTGAAATACTCATACGTATAACGAGACACAACAAAGGGAAGAAAAAAAATAAAGAGACACTTGGTAGTGGGCGATGCGGAAGTGCTATACTACAAGAAGGATAAAAAGAAATAAAAGACACGAGAGAAAGGTATGAAATCCCTGTACTGTAAGCGAGCGCAAAAGCCATAAAGCTTCGGCAAATCTTTTCATTATCGCTCTACGTAAGTGATACGTATATCATACTAAGCGGCCATTTCGCGAGCATTATCCAGAAAAAACCAAGGGCCACATTTCTACCCACCCTAAAACATTCCCTACTCGGTCACTTCTCACGCTACATACGTATCTAAGTACGTATGAGAATAAGGTGGTCGTTAAGTCTAACTCTCAGGGTCTGAATTCCCCCCCTCCCCCTTTTTTTTTTCTTGTCTTTGGAATGCTTGTCACGATAACCATGTTTCGTATACATACAAATACCAACATATAACATTGTTTCACTTTTTTTCATTCTCCTTGTCCTCTTCTACACATGAAATTAACGAACTGGATTTAACGACCCGTTCAAATTTTAAACTCATAGAGGAAGTACTAAGCGAAAAAGTGAGTAACAAAGTCAGGCAACCTAGACAAAACGTGAATTGGGCGTGGAGCCCGTGAGAAAGACAAGCAGAAAGAGACCCACAAATCGCTAGAGGGTTCGAGAAGTTGAGTTTTTGGGAGAGGACATTTAAGGCTAGTAAAATGATAACGACTGGGGGAGTTTGACCCCACATACAGGGGGGGCCTAAGCTACTAAAAGTTGAGCCAGGCTCTACTTTTATGGTTAAGAATAATGGGGAGTACTTTACGACTAGCATTGCCGTATAGCATTTAGTTACATTGCAATCTATGTAAAGAAGTAGAATATCCAAGATACTGATCTCATCGTTACTATAAAAGCTGCATTGTCTTTACCTAGTGAAGATTATGCAAGTTTCAGAAAAAAATAAAACCCAATAAATGTGAGCAAGTATTAACTTATTTAATGACTCTATTTTACATTTTGCAAATTAATAAATTTGATGGAAATATGGAAGAGTCAAAATTTCATAAAGACTTTATCGTGCAATAACCACAAGTTGAAATAGCTATCGTGAAACGTTGGAGTACTTGGAGCTTTTCACTGCTACTCGCATGTACCGACGTATTTAGTGGTCGTTAAAAAGACTATCTCTGAGTCAGAGTCGTAAAGTTTCAGGAATTGATGGGAAATATCTAAATATTAAAAGTATCGATTTATAGATACCTGAATAGGCTTCAAATGTAAAGACATTGAATAACTTTGTGCTTCTATCAAAAGTCGATTAGGAAGGAAATCATTTTTATGACGAAGATCATCGCAGACTTCCAGTTCAGACTATAAAACCTAGGCTATATTGGCTATATTGTTCCTAAGCTTATATCGGTTTTATTCTCGTAATATAGTCAGAAATAAATGGTGATTAATTATTAAATATTATTAGAAATTTCTGATATTAAAACAAAATATAGTGCAACTATTGCATACAAAAAACTGTGAAAATATGAAATATCTTTTTCTACTTCGTAAAATGTAATTAAACATCTCTTAAAAAGCTTATTCAAACTGAACATTAATTTGACTAGATTTTCCTTCTAAATTTAATTAAATATTAAATGCTCTCACTGAATGAAAAATTAATTAAAATAAAAAAATTATTGTAATTTTATCCATGCTTTACTCTCTGCCTTAATCTTTCTTATTTTCTTCCTCAGCAATAATTGCATGAATAATAATAATAATAATAATAGTAAATAAATAAAAGAGGTAGATATATATATATATCTTTATTTCCTTTCTTTACTCATTTACTTCATTAGTGTTATCAAGGGACAGTGATGAAACTCCAGTTTGAATTAATTAAAATTTAAAAGATGATGAGGATTACGTTTAGCTGGCATCACGCAAAAGTTCTCTTTCAACTCAAGAAGAAACAAAGGCAAGGTGTTGAGGATTACACAGCCTCAAGTAATTCCAACTCTATAATAAAAGCCCAACGCAAATTCCAAACTCGTGAGCTGGTAATATCGAAAGTCATGATGCTGTTCTGCTTGAGAAGTGGTCTAGTACTATCGTATTCCTGACGAGCAAGAACTCGCTGAGCCATGGGATTGGATCTTTGGAATGTGCGTCTGATCCCCGACGAGTACGTTGCCGAAAAAGCACGAGATGTGCTTCTCTACTACTATTTTCTACCCTCTTCTAAGTATTTTCGCACTTTCAACCCTACTTTTTACTTCCGGCATACCCCCACATGTTTCTCGTCAGGGAATCGCTATGATTTCCCGTGTGTTTTCTCCAAGCACATGGAAAAGAAGCTTGTTTTAATCTATGCAGTACTACGTGAGCCGTTTGTGGTCGGACTATCACCGTATGCAGATATAATCTTCTTTCTTTTTTACTTATTGCTTCTTTTCATTCGGGTTTATGGCTTTATTTATTTCATTGCATCATTAAAAGAAGTACAGAGGATGTGTATTAATGGTTTTTACGAGAGTTTGATGAGTTTTAAATGATTGAAAGTCATTATTTAATAATCATGACTATGACATTCATGAATGTCTGTAATAACAATAATTATTATCCAGTTGTATCTACAACAGTTTATAGTGGATTGGCAAAAAATAGTGCATCATCTATAACAACTTTTAAATTCTATTTTTCAAATAATTTGCAATAGTGTACAAAGTTTTTATTTGTTGTTTTCACATGAAAAATATTTAGAAATATTTAGAAAAGTGGTATACACGTCGGAAAAAAAAAAATTAATAGTACAAGTGCAATAATAATTGTAGAATTAATAATTTTTCATTAAAGGGCTCATGACAGGTGCATCCGCCATGACACTTTGAAATTCACTAATGTTTTATTATTTCCTTATCAACTCAATGTATTTAAAAAAATAACAAAGTCTTTTTAAGCTATGTTTCTAAATGGAAAATTGATTAATAGGTAGTATGCTATTTACTCTCTAAAAATAAAACAGTGAAAATAATGAAATTGACTGCAAAATCAGTGAATATTCCGTGTAAATTGAACTAACGATTGAATCAGTTGTATTATATTCACTGATTTCGCATTTAATTTCATTATTTTTACCGTTTCATTGTTAGACAGTACATAAGTTGATGACGTCACATACCTCGTGGGCTAGTGTACTGTTTTTCATTTAGGAAAACAGCTTTAATAGACCACAATAAATTTTTCATACTACTGATCAAATTTGTTTAAACAATCGAATGTGTTTTTTATTGAAAAGATAAAAATTTTTTGTTTATTGTTTGTATTTATTGATGACTATATTTGTTAAAAAGAGCTATTTTTAATGCAAAATTTATGTATATTTTTATTTTGATATTTGAAAAAAAATGTTTATATTGAATAACGAGTTAATATTCCTACAGTTCGTTATATTACAAGAGTATTATTTCTGTATACAATTAACCTTTACCTCGTAACGTGTAAAAAAAATTGCGTTGACCCTCTTATAGTCGTCTGTCAGACCGTTATCTTGTTTTTGCCTTCATTTGAACAGCTTAAACACGAAATATCAATTTTAGTTCACATTTAAACACTTTCTTAAGGTAAAATAAATATTCAATGTAGTTTTACATAAATATTCATTTTTTTCAAACACAAAAAATATTTTTAAAAAATATTTATATATCTCTAAACAATTCTATTCGTTTACTTTTTTCACAAATATTCAATACGAAATATTCTCCAAGAAAATATTTAAATAAAAAAAAAAACAACTCAAAATCCAGACTACTACTGGAAAACTTGAGAACGCGCTATCAAAAGAAATGATAAAAATGCAGAGATAATAAAATGGAGATGTTTGAAAGCAATTGAATTAATAGAGAACTCGTTAGTCAACATATCGTTAAATTAAATAAAGAAATAATGATAACACATCAAAGTTTAGACTAGATTTAAAATAGAAGTCTCTCTCACGAGGTTGAAAAAGAGACAAGTGGTGCGTGGTAATCGTTGGTCGTAAGGGTCGCCGGTATACAATGCATTTCAGGATGCGATTTCGTGATATCACCCCCATTGTCTACTCCAAGTACACGACAAGAATGACATCGTCATGACAAGTGACTCCAAGAGGTTAACCTTCAGTGTTTTCCATGCTCAAACGAATCTGTTGTTGTGCTCATTTAGTAAGTACACCCTCTTGAAGTGGTGCAGCATCTTATTCATCAGCTATTGATCGTAGTCGCAGACGGATTTTTGATGCTGCAGAAATAATTCATGGACACGACGTTTGTTCCTATTACCATTATCCTCTTTAAGAACGATGTCGATGAACTCGACAACTTCGACTCTAAAATACCACGACTGATTTAACGGTAAGAAGAAAATCAAGAGACCGCCAGCGGACAAATCCGAAGGTAATTGATCCTCTCTAGGTCTGCCAGCAAATGCTTGAATAATTAAAGGGTTCTATACTGTTGCGAACAGGTAGAAGAGTCGCATACTACTGCTATTGCAATGAATGACTTGAATATAAATGAGTTCTAGAGTATCTTGGTAGATATAAACCATGAGGCCCCATCTAACTTTACTCCAACTTTCTTCAAGCCTCCAACGCTCACCGAAAACACTCTGTCGAATGTAAATTCATCCGTGACTTCATTTTATTCGTGGTCGGATATCAATGTGCAAAATTCACATAATGAAAATTCATTGGACAATATTTGTTATGAAAATATCTTTTTTTTTTTTGTTCGTTCATTCTAGATAATATTGTCACTTCAATTCATGATCACACCTAAAGGTTTACATTTTATTTGTTGTTCAAAATACCAAATGTTTATTTTAAAATACTTTGGGACGATTCAATATCGAGATTATCTTTTGAATAATTTGATACATTTACTGGAATTTAATTAAATTGATAGTAAAATCGTCTCTTGAAATTTTTTTGAATTATTAAAACAACTTTTTTGCATACATGGCCTTCAGCGCAAAAAAAAAATGTTACAAATCCTCTCAAAACAATTTATATTAATTAAAATTAGAGTATTTTTTTGTAAATTATTTAACGTTACGTAGAAATGTACAAACTTTTGAATAAATAAAAATTCGAAACTTTTAGTTATTTAATTTTAGTTGAAAAAAATCAATAAAAAAGTTTTGATATTATTTGTTAATGTTAGAAGATTTGGATGATTTAAAAGAAAAACTTCTTATTGGTTGAAAAAACATTTGCTGTCACAATTTCAAACATTACTATTCCACGTCCATTTTCACAAAGCTTATGTTCGTTTATCTTTCTAGATTTGTTTAGCAACTATAGTCTCAAAATCTGTGCTTTCCTCCTTATCCTTAAGGTAAGAAGGGAAAACTTGAGATGACACACAAGTAAGAAACGTGATAGCAAATGCAGGGATTTATATAAGATCGATTGTCCTGGGTAGAATATAAACACATGAGTTATTATAAAGATGTTGACATTATAATTGTAAGGATATATTGATCCTTATTTCTATTTTTACACTCACAAACGGGAAATAATCTTGACAAAGAACGGATCATCAAGCTTGTAATAACACGATAAGAAGAATTATGAGCTTTCGCAGGTGCCAATTTATATGCTAATATATATTCGGATGTAAAGAGTGAAGAAATGGAGATTAATAAAATCCGTAGAAATTTCCGTTTCGTTGAAGAAGACATAATCGATGAAATTATTTTATCATATTCCAACAGATAATTGGAAGTTAAAAATACTTTGAATAATTTTGAATAAATTTAATTAAAAATTTTTTCAACTTTTAATTAAAAGAAAAACTGTATACTTTCTTTTACTAAGAAAATTATTTGTGTTTTGTTTTTTTTAGATTTAATTTATCATGACAATAGCGACTTTCAGAAACAATTAGCAGGCAGTAGGAGTAAACCCTTTAGGTGTCTTGATCTCTAGGATCACGAATGTAATCCTGAGAATATGAAAATATAATTTACTGACAGAAGAACAGAGAATAGCAAGGGAAAGATCTCTCTGTATTAGTCCCTTTCAGCTGTACACCAGCGATATGGAATTGACTCATTGCACTTTGATAATCTGACAGCCTGTCCGTGGACATAAACAAAAATACCACGTCTGTGAATTATTTGTACTGTCAATTTTTTATCCCAGCTCTTTGTTCAGTATTCAAGCTTTGCAGCGTTAAAAATTGAAAATACGATTATCTGGAATGACTAATCAGCTTTTTGTTAAACAATATTAAAGTTGAATGAAACGTTAATTTATTTGAATAGCTTTGAATATAAAAATACACTAGGAAAAATCAATATCAGCAAAATCATAAAACAACTAATCATTAACGTAATCATATTTTCTATATTAAAAAAAAAACATTACTTATTTAATTTATTCAATTATCATGAAAAATTATCCAATAAAATATTTTGATTACAATAATTGAAAAAATTTATTTAAGGTTGTTCGATCATGAGTAATAGTATCGTATAAAAAAACCTATGTTAAATTTTAATGCATAGATAAATGAAAATGTTTGATATTAAATAAAATTCGACAACTAGAATTGAATAATTACGAAATTATAAAACTTTTAATCGTTTTGTTTACAAAAAATCTGAATTTATTTGTGCCATTGGCTTTAGTGTTTAACCTAACTTTTAATTGAACTTTAAACGTTTATTATTGCTAAACTAAACGGTGAAATTTATTGATAAAGCAAACTTGATTTTTTTAAATTATTACCTATCACTTTTGAAATTTTCATATATTAATATTTAAATTCGTCTAACCATCGAATAACCTTAAAGCATCGACGATTTTATCAAATAATTATTCAAATATATTAAAGATTAATAATTGTTTTTTAAAATAGTCTTTTTAACTTTCTATTAGGAAGTTATTGAAATTGGTTGATTGGTAGAATGTGAATTTTCAGCATATCTCCACGTTTCAAGATATTTGCAAGCATACTGACCAATTTTTAGAATAATGTGTGTGTGTGTGTGTGTACGGACGTCAGCATTTTTTTCGTTTTTTGATATCTCAAGAACGAATTGAGATATCGACTACAACCAAAATTTTTTTGAAAGATATTATTATAAAGAAGATCTGAAAGGAATTTGAACGACTTCAGTCGAGACGTTTTTTTTATAACAAAAGAACTAATAATAAATAAATGACAAGATTAACTATTTAAAATACTGTTAAGCAAAAGAATAACAATTTCATTTGAAAATTAACTCGATGTCGACTAAACATTATTGTTCACAACTAAATATGACTTTCAACAATTACGCATTGTTTGTAACAATGTGAATTTGTTATAAACAATTGAAAATTGTATTTATCGATTAACTAATGCATCTATCATATAGGGTTGGATTTTTTAAAAAAAATAATATTATTCATGATGACAAATGACTTGTCACTATTACGTATTGTCTATATCAATATGAATTTGTTATAAACAATTAATAATGGGAAGTTCGTCGTGTAAGCACAAAGTATGCTCAGAATTATTTTTTCTTTTTTAATGTACTATAACTAATAAGTTATTAATTATAGTATATTTTATTTTTTAAAATCAATTTATAACTTTTCTCTGTTTATTAAAAATTAAGAACATTTCTAGTGATAAATGAAAATATCAATATTCCTAAAATTGACTGTTGATAAATTTTAAAAATTGCACAGAGGAAAATCAATAAAATTATTCAGTTATTGTAGAATATATAAATCAGTTGATATTTATGATGATCAACAAGGCTGAAATGTTGTTTGAAGGAATTTCATCATAAAGAACATAAATTTAAAATGCCTATCAATGTCTTTCTTCTTTCATCGTTCTTTGACTTCTATGCAATAGACTGGAAATGAGCAAATTTCACTCGGATTATCTGTCTCTCATTTTCACGCGCACCCTAACTCTAATGAGACTGAATAGTTGAGATATTTTTGTTCACTAATAGCCAAGTCACGTTGCTCATCCTTTTAAATAATAGATTATTTTTGGTCCGCTGTCTTACATGTATTGTTATGAATAATTCATATATAATTTTTTCTGGCACAAATAAACAGTTAAAATTCTTCAGGGGCTATGAAAAAATAATGAGTGTCGATTGATTTTTCGCATTCAAACATTTAACCCCTTTCTATGGCGCCATCTCGAAATTCACCTCGCAAAAATAAACTTGAACCCGGCCGATAAATCTACAGGAATCTACCTGTGTTTATCTACTGAATTATCAACACCTGTAGATGCAAATGATGTAATCAGTTAATTGTATACACCGCTGTCGATAAATTCATTACATCAGTCGTAATAATTACTTTGGAGTGAGATTTAAAAAAATCATTTACGTTTGTGGAAACTTATTAGAGGTAATTTAATAGTTACCAAGACTAAATACACATCATTTAAATATGCAATTCTTTTGTTTGTATAACGCAATTTAATACAGTATTTTTATGTTTTATGACACAGAAAATAATCAATTTTTATTGATGAAGAAAAAATAATGTAATCTAACTAGCAAGTAAATTGCATAAGCTCAGCAATGAAAGTGTATTATTATTATTATCAATAATCAATCTTCATTTTTATTAAATTATTATTAAAAACTACTCATAAATTAGAGTTGAAAAATCATAGATAATTACTGTATATAAATAATAGATTATTAATGACTTGTTTTTATGATTAAAAAGTATAAGAATTATGCAAATTAATTTTTTTCAATAGATTTTAGTCATAGAAAAAAAGAATTATTTTCGTGATATCATGTTCATAACAATTTAAAAAAAAAACTTATGATTTTGAAGTGAGCACATCAATTAGTGAGGCTACGTGTCTATCAAGAAGCTAAATAGAGGTAGCTCTTTAAATGACTACATCAGTTGCTGGCCAGCAAAAAAAAGAATTACAAAAATTCTCTTTCTTTTTATTTCCATATCCAATGTCGCCTGAAGTACTGTCAACAGTTTTCATAAAACCTGTCGATAAATTACAGTCAACTGCAAGCAAAAAAGTGATGAATATTTAGTTTGAAAAAATTTATTAAAAATTTCTTTTACTTGAACGTCAATCTTTTTTTCCAGTAATAAATAAAACATTGCTCTTCAATCATCAACCTGTTTTGACACAAATGATGACCAAATCTAATTACTTCATTATTATTTCAATAAACCCAACAAAAAAAAAGCTCAATAACTCTTTGACAATTTAATTAAATAAAAATCCCATTACATCTTTTTATATCAACTCTTCTATTCTATAATTTTTTTTTACTATCTATTGTAAGCTCATAATATTGATTGAAGATGGGCATCAATAATTAAAGAACTGAATGCCTTAATTTATTTTTATAAACGAGTCTCGAAAAATGCAAAGACCTTTACTTGCAATATAAACTCAATGAATGAAGATTAAGTTTTATTTACTCGAGCTTATTACAATAGATCTTTAAAGTAACAGTACTTTATCAAGAATAACGTTTTATTCAAATGAAACGTCACTTCGTTTTTATTGTATTCGACTCGACGCTCATACTGAATTGCAATCGTCTGCTAATTTAGCTACGAGTAAATAAATTTCAATAGGTCGAAGCATTCAATAGAAATGGAATCGTTGGCGTATCTATACATATTCATCGTAATTGTCATACGAAAACTATTGCTTAACTCACATTCCGGACGATCGATTCATCAAATATCAATGGGGATCTATTGTACTTATTCATAAACAGAAAAGCTACCACCATCGTTCATCCTCGTGCACCGACTCATGCGAAAATAAATAAATTTAATTAGATGCACATAGTATTTTATTCATATCACAAATGCTATTGTTTTCAATACCTGTTTGAATGTAAGAACCTTTCTCAAGGAAATCGGTAAAGGTCTACATCTTATCCAATGAATAAAATCATTTGATAAATATTCATTTAATTTAAAAAAAATCAATTGATTATTTTTACCGACTATTTTTTTAAAATTAATTTTTTGTTTACTGTAGTCCGGTCCTTTGGGCAGTTGCGCAAGGGATTATTCTTAATAAGAGTTAAAATTATCTCTAGGAATATTTTTTACTGAAGAAAACCAGAATTAAAAATCAAAAGTATTCAGATAATAAATGTATTTTTAATGTGATCTAAAAGACAAGGTATCAAAAAGATTTATATGGCAATTAAATAGTTGTAAATTCCTGATATGTGATGTCAAGAAATTTTGAATATAGTATCATGTATTTTGTCAGCATTTACATAAACACGACTAACAAAGAAAAGAAACCATAATAGGTTATTTAATGGGAGACTTCTGACATTGAAAGAAATACTCTAGTGCTACGACAGATTTGAGATCTGTTTCTGTAGCAGTTTAAATTGTTCTTATGTCTACAGAAAAGTCTGTAATTAAGCACAGCAGATTCAGATTTATTTAGAGCTAAATAAGGAAAACTAACGAAGAATTCTTTCCAATATTATTCTAATTATTGAAACATTTTTTCTTATCACAGAAAATCTGAGAGTTTCATAAAATGTTTTGAAATAAAACACTTCAATTTGCAGTAGCAACACAATATTTATCTTCATGATTTTATTTTCCACACTGATAGAAGAGATTTATTATTGTTAAAAAACGATTTTTTAATTATTAAAATCAATCCTTTTTAACTATTAATAAATATTTTATAACAATAAAAAAGCCTTACTTATGAATCCATTAGTGGTTTTGTAATGAATAAATCTCATTTTATCGTAAAGAAATATTTTTTGACAATTAATATCTTGTTAATTAATTAAGTTAAATAATCTCATATCAACCAGAACTGTCATATTTATCAATTCATTATTTATAACTTAATTTCTTATCTTATGCATATCTTTTGTCAATAGAAATATGCATAAAATGAAACGAAATCCTAACTTCATTCGAATGTTATGTCATTTTATATTAAAAAAACCATATAATCTACAATAAAATATCAACTGTACTAGTTACATTATATTTCTTATTAATTAAAAAGATTCATTAAGTGTTAAAAAATATTTTTTGTATTGTAACAAAGCTGTATTAAATAGTTAAGATATAATTGTATAACTGTTACAAAATATTTTTTAACAATTAAAAAGCCTCCTTTATTATTACAAGTCTCTTCTATCAGTGTATATCTAAACCTTTCCAAATGAGAAAAAATACTTTTCTCCAACTCAATAATGTTTTATTAATCTCACGATTTTTCTCAACCAAAAATAAATGAGTGAATTTTTTTGATCCTAGCATGCAGGTGATTCCTACAAGTACTAATCGTTTACACTTACAACTATTAATCGCTTTGAAGACCAATCATCAGTCTAATCATTTGATCCAAAGTTTCTGTTTGTTATTTCATGTATCATATGATTTATGAAGTCTCAAATACAGTGACTGACAAACCCCCAAGATTAATCCGAATCATTTTTGTTCTATCGTAATTTAGAATGATTGATAATTATATCAATGGCAGTCTGACAGCTGAGCATGCAATCTCAGGGGTAGGTAAACTCATTAGAGAAATGGGGTCAATCGATGTGTAATGAGACAGAAAAAAAAAAGCTCAAGATTCACTTTTTGTTGCAACTAGTAAGTACGTGATGCGTATACGTAATTTTGAGAACATGCAGTTACAACTTGGATAAATGCAGGATAACTTAATGACATAGCGATATTTATTATCGCCATAGTAGAATCTTGATTACCGATTGCACCAGCCTTCAACTGGTTAATCCACAAGCCGCCTCAGAGATAATATCTTTCTGCGTCATTGAACGCTATGATTACAGCAAAAAGACTAATTGTAAGTCTTACCAATCGATTGATCGGCAAAAATAAAATTCTCAAGAACAGCTAAAGAGATTAGAGATCGAGTTTACAATATTTTTAGCTCCCAATGGGGTCCCACGATATATCTACTAAAAAGAGTTGTTACAAAGCGCTTAATCGATTAAGTGTCTTAATCAAATCTCGGTGTTTATCAGATAGTACTTGAAAGTGTAACATGTATGAAAATTAATGCAGAGATATTTTTATTGATAAAGAATCGACAAGATTGATAATTTAAGTATTATTGGAAATTGATCGAGTGATGTTGATATAATTTTAAACGTGTCATTATTTTATCTAGAACAGAATAGAATTTATAGGAATATATCTGAAGATAATATTTTTAATTATAATTGAGAATAAATTTATTAGAAAGATACTGATGGTATTTTTAAAAATTTATCTCGCCAATTTATGTTCCTACTTTGTATTTCTAAAATCATACTTTCTTAATAAGATCATAGCTCTTACAATTTTATTGGTAGCTATTCACACGATTGGATCGTAATCTACATCTAACTTCTCACGGTGAAATGGTACATAAATTTCTGACTTATGTGTAAATTAGACAGTTAACGTTCAATAATTTATTAGAAATTAAGTAAAAATAAATAATTATTACCACATTGAAGAATTAAAAAATAATAGATTTTTTTTTAAATTTATGAATTATTTAAATTATCTAATTGTTTTTTATTATTTTTTTATTAAGAGACAAAAGTGCACTGAATATTATTATGTTCCATATTCCAAATTTATTTACCAGTGTCATTCACTAATAGATGAATTTATTCGATAATCATAAATTCATTAGATTGAAATTTCTATTAAGCACAGCTTATTGGAAATAAACATCTGTTAATAGTCAATAAATCTATGTATTTTTTTTTTTTATCTAAAACATAGTATATCTTTCTAATAGCAGTAAAGGTTAAAACCTCATGAACTTTACTTAATAAGTTTCAATATATAATACATTTTTTTTTATTAATAATTAAAAATTATTTTCTATCATCATTACTTCATTTACTTCCTTTCAATAAGCCACTTCATTATTGTTTTTATTATAATTATTAATTATTAACATAATCAAAATATTATATATTATTATTATTGCTTGTTTTTTTTTTATAATCAATAAAAACAATTAATAATAATTTTTTAAGGATAAAAACCATTTTAAATTATTGCCAATTTGTATAATATAATTTTTTATTGATTGAAAATTAATGAAAAAAATTTATGAAACAGATTAAAAATGTTCATACAATTTTCAAAAAGTGTCATAAACATGCCCGCATATGATAAAGTCTGTCAAAGTTATGAAGAGTTGTCTTGTCCCTCATTTTCGTGAGGTAAAGGTATTAAAAGCAAGAAGATGTAAAGTTTGAGAATGGACTTGTGAGATACGAGGGCGCATTTACATGATATGAATATAATAGAGAGGGCTGGTTTCATGGAAGAGTGCCGAGAAGCGCTACCTGTTGAACAGAAAGTTCAAACCCTCGGTGACCTACAAGCGATTTACACGTCTACTTCTCTCAGTCATATTCCATTTTCGCAATTATCTTTATTATTTATTTATTATTTTATGCACCAGAATATCCATTAGAAATGATAGCACTTGCGTAATATGATGATAATATCACTATGTTGGTATTAAATTAAATTATCTATCATGAAATCCATAAAACTAACGATATAATAAATAAGAATAAAATGATCCAACTTTATTGGGAAAAAGTATAAAGCGATGACTATTTCTAACATGCCAAGATTATATACACATAGAAATGTCATTCATATATTATATTAAAGCGGAAACATACACCCGATTGCATCGGGATTGACGTTGGTCCCTCACCCTATCAATCGAACTCTAATAGGATTCTAGAAGTATAATATAAACCGTAGGGACCAACTCCCGCAGGAAAATACTCTCGATATGTTTTCTTCATTTATAAATATGTATATACATCGGAGTATTCAAAGAAGAAATGAGCGAATGGCTTTTTCGAGGATTGTAACTCTTATTTATGTTGTCTGATACAGCTATATATTATGAATAATCCATTGGTGATTTTAGCTATACTTAATTTGACTCATACTAAGATAAAAAACAATAAATCAATAGCAAATTAATTGAATGGCTCGTAGATACGTTTCATGATAGGGCGAAAAGTGTTTCATTTGTTGATTGATATCTTCTTCAAAATGTTTTTTATTGAATTCAGTAAAGTCAGTAAACACTTTAAGGGCTTTATTTGATTATTAGAGTTCTGTTTTGAATATTGTTTTTAACTTCAAGTGATCACTAACTTTATTAAACAAAGTTAAAAAATTTTTTTAAAGCTTGAAAAATAAATCAAACAGAATTTCTTTTGTTACTTCATAGCAATTTTATTTTTATAACTATTCAATAGTTTATTCAATATTGAATAATTATATTCAACAGAAAAAAAATATTTTTAACCAAAATTGAATTATTGATACTAATTTTTCAAATTAAAAATTCGATAAGTTTATAAATGATCCGAAAATAATCAAACATTTAAACCTATTAACATTAATCTAATGTTCATGAATGTGATAAAATTATCTACATCAAATTATTATTCCTGATCGAATAAATTTGTCGACAGAATAAAAGCTACCTTTAGAATCATTCAAATAAAACACGTTAGCAAGTTCTATAAAAGAAAAATATGAATCATTAAATTAAAAAGTCTATTCAAAGTAATATTTTATTGGTTTAACTTCCATAGCTAATCTTCATAAAAATAACAAATAAATGAAAAGATAACATTCGTCTCTAATAAAATATATTTTTTCGTATCTAATTAACTTTTTGTTTCCAGCGAATAAATCTTACTATTTGCTTATTTATTACGTAATCCTCCTACCATTTTATTTTATCATTGAATCATTTTAGGACGAAGTTCGTGTCCATTTACTTGATGAAAAGTCATAAAAAATAATAAAAGCTAATGACTGCTTGTCCAATGTTTTATTAAGCTATCAAAAACCTATTTGGTTTATTGATATGTATTTTTTATTCGCGAACACTTGAAAGATTTCGATCTACAGAAAGATTAAATACCGGAAATTTACTTTTATCAATTTTATTAGTAGACGAGTCATTTAGTCTACAACAAAGAGCCTACGAATAGAATATTACTTGGTGTGTTAAAAAATTCAATATACCTGTATGTTGACAAAAGAATTATTATAAAGAAGACGTACAGGAAGACGTCTTGTTAAACGGCGCCTGATGTCTAAATGAATAAATGCAACACAATTTATTCAAGCTTATGTAGTCCATTCACGCTGGGTGTTTGTTCTGACACAAAACATTTTTAAAATAAAAGATAATATTTTAGAGGTGTATACACTCCACTGCAATATCTTATATTTAAGAGCTTTCAAAAATTTACATCAACAGTTTAAGTGTGAAATAAAAAATATTCTTATTCTAATATACGATACTATACAAGAATTATGAATGAGATGTCTGCTTTAAAATTCGTTTTCTTTTTTAAATTACATCAATAAAATGTTATTGGATACTTTTATATAACTCAGAAGTTAATTGGTGAATTTTTTTTATTAGCAATAAATATTGCTTTATATTATTGCATTAATTTTTTAATTTTTTTTATCATTTCTTTCATCTCGTAAGCTAAAAGTCTATTATTAAAGTAAATACCTAAATATTCTATTCACTTTGAATGATTAGACTGGTATATCCGGCTGGTGAATAAATTATGAAACTTTACAGCATTATTTGGAATCAAAAGAAGTCTCTTTGTTCAGCTGCATTTCATCTCGTATTTCTAATTTAATTTAATTTTTTTTTCCTTTTACTGATAGTTGTTAAATGAACATAATAACTATTTTACTCTTTTTTGTCATTAATTTTGCATAAAATAATAAACATAATTAACTTAAAAAATATTTTTATTGATTTTAGCTTATCAAATCAAATGATATAATAAATCTCAATAAATAAATTTTTGATTATCAACAATGTTTTAATTTAATAAATTGAATTATTTTATAAAATATAATATTTAATCATTTATAAGCCATTTCCAATATAACTCAAATATTTGCAATTAATTAATTTGCACAAATTTTAAAAATAATGATTACATCAATGAGGGAACACTTCAATAAAATACTGTATATTTTATGTCTCTTAATTTAAAATAAATCCCGAAAAATATTTTAATAAATAAACGATCATGTTTATTTTCATAGTATGGCTTGTAAAAAAACATTTAATTATCAAAATTAATATGTTGTTTTTGATAAGTAATTAATGAACTTTATAAAATACCTTATGGCTGAACCAGCTCATAAATAAGGTTTAAAAAAATTTCCAATGTGAAATTAAAAAAAAAGTATTTTTAAAAATCATCAAATGAAGTGCTCATCAGTTCATATGAAAAATTTTTATATAGACAAAAAAGAGTAAAGGATATTTTTATTACAGTAATTAGTAATAATATGATAGACATAAAGAAGTCACGCAGTTAATTCTGAAGATAAGTGTATAATCAGAGGATATATATACACTCTTACATACTTGCTATGTAAAACGAAATAAAAGAAGCTTCCTAAAGGGGGAAAAGAAACACCTGTAATCCCGAAATTTGATCGTTTTGGTCAGTCAACATGACCGGGCTGGGCAGTATTACTAGACAGGAAAGGAGTCTGCAGGCGCTTATCGATTAGTACGATCATGACGAAAGGATTGCAACTCAACACGATGTTAACGTAAGACCCTCTTTACCTTTCTCTCTACTCCACCTACCCTTAAATTTCAAGAGGTAAAATTATAAATTCTAAAACCTCGAGGCGAAAACGACTACACAAAATTCTCTTTGATATTCTTTCCTTCATTGCATTCTGTTTTCTCTTCTCTTACTGTAATAATTTACTTCTTTCCCTCTCTCCCATTAACTTCAACCATCGTACACTACGTCCTATTAATCTGCTTAATAGACTTGAATAAAAAAATGATAAAGATTAGACATAATCAGTCTCGTTGTCAACTTGGACGTTATCATTTCAGAGTTGTAGGTAATGAGCCATACATCTGATAAAAATAATGACTTACCGTGCGAAGAAAGCCGCAGCAGCACTCGCCTGAGATGGTGTACCAGGTGTACCTTTAACTGCATACGAATATTTAGTCTCTTGAAACATTGGCAGGACATTTAATGACTTCGGATAACCATAACGATGATAATAATGATCACCATATTTATCACTATGAACTCTTTCACTTTTATCAACAGACTTAGCAGAGCAATGACCTTGTGCTGAACGCGGATGATTTTTGTCATGATTACTAGGATAGATAACTTTCTCAGACGACTCATATTGATGTGTCTTCTCATGTGTTAAAGCGGGCGGCTTATCGATAGCTCCATAAGACTTAAATCCCTTGAGCTCACCGTAATACTTGAGATTGTCGACCTTATAGCCCACGTGGCTAATAACTGCAGGCTCGTGATTGCTTTTCGATTTCGATCCCTCATGTTTGTGCAATTGTTCTCGTCCTAATCGACTTTTTTCCCCTGCTTTACCATCAGATTCACCTTTCAATTTATCCATTTTAGTCACTGATTTGTCGTTCAATTTATTTTGACCATCACTTTGTTTCAAATAATCTCCAGCTCCTTGTTTATAAAGTTTGGCTTCGTTATTATCCAGCATCACATCAGGACATATAACTCCACCAGCATTAACACCAAGAATAATGCCTCCATTAAAGTTAGTTCGACTCTGATCACATGCTTTGATCTGTTGTTCCATGTGCTTCAAATTGTCATCATTAATCTCAGCAGAATCATCAGACTTAATCCGATCCACATGCACGTCCTGTTTATGCATTTGACGGTGGCGGGTCATGACGCCACGCGTTGCTTCTCGCGCAGTCGGCGTGGTACTGACTAGATTAACAGGCGTCTCACTACCAAGACCACTCCCGCCCCGAACCCCCACTTGTCGTCGTCCCTTCTCCTCCTATAAATAATAAAGAATAAAGTTACATTTTGCCATCATTAAACAGAGACTGACTCTACATTATAATTACAATTATGATACCTAGTAATAATGGTTAAAATCATTTTCAACAGTTATTTATTCGATATTATTGAAAAATGAGTAATTGATCTGAATATTAATTATGGCGAGTTTATATTAGCAAATCTCAATATCCTATTAACCGAATGCAAATGTTGTTTTCATTTAATCATAATTTATACAGTTTTTTTATTATTTTTTTGATAAAAGGTATTCTTGGTTTTAATTGGTAGTATTAACTTCACTGATACCCATAAAAAAACTTGGCAAAAATAAAACATTCTAAATCAAAAGGATGTTTTTTCAGCTCTCTATAAATCTCTTTGTACAAAAAAGTTAATCTATTCACAAAATGAAACTATGTTACAAAATTATTCAAACTCTATTACTGAATTAACAATCAATTTAATTATACTATTAAAAATTTATGATTTATTTTTAAGATTTATTATGAATTGATTTACCAAGTCTTTATTAATTTATTGCCAAATATTAAAATGATGATCTCCAATAAAGTATCTGATATAAGGTAACTATGGAATAATATCAACTTAATATGCAACATGAGTATGATAGGAATATCGCAAAAGATCAATGGTACTTGATATAAAATAGACCAACTTAGATAAAGTATCATAAGAGATTTAGAAAAGATATAGAATGACCTGCAAATTATGCAACCTTAATAATGCATAAAAAATATATTTACATAAACAAGAATAAATGATCGACTAGAAAAAAAAATAGTTTACATATCTTATAAGCAGTGTGAATTCTCAAGACTATTACGCTAACTTGTATCCCAGTCAGTATTTTTCAAGCACATTAAATCAACTGGACTTTTATAAAAAAAAAAATTATTTCCATGAGAATTTTTCTTTTCAATCTCTAAAACACCCTTGAGATTCACTGTTCTCATGCCTGCTGGGTTTTCTTGTTGATTTAAGTGGGTCAGCGACAATTAAAAAATTTGCATTTCATTATGTAACAAAAAATTACATTGTGATATCAAAAAATAAAATTCTGTATTTTTACTTTTAATAAATGACTTGTTAAATAAATCATAATTTATTTAATTAATTTATTCATCTTATTAAGAAAAAGCTCTCTAATAAGCATATTGATAATCAAGATAAAATGAACTCATTCTTTCTCTTCCGCATACTTGTACCTGAATTTTTTTTCCATCATCCGGTCGTCTAATGACATCAGAATACTTTGGTGGATCCTGTAGATACCTCGGGGCTGGTTCAAATCTGAAGGAATCTTTTGGCGCATGTTCTTGATATTTTGGAGGCCTATCAAACTGACGATACTTTAAAGCCTCCACCTGATGATTGGCGACATGACATTCGGCTATTTCAATCTTATTCAGCTGATGATTGCCAGTTCCATTAATCTTTGGTTCGGGCTTGGTATGATTGTGTTTGACAGCCGTCTTCTCTCGTTTTTCGTTTTTATCTGATGAAACTAACTTCAATTCTTTCTTATCCTCAATACTTGTTCCACCATCATGTGCCTTTTCATTGCCTGATCGATGACATTTGCTATGACGACTCTCATGTTTAGGTAAGCCTGATTCAATTTGATAAAATGTTAGTTCTCGTGAATTTTGTGACTTGGATCTCACTTCGTTGGATAATAAATTCTGTTTTTCAGGCTGTGAATGACTACGTGGATACTTGGGATGAAAATAATCGACAAAGTCGTTGGGCTGGCAAGACAATGTTTGACTAATTGTTCCAAGTCTTCCAGAACTCCCACCCTCTGGGAAATCATTGGAATATTTACTATTCTGCTGAGCTCTGTACTTCGCTTCAAATTGGGAATAGTTGTAAGTACTGAAGCCAATTTGATTAAAATTGCGACTGAGGTTTGCTGAATCATAATCTGTTGAAGTGACAGCCTCCATATTGATCTAAAATGAATAAAAAAAATACTTAGTTTCCATTGACTTTATTTTGAGAAAGTAAATATAAAACTAAATAAACTGTACACTTAGTGGACGGTAAGTAAAGGATAACATTCCCAAAACGATAATAAGCTTAAGAAGAAACAAAAGGGGTGATGTACGTACATTGGTAAAAAAGAAAAGGTCGGGTCAAAGGGACATCACCAAAGGGAAAACAGTTGAAGCGTCAAAGAGAAAAGCCACCAAGCGGATAAGACAACAATCCCCTTCACAAATGCCACTAGGATTTGGATCACTCATCTCTAGAGCAGGAGCTAAATTTCAAAGGCAAATGTCATGCTTTTTTATATTTGCAAAATGACTTGAATATCTGAATTTTCATTAAAATTTCAAAAAGATTTCATTAGTCTAATCAAAAAAATACTCTCAAATGTTAATCCACTTTAATATTTAAAGAAGCACCTTGGCAACAAAGTTATGACTAAAAAATTATTATCTTTATTCAATTGTATGGAAAATTGATCAACTCACTACTCTAATTTATTTTCATTATTTATTGATTTCTCTTTCACAAAGTTTTCATTTATTTGCTACAGCTTTTTTCAGTGATGCGTCAACTGGATAGTTTTTTTTTGCATTGTTGAAAAAATTGATTGCAAATTTTGTATTCTAAAAGTTGAACGGAAACATGAGAATGTTTACTCATTCAAATTCTAGCCTCATCCTGCACAAATTCCAGTCGTGTTTCGACCTGACTTTCATCAAAGTTTTTTTTCCACCTCCGTGCATTTTGTTGAATTTTAAAAAAATGACTATAAAAATCATTCAAATGCCACAAATGTTTATGTAAATAGTGACTTCTATGTTCTTTTTTTTTACGAGTTTTAGACGATTTAACTGAGAAGGAGAATATAATAAAAAGACAAAGGCAGTAAACGGTAGCCATCGACAATAAGTCCTAAGAAGGATGACCTTCGTTAGGGGGATGTTCTAGATGCACCTGGTACAAGATTACATCGACACCCTCCACACATGGCGTTAGCCATGTATGTTAGAAGAGGGAAGCAATGTTGACGATTGAAATATCGATGTGCAATTTATTAGAATTTTGTAAAAGGGAGGAATAAAATGGTACCAAATGGATTCACGAAAGTCATTTCCAAAGGGTCAAGGGTGAAAAGCATGATGAAAAAAAAATAAAACGTCTACTACTAAATCTTACATCTTTGGTATGACATATCATTAAAATTTTTATTGGAAAAATGACGTTTTTTTTTTATTTATCGACATCCATTTATTCTCAACAATAGGAAATAAAAAATTTTTTTCTTATTTATTCCATAATATTTATAATTTTTTAGCCAACTTATGCCTTTGGATTAAAATAAGCTCCCATTTCTATTGATTTAAGCAGAAGCTAGACAGGATATTAAAACAGCTCTATCATTCTCTGTCTTTTAAAACTCATACGAACGTGAGACAATAGTAACTTTTGATTATCACTTCCTACGCAGCATTGGTAATTATTAGGATAACTCTGAACAATAGCAAAGTGGATTCTTCATTTCAATGGAGATAACATACGTGTTGATTCATGAGAATAATATTTGTATAAAAATTTTTGATTATATTCATTTTATTTGTGCTAATTTTTGCCTCTATTTTTATAGAAAAAAATAATATAAATAATTCTTGCATGAGTTTAAATTTAATTATTAAATTTTACAAAAATGTTGAACAACTTTTGTCAATTATTTTTTTAACTTTTAATTTCCTTTGAGCTTTTTTATGTTTGAATTAAAAGTTTTGAAGTTAAGAAAATGAAAGTATATAACATTAAATATATTTTCCAATCCAATAAGTTCCACTTACAACCCGAAAACGCTTACAACATTATAAGGTGAGAAAAATAATATAAATTTTTATTCATCAACTGCGATTACTTGAGGAAAGAGTTAACTTTTTTGGAGTTTAATCTTCTCAATATTCTGTATTTGAAAAGATTTTGCATCAATCTATTCCTAACAGATCGGCTTAATGGAAGCATAAAAATTGACAAAGAGATCAAAGCGAAATTGTCATCTTACGATTTCGAAATTTGAAATGACGGAAATGATGGACTTGAGGCAAACATTCCATGGAGATTTATTTCCTTTTGTTCCCGACTGATTGTAGTTGATAACAAAAAGCCTGAAGAGCCAAATACACAGTGCAATATGCCGAGATACACCTCAACATTATCCGTGACCGCGTCACAAAATTATTCTCCTCCCTCGCCGCTGCTTCATGTGCAATCCGCCAGGACGTTTACGCACTTGCACGCGCAAAAATCGTGGGTGGGTATACAAAAGTGCGAATAGGCACGCCTGCTAGCTCTTTAATCTTCATGGATCAAAACGAAGGGTGAGGTTGACTATACAAGTTATAAGGGAGTCGGGTTCTTTACTACAAGGACACGATTGCTTCGTGAATTCAAGTGAAACCCTAACAACATTTCAAAGGAATTTAGAAGCCGCAAAAAAATTGCATTGTAATTAAAATTTATCTTGAAAATCCATATGGATGAGATGCATTTAAGATTGTACTTTATCTGAAGCAAAGAATATACTTTTAATTTTTATGTCTGAGTAATTTTTTCGAGATTAAATTTTTACCTATAGAAATGAAACTTAAGGTGTTTTTTTTTTTGTATAAAAAAATAGGAAGTGGGCACTTCTTGTTATTTCTTTTTAATGGTACTGCAATGTACTTCAATCTCCTTACGCTTCGTCATTCTCGTTTGTCTCAGTTTTGTTCTTAACCATAAAATTTTTGCTTCCATTTTTTTTTTCTTTACATTTTAGTTACTTAAGCACGAAGGTTTGTTACAAGTAAAAAAGTCGCAAGAACTCTTTTATCTAAAAGCTAAAGTAAACCGCTTTTTATTTTTCTACGTACACACTGTCTTTTGCTCCGTTCTTAAACTCAGGAACGCGAAAAAGTTTAAATATAAAATTATGTATAAAACAACTTGCTACCTACATCTTACGTTTCACGATATTATGCTTGCCTAACATGCGTAACTCTTGTTAAATAGTAACTGCATAGTTTGCATGATAAACAAATATAATGTAATTTTTGTTGAAAAAAAAAAAAAAATTAAATAAATGACCGAAAGGGTAAAACGTAAGTACGATTTTTTTTCTACTGTCTATCGTCATTTTTATTTGTGAAAATTGTTTGGGAAAATAAAATAATAAGTTACCACAAATTAAATTATATTTTAATTCATTATAAGAGGGAACGAGTCTATCAAGGTTTCTCATTTTATTCACAAAAAGAAGAATAGAATAGAAAACATTGAAATAAGCTCTTCAAGAGCTTTATGCGGGTATTAGACAGATATTCAGAAAATCTATATATTTTGCAACCATTTAATATCATCATCAATTTGCATATAAATTGTTTGGTGTATCTTTTTTGAATCAAAACAGATTTTTTCAATTAAATAAAAAAAAGTTAAAATAAATTTACCATTGTTTATAATGGCATAATATATTTTTTTCATTGCCAATTAATGAAATTAAATAATTAAAAAAATTTACTTGTCATTTCAATTATCACGAGTAATTAAATTAATCATCACTATAAAAATGGTCAAACACACTTGAGGCATTTTATTAAGAGAAACCCTAAAAGAAGGGTCACCAAACGGTATGTTTATTTTATAGCATAATTAAACTTTATCATTATTATACTCCCTAAAAATAAGAACCTGTCAAATTTTGACGTTTCTATTTATTAAGAGTCCCAAACGTAGATATACTTCGTTGATTGCATAAATAAATTTAAAACAGTACTCGAAAATGAATAAATTAAAAAAAATTAGATAAATAAAATTTAAACACAATCTCTCAATCATTTTGGAATTTTTTCCGGATTAATAAAATTAAAATGAATAACCATGTAGTCGTTATCACACTTTATTGTAATAAAAAAATTTCTTAGTTTAAATATTACCATTTAATTCATTAGGTAAATTTAAACTCACGAAAAAATGTCATTAATACAAGTGATATTAAGCCCGCATTATATCTGTAGTACTGCTCTTACGCCAGCCAAAAGTTCTCCGTGACCATAAAGGGCGTCAAACAAATAGCACTCAAACACGCAACGTTGATAATCGCCCGCATATGATAGTGACGATATTTTCATTAATTGATAGAAAGCACGAGAAATAGCTAAGTAAGATGTAGAAAAAATATTCACCACGAGAGAAACACAGAGTATATATACGATGGTATCAGTGAGAACCGGGCGAAAATCAAATAGTGTTTTACGTTGAAATGAATTGCATTGAGAGAAAATCTCCCTATGAGGAAACCGAGCCAAATGCTATCTAATGGACCGAGAGACAAATGCCACAACAATCTCAACGAACCACGACCCCATCTGAACCATCACGACAGTATCGCACAAAGATCCTACCTATCCCTCTTACCCTCCACTACTTCTTTCTGTCACTTTCATTTTATTTTCAAGACTCATCTTCTCGATTGGGGACGTTCTAACTTTTCAATCAGTCTCAACCTCAATCCAGAGGGTAGAAACATTGAAATTTACTTGTATGCTACACACTTTTTCTGTTACATTAATCTTTCAATTACGTACATTTATTATTTACTTTTTAGGTTATTTATTGCTAAATTTCCCATATTTCACACATGAATTACTGTTAGCGATTTTTATAAAGAATTAATTTAGTAAATATTTTCATTACATTTGCAGAATAATTTAATTTGAATAAATAGGGTTTATTGATGGCTGATGGATCCATTATTTGAGTAAACAATCAAATAAAGACTTGTCACTGAATATTTATCGGATCGAATTCATTGAAAATCAAATACAGTTATCATCCAATGTTTTATGAAGCAAGTTTTAACAATTTTTAAATAATAATTTTATTGTTTTTTTTTTTATATAATTGTACCGAGTGTCATAGAACAACAAAAAAAGCAGTTTACTATGGACTTTTATGTTAAAAAAGTATCAACAAATGTATGTATTTTGTCTATTATCTGCAATTTACTTTTTCAAGCATTATTGATAAACTGTTACAATGGTCATTAAATATTTATAGTATCCATAAAAGAATTTTGTTCTCATAAAACTGGCTTTCATGCATTGTGTATTATTTCAAAAAAGTTTTTAAAATGAATATAGAATTTTCTGACTTGTAAAAAAATGCAAACAAAAAAAATTGAGAGCTCTAACTCTGTGTTGAAAAAATGTATAACTGAGTAAAGGGACAACTGTAAGTGGAGGAGTGAAAGCTTTCGAAAAATATCATTTTTTTAATAACTTTTTGAATCGATTTCGATTTACTTTTGATAGCTTAATTATAAAAAATATATTCAAATAATTTTAAATAATTAAACTGTTCTTATTAGGATCTATTGACGTATTAAATAATTAATACTTAAGCTGTTAAAGTAATTCCTTTTGATGTGTGCTTTTAAAACTTTAATTGTAGTAAATGATAAGGGATGAAAATGTAATTTAAAGTTGTCAAAAATTTCTGCAAGGTGATTTTGATGAATGCTTCGAATTGAGATAAAAAAATCTGATCTATTGTCGAAGACTGAGAGAGGAATAAAAAGGGGGAAATTCGAAAATTGCTGACTGTGATATAAGTGTAGACATAACATGAAAGACGTTAGCGCTTTTTTTATACGACACAAAGTAGCACTTTGCCAAATGACTCGAAACTTTTGAGGGTGCAGAAGTGAGTTTCGACCGATTGTATATCGTGAGTTCCTTTCAAAAACATAGAATGTAAGGACCATTCAATTTTCTTGATCTTTTTTTTTTTTTTTTTTTATTTATAAAACAACTTAAACTTTATTATTTCAATATTTACATAATCTATCAAGATATATAAATAAACTGACACTTTTTCTGTGTCAATTGATCTTTTTTAAATCTCTTAATCACAGCCGATAGAAGCACCGTTTGCGATGATAAACAAATAAATTGAATCATAAAAAAATCGAATAGTAAAATATTGGTAATAACGTAAATCTAGCATAGTAAACCACATAAATATTTATTGGAATACCGAACAGGGAATGAAAATAAAAATAATATTCAGAACACATCGAGTCGAGAAGTGGAAAAAAGGATCACGCAGGATCTGCACCCTAAATCCCTGTTCGTACTCCAATATAACCTTTAGTATTTGTGTCAGTACTCCAATACTACCGTCATCACAACTATACAATTGTCTCTGGAGTATATAAAATGGTATATAATACAAGCCTCAATACTCTTTTTTTTTGGTCGGCCATGAATTAATCTGTCTGAAGGGTGAATGAGTGACGATTAATTTTCAATCGACAATTAATCAATAACTCTTAATATATATAAATGTATTTTACCATTATGATTTTTAGTCAAATTTATTCATCCAATATTTAAATGTATTAACAATGAAATTTAATTTTCACCATTCCACTAGTTAATACACTAAAAAAATTTGAAATAAAAATAATTATAACAACTTGAGTGAACCAGTAATAAGTCGAGAGTTGTAATAAATATTACCCCAAAGTTACTAAAGTTTTAGATCATTTTTATCACAGCTCTAGACTTATTCCTGATTTGCGGAAGATATTGAGATAATTGCTATTCAATAAGTTTTCTAATGTATCATAAAAAAGTTTGAATGAAAAAAGATATCTAGAGGGTTTTTGTCATTAGTAAACCTAATCATTAATTTTTTCTTTTAAACAAACATTAGTAAAAATAAGACTGATAGCATTTAAGGATATGCATTCCACAGCTATTAAAATATTGTATGTTTTGAGAATAATTTTTCTATTAAGCCTGTTAGAGAACGAAAATTTTACAAGAGCTAATCTATTAGCCATGTATGCTATTATCAATATTAATAAAATAAGGATGTTTTTATAAATTTATTCTACATAAGAAGTTTATGAAATGTTATTATAACTTTAAAAATGAATTAAGACATATATGTTATATATAGGTATGAGTCTGATCATGTTTTACTCTTTAACTACCCTACTATTACCATGGAGTTACCCACTGTATAAATAATTACTAAATGGCCCTGGTCTTATTGTCTCTTCCGGGCCTCAATTTACTTCCTTCTAAGTGTTATTACGACTTCATTACTACTCTCCAACAACTATATTTAAACATAAATAATTACTCAATTAATTTACTCTCTCATGAGTGTTATATCAGGTGAGGCATCACAAAAAAAAAATATGCTATGTTTAGGACTTTAGGTTTAAATGACAACCTGAGTAATTGTAACTTTTACTAAAAACTTTTTCGAGTATAACAATTAATGAATGATTTTTAAACACAAGGTTATACGAATAATAAAAATTAATCTCATTATTAAGTTCATGATTCCACTTTAAAAAAAAAAAATAATTAATTCCTTTGCCAAAGTTTAATTTGTTTGGAATTTTTCATTTTTATTCTCTCATTATGAGGTCCAAGAGAATCATGGAATGTCTAGTTTTTTTTCCTACCAAGATAAAATTGTTTGTTTGCCAAGTATTATTAATCATAAAAACAAACATGAGCTTTATTAAAGGCATTAATTAATTTTTCACAGTTAAATTAATAAAAATAAATTATTGTAATATTTTAATTAGTTTTAAAATTATAAAAAAAATAGTAAATAAGACTAAAAATTAGCCAATTTACTATAAAGCTTAGAGTTTATGGAAGCAAAATATCTTGATATTGCCAAAGAAAAATGTGGTTACTCAAGCGAGAATGGTGTAGTTCGATGAGCGGAAGCAAGATAAGGATATTAAAGATGAGAAAATAGAGAGATAAAAGTAAAAGAGTCAACATAGAATTGAATTAAAAACGCTGACCGCGTCTGCTGTGTTCTCAGTTCCACAATAACACCCCAGGAAAAATCCTTTTGAAGGAATATATAAATGCTTTATTTAATTTCGGAGTTAGATCACAGTAGCAACTTGTAAAAGAACATGGTCAAGAAAAGATCTCAAGTAAATGGAAAAAACCTTGGGGTCTTTTATGGACCAGACGTGAATTCAAAGTGTAACTCATCCTCAAGGAATTTGATAATTAAAAATACTTGGTTTGCGACTTAGTTTTTGTACAGCGGATTAAATGCTCTCGGGCTATTCACTTAAAAATATATATTGCGCAAACAATTTTTCATATGCGCAGCATGACTAACAAGTACATAGCATAGAAACAGTTGTATAGTTTCACCAGTGACATTTCTTTTTATTAAATATCACATAGAATGGCATGACTAGTTTTTCAAATATTTCTCAAACATGATATATATTGTATTTATTAAATTTTTTATCAGAGGTATATGAAAATTTACTCACACAACATAAGCTGATTCTTTTAAATTGAAAAAGAATTATTAAGTTGGTAAGTAAGTCTTGTGACACTCGGAAAGAGTTTTTCAGTTCATGATTTAAGGATTCTTGGACAGCTGGTATTCAAAATTCACCACAGCGTTAGTTACAAGTCACAGATACAGAAGGAAACTATATTATGGATTAATCATATTCCAATAAAAATTTACATTTATTTGAAAAAGGTGTTGTTTGTGTCACAAGATGTTCTTACCAACTTAATATTTGTAAAAGCTTTAAGAATGATTGTACTTCGAAAGTTCAATGCTACTAAATGAAGTAAAATGTACTACAATAATTGTTTTTTCCAAAAATGTCTTTGAATTACAATAATTATTTATAAATGATCAAAAATAAATGTAATTAAACAATAAATAGTTAAAATAAAAGATTTTTAAAAATAATATCAGTATGTTTCCCCCAGTGTATCAATTTTCGTGAGCAAAAAGCTCATAAAAGCTTATTTTTAATTATATGATACATTCCCCCAAGCAATTATTATTCTAAACAAATTTTTTCTGTTAACTAAATAAGTATTAATTTCTTTTTTTTCAAGTGTTTCCCCTATTGTTTATTTTTTTTTATTTTTATTGAATAGACATTGAAATAATTTCTGCCAATGCCTTTACGTAATAAAAATTGATAAAAATATACAGACTAGAAACTTTAGCTTACCATAGATATCAGACGAGGATTTATCCATACTTGCTGCATATTATCGTCCAAATATCTCTTGGCAATTTTTACAATATTCCCATGTGGTTCTTTTTTTTGTTGAGAAACTGCTGGTGAAACTTCAATATTAGCATTATTTCTGTAAAAAGAAAGGAAAAATATTATAAATAAAAATAAGTAAAAAGAAAATGCGATTGAATTTGTAAAGTTAATATGAATCATAAATATGAAATAATTAGTAAGGAGTTTATGGAAATTTTTTGTTCTCCAAGGACTCAAGCCTTTAAAATATACGAAATTTATTTTATTGTAATAGCATTCTCTAGTGGGGTTTTTTGAGTAGGAGTTTAGCCGCATGTAAGACCCTCGAAACTCGATTTATTCGACAGCGCAGACAAGGAGTTTACGTCCCAAAGTTTTATTAACTTTTTCTCTGGGGAGAAAAAGCGAGTTGTGGAAAAACCAGGTGGATTCCAGACGGCATGTCAAGCTCAAGAGAATTCCAGTAACTGTTTTGATACCGAGGATTTTTTTTACCCTCATGCATATATACCATTATATACTTCATTCAAATCCACATCATAATAGTGCGGGTATACCTATTCTTTCATCAGTTCGAATTATACTTTGATTTTAACACACGCCCCTGGAATAAAACTCCCTGATCCCGGCTAGAATTATTCTTTCCCAAAAAAGAATAAATCAAAAAATATTAGCCAATGAAAACAACTGAATTAAATAAAGAATTAAGATAAAAAGTTGTTGAACATCATTTTCAAATATGTGGCGCCCTATCTCAGGAAACCATCCAACTAACTAGCATTGCAAAGCTTAAAAAACTTCTAATATCTACCGGTAGGTTCAATGTGTCCCGAAGAGCATGAAAACACCCGCCGGCAATATAGAAAACTTATCTTGGCAAAGAAATTAGCCCATAGTTTAGCGGGTAATTATTTTTCAAGTTTTTAAAATGCTCATAAAGATCAAAGGTGCTTATTGAAATGTAACTAAACTTTATTAGCTCTAAATGATAGATTTATTTTCCTTTCATGTCTCATTAAAACATCAATCATTTTTTAAAAACAATTTTTTATTCAATAAAAAACACATCATGAAAGATTTTTATTAAGCTCAAAAACGTTCATTAATGATTTTCTTTTTTTATGCATAATTATCAATTATAAGTACACTTTGATCTAATGTTGGTTTTACTTGTAGATGTAAAAGCACTTATTGTGAGTAATTAACTTCAAATAAAGTTATCTTGGAAATTGTTCTAACAATAAGTATGATTGTATACCTGAAATTAGATGCTTTTTTTCAAGCAAAGCATCATCTACCTATCCTGGTCTGAAGCAAAATTAGTATAGTCTAACATTGGATCAAAGATAGCTAGACTGGCTCAGTGATGAGTCAGAAATGGACCAGTTTTGCTTTCCTCTAGGGCAGTAGGTAGACAGCAGTAGATATAATTATCTTATTGAATAGTAAAAAGAACTTTCAGATTTTTAAAAAGCATTCTTATATGCGAAAACAATTTTTATTTGGACACTAACACTTTGAACTCATTGATTGAAATGATAAGCCACATACAACATGCAAGAAATATTTTTCCACCCTCAAAACAATTTTTTTTCTGTACTATGACACCTGGTACTTGATAAATCATACAATGATAACCCATTTATTTATGATGATTGAACTGACGGATATCATATCATACACATTGATAAAATTAATTGCATTTGATTTCTACTACTTTTACATTTTTAACAAGGACAAAATACAATTTATAGACCACTGATATCACCCCTATTGAAATTTCAGTATAGCTGGAACCAGCAGGAGACCAATTCCTGGTGTCAAACTCAAAATCATCTGATTAAATTCACGAACCTAAGTAATTTGTTACATCTAATATTATATTATCATTTGATTGTTTAATGAAAATCAATTTATAACATTAAAATTGATTATCACATTTAATAGACTCGACAATTTTGTCTCAAACTTGTCATTTGTTAATCCCCTACCTTCCCTAGTAATTTTTCTAATAATATTCTCCCTTTAAACTTTAATCAATAATAACAATTTGATTTCTATTTATATCTATCCACTGAAAGTAATTGAAATCTCTTTAATTCAATACGTCAAAAACAGTTTAACAAAAACATTTTCATTTCCACACAATCATTATTCACACAGAAACGATCAAATTTACTTTCTTTCCACTTCTTTTTATCAAAGATCTACACTTTTTTTAATTCTATTTCTGATTACGATCGAATACCTGCTTCAATTTATAAAGACATCAAATACAATATGAATAAATTATGCAAATCCCAACGAATATTCATAGTTTAAAAATGGTCGTTTATAAATTTTTTATCCCATGGATTTTATTTAATATTAAAATATTGATTTACATTAATTAACCAGACAATCCTGAAAACAACTGAATTTTAAGTATGTGAAATAAGTAATTTCCTATTAGAAAAAGGTATAACTTAATATATTTCTCATCTTGATGATGATTAATTTTCATGGATAAAATGTTTTAATTAAATGTGGATTATAAAATGATGAATGGTGACGGATAAATACATTGATTGTTGACCCGCCGATATTAATCGAACGATGATTTTAGAAAATATGAAAACCTTTTCGATGATTCAGCATTATCCTGTGTAGCGAGTTAACAATCGACATTCGTTAAATTATAACGACTCGGCAATCTTCAAAGGATAGTCCATATCACAAGAATCCATTATCACACGCACTTGTAGCTTCCAAAGGCTTCATATGGCAAGATTACTATTATTGATTAATGGATGAGAGCTGATTAAAGAGGCATTAATATCTTATAGCCATATGAAATGTCACTTTTCTATTTTCATCAATTACTATTTATTTTAACATCACGATTAATATATTTAAAAACTTATATTAGTGTACTTTTAATTATTCTATTCACTCAACAGTTTTACAATGAAACAGAAATTCCGAGCTCAGTCTGTAATTTCTATAGTCTGAAAATTACGAGATTTGATTAATGAAACATTGAAATTCGTTCGAACTCTCAATACAGTCTGGTTTCCGTGTGAAATACAAATTTCAAGCATAATTCATTAGCGTAAAAGCTTAACTATTAACACTGCCTTCACTCTACATAGAAATAATGGATATACAATCAAGGGGTTTATTAGTGATTATATTTATTTACTACTAAATATCAAAGTCAAATCAACTAAAATCGTAAAAAAGACCAATTTTTTTCCTGCAAGTTGAAATAAATTTTTTTTTTATCATATTAAATTTTATGATGTATTTTAAAAAGAAATGTAATATGACTTTAAAGAAAATATTGGTACTTTACAACATGTTTGTAGAATCACATGCTACAAAATTTATCTCTAACACTTCCTGCTACTATGAACATTCAAATGACATTCTCTTGCTTTAGTACCCTCTAGACACTGATAGGAGAATTTATTTGGAGCAAAGAATGTTTGTGAATATTTAATATTTATAAATATTTAATAAATTTTTCGTTTTAATATCCTGTTCAAGAAAAATAGCTTAAAATTCTATTGCATTCAACATAAATAAATAAAGAATTATTTATTGCAGTTAATAAAGAAGATTAGGAAATTCTTTCGATAACTTATTGATAAGTTTTCATTTTTATTCCATCTACATCATTGAAAAGATTATTTACTCGTTATTTATTGAATTGTATTAATTTATTCGTTTAAAATAAACTTATTTATTCAATATATCATATTGTATTAATGTTTAATTTATGCATGATTTTTTATTATTATTCATTAATTAATCGAATAAAAATTTATTCTCATTCTCTCACTTCCCTATTTTTCATTCATAAACTTAAAGCACCAAAAATCAGTCCTTTACCTCATCCAATCAATGATAAATATTCAAATACAATCATAATATTAACATTTTTGAAAACTTTTGAACTTTATCTCATTATTTTTATGCTTGAAATGTTTACAAAAAACCACACTCATTACACTTCTGTCAATAATTAAAATGCATCACCGATGAAACATACTTCCTATCTTCAAAGATGAATTTTTTTTTCCTTAATAATGACAACATTAGTCTCAATAATAAATTGATTTATAGCTGCTTTTTGCATTTAAAAATGCATGTAGAAATTAAAAATATAACTGCTAATGAATTTTTTCTCCTTAAAAAGGTTTGTTGAAAAATTCATATCAACCCAGACCGCACGATCGAACGCCATCCGCTCACCAGACAAGTGGGCACTCATGTTCCCTACTCCCTAGTCCTAGCCTCATCTTCAGTTTTTTTTATCTCTCTCTATATCATTTTTTTCTCTTTCCTTTCAGATCCTTCTACTTTGCGATTAAGTATTAAACAGTTTGACGCCTGTCACTTCAACTAGTAATATTACTTGTCAAGGTATAAATTACATGCAGTTATCAAAATCGGTTATTTTTTATTATCATTACTTCAACCACATCAATATCTTCCAATCAAATCTCAAGAAATCGCTATTTCCTTAACATAGCTATAGTGTTATTGGAGCCAGTAATTGGAGAACTTTCTTTAATTTGTGGTCACATAACGTGAAAACTATTTAACAGAAGCAGTCAAAAGTGAAACAAACTGCAATACATGCCAAAGATGACCACTCTCGTTTTACTTCACCAACTCCCATTGCTTGCAACCAAACTAATCCTCTCTACTTAATGACTTTGCATCAGTGCACGCTACTACAATTGTAAACTCCCATTAAAATTTATCCAGGACTATCTTTACCAAGTGCAAAGAGTATATCATTATATTCAACAGATAATGAGCCAACATTTCGCTTCACGATTAGCTCATAGAAATTTATAAAATAAACTTTTTATTGGATTAAAATTATTTTGAATAATTATAGTTACATTTTGAAACTTTATGTCAATTTTAAATAGAACAACTTACTTATCTCATTCGAATGAATGATTTTTTTAATGAATAAATAGTCATTACTTGACATTTAGGATTCACATGTATTTATTATTTCAATAATTTATTACTTTTGAATTAAATAATCTTATCTTATTGATAATTTTGTAATTCATGAATGATTTAATTTAAAAATTAGTGTAGATTTTTTGGAAAAAGTGTTTTGTTAAGATGAGTAATTAATTAATTAATGATAAAAGTTTTAAGTAGATAATAATTTAAATATTTTGGTAGACAAATGATCGAGTTGATTGAAGAACTATAACTTACCTCTGTTTATTATTAGTGACAATGGGCATAGGAGTAGGAATACGAGGTGGTGGAACGGGAATAACTTTTCTTCTTCCATTAGCGGTTTGGTGAGCCACTGAGGTGACACGTCCGGTTGGAGCAATTCGTCCCGCTATTCGAGGTTTCTCCTTTGCCTCCATGGTTTAATCTAAAAAAATAATATCATATATAATACAAGTGTAAAGCACATTGAATTTTATCAGTATAACATGACAGGGAATTTATTTCTAATTAAATGTGAGAATTATCATAAGATTTATCTGATACAAATTGCAACTATTCAAGTTGAATTTATTTAATACTCTACTTCACATTTGAATAATAAAGAAGCATTAAGATATGACATTTTTTCCAATTAAAATGTTAAAGCATTTTAAAATACTAGCTGAGTGAGATATATCAAGGAATATTTAAATGTGATAATTATAAATGCAAATCTTTAGTAAAAAAAAAAATAATTTTAAAATCTATTGAATTGCAGAAACATCAGTTTTACTGATTAAGAAAATGTCAACTGTAGAAAAAAACTTTCATTACATTTCAACTTCAATTAAATCTGGAGTTAATCCAGACTTTTTTTCGCATCGTTATTCTCTGAACTCCATTCACTACTGAACAATCAATTCGTTGTGTATCATGTCTCAATTTCATTCACTTGTCAAAAAAGACATCCTCACTTTTTCAAACACTTCAGCGATAAAGTCAAATTATACAAGTCAAGATCACTCAAGAGAAAACTTACGAAAAAAATACATCTCAAGAATACAAAGAAGTAAGAAAGTAAGTAAAAGTGTCATGAAAAACGTAAGAAATGTACATCAGTTAAAAGCAAGTGTTAGAGATCTAAAGTTTCTACCCATCAACTTTAGGTTTAACTTCAGTTTTCACGTTTTTCGTGCTTGCAATGCAACCACCACAAACTACTAGATGAAGATAGGATGGAAGATCAACAGAAACTATCATGTGTTTTGCGAGTGTTAGCAATCTCACTGTGAAAATGACCTGTGTGTTTAGTTCAAAAGCAGTCAAGGATCTTCTAACACATGACCTGATCCAGAGAATATCTCCAGAATTTAACGAGCAGACCAGAAATAGAAGACACAACATACTCCATTCCCACTATCAACTGCGATACTCGAATCACTGTTTACACGTTGATTAACAAGAAAATAAATTCAATATTTGTCATCAAATTCAAATTATTATTCACACAAAAATAATTATCTTTTAAATATTTATCAGTTTAAAAGATACATCACTTCTACTAGAATATTATCACACTTCATTTAATTGTATTAGGTTGGTGTATAAGTTCTTGGACACTCAAACACATTTATTAAAAATAATTTCATTTATTATTAAAAAAATATTAATCCACAATATAATGACTGTCATGTTCAACTCCTAGAATATTCTGTAGAATAATAGATTATTCTAGCATATAACCAAATTGGAACCTAGAAAAATTTTAATGAAATCCAAGTGTCCAAGGATTTATTAATTATTAATTGTAATAATTTCTAAGAGGAATGTTCGTCAACGAAAAATAAAAAATTACACTCACATAAATATATAGAACAATAATAATTAAACATAAATAAGTTAACTAAGTAATTAACTAATTTGAAATGTTTGTTGATGAATCTCAAGATCCTTAAAAAATACTTGATGTATCTATAATTAGCAGAGTGTATTATAAATTAGAAAATACTCAAGTGAATTTAAAAAATGGAAAAACTGTGAAATTATATTATTAATACAAATCATGATGTAAAATTTATTAAAAGAATTATAATCATCATACCGTTGTTGTTGTTCTGTACATCATAATTGTGATCGTTATTTTTTTTCTCAGTATTTTGTGCAAATATATTTCATCTTTCTTTATGCCGGCACAAGTCTGTGATTAATTATATTTACTACAGGAATTTTCTTGTTGCGAATAATGATTGCACTCATTTTACAACGTCAAAAATTTTTTATTCAAATTCATTACCCATTTGCTATTGAACTACATACAGTAGTTTATCATGTAAATTGTAATTCAGTATTCTATGCAACAAAATCAACGTCTACATAGATGTTAAATATAACTATCTGTTATTGCTAAAAATTAAATAATAAAGATTTTAATTCTTAATTAATTCATTTAATTCTTAATTGAATTTTCCATTCAAGTTTCTACTGTTTTATTGATAAGTACACATAGCATTATATCTAGTTATGTTGTTTACATTTAAATGAATAATATTAGGATACCATCGAGAAATCGATTAATTATTAATATATGAGAATTATATTATTAACAATACAAAAATGAGAGGTTAGATATACGTATATTATTAATAATGTAATCTTCATATATCATCGACTAATCGTTCCATCGATGATATTCTAATATTACTCATGCATCATCATACATAATAAATAAGCATAAGTTTCTATCGTTTTTATTTGTAAATGCACTACTGTTTAAACTAATGTTTGGATTTCCAAAAGACTTTGTGTACTTCTATCTAGAAAGTATTCAGCTTAGTGTAAGTTCAGTGTATTATTTACACTTCAATTCGTGAATTTTTCGTTCGTAAATCTAAAATTCGCTACCTGTAAGAATAAAATGTGTTTGACACAAGTAAAAATTGAACTCAACAATCGAGTTAATTATTGATTTGTCTTAAGTTAATGTTTAGATGTATGTAAGTATATTATTAGGTGAGCTGAGTTATGAAATAGATTTTGGAGCATCAATAAATAAAGATTCACTTTCACGAAATCAATTTTTTCTTGTGTCAAGTAAAAAGTTTATTCTCAACCGATAGTAAAATTTTTTCTTAACTAACGCAATTTTTTTAATTACAGTAACTCCAAATTCACTTCTATATACATACATATTTACTTCTAAATGACGAATTGTTGTGTATAAGAATCTACCTTTATTATATATTATTTATAATATTTGTATATTTGACTTGTATTTTTTGTGTAGCTAATATAAGCTTCTTTTACAATTTAAAAGCTTAATAAGAGGAAAAAAATGACGTTTCATGCATTTGTAAGTTTGTACATTGATTAAAACATTAGTAGACTAATTTAATTGTTACAAAAATTTTCTAAAAATCAAAAGGGCCAATAATGACAATATAATACATTTAAAAATTCAAAAAAACATATGTTATTACCTTGTTTAAATTAATAAATAAGGTCACTAAATTAAATGTCTACTTATTATAACCCATATTGAATATCGATAATTACTAAAGTATTCATTAATTAGCAAACCATTTGCTTTTTTTGACAGTTAATTCACTAATAATTATATCAGGAATACTTATGTAATCTATAATTATTCAGATATTCATTATATAATGTTACTTATTCTCAGATGTGAAATTAATTAGTATTTAAAAATTTTTCCTAATGGTTTTAGTTTTCGAGTATTCATATTCACATTGATCGTTGATAATTAATGGAGAAAATAAAAATTTTTTACCTTCATAAGTAAAAATTTTACGATTGAAGTGACTACAGTTTGTTGTTTTTGGGATTTTGATCCATTGAACTCGAATATAAAAGTTTCAGCAAATATGAAATTCTGGCCAGAAATACTATTCAACTTTCTCATAAATTTTGGAAAATTATCATGTCTTTTACCTTTGGATTCCGGATCGACAGTTACACTCAAAGTGCTAAACGGAGTTGGATGTTTCATTGTAACTGCTAATATCATAGGAGTTCAATTATCAATGATTTCAACTATTTACATAAATTTTCATAAAAGGCTCTTAGTAACAAACCTTCTAGGTATTGTGATAAGTTTATTTGAATTAGTTTTCAATATATTATTTTGGCGATTCAAAAGAGTGGAATTTCAAGTAAGTATAAAATATCAGTTAATAATACAACTGTTTACGAATATCATACTAAAAATCATCTATTTTATTACAGGAACTTTTACAAAAATTTAAAACTTTTCTATCAGAATCAAAGGTACATGAACGAATAATAATAAATAAATATTTTAACCGTTACAAATATTTCTACACATTCTATTCTATCTTTGCTGTTGGTACAATTATTATACGAGTGATATTTGCACCAATGCAACAACCATTGAAAATTCCTTTTGCAATTTATTATCCATTTGCAATTAAACAATACTCTGCAACATACTACTTCGTTTATTTATCACAATCAATAACATCGTTTTATTGTGGGTATCAAATGATATTCCCAATAACTGTCGCTATGATTCTCAAACATGCAGCAATAAAATTAGAAATTCTAGTTTATGATTTAAGGGAGGTTAAGAATTATAACCAGCTAAAAATATGGATACAACAACATCTAGAATGTATTCAGTGAGTATTAATTATTGAAATTAAATTTATTTGTTTTCACTAACATATCATTATTTTTTCATATTTTCAGATTCGTAAATCGTATAAATGTTGTATTGGGTAGTGCAATTATGAAATCGTATATCGTTATAGGACTAGCAATTATTTTCGGAAGTATTGGATTTATTTACGTAAGTAATCAAACCAAATTGATAAATTCAACGTTATTTATTATTATTATCCTTTTGTTTTGCTCTGATATATTTATTTTTATTTTTAAGAATCCAGATTTTTTGAAAATTATAAGAATTTTTCTAATGATCATTAGTCTTTTAATGGGAACTTATATATACAATGAACCAGCCAGTGATATATACGAAATGGTAATAAATCGTTATAAACATATAATTGAAAGAATAGAGTTGATAATGAAATTCATTATGGATTATTGTAGAACCAAAAGATAGGATTGACATTGTATGACATGGAATGGAACGAAGAACTGATAGAAATGAGAAAAGCTCTCATAATTATTATGAATCAAGTTCAGAAACCAATTTACATCTCACCACTTGAAGGACTGATGCCAGCGCTTAATCGAAAAATTTATAGTAATGTAAGATAAATTCTGTTTTTACATTACCACTACAAATTTTAGTGTTTTATTTTAAAACACTTGAAAACGTTTCAAAAGTGACTACAATGAATTAATCAAATGGGTGACGTTCTATTAAAACACTTTGAATGTCTTAAAATAAAACACTAAAATTTACAGTGACGTTTTATAAGATAATATAATAATCTAATTTTATTTTTTTCTTTTTAGTTTTTATCGTATTTGGTATCATACATTATGACTCTGCGTGCAATAGTAAATACTCAGTAATCGCATCTACTTGTTTGAATAACACATCCTTTAAGGAGATATCTATAATAAATCACTGCAAATCTTAAATTTTAAACTGTTTTATTTTCATGCACTAAAAGTGTTCCAATGTAATGTCACCCATTTGATGGAACTTATCTCGTATTGAAAATACTTGAAAGAAGATTGCAGTGAATTTATTTATTAATAATAACTATGTGAAATTCACTAAATAATATTTGTAAATTGAAACAATTCTATTATTAAATTATTATTTATTAAATATTTCTGAGGTTCCAAGGAACCTATTACAAAGGAATTTGACAAGTTTTTAATGTGTACATTTGGTAAGTCTAGCTTAGAAACATACAGGATAATTAGCAAAATACTATAATGTCAAACAAGGTTAGAGATAAAAAACAAAAATTTTTTTTAAAATTGAAACAATTCTTTTAAATTATATGAGACTAATATTATATAATATCATTATTTATTTTGTTGGATTTGCAATTATTACTTCTATTATAATTTAACTTATAAAAGTGCATTTAATCCTTTCTTTAAAAATATCGTCATTCGGGTGTTGATTGGTTGTACTGGCGGGAGAGATTTTTTTTTTGCTTATTCACATATATAGTACGATGCTGAGCACGTCTTATAGGTACCCTACTAGTTTATATAAGTTGGTTTTTTTTTTCAAACAATAAATTGTGTTTATAAAAAATAAAGAAGAAAGAATGCACTGCTGATTATTGCTGTCCTGTTCTTAACTACCGCGTGGAAAATAGTCCACTTTCTAACATGGCCGCTACTTGAACCCAAGATTTTTCTGTCACCCAAGACCAAGATAATTGGGTGACATGTGGCTCTTCGACGTTTATGGCGGATTTTCTGAGCAGCCTCTAACACTCAACACGTGGGATTGCTCCTATTCCTCGAGATCCACAGATGGATACACTCACGTTTTTCGTTTCAAAAAAGGACGTTGGTTAGATCCTGCTTTTTTGAACCCAGCACTTCAATTTTTCTTCAGCGTTATGGGAAATCACTCTAGTGTACTCAAGACCTCAGTCGCGGTTCACGAATCTTAGTCCAACGTTGTATTGTAAATTCTGTCCAAGGTGTTTTTCTTTCTTTTAGTCTTTTACTCTCGTTGATGACTAGGTGTCACCCACGCTGGTGAAGAGCTTGAATACACTCTCGCTGGTGATAAGTTTAAATCTACCCTCGCTGGTGATGAGTTGCAATCAACCCTCGTTGGTGAAGAGGTTTTCATCCTCGTTGATGGACAGTAGTGATAGTAATTTACAATTTCAGTGACGAAGCGACTAGTTCCTGAACTCAACCAACCCCTTTAACATGTCTGGACCAATTCAGTGGAGTTACTGATTATTTTTCATAGTTATAACCATGTGCGTGACAATAAAATCGTTTAGTAATCTAACAACTCAAAACTCCATGCCATATTCTACACATCACCTATTTCTAACACATTCAATTACGTGTTTACAGATTTATGTAATTGTTGTAAAGAAATGAAATTAAATTAAAAAAATCCATAATTAAAAATATTTATATTTTTATTAAATTTAATTAAATTTTATATTGAACCATTTACAAATGTCCAACTACAAAAAAAAAGCGAAGAAAAGTTTTAAACGAATAATTGAAGTAATCTCTTCACATAGTGATGTACAACGTAACAGTAAGTAAGGATCTAGAAATCACTGTTCGAAGGAAGTTCTATTCGTTACAAACGGAAATTGATCATTACAGAGAGTTTCGTTATAAAAACTTTTGACTGAATTTTTTCGGACGTAAAACGAGTATTTTCACTTGAACTAAATTTAAAGAACTCTGAAGGTTAGTAATCTTCCTCTTTACTACTTTTTTAAACATTTTTTTTTAAAGCTTCAAAGGATTTGAAATTTGTAAACTTTTTTAATAGAATTATTCATAGTCATTCTTTCAAACAATCTGCAATAATCTGCACAAATAATAATAATGGCAATATATAAAATTTAGTTAAGCTAGTTTTTTTTCTGATTATCATCTCATTTAATCAAGAGAGAAATTCTTCTTGTGATCTATTCAAAAAGTTGTTAATCATATAATGTTTCATTTGCTAATTAAATAATAATTATAATAAACAAAATAATCCTTTTATAAAGTTGTAAACAAAACAAAAGTTATTCTATTGAAATTCCAGCTAATTTTCGTTTTTCTCTAGCATTCCTCTCTTTTGTCGAAAGTAAAAGAATCCAAAGCAGCTGATAAAAAAACTACATATGATTTAAAATTTCCGCCAAAGGGATTTTTTTCGTAGAAAAGACCCACAGTAAAAAATAATATCAAAAGTTTTGGAGTTTAAACGCTTAAAAATTTTTTTGATTTCATCAGACTACAATTTATGTGAAAAGCTCCATATTCTCTGTACAAAAAATTCCCCAACTTTCATCAAATAAGTGTGGAAACGTTGAAGCATGAAAATTGATAGTATATTCATCATTGCCTAGAAGATATCTCACAGACGAGTTTTGGCGAACAATGGCGAGTAAACTGAATGAAAAAAATAAAGATAAATAAAGTGAAATCCTGAGGAAAAGGAGATATATCCTGTACAGTTGTATGTTGTATCATTTGTATTCACAAAAATTCGGTTTATATATTCCTGAGGAATAGACTGTGAAAATAAACATTGATAGTTAGCCTTCAAACAATAGAGGCATCTGTTTAACAAATTGAAAAAATAATCATGTTTTCATAATACTGTTGTTTCGAATGTACAGATGAGAAAAGGAATAATGCAATAATCCACCCCATGGACAGCAAAAATAATTATAAAAAGGAAAAATAATAAAAAAACTAAACGAAAAGCGTACAAAGAGGGTGTTAAAGAGGGAGGTAACGCACTACATGAGGACAAGTACTACTGCAAAAAAAAAAACAATGTAACATGTAGACTGTATACAAGAGAAGTACAGAAGGTACACAAGTCATTCACCCAGAGCTATCCTTAACGCTCTCACTACTGATGTCTGCATATTTTTTATACATCAGAGCAGTAAATAAATGCCGTCATGTCATCATCTACTAAATGACTAGACACATATTTTTAATGTTTTATTTTTTCTTCATTTTACTTATCCGAATCTTTTGTTTAATGTATAAATTTCGCCTTTGTTTAGAAGCACTAACAAGTATTCTTGAATGAGAAAAACTAGAGGCGGCATCGCTTCAATGCTGCTGATGATTAGGGAGCATCTTTTAGGCTTCTTAGCAGCCCTACAACATTTTTTGTCTAGTTTGCTTTTGTCTTTGTTATCGTCGTCAACGTACAAATCACCATTTTCCACACCAGCTTTTGATGACACTGTGGTTTAAGGGGAACTTGGGGTAAGATGGGGTACTGGGGCAAAATATTGTGTGGGTAAATATAGAGCATTTTAAGTGTAGAGTTTTTATTTTAAACCATGTGGTAATTAAACGAATTGCTGTGACCAAAATATCATTCTTTTTTTTAAATTTAATAGAGTGTTGTTGGACAACATGTTAAAATTGATTTGAAATACATTTCTGTACTAATCTTTTTTCTCATGTCAAAGCTAAAATGATTGTTGATTCAAAAAGGGAAATTGTAATGGATCTGCCTTGAGGCTTTTGATGATTCTACTGAATGAAAAGTAAAACCTGCTGCTCCATTTTGTTTCATTTCATCTTAGATTTATTTTACTTTACATTATATTAATAATGGGGGGGGGGGGGTTAATGATTTTTAACTGAACTTTTTGATGTTTAAAAGATGCATCATTATGCTTCAGGGAGTCATTTACGTCTAGTTCCCTCTAATGAAGAATTATAAACTATTTTAGAGTTGTTATTTAAATACACTAGTGAGTCAAGTCTTGAAAGTTGTCTAACTACATGAGCTTATATTTTTAAAAATTATTCATCTTAAGATGTAATTAATTAAGCAAATTATAAAGTAACTTTTTAAAAAATTTTCACTTTTCATTTATAAAAATTATTTCATTTTTAAATTTCTATCTTTCTCACAATCCAAAGAAAAAGGATTAATTAATAAATAATTTCATCAAAACCCTTTCCATTGTTTAAAAGTATTTGAAACATGAGAATTCAAATATTTTCAACAAAGTTATTTTGTGACACGACTGAAACTGTTAATGGATTAAAATGCTACCTGTATGTAATTTATGTTTCATCAAAGCAAATTGAAAATTAAATAAGAAAAAGAAAATTATTGAATAAAACAAAAAAATATCATGTAAAGGTTAAACTCTAGAACTGACTTGAAATTATGATTGATACTATTCGTGTCACTTAAGTTTCAGAATGATATCAGCTGACGTCAGCCTGCGGATTTCCAGCTTTATCACACACCTAACAAGATCCACCAAGTTCCCTTCTTCAGCTAGCGAAAGTCAAATTGTGCAGAGGGTTGAATGTTCGGTCAACCAGAATCTTTTATTGATTATCAAAGAGTATCTTCACTATCAGTGCTTTTTTCTTTTCTACTTCAATCAATAGTCCAACTAGTTTTATCATTAAAAACAACTATCTATCTCCAAGTGGATTTTAAAAACAATCATCATTAAATTCTCCATCAAAAATATTTCTACCATCAATAATCTTGAAAAAAAACTATATTCTTCATTTCTAGATCATACAGAACTTTATTTACCAAGTTATTATTTTCTCTCAGCAATAAGAGTTATGGATCTACCAATAAACCTTGACTATACGAGTCTACAAGTTAAATTTCCTATAACACTAGACTATATACACTGATAGAAGGATTTCTTTGAATGTAACATAATTAATTAATAAATATGTTATTTAAAAAAGAAATCAAATGAACATTTATTAACAGTTAAGAAATTATTTATTAAAAATATTTAAATAAAAAATGAAATACAGTGGTTTTGTAATTATTAATATTAATATTTTTTTCAAACAATAGCTCGACGAGCAATTACAATTATAACTATTTGATGTGTGAATTTTTAATGGTTATATAAATATAATGACATCAGACGGCTTTGCAAAGAAGATTTATTAGCTACAAATAAATCTTTATTTGTATCAAACAAATGTTGAAAAATAATTCTAATGAATCCATTTAGTCCCACCAAATAAATCCTATCAGTGAATTCATAAAATATACTTTAACACTCTTAAAAATGATTTGTTCCACTAGAAATTAATGTGAATATTCAAAGAATGATGTTAATCATGCACAACAGATCCTTTTTCAATTACAACTTGACTGACATCATCCCATTCACAGATTCTTTTTGAAGACTCTACAAAAACTATGACTGTCACCAGACCTTCGATCCGTTAAGTCTAGTTGTTTTTTTTTTTTCAAGAAAATTAATTTTAAAAATCTTCAAGTAAACTCTGAAAACTCATGGGAGAATGATTCCAGTGTCTAATATGACTCATGGACAGACGACTTACGTACAGATACATAAACTCACAGACACTGTCCAAACTTCTCATTTCTCTCTGTCAAAGACCTGGAGCCATTATATCGTTAAGTCTGCAAAAAAAACCACTGGCTCCATGATAGTGCAGCAGACCAAAACCATCCTGCTTAGTCTGTGCTATCCGATTTAGATCTCGCTGAGGGTTCTGAGAATATACCGCAGCACCTTCCGTTCAGATAGAGATTGGGGCATTTCCCGAGAGTGGAGAATAATAATCGTTATCAAATCCATCGAATGCTTAACTGGCTTTATTCCCAACAATGTACGAACCGTATCGTAAATAGTTTTACTGAAATACCTAATATCAGCGAAAACTCATATCAAGTTAAAAAGCCATATTTACTTAAACAAAATTAATCAACTAAATAAATCTACTATCATTAAATGAATTAATCAATGCACAAGTTTCACTACAGATGTTAAATCTTTTATCCAGTGATTAATTGATACGTCGGCTACACTTTTAGTCAATAGATGCTGGATATATATATATATATATATTATATGTTTGCATTTATTTCATCGCAGTGTTTCCAAGAGTAATAAAATATATCTAGCGAAATGTTTGTCTACGTAGGAATGCGTATGTGTCCGTGTAGTAAGCGAGGGGCAAACATAAGCGGATTATCACGAGAATAGTGTAATATGAGACGATTTGAAAATAAACCTAAACGAAATTCGGAACTCCCTTATCTATACCACTATCGTGAAATCCTGCTATTTCCGGCACGTCATCTGACTCACTATTATGCACTTGAATGTGTCACATGCACCCTTGAATATTCATAACACTTTATATAGTAATAATCGGAGTGTTAAAACGATTAAATTTCTAATTAAAATTAAATCGTGAGTAATTCAATCATATCGTTCGTATAATTTTATTCAATAAAATAAACAAGTTATTTGAAAGCAATTGAATACATTGTACATAATAAAATTTGTTCGAGAGTTTGATACAAATAATTATCTAAAGGCTTTATTGTAGATGAATTAAAAATTGAATTTATATTTTTTTAATGAAAAATATTTTTTAAGAATCCTTGATTAATGAATAATTTTTAAGTGTCTGTATTTGTGAAAATATTCGATATGATTGAAATTTATTTTGATTGGAGTGTTTGAACACTCATAACTATCAGTTAACTTTTTGGAGTTGATTTATAAATAAAATGTTAGTAAAAAATAATGTTCTATTTTTTCATTCTATTGGTTTGTTAAAATATTTTTAAATCAATTTTTATAATAAAAAAAAAAAAAAATAAGTTTATAATAAAAGTTATGTATATTGATGATAGGATAAAAGAATTAAAAAAATCAATTATTAACGTATTAAAAAATATTTTCTAAGAGGAAAAAATTCTTAAAATACTCTCCAACTGCACTATCTATTTTATTTTCAACTAAAGCTGATAAACTGATCTCTTAAACTGTTTTTAAAGCTATAATTTCCTTAGGGGGTTCGTCTCACCCTAGATTTCATTACAGAATATAATACCCATTCTTGACACGATTTGAATTATTATCAAAATAATTTATTTTAAATATGCACTATTTTTTTAAACCATAAATTAAATTTTTTATCATGTAAAAAAAATTCCATTTTTGAATAAAACTCAAAATCATTATTAATTTTTTTCAGCTAAACCAAAAGTTTTGAATGAAAACAAAAAAAAAAAAAAAATAGAAGCATGCTTGTTGCTGAAAAAATAATTGTCAACATGATAAAAAATTTATGGAAAATCTTTAATGAAGATAAAAAATTTCATTCACAATAAATTTTCACTCTGACAAAAAAAAACAGTTATACCTTAAAGCCTATTTATCAAAAAAAGATCAATATTTACAACGTGTTTTTTTTTTCGTGGCATTTTTTTTTTCTCGCAAAAAATGATTTTATTCACGTATAAATATGCAACAATGTCTCGACTCTATGACATCTCCGTATTCATCATTTCTCGTCTGGCTTGACGATATGATATTCCATGATCGTTTTTCTTCTCATCGTCCACCCAACAACCGACTATCCAACATACGTATTCCCAAATCATGAGAGTTATATTAGTATATGAATATATCGAGCATATCCATATATCCACATATGCATCGACATAACTGGACGATATAAAACGCAAAATGAAACTATCTTTTATCTCGATAAAATTCCGCAGAGTTTAAAAAAGCTTATCAAATGCTGTATAGAACAAGGCAACATAGTTTTATTGCTTCTATCTTTGACGAGCGTCCAAGACTAAAAAAATACAAGTAGAATAAAAAATCAATTTACCATGAAAATGATCGTTAGTCACGACTAATTGATATTGGGATAATCCTTGTAGGGCTGTCTGATCTAATGGTTGGAGTCGTGAATAATAATTTAGATGCATCCCTTCATCAAAAGGCAACAAGCATCAAGATCAGGGTTGAAATGCATTTACATTCATTTCTATATCGAACGATGGATCTTTAAATAACTCAATTTTGACGTCTCTAGTAGCACGTTCATCACCGGACGTTGATACAAAATATTCAAACATGTTTACGATCATTTATATCCTGTTTATAAGATAACAATAAAAAAAAATAGTAAATTGAGAAGTGGAATTGATTGAATTGATTAAAGAGAGAAAAAAAGTCGTACAACGAGGGAAAGAAGAATTGAGCAGAACATGCAATGAAAATTCAAAGAGAGTAGAAGCGAAAAATTGATGAGAACTGAAAATAGAAAAAGAGATTGCGATCGTGTGGCATATGGGCTTTTAGAAACTTTCATTCTTACATGGCAGTATAAGCAGTGGAGCTCTAGTATGCATCCATATTATGGCAGTTGCTATGCTTGTCTACACCCCTCAATACACATTTGAGTCCCTTGAGATATATTATCCAGAAGTGTACATGCGAATCGACTCTCGAACAACCGCCAAGCGGCCTGAATGCACATATCACCCTATTATATTGTCGAGCATAGAGACAAACAGCCACAGGAGCGCGAGGGCTGCGTTAATTTATCAAATGATATTTCGTTACCATATGTTCCGGCCAATTAATTAAAGACTTATTTCCTTTGTCTCTCACTTCTTTATACGTGTCTCAACAAAAACAACCACTGGATTCACGCAATAAAGACGCGAGACCTCAGGCAACGCTACTTGAAGAAAGGAAGGAGAAGCAGACTAACGAAAACAATAAAGACCGATTTATTCTGCATCAATAAGTATCACGGTCTGAAGAAAACCACGTGAAAAACCTGGAAATTCAATACTCCTCAAGGAGAATCAATTCAAATTACTATTTTATGAGGGGTTTTTATGCATGTGGGATCAGACAAGTATGTAATTGTTACTCATATAATACTTCAAAGCTTGAAAAAAAAAATCAAACTTACATCATTTTCATACTGTTTAGAATCTAGAAGTAGTCAAGTATTTTTTTTTACACTAATTATTTATTTAAATAATCATATACTGTAAATTATTTTATTTTTATTTATTTGTTAAAATAATTACTTTTAATTTATAATAAAAGAAATATAACTCAATTAATGTATTATTCCAATGGATTTAAATATTTTTCAAAATATTTAATTGTTGAATAAAAATACTGAAAAAGTTTTTTATGATTAAAAAATTTTTGTTCAAAAGTTTTTAACTAAAACAAATATGAATATTTCATATTCTGATTTATTAAAAATTAAATATTATATTTAATCTAATCACTTTTAAGAAATAAATGTTTTCAATATGTTCGAGAAGTATTTCCTGCTATCCCATTAAATATTACATATAAAATAACCATGCTTATATTTATTAATAATGTAAAAGTTATTTTTAATTGTTCGTTAATTTATTGTAATTTAGGTGTAAACTATAATTAATATAGTTAGAATCCTAGGCAATTAACTTCTATTTATCTAAACATCAATAACAAAGTGTCACAAAAGTAAGCTCAGTAATAAGTATATTTATTAACGTCACTTTGGTGATTTATGGATATATATATATATATATATATATATAATTTTGCAAATTTATGTTATTAAAAACTTTTTTAAAAACATTTATTTATTTATTTTATTTTGATGTATGACTATGTTTTATAGAATACTAATTTAAATATAATAAAATGGAAAATGTTGAAAACTATGTCAGGACTGTTCATTGAGATTTATATTGTGGTTATTTTTTGCTATTAATATTTGTCTCTGATATTTACACACATTTGAATACATTCTATGTGATACTCTGTACCCTGCAAAATTGAAAACAAAGAATGATAGATGAGTATACTTCAAACAACAAAGAGACTATTTTGATATAAAAGCTCATAATCTAAATAATAAATGAATTTTATAAACAAACTATTTTTTTATCAACTATTTTTTTTTCTTATGGCATACACAACTGCAATCATAAAAAACATTTCTATTTGTTTCTACTTTAAATTTACAAAATAATTTTATAAAAACTTGCTAAGAAATTTTTTATTTATTTGTTGAGTACTTTAATATACAATGCATTTCTGTCACAAAGACTATTCATTAATTAAAAAAGCAAAATAGATTAAAAGTAAAAGAATGAATCATGCTTTAAATAATTTTCTGATGCATTCTTAATAAAAAATTATTTAGAGACTACACTTCAAATCCCAAGATTTCACAAACGTGTTAAAATAACACGCGTAGTGTGCGTCCAATGTAAAATGTCTATTAACAAACTATGCATTATTTGTAGTCACTTTTTACACGTTTCATGGTGGGTGAAAAGTCTATAGTTTGTTTATGGCATTTAACATTGAAAGGGTTTAGTGTGTTAAAAGTGTCATAAATATCTAATTAAAAAAGGTGTATAAATGTGTATTACTGGATGAAATACATATATTAATTATATAATTATTATTACCTGTCCAGAAAAACCTGATAATTATTTTTTTTATATTTAAAAATAAAAACTGAAATTGTCAAAGACCAGTTTCTAAAGATTCAATTGTCAAAATTCTTAAAATGATCGTTTAAAAGAAAATGCGATAATTTCATAAATAATCAATTAATACTTAATGTTGTGAATATTTTGGGTTTATTTACTATTATATCACTGAGAAAGAATTGGTTTTCTTTTGTAGGTGGTAATGGGCTCATTGTCAAGTTTCGAGAAAGACTTACTTAACAATTTTTTAAATATTTCAAACCAATGAAAGTTATTAACAATGATGAATAACGATTTATTGACCTTTTTTGAAATTAAAAGTATCCATTAATTTTCATTTTATACTTTCATTTTTTTAATATAATTAAATTAAACTTCAAAAACCTTACATGGGCGGTATTTGGTAGTTTTACCTTACAGCTTGGATTTGGAGTGTAGTCATTCGAAAATTTTCATCATCATTTTTTTTACTCTGTTTACGTTAAATAATTTTAAGGCAGTTCTAGAGTAATTTTAAAGTAAGTACAAGGTGTCATTTAAAAAATCAATTATATTGGCTTTAAATTGAACTTCAAAGTTAAAAAAATTTCCTTTTTAAAATTTCCAACCTAAGTGTTGGAATGTAGTACAAATTTAACTTCAAATTCGAATCTAAACGTATTATCTTTTCTGCATTCTCATTGATTTCCTATTGGCAATCTCACGATAAATATTTTTGTTCCGATCTCTATATTTTAATTGAATGTTATCGATACTATATACATATAAGATGATAAGATGACTAGTATGATACATCTGTTGATTATTAAACTTACAATTCAATTTCTACAAATCAATCAATGATTTATAAAATTTTCTTTTTGTTTATCTAATAAAATCACTGTAGTTTTAGTGTTTTATTTCAATACATTAAAAGTGTTTGAATGTATTACAATAAAACACTAAAATTTGTAGTAATTAAGTTGTATAAAAAGATGTTTTAACTTTATTTAACACTAAAGTTGAGCCACTATAATTAATACTTAATTAAATAATAATTTTTCATGCATTTTTAACCATATTTAAAAATATTCTGATGTAAAAAAATGATTTCTATGCAATTGTTTTTGAAAGAATATTAAAAAGATTATTTACGACCTTCCACCAGTCAGCTAGAAAAATTTTTAAAATAATTATTAAACTCAAAAGAGTAGAAAATATATATTAATATAATCAAATTATTCCATAAAAAGACATTTCCATTTTTTCACTCATATTTCTAAATAATTGTCTAACGAATTCAACACTAAATAAAAATACAAAAATAAACGATAATCAATTACTTGAACAAAAAGGTTTTTTCCCAGACATTAGTTATATTTCAACATTAAAATTATAATTGATGAAATGGAGTAGAGTTAACAAATAAAATGACAGTTTACACCTTTTAGTAGTCGAGTTTCAACTCAAACGATGGCAATATATTTTTGTCGTTGATCCCCAGGCATATTTGAATCGTTAAATACACGCGAGACCGCACACGGGTTTGCATCAGGAGTGGTCGTCGCGGGCACGTGCGCGCGTTGCGCGTAATAGACGCGTTTGTCCGCGGTCCATTAAAAACACATCGGTTTCATTTGCCAACCGGATGGTAAAGTTTTCCGAGAGAAAGGGGAGACCAAAAAAAAAAAAGAAAAAAAAAGGTAGGGAATGTAATCAACGTGGGAACATCCCTCGATGCTCTCTAATAATTTCAAGTTGGAAGAAAATCAACAAGTTCTCTATTACATACTGTGTGTCAGTTGTTATTTTAAATTTCACTGAATTGATTAATACAACATTGATGAACCCAAATAGATTTAATGTGTACCGCACACAAGTCTGTAACTGTGGTTGTTCAGTATATAGAACAATCTATCACGTGTCCCAGTGGGAATCATGTAGGTATGCCCCGATAAACACCAATGACCCGGTAACCACGACCGCAGTCTCGCCAGGTAACCCAAAGTCAATATTTAACCCTCCATTAATGCCTGCGATCATCTATAATATAGATTCTATATCTCATTTCTACCATTTAACTTGGATCTTCGACTGTTTGTTAGTCGAGAGAAAATATTTCAAACGGATTAATACCCTTGGATTAAGCTTTATCGAAGCCTGAAATATTACGTTTCTTTTATAGACAGATAAGATATTCGTAACAATAAAATACTTTTAAACCTTTCTCAAGAGAATTCAGGATGTTTATCGATACTGTCTCGAGATTGCAATAAGACATCGAACAATAGACAGACTCGTAAAAAAACAAGTCAATCGTTCACCATTGAAATCGTACAGTAGCCAGCTACCTGGACTTATTCTATATCGGGATCGCAGGTCAGCGTTGTTTGATTATTTTCAGTATTATTACCACTACAAATCGTAGTATTTTATTTTAATGCATTTAAAGTGTTTTAAAATAACGTCACCCATTTGATTAACATTGTAGTAACTTTTAATGCACTTGGAAGTGTCTAAAAAAAAGCTACTACAATATTAATCGATTGGATGACGTCATTTTAAAACACTTTAAGTGCATTAAAATAAAATATTACGATTTGCAGTGACTAAATTGATACGTCTGCTCCAAGAATGAATATAAAATTCAACTTATTTTCCTTTTCTCTGAATATTTTTAGAAATAAAATTATTTATTGAGTCATTTTTGGAGGAAATGGATTATTGTTACAGGTCCTAATGAATTTGTCAAATTTCAAAAAAGGTCGTCATGCTTGAGACTCCCCTAACACGGAAGCTGCTTCATGTCATTGATGATATTTATTCCTTTTATGTTTAATAAGATTTATTTCCTGATTTTCGGAAACATTTATCGTTTGTAATAAACCAGAATCGATGATTAATTGAGGAAAAGAAAGAATCGAAAAGGAAAAAATAAAATTTTCAGTCATAATTAGAGGAGAATTTTTTTTATAACATTCAAAAATTCTCGCTATTATTAAAACTATTCTATAAAATAAAAATTTATGGCTATAAAAAGATGAATAGTAAAGAAAGAATTTAAGTTGATGAAATCATTGTGGATTAAAAGAAAAAATAGTAATAAAAATAAATAAGTTAAAATTAATTAAATTTTATTGATTTATTTGTTAATGAATGATTGGTAAAAAATTACTTAAAAATATAATTAACATAAAATACGATTAGAATAGTATTTCAATTAATGCATAGAAATGCAAATAATGTTTATGTAAACATAGAATTTCATGAAATTCAAATTTATTATTTTTATTGTTAATACCAATAATATAGAATCTACATTGTAGATAAAATAATGGGGATCAGTATTTCAGAATACAGCTCAATATGGAAAATTAGTTTCGTATTATATAGAACCCTCAATTTAGTATTATATTACTCTTTATCAAATTAATAATTATTCTAGAAAAATATTTGTTTATAATTGCTATTCATCTACAAACAATTAATTATTCATCAGTTTCATTAATTCAATAAATATATTTATATATTCATTCGCAAAATACTCAATAAATATCGTCTATTTTTTCCATCAGTTATTTTACTCTCTACATTATAAACACATAATTAGTGAATATTGTTTAGAAATTAAATTAGTAAAAAAATTAAAAATATTTTCCATTAATTAGGAAATGTTTTAAAATACTTTTAATAAATAACCCAACAATGTAAACATGAGATGTAATAGAAGAAATCTGTGCATTAAACGAAATTAATTACTATATTCATTATCACAGTGTTTATTTAACAGAGTGTATTTTATGGAGTTTTTAGTTTACTTAAGAATATTAACTTTGCAATTTTTAAATAATCCTGTGTATAAAGTGTAACTGACGGTTCGTTCATCAAGAGTTTGACGAAAAGAGAAACTTTAGGGTCATAAGTTTTACCAAGAAACGACCTTTAAAGTTTACGCAACGGACTTATCCAAATAATTTACTTTCAGGCGCATGCACACCTCGAAAAATATAACGCGTGATTCCGTGCCATGTGCCATACCAGTAAAACTATAAATAAAACATTCTTCCTCTCAAAAATCCTGTAACTTTATCACATTTTTTTCTCAATCTCATAAATTTCCTATTTTCTAATAATTATTACTATAAAAACATTTCATTTAAATTTAGTACGACAATGAAAAATACTTGATAGAAAGAAAAACAATCATAAAGTAGATAATAATCATAAAGAAAATGCTCAAGAGATAAAACATAGATAGTAAAAGAAAATAAAGATGATAAAATATATTTTCAAAGGTTAAATTTTGCGGTTAGATATTTTACAAGTTGTGCAAAGAATTGAAGTGAAGCGTGGTAAAAAATAAGCCAACAATTTTATAGTCACAAGGACCATATAGATTTCAAGATTTCAAGAGCTGTAATGAAATTGAGTCGAGAATTTTTCTACAGGGGTTCTACGTGCTTCATGTGGATGATATTGCTAGGTCATAGTATATTTTTCTTTCACAGTAATGAACTACTAACTTTAGCCAGAAGTAAAAAATAACGGAAGGAAAACAGAGTAAGTTATCGAAGTCGATGCGTTTTTCTTAAATAGATTATTCCCTCTATGTTTTTTCTTTTTTAGTTTCATTTTATTATCAACATAAGAGAATGAAACTCTTCTCATAGTTATTCTTTACCCAAAAAAACATCATAATTAAATAAACAATTTTTTTTTATAAAATCTTATTAAAGACAAAACTATCAATTAATTTTAGAGATTCATTTTTTCATAAAAATATTGAATAAAAATAAAAATAATATTACGAGCTATATTTACTCCAATTTTAAATGATTGGAAATAAAAAACCATTGCTTCAAAATTATTGTAAGAAAAGCCAATTGTTGTTAAGAATGTGGGATTGTCAATAATTTATTGCAAACATGAGAAGAATTTATTGACTATAGATATTTTATCTAAAAATTTTCGATAGAATAATTTTTGTTTTTTCTTTAAAACCATTTCTTCTCTCAGTCACTATAGAATATGAAAACATATTGAGTTTTGTATGAAAAAAAGAACAAACGAACGTACGATATAATAAGAAAAACGATAATATCGGAAAATTCTTCAAATAACCCGATATTTTTATCTACTAAAATATGAAAGATATTTTACTTTTTCCACAATTATTTTATAAAAACCCTTAAGAAGTCAGTCTAATTATATGCTTGATAGAAACTACTTCATTACAACCAACACTAACGCTTTTATTGTCACTTCGTAATGAAGAACAAACGAATAATAATAAGAAAGCAGTAGACGACTGAATAATAAATCAACTGAAAAAAAGATTATAAACGCCTTCAATGTCGTCTCTCATTAAATATACATTTTCCATCAACAAATCTAAAATGAATAAAAAAAAAAATTCAGACAAAACTTTTTTGTTCTATTAATTCTAATCCAATTTATCTAGTGACACTTGATGAGAAGATAAATCCCAAATGTCATCACAGTAACCTTTGAAAAAATAAGTAAAAAATGCAACTATTTGAAGAAAAAAAAAAACAGGAGAAAATTGAAGAAGTTGAACACTTGAATAGATATATACATATATAGATAAAAGAGTTTTATTCATTGGATACCGAATCGAATTAAATTCATGAGTTTTTTAAAGTTCACAAGAGGGTTATATAAAAAATTAGAAATATAAGGTTTATTCAAACTAGAAAGAATTGCATTGGTATTGGTGAATAAAACGAAATTTATAGTGATCAATAATATACTTTTTAAGGTAGAGTATACTTGACTCGTACACATTCCACAAATTTACTCCAAATGAATGCTAAACTTTTCACTCAGACTCGTTGCACTCATCTCCTTGACACACTCCATCAAGCCGGCTCACATTCAACTGGAAAACTCTTGTCAAATTTACTTCTCTCAAAAGAACTTTATTCGTCATTCTACTGCATTACATTTTCTATTTACTTTATTGTATACGTATATACCTATAGTTCACCAGTTATTGGAATTGAGATTTATTTATATGCTTCAATATAAACCATAAAACCAAAAGATAAAAACATTGAGATAGTACATCTCGAAAAAAAAAAAGATAAAGAAAAATATAAAACCACAAAGAATAGTCTATTCTATTCAAAATGCCAAGTATTCGAAAGTCACAGATTTACTTGTCGTGTTCGTGAATGAAAGTAGCAGCAACGTCCCACCGATCCAACTCAGTCGCATCTCCTTAAGGCACCGAAGCGAAAAAAAAAATTTGTAGGAAAGAGAAAGACGAATGAAAAGAGTAGCGGAAAAACCGTAATGGATCTGTTTTCAAGATCCACTCCTGTCGAAAGCTCAGTTCACCATTTCTCTCCCCCTTCTTTCTCTATTATTCATTTAATTGACGGTGTATACAGACAAAGAAGATACGTCGTGTGATAGATTAAGAAAAAATGAAAAAAAAAATTATTATTCGAAAGATTATTGTAACTTGTAATATACACTAGTATATTTGCCTAAGATGTCTGCGAGTAAATCATCAAGCAGAGAGTAATATCGAACTGCATTCAACGATGCATCATTTTTGTGAAAAAGTATACAGATATGTTATATACATACCAATGTATACATCATATACATAGTCTTGTTCTTCTGGTGTATATATTTCTGATGTTGCGATTCCAAAGACAGGATGTTTACATTGACTTGGCCTTTATTGCTACGCAACTCTAAACTCTCAATAATACTGTCTCCTAAAACTTCAGAAAGTGACACCGCAGGCGCATTGGATAAACTTGACTAAAACTTTAACTTTGGTTCTTGCAACTTGCTCAATTTTTATTCTTCCTATACGACACATTTGCCACTTGAACGTCTGCATTTTACAACTTGAATTGTTTCAGTTACCAAACTGGTACTAACTTGATTTAATTTATTCTACATATATCCATGCATTGCATAATTGAATTTAAAATCTAGTTTATTTGCACAAAATGCAATTAATGTTGTCATCTAGATATAAACAGGAAGCTATTATTTACAATTTTATTAAATTAAAATAATTACTAAAATTATATATAAAAACTTGTAATAATTGTATTGTATAAAAGACTATAAAAAAACAAAGACTTTTAGTCATATTTTCTCACAGTTGTATTTTCAGTAAAAATAATTGTGTTTTAATCAACTGGAAAACATTTTGGAGTTTATTCTCAGTAGATTATAAAGCATGTATTTTATATCAACTTCTATGTCGTTGTCATAAATTAAAAAAACATTTTATAACTAATTACCAACTATTTATTTTATTATTATAATTATATAAATATTTGGCAGAATATTTGATGTCAAATAGTTTATTTAATTAATTTAATGATAAATCAATAAATGAAGAGACTAATTTACATTAAAAATATTGAAAGAACTAATTTATTTATTCAAAAAAAGTTTTAGTTATGTCAACACAGAAATACCACGGGAAAAAAGGTTCAATTTTTTGTTATATCGTCTCGAAATACGAATTTCAATAAATCAAATTCTATTATTAGAAATCCACGTTATTTAGATTATAGTAAAATCTATCTATAGCTATTAGTAAAATGAAACTTTTAGTAACATTACGTTAGAATGTAAATTGGATAACTTTTTTGAAATGAAATGAATTATAATCATCAAAATAACTAACTTTATTTTTTGATAATTATTTTCGCAGTTTTCATCAAGTTGGTTTTTATAAATAATTCATTTAAAAAGTAAATAATTAAATAAATTTAATAAAAAAAACTTTATAATATAATATTAATAATATTGAAAGTAATTACAAGATATTTTAGCAGTAATTTTTTTTTACTTTTCACGAGTTTATTTCAGATTTATGATCGTGCTATCAAACATTTTTGTTTCTAAAGCTCCATTCATTTCACCAATAATTTTTTGCACTTCTTTTTATAGTAAAGATGAATTCAATATTTATTGATCATATTAAATAGTAAAACTTCATAATTTATTTTTTTTTTTTTTATATTAACTTTTTATTTTTTGAAATTTTTATCATTTAAATGGAAAATAGAGCTTGAAATGTCTATTTCAACATTCGATTCAACTTTGTTCGTAAAAATTCTTGTAAAATTGGCTATTTTTCAAATACCTCACGAGGGAAATATTCTTTGAAAAATTTCTACTATTTTATATCGAACAGATTATTTATTTTCTACATTTTTTACATATTATTTAATAAAATATATCCTTTTAAATAAAAAAGCACAACTGAATTCAATTTAATATTTGCGATTTCATGTAATAATTCTTTCTTTTTTTTTTTTGTAAAAAACATTTTTTTTTCTTTCTATCGATAAATACCTATTTCCGTTAACTTGATAACAATGTAAATCGAGCTACCTTTTTATAAAAAAAAAAAAAAAGGAAAAATAAAAAGAATAAAAAGCAGACTTCAGAACATGAGAGAAGCGATGAAATGATCTTAGCATGTCTCAAGAGTCTGTCAGAAGATAAAAAGAAAAAGAAAGTGAATTTTCGAGATCTCTGTAATAAGTCTGACAAAGTAATGATGAGATATCAATTTAAAGAAAAACTTTCATGCAGTTGCAGGGAAAAAACTTTTGACCTGCAATAATCACCAACGCTTGAGTGATTGAAGTACCTTATACACTGTTGAAAAATATACGTTAAAGGTACCAACGATTGATTCGTCGATATAACTCGATATTCTCTCGTGTGAACGAACATACAAGTTCAATTCCAGGCACATACCAACGATACTTGGAATGAAATGGAAAAGCATACGATGACAAAGGGTAGAGATTTTTCTGCGTGTACTCGATATCCTTTACATAACAATGTCATGTCATTGTACAATATGGCTAGCAAAAAATATTGGCTAAGATAAAAGAAAAATTGCTCAACATAATTCAAACTTATAGCTATTTTTTCAAATCCATTTCGATAGCAAATTTATTCAGTAAAAAATATAACAAAAGAAAATGAATTGAAAATTATATAAAAAAAAAAAAAATATTGTTCTAACGTAAAAGCCACGTATGCTTTACATAACAGCTAAGTAAAATAAACTGGTGCATATTGCGTGAACTAAAAGTAAGGAAAAAATGCAAGAAATACGTGTGGAATAGTCAAGCTAAGCGATAATAATAATTCGAGCGTTAAATAAGCGATCGAGCGATCAAGACGTCCAAAGGAATAAGGGTAGAAGAGAGGGGGGATCTAAATGGCTCGAGGGTACATTTTGCAGAGGGTAAACGGGGTGTTGATGACAATGACGGCCTTGCATGACAAAAGCAGCCCTTGCGCACGCGTTCGATTCAATCCAATGAATGGACTGAGTATCTTATTCATTCGTATTTCCATATAAGGGGAACTAAAAACTTGACAAACTATTTTTCTCATTCTTTTTCTCACTTTTTTTTTTCCTATCTAATATGTTTTTTATTCACACAATTTATTTGAACAATAAATTATTTCATGAAATCCAACTCAATGCAACGTTCACCTCCATCAAATATGTACGACTTTGGAATGTAAAAAGTTGAGAATAAAAAAAATATTCATTAAAACTTATTGTAAGTCCTGTCCGAGTATTGAGATGAATTTTTAAATATTTTAACTTGGAAAAAAGTATTATTACTGCATGTAAAATACAAGACTTCTAAAGTCATATAGATTTCAATATTCCATAGTTTTAATTAGTATTGTATTATCAAAAACTCATTCAAGTTTATATTTCATGAAATATACGATTACTTTTTGAACTCAATGTTGTGATAAAAAATGAATTGTATGTTTGTGTTCGTGTTGGATATTGAATTGCAAATTTATCACAACACTGGTAGATATGTTGATTGTAAAATTAATTAAGTTAATTTTATTTTAATTTTTGAATAAAATAATTGATACTTTTCTCCCTTTCTAGACTAACAGATATTTTTTTAAAATATTTTAATTTAACCATTTTCAACTCTTTTATCAAATAAAATTTAAAACTAATAATTACCAAAAAAATGAGCTTATTCTAAGCTCAACTAAATAATTCATTTTAATGAAAAAGCTTTTTTGTTAGTATTTTTGAAATAGTTAATAATTAATAAAATTTATTATCACTAAGTACTCATTAACTGATTTAATTGATTAATAATTAATGACTTGGAAAAGCTTCTAAAGTTGCGAATTATTGTTATTTTGTTCTTTTAATAATTAAGTATGATGAAATAACCAACTAAATTTTAAGCTGATGAATAAATTCAACATTTGTGCTGCTGAAAAATAAATACTTCCTATACTTTCTTCATAAATAATAATCTAGTATGGATTTATGCGGTCATTGCATTAGACCAGTTTTCACTTTAAAAATTTAATGATCAATTTTTATATCACGTTAGAAAATAAGTGTGAAAAATGGTACATTTATTAGCCAATCTAAGGGATTACCGATTTTTTGCTTTAAATAAATTTTCAAACTACTCATTGCATTACTTGAAGAATGTGAATAATTAATTAGGAATTATCATTTTATAGGTTGAGTATGATAAGAACCTTTCAGAATATGTTTATCAGATGTGCAATTATTTTTTATTTAAAATACATTATTTTATCGCTTTATAATCTGCAGCTCCAAAACATCAATTATTTAATAAAAAAATGTTTGTATTTTTTTTTCAAATAATGAAAGTGAACTTTTTTCAAATGTAAAATTACAAGAGGATTATTTTAGCTTTTAAAATATGTTTTTTTTAAAAAAGAGAAATTGAAATAAGTTAGTTTATTTTTATAACTCGCAAAAATATGATATTCATAGATTTGTAATGATGGTAGATCTCATTAATCCCAGAATAAAAAAATTGCATAAAAAAATTTTTCATTTATCTTCTGAAAATAAAACTATCGAATAACATCAAAAATTTAGAATTTTTAGCTCCAAACACTGCAAATCGTAGTGTTTTATTTTAATGCATTTAAAGTGTTTTAAAATGACGTCACCCATTTGATGAACACTGTAGTCACTTTTTAGACACTTCCAAGTGCATGCAAAATAAAACACTACGATTTGCAGTAAACAGACAAATTATCCATTAAATTTCTTATCTTAATAACTTATTATTGTTTAATAACTATTCAAATTTATCGCACATCAATTAAGAAATACTATCAAATTCATCTTGAAAAATTGATTAACTCTCAAAAAAAAGACCAAACATCATTTAAATTTTCTCATATGCAAGACATAACAAACTGCATAACTAACAGACAGTAGAATAATAACTACATCCCATGAAGCTTCCAATAGAATATCTTAACATTACATGGTAAACGGCATTACATCATGACAATGTCTATATAATGTATGAGCATAATTATCCAGCATTGAATGAAATTTATATAACAGCGATAAAATATTTGAGAAAGTGCCATGAACAGAAAAGTAAATAATGTAGATGAAGAGAAGAGAGACGTTGAAGGACCAGCAAACATGGCTCGTGTGAATTGAGGTGAGAGTTCCTCAAAGCGTGCAGTGGACGGGTCAAGTGCCAATCCGTCTGTAGGAAACGTTGCCGCGTTTCTGTTCAAGGTGTAATGTTTCATAAACTTAAAGCATAAGAGTAGTAGACCTAGGTTGATAGAACCAACAACTCTAAGCAGTCTACAGCACATAGCAATAATTCACTGCTGTGTATTATATCATGCATGTAATAACCTCTTGAAGAAACAGCTATGGTGTTACAGCGTCTTATTCATGTGTGTCATCAAAGCCTGCAATATTCAGTAGCTCGCTCAACATCTTCTAGTATTCAAGAGCATAAAAGTGAGATATTAATTATGCCACAAGAGGAACACTGAATTCTCAACCTCTTCACAATATAATTTTACTATGTACTGACAATGAGTTATGTAAATTCCTCTGCAATCATCACCCAAATTATTCCAATAGCTTTAAATCTGTGTAGCGAATGAAAGAATCTAACTCAAATGAGTTAAAAAGACTCTTGAAAAAATAAAAGGATTTTTGTTTCAAATAAATGATTTTTTGTTTTAATTAGCATTTGAATTACGAAAAAGACAAATTAAATAATTCAAAAAGATTTATTAAAAATATAGTTTGCAATATTGATACTTTCTATAAAACTTTTCAGAATGATTTAACATGAAAATATATCTAAATAGAGAAAAGTAATCATAAAAATTATACTTTTGGCAATCACCAAGTACCTTCATAGAGAAAAGTTTCCACGACGATTCGCTCGTCCGTTATGACCGATAAAAAATGAGTAATATAGCTTTTACTTTAACGATAAATAAAACAATTCAATAAAAACATACGTAAAAAGATAATTAAAAGTAAAGAGAGAAAAAAAATGCAATACTAAAAATTAAATATATTAATTCAAAATTTTGAAATGATATGAAGAAAATAAAAAAGTAACTTGAGAAAAATTTTTTAAGAACTTTTGTGTAAAATGTAATTATTTTTTAATACTTGAAACTTGTAAATGTAAGAAGTCATAATTTTTTTCTCACTTCATTAATTAAAAAAAAAATTTTCTTAAATCGTATCAAATTAATGCAGACTTAATTGTGATGTGTGTTAATAATTTTCTATAAGTAAATACTCTAGTTTAACTTCATAAAATAAGAATAAAGTAAGTGGTTGAGTTTCAGACGACACATGGAAAAGATATCATTACTTTTAATGAAAAAGTTATACTTCAAAGTAGCTCTAGAGTTTTCATAAGAATCTCTTCATGATACTTAGAAACAATAAAAGAATTAAAATAATTTAGTTTTCTATTTTTTAAATAAATGATTGAACTTTTAAAACTATCAATAATTCATTAATAAATTTCACTTCAATATAGAAAAGATTAGGGAAAAAAGAATCAAAATAAAAAAAAAAAATAATCTGCATAAGAAAAACTAGAAACTATAAATTACACTTGCAAATTGAAGTCAAAAAAAATAATTATCATAATATTTCCAGCTCAAGTATAAAATCCTCATCGAAATTTCGAGTAGTGTTTATAAGTCTTACGAGCCTCATTTAATTTGTTCGCAAGAGAATTTCCAAGAAGCTACCCTCCACACACACATAAATGTCTCGATAGGAAAGCAAATGTTGACAGAAAATTAAATAAGTTTGATTTTTCTGTCCCCTCTAGTCTTAAATCTTCAGTTTATTTACGCCTGTACAATTTGCTACATTGCCATCAGTGCTATGTAACGTTAAAGTATCCCTTCACGGTCAATGAGAATGTGACATTAAAATTAACGAGAATCCAACGCTCTTTTGTTACCTAAGACATATGATCAAATAAAATATCTGCTATCTATTTGTATTCCTGTACTACTCGACTTATTACTTGAATTTACTTACGTACTGTTGAATCAGAAATTAAGGCAAGTGTCATGTCGCGTCGTAAGCCATCAGATCTGCCTGGTATCTTTGTTAATCACGATCAAAGAAAAATAAAGTAGAACATAAACATAAAAACAACAGTTAAATCACTGATTTAAGACCGACAAAGCATAAAAAATGTACTAGCGCTATAAATTCTAATCCTCTGGTTTAACGTCACAATTTTTACGCTTCTACATGAGTAATTAACTCAATATTGATCAAATTATTCTTTAAACAGTAAACCAACAAACTTTAATCAAAATTTTATGATTACTGATTTAGATACATTCCCATTGGAAATAAATAAATATAAACAATTTTATTTATTTATTTGAATTTAAAAGAGATTACTTGTTGATAAAAAAATTAAAAATATCGTGTAACATTTATATGAATAGAAAAAATTTAATTAAAAACGAATTCAAAAGATAACAAAAAGTCACAGAAGTCATCAACAAAAAAAATACTCATTCAAACTGAGCTCCGAAAAAACTTTATATGCTTTTGAAACTTTTTTTTTTTTAGAAATAGTTTCTGGCAATTTAAGTAGACTATTGAGTTTTGTAAATAAATAAAAAAATGATTATCGATGTGTTACCGATAATACTGATCGAAATCATTAAAATTCACGACCAACCGTCCCGGTTCACGATAAATAGCGGTATGTGAATTCGCGCGCGATTCCGTTTACTCGAAGGACGCTAATGCGCGAAAAGATGCGCACAAAATCACGACTGCGCGATTCTACTTTTTACGCATCTTTCTCCAGTTCTCTTATACACTTATTTCTCTCTTCTCCTTGTCTTATTCCTTTTTAACTTTTATACACAAGAAACATGCTTATAGATAGAGATCTCAAATTCGAAGGATTCCCTCTACATTTGTAACAAAGAACCAATGTTTTTTGTTCATTACATCGAAGAAACCAAGAAACCTTTCTCTAATTCTTTTATCCTCGACAGTTAGCAAGAAATAAATTCTTAGGGCACTAGTATACATCACAAACATTTTTACCCAATTAAAACTACATTTTTATTTACATCATTATTTTTTTTTTTTTATCTTTTTCTAAAATATCCTTTAAACCTTTACCAAATGATTTATAATTTATAGTTAATTATGTGCCAAGTGTATTACTCGATTTCTATGGCCTACAATAAGATAACTTCGTTTTAGAGTAAAAACAACAGCGAGCTTTGAATTCTATCAACTCTATTGTGTTGATTTAACTGCATTGCCTAAGGTCAAAGTGACTAAATTACCTACGCACCGGAATTGCCGAAGGCTTAACAAATTTTTTGTTTTGACTCTTGATGTTGATTGCGATCTATTTTCACAAATTTCCCATAAAATTGTTACAAAAAAGTCGTAGATGGCGTCTAAAATCGCTTACTTTTTTAAATTTAACGCTACTGTAGTGGCTATTGTCGGCTTGTAAAAATAGAGTAGTTTTGATAGCTTTTGACAGTATCATAAATAAAGAAAAAAAATTCATTAAAACGGGCTTTTTGTGTGAAAAATACTCAATGACTAGAAAAATCATTTGTTCAACATCCAACTAACAGATACCAACTTAAAATAAAAAAACAAACTCTTTAGATCTGCGTAATACCATTACGCTTCTATAGTATTATAATTATTTAAATAATAATTAATTAATATTCAAAATTAAACATCAATATTTTGCAATAATGATTTCAATCATCTCAAATAATATATTTATACAAATAAAGTGTATTACTTACTTTTAATTTATGACGCGTATAATAAAAGCATTACTTCCTAGAAAAAATCGCTAGAGATCATGTCAATTGTTTTTTCGAAGAACTTTAAGGTTCCCTTCACGTTTAATTCCATTTTTTTTTTTTTTTTTGATTCACTGTGGCGAAACTTAACAAATAAAAACTAAATCACATATAAATCACAAATACTTTTAACACAATCGGCTTGATATAATCTTAAACTCCAAAAAATATTGGAGCATAATTTTTTATCATCACAAATTTAGACATTTTCTCAGAAACCCGGAAGGCTTAGCCGATGAAAATATGCTGAAAATTGCCGATTTTAAGCAAGTAATGTCATAAATTCATAACAAACAATTGAGTCTCACTATAAACCACGATTTGGCGCGCGATTCTTTTTACTTAAAGGAACGATGCGCCAAGAGATGCGCACGTCGCGGCGACGAGTTGTATACTGTCGACTCTCGCCGTGCCCCTCTCGGTATTTGCCGGTCTATCCCCACTTTTACGCCATCTATATACACGCTGAGACCAAGCGAATTATTCTATTCCCCCTCTTTATAATACAATAGAATGCATCAGTACTTATAACGTATTTGTTTTAAAGATTAATAATCAATTATCTTTATGCCCTTTACTTTTATTAAACAAAGTTTTAAAAAATATTCTGCATATTTATTTATTATGCTTTTTAAATCTTTTCTCCAGCGAGCTCCAAAAATTAATATTGTGTGATCATATCCGCTTCTATTGTTGTACTGATGAAATATTTATAACATTTCTAAATTTTTGTCTAAGCAAATCATAGAAGAACATAATAACACACAGATGTAAACAAAGAAATCGATGCATCGTGCAAATTCTTGCACGATGATTGCATTATTATTGGAAAAAGTGCTACTGTGATGAAATCTAATACACGTTATTATCTCAATTCTTTGCCTCGAAAAAGTATGTGAATAAATAATTTCCAAGCCCTATGTATGTATATTAAATTAATCAGCATAATTTTCTCGAAAACATACTAAAATTTCAAGGAAATCGGGCGTGAACAACCTAAACTAAATAATTACCCTTTTTTCTTTTGTGATACTCAATTTTTTTGGAGGGAAAAATGAAATACTGACTGAATTTCGCAGAACCTTTTAAATAATTAATTAACTTCAAATGAATATACATAAATAAATCATCAAAGTACATGGCTCAAAATAATATTTTATTAAACTCTTGAAAATTGTCATTAAAATCAGTGTATTAATTGTTGCAACATTTTATTCAAAAAGTAAAAAAAAATTTCGTACAGGTTTAAGGCTATAATTTCAATAAATATTGTAATTAATGTAATGTTCATATTATAACGAACAGATAATTCTATAATGTTTAATGTTTTTATAGGAAATAAATTGTAGATGTATATTTGATTAAAATATCCCGAGGCAAATATATGTTAATAAATTATTAATTAGTAACATAATGTAAATTCGATAATTCACAAAAGTTTTTTATCATTGTTTACTTTGTAAAAAAGTTAAATTTATGGCCTAAAAATGAACAATATTTAAAAAGTGATCGAAAAAGTACTTCATGAATTTGATTTAAAATTTAATCAACATTAAACCACTTCAAGACCTAACGATTGACACCTCGTTAAATGAAATTGCTCAATTTGCGTTCTAGATATCGTCGTTGAAAGCTTTAATTACATGTAACGAAACTTTATTTGACAATATCTCGAGAACGGTAGAGTTTCTGAAAGTCAAACGGTTCACGATTTGTTTTTAACGCAAATACCCTTGCGTTCCATTTACTGATTCTTTTTTAGACATTTTAAATAAAGTTTTCAATAAAAAACTTTTCATTAAATACATTGATAAGACAGCCTTCTTTGAAGAAAATTTTTATCTACAACAGATATTTAATGAGACAAATTTCTCTTCCTAAAATAAAACATGTCTATTTCATAAAGCTTTTTTCTCATATTCTTATGAGAAAATTTTTCATCAAGTATTGATCTCTTTTTTTTGCTTCTCTACCAATTTTCCATTACTTGTTAATTTAATTAACATTGATATCATAGGGAACCATTCCACTTTGCAACCAAAATATCTATGGAAAATTCAAATTCCAAATATTTCCATCAAAGCAATCTCTACTAATATAATTAGTAAAGTATTCAATCTTATAAAAAAATCCAATTATAATTTTGATGTAGATATCATATTTAATTCTTGATAAAAAAAAATTGACGAAAAAAATCATCACATTTCAGTTCATTTAATCACATCAAGCTCTAACCAGATCTAGAGAAAATAAAAAACAGGTCATTTCAAATAATTGATGATAGTAATAATACTGATATAGAGAAGGAGTGTTGATGGTGTATAAAATAACAATTACATCAAACGTCTTATGAGAAAATGTTCCACCTAAAATTGGGTATACTTCTGTGAAAAAGAGAAAAACATCATGAGAATTAAAAATAACAAGTACCATTGACTCTATTGCGCGTATTCTATTGCATCGCGAACCCCGAGATAGGGTTAGCAGTGAAGCGTAGATATTCAGCTACCCATTGCTTTTGGAGCTTAGTTGAAAATATGAGCGCCTCATACAAATGAAACACCCACCACGACACATCTGCACCAGCCAACTAGATCTACCCCAGAAATGCCCCAGTAGTAAATGTACATACAGTTTATCCCTCAAGGGTGAGAGCTATCATGCAGACCAGGCGGAACACAGTTCAAGCGCCACGGGTAGTCGTGATGAAAGCAAATTATTTTTTTCAAATAAAATTTTTCAACAGATTTATTGGACATATTATTCAAGGTAAAGATTCCCTCTTATTTGTTGTTCAATGTTCACTGTTGAATTTAATAATATTTTCCTTTAATCTGCTCAATTTTGACGATGAAATTTTTTAATGAAAAACAGTGCTTTGACGGTGAATAAAAAAAACCAGCAATAGAGACATGAACGAGAAGAGATGAAGAAAGACGGAGTTACCAACGCGTGAATGTATATATCACTCTTCAGTGTCAACCTCATCGTGATGACTGCTGCAGTCTCGTCTTATTTTGATACAAGTCTCGTTCTAAGAGCGACAACGTTTAATTCAGCATAAAAAAAAAGAAAACATTGAAATAAATATAAAAAATTAAAAAAAAATTGTTGTTTTACTCAAAGGCAGTGAACATATATGTTTATTTCATACTCACTATATTAAAAATAGTCTGCAAGAAATTTATGTTGAAATTTAATTAAATGTTTTCATAAACTTGGCAAATATTCACAGTTGACATATTAATTATGCCAATATTCTACCACAAGATAAATAAATCCTGAAACAAAAAAAAAATATTCAAGAACACGAATTTTTACATACAATAAGTAAATATAATTATGATTTAAAAATACATAATAATACCTGGAGGATTTAATTAAAATTAATCCATGAGTACTGACAAGAAAACTGTCTAAAAACTGATGGGTGTACTTTTTTGTGAGAAGCAGAATGTAATAAAATTATCTCAAACAAATACTATAGCGATATTCAATGAAAGTTCAAACTTCATTTAACGTTTTAATTACTAAATTATTCTACTCATGGTTGGGGTTTAATTAAGAGCTGACCAATCCAATTACAATCTCACTAATATACCTGTCTACACGTAATGACATTGAGTTTGATTTTGCAGTGACAGCTATCTCTCTGGAGAGTATCTCTAAGTTCTCATATGCATATAATACGCACATATATATATACATCAACGCATACATTTAGAATGAAAAGCTGAGAATATTATACAGCTAAACATGCACGTACATGTGCGTTAGAGAAGTCATACACGTTATGAAGAACGACCAACAAGGGGTAATATCCTCAGAAGCAGGTTAAGTTGGGGTGGTTCGCGACAACACTGGTACGACGATCGTAGCAGAAGAGGTAGTCTTGTAGAAGGGTCGCAAGACTGCCTTTGTTCAAGTCGCTGAAGAGTGTGTGTCTCACCGGAACTCTGGGGTATAAAGATGTGTGTAAGCACGTGGACACGCGTAGGCTTGTGCTACTTCACTACGAATCCTCTTCCACACATCTATGGCTGGTTTTTCAACTGCAGTTGGAGGATCAAGTGCACGCACCAACCCACACTTGGATCTTAACCATAAGAATTCATACGTGTGAATAGAGACAGACCTTCCTAACGTTTTATTTATTGTCCCTGATGACTTTTTTTCAAAGATCTTAAAAACATCCTTGCCATTTTTTCTGACACTTTAGTACAAATATCTTTTATGAAATACAATAAACTGACAGTCTTTGAAAAAAAGAAACCTTCATCAAACTTGAAGAAAAAGCTGTCCAATTAATGCCTACTGAGAATTGAATGAAATGAATTAATTCTTGACCTTTCATCACTCACTTGTAGGGTGAATTACATACTGAATGCTTCGATTTAATTTTTTACTCTATACTTAGTAAAGAATCATTTCTGCTTTTTACACTTGAGATAATGTATTATTTATATTCTACTACAGTACTACAGAAAATGTAATTTATTAGATATGCAAACTTTAGAATATTATAAATAATAGTATTTGTATGTGCTTTTCTTTGAAGGATTATGTAAATTGACTTCACAGACGTTTATATAATCTACATATTTACTTTACAATAATTTAATATTGCCAATGAATAATGTTGTCAAAGGAATATCAGAAAATAAATCTTCTCAATAAATCTATTTCTTATAAATAAAACAAAAAATCTGTATTATAAATTAAAATTCATAGCCTTTCATCTACTTTAAAGGGCTAAGTCTGCTCTTCTTAGGAATCAATATGATATTATATAATATTCATAAACTTTTCATCAATTTTAAAAAAGAAGAAAAATTAATTATGAATGAACTCGATTGAGAAAGAAAGCAAATTGTGAAAAAGTACAGCATAAATAGATCTTGAATTATCTTGAGAATATTTGCTAAATAAAAAGAAGTTATTTCTTGCTTTCTGTTATCGGTACATGTTGAAACGTGTCTGCGATAGCAACTAGCCTAGTATAGTCTTGGTCATTTACAGTGATTTAGAAACTTATAGTATACATAAGAGCTTTGACTATTTGGACCCAAGTCATTTGCGGTGACGACATTGAGAACATATCTCAAAGACAACATCTTGCCGGTCACGGAAAATGGCTCGCGCAATCTTAGAGTTGAATGCTGTATCTGAACTAAGCTGCCCTGGCATTCAAGAAGATATCAACTGAAAACATTGAAACACAGCTAGTACGAAACGCTAGAGACAGCATGGATTCATCTAATATTTGCTCAGAGATATCGCAAAGGTATCATCTCTTGGATGACCAAAGTCTGTGACAACTAGAGGCTTTTATGCATTGCCTAATAACTACATTCACTGATTGATGAAAGCAAACATTTATTCTAGGTTTTTTTTTAAAAAAATAATTAGTAGTCTTTTTAAGTATTAATTAAGTAGAAAAAAATAATTGAATGACTATTTTATTCCCAAATGGATTTGTTTTTCATTTTTCAAATTCGTGATTGATAAATTTTAATTATTAAATGTACTCTTTTTTGTTTATAAAGTAACATATACCGTTAAAATATACATTCAATTTCTATACCCTCTGATGGATTAGCATGATTTTACATAAGCCATGGGATTCAATTAAAAAAAAAACAGGGTACATTTGTTTCTCCTTGATTGAAAATAAAATACTTTGATTCCTGATAGACATTTCACTGTTTATAATTGAATGAATACATGATTGTGAACGTCACGTGTGTATTCAGTGTAATTAAACATCAAAATAGTTTATGATAAATTTCAAGTTTCAATTACCAGGGACCAACCGAATAAAAAAAAAAGTGATCAATACAGTAAATAATTAAAAAATAAAATGGTAGTACAATTGATTGGTAGAATATCAAAATGAATTAATAATAGTTTTGAAATGAGTGAAATAAACAAAATCACATATTTTTCACTGGAAAATTAATTGTAAAATCAATTCAGAATCGTTTGATCAAGATAAAATATAAATTTTCTATGCATTTGAAGCATTTTGAAGTTTCAAAGCAAATTAACATTCACCTAAATAACGCGTTAATAATAAACATGCACACCCTACCAATTACAGATGAATCGTTCTACAGATAATTTCATATGAAATTGCTAATTCATTATCAATGAAATTTAGTTACCACTAACGAACTGATGATGATAATTTGTTATTGAAGGTACACTAACTACTGATATGAGAGTACAACATTTGCTATTAAAGGCATCTCAAAATTTGTCCACTGTTTCATGCATGTTGGAATCATTGTCAAAATTCTTCAAGCGTTGAATATCCGAACGCCGTATAATTATATGAGAAGATTGCTTTTCCATGATCAGTTTTCAGCTCACTGAATAGATTCACATTTAACAAAAAATTATAATTTTTAGTCATCTCTTCCACAAAAGAGTTTTTTACTTTAATCTTCAAAATTTCCAACATAAAACTGATTTTTCTAAAACTGGAACAGTTTATTTCTTTTCTAAATGACATCAGTGTATCTTTCATATAAAATAATTTTATTCTACATAAAGTAGAACATCATAATTTTTTTTAATAATCTGCAAAAAAAAAAACATTTCTTTTTTATTTAATAATAAAAATATTTTTAGTAACACAAGTAATTATTATAATTAATGCTGATATGCGATACGTACTACCTTTTATTTATCGTAGTTGCACTATTTATTGACGTATATTCCCAGATCGTTATAATAACGATAACGAGCTATTATTATACTGAAATTTATGTCTAAATCTGTAGAAGTACAAATAAAGCTTTATTCCATTAAATTTTCTTCTCAATGTATTTTTCTCACTCAGCCTTGTAAATAAAAAAAAAAAAAGATTCAGACCTATAATAATACTATAATATAAAATCAGATAGTGATTAATTTAATGCTTCAAAAAGTCCATTCAAAAATAGCCGTACCATTAAACTGCTATTCAATTAAAATCAATTAAAAATATAATTAAAAAGTAGTTAAATTTTAAAATACCCGGATTTATTACTTTCAGTAATAAATATTGTATATTAATATCCTTAAATAATAGAGTATGTAATATAAACATGATGAAGGGTACAGGTACCACAATCGCTACTTGTAATTAAATCTACCTCTCTCGTTATCGCACAATATTTACCGTCTATTAATTAACGTTCTATCGAAAATAATTACGCGTTTAATACATATCACAGCATTTAATATCTTTGTAACATATTTTGTTTGTTCACGAGTTTATTTGGCGAAAAATACCTAATGAAAACTTAACTTGACGCATAGAACAACATAGAAATAACGGAGTAAAAAATTTTTAAAAAGCTCAAGATCAAAATGGCAAAATTCAATTAAAATAATTAATTAAAAGTTTTATCCAAAAGTAAAATAGCCACCGCAGTTTTCTTTTTCATTTTTATGTTTCACCTCAGATTGTCCTGGTGGTGGTGGTGATGTTTTTTTATCCGGGCTTAAATTTTTTTGGAGTAAATTTAATTTGGAATTACAAAAAGGATCTTTTTGCCCATCCTCTAACATAAGATTTTTAGTGCCTTGAATACTTGTGGTCTTTGGACATAAAAGTTCATAACATCCATTCAACGAAGCAGATCCTCTGATTATAGCTCGTCCTATGACTGTTTCAACCACTGCTTGTTCCCATTTCATTTTGTCAAAATCTGAACGAAGTGTATTAACCTAGATCCAACACAGATCAATGATTAATGAATTTATGAATTTTTAGTTTGAATGTTAACCTCTTTTTCAAGTTGATCCAATCTCTCTGATGTGGATAATTGCTGGTTCTTTGTGTCATTGGTAATTGTGGAATCACAAGGTTCAGAAAGACCAATAGGACTGTTGGTTATTGACATTTTTCTTTTTGATTTAATTCAGTAGGTTTTATTAATCTACTTTTATAATTTTTTAATTTTTTTTTTTTAATTTAATTTATTTTATCTCTTATAGATCACACTGAAAATTTTCATAGAAACACAGACATACCGAAAACAAACAACTAAAATTAAATCAATACTAAATTCAGGTAATTTATTTTACTTTAGTTTTTCAATATCAGAGAGAATAATCGAATAGTTTTTAGAATTAAAATTCATTTTTAAATAAATATATTCACTTGAATCAACAAAATGATAAATCGAGAAAAAATTGAAGTATTTTATTTTTCAAGGATTTGTACACGTACATACTTTATTTGATATTTTACAAACGGAAAATAAATAACAACATAATCATATTTATATTCTCTCCATAAGTATTAAAAAATAAAAAGTTGTTTATGGTTATGGAATTGTCTACTGGCCATCTTTTAAAAGAATGGATAACAAGAGCAATCAAATAAAAAATAAATATAGCAATGTATTACTCGAAAAACTAGAAATATAAAAACATAAACTGAATTGAAATGTTGTTTTCTTCATATCCATAAAAAATCGATAAATTTTTTTTTTATTTCAATTTTGTTTACAATAATTTTTACTTTACTACTACTTTTACTAAAAAGCTGAATCGAATAAAAAAATACTTCACGAAACAATTTTCAGAGTATAACGTTGGATAACATAAAACAAAAAAAATAAAAAAATTCATATAATATGCAAATAAGAAGTCATAATGTATAATCGATAAAATAACTTGTCAATAAACTAAAATGAAGTTATAATTAATATCACAATAAACACTATCATGCTCCATGAATTGATTCCAAGCTTTTGTATGATAATTAATACATCAAATAGGACGAAAAGCAACTGTTGAAATTCTACGATAATATTTAGATAAAATTGAAATTGGAATTAAAGAGAAAATAAAACACACGAATACCATTGAATAATGAAAATAAAAAGATGTCAAGTAAATTGAACTTATATTCTTTAGAGTACATCATCCAAAGCAAAATGGGAAACAGAGAACTTTCAAGTGAAAATAAATTCTGTCGGACGACCATATAACGATCCCTCGTTAAAATCGTTTATCTGGGATGTGTGTACGCAAGCAACGCGTAGCAGGTAACGGAAGAACGACAAACATGTAGCAAACAAATAAACACACGGTGTACACAGTCATACTCATATACACATGGATTCATAAAACCTGCAAGAACGAGAGGGAAAAACTGTCGCATTCCAAATTATTTTCTATGAAAAGAGATTTTACTTGGGAAAGTGTAGATGCTGTAACGATCTCGGTCGTTTGTGACGGATTATTTCACAACTTTCCAATTAAATAACGTCCCCTCATAATGAAAAAAAAAAAAAAATAAATAAATAAAAAATAATATAAAACATAATAATAATAAAACATACGCACCCACAATTTTATATGAACAAAAATTGTATAATAAAATAAAGCTGAATCGTTTGTAGAAACAGATATCTTCTCATAAATGCACACAATACGAGACTTTGCAGCAAAAGTAGTATCCATTCATCAACTAGACTTTTTATGTCAACTTAATTTAAATTCTGACACGTCAAATTACTTCCGTCTGAAAGTTTCCCATTTTTCTGTGAAATTCTCTGGTAAATTTGCTTAACATAAAATATTATTTTTCAAGTATGTACAAATATATCTAATTTACTTATGAAATTAAATATTTACCATACGTGATGTTCTATCTTACATTACCAATAATATAGATTCAATTCAACAGTTTTCCACTTGTGAGTAAATAAATATTCAATATTTATTTATTACTTTTGTTATATACAAGTTATATAGAATATAATATTCGTTTAATTTAACAAAAATGATAAAATAAATTTTCTTTTTTTTTTTTACAATAGTACTGTAGAAATCATAATCAAAACTTAAATAAATCTTATCACAATAATTATTAGTACTTGATAAAGTTTACAAAGTATGAATAGTTTTCATAAATATACTCATAAGGTCATATATAAATGCCAAATAAATTATAAACAAAAATACAAAAGATATTTTTAAAACTCTATTAAAAGAAATAAAGCAAAGTTAATTATTATAAATGAATTATAAATTAATAAACTGAAGATTACTCATCAGTTATTTCCTGTGAACCAGGACTCCAAATATCAATTAATCAAAAATATCAAAGAACCCTGATGTATGACGCTTAAAAAGTAGAAAACTAATCAAGTGGAAATGACACGTGTTTTTGTCAGCTATCATTTACGATTAAGACTCCACACTTGGGGTGTAATTTAATCTGGAGAAGAACATTTAAAGAAAGAGAATGAAAAAAAAAAATTAAAAACACAACACCTATATAAAGACTTAAAGAAAAGCAAGAGGCCATAGTGGTGTATGAACACATCAGGATTATTTAAAACAATGTGAATTTGATATCGACAACCCGCAGGTGCGCCACAAATTCATCAATGTATAATCCATTATTTTTCAATCAAGATATGCACACTCACTTTTAAAAACTAGATGAAAAGTAGTAAAAGTGAGCACAGATATATTGTTATCCATATTTATAACATACCTAACATGAAAGTACATAATTCGTGTATTACATAATCGCATGGATTCTCATTACACGTACTCATGCATCTACATTTATTTTTCTGCTCCCTATTGCTGTCGTATACTAATCAGGATAAAAGCTGCGCGGTGCAGTGTCCCTAGTAGGTACAACCTTCTTGCCTTACTTAATGGAAATATGAGAGTTACAAGTTTTTTTTTCTTGCAAAAAAAAAACACAAAAGAGCATTATACCGACAGTTTCTATGTAATCCCTATATTCAGCAAAGGTGCATATGCATATAGATATTAATGATCGACGAGACTTGATAACATACGAAAAAATGAGAATCCAATTAATTAAGTTTTGATGAATATTATCAAGATAACAATTATAATAACATTGATAATGATAGTACTTGGTTGTCAAACGTTATGCTAATTGGTCTACATAAAGAATTTCCATGTATATTTTGAATATTTGAATCCAATCTCTTTCACTGTGATGATCATTTTTTAATAATGCACTTGCATTAAATAATAATTTCCTGCTTGATATCGCGCTTGAGCGTACTCTATTTTATGTATTCCGTCTGTTCATTCGATTAAATATAATTTTTTTTTTTTTATCATCGCGCAATTCATTATTGTCAAAGCAAAAATTTTTTATTCATTTTAAATATTGAGAGCAACTGAACCAATCAATCTGAATTTCTGCTCTAGCAAATTATAATCTTAATTTCCAACAAAAATTTTATATTCAATTTTTTATGAAAAAATTTTATTAAATATTGTACTGCACCTTTTTTTAAATTATTTCCTATTAAAATTATCAAAAAAAAAAAATACAGAATTGAATTCCCTGTTAATTTTTTGCAAAACATCTTCTAAGAGCACATTAGCGTTATTAAAAGTCTGATGATTCAGATAACCGCCGTTATTATTTTTCAACTCTTTAGAATCTATCTGGAGTTCTATAACGCTAAAAGAAGAAATGTGCTTAAAAATCTTTTTCAATAGATTTTATAAACTAAAAAAAAAATAATAAACACAAATAATAAAGAAAACCTTTTCAAAAGATCATCAATGATATGCCCAAAGGAACGTAGAAAATATTCTTCAAAAAAATCTGATGTTTATAATAAATATAATGTAAGTGAGAAAATAATTTAACATAGTGGTGAAGAAATTAAATAAATACATCTAAAGGAATAATAGTAAAGGAAACAGCAATAATTGTAGCGACACAATTATGAACTGGTAAAGTTCTAGTAATTCGACTTCTTTTGGAATTATGAAGCTCTAAGGCGACGTTCTCGCGAGGCAACCCTTAAGTAGGTGCACTTTTGGGGTAGCGAGCAAACCCGAGTAGCGACTGTGCTTGAAAACTCGAGTACCTACCGAGACGCGCGGAGGGCAACGTCGTATTCTCAACCATCCGTGTTCATCATCGTCCCTTTCATGAGGAAACCACGTACAACATGAATATTCTAACACGCTTGAAGCCAAAGTAATTTACACAATATCACAAACTCTGAATTATTATCCTTTCAATTGATCTTTCTCAAAGAGGAAGACAATTAAACTTTCATTTCCTTAAAGCTTTGATGGGGAGGATATGACAGAATGGTTATTTTACTAAAATAATTGGACTGTAAATCTTTTACCTTATTATTATCATCTTTTATATTGATTAATAGACTGCAATTCGCCGCTTGTTATTGAATCTAATACCCAAACTTCTTTAATATCTTCAGGACCAACAATAACTTTTGCTTTTCTTCTATCTTCCGTCAGTGAACCTCCAGCTGTTCCGATTAATTCCTTGAGAACGTCTCTTGGTGGTGTTGTATTTTCATCAATGTAAATTGGACCACATGTTGTAAATAATTCAGAAACGTATGCACTGCCAAATATCTCTTTGTCTCGTCGATTTTCCTGTATTATTAATAATTAATTATTTCATGATATTCATATGTAACCCTTGTAATTAATTTCCAAACTATTCAAATGAACATTTCGAAAGTACTTTGTATTCATGTACAATGTAGATATTTTAATTTATTTTTAATGATTATTAGTATAATGTAATAAATTTAATTCAAATAATTCTTCATCCTTTTTGCTCTATGTAATTGATCCGTTTGATCATAATCAATTTACGTAATTTATATTAAAAATATTTTTGATAATTATTATATTTATACTACTTAAAAATCCTTACCTTTATAGCTCTAAAGCAATCAATTTCATACTTTTCTGGATTCAACCATCTTCCCGCCTCCATTGACTTTTTCACCCACTCTAATTTAACAATCCAGCAACCTCTTATTATACCTCGGAGTAAATTTATTGTTCTGACTCCGGTCGTGACAACATGAGTTGTTTTTCGAGTTACTACTGACTCCATTTTTGCTCCTTCTATTTTGTTCGCTGCATTTTTCACCAAGTCTTTATCTCTGAAATTACACACAATGATGAATTAGTAGTAGACTACATTTTTAAAAACTAGCTTAACAAAATTATTTTTTTGTGCTTAATTCATTGAATAATTATCATAAATATTCTCGTCTAATAAAAAAAATAGAATAAAATAAAAATTACTTCATGTATTTGTTACATACCGACTAGTCAGACCCGTAGAAACAATAACTATACTTTGAGCATTATGAGTCTTTCTTCGTTTAAAAATTTTATTGTTCATCATAAAAACATCAGAGCCTCGAGCTAGCCGAAGACCAGTTTCCTCTTCAGACTTATTATTTGAAATATTATGAAGTGTATTTAATATATTTGCTCTTACTGGTTTTTTTATTACAATTTTCTTGCTTTTAATTAAACGTTTCTTCTTTTTCTTTTGACTTTTTAAATTCTGAGTCAATGCATTATCCTCTCTGCTTGAACTCGAGGACATATTATTAACATTCAGCTGAGACAGCGATTTTGATAATCTATAACTTCTTCTAACACATTCTGGTATAAGTTGCTTTTTAATTCGTTTCCTTTTCAATTCTTTGCGCTTCAATGGTATTAACGGTGACATATTTTGCGTGGCTGGACTGCATTTAATAGAACTCGGACTATCATGTTGAGTAAATAATCTTTTCTTTCGAAATACTTTTTCAACTGGAGGTTTATTAGGAATTGGTTCACTATTCTCATCATCAGAATCATCTGAAGACTCTTGAATAATAATGGTGCCTTTACTTTTACGAATGACATGCGGAGGAATAACCAATTGATCTAGATTAATAGTCTTTTCTAAATCTAAATCCTCCAACCTATTTTCAACTTCAGCTATTGTTTTCGCATCTTTTTTTGTTCTATTGAGCATTGTTTGTGTCCTCGATGTTACTGATGGAGCTTCCGGTGTTCCTTCTACAAAAGAACATTCACTAGAAATTTTTCTTGCAGAATCATTCATATTTTTACTAACAGCAACATTGCCTTCAGAAACATTCTTTGGTATCTCCATAACAGACATATCATCTGTTTTATTAACTTCTATTACTGAAGGAGAGTTTATAATATTAATTGTGTTACAATAGATAGTTGTACTAGGAACTGCTATCATATTGCTGTTTTCATTATGTACATTGGTAATATTTTTTAAAACATTTTGTTCTTGAACCCGATCAACTTGTTTATTATTTTGAGACTGAATATGATTCATTAGATCCAGAGAAGTATTAACACGCATTGACAAATTCTTTAGATTTTTTTTCTGACTTTGATTATTAACTACTGTTTCATGAAAAATATTTCCTTGAGCTTCTGTTAGTTCCATTGGTTCTTGCTGAATTATTGTACGTTTTAACACATGAGGTTCTATTCTTTCAATAGTAATATGGCATGGCTGAATGTCAATAACTGTAGGTAATTTTTTTGGTGGAGACGATACTGAAGAGGCTTTGTTTGGATTTTCTGGTACAACTGCTTGATTTACTGAAATATTTTGAACATGAATATTATTAATAGTCCTTATTTCACGATTACAAGACTCATGTATGTTACAATGATGATTATTGAATGTTGAACACATGACCGGATTGCCAAAATTAATGCTTTCATCAGATGATTCAGTAAAAAAACCATTTTTTGCTATTACTGAATTATTTTTATAAATACGAGCTGTTGATGCTCGTGTTCTTCTCGGTGACACTACTGTTTGACTTTTGTCCCAACGTTTAGATGAATTTTTCCTTTGTTTCTTATGAATATTTTGATCTGGTTGACTTTGTAACACTTTGATTGTTTTCGTACATAAATCATTGTGGTTATTAAACATTTCTTTAGTTTTACTCACAATTGCATCACGTAGACGAGAGCAACTTTCATTTAAAGCTTCATCTTTTTGGTGAATCATATTCAAAACATCATTGATACTTTTGTTGACGCCTTCATCATTAATTATATCACAACCATTTGTGTTTAGTTTATCAATCGAATTATTTGTTATTTTCATATTATCTGCATTCATAGAGTCATTATTAAAACTTAGATTAACATGTAGTGAACTAGATCGATGATTTTCATTCAATTTTTTTTTATTGTTATCATTTTTAGTTTTTACTGATTTATAGTTTCGATACATTTTTAAAATTAATATATATCCTTATATACCTGCATAGATATGAGAAAAGTTTCGAAGAATTGTACGAAAATAATTATTTTACTTCATAAAAGCACAAAACACAGAATAAATTTGAAAATTTAAAATCTAAATAAAAATATTTTGTTTTTATGCGTCTACGCATTTTAAGGTTAGGTTAAGCCAAACAAGTTTGAACAAGTTTCCAAGAAGGAGGGGGGAGGTAAAAAAATGGCGCGAAACAGTATAAAATTTGAATTCATTTCATTATTGTCAATATTGAGAACATTTATAATCGATGAAAATAAATAACATTAAATTATTACATATATATATTTTATATAATATAGTAATCGAAAATTATCTTTGAATTAAAAGTTAGACTCATCAAAATGAGCTGAGTAAATTTATCAATAAAATTAAGTTACACTTTCCTTTCTCGAGTTATATTTTTTACAACAGGCACGAGAGCATTCATTATAATTGCATGAATGTAATAACAATTCTAAAACATTTCCTTCACAATTATTTTCTTGGTTCTGGTTTCTTTGGCCGGAATTTTTTGCTACAGATAAATATCTGATATCACTATAAGAAATATTCAAATCTTTAAAAGCATTTAATAAAAATATCGCAGTTATAACTATGAAAAATCCGCATAGTCCTCCGATAATATTTTCTGAGCTCATGTGTCTCCAGTCTTCAAAAAGAATACTTGATGCAGTTATGACAAAAGTCGTAAAAAATACATAATAAATAGGAGTTACGACTGCAGTATTAAATAAATCTAATGCCTTATTTAAATAATTCATCTGAATCATTATACATAGTATTATTGAAAACAATAATAACCAGGTTCGCCAATTTTCCATCTCATTAATCTCTCCATACAAAGAATCTCGAATCGCTCGTCCAAGGCATTTGCAACTCATCACTGTCAGCGAACCAAAACTTGAGCATATAAAAATATAGATGATTATATTGTCTTGACCATATAGGGGTCCGCAATAAAACATAATGTAGAGATTCACAATGAGTATTATGAATACATATGCGATAAAAATAGGATTTTTCATCATCTGAATAAGCTCCGGAAAGTTTTCGACTTGTTCCTCTTTTGGAGCATTTAGAACTATCACAGTTGTGCCAAGCATGCATAAAAAGCATCCTATCTGTAACATAAATATTATATTAACAATCATCAATTTACCTTGAAATATTAAAAAATCATTAGCATTAACTTATCAAATATTTTAGGGATAATCTCAAATGATTAAATTAGTATATTATATTTTTATTCTCATCATCACGATCTCTAATGTTATATTTTTCTATTTAATAAACATCGATATTGATTACCTTTCCAAGAATATTCATTCTTTCGTGAAGAAACTTAGATGACATTATTGCTGTCACGACTATACTTAGAGCTCCTAAAGGTGTAATCACCGAAGCTGATGCAAATGCATATGCTACAAAATTGGCTGCTTCTCCTATACCCACTGGAATGAAGATAAAAAATGACTAGATAAAAAAACCAAGTTGACAACCTATTAATTTTATTGATAACATAGAATAATATTAAATGTAATTTGTAAAATAAATAGTTTAATTGAAAAAATTGAATATATAACATTTGAATGAAAGTTTTACTTGTTAATAGACCAGCCCACCAGGTCCACTGTCGTAAATAGCCATGACCACCAGCTCCTGCACGTACACCATACTTTTGCAAGTAAATTAAAGCTTTCTTTTTGATAATAAAACTAGTACCTACGGATAAATTAAATAATTTTATTCATCTAAAAGCCATAAAATGTATCGAACTAATAAGAATACAACTTTTATTACCGATAAATAAATTAGAACTAAGTGCTAAACTTAAACCCAAATAAAACTCCCAAGTTGTTGAATAATCGTAATAACTTCCCATTATTGCTTACATTATTTATAATTCATTATTCATAATTATTTGCTAATACTTAATGAGATTCAAAAATATTTATTTAAAATAATCAAACATGATCAAATAGCTCATGTTTTGATTGTAAATTACTGTGCATAAACTATAGTCAAAATGAACGTTACACTAACTATTCTCAAAAAGATGTAATTTCGATTTTTTTCTGTAGAGGCATAACAATCGCAAACAGTGTGGAGATTGGCCGTGAGTTGACACGAGACCACTCGTTCCACGCCTAAACTCAAACAGATGTAGAGAGTGACTGTCCAAATTTTCTGACATATCCCAATTTCATTCAAACAAATTTCTTATGAATACTTTTGTACATTTCTAGTGGTCAATAAATAGAGGAATTAATCAACTATTTAAGTGAAAATTATTCAATAAAAAAGAATTATCATCATGAGTGAATTGAGCCAAGAAGAAGTGAGTAGATAACTATCTTTCCGTAACGCTAAAAACTCAATTTGCTTTATAACTCATTCATGGAAGTTAAAATCACTCCACTAATAAACATAATTTTATAAAACTTTGATTAATAATAATTATAGTTTTTTTTATTTAAAATAAAAATGCATTCTATTTTATTTACTCCATATTGTCATTATATAACTTGAATAAATTTTTCAATTTTTATTTCGTTATTTTCTTTGACTATAATCTTTGTCTTTGTTTCTTTATCCTTTCCATAAATATCGAGTCATCCGAAATTCCCAAGTACCTTTCTACTGCATTGGGATATTTTTGTTGAATCAATTACACACTTTTACATCTTTGTTTGCAAATGAAAATGTGATTAGCCTAGTTTTCTTTCTTATTTTTAGTTACATTGTTACTTTTATCAAAAGCATAGTGCATTTTTTAATTTATCTATCAGTCAATATTATATAAAGTAATTATTCATTTACTCGTTAAATAAAAAATATTTATTGTTCTATTTATAATTAGATGCGAAGACGTCGTTTAGCTCGATTAGCTGGTCTAGATACCAGCACACCAATTATAAATTCCAGTGTAACAAATGGACTTGAGTCTCCAAGCACTCCAGGTCCTTCAGCAGTATCATCAGATATATTGTCTCCGATCCAACAACCTTCACTTCAGTCGCCCCAATCACAGTTACAGCGACAACAATCATCGGATTTTCAACAAGAAGTACCTATGGACTGTGAAGATAATAGCGAAAAGCAGTGCAATAGTTCTGGAATCGATGTAGATTCTGGAATTGAAAACATGGAGGTTGAAGAATCAGATCGAAAAGATATGCCACCTAGATCAAGGGTAATGATTATCTCATTTCAATGTTTCGTTGTTGCTACGTAATATAATTTTATTTATTCATTTCACAGACCACCAGTTCTAGTATTGATGTTACAATTGAGCAAATCCATAGTGTTATATCTCGTGTATTGTGTATAACTTGGAAAAAATCATCTGATAAACTGATATTTTTGTCAGACATGGCGTTAAATGAATCACAGAATAGAGTAATGAATTACACTGATATTGTTAATGAAGGTTTAATGGAAGTATTGCAAATGTTCACTCGTGGTGAAGATCCTTTAAAAGAAATCAATATGGATATGTTGTCTGATGGTGAAGACAGTCCAAATAGTCAAACAAGTCCATTGGTTAGCCCAGCTGTAGCTCTCTCATCGTGTCCTTTACCAACATTACCTCTTTTATCAAATGAACAAAAAACGCAACCAAAAAGTTTGTTTTATCTACTAGATTGTTATACAAGAGTTTCAATAGAAGAACGTAATAATCCAAAACGATCAAGTGTACCCCCAATCTCTGACGTACTGACATGTTTACGTGCTCAGTGCATTCAATATGCAAGTCTCGTGCTTCAAGAAGTGATCGGAGTGCCAAATGGCACGAATATTACATCTACCAGTCCTCTACTCTACCTAGTTCTTTCGCAAACTCTCCCTAGAGGCTTTCTTCATGAACTCGTAGCAAGAACTCATTCAAATCCTCAGACATTCAATAAAATATTTACGCCATTACTTCAAGGCTTATATCTATCAATGCAGCAAGCAAGTCTGGTTGGTAATACGCATCGTCGGCCCATTGAAGCGTTAGAAGAGTTGATCGATATTCGCTGCGGTACTAACGGTAACATCCGGCCAATTTGTCGACTGATAACTCATCAAATTCAATTTTTACCTGACGTAATGACAACTGCGGTTGGACGTGAATTAACCAGAACTTCATTCCTCGGACCTTTTCTCTCTGTGTCTGTATTTGCTGAAGACCAGCCAAAAGTGGCCGAAAAATTCTTTAGTGGCATTCCATCAAATGATAAATCAATAAATTTAACATTACAGCAAGAACTAGAAACCGCAAGGGCTTCGTTGCATAAAATGTTTCATGCAATTCTTGCAACTAGCACGTGTCGTGAAGCAACACTTGCTTATTTAGCAACATTACTTCGTCATAATGAAAAACGAGTACAAATACAAACGGAAGAATTTTCTCTTGCTGGTGATGGTTTTATGCTTAATCTTTTATCTGTTCTTCAGATGCTTTCTGTAAAAATAAAACTTGACACTGTAGATTCTCTATATCCATTTCATCCATCAAGCTTTGTAGAAATAAAAAATGATACGAGATTAAAACTTTCATCTCAAGAAGTTACAGATTGGCTAGAAGAGTTAGGAAAGAGTCACAAATGGACAGAAGCTAAGTTTCCAACACAATGTTGGTTCCTGACCCTTCACTGTCATCACGTTGCATTACTTCCAGCGCTTCAGAAATACCGAAGAAAATTACGTGCATTAAGAGAATTACAAAAAATGTTAGATGAACTCCAAGCTATGGAGCCTCAGTGGAAAGATGCACCATTCGCAGCGCACAATAAAGAATTAATAAAACGTTGGAAACATCAGTTAAAACGTTTAGGAAAATCAAAATCATGTGCAGATGCTGGTCTTATCGATCCTGTTCTTCTTAGACGCTCTTTACATTTTTACACATCAGTAGCGGAAATTCTTCTTGGACTCTTAACTCAAACTACTCCTGGTGTTAATTTACCTTCTTTACCTCTTTCACAACAAATACCACATAAATTCACTGCTCTTCCAGAGTGGTATGTTGAAGATATAGCAGAATTTTTACTATTTGCTCTACAGTTTAGTCCTGGTGTTATAGCTAATAATATGGATAATTCGCTCATTACGTGGCTCCTTGTAATCATCTGTACGCCACATTGTATTCGGAATCCTTATCTAATAGCAAAGATTGTTGAAGTTCTCTTTGTTATTAACACAAGTGTTCAGGTATGCATACAATTTTACATTTGTCATCTTAATGATTTATTTTTTTGTTGTAATTTTACTTTCTAAAATTTCAACTATTTATTTAGAATATATATAAATCTGGGTGTAATATAACAGGTACTTTTTATTTTTTTTTTAGGGAAGAACTGATACCCTCCATGATCAAGTAATGTCACATCCAATTACGAAGACACATTTAGCTTCTTATTTAATGAAATTTTACACCGACGTTGAAACCACTGGTTCTAGTTCAGAATTTTACGATAAGTTTTCAATTCGTTATCATATCAATTTAATATTAAAATCCATGTGGGATAGTCCAATTCATCGTATATCAATCATTAACGAAAGTAATAACGGAAAGCAGTTTGTAAAGTTTATTAACATGTTGATGAATGATACGACATTTTTACTCGATGAAAGTTTAGAATCACTTAAGCGTATTCATGAAGTTCAAGAATTAATGTCAGACACAGCTAATTGGTCAGCATTGTCCCATGAACAACAACAGTCGAGATCCCGGCAATTAGCAGCGGATGAACGACAAGCCAGATCATATCTTACTCTTGCCAAGGAAACTGTTGCAATGTTTCATTACTTGACAGCGGAAATAACCGAACCATTTTTACGGCCTGAACTTGTTGGACGTTTAAGTGCTATGTTGAACTTTAATTTACAACAGCTTTGTGGTCCCAAGTGTAAAAATTTAAAAGTAAGAAAGCCTCAAAAATATGGCTGGGAACCACGGACGTTACTCGGTCAGTTGGTTGATATTTATTTACATCTTGACTGTGATAATTTTGCTGCAGCATTAGCCAGTGACGAGGTCAGTATAATTATCTTTATTAGATTGATAAAGACTATGATAGTGAATCCATTATTTCCTAATTACACTATCCTTATTAAGCCATGAATATATCTATTGAATTCAAACTAAATTTTTTTATATTACGTATTTTTTTTTTCTCTTTTTAATATAACAATGATATTAAATGTCAATATTTTATTATCAGAGATCTTTTTGTAAAGAGTTGTTTACGGATGCATCGAATAGACTAGAAAGATCGAATATAAAAACAACTACAGAAATTGAAAGATTTATGGCACTAGCAGAGCGTGCAGCGATTATAGCTCGAGATAATCGTGCTCGTGAAGAAGACTATGGTGATGCACCGGAAGAGTTCCGAGATCCTCTGATGGATACGTTGATGGAAGATCCTGTAAAACTGCCATCAGGAATAATTATGGATAAGGCGGTAATAATAAGGCATTTACTCAATAGCTCGACAGATCCTTTCAGTCGACAACCATTAAGTGAAGACATGCTTACACCAGGTACTTATTTTATTTTTATGTTTTAAATGAATATATAAATACATGGTATTGTTTAAATAATAACTAATAATTTTTTCTGCCAGTTCTTGACTTGAAAGAAAGAATATCAGCATGGAAACAACAAAAAAAACATTCGGGAAACTTTTAAGTGATACTTTGTGACAACACAAATTATTTTGGATGAATAGGTAAACGATTAATTTGTATAAGGGTTTTGTTTAAGTAATCAATTAAGTATAATCATGATTGATTTTTGAAAAAGTTATTGAAGATTCGTGCGACTAAATGATGCAGTGCAATGATCTCGTGCAACTGTTGCGCTCAATAATAAATTTACAGTTTTTATACGATTAAAAAAATGTCATACAGACTGCAGCAACCGAACTGCCAAAATGGATTCCAGGCGAAAATTTAATTAGACTTTAACCGTCTGTAAATATTCATGTGCTTTGCCTATTATTCATAAATTAGTTGTCGTTTATGATTAATTCACAATATGTATTTTAGAGCATTTGTATATGAATTAATATTAAATATTACCAGTAGAATAATGATCAAATAACTGTAAGATTATGACATGCATCAGATGAATTAAATAATTGAAGTGTAAGAAAATTACGTTTTACTCTGTCATCTTATTAGTTGATTAAATTTGAAAGTAAACTAATTGTAAACATCATTTATTATAATTATAGTGATATCTATTATTGATTATTATTACTATTATTTGATGAGTATTTGATATGTAATGAGATACTACTTCATTGTAATAGTGTTCTTAATAAAAATATCAAAAAAAAATCTCGAAAATCATTACGAACAACTAATGATGAAATTTGTAATACTTAACATATATTTACGTAGAAATTTTTAAGAATTAAAATTTCGAAATGTACCCTTCGAAAAGATGTATTTGTAAATATAAATTCTCATTACATTGTACGGGTTTGCATTGGCGATTGTAAGGATTATATAAGTAATCCATTATTAATGTAGTAAATAATTAATTAAACTTCGTAAATGTAATAATAATAATATCAAGTGACTTTATTTCAATTTTTTTTTGATCAGCATAATGATGTCAAAAAATTATTAATAGCCTAAAATAAATATACAGAATTATAATTAATTTTTATTTTTATGTATACACAAAAATTTACGATACTTTTAAAGAAGAATTTTATCTTTAACTGTTGACTAAATAATATTCCTCTTTTTTTAAAAGAAATTGATTGTCATAAAGGTAACGTTATTTTATCAGTTTATTCAGCGTCAATTGATTGTGGTGATCAATTCAAATAATGTCGATCAAGAATTTTAGTTTAAAAAAAAGAAACTTATTTTAAACATTAACGCATGATACGATGCCAAGTGTGCAAATATTTAAATTCTGCGCTAATTTTCTCGTGATCACAGTGATAAATTATAAAAATTACTGTTTAAACTACATTCGGTGTTGGAGTTATGTTAATTATTACCCTCTGATAAAGTCACCAATCCATTTACCATTTACTTCCATCAGCTGTTTTGTATTCATGTGTGTGTTATAGAAAAACAAGTGTTTTAAACGGTTACAAAGAATCATATGTTTGTAAAGTAATTATGTTGTTACAACAAGCTTTACAGAAAAAATTTAAGTACAATGATTTTAGAAGTGAATTACAAGCTAAAGCTACTGCAGCAATATATGACAGTATGATATAACCTTTCAATTTTCTTTTCAAAAAATTGTTGTAATTCTGAATGAATCACGCATTTAATTCTTTTCATAAATAATATTTATTTTAAATGATTATCAAGAAATTATTTTAAATAAAATGATTTTAATTGTTCATTATAGGAAAACGGGATGTGTATGTTTGCATGCCCACTGGAGCTGGAAAATCATTATGCTTCCAATTACCAGCTGCATTAAGGGAAAATGCTGTGGCACTAGTTATTTCACCTTTGCTAGCTCTTGTGAAAGTAATATATTAATAAAATACTTTTTTTATAAAATTTTATTGTCATTACTTTTATAAAATGCTGTTTATCATTTAAACTTTTGTTATTATAGAATCAAGTGGATTTTTTAAATAGTAAAGGGATCAAAGCATTTGCATTAAACTCTAAAACTACCGCAAAAGACAAATCTTTAATTATGCAAGATTTATCTAGTAAAAAACCAGCGATCAAAATGCTATATGTTACTCCAGAGATGTGTACGCAAGAGCATTTTCAGGTAATTTTTAAATTAATTCACTATTTTGAAACATTAGTTGAAACTAAAGCAATATAATGTTATATTGGCTTCATTTACTTTATAAAACAGAAACTTGTGGAGAAATTATCAAAATTAGAGGCCATATCTTATTTAATTATTGATGAAGCTCATTGTTTGAGTCAATGGGGACATGATTTTCGACCAAGTTATAGGAAATTAAGCATCTTAAGAGCTAAATGTCCTGATGTTCCGATTGTTGCCTTAACAGCTACTGCAGCAAAAGAGGTTTGAATTAAAACTCTATAATTCAAAGCATCAATTTCTTTTTCTCATTAAAAACCAAATTTGTATTTTCATAATTACAACAGGTTGTCGAGGATATATTTTCAAGTTTAAATATGAAAGATCCTTTAATATTTTCTGCACCAGTATTTCGAGAAAATTTATTCTATGACTTATGGTTTACAGATACAATAACAAAACCATTAGATCATTTGTTAAATTTTATTCTTGAAGCACTTGCTTCTTCAGACGATAGTTCTTTGCCAAAAAATAACAAAAATTGTGGAATTATTTATTGTCGTAAAAAAGAAAGTACTGAAGATATTGCTGAGCGATTAAGTAAAGCAGGCGTTCCTACACTTGCATACCATGGAGGTACTTTAAAGTTTCTATTATTTAAAATCAAAAAATTATTTTCTATCAATAATAACTTTGTTGATATAATGCAATACAAGTATTCACCAATCACAGAACAAGGCTGTATATATATAAAAGTCTGAAGATCACTAATGAAGTTATTATTAGATTGATTAAGAGTATCTACTACTCTACTAAGTGGTTGTATTGATTTTCTAATGTCATTTACAATTTTATTTTGATGTATTCTTACTAGGGCTGAGTACCAGTAGTCGTAACAAAATTCAAGATAGGTGGACATCGGGCGAGGTGCCAGTTATTGCAGCAACATGCAGCTTTGGAATGGGAGTAGACAAGGGATCGGTTAGGTACAAATAATCTAGAATAATAGAACACACCAAGTTTACGGTTTCGAATGAGACCATTGTTATTACATAAATAGCTTCAAATTAATTAAACTTCAAGTTGATTCATTTGTTAAATTACGTAGATTCGTCGTTCATTTGACCGTTCCTCAAAGTATAGCTTCCTACTATCAGGAATCTGGTAGAGCTGGCAGAGATGGAAAACCAGCTAACTGTCGAATTTACTTTGGTAGCCAGGAATTTCAAGCGGTACAGTTCTTGATGAAGGATGTTGAACCAGGGCAATCTACAGAAGTTGCCAAATCAAAATACAAAAACTTTGAAAAAATTGTTTCGTATTGTTTGGAGGCAAAGTAATTTTATTTAGATATCTTTTATCGACTTAAAAATACAGAGTTTTTTAACAAAGATCGTTTTAAAATGAAAAACTGTTTTGATTATGAAATATCGTACGAAATTTTCAAATATTTGGTTCTTAATTTTCATCAATATTATTACTGGAAGTAAAAGCATTGAATGTAAATATTTTGATTTTGTTGTAAACAATATTTGACTACTATATTATTTTGAAACTTTGCTCAAATAATGCAAAGTCAAAATTTGGTTGAAGTTAAATTATTTTTACTGCTGATTAAATTCTTTTTTCTTTGTTAAAAAACAATGAGAACGGGGAAAATTAATTATTTTTTATATTAATTGTTTTTACTTCAACTATAATTGAAAAATTTTTTTAGATGTCGACATGCCAAGTTTTCACAATTTTTTGGGGATAATATTCCTTCATGTAAAAATCGATGTGATGTATGTAATAATGAGAAGGATGTAAAACAAAAAATCGCTGAATTTGAATTTCTAAGTCAATCACAATCTCAAAAAAAATCGCAAAGTGTAGGAGATGGGATTGCTTTACCAAAATTTGATAATTTGTATGTTCTTATGAGAAATTATTTTCTCTTTTTCATAAATAAACAATTATGAAATAATATCACAAATTTTTTCAGTGAAGGAGAAGAATTTGGGGGTGGTCCATCGAGAGAACAGATAATTGCAGCTGAGAAAAGAGAAGCCAAAGCCTTAATAGATGAACAATTTGCTTTACGTCGTGGAGAAAACAGTATTAGTGAAAAGGTACATGAATTAAATTAATTCTCAAAGATTTCCATTTCTTATCTGAGATAATAAATATACTAAATGTGAATATAAATTTCAGATACGTCAGCAAAATAAAATTGATGCAAAAAAATCACGAGTGATTGCTGCTGAATGTACAGATCGTAAGGTCAAAGGTTTAACAATTCAAGTGCGAGAATATTGTGTACAACAATTGAAAGAAAATCTTCTGAATAATTTACGAGTTTGTCAAAATGAATTTGATAAGAAGTTTAGCGAAGTAGAAGTTGAAGACATGGCTCGTGATTTAGAATACAATATTTTATGTCAAACAAAGCTCGCTAGTAAATATAAATTAGAAATATCTCAGAAGGTATCTAAACAATGTGCCAATTTACAAAATACATTTGCTAAAACGATTATTTTTAACAGGTAGCAACAATTCGGGAATTAACTAAGCAAATGGAAATGCATGAATGTTTTTCGACATGCAATTCTCTAGACATCAATAATATCAACATTCCAAAAACTAGTCATTTAGGAGGGTTTGTTACAGGATCGGATCTGATGAAAATGGAAGAAATGAAAAATGATAATAAAAATAATACCAAAACCAATGTGACAAAGAATAATGAAAGAAAAGTCAATGGTTTAATAAGACGTAAATCAAATTCAGATGAAAAGCTTGATGATTTTGATAAAAATGAATCAACTATAAATACGAATACTCCAAAAATAGGATTCCAATCTGCTTTAGAAACTCATAATAATGAAAATGATAAAAAGACTGATAATAAAAATAAAACTTCCAATTCTTCAAAGAAGAGAGAATCTAAAAAAAGTCTAATATCTAAGGAATCTGAAAAAAATTCTCTTTTAAAATATTTTGTTCAAAAACCAGTGGTATTAAATGGTGACGTTGATAAACAAATAAATAGTATTAACACGAGGGATAACAATGATCGTGATACGAATAAACAAGAACTGGGAAAACGTAAGGAAAGTTCGCTAAAGATAGACAAAAATAGCACAAAAATCGATGACAGTAATCTTGAAAGTAATAAAAATAGCTCAAAAAAAGTTAATTACAATTCTACGTCAAAAAATGATAGTTCTAAAAAAAAACGTTCATCCACAAAAATCTCCGATACCCTTGATGTCAATCAACCGAGCAAACGCCGTAAAAATGACGAAAAAAATGTTCGAGTGTCAACTGAACGTAAAAAATTACCAGAAGAAAATCAAACAGATATAAAAAATAGTGATGATAGTAATAACTCTTCAAAAACAGATAAAAAAGAAGAGAAGAAAATACGATTTGAAACAGCAAAAATTTTGAAAGGACATCTGATGAGATATTATCCTTCAAAACGTGTACCAGACAAGGAATCATTTATGAAGATTTGTAAAGATATTCATACTGAAATTTTAGATAAAAAAATCTTCGGTAAGAATATTGATTATTTAAAAATATTTAATTAAACATAATATTAATATTTAAGATTTTTCAAAGTATTTTCACTTTTCTTTGTTTAATCGAATTTTTACTCAATGTGTCGTAATCCAATTTCTAAATTTATTTTTCCAGATCCAGAAGACATTCATAAATACACGAAATCGTACTTACTGAAAATGTAGAAACATTTAAAAAGTGTTTTACTGTAATTAATGTAAAAAGTATTATTTTCTCATTCAAGTATTTATTCAATAATAAAACAAACATAAACAAGGAATATCGCGATTGTTCCGAAAACTCAGGGATATATGAATTAGATGTAACTAATCATGATACCAATCAGATCAAAATGTTAATTGAATAGACATTTAAAATATTTATATCATTCTCTAAACCACTGTAATGTTTTTGCAATATATCCGATACAAAAATACCTTAGAGACTATGAGGACCAATAGTAAAAAAGAAACGATGAAAGTAAATAAGTAGGAAGGAAGGATGATAAAGCGGTCAAGTAAGATTTGAATTCGCGTTAATTTGACCTCCGTTGAAATTAGAAGCAAAGAGCTTCTTATTCGAGGCCACTCGAAAATAATTGGCAAATATTGGCAACACTCATTGGTGTATTAACTATCAAATGAGCAAACAAAAACGTGAAAATACAACGTTTGTGTACTTATACGACATCGTCCGCTTATCTTCCGGTTCTATTATATTCTAACGTGTCGACAGCGAAGTTTAAGATCTGAATCAGTCTAAAGTTAGATCATTTCGTAGTCTCCGTGGACTGGGTACACACCGTAGTTTTTCTTTCTGTTTGTTTTTATCTACTTAACTAAATCATTTTGATTTTGTTGAAGTATTTACTTAAACTTTTTCTAAACTTACCAATCCAAGTGATATTAAAAAAAAAATTAACCTACGGAGTTTTTGTTAATTTAATTTAAAAATGGGTAGCGTTGATAGTCCATACAGCTGGGATAATCGTGTCGGTTTTGTTGTCAGAATCTTATATGGTGAGTGAAAGAATATTTTCTCATAAAATTGTTTTCTTTGTTTTTATTTGTATAAGTTGTTTTTTTTTATGTCATTTTATTCATTGAATCAATGATAATTATTTCCCATTTTAAATTCACTAAAATGCAAGAGTTAAGTGAAAGTGAAAAATATTATATTCTTAAAACTTTTTTTATCTGAACACATGAGTATAAAGATTTATTAATGTTTTTACAAAAATTGTAAAAAAATTTCAACGTAAAAAGAACAAAATAAAAAAAAATACTTTAATTACAAAAAGTAAGTTTATTTATTGCTTTAAACTAGTGAAACTTTTAAACTTTTCCCAGAACCAGTTATTCTTAAATCTTCTAGAACATTTATTTTGGTGGAAAAATCATAATTATCATAATTTTGATGTTTATTATTACAAGTGTAAAGACGCTGAATCACTCAACACAATTTAAACCTTACTTCAATTTACTTTATTAATCATTTAAATTTATTTAAAATAATTTATTATATTTGCTTTTTAATAAATTTTAAAAATTATTATAAAAGATGAAATACTATGAATAGTTGTAATTAACTTAAAACAACAAAATTAACAGATATTGACAACAATGGAATTTTAAATCAACATGATTTTGAGTGTATGGCTTTGAAGATGACAATTATCCAAGGAAAAGGAGAATTCAGCAATAATCTCTATCAAGAGAATCTTCACATCATGTTATCACTGTGGGAGGAAATAGCACAGTTAGCAGATTTCAACAGTGTATGTAATACATAAGTTACCTTTGACATTTTCCTTTGCACAACCAAACAAGAAATAATTTAATATATTAATAACTAAATATTGTTATAACTTCCTATTGTTATATAGGATGGAGTAGTAACTGTTGATGAGTTTAAACAAGCAGTTCAAAAGACCTGTGTTGGACGGCCTTATCGTGATTTTCCTCAGGCTATGAAATTATTTATAGACAGTCATTTCAAGTTGGTGGATATAAACAGTTAGTTTTAATTAACAATCACATTTATTTGCTCTTTCATGCGATCCATCACTTTGTTTAATACTTGATTCTATTTATTAATAGACGATGGAGTAGTAGCTATCGAAGAGTACCGGTACAACTGCATTAATCGGCTTCCCATTGATACCATTGATACGTTAGACGAAGGTTATCAAAATCTCCTAACGGTTAGTTACATTTTTTTACGATTAATTAATATAATTACTGATAACCAGATAAGAAAATGTAAGTTCAGTGTAAATCAATGTTTAAGACGAGTGATCTTTAAATTAAATGTTCGAATTAAAATTCATTGAATTAAAAACAATCAATGATAAATCAATTAATTATTAATTATGACTTTTTAGGATGAGGATAGAAAACGAGGTGGCATCACGTTATCACGTTTCCAGGAACTATATGCACAATTTTTAGGTAACCCCGACGAAAATTGTGGTGCAGCTCATCTGTTTGGACCTTTACACTCATTATGTTAACAAAAATTACTGATTTATGTAAAATAGATAGATCATGTTTATATTTACACTTGTGCATTGAAAACAAGACTACACGTACAAAGTCAAGACACAAGTTACGATGTCAGCAGTGATTCAGTATTTATTTAAAACTCAGGATTCAGTAAGTTTATTAATAAAGATTTATTTATTGAACACTCACAAAACTTTTCACGAGATATATATTTCGACAATAAACTTTCTTATTATTTTCACAGTAAATTACATATCAATATCATCACCATATTCAGTACGCAGCCTTTTCTTTATATGCTAGACAATACAATTCCGACATAAATTCACTCAAAAAGACATCGAGAACTTAGTTGGATGCATTGTTAATTAAAAAAAGTTTATGAATTTTCCTATACAACATCCACACATTTACACTGGTTTTTCTTCGGATTGTTATACAAAAAGTTAATGTTTATTTAAAATTACTCTCATAATTTATTTTTTCTTTCAAAATCATGGCTAGGCTCGATTAGTGACGCTTAAAAATGTATGTACGATTTACAAATAATTAGATTTCCGCCTAGATATTTGTATAAACATTCAACAAGTCAGATTTCATTCGACTTTTTAATCTAATGAATTTAATCAAAAAAGTACCATTGACATCAATCGCTGGTTCTATACAACTAATTTCTTGATAAAAAATATAAATAAAGAATAAAAATATTCTGATATGACATTTGTTTAAATTAATTAGTATTCTTAGTAACCAAAGGAAATACTTTTTACCAAAAGTCTTCAGATAACTTAAATCATAAGTTACCATAGTATTCTCAAATAAAATTATACTTTATCAGTATGTTTTCTCTACGCCACAGAAATATGATCTTAATAATTATAATTATTATTATTATTATTATTATTACAATAATATTTAATGTTAAATAAATTCGTTTAACTAATGAAAATGCATGTAAAATAATTATTTAGAATTATCAGCTGAGATTGATACAACTTGCCTCAAGTACAAAATATAAATCGTCATTTAACCATTGGCATGGTTTATACTGGCGTAGGAAGTGGTCGCGAGGCTGGGAGCATTCTGGACAAGAGGAGACGTGGAGTCAACAGGTTGATGGTTTGTGGTCGGCCTGTTGATTCTCTGGCTGAGCAGTTGTGCTCGTTTTCTTCTGCCGGACATCACGTCTAAAACAATTTTATATTAATGAAGTCTCACCTAAGACTGTTTACCTTTAGAAAGTGCCTATTAGAATTGAATAATCATCATCGTTCATTGACTCTCCACTGATTGCCGAAACGCAGCGGCTATTAATAGAGAATAATGATCACAATTCAACACTAAGGCATTCATTGATACTTTCTTTAAAACTGCTTTTTGTGGATTATTAGTTTATACAATTATACTAAGTAATAATTAATTATTTATAGCGTGGCATTATTAATAACTAATAAAAGCAGATTAACTAAAGCTTATAATAATAACTATTAATAACGCAATATATCTAACAGTAGTTAAAGCTTGACATGATGACAGAAAAATATATTATGTTCCACAGTATATTAATATTCGTTTGAAGCATGTTGGCACATAAGTTAGTGAAAAATAGCAGTGAATAGTACGTTGTTCGCAATTTATTTTGCTGAGAACATGATAAACTTTTTGACAGTTATTCTTTTACTAACTAAACTAAGCTCAGCATAGAACATAATACCAGCTGTTAGTAGTAAATTTAATTTCTATGGTTCTTAATTTAATATCAATGTCAATATCATCGTATTTTTATAATTGCATTAAAAAAATTACATTAGTAGCACAAAGCACGATAAAAAATTCAAATTAATACTAACTGATTTCCATTAGTTTTAAATTTTGATGTTGTCTTTAAATTAATTTCTTTAAATATTTACATTCAATTATTTATTCGTATAAATGTTAATATATTAATTTTAAAAAACACCTCCAGTACCTGTCAATAATCTAAATGATTTTGTTTTGTAATTATTATCAATTATCAAGTTTTCACTGATTGTCGAAACGCAGTGGCCATTAAAAAAAACATAAAAGCTATTCTTAAGTGTGTATAAATGTTGCTTTACATTTTTTCAATTGTATTGTTATATACAATTGGTTTCCGTGACTGTATGGAAGGTGATGAATTAAACATACAACATATTTACATACATTCAGTGTAGATGATGGCAATGTTAGAATAATGATTAAAAAAAAATATGAATGAATTGCGTACCTATCATTCAAACTCAAGCACTCTATAAGTACTTTTACATTCAGTGGATGAATTGGTTTTGCTTACTCGATGATTGAGTGAAGTTTCTTGGACATTTTCCAAATTTCCAGTCATGGTTTTCCTATGGTTCGCCAACTTCTCTCGATTCATAGGTGTTCCTGGAATGTCCAGCAGTCGAAATTTTTTGTTTGAATAAATATGGAAAATTTTGCCGAGCTAGTTTCTCAAGATTATTAACATGGCTTTTTTTAATTTCAAATTTATAATAAAACATCTACGTGCATGTTACTACTTACAACATCCATACATTCAATGTAACTTAGATTATAGAAATTATTAAAAATAATCAAAATAATAGCCCGTGGCGTTTTAACAATCGGTGGAATATGTCCAGTTGTTAAAGAATTTAATGGGATCTTGTAAAATAAAACCGTTGACTTAAAAAAAAAAATCTTATCGAATAAAAAAAATACACCAATAATTCATCGCCACGATCATTTTAACGTACCTATATAACTGAGCAGTACAGGTAAAAATATAAGACCATGAGCTGCTCCAAATAAGACAATTCCCAAATACATTCTGAAGTAGAATACCTGAAAATTAAAAATGAAATAAAAATCTTATTGAGTTAATATTCGATGTAATTGTATATAATGAGGGGATCGATGGTGAAGAAGATATTTGAATCAGCTAAAAAAGTTTCATACAATGATTTTATATCCATATAAAATTTAAAAAAATATGCTGACAATAGTAATTCATAAAACTGTCTACTCAATAGTATTTCTAAAGTTAAAAACATTTTATTGCTTATGATAGAAAAAACTTTAATGTAATCTAAATACTTTGAAAGATAACACTTTTTTTTTTATCTGAATAATTTTCTCAGCAATCATTTTAGCAATTCATTGTCATAACTACTCTTATTTTATATTACTGATAACATGACTTCATCAGCTTTTTTATAGACATAAAATATTACTTCATTCAAATGATATGGAATAATTTGTCTTGTTTATTTTCATTGATGATCACGTGTTTGTTATATTCACTACAGTATATGATAATAAATTTTTTTATTGATAAGATTATTATTTTATATAATAATGTAAGTGGAAAATTTGTATCGTGGTATTTTTATTGCTCGTTAATTATAATGTCATAAAAATAATCATTGTTGTTAATATTAAAGTCTATTTATCATGTAAATAAAATAATATGAATCATCAAAATTACCTTAAAAATTTGACTTTTTGCGAAGCCAAGAACAATAATACCGCCAAATTTAGTTAGTGTTATACCACTAAAGATTGAACTGCCCATGTTTATAACTGCCTCCTCGACCCTTTCTAATCTAGTTTCTTTTACTGACATAGAAAATGAGTGAACCAAGTGACTGCAGAATTCTACAGAAATACCAATAGCCTGGAAAATAATAAAACAATATTAAATATAACAAAAAGTCTACTATGATACATTATATTAGTAATAGAAATTTTTTTGGATAATCACCATCACAAGATTGACTAGCGACACAGCATTCAGAGTGATATGCCACCAATACATCAATCCCCCGATATTTACCAAAATCATAGTAATTGTTATGATTACAACAATTGATGAGAAAATATCTAGACCCATGAGAAAGAATGTAACAACAAAAATAGCAGCAAGAGATATTCCAATGCTCTTCAATGTATCAGGCCACATGGTCAAATACTGTTCATAAAATACATAAAAAACACTGTATGGAAATACTTCAGTTGTGATATTTCGATTTTCTTTTTTAAGATAATTATTGAGCATATCAGTGAGCTCTGTAGAAAGTTTTCTAGCAGCTCTCATTGATTCATAATAATCTGCTGAAGTCTTCAAGATAGTATGATAAGCCATGAAGTATGATGCTCCGACAGTGGACAAATGAGTTTTGTCATTTGTTAGATAATTAACTCCCTGACCATAAGCAGCGTGGCCAGCTTTAACACAGCTTTCGTCAGGATTATCTTGTAAGAAAAATGAGATATATTTTTGGAAATCTATTTCATTAGGTCTGTGATATTCATTAGCTTCTATATCACAAGAATCACATGATGGTATTCCTTCATGTGGACAGAAAGAGTGATTACTTGGGAAATATTTACAACACTCTGATGCTGTTGACCAATCAAAGTAATCATCCAACCACGACGAGGGAGGTTTGGCGATATATGTCACATTTGATTGTTGTGCTGCAGTAAACAATTGCATATATATGGAATCATTATTACACCATCTTCCACCACAAATCAAATTTTGATCAGTCGAGTTTGAATAATCTAATCCAGGCTTTACTACAAAATACACGGGCGGACCAATTGATAAATAACTATTCATAAATTTAAAGTATTTGAGCACAAAACTGTCTTCAGGCATCGATAATTCTTGATCTAAACCAATTTCTATATGTGGCACAACTGCTATACTTGTACAAAGCCATCCAAAGAATATAATCATCACTGCAGCGCGTACCCATTTCTTTAGAAGGAATGGAGCGTACATGATTTTAAATATTTTATATAAAATTCCATCAACTTCCTCAGAAGCATCTTTTTTAGTTCCTCGGAACCAACAACAAATATCAAATCTGTTTGAATTCTGTCGAATTGTATCTAATGTTAACAAACTTACAAAACAAGTTATTTGTAAGAGAAAATCAATTAATAAGGCCATTCCTGCATATAGAGCAAAGGCTTTTACGGCAGGCATGTCTGAAAGACCTCCCAAGAAAAAGCAACAGCTCTCTGAGACACTTGTAAGTAACATGCTTGGACCAACTTGTCCAAGAGTACGACCAATATGCTCTGGAATTGATTCATTTGGTCTTCTTCCTTCTCTCTGGTGTGTTTGAACTAGAATAAATACGTTGTCTACTCCTACAGCTAATACCAAAAATGGTATAACTTCAATAATAATTAATGTTGCTGGAAGTCCAAGAAAACCAAATAATCCAACAGAGCAAACTACTGATGCTAAAACAATTAAAACTCCTCCAAGACCAAGTGTAATTTTTGAATCAATTAATAGTCGACCACAGGATCTCATTTGTCCAAGAGATACCGCAATATATGCGAACATGATTATATAAGAAACGAGAATGGTTATGATATCCGACTGCGATTCTCGGTTTAATTCATCCTCAATAGATCTCTCCGATGTAAATGCCAAGTCCATATATTCAGGTTTTGCGGTCGCCACCCAGTTTTCCATAAACTCTATAAATGCTTTTTCCCACTCCATCGCCGGTATTAATTTCGTTTTATTGTGATAATTATTCACTAGAATTGTCATGATAATGGCTGTTGCTTTTTCGTAAGAAGGATGTTCCCGTGGATTTGATACAGGTGGGAATCCTCCAACTGCAATGGCTGGTTCAACGGGTCCTCCATATGGAGCAAGACAATCTGGGCCATATGCATTGCCAGTACAAGTAAGAAAATGATTTAAATAATTGATGGTCTTATTATCTTCTTGACTCGATTCGTTAAATTTATTAAGATCATCTTGCCAATATCCCCAAAGGCTCTGGATGACACATTTTTCAACAGTTGGTGGCCCAGTGAAGTCATTTGTTAATGGAGCAAAACAAACATCTGCTAATGTAAAATTATTTGGAGTTCGTATCGCTTTGATACCTTCTTGAAGCCTAAAAATATGTTCTAGGAACGTTTTATTAAAAACAGGTCCGAATGTTACTGGACCATTGAATGTATTATGTTCGATGTTAGGAAGGCCTTTAGAAGTAATGATAATTTGTTCTGTCCTATAAAATGGCTCAAAGTGGCTGTCAAAATAGGTTCGTTCCAATCGTGAACGAGATGATGGCGATGCCCACAATTGAACTGGATCGGTTGTAACGTGCATGTACCTTATTCCAGTACTCAAAAAGATGACGCACACAAAGCCGCCTAATAAAATCACCCATGATTGTTTAGCACAGACTGTAAATAAATAATGAATTAATGAACACTTGTGAATAATTTATGACTTCAACAAACTGATTTTGGCTTGATAAATACGTTTTTGCGTTTCTATAAGTGGATGTTTATATTTTCAGATCTCAGTATCGCTATTTTTAACACTGATTTACATTTAGTTCTATCTTTTATATGTTTTGTAAATATTTACATTCATGAGAGTTTTTCTGACTTTTTTGGAGCAATAAATGCATTACAAAGAATAGTGAGTAAAGCTGCAAAAAATTTATCGATGCTGTTTTAAACTTTATTTTCATTACTTTCTGCGAGCGAAATGAAATAATTTTACTGAACTAATTTCAGACAAAAAGCAATTTAAAAATAGAATAATAAAAAATTGCCATGAGATTTATATTCAATGAATAAATATATGAATATTTTTTTTCAAAGTTAATCAAACCTTCATTGTATTGATTTAATTACTAAATAATAATCATAATAATAGTATAAAAAACGTATTTACCAAAAATTTAGATTTAATATTTCCTAGAAAATAACTTACAAGTTCCCCACTTGCAAAAGAACTCTTGTAGGAATTTATCAGTATTAGCACCAAGTCGTTCAATCACAGTTGACTCTTGATCACTTAATCCGCTTGGTAAGTCTTCAGCTGATATGACACCTATAATGTACTTTTCATTATTATTTTCTTCTAGAAAAAATATAACACTAAAAACATCGATGAAAAAGCACAGATACACAACAAAATGTCATAAAAAGTACACACAACATTACATAACGAAATAATTATCTATTGTGTATGTGCATATGAAATGAACATAAAACATTAACTCATAAACGTGCAATTGTTAATGAGACAAACATAAATACATATACAGAATGACGAAAATTATCAGTTGAAGCAGATAAAAGGTAAAAGAAAAATTCAATTACGCAATGAAATAAAAGCAGATATCTTGTAGCATGCAAAAGTAGGAAGAAATAAAGTAGACTTAAGCTGATAATTATCTAGATAGTCATTTAGTTAAAATGATTGAACATCAATCTAAGAAAATTTAGATAAAAAGGGGACAACACTGAAGCGCTGTAAATGAATAAATTTTATTTATAGTCACGGATGAAACATACTGGAACGTTTAGATTGTAGTGGGCTGTCCTCCTGGTCAGCCGCGAGTGCAATACGCGCAACATCTCCTGGATGATGTAGCCCAGCAGCTAGACGTCTACCAACCTGTCTCCCTACTTCTTCACCTCGTGCAACTATACACAGCCACGCGAAAGAAATAAATAACCGATAAATATTGTCGTTTATAATAAATTTTGAAAACTAGCCAAATGTACTCTATTTCCAGATTTCGATTTGTTTTAAAAAACTTTATTCATTATTTTATAAAGTTTTTTGAATAATTTTTTATCTAAGGGATAAGAATAAATAAATAAATTTTCATTTGAATATCAGTGGAATATTTTGATAATCAAGGGATAGTTAAATTCATATGTATTTCCATAACCAATCATTAAATTCATATTAATAACAAAGGAGGTCTGCTCCATAAAATGAAAGCAAGTTGAAAATGAATGGGATCATAAAAAAAAACTCTCCAGTTAATATGGTAATGATACCACATTATAAGAATTTAAGTTATTTTAATTATCGTTATCCTTAAAACCACTGCCATAAAAGTAAAATAATAAAAGTATTAGAGAAAAATAACTGTTCGCCATGTCTACATTGCGAACATAATACTCAATTGGCATCAAAACTTTACTTGAAAACGCATCATATTCATACCTATTTGTTTTCGTTTGCTAAAGCAAACAATTGATAACAAGAAGAATGTTGATATGCCAACAAAAATGATCGTCATTATTACAGCAATTCCATCATATCCTAAAATTTTAAAAGGTTTAGGTGGTTGAGGTGGTGCAGGTGGTATCGGACAACTTTCTTCACAATCAGCACAACTACAAGCTGGAGTTCCAGGCTGTAAGATAAAAAAAAATAAATAAAAAATAACATTTATACGAATGAAATTATAATACATAATATTTTTCTTTAAAAAAGTGTAATCTATATTCTTCATTCAGGTTACATTAATGCTAGAGTTTTTAATGAATAAATTATGATAATTTTGATATAAAACGTCTTTAAACGCAATTCATAGTTGTAAAAATTTATAGCGAATTTAAATAATCAATTCTAAGACTTTTTTATTTATTTTTTATGCTACGGAATAAGTTTTTTCAATACGTTTTAAATCGATGTTGCAGAATGTCGCAAAATATGTGTTAATTGCAGAATTAATTATTTTAAGATAAATTAGAATCAGTAATGAAAAATTAATATTACAAAAAATATTATTTTTCTTAACTACTTTACCCGTTTAATAATTACTTACATTCAAGGCTTTGTTACATGGTACGACGACGGGATCCATTGGACTGAATGGACCAACTTTATTATCAGTTCCAATATAAGTAATTTGGAAAGGAACATAATAATTATTCTTCGCATCTCCCATATAATGGAACCATCTATCAGCTGTACATCTGCTTGAACCCCATTCTCCGCACATCATATCCAAAGCTAGTTGACCGGTACTAGGAACTGATACTTTACTGCATGAATTAAATGTACCATCGAGGTATTTTCTTGAAATATAGATGTCTATTTCGGTGATATAATCTATTTATAAAACAGAAAACATCGAGTTATTATTTGCAATAGCAGATTCTATGATGACGTCAATAGTTATTAAATCAAAATATTGTTTGAGAATTATTAGTTTTTTAATTAAATAAATTACTTTTAAAATCATAGAATATTTTAAAACAAATACAATAATATGGTTCAATAGCATTTCGTTTTTTTCTTAGAATTTAATTACAAGTTTTTAATGAATTAAATTATTGTGACATTCAATTGAACTTTTAAGTATTTGTAGGAAGAGCAATGTCAAAGAAATTTACATGAGAAGAAATATCACATTAAGATAAGAACAATTATTAAAGTAGAGAAGTTTAAAGTTTAATATAAAATATTTTAATTTGATTGTCATTCAACTGCCTGAAATTTTTATGATTACTACTATTATTAAATGCCCCGAGGACATAATCAAATGATAAGGACATTATTTTGATAATCAACAAGAATTAATTATCCATAAATTGAATTTCAGCCTGTATGATTAGATGAGATTCATCTATATCACTATTGAAACCGGAAATATAGATTGATATTCGTTGTATATCATTTCAGATAAAAATATTTATTATTTTACTATTTTTGAAATATTACATAAAAAAAAGTATTAAAAAAATTTTGTCATTTTTGTAGCTTTAAAGTCATTAAGTAATTGTTTCTTAAATTCAGTGATTTGTTAATGTGCGGTTAAAGGAAAAAACCTCAAGGCATCTGTCAATTACAAAAAAAAATTAGATATTTACGATTGTTGAAAATTTATGACCGGTGTATGATTTGAAAACTGAGTTATTTGTAAACAAAAAAAAAAACTTAAAACCTATCTTATAATTAGTTGTTCTTTAACATGCTATTTTGTCAATTGGTAAATTACTAAAAAATCAATCGACGATATTTTACTGTGTATTAAACATTAATCATCTTTACAATCTGGATGATTGTGTCTATGTAGTTTTTTTATGAAATTTTAATCATGTATAAATATTTAATCAATGATTAGATATTTTCTCGTTTTTTGTATTTTTTTTTTTTTCATTCGTTAATGGCTAATTATGAATCGACTACTCATCAATTTTAAAAATCATCCAACAATTTTTTTCAGTGAAAAACTACATCGTAGTACACGTGAATGAAATATAACTTTATATTGGAACTACACAAGTTTATTATTAGCAATTTTTCCAATGCTCAGAAAATTTCATATCTTGAAGTTCAATATCATAACTTTAAACGGAAAAATTGATTCCAACTTCAACTCATACATCATCTTAGAAATATCAATTCCATTCATCCATAGTTCAATTTTTTACTATTTTTACTTACGGTTACTTGCATTTTTACTGTCAGTTTCTATCTTCGTGACATTTATGAAATTACTTTGGAATGGACTACAAGTGAAATCGCAGAAATGTTTGACTAAATTGCTCAAACAACTTGGACATCTGTCCAAAAAGTTAGCAGCTAAATTGATATTATTATCCAAGTTTTCAAGTTGTTCTAAATCACAGCAGGTACTAACTGCACTCCCATCATCAGGTACCATATGTGGACAATGTTTAGTAAGAAGTTTCAACCCTTTTGATTCCAGAGGTTTGGCTGGACCCGTATAATTACAATATTGCATTCTTTGTAAACTATCTTCATTACATTTGCCATACCAAATGCAATGGCCTTCATTTGCTGCATTTGTGGACTGTAAAGAAAATAAAGTCGGTTAAGTAAGAGTATTAAACTTTGATCAATGTGTTTATAGATATCCAATGACTATTCAAGTATATATGTTCATAATACAAAAGTAGAGATATGGTTTGCAGAAAATACAGTCATGGCTAAAATTTACAGAACTAGTAAGATTATTTACGATTAGTAGACCGGTTCTGCGAAATCGTGAAAGAAGCTACGCGAAGTTACTACCACAAAAATTTTTACTCTTGGAGCTCATTATATATTTTTATTCATTATGTAATCATTTTGGAGTCTTTTTAATTAAAATGGTTACGTTTCGACTATCAATATTTGATCATTATTATTATATAATATTCTTTGAAACTATTGATATTAAATAATTATCACGATGGTATCAAGAGATTCATCACGTGTTGCGTGGTGTAGTCTGGCCCCTAAAGAATTGCAGAAATTTGAAGATGATTACGAAGGACTCTGAACACGCAGGATAAGCAAAAAAACTGCTAGACAGAATTCTAAGAAGAGTTCAGGAATTCAATCGCTTTTTTTTATTTTTAACCTCCATATATATATATATAAAAATAAATCAAAACAAAATCCAAGATCAAAGATATTTCATTATCTCTGTATTCTTTTTTCCTCATAAAATCTAAACATTTGCAATTTTTGTTTAATCATGATTAATTTATGAATGAACTCTCGATAAAAAAAATTGTATAATAGAAAGAAAATCAACATACTGTTGAAAGTATATTGTTAGTGATAAGATCAAAAAGTATTTACTAAAAGTAACGGTTTGTTGTACATTTCCAAGTAAAATGATATCGATAAAGTATTTTTGCCAATACTGTATTTAATTAGAATTAAGTGCGTCAAGCATTCCAAACTAATTATTCATGGTTTAACAATTCATCTAAGAAGTTGTTTCTTTTTAATATCTTTCACTATAAACTTGTGAAAGTTTAAAGAACAAATAGTTCATCATAAGATAAAAAAACTGCGAATAGAATTAATTTTATAGATGTGTGAGTATATAAAAAACACGTCGTACAAAAAAAAATTTATACAGATTACTCATCAATCGAGGCCGTCTGAGACGTACATCTCTGACCTCCCTATTGGAGGATATGAAAATCAAAGCATTCAAGGCACGCGAAGCCTCGAGTATTGTTGGATAGGAAGACCGACGAACAAGAGCATAATTAAATTTAATAAGACCAACAACGTCTTTTGATAGGCCTTTAAAAGATCAGACGACATAAAGCCCAACTTAAATATAATACTTGATAACTTTACCAATGAACGTGGGTGTGGTGGAAATGATGAATCGTTGAAATAATTAACCTTAAAGTTAATAAAGGTTCGTCGAAAATTTTTAATACCATTTCAAACTTCATTGTCATAGCTAGGACATAAATAATAAGACAAATAATGATGATAATAATAACTTACCGTAAAAATGCAAAATATCACGAGGACAAATAATGATACTTTTATCGACATTCTTTGAACATTAGAGTTCAACGGTAACGCAGAAGTACGTCGATGAAATTCTCGATCAGTCCGTTCCATTTTTTCCATTTTATTACTCAGATCACATGAACAATCGATGAATTATTAGGTCGAAGGCCTTTTCTTTTCAATTTTTTCTTTTCACCAATGAATATTTCAATTCACACTTGTATACAAATTTCACAAATATTTTAGAAGTTAATGTTAATTACACATGCCAAGGTGACAGTTATGTTTCTAATCGATGTACTTTCAGTTACTGCAGAGCAAAGTACAAATTTTTCACCAAACAAATAACCTCATTGATGAGTTTTGCATTAATAATAATAAGATTTGATGTACACTGATTACTAAACTTTGATCGAGTAAATACACTACATCATTACACTAAATATAATATGAATAGACGAAGAATACCAAACTGCATGTTGATCTAGTCATGATCCAAGCCACCGAAGTACTCCGAAACGAACCGAAAGAGTGACGAATTACGTTAAAATTATTCACCACATATTCCCTATACATCATCATGTTGCGCATGCGTTGCATAAAATACTATACTTTATAAAATCATACGATACTCCGTTCCGAATCCTTTGATAATCAAACGAAGATTTCCGATATTTTCCGAGATTATCCGAAGCTTTGTGGAGAGCCACAATTAAGTTGTACAGGAAGACAGGATTATTTGTTGTAGTTTATTGTTTTTTGAATATTTTCATATTATTTTAAGACTGTATGAACAATCAAGTATAAGTATTTATGTTTGGAAGAACAATTATTCTTACCAGTCAATGATTATTTAAAAAATGAAGACTCTTATTGACTTTAACGAGTGTCTACGGGATACGCCGAAATTTCGGTAAGAATTTATTTATTTTTGTAAATATTATTATAATAATAACAATTTTTTGGGTCAATAATAACGAAAAATATTTCACTAAATATGGAAGAAGTATGGCTATTTTTTTACGTAACGTTGTCTCCGTTGATGGTTCTCCCTCGTGACAACTATCATAACTCTTTGTTCATGATATGCATTGTTTACTAAGTAGTTATATTTATGAACATGTTTTGAATTTTATTATTATTAAAAATAATCTAAAATTAGCAGTTGAAAATATTAAATAGACACTTTCAACATTACTATTAACCTAGATTATGACGTTTTAATAGGTCTTGTCTTGAAAATGTTGAAGGAAACATTGATCAATTGGAGCAAAAGTTGGAAAAGGTATGAAAATATTAATATTCATAGCACTTACTATTATTTAATTTTTTTCACAATTATACTATACATTATTACTACAAATTTAACTTAATTTCAGATACTAAAATCTTGTCATTCCATGATTGATGCTGGGAAGGTATACGTCGGCCAGCAAACGTGAGTATTTTTATTAATACAATAGAAAAATATTACGGTGAATTACTGTGGCGTGAGAGAATGAATCATTCTCTTTTTTCTCGAGTATTCCAGCTAATTTCTTGCTAGCATTTTATCTGGCACATTAGATTTATAAAAATATCTACATTCATAAGTGATTAATGATGCATGTGTGTATATGTAGCTCACTTATTAATTTTTTTTTCTTAATCAACCTGATTTATTTTTTTAATTATGTATTTTCAGTCAATTTACTAACAGTCTTTGGGAATTATCATCTTACTTTGGTGATGACGAAACAATGATGGCTTATTTAAATAAATTAATCCATGCATTGCAAGAAATGAATAAATTTCATTCCATTTTACTAGATCAAGCATCAAGAACTGTTGTTAAAGATTTACATTCTTTCATTAGGAGGTAATAATAGATTATTTAAATAAAAAATATCTCCCTTTAATTATTTGGTTTGAAAATGAATTTTACCAAAAAGTCTGTGAATTATTTATTGTAAACTAAATTTTTCCATTCATTACCCTATTACATTCTAATTGTGTCAATGTCAATATTAGCATCAAATCAGTACTAAGAATAAATATTAATATTGACATTATACATAAAAAGATAAATAATCCACAGGTGATTACAGAATAGTATCATTGATAAGTATCTAATATAATTGTGATTTATTTTTACTTTAGAGATATTCAAAAGGTGAAAGAATCTCGACATTACTTTGAAAAAATATCTGGAGACTTGGATATTGCATTAAATCGAAATTCTCAAGTTCCAAAATCACGTCCAGCTGAATATGAAGAAGTTTCAAATATTTTGTCAGCAACAAGATCATGTTTCCGTCATACGGCATTGGATTACGTGCATGCTTTAACAATGTTACAAGCACGTAGACGTCATGAAATATTGGGATCATTATTGAGTTACATGCATGCTTGTTTTACTTATTACCATCAAGGAAGCGATTTAGCTCAAGATTTAGATCCATTCCTCAAAGATCTTGGTGAAGAATTGATAACAATGAGGGCAGAATCTGTAAAATTAGAAAAAGAAATGGAAAATCGTCATAGTTACGTAACGAATCGAGACTTAATTCCCACATCCGCTAGTAATTCGAGAATGGAAGGCTATCTTTTTAAAAGAACAAGTAATGCTTTTAAAACATGGAACAGACGTTGGTTTTGTTTAAAAGATCATCAATTAGTTTATAAGAAAAGAACTGGAGATGAAGATTATACAATAATGGAAGAAGATTTACGTTTATGTACAGTTAAATCGATAGTAGATTGCGATAGGAGAAATTGTTTTGAAGTTTTAAGCCCCACTAAAAGTCATATTTTACAAGCCGATAGCGAAGAAATGTATCTGGCTTGGGTTACAGCAACACAGCAAGCAATCGGTGCTGCTATTCAAAGAGGAATGGGTGCTTACTCTAGTGTTGCAAATACTCTTGAACTGCAAAAAAAGAATTCGAGAGGGCCTATAAGACATTCCCAGAGGTCAAAAACTCGGGTTTGGGAACAATTACTTAAAATTCCTGGCAACGATATCTGTTGTGATTGTGGAAGTCCAAATCCCAAATGGGCTAGTATTAATTTAGGAATAACTCTCTGTATTGAATGCTCTGGTGTTCATAGAAGTCTTGGAGTCCATTATAGTAAAGTACGCTCGTTAACTTTAGATGATTGGGAACCAGAAATACTTAAAGTTATGGCTGAGTTAGGTAACAATGTTGTTAATAATGTTTATGAAGCCATAACTGTTTCGCCAGACATTCAAAAAGCAACACCAAAGTGTTCAAGTAACATTCGTGAATCTTGGATCAAAGCAAAATATGTTGACAGGAAGTTTGTCAAACCTTTATCGAATCTCACACTTCCTGGACATCAATCTAGCCGTGAAATTATGCGGTTTCGCAAGTGGAGTGTAAGAAAGTTGCGACGTAGACCAAGAAGTCATGACAAATTCGATGCTTCAAATAGAAATAAAAACTGGACTAAATTTACTAAAGAAGTATCCAATTCAATCAATGTAAATGAAAGTTTAAATTCAGCCGAAGAAATTTGTAAGTCAGAAGAGAGCTCTATGAGTTCAGAAAGTGGAAATGTAGATTTAAAAAATAACTCAACATTATATGGTAAAATATTAACAACAATGCAAAGCCAAAATGAAAATAAACAGACTAAAGAAGTAGATGAAATTAGTTATAAACCATTAAATCAAGACGATAGTGAAATCACAGAAGAGGCCAAAAAATTATGTTTAACAAGATCTATATCAGATACTTCCGATGAAATTTGTGATACTTTAGAACACAAAAAAATTTTAATAGAAAGTAGTAGTGAAGATAAATCACTTGAATCAGACGTTTTAATGTTTGGATGTGATTTGCCAAAACCATTTATTGAAAGTAGTCTAGAACTTAGTTCTGATCAAGATTCTACAGCAGGTGAAGAAGAAGAATTTGGTGATGAAGAAGATATAGAAAATTTACATGCTGATATGCTTCTCTATAAAGCTGCTGCCGCTCATAATCTTCCAGTAATGTGCACTGCCTTAGCCGCGGGTGCTGATAAAATGTGGTGCAACGTTAATGACCGTGGAAGAACTGCTTTACACCAGGCTATTATAAGTGTACATTAATTTATTAATTAACATTTTAATTAAATAATGAATTTTCTTGTAATTTATTTCTCTATTTATTTCTTTTCAGGGATCTGTGATGTCATGTGAATACCTTATTTTAAACGGTGCTAAAATAAATTGCCAAGATGCTGAAGGAAAAACCCCTCTTTATTTAGCAACTGAGTTAGGACATACTGCACAAGTTTGCTTATTATTAAAACATCGGGCAGATCAACATATTGAAGATGAAAGTGGAATTAAGCCGCTATCAATTGCCGTAAAGGAAGCAAATGCTGATATAGTTACTCTCTTACGCTTAGGACTTTTAAATGAAGAAATGAAAGACTCCGAGATAGGAATCGCTGGGGATGAAACATTTAACGATGTAGTGCGTGATTTCAGTCAATTAGCATGCTCTCATCCTGAACGGCTACATCGTCGGAATGAAGGAAGTAACGTTCAAAATACTTCGGAATAATGATTATCAACTTCTCAGTTGAACGCTATGTACTTCCAACACTTTTACAATTAATTAGTAAAAAGTACAACTTTTCCGAGCTTTAGAACCGTGATTGCTTAAGAAATACTGCATAATTGATTGGTTAGTAGAAAGCAATTACATTTATTTATTTTATGTAGAGTTTATGATGATTGTTGCAAGTATTTGTAATTGTATATACAAAGAGTATTTGTTAATAATCATGTAATATTCAAGGTCACATTGTCGTATTGTAATTACTTTTATTTGCATATTAATACTTATTATTATGTATTATTATAGATTATATTTAAACTATTAATTTTTGATTATAATTCATACAAAATGATATTTTATACAATTATTTTTGATAATGATTCTTATAATCTCTAGTATTTACGTGAATACATTTATGATATTTATAAAGAAAACATTTATAACATATGAGAATAAAGTTACATTATTGTGATAACTGAAATTTAAAATAAAATATTTACTCCAATTTTTTTATTAACAAAAATGGTATTTTATTTAACAAATTAATAACAATCATAAATTTAATTTTATTAATAAAAAATATTTTAGTTTGAAAGTATAAGTTTTTATCGAATTTTTTAAATAGTTAAATCAATCTTTCACCACAGTTAAAAAATACTTTTATTTTGGTTTATTTATCAGTCATTTTTTAACAAAATCAATTTTATTTATTAATACAGCAACAATGCTATTCTCTTATGATTATATTTACAGAATTTAAATTGGTTAAAAACTTTAATCGAAGAGATTTTATTATACATTTTTTACACTCTGTTCATTTTCGTTACGTATTACTATCCGAACTTGAAGAATCATAATTAACTAAAGAAGCAACAGAATTTGACTTAGAGCTAGACGATGTTTCTGTGGATGATGTAGCATTTTTAGGTGTCTTAACTACTGCTTTCGTAAATGTGCTCGTCGTTGGTTTCTTTATTTTCTGTGCCTGACTCACTCTAATCAGTCTTTTTAATGATGCTGTTTTTCCTGATTTTTTAGCAGAATCATTGCTTTTATTTTTCATAATTATTCGAGCTAATTTCACATCGTCATCGTGTTCATCTACTAATTCAATATTTGAAGAAAGATTCTTAGTTAATAGAGACTTTCTTTGTTCTTGAGTTTCCTTTTTTTTTGTCTAAAAAAATCATAGTAATGTTATTAATTAAATTAGTCAAATTTTTATTTATGGCAGTATTGTATAAAACACCATCAATTATTAGTTGAAGAAATAAATAACTTACTCTGAATGATGCACGTAGTGTACTGTTCAATGAATAATCATCACTCCATTGAGCATGGTTTTTTTCAATTAATCTATTCAAAGATTGATCTTGAGATTTACTTTTTTTCTTATCATCCATCGAGTGCTCCAATTTGAACATAGCATCATCATACAAACGTTTAGATACTTCTTTGTCCTCAGGAACCACTTGTTCATTTTCTGTTGGATCCCAACGATTTTCTTGTCGACGAGCACCACTTTCAATAATGTATGTTAAGTTCTACATGAGAGATAATGAGGAATTTTTAGAATCAATTAAAGAAGACTATGCTAATGAATAAAGTGTATACATTAATATAATTGACGAATAAAAAAAAAAGAGTAATTACAGCTGGATCAGTTTTGATCTCAAAGTGATTATCACACAAGTGACATTTCATCCGAAATTGATATAAGGGTGTGCTGTAATACATTCCAATTTTCTTTTTTTCTGCATTATAACGAACGCCCATTCCAATATGATTATTGCATCCATTACACCAGATATTGAATGGCATCTCAAATCTAATAATTAAAATACCCTGGGGTAATTTTCGAGCTCGTTCACGTAGAGCATGAGTACCCATAAATTTGTTGAGCCCCCCAACACGAGGATCGTAGTCGGGAGGGTAATATAAATTCGTTCCTTTTCGTTCTCCCATTTTTCTAAAATATAAGAGGAAAATTGTTAATCATCCATTATACATATTCACTTTAAATCCAAAATAAAAATCAACGTACTTGCTTTGTAGTTTGGTTCTTAGTGATTAATAAAATCCGGAGATAGGATAATTTCAGTAATCAATTTTTTTAAATTGAAGTTATTACAGTCATGGCTGAATGGAGCTGCAATCAATACATTTAAATAAATTTATTTATTTATATTTATCTTATCACTGACAAACAACAAGAAAAATGCAATTATCGAAGATAGAAGCTCAGATGTGAGGATTAAATATCGCTCACTGTGTTTAGTATCAAAGTCGACTACATGTAGCGCTAGTATCGATTTGCAAAAATCAGAATTTTACAGCAAAATTTCTGTATGAATTGAATGCCAATAAGAAAAATAACAGAAAACTTCATTGTAGTTGTAAAAGTAATAATTAAAAATGAAATCATGACAAGTAACATTCATAAACATTCGAAATAATTAAAGTATCGGCGAATGTTTGTCGAAAATCAGTCGTACCAATTGTTAACTATGTAGTTGGCGGTTTGAGAGCCTTGATAAATAAAAAGCGAAAGGCAACTCAATGTAATTAAATGAAGGAGGGCACTGTAATTATCTATTATTGGGATATGATAAGGTAGGAAACATAATATTATTTTTAAAAAATTCTTTTCTGCATTTTTAGATGACGCCTAACGATAAATATTAAAATAGTCCATAAATTGAATATTTCAAAAATATTTGCAAATATTTTAACATAAACTAATTTATAATGATTTAGTGTTGTTTAAGGGAAAAACTTTTGTACACCATCAATAAACTATGGGATAGTTGAACTTTAGCTCTTCGAGGAATAGATATAATAGTATTACAAAGATCTTGAAATTTAGGGAAAAGATGTTCCTGAACACTTTCAAACGAGGATTAAAACGGGGAAATCCTTTAAAATATGAAGGTACTATAAAACAGTTAAAGTCCTCTTTTAGAGTTAGGATGATTTATGATAAAATTCTTACATTTTTATTGCAAAGGAAACTGAATTTGTCTATTTTATGGTACCCCCATGAAATCGCAGAATTTTTGGCAGAGTTTCCAAATTTTAAATCTTACTTAAAAGAGTTCAGGTAAATTATTACTCTAAATTTCGGACTCTATTGTATTCTGAATTTTATTGCACTCTAAAAGGTGCGAGGTGTAGTTAAGATTGTAAAAAGCTAAAATTTACCCACCTAAGCTATTCCCAAAAAAGTGCTTAATCACTGTTAGTCTTAATTCTTAATTTACAATTTATATTCTGAAGTTCTAAAAATCTTAAATTTAATTTAAGTTAAAAATAATTATTACAAAGAAAAAATTTTTGAGATTAGTATTTAAATTCACGATTTTTACAAATTGCTCATTATTCATTTAAGTTAATATTTTTATACAGATTGAATTAATATTAATTTCATAGTACCGTCATTGGATTGTGAAAATTTTTAAAGAATTTCCCTATTCTAATTGTTATTTGGAAGGGTTTCAGGTACACAAATACCCTAAATTTCGGACTCTACTGTATTATGAATTTTATTATATGGCATTCCCAACTGGTCGAGGTGTAGTTATAGTTGTAAAAGGCCAAAATTTAGTTGAAAATACTTATAATAAATGACTTATGAAAACTTTATTAACGTAGAGTTCGATTGTAATTCAGTGTATTATTAATTAAAATTTAATAGTAGTACTTTATTTTATCACTTAGATTTCAGCAAAACGAATATTGGTTACAAAATTTCTGATTAATAGTAATTGAAAAAAATAAATGAAGTTGCAATAAATAAAATTTTGTAACCAATATTCGTTTTACTGGAATCTAAGTGATAAAATAAAGTACTACTATTAAATTTGAATTAATAATACACTGAATTACAATCGAACTCTTCGTTAATAAAGTTTTCATAAGTCATTTATTATAAGTATTTTCTACTAAATTTTATTTTTAAGATTAATATGCAACTTCATAATTTGTACATATTCCTTGTAATTAATTTAAATTAATACTTGTCCATATAAAGATGAAACTGATGTCCTTCTATAATTTGTTTTGAATTAAGATTAATAATTACACTTAAATTAAATTTTCTTGAATCGCGAGTTTCCAATGTCTAAAATTAATGTCTTATCTTCAAGTGATTGTAGCTAATATACGATTCAAAGACTTCTTTTTTAAGAATTATTTTATTCAATTTATTGTAATTCATTACATATGTGATTTTAAAATATGTATTTCTTTAAATTGAAATTTTTCGTATAATATATTTTAAAGACATGCAACTAGAGGTTTTCAGCATGCTACCAGGTGGCGCATGGTGACATGACATTTGATTTTCCCACCAGACGGCGCACAAGGACTAATAGTTTAGCCAACGAGAAGCGTTCGTTGATCATATGAGTTTTAAATCTCAATCAGTGCACATCGTGTAATTTTCGCTCTTACATATTTGTGAAAATACAAGTGCAATTTTGTTTTTATGCTACAACTGCATTAGTGAAACGCAAAATCGAACATTTAAGTGTAAAAGTGAGTGTTTGTGGTGAGAATAATTAATTTATACAGTTGAGGTGTAGTGAAAAAAATCTACGAACAATGTCAAACCGGTGTTCCGAAAGTAGTAACGGGATTATCCCTTCACGATGGTTGCACTGTCCTCGCAAAAGTATTAAATTAATAAACAATAAATTTCTCGCGTTTAAAACACCACTTTGTAATCAATTTGATAATCAAGTTTCTGAAGAATGTCGTTTTACGGTCAATATGCTGTTTGGATCATTAAAGTGTCGAAGCCTGAAAATGGGGTTGCTGATAGACTTGACAAATACCACCAGTTTTTATGATAAAGCTGATATTGAAGCCTATGGTTGCCGTTATTATAAGCTCCAATGTCGTGGTCATGAAGAAATTCCTTCCGTAGATCAAACGAAAGTTTTTATCGAAATTTGCAAAAATTTCATTGCTCAAAATCCATCTGAGATAATTGGAGTCCATTGCACCCACGGTTTTAATACAACTGGGTTCCTCATAATAAGTTACTTAGTTGAAAGTAACATATTCAACTTGGATGCTGCTGTGAGTGAATTTTCAAGTGCCAGACCTCCTGGAATTTACAAGAATGACTACATCAAAGAGTTATACAGGCGATATGATGATGAAGATAACGCACTTCCTGTACCACTACTACCAACTTGGTTTCTAGAATACGATAATTCCAAAGAGAATGAAGAACAACGTTATCAATCCGGAAATCGCGAATATATTCAAAGAGGTGACGAAAATATTGTGGAAAATCCCATTTTTATGGCTGGAGTTCCCGGAGTAAAACCAGTACGAGATTTAGGTAAAGTTAGAGGGATTCAAAGAAAGGTTCAAGACATATGCAAATGGAAGAAAAATGGTTTTCCCGGTTCCCAACCAGTCTTTATGTTCAAGAATAACATTGAAAAACTTAAAAACAGACCATATAGAGTATCATGGAAAGCTAATGGTACTAGATATATGATGTTCGTTCAAGCAAACAATGAAATATTTTTTATTGATAGAAATAATAGTGTCTTCGAAGTATCCGGATTGGCTTTTCCACACCCTCAAGATGTTTCAAGAACTCTGAAAGATACTTTATTAGATGGTGAAATGGTTATTGATAAAGTGAACGGTACTGAATATCCTAGGTACTTAATTTCTGACATCATCATGTATGATGGTGAAGATGTATCCACGGACTTATTCTTCGTCGAGCGATGTGACATTATCGAGAAAGAAGTAATGGAAGGTCGAATTAAAGCATTGAAGGACGGCAGAATCCGACGAGAACGCGAACCCTTTTCTGTTCGTCAGAAACAATTTTGGGATATTACACAAGTCAACAGTTTGCTGAGTGAGAGATTCGTCCAACAATTGGGTCATAAACCAAACGGCCTGATCTTCCAGCCTTCAAAGGAGCCCTACATCCCTGGAACTGCAGCAATCATCATGGAATGGAAGCCGCTATTATTAGATTCAGTGGATTTTCAGTTGAAAATAGTCGTCGTATTAGGTAAGGATAATTTATCTAGCATGATTGGTCATTTATATGTTAGAGGTTCAGAAAAGCCATTTGATAAAATTAAAATTACTAGAGAAATTATAAATCTTAATAATAAAATAATTAAATGTCATTATAAGAATGAACATTGGGTATTTATTCATGAAAGAACGGATAAATCTTTTCCCGATTCCCTTACAACTGCTCAATCTATTTTCGAAAGTAGTAAAGAAATTGTTTCTTCTGAATTTTTATGTAATAATATCGATGAATACATATTTGATGAGAATTGGGATTATTGTGCGCCTCCGCCAGCTAAACGACGTAGATATTAACGCAAAAACTAGTCGAAAGTTATCAATTAATTAGATATTGCTCATTATAAATTTAAATTATTATATGTATATATTATTAAAATTATTTTTCACAATAGTAGATTTTTTTAATTTTTCAGTTTGAGCATGAATAAGTAGAGTAGAGTAGATTCGTGTAATATTTTTTAATTATATTCTGTTTTGCTTTGTTTTTTTTTTTTTTTTTCTAACACGATCGATGATTAAAAATGTGTGTAATGGTAAAGCATTACCAATACACAAATATGAGATCTTAGAAAAAAAAAAAATTTTTTTTTGTCTTCATAATAATTATTTGAATTTATTTTTAAATAATATTCTACATTTTATTTCAAACTGGAAAAATGAAAATAAACAAGCACACTATAATCAGATCAATATGTAAAATACTAGTATAATTAAGACTTTTCTCATAGAATTTTTAATTGCAGTTTAAAACGAACTATTTAAGGATAGTAATTTAATTTATATAAAAATATTAATTTAAATTAGTAATGAGTAATTTTTAAAAATCATGCAGTTAGTTAAAAATATTCATCCCAAAAAAATTTTCATTTTTAATAATAATTATTTTCAATTTTAATTAAATTTTAGATTTTTAGAATTTCAAAATATAAATTTTACATTAATGATCCAGACTAACAGTAACTAAACACTTTTCAGAGGATAGTTTAATTTTGCTTTTTCTTATATTTTTCAGCCGAGGTATACAAATTTTGACCTTTCACACTATTTCTACATCTAGAACTGTTGGGAGTACAATAAAATTCCTAATACAATAGAGTTCGAATTTTATTTTTTCTTTATAAAGAAAAATTTATCATGCGGTTAAAAGCGGTTAGTGACTCCGTTTTAATTCTTTGTCACTCTTCCGCTGTTAATTTTTAGCACAATAAAATATAAAAATCATAAATATAATTTATTTTGAATATTAGCATTCACAGATTGCATTAATATGCAATAGTAAATTCGTAATTGTTATTATAAAAATAAAAAAATAATCATCTCATGTAATACATTGGGGTAAAACAGATAGTGGAAACCTACGTGGTAAAACAGATAATGGAAACTTGACTGTTATACCGACTCTGTTTTGCTTCTTAGTTCGGTGGAAACGAAATAATTGGAAACGGGGGCACCTCGTAATGGAAATTTTTTTTAAATGGCATTGCTACTCCCAGTCTTCTCTCTGCAGACTGCCAACTCACAGTCGAAAATTGGTATGACTGATTTTTAACAAACATTCGTCGCCCCCATTTGAAGGTTAAATGCGCGCCATCTAAGAAAAAAAGTACTTCAATTTGACATCACTGCTTATCGCTTGTTAATTTCGCTTTCGTCACTTGAAGACAAAGTCATGTGTCGTGGCGTACAATTGTCATAAATCCATGTGTTTGCAAAAGATTCGTGCGGTGTGTCTTGTCTTGGACAGTCTTTAGATTGCCATTCTGGCCCACAAGTCTCAATTTCGATGAAACCTTTGGAATTAACCTGTAATATGTATTTGCGAAATCAATAAACAACCCTTCAATAAAAACTTCAGCATTTGTTAGCAAATAAAAGTAAGTAATTTGATGATGCAGTGATATTAAAAATAAATTGAAAAACATATCAAGCCGGTTAATTTGTGTTGAATTACGTGACGTCAAGTGGTAAGTGTGCTTAAGTGTTCTACATGGAATGTTATAATCAGAATGACAGACAAAAAATAGAGACATATGTAAAGTGTAAATGAATATTTCACTCCGAAATTAGGATTATATGACAGTCTATAAATTATTCAAAGTATTGTCAAACAATTCTCCGATAATAATGGCAATATTATTTACAATTTTTTCCAGCCTTTGATTAGGGGCTAAACTTATATTAAACAGTAAATAATGATTGATCTTTAATGTTCATTGCTCCAAAATTTTATATTATCAATTATCATATACAATCATATGTTGTCTGTTTATACTTAATATTAAGTCAAAAACTTACGACCAAAGATTGTATAAAATAAGGTATTTATTAATATACAAGATATTTTTATTTTGCATTAATAAAAAATTTTTTTGATTGATTTTTTAATTTTTTTTAGATGTTTTTTAGTATCTATTTAAAACAGACATATTGATTATCGACAATTTCATATTACTTCATGTGGTCAATAAACTAAAAATAGAGCAACCACTGACGGTATCAAATATATTTCTTGAATTATCTCTTCTTTAAAATATCGATATCAATAAATATTTTCTATAATAATTTACTAGCCAATTCATGTACTAATAAGAAAGAAATGACTGATAATCATAAGTAAACTTTAACTTATAGTATGTTTAGAATGTACTTTCACTTATATTCGCGTGATGCAAGACTCGTGAAAAAATATTGAAAGAAGAGAAGGAAAGTAATGACCTAGTATAGGTCATTCGAACAATAACAATTGATATTTCATCAACAAAACATTTTTTGTAGGAATTTGACATTATGAAAGTATGAAAAAATATTTTTTTACACATTTACCAATTTAATTCTCATAAATAATTATACTTTCAGTTTGTAAAGTTGTTGTATAATGAGTAATCTTATAGTATACTTTATTCAATACGTTAAATTATCATGCTAATAAATTGAAAAAAACTTTTGACATTTAAAATGTATAGAAAAAAATATGGGGATATAAGTTTATTCAATGTAGTAGTATATTAGATCCAACTGCTGTCTAGTTCTTGATATTAATTGAAAAATGTTAAAGCAACCTAACAACTGATCTAGTCAACAGATATTGAATTACACAATCACCTGATTTTACTTGATAAAATGATTCCATCTCTCTTTCTCTCTCTCTCTCTTTCAAGTAATTATTTTATGACTTCAATAATTGAACTTAATAATCAAACAAACACATTTGTTTCAGAAATCATATTGTGTACTTGACAAATAGAATGGTGTCCAAAAGAAATGAAAGAAATTTTAGTTTACAATCATTACACTCAAGTCCTAGTGAAGGTCTATCACCAGGAACCAGAGCACCAATGACATCACCATCAAACCAACCATCTTCACCAAGATCAAATGGCAATTTATCTATCGATGGAGGATCACCACTTTCTCCCACCGAAACAATAAATAGCTCCTTAAATTCTACTACTTCCCCGGTTGGAGATTCACGTATTCCCCGACCATCCCCAACAGCTTTGCGACGTTCTTCAAGCATGCGCATACGAGGAGAACGCGTGTCTCATCATTTACGCACAAGTTCTCTTGGGTTAAATTCCTCGTATCAACATCATCACAGAAACAATTATATTCACCAACAACCGGATATATTTCCTGCAATCACGGAGAATGGTGTGGATTCACCTCGACATCGATCTCTTGTAAGTTTCTTAACATCCAAAATATTCTTGAATATATTTATGCTAATTATTTAAATAAATAAACAAAGACCAAAGAATACGATCGATAGTGAAACCTAGTCTTGCGTACCTGTTGCAATTACGTAAATTAATCGTTCTCCAGTTAATATCATGATTTATTGTTGATAAAATTAGCAGGTAATTTATGAGGAAGTAATCAAGATTTATTCAAAGGGTTGGAGATAGAGTAATCGATTTTTAATAACCATAGAACCTTTCTCAAGAAACTGTAAGATTACTCCCGCGCACTCTCACAATTTGCTCCAATTTTCCAAGGTACTTCCTGCTGAAGAGGTTATAGCTATGGTCTGACCTTTGATAACATACGCGTCGGCGCAGATTTGTCCAGGTTTTTAGATCTATCGTACTCTTAGACTTCCGAGTCTTTTCAGTGTTTACGAAAACTTTTTTCTTACCGGACAGGCTGGTTTAGATGAAATATTTAATAAAGAGCTTTTAAATTTAAAATACAAATTTTTATTGCTGTAAAATAACTTACGGTAATGTCTGTTTAAAGTTCAATAGTAAAAAACTTGATGGAATATTGTTTTACGCTTGGTAAACATCCAGATGTCGAATTCTTGTCGACTCAATGTTGAGGAAAGTAGAAATTCTCGTAGCTGCCCTTCGGTGAGTTGATTTGAAAAGATAAATATTAAAATATAGAGAAAAAAATTTGTAAAAAGTATTATAATTATTCGTGTTGATTTACTACAAATAAACACCAGTTATATAAGAGTATTTTCAGGAGATCACAAAAAGTGAACCATACGAGTGTTGAAATTTTGGTGTTTATTTGATAACATTTAAAATTTGATCAAACTATAACATAACTATATTCTTAAATATTATTTTATCAAGTGTTATCGATTAATTGGTATAAGCTATTTTGATTCTAGCTATTTGATATTGCGTAGCAGTAACAGACTTTCCATTATTTTAGAGCTTATAGATTAATAAATGATAAAAATTTCAATTATCTTATTTTAAAAGCATTCATTAATTAATCATTCTGTCCTTATCATTGATCATATCGTTCCCAGAGAGTGTTTGACTTTAATTAATATTTACTTATTTCTTACGGAAACATAATTTTTTATAACAGTCATAAAATTTTTCATGGGTAGCACGCAGCATAAAAGATTTTCTATTTTTAAAGATTTATTAATATCACATACAATATTTAAAATTCATTTAATCACTTTTTCAAATTTACTGCACATAATTTAAAAGTTGAATATTTATACATATTGAAATTTTTATGAATAGAAATAAAAACTCAACTGCAACATTGAAGAAGCTTATAAAATACTTCTGTCACATACAACCACTTATATATTATTAAACTATCAAATGTATTAAATAATGAATCAAGTAATTGAATACTTTTCTATTTTTAGAGCCTCTCACTGACACCAGCAAGGCCGCGTTTAGGACACGCGGCGACTGGAAGCGGCACAGGGGAATTTGGATTAGCAGATGATAGTGATGTTGACAGCGTCAAGAGTTATGGTAGCGCTTGTAGTACAGCAAGTGCATGCGATCACGCACACTTTGCCCGTAACGGTACCACGTGGTCGGGTCGATCTCGTAAATATGTTGTTCATTGTTCCAATTATAATGGAGATAGTGAACATTATCTGACACCAACACAACGGGCTGCACGGCAAATTAGGAAATTTCAATCACTTTTGAATATAGCCAGGGAAAAAATTGAAGAAAAAGACCAGGAGATATTGAGACTGACTAAGGAAGTAGTAGAATTGAGGCTTTATAAAGCTTCACTAAATAGTCCAGATGATAGAACAGACAGTAGTGATGCTTTAACCGTCCGAGAAAATAATCCTTTCTCACCTGAATCACCTTGTAAAGATCTTCCAGAAGAAAATGAAGCTTCTAGCCCAAAAACTCCTGAAAAACGTCCAAATAACACTAATGAATTTAGCGAATTTCCTGTATCATTAGCAGATTCTGGACACTTTGAAGATGAGTCGATTACTTTGAAAGATTCCACAGGAGTAACAGTTGTTGATAGTTCAATTACTCCAAAAAAAGAAAATGAGAATACCTTTGTTAATGTTTTATCGGACGATGCTAGACAAAAAATTATTGATCATTATGAAAGTCAAATTGAAGAAATGCACCGAAGACATATTGATGAAATACAAGAGTTGAAACAAAAGCATAATGACAAGGTTTATATTATTAATGTAATATTAAAAGTAGTTTACTTAGTTAATTCATCATTTTGAGAATAATTTTAATTTGAAAGTACTACTGTAAACTGTTAAATAATAACGTTGGTTTCAAAATTAGATGGAGAGTCTACTAAGCCAATTTTCCGAGTTAAATACTCGTTTCTGTGAATTACGTCCGTCCTTGGATGCTGCAGAAGCAAAAGTTAAAGAGTTGGAGGCTGAGCTTGAACGAAAGAAAGTACAACTTGATGAACAAAAGGTTTTGTTTGACGAACAGGAAGAGAGGAATAAGCAAATGTACCTGAAAATGTATGCGAGGGGTCAAGAAGCTGCAAGGCTTGAAAAAAATGATCCAGTATGTATAATCGAATTTTTTCATTTTTAAAAAGTTTCTCTAAGCTATTTAATTTATACTCTTTATTTTTAACTAACAATTTTTTCGCAATGTACTTTTATTTACAGATTTTAGAACAAGCTCAGGAAATAACACCGAAAGTCTCAGTAACCGAGTTATTACAACAATTAAGTGTCACACAAGCTGAATTGGAAAATGTTAAGGTATACAAAGCTATTCAGAATATTCCGGTGGTCTATAAAGCTTTATATTCAAAATTAATAATAATGTAATTATAAGCGAAAATCGGTATAGCTTGCAACGATACGGTAAATAACGGTATACATGTTTAAAAATAGGATCCCCAATGTTGTTGATGTAGTCTTGATTATACTTTTAGATAGTTAATCTAAAAATTTCTTTGTCATTAATTCAACGCCGAGTGTACCTAACTCAAATTAAAATATTAACACAGGCGTTTCTTTACTAACAATGTACCACTTTTTGTCGCGGCTTACATTCCAGGGTGCAAGTTACTTGCCACAACTTCACATTTCAGCCGATCGTAGCCAATGTTTATTAAGTGCTCAAGAGGCTGTTTCTCTTTGGGTTCTTGCTACACGGAAGGTCTGTATTGTGTATGCGCGAATCCAATGCCTTACGTGAATTCTTATTTCCATATATTTCGACATCATTTCATCATTATATTCTATTTGATGTTACGTTGCATATTTCGTCTTGATATACACAGTAGAAAATTAACATTAATTTTATTTTAAAGTTTTAAATTTTTTTTTTCAACCGAAATTGTGTACTATGAATTATGAATTATTTTAAAGATTATTTTTACGTTAATATTTATTAATTATTTTCAAAATTTTAAACTTTATATTTTTTAAAACCGTCGCATGATTGTTTTTTCGTTTATTATTTTTTTTTTATTGAAATAAATATTCTTCTGTGTTTATCTAACGTTTTAAGCATGAAATTTGAATTCTTTTGCCAAAGAAAACAGCCTCTATTATTTTTTATATCCCAATGTTTTAGTACCTAAGCTTTATATGTTTTTTTTATTGCCATTGTTAATGTGTAGTGATTGTTACATTGAAACAATTATTCAATTTGTAGTTGAAAAGTTTGTAATTATTTTTTAGTAATATTATTCTCGATTATAATCTGTACTATGAATAAATAACAATTTATTATTCTTTTGTAGGCGATGTATAGGAGAATAGTGGAGTCACGTAACAAGGCAGCAATTGATCCAGAAATAACTTTACAGTTCCTCAAATCTGCTATATATTACTTCTTAACTGATAAAGAAAATCATCACGGCCACTTAAATGCAATCGAAAGCATACTTGGGTTTACAGACAATGAAAAGCTCAACATTGACCGAATTTATGGGTCAAGTCGAAAGTAATTTTAAAGTAAAATGATACTGTGATGATAATGTTAAAAATGAGCATACTGACGCTATTAAGATATCAACGAGGATCATCGGTGCTGAGTCTCTTCTTGATATGATTATTATTTTTTCTATAATTAATTTATCAATGAACTGACAAATTTTACACTATTTACACAAATACATCGCACCTTTGATATGCACAATATGAACTAAATTACACTTATTTCTATCTAACACCTTCCACTTTATATACTATATTTTTATTTTGTTAGTTCAAAGATTTTTTTTTTCAAATTATTTTTTGATTATAAATGAAAATGAATGATTTTTTGTATGTAGAAATTACTTAATTAATTTGAAGAGAATCAACACCGTATGTAAATAGTTCGTAAGGTCAATTCAGCTATTGATTAGTTGGATATTTAATTGACAGTATATAGGAGAAAAATTACAATTATGGTCAAAATTATTTGACAAAGTTCTTTAGATATTTTATCTCTTATAGAATAAAGAATTACATTAGAAAACATTGAAACAAAATTAAACGACACAATTAGAATCGACTTTTGAATCTATATTAGATTTTTTTTAAAATCTATCGAAAGATCCAATGAACTATATTAGATAATTTTTAATTAGTCAAATTGTTTTTGCTAATTTTGATTAACAATTGTACATACTTTACGTTTAATATTGAGAACAATGAGGGTTTAAGCATTTTTGAATAGATATTTGCAATATATTCCTTAAATTTTCAATATTTATAATGGACTATTGCAATCTAGTATTCGAGACATTTGCTAATTGTTAATTTATAAAATAATTTCACGGCTGTGTTTGCTCACAATTGCAACACTAATATATACATATATACATATGAATAAATTTAATTTATGTCAAACATAATAAAACATATATTTACAATGAAAGTTGCGTAAGATTATGTAGATTTTACTGGATAGTATATCCTATTGAGGAATAAAAGGATGTTGATTGAGACTGATAATGAAAAAAAATATTTTGCCTTCTACATCAAGTATAGAATAGTTAATTCATTGTTCTTCATTTCATGTGTTGTAACGAGAAGATTTTTCTATAAAAATCCTCGCCCTATGCTTATTAGGTCTTGGGTTTACTTAGAATTTACTTGATTATGTTACAATAAAAGAAAGAATGACAAAAGAATTGAAGTTCTACTTTGATGAGAAGAGAGTAATTGAATAATAAAACAATTTATTTATATCATCATATAATAAATAAACAATTATAAACCAAAATAAAACAACGTGTATACCATATTTAGTAACGTCCATCAAAATTGTTCATCTCTCCTGCCGATATATAAACTTTTAATAGATTCGTTTATAACAATTAATTAACTACCATAAACTTTATTTTATTGAACAGTTTGACTGAATCACCCATATTGACTGAATCTGGGTATTTTTTCTCTCTGTCTCTCATTTTAATTGTTTTATTACTTAACTGTAGTTCTCAATCACTTTCTTTCCTGAAATATTTCTTTATCTCATTCTCGCTTTTTAACTTGGTGCTTTCTGCTCTTCTTTCGACCTTAATAGTATTCTTTTTGTTTCCTTTTTTACTTTCTATTCTATTTCATTTAATAATTTTCTCATTTATTTAATTATATTAATTATGTTATCAATAAAAAACAGCCTTTATAACAGTGAATGAATTCTTTTTAACGGGTGATATTGTTTTTTTATCAACATAAAAAAATAAAAAACATTTTCTCGAATTTTTTGGTTTTTATTTTTATTATTATTTATTAAATTTTGTAATATACAAATGTAAATTACTTCTTTCCTGTGAGAATAATTCCATCATATTTCTGTTGGAACCATTTCATCGCGTCTTCTTTTGTCAATCTGTGGGGGAAACCAACTTTCCCCGTTTTTCGCCGCCTATGAGCTACGTTGAAGCCTGTTAAATAAAAAAATTACTAATTAATCACAACTTTAATGTTTAATAAGTAGAGTTCAATAATTTTAATTTAAAACCCGGAATATAAGTAGTTAGAAATAGATCATATTCTTATAATTCTGAATCTTTATTAACTAAAAGAAACAATTAAAATAACTGTCGCTACATTAAATAACACCCTCAGTAAAATTAGTGAGCATGTGTTGCAAATATGCAGCTTTTAGTTTAGCACATTTTATAACATAATAAATGTAGACAATGTTTAAACCACAAAAATCTACGATACCAGAGATGTGCAATAATAAGTACAAATATTTTGTAACTGCACAAGTTTGTTATTAAAACGATAATTATTTATTTATTTTAACTTACCAGGTCGTCCAAGAACAACGTAGAAGTCCAAACCATAAATACCAATACTTGGGTCGTACTTAATACCCAAGTCAATGTGTTCTTGAATTCCAAAGCCAAAGTTTCCCGTGCCAGAAAAGTTTTCTTTTCTTAATTCATATTCTCGAACCTACAAAAATATTCAAGTTAGTTGTGTTCATAAATGTCTATTTAGTAACAGCAATAATTTCTTCATAAGTAATCATACCTTGAGACCTCGTTCAAGAATTTCTTCAGCTTTGGCACCTCGTACGGTGCAATGTACTGCAATTTTTTCATTCCTGCGGATGCCGAAGGAACGAACAGTATATCTCGCTTTTGAAAAAACTGGTTGTTGTCCAGTTAACTGCTCCAACACCTTAGCAGCACGAGTTAATCTGTCACCAGATTCTCCAACACAAATGTTTAAACATAATTTGCGGATTCTAACCTCCCGCATTACGTTCTTTGACGCATCCTTAGGCTCCTTTTTTGTGTTTCTTTGTTTCTTCCACGACTTCTCAGTATCCTAAACAAAAATGAAATTATATTGAATTATTTACACTAAAGTCTTACTAGTTATCGTATATAAAAAAAAATTTATTAAATTATTGCTATAAAAAGCATGATCAGAATACGTGTTGACGAAAACATGAGCAGATAACCTCATACACCTGTCATTGCATTTTTAAAATGTATTTTATCAACAATAATCCATAACTATTATTAAAATATCAAAGATTGCGAATTAGTTTTTTATAATTAATTATTTTCGAGAATATTTGCTCACAGATTAATGTACAATTAATAGATTTTATAAAAGTACTCAGAAAATTTACGTACACTCACCGCCATTGTGAATGAAAAAGACAATAATTACATCTGCGCTTGAGTGGGCAGTCATAGAAGTGTTTCTTTGACTTTATTATCGACTGCAGCTCAAACAGTAATTCTTGTAATTTTTACAAAAAGAGCCAATAAAAAAGATACCATATGTAACGATGTCATTTGCAAAGCACTTGAAACACAAGTTGTTTAATTGTTGTCTAATTTTGTTTATTAATAATGATATTCTTTGAAGTATACATTTCGAAAAATTGATGTCAAGATGTTCAATTTTGTTGTTATGACCTTAGTAAAACAAACGAGTTTTAAACTTAAGTAGAGCAATTAATCTTAACTACTTTTTTCAAATTTTAACAAATAAAGCATATAATAATAATAAATTGAGTTAGTGTTAAGATGCAATTATTGTTAAGTATTTAATGCTTGAATAAAGACATACAATACTTTTTTAAATTATATGTTTTAGGCAAAATCTTTTGTTGAGAAGTAGAATATCCATACCTTTAGTCCATGTGGTTATATCAAAAGTTGTTTAATTTGAATAATCGAATATATTAATTTCTACTTCATTTATTCTACATATTCTACATACACATGATAGTGAGTAATTTATGTTAACCTTGCTAAATGTACTCATTTCTGGTTTTGATACTGTTATAGTTTTTGAGAATGTTGCAGATTTGAGGAAGTGTGACACTACATAATTTTGTTAATTTAGCTGATTATAATTTTTTTGCAAAATTCTGAATGCATTCATTAATTATTTCTCCATCAAAATGTTTTGATTTTATTATTCTTATTTGTGATAGAAGATACTAATAATCTAAACTCTGATATTGGAAGAGACCTATCAACTCCAAACATAGCTGCAGTTTCTATTCTAGTTTTAGGTCATCTTCATAACTTAGATTGAAAATTTTTGTTCATAAGATAATATAAATTTACAAATATTATCTATCTCTTAAACAACTAGCCAAGTAGAAGAACCCTTTCAATTTTATATCAAGTACCAGTTCATGAGGGTTTCACAAATGGGGGTGAGTAAACGATGTGGGTTATCCATGAATTTTGGTAACTTTGGATAACTACATTTTACCACTGATAGGATTTTGAAAAATAATTGTTGAATAAAACTTAACAAGTTCCAATTCTATAGAAATAATTATAATTAATACAATAATTTAAGAACAACTTCTATGTTCAAACTTTTTATTTAAAAGCTTTAAACAAATAAACAAATCCAATTGATTTGCTGGCAAGATTAATCTTTTTGTGTATAAATGAAGTAATTTGAGATTTTAATTTAGTTTCAATATCATTATTTTAATTAATAAAGTTTGTATAAACTCTGCACAGAGATGAAATTTTAGAGGTTTCTTCACTTCTGCGCGTTCTAAACTGCTAATTCAAGCAAAAATACCATATGATCGCTATTGCACAGGCACTGTTGTACATAACTATATAATTTAAATTGAAGAATTAAATATTTACGTGACAAATTTGATAAAGATTAATCGTAAATTATAGTAAATTCATTTTCAAATGATTCACACATGATTCGGACATTCTCTAAAACATTTGTACCTCTACTCTCAGCTGTACCGACCAACTCGATCTTTGTTCTGCGCATGAAACCGATGTATGCATGGGAAATAAATACGCTTCAGAAAATAGTTCCTCTTCTGGTTTTCAATGGCGAGTTATTCAAATCCGATGAGATGTTTGGAGTCAAGTAGAGTAATCATTACAGAGCAAGGTAAATAAAATATTCTATTTAATTTACTAAAAATGTATTGTATAATACATCAGTTTTATAGTACTCATTATGTTTTTTTTTTCGAATATAATGTTTCTCTTCGATTCATAATAATTTCACTGCTTTTGATTCTGATCTGTCAAATTCTTTTATCATAATTATTAATTTGTAGCTTGAGTAACACAGACTGACAAATTACTTTTTAAACAATCATTTATCAAATTACTCTCCTTCCTTTCCCTCACCATTAATAATACGTTATAAAAGAATGAATTTTCTCATTTCCAGCTCAATATCACACTGCAACATGATTTACTATTTCTTCGGAGGAAATTTATAGAAGAAAAACTTATCGTTATATCCTTTTGTGTCTACGCTTTGTTGATCATGATTGTTATTAACAGTCATAAGTAAAAAGCCCATACTATGTGCAGTATTCTAAATCTTGAGTGAGTTCTTGGAAATTATTAGTGTATTACAGCTAACAATATTTACAGTGGACAATCAGAGAATTTCTACCCGTCAGCCCGTGCAGAAAAGTATTAGTTTCCCTACATATATGATGAAAAAATTGATCCCATAAAATTCTTATTTTAACTATACTATGAGTAAGACTTAATTTATTATATGATACAAAGAAGAATTAGTAATTATTTAGAATTGGAACTCCCGACAAAAATTGCTCCACGAACTTTTTTATGAATTTAAATATATAAAACGCAAAAAGAAAAAAAAAACTTATAAAAAGTATCTCTTCTATTTTAAAATATCTAATTTACCATTTTTAACCTCAAAATAACCTTAAATGCGTGAAAAAATTTTGGAACGATTTCTTTCTGGAGCTCCAATTCTAAATAATTATCCATCATTATCACTTTGTACGAAAACTATAATTTTTTCCATTCCAATAAATAAACAATAATGTTATTAATGTTCTCATAGTAATTAAAAAAATAACGTTCATGTTTACAAAATAACCTCAAAATGTTGGGTTGTATTGTTTCTATTGTAGATCATGAATGTTGTAAATTGACACTTATTAATTAAGTGTGATCTAATTAATGACATTACTGTTAATGTCAATTTCAATAGTTTAAACTAAAATCAATTATTTGCTTGATACTTGCGGGAAAATCAAAACGTTAAACTCTCTCAATCACTAATTTCGCAGTAAAAATGTATGAACTAATTTATTGGCGCTACGATCGACTTATTTTAACTGATTAATCAGTGAATTCGCAGCTTTTCAGTAATGATTTTCTTAATTATTGCAAATAATAATAAAATGGTTTACTGTTTTAGCGAATACAATATATAAAAATGAATCATCCCAAACAACTATGGAGATTTCTTGTGAATTTATAGTTTGTGATCTTGACAAAAAACAATGAAATGAGATGAATCGTGATACACTGAATGAAAAATTTTCGAAAAGCTGTATAAAAGGAATAGTTAATAGTTTTCAACATTAAGAGTAAATCTCTGATTGACCGAAGCGAGCGGGTAGTGATAGCGAAGGCTATCGAAGAGAACGAATCTTATAAAAGTGAGTGGGTCAGTACGAAGAGTAAACTACCTGGCGTCTGATGTATATGCATTTATGTATACACACATACACATATGACGATATCCACCCGCACTTCACTGGAGAATACCAGAGGACAGAAAGAGAGAGTTGAGCAAGAGAAGCTTGAGGTTGAGAGGATACAATACAATATTGCAAGCTAGCAGAGGAGTGTTGAGGGAGCAAACGACATTCAGAAAGGAAAAGGCGAGATGGATAACATTTCAGACAATCAAGTCAACACTTTAGGTGATAATAAATTTTTAACTAATAAAACGTAAACAATGATTACAGCTTCAACATTTAAATAATCAATTTAACAGGTAACATGAAACAACGAAAACATCTTAAACGTACGGTTGTATGACGCTGTAAATATGAGAAGTAAGTGAGAGAGTTAAGAGTAGAAGAAGAGGACTTCTTGGCGGGCGCCTCAGCACCACCACCACGAGTTGCACTTACCGGGTACGAAAATCGCTTCGTTGGTGGGAGCAACGGACAGAGTAAAGGCAGGAGAGAACGTGCCTTTACCAGTATCCACGTGTTCAGTGTAGTAGCGCGTTATGACCCGGATGTTAGATTGCAACTGCAGTTTCGTGAGTACCTGCCGACCCGGATGTCCCACTCGACGTCGATCTATCATCATCAAACACTAATGTCATCCTTTTGGCCAGAAAAATATGTTCAATCGGTAAGTGGTTATAGTAAATTACTAATCACAACAATTGTCTTAGCTTAGTAATTATTTTCAATTGGAACTAAGTGACATAAGAACTGTCTTCTTGAAGGATAGATTCGAGCAAATCAACGAAAGGTGCGAGCAAATTACGAAGGGACCTGATAAACGCGGAAATAGCAAATTTACGTGATCTATTACCGCTGCCACCGTCAACACGACAGAGACTCTCGCAGCTACAACTTATGGCCCTCGTTTGTGTCTTTTTACGAAAAGCAAACTATTTTCAGCAAGGTAAGAATCCTTCGTCTGGATTCGAGATTTTATTTAAACTAAGAAACATTTTTCAAGTGTCATTATAAGTAAATACAACAAGTGGAGTTGAATAATAATAAGGACAAACAAGTACTTGAAGGATTATGGCAGTAAACTTGTGCTAAAGTATTAGTGGAAATTTAAATGAAGTTTAGCATCCTGTCGAGATAAAGAGTGCATAATATCTTACTGTTTAGTTGATATACTAAAGGGGTACAGAGTTGCGGCGGCGTTACTACTTTGAAATTATACCGACATTCCACGAGAACGTCTTTCCAAGATTCGAACCCGGGACCTCCCGGCAACGGTCGCGGTCGCGTCTCTGCGGTGCTCGACCCCCTTGCCAGCAGCTAGCTTTTCTCCTGCTCCTCCTTCTCTTCCATCTTCTTCTCTTCATCTCTTTTACTCTTCTTATTATTCTCTTGCTTTTGATTCAAATGAAAAGTCTAATTTCCTAAGAAATCACGTTAAACTTCTGATAAATTACCGTGTTCTTTAGCAAGTATTAGAAAATTTATTTATGGCTATCAGCCTACCTGTTTATGCCATTTTCAATGCTCTTACCAAGTGAAATGTTTACTTTGAAGCCTTTTCGATTTATTTATTGCCATCTTTATGAGTATAAATCGAATCAGAGTAGTTAAAAACACAGTGGTTCAATAATGAAATAGTGAGTGTACTTAAAATGATAAAAGTTGATATTTTTATCGGAATTCTGATAAAAATAGGGTCACATGAATACTTGATAATTTTCATACGTATAGAAGAGAGAAAAATGATGTGAGCAGTGATGAAAATTTTCAAAATGAAAAGTATTAATACATTCAATAGATTGTACTTTTGATGATTACAAAACTGCATGGTCATGATATATTTTTATATATCTATTGATAAAAATATTGAAATCTTTTATTAAAATTAACCTACAGTAAAACTAACGTTTTATTATCGTCAGTCGTAGGTTCACTGAGAATTGGAAAGTTCACAATAATAGTCAAACGTTATGATGCATTTTTGAGAGAATGTTTTGAACGAAAGGAATAGCTTTAAGGAGCTTGACTATATAATAGAGGAAAGAATAAGTAGGAAGGAATAGGAGTCGAAGGGAGAGAACGCCGTTGGCTTGATTCTCCACCAGAGTATAAGTCTAAGCGCGAGTTCCGGGTGATCCGCTGACCTCTCGGCCTCTGCAACAACACTCTCACGCTCCTGTAACCCATACTCCCCCTACAGGGACGCTCCCCCCTACTCGTTGTCCTCTCTCTTTATCCCTCATTCGCGTTTGCTTGTATTTCTGCTCCTCTATTCCACTCTGTTCGGTTATACTCCTGTGCAAAAGATACACCTAGTACCAAGTGCCCGTGGTTCCTTCTTGTACATGGATATGCACGGCAAAAGAAACCCTGTAACCACAACAACACATCAACTTATATGCGATTCCTCTACTTTTACACATCCCCTTTTTAACATTCTTCCTGAAAATCTGTCGTTTTATCTCTACATGAAAACCGTTCGATTCGACGGTTCAAGAAATTCCGTTGTTAAATCTTTTTTTTGTTTTTTTTAATTCAATTGTCCTCTGTATAGATAAAACTTTAAGATAAGGTTCATGAGCTGTTCAAGTATTTATGATTAGTTTATGTATTTATGTATTGCAGCCTTGAAAAGCAGTCCATCCGAGTCGAACATTCCAACGCCAAATATTGGATTTTCAAAAGTAATAAACTATTTTATTATATGCTTATCTATTTTCTATGTAAGTCATTTTTATCAAACAAAAATAATGTTATACATTATTACAATATATTCTAGGCCATGTCTGGTTTCATCATGATGATGACCCAGCAAGGGAAGTTGCTGTACATATCGGAAAATGCTGCAGAGTACCTGGGACACTCAATGGAAGATTTGCTGATTCATGGTGATAGCGTTTATGATGTTATAGATAAACAGGATCATATGGTTGTGCAAAATCAACTAGCAAGAAGTGGACCAATGTCTAATAATGATAGAAGATTATTTCTTTGTCGTATAAATGTTTCAAGAAATTCACGTCGACAGCTCCGGTTTGGAGATCAAAAGGTATACTATTTTCTTTATTATTATAAATTTCTGATATTTATTTAATCCTTTTATTCCAATTTTCATATTGAAAATAATTTTTCTTAAAAAAGAAATTTAGCTTCGAGAAAGATAAACCAGTAACATAAAAATGTGTAGATAAATGATAAAGCATAAAGTAAAAAAGGAAAAATATCTGTTTACTTTTAGTAGTTTATTTTTTTAACTAGTGATATTGAGTTTGATTTAAAGAGATCAATGTATTAGTATGAAGAACAACAAATATATATTTCTAAAAAATTTCAAATAATATGAGCGATATAATCTATCTGATAGAAAATCAATACCTGTGTCAAGAACTCAACGTTTCGTGGCTATTTTTAACAGTTATAAACTCATCTAGAATAATCCAATAAAGATCATTTAATAGAGTACATAATTACAGCTTGATCAATGAGGATAACTTTGTTAACATCAATATTTTGAAAGCTAGAGATTAACAAGCGATATTACATAATTAAATTGATCAAGTTCTAGTTAATTATTGTAGCTCAACTTAACTTTTTTCCACTATTCTCTCAAAATCCGATCAACTAGATTTTATCTACAAAAAAATAGAGTAAATTTTCCTCAAGTATCAAAAAAAAAGTAAACTTTCAATTGGACTATTTATTTTTTTAACTATTGTTAGAAGTTTTCAAGAAAAAATTCAATCTAACTGTTACATTAGAAGAAGTGATAAAATAAATATTGATAAAAATAAATTGAAGCTTGAATTCCCCTTGTCATAAAAATAATTCCCTGTAGGACTTACAGTTTTTATTAACTGTATAATTATATGTATAATTTTATACAAATATAAAATTTGATCTATTATGATAGATAGAAAAATATTATGATATTGACATAGTTATGTTATAACTACCCTAATAAAGTTTATATTACATGATATTATTTTTTACAGGTCGTTCTAGTGGAAGGTCATTATTTACCTTTTGTCCCATTGTGTAATCGTAACGAGTACGTATTTCTTGCATCATGTACACCAGTAGTTTTACCAGAAACTCGTGAAAGTGTTGTCCAAGGTGCCACAAATATCTTTACAACGATCCACTCGATGGATATGAAGTATCTTCATATAGACAAGACGTAAGTAAAATGGAAAAATATATAACATTAAATAAAACATGAATTTTACATGATAAAGTGTCAAGAAAAATGAGAAGTCATTCTGATAAATATTTCAGCATAACAAAACTTTAACAACTCTTTATTTAAAGTACTCTTTACCTTTAAATACTTGTGGCAGTTATGAATAGGCATGATTATCGATTAAGAACGTGATAAGTAGGATCAATTTAGCTTAGCTCATTTTTTACAGGGCTGAGAGTCACTTGGAGTATACAAGATCAGAACTAGTTGGCGTTTCTTGGTACAATCTCCTTCACTGGGATTGCATAAGGACAGCTTACTGCAAGCATCAAACGGGTAAATGATCAAGATTAAGTAATTTAAATATATTTTGTAATGTTTAATATTGGTTGATTTATCTAGTAATCCAGTCGGATCAAGAAAGAACTAGTACAGCGTTATTAAGGCTTCAAAATCGTTCAGGACGATGGTTTTGGATACACTGTGTTCTCCAAGTTAAGGAAACTTCTGAAGAATGTCAGCATCCTATTATTGTATGCACAAACCAAGTATTGAGGTAATTCTCTCTCTTTCTCTTCTATTAAAAGTACATATTCAGCATATATTACTAAACTTCCATAAAGTGTTGGTTGAAAGTTATTTTATAAGTTCATTATAGTTTAGTATATTAAGTAGATATTTATAGTTTATTTTTATTCACTTACTAAAAGGAAGTTATTTGTTTTTTGTTCACATCGTATTTTCCAATCATTATTCTAATTTTGAAAAATTAAATATTTGAGCCTGATTATTTATTTAATATCTAATATTTCCATATTAAAAAATGAATTCTACTTGAAATTAAAACTTTTTTTAGTGAGTAAATCTTTTTCGTTTACAAAGAAAATTTTTTTTTCTCTAATGAAATCTTATAGTTAAAGAATAAATCATCACTTTTTGAAGTGTCCTCTTAAACAGTCAAAGGAATGATCTCTCAGCTGTTTGTCGTAGCTTTTTTATTCTATTTCATTCTTATTATATTTAACTGAGTTGCAAAGTACATAATTTTCAACTCTTAGTACACTTGAAAACTAATTTTACTTTCTGAAGATTGAAGAAAGTTTACATTAAAATATTTTTCACTGAAAGAGCATACTGTTAATTATTCTCAGATATTTATTTTTTTATTATAAGCAACTATCTTGGCATAATTTTGACAAAGAGACTTAACTTACTAGAAGTCATTTAAACTAGAATAAGTTAAATATTAGTTTTATTAAATCTTCCAAGTCTTATAAGTTTTTTATTCCAGTGATAAGGAAGCTGAGGTAATGCGTTCAAGTTCATGGTTATACCAATATTCTTCACAATCCAAGTTTACTTATGGCATTTGTGCATCCTCAAATCAGTCTTCTCATACAATACCTTACCATGATCAGTACAACCGTCCACCAGCATTAATGCAATCTCTTCATCCATCAGAATCGTCACTAAGTTCCTATAGTTTAGATGATCCCCATCGAAATAGACTAGACTCTGAATATCCACCAGTGCCTAGTGCTTCAACTGTACTTACTAAAGTTGAATCTACAAACCAAGAAGATATAGAACCTGTCGATATGTCAATAAATAGTGCTGAACATGAAACTAGAACTTTATATCAACTATCTCATTCATTGGAATTTCCAAAACAAGAAATTTCTGATCAACACCATCAGCATTACCATCACCATCATTCGCACCTTCATCATCATCCTCAACAACATCAGCCTCACTCGAGAATCATGAGTAAATTTTGTGGCTATCGAGGAAAACTAGCAGTTCATTATCTTCATGGTCGACAGTATTCATCAACATCATCTGGAGAATCATCCAAGTACACAGATTTAGATGCAACTTATGCAGAATCGTGTGCTGAAAGAAGTTCTGGTCATAAGAGATCTACAAAAACTAATGGAATTATGATGATTGACACAAATGAAACAGTTGAACAGTGGAATTCCAGTCCCGTATGGTCAGACGCACTTCAAAGAGTTCCAGATGTAGTTCAACAAGATCTCAGTCCATATATTACAACTCCTACAACTCCTGTAGATACACCAGATTCAGCGGATTTGCACTCTGAGGTACCTGTATTTAATTTTGACTGGCCTCATGAGCAGCATGTACCAAGCTCGAAAATTATGGTTCGAAAAGATTTAGAACATAGACAAGATAGTAAAGAAAATTTGCAAATTACGTTGCATCTTCCACGAAGAAAAAATCAAACTGATGCCAGTAAAGAATATGAAGATAAGTGATATGTCGTATTACCGTTATACAGTATTGATCAAAAATAATTATGTAGACAACTTTATTTTGTTTGTTTTTTTCCAATGGAACTGATGTTAAAAATTAGTTAAATATTAAAGAAATAATGATTAAAAAAATGAAATAAACATAAGAGTTATTATACTGTTGGTATGTTAAAAAATTAATGTATCAAACAAAAAGTGGCAATAATTGACAGAAAAATCTTCGAACTGATTTATTGTATTTCATGAGACTTTAAATTATCATGTATGCAATTTAAAATTATATCCTAAAAATGACTGTTAAATTTTAAAAAAAATTTAGAGTTGAATATTTTTTTACAAAAGTGATAAAGACGTAAATATTAGTTTTTATAATTGGTAGACATATATAAAAATGTTTAAAAATACAAAATCTTCCATTTGATACCAAACAATATTATAAAACTTATGGATAGTTATAAAATTAGAATATTGATGAAAAGAGAAATATTCCGAGAAGAAGTAAATCAATATAATTTAAGTATTTAAATAAATTTGAAATTGGATATTTTTGACGATAAATGTATAGATTTAGCTAATGAAGTATTTAGATTAAGTAGAATTTCGTTCGTGACATTACTATCAATTGTATTGTCTGCTCGAAATAAAGATTGTGCCTTATAACTGATGACTTATCATTGAAACATATCAATAAATTTATTCACATAAATATTAAGTATTTACTGTTAAATTGAGATCATAATATAACAAAATGACTCGTCAAATAGCTTTTATTATCATCATTTTCGTGTAGACTGTATTAATTACAACAGAGTAAAAAAACAGTATTCTGTTATTTATTAAATTTTTCAATAATTTTGTTTTTTTTTTTTTTTTGAGTCGAGTCTCACAAAAAGTTTCTTTTTGTAATTACAATATTTAAGTCACACAATATTCCAAGTTATGGTACTTGACAAATTACAAGCTCAAGAGTATGTTCTGTAGCCAGTTTTCATCTTTACTTTTCATTAATAATCTTCTTTTTAAGTCTTCTGTTATGTTTTCATTTAAAAGTGACAATCACTATTCATAGTATTCTATGCATTTCTCCAATTTTACACCTTGCGGCGACAAATAAATTTATCTATACATAATACCTGTCGTTGCTCTATGCGTAATTACATTTCATTTTTTAAATGTCATATACATTTGTATATAAATGGGGCGTGTTGACCTTTGTATTTATTCTTCTCTTCAATTTACTTCAACATATCATTACCCTTCTTTTACATCATAATCATACGTTTTTCACTATAGATTTCCTTTTTTTACCGCTCCCTGAATTTTTAATTTTTTATTAATATAAAACACGTATATAAACATAGAATGAGTACATCGGTGTTTACAATATACATATGTCTTTATATTAATACTACGTTTAAAAAAAGTACATCTCCCGTATTTGAGATAAGCGCAGACAGGTAAAAACTATCGGGAAACGTTTCGTCATTACGAATACCCTTTTTTATTAATTTTTATTATTAATGTTATATTTATTTATTTTATATATTTTTTTATTTATTAATATTATTTGAATTCTTTTCTTTTGCATGAATGTGTGTACAATTTGTTTTTGTATATTTATGAGTATTTTTGAAACGTTGGTCGAAAATGACAAATTTGGATTGAATAAATAATTAATTAATTAATTGGTAATTATTAACAGATTTAAATTAATCAGTCGTAATTTCTTAAAGAATTAATTTTTAAAAAACAAAACTTTATTTATTAATAGAATTATTTAAATTTTAATCTTTTTCATTACATTTGTTATATAATAGAAAAAATAAATAAATTTAATTCAGTAATTATAAATATTAAACATTAAGAAATAAATACTGTTGAAAACTTATAAAAGATTTCATAGTAAATGGTATTTACTCATAAGTATGCTTTAAACTCGTTTAGTTATTTAATCATGATTGTGAGCTTGGTATAGCTGTACACGAACATGCAATGCTCACGATATACAATTGCACCCACGTGTCCAACTCCTTGGGCATCGTTAATGTGGATGTATAGAATATCTAGATGTGCAATCAATAAAATCAATATTCAACATTTTTCATAGATGATTAAAAGTCTGACAAGTTTTGAAAATATTTATAAAATGATTCAATATAACGAAAAAAAAAAAAAAACAAAAAAACGACTCGAAGTTTATTCTTCTAGTTATGTTATTTTAGTTGCTTTATTTGTACATCCACAAAATGTAGCCGTAAGACACTTAAAAACAGGGCTGTTGATCATGAAAATAATTTGAGCGCAAAAAATTTGCTGTCAGGTGCGCCTGTAGTAATTTTTTTTTTTCAAATTTACAAAACAATTTTCCGAGTTTCTATAGCTCATATTGAATTCATAATTTGTGTTTGTATTTGTATGTATGTTGATTTATATGTATTTTTTTTGGCTATTTTCGATCCACAAATGACTATTAATTATCAATAATCGCACAACCTTTCGATCTACAATCGTCGACAACAAATTGTCTTTAATATTCAAACTGGAAATTCCTAAAGCATTTTTTAATTTTACGCATCTCAAATTCGTTACATCAATATTTTTTCTCTTTAAAGCTTTGTTTGGCACGTATAATTAGAATGTTATTCAGTACGGAAGCAATCGATTTTGTGTAATTCCTTCAACTCACATAGTTTTTAATATTATTTCCTCTCCGAAGGTTTTTTTTTCTTTGCTTCTAACTTTATATTTTCTGATGCTACTCCACCGTTATTTACTTCAACTTTTATATTAATCTGATACTCCACTCCTTTTCCCATGAGTTTTACATTTAGAACATTCATTTACAATTTTATATCACTTGCTACGAGCTTACAATGTACAATTAATTTTTGTCGTTGCGACTCTTAATAAATTTTATCATCGTACTTCATACACAAAGACTCTCTCCCTCTCTCTCATTCATTACAAGTTTTTATTTATTTGTTCAAACTACAACGACATTTTATTTAATATTTATATTCGGCTTTTGCTTAATACCTTTTGTGCGAATTTTTTGTTTATATATATAATAATACACAGTAAAAAATTTATTAATAACTTCAATACATATAGTATATTTAAAATAAACAGAAAACGCTTAATGACTTGGTAACATAATTAATTAAGAAGTTTAAGTGAATGATATCATTAGATCATTATATTATCAAATTTTACTTTCATTGGCTCTTAGAAATTTCGATTAAAGTAACTGCATTAAATCCAAAATGATTTAAACTTTTACAGTAATTTTTTTTATAAAAGTAAATACATTTGTAAGAATATCATACTAATAACTAAATAATTATCACTTTATTTCAATATTTATTTTCAGTTTAAAAATTTTCTTAATCAAATATGTAACAATTATTATATAGAAAACCTATATTATATCTGGGGTATATTTTTAATGAAATGTATTACATTTGTATCTCGAAACTGTTATACTATTTAAAATATTTTATTCAATATTTGATTTATAAATATTTTTCCAACTTAAATTTTAAAATGTTGTAATTCACATCGTTAACGAAGATTTCTTACTGTGTATTAATTCCTAAATTAATAATTTTTTGATGAAAAAAAAAAAAAAAAAAAAACATTTATTAATTATTGTAATAGGTACGTATTACTTACTATGAAAATCCTCCATGGAAAGTAAAGGGTAACTGTCAGGTCAGGAAAACATTTATACAAATACATATGCAGCATATCCATGGCAGTATCTCACTTTGCGTTGTCGATTCATATGATTCATGTATACATGTGACAGGTCGATTTTTATATTTTGTATTATGCCCAACATACGTCAAGCTCGCAGTCGATTGCGAGTAAAAAATTGTTCAATTATACTCTAGTGATTTGCCTCGTTCGATAAGTCTCTTAGTTATAATCATTTATTTACAGCAAATGGTCACAAGTAACCGAACGTTTTTGTTTTCGATATCAATACTAATTTTTTTTTTTTTTTTTTTGTATTTTTGGGTTGAATAATTTATTATCAAAGTAAAACTTTTGTATTTATTTTAAATATTAAACGATTCGAAATCATCACAGAGATTTGTATCAAATAACCATTACAATTCTCAATAGTGTAGTCTTTCAGATGTAAGCATTATTTTTTATGTAAAAAAAGTTTTTATATAAATTTATTAAGTTTAAATGAGAAGTACGAACAATGATAATTCTTAATTTTATATTATAATAGATAGATGGTTTTTATAAAAAATCAATATTCAATATAAAAATCAATGAATGCATTCAAGAGATTATACTTTATCGACTATTATACACTTTCCATTTGTGTGTGTTTAAGTGATTAGTTGATTTGTGACATGGATTTAGTTAAATCATTCGGATAATTTTGACCATGACTGTATTTTATTTTTATATACATATAATATTTAAGAGTTTTCAACGATTGTCCTAGACAATAATACATAATTCCAAGTGTCCTCTTTCTTTTTTCATTTGAATACGAGAAAGAGTCAAAAGAGATAACTAAAACCAATGAATACACTTGCTTTCTATGGACAATAACCTCTCCCTGCACTTCTGTTTCTATTATGCCATTTGCACTTGAGAATTCTAACGTAGGTTCGCCTGAATGTGGCATTACACAGCGCATAACAAACTGGATTGACCGTACTGTTGATATAACAGAGATAATAAAAAAAAGACCAAAGCTCCTGCGGTATTTGCACGACACAGGCTTTAGTTAGGGGTTTGAGCAGTACAAGAATATTGTACGGTGTCCAGGTGATTACAAATGCCGCGAGAATAGCTGACAATGTTTTTGCTGCTTTTTTATCTTGCGTACGTTTCTTCTTCTTATTCTGTGGTTTGTTCAGCGCACCTTTTCCAGTTGATGAAACGATACCTTTTGTAATATTTTTCGTGTTGAGAGGCAACCTGACATCCGGCATCTGTGATGGACGACGAATCATTGTATTGGTTTGACTGGAAAGCGAATCAACACGGCGACTTATTCTGCTTTCACCATCTTCACCAACCTCAGTATTACTTGTTTGTGGAACTTGAAATGACATGAGTTCTTCATACATTGTTATACTTGGCATTACGTCTGCCTCAGTCGTTGGCAGTTTTATGACAATTCTGTAAATCTGTGAACAAAAGAATATGTTGTTAAAAATGATTCATTTAGCAAAATAAAAAATGATCGTAGTTTGGAAAAATATTTATTTAACAAAAAAAGTTCTATTTATGACACAAAGTCGATTTTCTTTTTAAAATAACGATGATAGTAACACAATATAAATTGCACTTCTTCCTTTTTACAAACGTTATAGAAAAGTTTTTTTAAAAACTTCTTTTGATTATTTTCTTTTTTTGCTCATTAAAAAAAGTTTTTGTATAAGTTTTGTGATTTAATTTATTGTTGTACTGCAAATATGCAACCATAAAATAACTTTGCATTTAAAGTTTAAAAGAAAGTTTAATTTAATTCAAAATAATATCATTTGAACAAGAGTCTTACCGGATCACCAGAGACATTTTTACTGATTTGACTGCTGGATGTTTGAGATTTTTTGTAGTCGTGATGTTCCCCTGCAATAGTCGGAATACTTCCAGAAACTCCATCGAGGGTTTGCCTATCAGTACACTGCATACCACTGAGCGAAGGATACTGAGATACAATACTCGTAAATGGTGTTTCAACGGATATTGGTGTGAGCGTTTCTTCATATTCAGGATGCACTGTCCTACTGCTGACTTCTGTTCCACCTATTTCATCATCTTCGTCATCTTCTTCACGTCCACTGTGCCACCATGCTATACACCACTTTTTGAAAGACGTCCACGAAAATGGTCTATGTTTCTGTCAAATGAATTTATGAAAATAAATAACTAATTAATGATAACTTGATTAATACTTATTTCATTAAAGATAGTAGTCATGGTTGTGATAGCCTTCAGTGGTAGTAGTAGTAGTAGTTGAAGTAATTAATATTAGTTAACAGTACATTCTTTCCACTTCAATTGATTGCTTAATTTGAATAAAGTATTACAATATGCAAATAATATTTTTTACACTTTTATTAACAATAATTTTTCAATTAGGAAAAAATGTAGTAATTACAAGCGTTTAAGTAGAAACGTCAATCGAATAATAATAAAATTTAACTCTCATTTATATATTGTTTTTAATTATAATCAAATTCATCTGTTACAAATTATCATGATTAAATTTGAAATATAAAATTATAGAATAAAATTTACTTACACTAAAAAGGTTACTCTCGATGTTCGCAATTACTTCGCAATATATGAGGTAATTACAGACATTACTTAAATTTAATATTAAAAATTAACTGGGAATATTGTTCGTTATGCCCGTCAAGTCAAACTTCTTTGATGTTGATAAAAACCCAAGCACACTTTTTATAAGTCTATAAACTATGTCTACAATCCATAAGAATGTTTTATGACATATATTTTAATACTTTTTAGATCACAAAATTTAGGGCTTTTTTTATTTTATCAATTCTACCAATATAAATTTTTCTTTGAATTTATATTCCTCATACGATTATTTTTGAAATCTATCAGTTTTCTATGACCGCATTTACCCCACTGTCTTTTTATTGCCTTGATGTAACATCAAGAAGAATATTTATCCTCAATAATTTTGAAGGAAAATTATGGCTAGATGCCAATAAATAAATAAAAACAAACATCAATAAAAACAAATGGATTATTTGAATTATACTTACACTGTTGTAATCTGGATAATGTTTTTCCAGGACAGACATAGGAAGATTAGAAGAATTAATTTCATCAGCTCCTGTACTAGACTCACTTCTGCCTCGTTTACATCCCTCCATATCTAACGCCTCATCACTAGAATTACTTCTCTTACTAGCATCTTGTTTTCCTCCCTCTTGAAGATGAGTCAAGTCTTTTTTTCGTTTTTCCGTTTCTCTCCATATCCGCCAGTAGAGGAAAATCATGACAGTAACAGGAACATAAAAAGCTGCGATTGCTGTACCGAAGGTGATATAATGATTGGTCTCGATGAATTGTATGTAACATTCATTGTCTGGCACAGTCCTTTTTCCCTCTAGATAAGGCCATGCATAAATCCAGGGTGGCCACAAGAGAAGAGATATTCCCCATGCACCACCTGTAAAACATACAAAATACATTCAAATACATTTGAGAGAATTACGAGTCAAGCGAATTTAAAAAGTTTTCAAAATTCATTGTTATACATGTCAGTTCAATATGTACATACTCTGATTCTGTATTTTTCAATAAATGTGTTGGAAATAGAATGATAAAAGTATGATGAATATCTAAAAGGGTGAATCTATTTAAAAGTGAAACAAACATTCAATTAGTGTATGATATTAACAATATAATAAGACACAACAAAAGTTCAAGGATAAAACATGAAATGTCATCAGCTTATATCAATAGTTTTAAAGAAATAAAGTGGTTGAAAAATATTTTGCTGTTCATATTACAAAGAAAATGGATTATCATCATTTACTTATTTTAAAATTAATAGTGACATTTTATATTTCATCTTTTATTCTATGATTAATATCTCTACCAAACTGATTCAATAAGATTTATAATATGTCGTTGAATATATCATAAATTAAAATATATAATTTAAAAGTAAAGAAGAAAGAGCATATAATTAATTAGAAAAAGTATAAATAATTGAAATGATATGATTGTGTAGTAATATTTAGACTAAATTGGAACTAGGATTTTCTTAACTCTTAAAGCTCTAAAGATGAGTTGAGCAAAAGGAGCAGGAAATGACTCTAGAGAGACAGACAAAAGAACAAAAGGAGCAGCTAAAGCGATTCACAAGAATGGTTTGTTGTCTCGAGTCGTAACCAAGTATAAATCTCAACCTCGGAAGTGTCATCATCGTTGTTCTCCTTCAACTTTAGTTCCTCAGCTATATCATCACGTGACTCAACTAGCGACCACGCGCTTACATTTGCCTTGAAGCTATTCCTTTCTTCATCATTAACGTACAAAGCAACTAAACAACTTTTTAGCATCTCACTTACACTTAACATTAATCGTGAGAACATGGCAGAAAGAGAAATGCAAAGTAGCACGCTGTGTATTGTCATTGTATGTCGATAAGTCGATACAGTTCCTCCTTTATATGGCAACAGGTGTCAGGTGACGCAGTATTTAAAGTCAAGATATAAACACAAACTCGCAATCTATTCTAGAGCTGTCGGCTTTTCAGACGCGCCTTGGACATTATAAACTCTCTCTGATAATAGTGTGTATCCAAGCTCTGAACAAGCTTCTACATCCATGCTATTTCTCATGCCATGACTCTTTCCTATAGACCATAGGATGTATGTGGGTTGCCACAACGTATTATCTTGTAACACAGATTTATGAAAACTAACAGGACAATATAGAAAACACATCTCTCGTATCATATCCACCTTCAATGTCTTCTCTTTTTATTTATTTAGAACATGCCATATATCTCATTCCAATGTATCATTTTCATTGAAGTATGTTACTTTAATAAATGAAATTAATACTGTTTCAGTTATAATTAGAACTGTTTAAAAGACTTTGAATACTCATAAAGTGTAATTCAATCATTATTTTAATACATTTTAATGTAAAATCTATATGTTAAAAGTACTTCATAAATAGTATCATCATTCAATTACGATTATTTTTTATTTTCAGTTCCATTTATATAATTAAATTATACTTGAACTTTTATTGATTAGAAAATGTTTCGTATTCCAAAAACGAATTCTCATTGGTTTTATTCATTTTTCGAAATACTTTTTTTCATTCATTGATAAACATTTTAAAAAAGTGGAGCTTTATAAAATATTAATATTGAATGTTTTTTAAACATATAACATCGCTTTTAAAACAATTAAAAATATTTCATCAAGGTTTTTAGATTCATTAGACTCAGAGTTTTAATTACAGATAATTGAATTAATTTGCACATGAAAATGATGGAAAATAGATCTAATTTTGGAGTGAAGCAGTAAGTTTGTCTAATTGTTTTTTACTGTATATTTATTATTTTCATCGAATGAGAAAGAAAAATTAGTTCTTTTCAATGCACATGAATGTCAGTATGTACATTTGTTTTCACTAAATTCCAATTCATCATCAAAAACGTTATCATTCTCGCACATACATCGTAGCCTGCACTCGCCTACACATCTGCATCTCTCTAAGTATTGCATAATGTTGCAATGTGTCACGACAGTCTCTTCCAGACGCAAGGACATGATAATATCGTAGTCGGTAATTACACGGAAGTTACCGCACACATAAGTTTACGCTAAGAATTTTCATAAAAATATTGAAATAAAGAAAAATATTGCATTAGATAACAAAGATGTACTAGCTTATTTAACAAATTTATGCATCATACAATAGTTTGTCTTATTTATTTGTACTATAAATTTAATATCAAAGCATGGAAAATTTTTCTTCTTTTTAGAATTTATTGTCTAATGGTGAGCAAACAGTTTGAAAATTTTCTAATGAAGTTAAAGAGAAAGAAGGCATTTAAATTTCTTATATATGTTTAAAAAAGTTTCCTTCAAACAGCAGAAATGACTTGTTGCGAATAAATTGAAAATAAAATTTATTATGAAAAATTTTCAAGCTTACGTAGTTTTAAATTTTCAGTCAATTTTTTTCTAACATAACAAATTTAACATAATAATTGTTATAAAAATGTTCAGTCTTTGATCTAGGAATGTATTTTTGAAGTAATAGTTGATAAACAATTATAGATGAATTTTATTCTACTTCCATTAATGATAGTTAATGGTTGTATTAGTTGGAAATTAAAGATGATTTCGACCAGTTCACATCGAATTGAATACTAACAACCTAATCTCCGTTGAATCAAATAACCAATGAGGTATTTGGATGCGACATATTTCAACATAAAATGTGTAAGTTGAAAGCAATTTTTAATATAGTCTAAAGTATGTCTGAAATATTTACAATTGAATATAGAATATAGTATAAAGTGAGCTATTTATACGATATGTGCTTGAATAGTGTTATAAGGAGTGGAGTAAATAAAAGTTGATGCTTACCGATCATAGCAGCTGCCTTGCGCGGTGTCCTCATAGCACGATAGGTGAGAGGTCTAGTGACCGAGAAATATCGATCAAAACTGATGATAAGAAGATTGAGGACCGAGGCATTGCTGGCAAGGTAATCGAGGGCGAGCCAGGTATCACAAACGTGTGCACCAAGTGGCCAGTAGCCAAGCAACGTGTAAATGGTGAAAAGTGGCATGGAAATAAGGCCAATGGCAAAATCAGCAATCGCCAGACTGAATAAAAAGTAGTTTGATATAGTCTGGAGTTGTTTATCAATCTTGAAGGATATCATGACCATAATATTACCAATGACGGTTACAATACTCAAAGCGAGCGCCACTATTGATATCAGAACCGTTTCCCAAATTTTATATTCTGTTACTTCGCTGCTTTCAGAACCATTGCAGTAATTTTGACTTATTGGCACCTCCTTAGTTACGTTCATTTCGTCACTTATAAACGCTCACCACTCGATCTCTGTCTCTTTTAGCTCTCCTAGCTATCGTACTTTAGACGTTTTATCGTCTTTTCACCCTCGTTAGCCTCAAGAGAACACGACAAATACCTTGGGGGTTGCACAAAACACATTCGCGACCCCTTGAAATTCTAAAAGTGCCTAAATCCACCCTTCCTTTCTTCTTCTCTTCGTCTTTCACCCTCGGCCACCCTCTCGATTCCTTCAACGCTCACTCGTGTTCTCTCCAAGGGGATGAGCAACGTCAACTACATCCCACGAATCTTGTCCTCGTTCTTACAACCATTGAATCTGAAATATAATAAATGTTTTATTTTATCAAACTATCACGTCTACTATTTATCCATAAATCTTTTGTTTTACATTGCATACTAAGATTCTAAATGAGATAAGATCTATTGAGATTATATAATATCCAAAAATTTCCGCTTGAATTAATATTAATATCAGTTAAATTTCTAGGTAAATTAAATCACGGAGATGAAAGAGATAAAGAAAGGATGAAGAAAGATAGATGCTAAACGTGCTGAAAGTGTCGGCCCCCAGGTGATCAACCAATGATCTCAGTTCGCGGTTCAACTTCTCCCCCACCTGTTTCGTTTGCTCCTTCTTCTTCAACTCGCGTTGCTCTTTCTTTCGTGCGTTCTCCACCCAAAGAAATAACAAAACGTGTGTTCGCATGTAAGCTTTTAATTTAAAAATGGTGGCGTGAAAAGTATTACCACCACTTAATATACTAACATTTATTTTATTTTTTTCTAATTGAATTGATTTTAATTGCAATAATATTTCGTATTAATCCTCAGCTTAAATCTATTTCTGTTTCACTGATCCAATCTGTCTTTGCCAATTAACACTGATGAAATAACTTGATGGAAGTTGACTTGTCTGCCTGCCTGGTCATTGAATAATGTGAGCTACACAAGCAGACGAAGATCTAGTCACCGACGATTCAAACCCGCGAGGGAGTTGACGCATCTTTACGCATGCTCGTATAGTCTCCTCTTTTTCTCCATCCCTCTTTTATCCTTATATATGTCACCAAAACGCAATCGACTTTCTCTATACACGAGACAATCCTCGACTTTACTCCTCCACTTCTTGAATTAATACTCTTCTTCTTCTTCTTCCTCAATCACCCTCTACTCATATATCTATAGTGCTTTTATATACAATGCCACTTGCGTTCTTCTACTCATACATTTATGACCAAAATTATCACCCAGAACTTGGAGTACTTTATAACCATTGTAATTTTTTTCTTTTTTTTTCAATCATATAAAAGAACTATAAGTTTTATTATTCTTTGAATGAATCACGTATTATTATACGGGTTATTCAATATCTATCTGTCTGTCACGGTGTTATAGCTTTTCAACTATTATAGAGTTATCGATTTAAAAATCTGCGTGGGTATTAAATATAATACGTATTTAGACCTGAAGTAGATTAACGTTAAATTGAGTCAACTTTTTTTTATAAAAGTGACTCTTATAAAAGAGTATTAAAAAATCATATATTTTTTTCTCTCAAATACTATTTTATTTAAGTGTGACAACTTCGATTATACTGAAATTTCACATTTTTAATTTGCAGTGACTCTTATTGGCCATTATTTAATGAAATAGAAATTAACTAATTTATAAATATAATTAGTATTTTATCAAGTTAATTTTCCCATGAATAAAAAAAAAAAACCACTTTTTGTTAGTAATTTTATATTGAAAGAGAATTTTCAAGTTATTTATTAATAGCAGCATATTTTTTCCTTTTCAAAGCGTTGATTACTTTTTTTTTATTATTCTTTTTTTCTATTCCTGAACGTAGCAGCTAATTATAAGTATACTGATAAACAAATATAATGATAATAATCATCAATTTAATCACATTTTTCATTGATTTTGATTTAATGAAAATAAAAATTTATCTATAATGAAATCTATTGTCAATTAAATCTATTTTATTTTATGTATACGTATTATTCAATAGCAAATTAATTTATTTAATTCTTATAAATATTATAAGAAATTGTTTACAAATTATTAACAAGTATTTATTTAATTTTACATTCAAATAATATATCTATTAAATATGAATAAACTTTATTTGTATGAAGTAAATTTCTTATTACTGCAGCAAACATCTAATATTTAACTTTTTCAGCTTTTTACGATGGAGAAGAAAGGAATAAAGATCAAACAAAATTCAAAGAAAATGTGAGTCAAAATTCTAAAAAGAATCAAAAGAGAGAAAAACAAAAAGAAAAATTCTGTCACGTGTACATGTGCATTGTAAACGTGATTTTCGTGTGATTGACCTCGACTTGTCGTTTGTATTGGTCGCTATTATACTGTTGTAGACATACTCTGAAAAGTGAATTTCTGGTCCAAGTGGTTCAATATATATCAAGTGTTGTATCGAATAGCTGCCGATTTGTACTAGAAAATTGACTAATTGATTTATCGATCATCAAATATTTTATTTCATCAAGCTTTTTGGACATAAATATACTAATCTTAAATGTAATTTTATTGCAACTATTGAAAACCTTCTAATCAATATCAATCGAAAAACATTTATTCTATTTCAAGACTCATATCTTAAAGTTTAGTTAGAAATTTATAGATTTCTTTTATAAATAATGTAAAATGTTTTTTGTGAGCTGCTCTAGAGTTTTTTTTATAAAAGCTTGTAACATTAGATATTGATATTTTCACATAGAGTGAACCAAAAATGGTGGAAAGACTTTATCTTTCGACAATAAAATCAAAGAGTTCAAATAAGTAGACAAAAAATGTAGAACGATACTTTAAAACATTGAACACTTAACGTGGTATAAAAATAATTACTCTTAACTTTGCATTCTAATAGACAAAACTGAAAACCTAACATAATTAAATGAATAAATTTTGGTGTCTAAAATGGAAGAGATGTAATTTTCTTCAAATTTTCATATCATTTTTCCATAAGGACATGATGATATTTAATTGAAAACTTACTCTTCAGTGGCACAGTTCTCCTATTGGACATGGCAAACTCCAACACCGTTGATGATAAAGTAGTCGAGTGGCTGCTGGTGCTTTTGTTGATGCTGTATCGCTTGCAGATGCACGGTAATGCATGTTGCGTTGACACGACAACGCGTGTTTCCCTCCGTTAACCGCGCATTGCATACTCGCTGCCTGAACAAAAACAACAAGATTAATCTCCAGGTCAACTGACAATTTCATCATGTATATAATTGTCATATTTACAAGTTTGTGTACTTGTGGACAGGAGGAAGCAAAGAGGAAAAATAGCTTAAAGCTTAATATAGTGGAAAAATCATCTCGTGCATAAGGTGATTAATAATAAAAGCGGATAAAAGTGAAAAAAGTATTGAAAGAGAAAAAAACATCAACTGTCTACAGCAATTATATTTATTAAGTTTATGTTTATCCATATACAATGCAAGCTGAGCGAGTAAAATTGAAAACAAACAGTCAATGTTGCTAATAAATAAAATTTTTAAATATATTTTAATTAAAAGATAATACATGCAGAATGATATATTAAATAGAGTATTGAATTAATTATGTTTAATTAATTAAAGATATTAAATGATTAAGCCAGTTATTCATAAAAATATTACTTTCTTTTAGAACATTTATAACAGCTTTTTTAGTTACTAGGATAATCATTTAGCCTCATGCAATGGCAAACGGTGCTCACAAGTCATTGGTAAATGCATGTATGAGTATTAATCGTTCTCTGCACCCTCTTTTTTTGCTGACAAAAATAAATCTTCCCGATAATTCGCCGTCAAAGTATCCACATAAAGGATAAAATTCCACGTAAAGTAAAAATAATGACGTGTGAGGGTAATTAGTAAAATTTATATATATATATATATGTATTTTTTTAAATTTCGTAACTTAAGAGAAAAAGTTTCTTTTTTATTAAAAATTATCATACTTGTTTCTTTACTCTTTTATACTATTAAATCTCTTCACTATTTTCTCTCTTTTTTCTCTTTATCCCTAGAGATGTTTTCCCCTTCAGCGTATGCAACAGAATGTACCTCGGAGCTGTATGAAAACCCTAGGATAAATTTCATAAATGACTCATCTCTTTAGTTAGAGGATTAAATTTTTTCTTTTTTTTCTAATGATAAATCCACATCCAACAGTGACAGGCATCTCTTCTCCTGAAAGTAAAAATACTTTTTGATGAAATGATAAACAAGATAAGAAGAATCCACAAGCAAATTAAATATTCAAATAAAAAAGTATTACATGCAAACAGTGAAGTATTAAAGTTAGTTAGGAAAAAGTGAAAAAGTAATATTGGCCAAAAATAAACGAACGATTGTTTGTTTTTCTTTTAACTACACCTATTAAAATATAAATTTACTCTTAATTAGTTTATTTAGTTTCGTTTAATTGATTAATAGAATAATTGATATTTATGTATGATTAGAATTTTTTTTTATTCGCAATCAATAGTGATATTGAAAAACTAAACATAACTGAAAAAAGTTGTCACGTTCAATTAAATTATAGTTTTTCAGTAACTTGACTTTTGTTTTTCACAAATTGATGTACGACTTTAGTTCACCAAGTTATTTATTGTTGAGACTAGAAATTTTTAATTCACTTCAAATCTAGTATATAATACATCACTGTATTAAATAACTAATTGTTTAAAATTCTATTATGAATCTTTCTAAAGAGTTGAAAGTAATATTTTTATTTAAAAATAAATTCTTTAATTTATTACATAAAAATTAAAGCTAAAATTATATAACCCAGTTTTTGTTTGACTCTATACTACTACACTAGTTAAAAAATTTATCATATAAAAAACAAAAAAAAATATAACAACAAAAAAATAGATTACCCTAAGAAAAAATCTCGTGTCAGTTTGCATGAAAAGTTTAATTGTTTTTTAAAAAATATATAAAATGTAACATAATTTGATAAAAACAAAAAAAAATTGTATCACTCAATGATATTTTTTATGTAGACTATAACAATTAAACACTTTTTTATTTTATTATTTTCAAGTACAAACTTTTAACTTTAATTTTCTTTTTTTACATTGAGTGTAATTTTCTCTCTGAGACATTACGAAAGCAATTTTCTACTCACTTCGAATACTCGTAGCTAGTAAAAGATTCTCACATTTACACATGTACAAACTATAATAAATTTTAAAATTATCAAAACTATAATGTTTGAAAAAATTTAAATTCTTTTTTTTAATCAATAAAAACGATATAATATGAAAAATTTGCAAAGTTTAAAGTCTGTCAAGCGTATAAATAAATGAGAAGAACATTATTTACATTTCAAAGACTACATTCAAAGTATTTCTACTAAAGAGAATAAAATATGAAATTCTTTGAGGTTGATTTGTTTACTATTATGATGAGCATTCATAAATTCGTTCAGATAGTTTTAGCCATGGCTCATTGTCAATAACAGTGAGAAAAAAAGGCAAATGGCACTAAAAAAATAAAAAAAATAATAAAAATAAAAATGCCTTACCGTATTTTCAGATTAAAAGGTTAAGATAAGGTTCTCCTAAGTTGATGGTAAATTGAACGATGTTTCTACGACGCCCCGGACGTCGTCGTTGTTTTCGGTAGATCCTCATTGCACTTACTTAATTTTTTTTTTTTACTCATTGAATGACTACTTGATAAAATAGAGATGATAAAATTTTTATATGTTTAAATATAGACAGTGTAGTTACGTCTATACATACAATCATTATTCGATGAATTATTTCGATGGCAGAGGAAGTGCACATAAAAGCGTAGGACAATTGGGAATGCACACACAAATATAGAAAAATAATGATATCAAGATGTACATATATATGTAAAATATAATGAAATATAACAAATAAATGAATGAAGTTAAAAAAAAGAAAAAAAACACACGGACACACTGAACGAAAACGCAAATTTAACGGCTATCATCTACGTTACATCTTTCGCTAAACTGAAGCAGTTCTCTTGAACCGAATAAGTCCAGGGTGAGGACAAGGTGACAAAACACGTCAGTTGCCTTTTTCACGTACATTTTACTTGCTGGTTTATTTTCCTCGTGGGTGTCCTGAAGAAAGCGTTGATGTCTGTTTGTAGGGATCAACGGTCCGATTTAATACCCATCTTCATCATCAGCACTTTGATTGAAGCACCAAGAAAACACACGTCCTATTGCTCGGACAGCTAGCGCTCTTCTCCTCTGCTTGGCTCCAACTCACTCACGAGGGTGCGGTTTCTCTCCTGGATAATCTCAGGTACCTCTTACCCCCTACGATGCTGCTGCCACATCGGAAATGTACCGAGGCTTCAGTGTACCGAAAAGCACGAGGTCGTGATAGACACACTTTTTAATTTTCACACTTACTTATTAATTATTAAAAACCACTTAAACACATTGGCATCATCCTCCTACCCTCAGTTTACTTCTATTTATCATTATTTGTAGAAATGATAAAGATGTTATGCATTATTGTGATCCTTATCCCAGTCATAAATAAATTCATGCGATCAACGTGATTTACTTGATTACATCAAGATGATTTAGTGTGAACTGAATGTGGTGGAGGACCACGGAGGACTAGGGCGTGGGCATTAGCAATCCGAGCGAACCGCGCGAGCCGACTACATACATTGATTTTGATTTTCGAAGGCGCGCGCACTTGCTGAACATTCGCATCCTACTATCCTTCTCCCACTTTGAATCCCCCTCTTTTATGATCAGCACATAATAGGAGTGTACAAGCGCGCGCCAACACCAACCCTATCTTATTTCCTTGGATGTTTTTCTGTCTTACTTAAACATCACACCCCCTGCAGCTCTGCCCATTCATGCCGATCATATCGAATCCCACACCCAAATAAAACATCGCTCTTTCTGTCTGATATGTCTACACTCGATGCATTCTAATAAATAAATTTCCCTATTTATCGCACATACTCTCATCCATTTTCGTTTCAAATAACTGGTGATAATAATTGTCATTATAGAGATTGTTTCCGCACAACTTGTCTCACAGGAAATAATTTAAAATCTCGACATCTCGACCCTTGAAATGAGTAACGCTGAGATATTACCATTTGTTAAAATGATATTTAATCCGATTTCAAGTCGTTATCCAGCCAAGTAAATTGCGTTCTAGTACTTGGAATGATAGATAAAAGCTGTAATCTATTACTATACGCTTGAGTACACCGTGTAAAAATTGTTTATTAATAATAATAATCTACCTTTTTAAATTACTGGAATCCCATTGTTCACTTCTACATACTCATACATACATACTTCTAAATATTGCATTGATATACTGGAGTTAATCTATTCGCAATACTATGATAATAAATTCAGTGATGATTTCCAATATTCATCCATTTTTTTTTTAACACAAAAAATGCATTAGAATCATTGGAAAAAGTTATTAGCAAAGTGGTAAAGTATTCTAAAAAATAATATCCATTTTTAATGATGTATCTTTCTTTTTTTTTTTTTTAACATAATATTTATGATTATATAGATAAGTAGGTCGAATCGTTTAATTATTTTTAATCTGCCCTTTACAACGAGATTCTTATGATATTTTTTAATGCTTTTCAAAGTAGATTATAGTTTAACACGTTTATAATTAATTATAGACAATAATAAAATAAATTAATCAATATTAAATTATCTATAAATTATCAATTATATTTTGACACGATAAATTAAAAAGTTGACAATGAAAATGGTGTAATACCTTTTGAAGAGTTTTCGAATATTTCATTACCTACCATTTCCTATTATTTTTATAACCATTATTCTTTGTAAATGAAATAAAAAAAAACATCTTATATTTCTAAAGAGGATCTTAATCAAGTTAATTATAAAAGAAAGACTTTAATTAGAAATGAAACAAAATTCTTTTCTTGTGAATTGATTTTTATTCACTATAGCGGTGTGTATAATACACTTGAATTTATTTTGTTCTCTTGTTCGTTATCAATTGGTTCGTATTATAAACATGATTGATGATGAATTTTAGATGCAAAGAAAAATGATCAGATTATGTGTGAATTGTATTCGATTGAGAACCTGATTGTTTTTCAAGCATTGAAATGAATGTAGCTTCAAATGTTTATGTATAATTCTACTTATCATTAAATAAATACAGCATAGGACAAATTGATCACATAAAGTGGCCGAATCCGAATGTACATTTTATAGCATTCCAATAATATCGCTCCCAATTTTTCTTTATTGATTCTTCCTCACTGAAAAACAAGTACATCGTTATTAATGATTTTATAAATAATTAAATAAAATAAAACAATTATTTATGAAAATTAAATTTCGAAAATTAATAAGAAAAAACATTCAATAATTTATTGTGCTTATAGCAATAGTAAATTATTAAATAATATAAATAATTGAAAAGATGTAGAATAATTGAATCAACAAGTAGCTGTTACCTAGAAGGAACACCAACTTGCGTGAGATTAACCTCCGTATGATCACTCTTTTCACTAATATCAATAGTAACTTCACTAAAATGTCCATCTGGCCATTGTTTATGACGCCATTTTTGAGTAATCTTTGTTGGTGTAATGTCTAAAAATTCACCATAAATATTACCATCAAATAATTCAAATTTTCCATATTTTTTAGGCTCTAGTCTCACAGAACTTTTTGTGAAAGCTTGCACCATCTGCAATGAAAATTATTCAAACTTTTAACTTTGTTTTGCGAAGTATATTAGTTTATATTTTCAATTTAAACAGAATGTTCTTGTAAAAATAGTTTTTATTATGAATTTTTTTTGTTTTAAATTATTTTCAAATAAAGAAATTCCTACTAACCTCAAGAGTTGTAAGAACATTGTAAAATTCTTCAGCTCTACATTGGAATTTTTGTTGTTGTTTTATAGTAACCGTGTCAATCTTGCATCCTGCCGATTTATTACTATCTTTCGACGTGACCGTTTTATTCATTTGTGCTTTAACATTATTAATTGTTGTTGATGAATTAATGGCGTTTTTCGTATCACTATCTTTCTTTGGAAGAATCATGCCTTTTGAAAATTCTACAAACAAAAAAATTGGTTAATTGATATGCATATAATCATCATGTCAAATAAGTTTAGAAGAAGTTTTACACATAAGAAAGTTTATAATTTATGTTTAATAAACGTATGTAAACTTCTTCTGAATTGTATTTGTATATAAAATTTTATGATAAAGTTGAAGTTCCTTTTAAGTTCGGAACATCTTATCAAATATATCACTTTTATATGAGTTCTTTAAATTTGTAAGGTTTTATAAAATTTTGACATAAGATAAATTCCAAGAAAACACTTCCAGTTTTCGTTTAATAATAAACTAGCAAGATAATACACATATTGATGCATTAATGCATATAAAATAAATCAATAAATGAATAATAAATTTATAATACCTTCTTTTAACGCAGAAACATAAGATTTCAATCGTTTCCGTATAGTTTCTTTTCCCTTTGAGTGCAGAAAATGTTTTATCTTTTCTCCTTCATTTGTACTATTTTTCAATGTAATCTCAATCTATAGATATATAACCAAATTACATAAGTACAAATTCGACTCCATTTGAATATATTATCTCAAGCTTTAAAAAGATTCGATACTTACATCTACTTCTGAAATATCGTTTTCTTCTGATAGATTAGGAATATTTATTTTGCCTTCAATTTCTTTATTATGATCGTATACCCACTTCAACACTATATTCCATTCATAAAAAAATATAAGCTTGCCCTTTCTGTTATTAGCCACTGCTTCACCATCACAGGTTTCTACTTCTGTTATTGTACACTGTGCTGAAACATTCAGAAAATACTAAAATTATAAATTTATTTATTACAGTATAAACTAATTCCAAAGGTAAAATATAATACTTGTTTTAGTATATCTGAATTTGACAGCTTTTAATTATGGAGCAAAAAGATTTTAAAATGAAGTAAAGTATTTCTTGCGTAGTTATATATATATATTATTAAAGAGAAATTTTACTTAGTTACTCAATAATGTAGAAACTTCAATTAATATTATTTTGTTATAACTAAAGTCACTACTGTCAGACTTCGTTCCAACTACGTTTTCAAATATGTTGATTGTATAATCACTTACTTCCGTTTCCTTTAATTTGTAAATCCTTAAATAATTCTTTGATTTTCTCCAACGACCAAGCACAGGCATTTTTTTCAGTCCAATGCCAGTTATTGACATTAGTAGCATCAGGCCTTTCTTCAACAATCCACCTTGGATCACCCTGGCCCCACTTTGCCATTTTATACTTATAGATAGTGATTCAACTACTTTAGACTCGTCTTAACCCTATAACCATGACAAAAATATAATTTCAGTCACTTCATAATCATAAATCACGAGTTTATAAATTACATATAACCAAACTTTTCAGACTCATGGATGTTACTCCAAAAAATAATCAGCAGAATATTGACAAAAAAAATTAATAATAAAATTGACATTTTACATGTGCAGAATATATCAACTATACTAATAGCTTACCTCCAAAAAAAATCTCAAAGTCTTCACAGTTGATTGATTATTGTAATAATAAAAAATGTATATATTTATGATCTTATGTATTACTTGGAGAATAAAAATGTGTTAGCTATGCAAGTAATTCAACACTCGTGAGTTGTGTAGTCGGTTCTATAAATTGAATTGATTAAAAATGATTTAAAATAAAATTGAAGTCAATAACGACAGACACTCGAACGATTGTAGTCAAATACTAATGCTGTTTGGCTCAAAATATTTTCTGGAAACTTCAAGTAAAATCTCGTATCCAAAGTAGTAAACCATCGGTATCCAGCTTTCTTCTTTACCAACAGAGATGGGCAAATTATCAATAAGTAGCATTATTACTGACTAAAAGTCGTTCGCATAGAGGAATATTCGTCGAATATTTATTGCAAAATGGAATTTAAAGTAAAAGGAAAAATAACAATCAATACTAGGTATGTCAACCATAATCCTGAAGACTGAAATTTGGAAATATCTGTAAGAAAACTAATCACATGCATCAACAAACGCTGAACAAAGAAGAAGACGCTTTCAAATATGTCTTTGAAACGGGACGTATTTATTTATTTATTTATTTATTACACTTATCATCAAAATAGAATTTGTCACATACTCGTCCATGATTTTTTTCATAAAAATGAAAAAGTCCCCGAATCTAGAATCATCATTTCGAATCATTTAAATAACAGTAAGTGAACGATATGTAGCGCTGTTATTAGAAAGTTTGAAGATTAAACCAAGAATGCTATAGCAATGCAAGTACTTTTACACTTCATTCAAGTTTTGTGTATTAAGCTCAAAGCAGAATAAAATGTGCTCAACATACTTATCAAATATGGAAGTTATTTGACCACATGAATGACCAATTTAACTACCATTTGGGCTGCTTGAGGCTGAAATAAGCCCAAAAAGTCACTGCTTGGCAAAAAACCATTAGATAGTGTTAACCATTATTTGTAATAGTAACTAATTTCGTTGGCATTGATTTCGATGTTGACTGAAATAAATTAGGCTTAAGGGTATTTTAGATCTAACTCACAATTGTTTAATAGAATTCCAACTTCAATGAGGTAGAAAGCAAGTCGTGTTGATTGCAAATAATTTCTTCAACTGATACAAAGGCAAAAATTATAACATGTATAGTTATTTTTGGAGAATTTTATTCTAAAAAATAAGTAATAGACAACAAAACAAAAAATTTGTTTTTAATAAGGGTGATAAAAAATCTCTGTTTTATCAACTACTGTATATTGCTACAAAAATAAAACAAAAATCTATTTATTATGATTTTTTTTTATTAATTTTGATACTTTTATTTTTTTAACATATAAATAAAAAAAGGTCTATTAATTAGATCATCATAAGTAAGACGTAGTCAATGAAATTAATTCAATTGTCTAATTGAAAACTGATTAAAGACAATAGAGATGGAGGAGACTTATTAATTTGTTAATAATAATTAATAAATTACTCTTATTTATGCATTATATGATGATGTATTTGTCGTTGCAGATGAATATTAAACTAAATTTTATAATTAAAATTTTTGAGATTATTTTTTAATAATATACTCTTCATTATTATTCTAAACTTATTGTTAATGGAGTATTTTGGTTTTTTAATAAATTTTTTTTTTTAGTTACGATGTATTAATGTCTTTCTCCTCTTGAGTTTTCGGAAACTTTGAGGAAGACAGCAAGTATTGCAGCTCTCTTTTTCTCCATATTTTTTTTGCATACACATATAATTTTCACATTAAATTAAGCATTTTCCCTACTTAGCGTAATTTTACTTATACACTCGTAATTATTATGAACATTTTAAATGATGAACATGTATTATAAAGTATGAAATCACTTATCACGTGTATACATCAATAATTAGTACTGCGGAATGTACTGAAAATGATTTCGCACATTAAAATTGTTGGCTCGTTTCATTTTTCGTTACAGAAAAGTTCCTTACTTTAATATGTTGAACTCTTATTATAATTATTTTATAACAATGTTTAAATTAAAAATGTACAAGCCTCATATGACTTTTGTCTTCTGATGTAATTACAGAAATTCAGATATAATGAAAATTTTAAAAATCGAACATATCTAATTTATAATGGAGACAAAAGAATATTTTTTTAAATACATTGATTGGCTACTCTTTTACGAGGCAGATGCAGCAGGAGGGAATGACACGGGTCAGGCGATACTTGAGTCTTGCTCTCCCCATCCTTCACTGTCACATTCACTTTCTGAGGCAGAATCACTATCACTGAATTCAACAGCAACACGCCTTGCTAATATGGATGCTACATCGTTTAAAGCATTTACACGCTCCACTTCTTTTTGTTCAATTTTCTCCACTTTACGTAATTTAATACCTAAAAAGACAATAATAATAATTAAATTTTATCGATAACTATTATAAAAATAATTAATTAATTCTTAAATAAGAAAATAATTTATTCCGGACATAACTCTGATAACAATTTCTTTTTAAAATAAAATTATTTGTAAATTCTTTTTTTAAACTTCTGAATAAATTTTAATATTAATTGATTAAATAAATTGTTTGTCTTTTGCCATCTTAATATTTATACTCTGTAAATAGATGTTAACAAAATTAATTTATTCACAACACGGATAGTTTTGTAAATATTGAAATATTTAGATGAAATTATAGCTATACTAAACTAAAACTTCAATTGAATTTGATAAAAATTATGACTATTCAATCAATAGTACTTAATCAACTGAATCTACAGAGCAAATTCAATTAGATGAAAGACTGAAGCAATTAAAAGTTATTAACTTTCCTAAAATAAAATAATGATAAAAAAAAGTATAAAAAGGCTTGAAAAAAAATTAATCAAAAGAAATTTACCATCTCTAATAGCCTTGAGTAAATCATTTCGTGGATCCACAATAGGAATATTAGGATTTTGCGGCTTTTTTAATTGTCTATCATCGATGCTTTTAAGTGGTTTTAATTTAGGTGGATTAGTCGCAATCATCTTGGCAATATCACCATTGCTAATTGGTACGCATGGCATGGGTCCATTTGCAATAGGTGGTGGTGGCGGTGGTGGAGGAGGCGGTGGAATGTTGCAAGGAGGTGATATTGGTCTGGATGGTACGGGATCGGGTGTAGGTGGTGGTGGCGGTAGATCCTGAGGCGCAGGATCCGGCTCATCGATTCCCACAGGAATTGTATGATTTGGTGGAGTCGGTGTTGATTGATGACTTGGTAATGGACTATTAGAACGACTGCCATTTCTATTAAGCAGATGTGCCGGAATCGTTCCATTCATTGGTGGCGGTGACATCGTTTCTCCTGGAGGAGGTGGAGGAGGCGGAAGAGTGTCTCTTCCTGAACTCATTGACCTTCCTCTCGTTGGTGTATTATTTGCAGATGCCACCGTAGGTGTTGAATTACTTGAAGCATTACTTGGTGGTGCGGGTGGGGGTTGCGAAGGTCTCGACCGTCCACCACGACTTGGAGTACTTTGACCACCAGGACTTTGATAAGTTTCACTACCTGGCTGGCCTTGCCCAGGGGCATAATGAGAACTATACAGACTTCCATCATCGTAACTTTGAGAAATGTAATTTGTAGTTCTGTAATTAAAATGTTTCAAGATTAATAAAATTCAAGTTTTAATGGAATTCAAGAAAATGATTGAAATAAATGAAGAACAAATAATTACCTGTAGTGATCAGTTGTAGGAGGACTGTACAAATGTTGTTCATCAGGTGGATAACTCCGCCTAAGTTCAATACTATTTGGTCTTGGAGGTCTTGGCTCCGTCATCACCATTCCTAACAGTGATTCATCTGGAATATTGTGTGGTGTTCTATATTGTACACCCTGTGGTGGCATTATATATTCGCCATGACCAACTGCAAGTTGTCTTTGTCTTTCTCTTGTATTATGAGGCTGTCTTACACGCTTCTTGTGTCTACCACCTCCACTAACATTACTGCCATCGTTCCGAGGCCTATGAGGCTGTTTATCATGAAGAAAAAAATACTTATTAATATATATTTCACTATTTAATATTATAAAAAAGGTGCATGTCAAGAATAGGCAAGCCAAAGTTCTCAATCTATGAGTATGCCGTGATTTGTGTGAATGATAAATTATCACACTTACAAATGATTAATGAGTATGACTTATCAATGACTGTTTACAAATACAAAAAAACAAAAATTTTTAACTGTAAACGCTGATAATTGAACAATATAGTATAAAATAAATATCGTAATGAAGAAAGTGACGCTTTTTTTATTACTACAATAGGGAACACGAAGATATTAATGATGAAAACACAGGCCTACATGAATATCGCAATATTCAATGTATCTCTATTAATATTGATAGTGAATTCAATTTTTTATTGAATATCATTAATGAATTTTTTCTTAATAACAATTATATTCAAATGATTTATTTAAATCCAAATTATTAAACGTTTATTCCATGAATAAAATATCAAAGTATACAAGATTATTTATTTATAGATTTTTCCAGTTTAATAAACGAAATAAAAAGTATGAATTGATTTAAAAATCAAACAAAATCACAGCAATTTACTTTGAATGAAAACAACCTAAACAATGTAGGCCTATGAAATGAATTAGCTATACCTAGCAAAACTACAATTAATTTTCAAGCGAGCAGCTAGAACAATCTAACAGCGCAAAAAGTTTGTTAATGACATAAATCCACACAGAATGTGAGCTCGATTAAATAGTGAGTGAATGAGTAATTTAACAATTAAAAAAATCGCTTTAAAAATCGATATATTGGGATGTATATTAAATATTAGCTTATAAGTAATAAAAGAATAATGAAAAACTACAAAGATCCAAACCATCGACTTGCCTCTCTGAACGGTTCGGCATATTCAGACTCAGTCTATAATCAAGGGGACATTTTCGATAATTAGAATTACGATTGTTGGCATTATAATTAGTAACAAAATAAAACCTCATTTTTTTTTGTTAAAAATTGTGTAAATATTATTATATGTAGTTTTATATAAAGAATCATTAGTTTTACCTTTTTCCCTCGATCATGCAATTTCTTTTCAGTATCTTTCAGCATTTCTTGACTCCAAAGGTCGAAGAAGTAATTTGGATCAGTATAGAACTTTAATCCATCTTTACCGTCCTCCCTAGAAATATAAAAATTAATTTAGAATCATAAATTTAATTATTTATAGCTGTAAATAATTAGAGAAAACTAGAAACAGTTATTAAATTTATTAAGTTGATAATCTCAAGACAAAACAGCATTCTGTTCCATATACAGTTGCTTTCTCTGAATATCCGGTTTTAGAAAAAATGTACAATGACAAACTTATGAACACAAAAAGACTTGCATATAACTGGATATATTGTTGCGAAGAAACCAGTCAGGCGTGAACTAGGAAATAGTCAAAAAATTGAAATACTTTGTATTGGACCAAGCTAAGTCATATGCTGCACAATGCAGTGATCATTATTCCATTGTATAAACTTTATTGAGTCTTGTTCAGTACCAGAATAGTTATAGTTTATAATGAAAAGCACTTATATATTGGAATTTATCATTAAATGATAATTAATTGAAGGTAACATCTGTTCCCTTTAATTTTAGAAATTAAATGTCATTTCGGAGAAACATATGAATGATCCTTGTGGCAGGCAGTAATCATTTCAATACTGTATGAGCTCAATCATATTAGCACAGTAATCATGGCTACATTGTGCACTCATACACTAATCAGTATACAATTTTGTGAAACATATCACTTAGCTTGGGGCAACATGAATCATCATAATTTTTTTGACAATTCTCTGGCTTACGCCCAACTGATTTCTGTGCAGCACAGTAAACAGTTGTATGCAAATCATCTGATAGAGTATACATTGTTCAATTCCACAAATTAATGAATATTTCTTTGATCATTATAACAATCATACATAAACACCTGGAGAAATCAGGCCAAAAGACATCAATTAATTTAGAATTATCAATGAGTTGTAAATCAGAATTGAATATAAACATTTTTTAATAATAAAAGCAAATATCCAAGATGTTCTTTTATAAGAAACACAAACTTTGCTTTCAACATTTTCTGTCTCTAGTTTACTTAAGATTTCGTAAATATTAATATAATCTCAGTTCTCGTTTTCTTTGGTATCTGGTGAAAGCAGAGATTTTAACTTGGAAATTATTCAGAGGCTATAAGAAAACGAATAAAGCGATAAAAATAAATGATCAAAAAAGTAACCATACCTGTAAACATTGAGTTTATCCAATGGAGGTGGAGTATCACACTGTTGGTAAGTTTCAAGCATTGCTGTTGGCATAGTATCTCGAGATACGACTTGTTGATCAAATACAACAGAACTCTTGAATGCTTTTCTCATATGAATATCTTGCAAGGAAACTGCAATAATAAAATGCAAATAGTAAAGCATAAATCATTAAATTCACCACTAACTTAGGACTCTATTTTAGTATTGCAGTATCAAGTATATTTTCCAGGAAGCTTCAACTTACCTTCCTCAACATTACTGTCCAGCTGTGTAACCTTAACAGCTAATCTGTCTATTCTCGCCTGTAGAGAGTTGGCTCGATCGCTTAGCGAATGTGCCTCTTTTGCCAGCTCCCCGAACAGGTCTTCTGCGTGTCTTGATAGACTTGACAGCTGCCTAATTGTATTGGCTAAGGTCCCATTTGTTGCAGCTTCCAATTCTGATGGTAGAGGAAAGGCCTCAGGGATTGTACCCCGAGCCACATGTACTGGTTCTACCAACCTTTTCGGAAGCGGCATTTTTAGGCTCTTATCAGCCTAATCGGACCCGCTAATTTCCTTTTGAATCTCCTCACCGCTCTCGTAAGACCTGGAATACAATCATTCATTGTAGATTAATTCAGAATAATTCAATAATACTTTATTTTAAACTATGATTCGTCTTTTTAATTATTATACTCGTGTTGAAAAATATATTGAATCCGGTTTAAATCATTAACTGACAGCTTGTATTATATTTATAGCCAAGCAAGTTACCTTCAACATCCTACACGTATGACTTTAAAAAGTACTTGATAATATTGATTTTTATGGTCCTTAAAAAAATGCGAGCAATCCAGAGTCATTAACACTATGTATGAAAAATTCATGATAGCAGAAAAATCAAAGATAAGATGTTCCGTAACTGGCTTGGCTGTCAAAATGATGATAAAAAGAACCTAATGATTGAAGCATAAAATGATATTTCCTACGATCACTCCAAAAACACTTTCAGACTATAAATTTATCAAGTAACTAAATAAATCTCAGATGAAGTGACAAATTGGAGATAAGTAATCTATATCTGTCATGATATATTACAACAAAAATGTAAGTATATATGAAAAAAGTTTGAAATTTCAATATATTCTAAGGAATATTTAATACTACAGAACTTGACACCCTTAAAATTGCTTGCAGGAGTTTAGTTAAGATAGGTTGAAGATCAATCGTCTGTGAAGCAATAACTCGTTCAAGTAAACGGTACATTCATGTTCTTAGTGCAATGTCGAATCAATCTTTTCTAAAAACATTGTGAAGATTACTAGATAAGTATTCTAGGATGCGGAACGATGACGCACCTCGTTACAATCAGCTTAGCTTCCGGATTCTATTTCATTCTTTCTTCAACACACTCCAAAGTAATAATCAAGAATTCCTTGAAATTCATAAAACAATAATAACCCTTCAATTGATATTATTAGGCAGGGAATTTATTCTGAATGAAATTGTTGGAAAAGTTTCATATAACAATCCTTTATCATCAAAAGTTTTAGTTATTAAACTTCACCTTTCATCACCATCCTCACAATATGAAGAGCAATTATTAAATTTGAATTGAAAATAAATCCACTGACTCAGATAGATTGTTTAAAAAACCTTATCAGACACTTTTTAGATGAATCAATTTCAAGCAAAGCAACTATCTCAAAAGTTTTCAATAAATCAACTTAAGAAATCATTGATAAAACATCAGATGAATATCTGTTTGGTAAACTTGGTATCCAAATCGAAAAATTTTGAAGTCATAGATAAAGTTTCAATCAATAGTAAAGATCAAGCCAAAGTTTTACGTTTGAAATAACAACAATTTAAAGTAAAATTGCCTGACTGTGAGATAGCCTGTTACTAGCCAGTCACAAGCTATTACAACCAAAATAAAACATATCTGAAATTTAGAAACAACTAGGGAAATCAATTCCAATAACAGAGAAGTCGAGTTCAGGAATTCAATCAAGGCAAATAGGATAACAGACCACAATAGAAAACAAATAATTGCTAGATTACAGGTAATTACTCGTAGATTAAAAAAGTTTATTAAATTATAGCAGTTTATCACAAAATAAAATCTTCAAACAAGAAACTTTCTACTGAATAAAGTTTGTGAATTTTCTCCATTTTGCTTTGCATAATTTTTCAAAAGATAACGATGTAAGAACAGATTATTTTTTAAAAATTAATTTCTTCCTGCAGGGCGTCAATCAGGTTATGAGCAATTGATCTGATACAGCTTCCTACATGTAGGAACCAGCTGCATTCAGATCAGTACTAGGGATCAATGGGGAGGGGCCTTCTGGATGGATCTAATTTGGAAACGACCACATTTACATGAAATGCCTCAAGTGGACGGAAGACCTCCTGCAATGTTAGGAGTATCATAAACTGCAGGTTTCAAGATAAACTGAACAGGTGTGGTATATTTAGGCCTAGTAATAATTAGAAAAGCAAGTCCCTTGACTCCTCTATTTCTGACGCCTTCAAGTCTAGAGGGAACCTCGTTCGTTAGTTCAACTATAGTCTGGTACTCATTCAGGTCTTTGTTAGAGTCAGACCCTTCAGACAAACCAAATCAAATTGAATGTCCTTCAATGTTGTTGTTTAAGTAGCATCTCCCATAAATGAAGATGCTGAGGTCAACTATTGAGGTTGGTCCATAAATATACACTCAATTGACACAGACTTTGGGTTGAACAAGTACCACTAATATATTTTTAATGTCGTATCTGACCAGCTTAAGTATACATTAGAGATTTAGATACACGTTTTATCACTTCTAGGTTGTAGTAGCAATCTTCAACCTTTTTAGCTAAACAATGTCAATCTAGTAGCTGTTGACTGTGAGTGAAAGACTGTTTAACTGTCACAGTAAAATTATTTTTCCTGTAACTAGGCTAGTAGATAAACATATGATAAAACAATTTATGTCTTGTTTTAATTATGTAATTATCATATTAATATAATTAACAATATTCTTATTATTTTTATAAATATCTAGGAATTATAAACCTTTTATCATCACCAAGAATCAATAATAAACATTAAAAAATTTGGTGTAATTATTTACATGATTATCAATGACAACTTTTATTTAGATTTTTGATGAAATTATTAAAATACTAAATACTTTATCGCCTAGTTAATTTATTTTACCTATAGGAAATAAGTAATTTTTATTTAATTAAATCTTTTACTACTTTTGATCAAAGAAAAAAATATGTACAAGATAGTCAGGTCATGACAAGTAATTTTATAATAGTAACGATAGATCACGTCATTTACTGCTACCTCTCATGTCTCTGGTAATCCTATTGGCCTCAATTAGCGCGTCCCGGTTACGTTATCGAGAAGCGTTTCTACAATATTCTCTCGTTGATGTCAAGATGTAGTGAAGATCGATTTAATTCCACCACTGGCACAAATGTCATGAAGCCTTTCAACTTGTTAGTAATAATATGAGTTAAGCTTGTCGTGGGAATGCAAAAAAAAACCTAGACAAGAGTTATATGTATGAGTGTATAGAAACTGATAATGTAATGCTTGCTGATGACTCTTCAGTATTATTCATACATATATGGTATAACGTCATATAATATCTAACTAAAGTATTACTATTATGGAGGCTCGGTCTAATTAGCATTCTCATTGCCAGTCAACGGCGGCACGAACAGACCAGCCAAGACTTAAGAAGGTAAACAGCACATTGCACCTGCATTCAAAGCGTGAAAGCGGATAATACACTTCTTATACTTGACGTCAAATTGCGTTGAAGTTGACAAAACATTTAGTCGACACACCATTACCATTTACATTCAGAGAATAAAAAAAAAATGAATGTACAAAACTTGATTATTCCAACATCATCTCCACCGTGATATTAAACCTGAACAATAATTGATATTATGTTTTATGTTTTCTTGGCATGTTTCGTTTTAAATGAAGCTTTACTTTGTTGCTTCATTTACTAATTGCATGAAATTGAGTGTTAAAAAAGCTCATGCAGTCAGTTGGAAAATTGATTATGGAGAACATGAAACTCTACCAGCAAGATATTTGCATAATAGCAAATAACTCTTGAGAATTTTTTATCTTTTATTTACAACTTCTTTCAAGTTTTTTAATTAACAGTAGAAAAAGATTAATAATATATAATCATTGAATAAAGGACAAATAATTTCCTCATTAAGTACGAAGAATTAATAAATGACTCCATAATTGATACTCACAGGTAAAAATAATTATTAATTGTCACATGATAAATATTAATTATAACTTGGAAGAGAATATCCTGAGGTCATAAATGCAGTAGCAACATAATAACCAATTGACAGATTAACTGAATCAGATAACATATTATATCTCCAACTGCTAATTAGAACATCTTTTTTTTTATTTAGAGTAAAAATTTATCTTTCTTTATATACAAAGTAAATATGAATTTTTTCTTTAATACATGATATCAATTATAAGTTGGTGATAAAAAACATATTAGCAGTTTTATTGTTCCAATTAAAAGTGATTTCATGGATGGATGTACTGTTCTGGCTGTGGTCTGAAGACTATCTACCCTTTTTTCTCACCATTCGTTCTCATAAAATATTCCATTGCGAGAAGAAGTCTCAGGGTCGAGTGCTATCAAGTTTAACTATCATGCCTTAGGCTTCTGGAGCTTTCCCCTACTCTGGGATCAACGTTATAGGCATCATCCTGCTTACGTTAGTGTGACTCTAGCTATATCTCAATGAAACAAGTAACGTTACGTAGTGATGTTAATCGGTAACACACGAATCCCCAGTAAATAGAACCAAAATAAAACATATTCAACATAATAAACAACACACAGTTGAGTGTAACATTGCTTGATACACTTGAACGATAAGACGACTCTTTGAAATGATTTATCAGGAACCTCCCACGGACCTTAAAACATCTAACATCCCTTTAGCTTATATGCGAACTGAGCATGAGTCACACCAAAGCCTTTATTACTAAGCCTTTCGTCCCTTTCCTATGTTACGATTTATATACAGCTGAAAGTCTCCCACGCGTTCGACGCCACCGACGATTTCTTCCTCGTTGTTGTGTTCACGACTCTACCCTTCTCATTGCCAACTCTGGTACCTGCACGATAATAGAACATAATCAGCTCACTAGTTCATCATCATGAATTTATTCAGAGCATGAATCCATCATAATTTATGCTCTACTTCGAGCAAATTTAATATTCTTTTTTTTCAAAGAAACAATTATTATATTAAAAATTAAAATGAAAAGTTTCCCAGTATTCATTCATAAGTTTAATTGTCTACAATATGTTTACGTTGATATTTAATTAATTCGATAATGAGTGCGAACATTATTATTTACAGCATCAATATTATAATTAAAATTTAATATAAATGGCCAGTAATTAAAATACATCAAAAATATGCTCTAATGTTAATAATCGAAACAATTTAATCATAATAATGAGAGTTGATAATAATTGTTATAGTAAGTATTTTAATTACACTATTATAAAATAAAAAGAGTAAAAGTTAAACAATTATTAATTATAATTTTTAATTAATAGTAATAATTTTTTTGTAAATAATTATTTTATTATTATTACAATATATTTTTTTAACATTTAAAAGAATAAAAATAAATGATTGGGTGGTAACGTTTTCTATGAGAATAGAATAACAACTGCAACTTTGAATCAATTATTCAAAAGCTTGTCTTGTAGCAACCAACAACGTGGAACATAAAAAAGTAATTTAAAGAATTTATGTCCAATAAAAATCACGTAAATTAAAAAAAAAAAAAAACTCTACTCTGTGTAAATCAGTGTAATTAATTGAATAAATAAACACACAACTACTTGAAAAATGACGGTAATTTATAATGAATATTTATGTTATAATTTAAAAGCCATCAGATTGACTTATAGCTATCTAAAACCTCTAACAAAAGTATATTTTTGCATTTAGATTTTCTCTAGTTTTAGATTCATGGATTTTTTTTTCCGCGTTTAAATAAACATGTCTTATGAGTCTGTACAGGAAAAAGGCTAACGTCTCGTGTGTTAGCACATGCTGTCCATATGGTATGTTTTTTAAATTTCAAACATACATCGAGCACTGAATATGTATACAAAACTGATGATTTTACTAGTCCACACAGTTCTGTGTCGTACAATATGACTCATAAAATTCAAATTCACATGTGTGTGACCATGTGAAATGTAGCTAAATAACTTGTGCATGGCTTTTAGCAGGAAAAATGCACTGTATATTAACTTTCTCACTCTCATTCACCACCAGTGAGTGGTGTGATAAAAAAAATTTCCATCTTAAATGTGATGAAAAGTAAATTGTATCTTTTTATCCATTAATAATAGTCTTTGAAATTTTTGTTCATTCAAAGAAAGTTTCTTTTTACAATGATAAGATCATTTATTTAATTGTTTTTTTTTTTAAAATTAACTAATACACCTTGAAGTCAATAAGTATAAAATTGTACTCATTTTTTTAAAATAATTATTTCATTGTAATTATTATTAATAATTATTAAATTGAATAAAACAATCAATTCCTCTAATTGATGCACAAGTTTTTAGATCAAATGTTGTTTTAAATTATTATAAATTTAATATTTGTTTAAACAATTCTTTAAAAGAAGCAGTCTCTATAATACGATTAAAAAATTTATTTTTAAATTTCCTTATTTTTTTTCCTGTGTTGCGAGAAAAAATATTGTACGAAAAAAAATAACAATTTATTATTTGGTTTATTTGATAAATGTTTTATTAATCAATTTCAATAAATCTTGTCTTAGCCTTGATTTTTATAAAATTATCACAAATTAATGATTAAATTTATCAAATTAATGAAATATTTTTTAAATAAATAAAATCATTTATTAAAACTATTTAGTAAATTCTTTTATATACACAAATTTTTGTTGTTTTATTGTGCAAAAATATCCTACTATTAAATATTTTTTTTTATTCAGCAGTAAATTTTTTCCATGTTTTTTTTTTTTTTTTATAATGTTGTAATTTACTACAGTAGGTAATAGCTGTGTTATTTAAAATGAACTTTACCATAAAAATATATTTAAAAAACTAAAAATAATAAAAAATATCTTGGTTTATACTGCATAAACGAATGGGAATAAGTGAGCTGCAGCTTACACACGAGCGGTTAAAGCTCCAGTTCTCGTCAGCCTCCCCTATTTCATATCACGCGAATGAATCGCTTTATATACTCTATCATCTAATCTATCGTGTGCGGAAACGGCTGGTAGTATTCCACCAAATTTGAGGGTGAAACCGGATATGAAGTGTGGTGAATAAAGAATAAAATGGAATTAATATGTCTATTTACCAAGTCTCTATCAAATTCCATTCATTCTCTTTTTTGTCAGTACTTTTGGGAAGTAAAATTTTTTTTGCTGACTTAGCTCTGATATTTACCTCCATTTCGATCCACTTGGAATCAATCCAATGGCACAATTTCATTTTATAAACTGTATCAGCAGTGTTTATAGGTTATAGGCTTGAGGAAAATAAATTATTTGAAGGAGATAAAATCACGTTTCTCAGCGACGGTAGCCATAAGACCTTGCGCTTCTCGCAATATTGATCAAGCCAACAGCCACTTCTCGTACCACTGCAGGGAGGGTAGAATGTGTCGACTGGTGAGCGCATGAGACAAACATAAAAGGGAGAAAACACCCTCGTGGCTGTGAGTCACCAGATATCAAGCTCAATCCACAACCTCAATAACCTTTAAAAATGTTGAAAATTTGATACTTTTTCTATATTTATATTGTTATCGTTGTTTAATATTTATAGAATAATCATTCAGACTTTTCTTTTATTAAAAAATGAACACTGTCATTATCATATTTTTCCCCCTGAATTTTATTTTTATTTAGATATTTAGATCAAGCTTTCGTGCATCAATCATTCATAGCAATAACATCAACAATAGCTGCAGGTAAAACTATATTTTTTGGGAAAAAAATATAGAATAACTTTTGGGATTGTTATTGATAGATGATTGATAAACTTCCATGAACTAAAATTCATTTTAAAATATAAAGAACTGAATTTTTAAAATTAAAATAGATGAAATGATACATAAATAACTTATTCATGTGAGTGAAATTTTATTTTGAATTTTAAGAAATTCTGAATAATATAGAATAACAGAATTGATGAATAATTGAATTTTAATCAACAAGAATTGCTTACAATGATTTTTATTAAAATATTTTAACATTTTGCTGAAAATTACAACTGTCTAGTCGAAATGATTACAATATTGTTAATCTACAGAAAAATAATCAATTTCAATAATTTATAAAAAAATTTCTTTTTTAAAATCTTTTGAATTATATTTTTAAACTAATTTAAAAATTAAATACGCATTACCTATTATTACTTGCAAAAAAAAAATATAAATAAAAGATTTATTTATGATAAATAAACTGTAAATATTGTTATTAAAAACCGGTTTGCAAGATAGTGTATATATTATAAAACTCGCCACACAATACTAGATTTTTTAATTATGCTAAAAATTCTTTTTCAGTAATCTACAAAATGACCTTAGCGTGTGGAAATAATTTTTACAAGTGTTAATGATTTTTAACTCAATGAAACAAGTCACACGATATGAAGAACCGGTTACTATCACCCAACCTTGCACGACTGAACTGTTTACACGCATTCATGGAGATCTTACAGCTACATAACACTTGCTTGAGATATTTAAACTAAAGAAAAATCATTTTAAACAAAATTTTTAAAATCCAAAAAAATCTTCAAGTGTCAACAACTTTCATTTCCCCCAACATCACACTTGAGGATTTGAAAAATTTAATCATCTGCTAAAATAAACTTTTATTCAGAGGAAAAAAAGAAAATTGATCGATCAAATGTTTTTTTTTCACCCTTAGGATAGTTTATCACTGTCTGAATGATATTGATTCGTTATGGTGTAGTGAAGAGACGTCGACCTCTATATAATAACAGTAGAAAGTAGTCTAGGACAAAGTCAATTGAACATCAACAATCTGTTTTCGTTCAATAGAATATAAGTTAAGTATCTTGTCAGACATGAGAGAAGTCATTTTCAAACAAATGCTTTTTAATAGCATAATTATTTTTAGCTGAGTTGTGAGAAATCCCAGAACACATTCTCCATCAAGTGACTTGATGCAAAAATAATCAAGAAAGTTTTTAACTTTTGCAAACAATTGTAAAAAAAAAAAAAAATGTAATACAAACATTTCATTAGCAAACAATTAATGACATTACTTAATTTATACTAGAATGTGAAATGAAAAATAGCAAACAAAACAAAGAGACTCAACTGCTAAATACATTGATTTAATCATTTTAAGTAACTTGAAAATTACCAGTTAATTTATTCAGTGTTGTGCACAAGAATATTATTATTGATTGTTTCTATATTTCTTTCATTCTCTTTGTTTATTAAATAACTTCTTTTATATACCATTCAACTAAAATACCTCAAGTCTCTTAATTAAAAAAATACATGCTGACATCAACAAAAAGCTATTAAACACCAACTCTATACAAAAAAGGAAAGCAAGTAGGTATTATATATGTATTGAATGAACTCAAGTTCTATCATTTACTATAACTGCAAAGAGAACGTCAAGGTGTGTCTTTGTTGCTGTAGTAGGTAACAATTTCTCCTCTGCAGATCTATCGATTATATACATTGAAGTTCTACCACTACAACTGGTCAACTAAATTATACTACTCGACTTTTTCTACATGAAATAACTCCATTTCTCTTGCCTTGAGAATCTGAACAAGTTATTTGAACCATTTTAATTCCATTTAAGGAAGTCTAAAACAGCTTTTATGAATATTATATATCTTGAGTATTATCAAAGTAGTCATGCTAGTACTCACTTCCTACTCACGTATAAAACGGAAGGTGAGAGAAAGGATGTCATGATGTTGATGAAACAATTCCACATGTTATTGATGCTTATAAATATATATCTATGCACAAATACTCAAATAGTGTGTTAATGAATTTTACATGTGTTGAGTCTAAGTGGGTGGAATGATAATGAAATGTTTGTCTCATTCATGTTGATAGAGTCGTTCGAGGAATAAATCATACCTAAGCCCTAACTATCATTTCAAAGTTTTAACATCTTTTTATGGTAGTGAGAAATTTGTTTTAAAACTATTTCTAATAATTTTTATACCTGTATGTGATTATTATTTAGTTCATTCTTATATTTGATATTATTTGCAATAATTTTACATAAAAAAAATTGGTGAGACTAAATTACATTTAAGATGGTTCTTTCACGACTAATCTTAGGCTGTCCAAATATTAATCCACCATTTCAAAAAATATTGTTAACTTTCCATTTGGAAGTTATTGTAATTGATCCGATTTATCGAATTATAAATTTTAACGAATCTTCACATTACGAGATCAGCAGAGTTCGAATTTGTTATTTTTAAGATGATGTACGTTTGTTTGTTTGTTAGTACGTTGGTGAACCATTTTTCTCCAACGATAAGTTAAGAACCAAGCAAGATATTAATTTCAAACCAATCCCATTCGAAAAATAACAGTTAAAAGATTTACTGATAAAATTTTCATTGAAATTAAACTACGAGTTTTTTTTTATAACAAAAAAAGTAATAGTAAAAAAAAAGATTGCGATTTTTTTTTGCACCAAATGGGAAGTTGGTAGCTTGGGTAAACCAGTCATATCCAGGCCTCTGGTTTTTAATTTAATTCAAATTGATAAATATGTCTTACTAATATATTTGTTTAACGAAATATTTGTTACCAATTCATGTACACTATATAATTTTTTTACAAAAATTTACAGAACCGTTTTTGAATGAAAGTTGAAAAAAAATGAATCTTATTGTCAATTGCCATTGGTTTAAATGGAGAGAAGAGTGAACTTTAATCTATCTCAAGTTTCATTTAAAAACGGTTCTATCGGTAGTAGAAAGCTAGTGTGTATATTTTATTTAAAAAATTAACTTTATTTCGAAGGGCCCTGGGTCTTTTTTTTGATACGGACCGGAGCGAAAGAACTCCCTTAAATAAAACGTGACAATTAGAATTGACTAATTACAAAATTATGAAACTTTCAATCGTTTTGTTGACAGGAAATCTGAATTTATTTCTGCCATTGGGTTCAATGTTTAACCTAACTTTTAACATTTATTGTTGCTAAACTAAACGGTGAAATCTATTGATAAAGCAAACTTAACTTTTTTGAATTATTAGCTGTCATTTTTTAAATTTTTATAGATTAATCTTTAATTTTGTTTAATGTTAGAACCTTCTTAATCAGGACTGATGAATATTTTTTTTATCTAGAAAATATTTATTGTATTTATTAAAAATATTTGTTAAGTATTTCTATCTTTATTAAAACTTATTAAATAATGATATCTACATAGATTTTATGGTTGAGTATTTTTGTAAGAAAGTTTTGGTAATACTACTATATTTGCTAACTCTTGTTTAGCTAAACTTCTTTTATCAAATGACAAAAAAAAAAAACAAAAATATCTCTTTGTTTAAATCGGTTGCTTATCTTCGTATGGTCTGGAAGATATCAAAACAAAGCAAACCGTCTAAGAACATAATACTTCTTAACTATAACTTCAGATTAGTTTTCTTAACAATTTTCAATAAATTGAAAGAATATAAAAACATTAGTTCTCTGACTAATAATTAATCATTGGAATATATATAATTAAAAATTAAATAACATGAATGATTAATATAAGTTATTGAATTTATTTGGAATAAATTTTCAATTATTCTGTTATATTGCAATCAAATATTCCAGCATGAATATATTATTGAATCCATAAATACATTCTACCTTTCTATAATGATTAAATAACTAATTATTTCTGGTAATATTAAATATTAATATTAAAGATTAAGTATATGCTGGAAATAGTAAGTTCATAAAGTTATTCAAACCATCCGAAATATTTAAATTATTTTATTATAACTTTTTATTACATGAATAAGTAATAAAAGAAAGACTACCATGAAAGTAATAATAGAATATTTCAATACTTTATTAACATACTTTTCTATCAAATGAATTTTATTTTTATGCTTTTACATTGTTATTATGTACATAGAATGTTCATATAAATTCTTTTATCTGATGTTTGAAAAGTTATTCGTCGAAAATTTAATATTAATAAAAATATTTCGTTTACGTCTTTATATTCAACTCTCGTCTGGTTTATTCATCAGTACTCATTATTGTACGAATCGCCATGTGGAATAATTAACGAAATACAAATGTAGCACTTATCTATTTTTATTTGACTTTAATACAAGATATATTTGCATGGTTTCAGTTAATATGAGGATGCTAAAATTATATATAATGATGATAAGAGGAAAGGTTTAGACGACTTAGTGGTTTTTGATCAGAAAAAACTATGATGTGGGATTAGCTTGAGGCTTCTTCGACGTGGGGAACTCGGTTACTGGATCCTGATGAGGGAAAAAATGTGCATGAGGGCAAATGTGAACACGACCCTCATGGAATGTCAACGAGGCCAAATAGGGTGACTTATAATTAGCACACAGTTGACCAGTAAGTTACTTGAGATAGTAAAGGATGTATTGTTGTAGTTTAAAATGGCATTGGCATTCAATTCATGATGACCGCAATGAAATTTCTTTTTTCTTATCAGTCATTTTCTCTTACGTGTTACATTGTAATCACTAGTATTTCTATCAGGCAACTAGCAAGTGTAGAGTTTAGAATCAAATACTGCACTAAACACTAGTATTACTTTATCAACGTGTGAATAAAAACTGATTTTAAAAAAAAATAAATTCTTTATCCATTTTTTAATGCAATGAATTTACTTTACATTTAGAATAATGATATAATGTTATAATGAGTTGATAATAATCTATCTTGTGCATTAATGAATGTATTAACTTTCAAAAAAAATTAGTCTTTGATAAAAAAAAAAATGTGTCGAAAGTTATATAATGTATTTATAATTATCATTTCCTAAATACATTGCTGATATGATGAATCTGTAAGTGTACTAAATGTAAATATTTACTCAAACAATAACTCATCACAACTAGTATATTATTATCAGAAATATTTTATTACTAATGTGATAATAATTTTGCTTTATAAATAATACGAGAAAAGAAGAGATAATAACTATTGAATAAATTTCTATATTGATAGAATAGTTCATCAACTGACTGTATATAATCATGATAATCAATTAAATTTAATTGAATATCAGAAGGTAGTCGAGTCTCTCAAATATTTTTATCCTCCGTGACACTTGAGGCGTAACGAGAAAGCCAATCAATTTGACAGATTAAATCTAATCTAGTAATTAAACGTTAAATTTATCGACTAAAAATATAGTCAAATAATTAAAAAATTCTATCACTGTATATTATTACAGGAAAAAGAATCTTTTTTTTCATCAGTAAAATACATTTATTTATATTATTGATTGATCTGAAGAGAAAAGATTCAATAAAAAAGGCTCTTTTCTTATGAATATTTCTTGAAAGCTTTAAACCAAATAGAATCAAATGTCTTGTCGAGCTTTCAAGCTTGTCACATAGAAACTTAGTCCGTAGAGAAATCAAAAACAATATCGGCTCGTTGCCAAGAATGAATGGCGAAAATAAAAAGTAAAACTTCACCCCCTTTGTAATAATCATCAAGTGCTCTTTAGACCGACGCCCTCGACAGTTGAATCTTAAATTTCAATGGAAACAAAATCAACGATGTATAATACTCTGTTTTAATTGACCGTTCACATAGAAATTATTTCTGAAGAAAGGTAATTAACGGTTACTCTGTCAATCAAAATAATATCCTGACTAATTGTTTGATTATAGTAGAAAAAATGAAAAATAACAATATAGTAATTTTTCATGATGACTAGAATTTTTCAATATGCCACACCTAGAATATTGCTAATTTATATATTGATGACACTATTTATTGAAGGTACACTAATAGGTTATAGATTTAAACAATGAATAAGTTGTCAATTAAATATAGTTAGTAATTTGCAGTTATATGAATACGTAATAATAGTTCATAAAGATATTATAAATACATATGTCAAGAATATGCAATGATAGCTCGTGAATTATTGATAAAAAAAACTGCTGTAAATTACAACAAGAGATAAGAAAAAATAGCTTTTAATTTCTCTTGTTTATGACTCGCCACACCTACTTAGAATTTTCATATCTGCAAAAATCTTTGATAGAAAATTTTATATTGTATCACTTTTCGCATGTTTGATTACAAGCTGCATAATCGCTTGAGACCAAATGATTCCGTTACTCCACGAGTAGCAGCACAAATTTAAAGACGATTTGGAATTGATGAGATTTTAAATTATTTATTCTGGAAACGTTTCCACCTACCGTACCACACGTTGACAAAATGTCACATTTTTATCTCCCTTTTCTCCCCTTAGATCCTCACCATATCCGCTGACGCACCCCCAGTCGCGTGTCCGGGCATCGCCCTCATTAATGTAGCACAGACGCCAAACACATTTTCGACACAATGTTTCTTTAGCACAATAATTGAACTTTAATTATTTTAACACAACATATCATACAACACGTCATAAAAAAACACGTCGCTGCAACACAATGCAATCCGGCGTAGTGAATTATAACCACGAATGTAGAAAATGGCGATCGTTGTCTGTATCACAGATCCACTCCGTTCACAAAACTCACGGGACTCACCAAATCACAAATTCAGCGCATTGCGCGCTGCCTAGTGAGCAATAAAACTAATTCAAGTCCTATGTGGCGCCGTCTCGCGGATTAATTGTAATAATAATCATAGAAATTGTGCAAAATCCTCTCTCATATCATCCATAATAACAACAATCATTTTCAAGATTCGCAAGTTAACCTTTAAATGACGCTTTCATACATCTCTATCTTCAATTAATTCAATTGGACAATAAATTGTTCCAAGCACGACATTACAAATAATATACAATTGTATTTGTTTGAAATAATTAAAAATCAGAATGGCTGATGAAGCAGAACAAGTAAGTTATTTATTTAAGTTAAGTAGTATTAAAAACATAACCTAAATTGTATTGTTTATTTGACAGGTATTAGCAATCAACGTCAAAGAACCGCTGGATTTGATAAGATTAAGTTTAGATGAAAGGATTTATGTAAAGATGCGAAATGAAAGAGAACTTCGAGGACGACTACACGTAAGATTGATTTGTTATAAAAATTGAATAGAAATTCTGCAATACTGAATATTTTAAACACCGCAATATAAACATTGAAACAAGTTTTGGTATTTAAAAATGATTAATATTAATGAATGATTAATTTCAGGCATATGATCAGCATTTAAATATGGTTCTTGGCGAAGCAGAAGAAACAGTTACCACCGTTGAAATCGACGAAGAAACCTATGAAGAAGTCTACAGAACTACCAAAAGAAATATTCCAATGTTATTTGTAAGAGGAGATGGTGTCATTTTAGTATCTCCACCTAGTATGAGAGCTCAAATTTAAATGTTGCATCTATTTACTATTTACATGATAAATAATTTGTTTTAAATAATTATATACATAAAATATAAGATTTCTTGACAAAAAATATTCACATTTATTATCTATGATTAGATCTAACAATTTGTGTTGAAAGATCTGCTATTCTTTGATTTTTTAATTTGATCAAACTTTCTAAATGAGTTATTTTATCATTTAATGCTGCAATTACTCTATCTTTATTATGTAATTCTTGTTTTAACTTCAAAAAAACTGACTTTGGTAGTGTTGTATTTCGTATTTCATTGAAATTTAAAACAGAATCTACTGGTTCTATATCTTTATCATCTTCACAATTAGAACAAAGAGACATTCTTTCGTCATTACAGTCCTTCAAAATTATATTTCTTACTTTTATTAAAACATCTTCAATAGCTTTATCTTGACAAGTTGCAATTTGATAAATTGTTTTATCAGAGATTTTGATGTTAATCTTCTGAAAGACTTTTTTATTTAAAGTACACCAATTGTCTATTTTAGATGATAAGCTGTTAGTGTGGCTATAATTATGTAGATCTACATATCTTGGATAATATCTCTTGAGTAATTCAGCCATAAATACTAGAGTTAAGGATACAATTTATATCAGTTATTATTTAAAAAAATATCTTGTATTACAGCAAATTAATAAAAAAAATCTACTTTTTGGAATAGAAGTTACCGTTATACAATTAAAGCAATGGATAAAATGAAATTATTTTCTGTTTTATGAAAAGATGAGTAATTTATTTATAAAATGAAAAATAAATTACCACCATTAGCGAAATCTCGTGCAAGATTTTTCCTGGGTCGTGAAAAAGTCATCTGATTCAACCAAGTGTAAATTTCATCAAGTATTTCATCGAATGGTTCCTCTGTACTAACACTCATGACTTAAAATTTTTTCTAACACCAGTCACATGCATATAAACATAATTATTGACATGTGAATTTTATATTAAACTGTTGTCAAGGTTACTAGTCCTTTGAACTTGCAGCTATATGATCATTGTATTGCGCAACCTTTGCTTGATATTTCTCAACGTCTCATAAGAATTGCACAGAACTGCATCATACTTTCATTTCTATTTTTGCTTCAATAAATATTCTTTTTTTTCAAATTAAATAATAGACAATATTTAATGATTGAATGAAAATATGAATTGAGCTGAATCTTACTCAAAATCAAATGTTTTAAAAATGTTCGTTGAAAGATCGATGACCCTCCCTTTAGCTCGAACATATCCACATGGATACGATGAAACGTAGTTTCTCTCACACATATGTAAATATCACAAGGGTGTTAGTGAATAGATATATATTTAGCCGCGCACGCGGCTCATGCCCGGCAATGTATGTACAAATCTCCAAAAACTCCAACAAGTTCTCATTCACAATTCGTTCCTTACCTTTAAGGAGAACGAAGTAGAGCATTTTATTAAACACAACTACAAAATAAATTCAAAATTCAATAGAATTTCAATAAATTCAAAGTGTTGATGGATTAATTTTCAAAATATTATGTAAAAGTTTTGATGATTGTACGTGAAAGTGATTATATTCGATTTTACCGCTAACTCGTTTGTATTGTATTAAATATAGTATTTGCTTATAAATATTCAATTATGGCAATTGGAAGAGCACCAGAAAGTAAGTATTCTGATAATTTAATAATAAGCTAAATAAAAATGATGCAAGTTTAAATTTTATGGTGAGAAAGATTGAACTTTGAGGCGACCTTGAAGTGCCCTTCCTTGATGTCAATGGAGCGCGCAAATGTCAAAACTATCAAAAATATATACAAATCTATTTAATTACTTATAGTATTACTATTTATCATTTACGTTAATTTGATTTGAATTGATTTATGACACTGACGGATTAGAAGGGTAATTTTAATTTATCATATTCATTTAAGATATTATTTCGACTTATTTACTGTGACACTCACCCACTCATTTGATTAAATATGAATCCGTCTTAAAATAAACTTCCGTCTTATTAACATGATTGAAAGTTGTAAAGCCTAAAATTATAATATTAAATATTTAATATACAAAGAAACAGTGATTTGAAATACGTAGATACTTACTATTAACCTTCTCATGATGATTATCATAAGAGTACGTGACTCTCAGCGCGTTGTTTAGAGCTGATCCCTTAAAAGCCCAACGATACTGTCTATGAGAATACTAATTTTCTTCTTCCTTCATGTCCTCATAGACTTATACTTATACTCATTTTCATTTGGATGAAACCCTTTTTCTTTCAGATCCTCCAGTATCTTTAAGATCCGGGTTTCCCATCCGGTATCTTATGGCTATCCTAGGATCTATAGGATTAGCTATAATTTATGGGTTTAAGGTCAATGTCAGCATAGCAATTGTAGCTATGGTCAATCATACAGCAGTAAAACTACAGAAAAATCTCAACAATAGCAGTGATACAATAGCTAACAAGAGTGACGATCACGCTGATAAAATTCAAGAAGTAAATATTTTTATCACAATTAATTACATAGGGTTATTTTTAGAGATTTTATGAGTTCATTATTAGATACGAAAACTAACATTAATTCTTTAAATTTCATTGTTTTTTAAGATCAAATCTTAATGCGAAATAAATTAAAAAAAAAAAATACTCTTGAAAACATTTAAATGAAGAAGTCATACGTTGTAGTTCTTTTTCTGTCAGAGCAATCGTAAAAGTTCAATTTACATTTTAATTTGTAAAATAAGAAACAAATAAAAAAGAAGATGTTAAGATTTCTCAGTCCAATAATAACAAGTAGAACACTTGTTTTAATTTGAATTTAGTTCATGATTGTTTCGTTTAAAAACTTCTTGAAAAAGAAGTAGATATTTATAAACAAGTGGAGCAGACAAAAAGAACAAATTTTATTTCTTTGCTTTTTTTAGGATGGTCCGTTTGTGTGGGACGAGTACATGCAGGGAATTATTTTGGCTATTTATTTTGCGGGATACTTGGTCTCATTGATGCCAGGCGGAAGGATGTCTGAACGATTATCTGCAAAATGGGTGATGAATGGTGCTGTTCTTCTAAACGTTGTAGCATCAATTTTATCACCGATATCAGCATATGGACACTTTTGGTTGTTTGTCTTCATGAGATTCTTGCAAGGAATTGGCGGAGTATGAATTCTTTATCAATCATACATTAAAAATTTTAATTATTTACTCAAAATTAATAATGATTTAATTTATCAGGGTGTCAGTTTTCCAGCAATGCATGTAATGATATCGAAATGGGCACCACCCGCTGAAAGAAGTATTTTGGTATCAATAATATATGCCGGAACAGCACTAGGAACAGTTATTGCGACGTTATTATCAGGAATAATAGCTGCAAACATGGGTTGGGAATGGGTATTTTACATTGAAGGATTGCTTTGTTTATTCTGGTGTACTGCATGGTGGCTAATGATTGAAGACTCTCCGGAAGAGCAACAAAGATTTATTACTCGTGCGGAAAAAGATTATATCTTAAAGTCTTTAAATGAAGATGATGATTCCAATCATCAACATGATCATCATCAAAACCTACAAGTTCCTTGGGGACAAATATTCAAATCTCCAGCTTTTCTAGCTATTTTAATTGCTCACTTTTGCAGTAATTGTGGATGGTATATGATGCTAACTCAATTACCATCTTATATGAAGCAAGTGCTCCATTTTAATTTAAAATCGGTAAGAGTAATAAATTATTCTATTTTTGATTCAATATTAATTAAAATTCGAGAGATATTTGATTAATAATTAATCAATATTTTTTTTAGAACGCTACTCTTTCTTCTTTGCCATATTTATGCATGTGGTTATTTACAATGGCACTTAGTAAAGTTCTCTCAACAATGGAGCAAAAAAAAGTAATATCGGTAACTTTGTCTAGGAAGATTGGAACTTTCATTTGTAAGTATAATTATACTTCCACTTATTATATGCTATTTAAAGAGTGTAATAAAAAATTTCTAACGACGCTTGAATAAGCAAATATTTCATTAAAAAAATTTTTTACAGCATCTGTTATACCTTTATGCTGCTTACTCATAGTAGCATTTGCTGGAACCGATCGTATGATCGCAGTTTCATTTATGACCATAGGAGTAGCCTGTATGGGAGGAATGTACTCCGGCTTCTTAGCAAATCATATTGACATTGCTCCTAATTTTGCTGGTACTCTCGTTGCTATCACTAATAGCTTTGCAACGATACCGGGAATTGCGGTACCATTAATTGTAGGATACATCACAAAATTAGATGTAAGCATTAACTCTAATATCTAAATAATATATTTAATATATAAAATTATTAATATCATTACCTAGAATTACACTTTAATTTACAAAATAATTTTACAGCCGTCTCTCACAACATGGAGAATGATCTTTTTCGTAACAGCTGCTATACTCTGCGTAGAAATTATAGTCTACTGGATCTTCGGTACTGCCAAACAACAGCCCTGGAATGAAGTACAAACAACATTAGAAGGATCTCGTGATCAAACATTACCTCTTCAAGAGAAAACTGAGAAGAATGGAAATTGAAAAATTCTGAAGTACTATTTTAACATCAACATAAATTAAGTCTAAGTTAATTTAATTAATTTATATATAAATATGCCATAAATAGTATTAAATTATTATATTTTATGAATTAACAAAAACAAATAAAATATTTTTTTTTTTCAAACTTACATTTATTTCCCTACTCCACTCTGATCATTTTACAGAAATACATTGGACCCCAATTATTTTGAGGTGTAGGTAAAACAATATGTCCATATTTAAAACCATGTTTGTCACCAAATGTATAAAGAAATCGAAGAGGTGCTAATCCTTCTTCCATATCTCTAAATATAAAATGTAATAATTAGATATATTTATCAATAGCATCTTCATGTTTATATTTTTTATTCAAAAATAATATTAATTATGAAGTATGATAAAAATGAAGGATATAACTTACTTAACAATCATTGTAATTCCGTTTTCTTCAAAACATCTTTTCAAAGCTAATTGAACAACACCCTCGTTTTGAATAGGACTTAATGTACACGTGGAATAAACAACCGTACCACCAGGAGATACAATTTTCAATGCTTGCATTAAAATCTCCGTTTGCAATCCAGGTAGTCTTAATCGTTCTTTGGCTCTTCCTGGTTTGAACCAATTATTTTCGTCCTCATGGACCATATGACGATCAGTGGTGCAAGGAACATCGACTAAAATCTGTGACCAAAATATGGGTTTGATAAAATGTGGAAGACTAGCTGTGATGAGATAATTTATCAAATAATAAAATAACGTACTTTATTAAATATGTTTTGGTCAGTAATATCACGAGCATCTTGGTTTGTTAAATATAATTTACCCACAGAGTAATCTAAGCTTCCTAGATATTCTTCCATCACTCGGTGAACATGATTAAGTCGATTGTGTTTAACATCATTTGCAACAAGAAGATGAGGTAACAGTGTTTGTAATGCAATTAATGATTTTCCACCAGGTGCAGCACACATATCTAGTACTCGATCACCCACTTTTAAATCCAGAGCTAATACCGGTAGAATTGAGGCTCCATCCAACAAGTAATAATCTGTAAACAAATTATTTGATTAAATTATCTTCATTATCTACAGAACTTTTTGATCAAGAAACTATTTTATGTTAATATTTAAAATATATTTACCAAAAGTTTCCATTTGAGTTCTGCGTGGTGATGGAAATGAAGAATTACAGCCAGCATCAAAAGTAAATAATTTCAAATTTTCAGGAAAATTTAAAAATGACTCTTTTTCTACTCTTATTTCAAAATCAGCAGCTTCTGTATAGTAATTGTAGTGTTCAGATTCAAGAACATAATCATCTAGACCTTTAATTTTGGTAGCAGGTATGTATTCGAAAAGAGCTGATGAAGTTAATCCAGAAGATGGCTTAATTATTCGGTTGACTTCAGGTGCTACTGTTTCCACATCTTTTTCAATTGAACTTACTTCTATTGGATCTAATGGTTTTTCATTTGGAAAGTCTGGTTCCTCTTCATCATTTTTTTTTACATGTGGTGCCAAACTTTGTTTCGCAGCTTCAAAGCTTTCAGGCAATAAAGACTGTATTTCTGATTCTGTTTTGTATTCTAATTTACGTTTAATGGACTTATCAAAAAATTCATTTTCGTCATCATTTTCAAATTTACCCTTTTTTTTAGGAATATTTTTTTCTAAATTCCTAGCATTACGTTCTTCTTGATTTCGTTTATGAACTTCATATAAATCTCTCAAATTCATAGCTCCTATTAACTAGAGAATTCAAAAAGAGTATAATACAATTTATTCAGTGCTCCAAAAAATTAACTTATCATTAATGAGTTAGAATTCATAATATTTATACCTTTAATTTTTTAATAATCTCTTCAGACTCTGTAAAATTATTAACTATGGCAATATACTTATGATTTTCTTTAAGTAAACACGATCTTATACTGGACCACGACTTTCCATAAATTGATTTATAAAGATCATCAAAATGAGCAAGAGCTTTATCTTTTGGAGTTATTTTTTTCTTCAACATACTCTGAAATTTAATTTCCATTTTATAAAATTGTCATTATTATTTCCGCTACTATAAAAAATCATAAATAACATAATCTTACCCAATGATCAGGTCCATGTGTATGCCTTTTGCGTATTCTAACGCTAAAAGAGCTATTCAATTTTAATCTTCTTAAAATTTCCATGATATAAAAGTTTAATATTTATATCATAAAACTTATTTATTAAATTTTAAACACTGTCATTTGGTAAATAAATATTTATTTTAATTTACACAAGTGTAATGAACATTGATTAAATTCTAACCTTAGAGGCTTGATAGATTTAAAAGGAGTTTCATATTTCTTGCGGTAGATGGCATTAAATTTCAATTGTAATTTTTTTATACATAAAAAACAATTTATTAATGTGGTAACACTGCTCTAGTTCATTGTTGTGTTTCAGCGTATTCGTTGTCTGTATGAAGTAGTGGAATGACAGCTTGAGCTGTTGAGTTGTATATTGTTGAAGTTGAAGTTAAAACATTAATAAATGATGTATAACATTTTATAATACCACTAAAAAAATAACAAACAAATTATATGTATATCATAACTGTGTACTATTTGAATATGTTCTACATGTGGACGTAAAAATAGTGGCAGAATAATAATTCTTTGATAAAAAAAAGTGAGTAAAAACGTCAATCTCTCTGTCTCTTTCGTTCTAACTAGAATTACATAGAACTTTTTCGAGACGTAGATTGTGCAGAAGGGCTTGGCCTCCTGCTAGTCGATGCTTGTTTATTTTACGCAGTTTCAAATCGATAATAAATAAAATACAGCAATTAACAAAAACTATTTAATCACATATTACAAAGAGTTCTCTCATCTATCAAGACAATTATTATTCAAATTATTAAATAAATATTATAAAAAATAATCTCTAAATCAAATGAAACAGATTATTCAATTATTATGGAGAGTCTATTACGATTGTAAGTTTCTCTTGGGCAGCGTCACTTTCTAACAAAGCGCATCAATTTCCGTGAACATTCAAGATCTGATCGTGGATCAGGAGAAACTGGATAAGGCCCCAGAGGGTACAGAAATGATCAAGAGGAAACGAGAAAGCCAACAAGGGGTCGTCGAGTCCCTTTCGCATGACTCGCAGCCGGGATCGATTCGCTCTCTTAAAGCCCGCGGCCTATAATTAGAAGAGCTCGCCCGTAGTGTTTTCCTGCTTTTTTATTGTTATTTTTTAATTTTGTAATCGTTCTCTTACCCATTTTACTTGCAGCTATATGCTACACGCGCTTTATTCACCTGAATCAATAGCATTTAATGACTGTAGTTCATTGATGAGATCTTTACTACAAAGGAAATTGCTAACAGCAGTACTATTTAGTCAAAAGTACAGTATTGTTTACTTTTATTAGTAGTATAGTACAATGAATCTATTGATAATACATTTTATTATTCTTTTTGATTATTTAATGTTATTAATAAAAATAGTGATTATTGATAAAAAAAACCTTATCATTTAAATGTAATTAGAGTCTTTATTTTGTACATGATAAGCCTGTTTATCAGTTGCAATAAATATTAAAGGTATTACATAAAAAAACTAAAATGTCATTTCAGTAATATGAGTAAACCATTAAATGCATGAATCAGTAGAACCTGTTTATTCAAGTGAAAAATTGCCAATATCAATTTATTACATTGATAGAAAAATTTTTATCCATCATTATCAATAATTTGCACAATTTGTAAAGCTTACTTTAAATTGTTCGTAGAGTTGAGATAATTTTTTTTTTAAATCTAGATTGACCTTTAGATATTATTTCAAAAGAAAACAAAAAAAAAGAAGCGATTGGAAAGTAAAACTAAAATTACATCTGATAATTATTTCCCTAATAGATTTAATTATATTGGAGATAGATACATTTATTTAAACGGAATATTAACTAAACAGTTGGATGGTGTGTTGACAATAATTTCAACGATATAATCTCTTTGAGCTAGTGATAATGATTCATTGAGAGTTGAAAAGGACGAGAACGTGACACCTGTTAACAATCCAAACTAGTGTGCACTATAAGCTTACAGCATTATATGAAGTAGAAATCAATGTCGTGCGATATGCGGTATATATTGAAGGATGACGCTTTTACACACTATGAATGCACAATCAGTGCTTTCTATTCTGTTCATGTGTCTTTACACCACGCGCATGACCTTTAATTGATGCATTTTTTCTGTTTGTTATCCAGAAGCTGGGCTGCAAGCTGTGTAATCAAGGCATTGTTTGATGAATGATGGAGTGTATTTAAATACAAGTGACTGAATTTGAATAAATAAGCAACAAATTTCGGTATGATCTCTTGTGGTGATGATGGTGTGAGAGAAACATTGGGCGGGGAGGCATGGAAGCTGAAGGTAGCCGACTGGCTCATCAGGGGCTCCACCACCACCAGCTTACCCTACCTTCGCCTGGCATCCCCGGACTTGATGTCGTAAGAGCCCTGCACCAGGTGCGTTTAATATTAACATTTCATTTTTCACTCCCTTGCTTGCATTTTTACTATGTCTTCATTGTTCAAATTTACTTTTTGGCTTTAGAATATTCACCATCCATTGTTTTGGAGTAGCATTATTTAATCTAAAATTAGCAGAATGGTTTGAATGTTTGCATTATGTAAGAAGAAATGCTTAAAAGACTGAAAAAAGAAATCAATTAAAAATTTACTCAGCTGTTCTATTTTAGTTTTCTAAGCAAGTAATTGTTTATCTCTGGTTTACTTTACTATTGTACGTTTAACGAGTAGTTTCATTTAACTTCTTTGTGTCAGGTTTAAAAGACAGTTTAACTTTAAATTTGAATAATATATATTGCAAACTATTTCTATACCTTCCGGGCTGATAAATATAAGACAGTTTCAGAATAACTGTTCTTTCAATTGTTATCATTTTTTATTTTATACATACTTATTCGTTGAATAATATAACGATAAATTTATTGAAAATATATATATTGATTTTGATAGACAATAATTTCCTTGCGATCTGCCCTGGACTCATCGCGTGAGGAGTTGCGTCGACTCCGCGAGATCGTTGGTGACTTCCGGGGCGAGAATTACGTTGAGGTAGTAGAACGTCTGTCGCTGGAGAACCACGTGCTACGTCGTAGAATTCTTGACGGGATAAATAATAAAACTGCTACTACACAAAATGTAACAACTGGTTCTACAAAAACTGGGTCTAAGTTCCAGTCGTCAATACCACCATTACTAATTGAAGAGTAAGTATCACATAAATTAGTTTCATTTTATTAATATTATCAATAACATTTTAATTATTTACACTGGGAACAATAAAAGAAGGCTGTTGAGAAATGAGAATGAATTGTCAGGAAATGGGTGATTATGAGTAACACACATACGACTGGAGAAACGACAATTAAAATTATACTTTACCGCATGGTATAAACTATAAATAACTTAACTGTGTGTTTCTGTATCACCATTAACCGAGTTTTGCATTTGTTAGTTGATTTGACACGTCGACAGTAGTATTGAGAGATGCTACTGATGCTGCAGAATTGAAAATATTAAAAAAATAAACAGATGAAATGATTATTTTTGTATGAAATATTCATTCTCTGTAGAATATCATTTCATTTAAGCGGTTATTGAGTATTGTAAAATATTGGTATCAATTATCGTTTTTTTGTTAAACATAAGTGACATTGATAAAATTTCACAAAAAGAAAACTTTTTTATTCTAAAAGTTATAATAAATTTCTGTTCATTAAAATATTGGATTTCAAACAATCTTTCGTTTACAAACAGCTTTTTTAAAAAGTATGCGAAAAAATTATAGAATATTCTTTTGTTATCATAAATAACTAGTTTTATGTTAATAAGAAAATAAAATGTATTCTACAAATATTAACCTTTCAAAAATATTCGTAACTTAAAATATAAATAAGTTTACTATGACGTAAAAACTATAAATAACTAAATTGCACATAGTCGTTATTATGATTACTAACCAAGTTTTCCGTTCATACAGTTTATCGAATACATCATCGACTGGCTTACAAAACACTATGGACGATTCGGAGGACTCAAAGACGCCAAAGATTGAGGCAGAGAGTGATATTCCACATTCAACTTTAGGCGAAAAAGAAGTTATGCAATCAGAACAAAATTCTAATATTCCGGAACTCGTTACAGAGTCTCCAAAGTTATCAGAAATTAATTTAAAGTCCAATAAAAATAACTCTGAATTGGATTCTGCGCCGAAGGGAGCGCCAGTTGAAGAAACATCAAATGCTGATCTCTTAGAAGTTCCTGATAAAGATCCAGAAGATGTTAGTCTTCGCAGTGCGTCAGATGGCGAAATTTCAGTGATAAGTGACAACCCAGATGCTTGTAATCAACAGCAGTTGACACCAGAAATTAAGCATACAGAATCTGAAAATGAATCAGAAGAACTTGATGATATAGAGCTTATCTTTACGACTGATAATACATGTAGAGATGTAGGTTTACAAGAAGACTTAGTTTCTATTACTGAATCGGAAAATTGGCAAAACAATTCAAGTCAGCCGGTTTTATTGAAATATACAAAATCTACAGAAGAAACACCAGTCTGTAATGGAGAAAAAACTGGAACGAGTTCTGTGGATGAAGCTGCATCTTCCCAAAGTTCATCAATTGATCGTGAAGAAAGTGTTGACCGATTTGATGAAAGTTCTAGCACGCGGTTAAACAAAATGTGGTCTCAGTGTTCGGTTCTAGTTGAGACAGACATTAGTAAATGCGGAGTGGTTGAAGAAACTGAAACATCCTTGAGACATGCTGTTAGAAGGAATACTCTTGCGGCTCCTCCAACCGCATATAGGTAACATTCTTTTCAAATTGATCTTAAATACTTTCAATGATTTTTTTTTTTATTTGAAGTAAATAAAAAGTTTTATCACAGCAAACTATTCAATTTACAAATAATATAAAAAAGCGTGTTGATGACAATAATATATTCGTTATCTTTTTTTAAATGCCAATGTCATTGATAAAAAGATTTCCGATAATTCAGTGACATTGAAAATATCTATAAATATTGGATTTTAGAATTAAAGTATTCTGATTAAAAAGTTAAATGAAATTATTTATCAATATTCTGACCAGTATTGTACATAATCGAGTTGCACGAGGACAGTTTTGTATTTCATGTGATTATGTAAGTACAGTTGTGCTATAGTCGGTTAGATTATACTGCAAGATGAACGTTTTCTCTCTATAGTATTGATTCGATGTACTGACTACGAGGTAACTCTCCATGAAACTTGATTATACTAAGAGATAACAAGCTCAATTGAATCATATATCGAACATGAGTTTGCCAATCAATCTTTACATAATTATATAAATTTAATCTCTTCTTAGACCCATTATCCATCGGGAGGCTCTGGCTGGTGGGAGGAGAAAGAGCGCAGCTCCTTTACGTCCGGTGATGGACCGAAGTTGCGGTGCTAGACGTGAATCCGGTGCTCAAACCGACATTTCAGCACTTCCTGCCCAATGGCGATCTGAGAGCTATCTTGCTCATAAAGTCGCTCATACATTTACTACATTACCCAGTAAATTTGCGCTTCCGACAGGAGTTGCCGGTAGGTTGAGACTCTCCGACAAAACACGCGAAGCTAGGAGAGTTATGCTTTCGGATATTAGCTTCACAAGTATGGTACCTGAATTATCGAGAAGTGCTGACCACCTTTGCCATGATCCACATTCTCAGGTAAATATAAACAAAATAAGAGTCAAGTAGCAAAGTAAATTTGCATTTTGAATAACATCATGTTGTATGATTCAACAAAGTATGCTTAATGATATTCTATTACACTTATCTAAATTGAAAAGATTTTCATTCAACAACACTAATTACAGTCAATTAAATGTAATTGTTATATTTTTTTTTTTTTGTAATTTAACCATTAAAATACAGTGTAGCTACTTAGTTGAAAGATACAATAATGTCGTTGTAAAAACTAGTTAGAAAAATAGAATCGTCCTCGAGATGTTTATTTATGTTAACTGCTAACTAGTTTATGACGCGGATATTATACTTATGATATAATAAAAATAATTTTCCAACGAAACCCAATTATTTTTTCCATTTCCTCTACTCTTTTTATACTTGGAATTTATAATTCAATTTTATCATCATTAGTTTGTGTTTTCTTTAAATCAAATAACATTAAACTACGTTGATTGCTTTAGAATTGCTTCAATTCCCGCGGATGTGGACTGCGTACACCGGAAGTTAACCGTAGAGAGTCTCTTGGCTCTCCAGCCGGTTATTGGCCCCGTTGCAATACAGGAACAGGATTACCTAGTCCTTGTGATTGTCGGTTATCAACTGATTTGTACTCCTCAAAATACCGTGGCTCCTTGACCTCAATTCCATCACCCGGCCTTGAGGTTGTTGGAGGCCCACCACGAAGACATTCATGGCGTGTTAATGCTGCGTCTTTTGATACCTGGAAAGTACCAGCAGCTACATCAACACCAAGACCTACTTGGTCATCTATGCCTTCGTCACCAACACATCTACATCCACCTGCGGCCAATAGAATCTTGAAGAATCCACCCAAGAGAACTCGATCTAAAGTTACGTTCCAAGGTAATTATTTTCATCGATTTTTTTCCTAACTTTGTTAAATCTTAATAAAATATTTATAATAAACAGCAAAATCATTTAAATATTGAAGCTTGAAGAAACCTGATAGTAGGTTGCTCATAACTTTGACTAAGTTTGACGGACTCAATTTATTATTGATCAATACTGTTTAGGGATTATGATAATAATAATGAAATTCACGAAAGAACTGAAGAATGAGTAAAAATAGTAGTTCAATATTTCGTTACATGAGAAATTGGCAAAATTCTTTGTCCTAAGATTTTTAAAATTGAGTATTACTTTAGATAATTTTTATTAATAATTTTATCAACTCAATAAGTCTTTTTATTTGGTTAACCCAACATTTTATTTAAAATAATATTTATTTATTTATCGATGGCCAATTTTTTAAAATAATTATTATCTCTATTTATTATTTTAATAGAGAAGTATGTTTTGAAATGTTTCAGACTGTCCAATGATACGAGGAAGTCTGCCTAATCTTCGTTCTGATTTAGTTGTTAGTGAGAATAGTGGAGATTCAACTGAATCACTCATTGATGAAGCTGAGGATTATTTGCGAAGAAGTATTGATTCTATGTTAACCATATCTAGCGTTGATTTTTGGAGTAAACAATCTGCAAGACGGAGACGCGCTAGAAGACATTCAGAACCAGATTTATTTCGTGAATGGAATCCTGCCCAAGATGCAAGGCCATATTTGCCAAAGGTTAATAGAATTTATTATCATAGTCAATAACAATAATGTAGAAGTACTTTTTTGTTTTCAAGCTTCATTGGAAACTATGTCACAACTTTGCAAATACTTCTTTTGCATTTCATTTAATCTACTTTTCAATTTGTTTTTTGTTTAACACTACATATAATCGTGTGATTGTAATAAATGTGAAAACATAGAACTGTTAACATGCAAATGTTGCAATATGGATAGTAAACTTTAATGGCCTATTTCAATTCTTTAGAAATATAAAAATGGATTGAACATTTAATTACAAAAAAAATAATTAGATACTAAGGATTTGTAAACATGCATGGAAAAAAAAATTTTCAGAATATTTTTTTATACTATTCGTTAGACCTACAACATGCAAACTTGAAAATAATTAAGTAATATTATTTTATTAAATAATATGGAAGTTTAACTAAAGTAAAACTTTTTCAAGTCAATTTTTTTAAGTATTTAAATATTTGAGTACAGTGTTTAAATTTTATATTTTTTTAATGTTGATCAAAAAGTTCATAAGTTTCCTGAGAAGTTAAAAATTTGTACTACACTAATCATAAATTTCCACGTATTAAAATAACACAAAGTTATAGGCCATTTTGTTTTTACGAGGTAGAAAATATTGAAATTATTATTTCAAATTATAAACAATTAAATTTTATTTATTGTTTGCTGAAATGTGGGTATATAATTGATTACTTTTAATTTTAAATAAATATTTTGCTGAGAATTTTCTTTATATTAAATTCTTTTACAAATAAGAAATACATTTAGGAGTGTAAACATTAGTATTAAGATTTAATACAATAAAACGGATTCCGTTGAAAAATGAGATAACATTTTTCTCATTTTTTTTTTCCAGATTCCACGAGACCTAAAACTGGATCATCTTGTAAAAGTAATATCTCCCGAAGGTCGTGTTCTTCAAGGAAAAGTGAGATATATTGGTCCAGTTCCAGGACGAGAAGATGTACACGTAGGAGTTGAGTTGCCAACTGAAAGTGGATCTTCAGACGGCACATTTCATGGTCGACGATTTTTCGATTGGTAAGAAAAGAGAAAATGTTTATTGTTTGTATCTATTTGTAAAGACTGGAACTCCTTAAGTAGACACGAAACAGCACTTCAAAATTATTTCCTTTTTATGTTTTGATATTTTATAATCTTTATACTTTCAAGTTTACAAAATACTTATTTTAAATTTATACTCTAAATATTAACTTTAAAAGTCCCGGACCCAACTCCCAAGATCAACGTGGACTTTTCTCAAGACAAGCTCAAGTATTTCTCGTATACTACTTTGTCATGGTTAGGCAAAGTAACATACAACTCGACTAGCTTTAGAGGACATTAGACCTAGACCAGACTAGACCCTTCAATTTTCGCGTCATTGATTTTGGATCCTTCTTTGATGAATGATCAATCTCAAACATGCTACTAATCTTTGTGAAAAGTTCTTTCAAATTCCCGGATTAACTTTAAAACAATTATTTTTTTTTCTAATGATGTACTTAACTTCTAATGGCCTTTTCATACATATGAGATTTTTTTTCTTATAGCGAGCCAGATCGTGCAATTTTTGTTCCATTTAAAAAAGTGGTGCTGGCGTGGTGCACCACCTGACCCGAACCGACGGCCGGTTCGACCGGTACCACGTCGTTTACAACACCGAGGATTCTTCTATCTCAGCACACCATGTAAAAGATCGATAGACTCAAGGTATCAAAGGACCCGTTGGTCGTGAGTAAATACAAACAATTTTGTATCGAGTATTTTGCATTGGTTGATAAACATATGGATTTTGAACATGGAATCCAATTCGACTTTCAAGTCACATAAAAAAAAAATAATACTTGAAGCACCTTGAAAAAATTAAACAATTATACATAATGAATGATAATCAAAAATATTTCAATTCAAGTGCACATGGAATGGATAAATAGTATTTAAGCATTTAATATGAAAATGAGCTTTGATGAACCATATCGAGGATAGAAAAGGCACATTGTATCTTAAAAAGAATTCATGAAAGGAAGGAATGAAAATTATAGAGTAGAATTTTGGAGCAGTACCCATTATATCATTAAAAATAAAAGGTTATTGAATTATTTAGTATAGAAAAAGTCTGTATTTAATGTCAATCATGATACGGGATGTCATAAACAGTTCAGTAATTCTATCGATCGTCATAGAGGAATTGTCTATTTTAATGTATTAAGAAGAATTCAAGTATTTAATCTTGGCGAATAAGATTGCTAATACGAGGGTACCTGGTATCTATGACAATTGGTATTAGAATTCCAAAAATTTTTAATTTAAAAAAATTGTAATTTTCATGTTTTTGAAAACCTTCAATTTTTATTTTATTATTTTTTTTTTTTTTTTGTATTTCTTAATTATTAATATTATTTCGTTTTTTTTTTAGTTGATTGCAAAAAAAAATTGTACCTGGTTTATAGTTTTTGTTTATTAACATCAACTAAAATATACTAATTGATTTTTTATTAATACCATTTGAGTACAAGAATGCGTTAATCGCAATACCATTTCATTTTATAAAGTACAATTATAACAAATAATTTTGTTTTATATTTTTTATATTGTGATGATGTTTTATTTTTCATAAAGTAATTAATTACTTAAAAATAATGTTTAAGTTTCAATTTTCACTGATTTTGTAATTATCATATAACATAACAATACAACTTTAACTTCAGTATTTAATGTCTTTGTAAACTTTACAAAGACAAGTATTTGTATTACGTTGATTTTCAATTTTATTTTCAATAGAATAAAACATAAAACTGAAGGTTTAAAATATTCTTTCAATTTTATAAATTACTTTTTGTGTTATGGTGCAGAATAATTTACATTATAACTGCTTGTAGTTTTTTTACAGCTTAATATTGATATTTAAATAATTTTTTTATGAGAAAAAATTTCCGTTGTCTTATTCAAAGTACTTAGTGAAATTAGTCATGTCTTCGATTAAAATTAAAGAAAATTTGTTTGGATTGTAAATGGACGAGAGTAAAAAAATAAATTAAAAAAAAGGAAAAATGGAAATGTACCTGCTTCGGTGATCGACAGGATCATCCTTCCGTCTGTCTTATTTTTGTGGTTCTCGAATCGCGATTGTACCTATTAATGAAGTCTATGTAATGCATAATACATAAAAATATAAATATATAAATAAAAAAAATATATATATATATAAATATATATAAATACATGACTTATGTAAAAAATGAATATAATAATGAGTAGTTAATGATTGATAATAATAGAAAGGTAGTAAAAATGCTAATAAAAAATCAGTTCAGAGATAAAAAAAAAATTATAGTAATTGAATTATAAATTGTTGATTGATGTTGAATATATCATTATTATTGTCGACTATTATTTAAAATTAATTGTGATTTATAATTATGAAAAAATTGAATTATTATTAAGTTTAAATTCGACTGAAGTGAATTGATGGAAAAAGTATAATATTAATGTAAAGATTTATAAAGTATGGTATTAAAAAAGATTTTCTGAAATAAACTAGACCATTGCTAAATGTTAAACCAACGTATTAAAAAATAAATTCAATCAAATAATTTTGAACTGTTGTTAATCTTATTTAAATTGACTTGTTAATTAATATGCTAATAAAATCTTATTAATTTTTTATATAAATAATAAACTATTAAAAAAAGTTTGATAGTACTATGATATATTGCCAAAACTATTTAAATAAAATTTTCAATCAAAATACAATGTAAAATGATAACTTCATTAAGATTTTATGTTGAAAAAACAGCATTTTGGGTTGATTATTTTTAAATTATTTGTTTCAGAAAAATAATTTTTTTTCTATCAGAAAATTTAAATTGATTCAATTATTCTTTTTCTTTTTATGTAAGTTATTATATAATGGAGTTTTAATTACATGGATCTTTATAATTTATCTATATATGTATATGTAATCGTTACTATTAGATAGTGTAATGAGAAAATAGAAGGAAATCAGACGACTTGAAATTTTTTGCCTCTAACTTTTCTAGATTGTCGATTTTAATCTTGAAACAATGTGAAAGTTAACAAAACGTGACTTGGATATGCTCTCTAAATTTTATTCAATACTTAATGGCAAAAACCAGGTGAAAAGTTATTGACTAATATAAATAAAATTAAATATTCTTTATTACATTTTCAATTATTCAAAAGTTTAAAATTAAGTCACTTTGATTAAAATATTTCTTTCTTTCAGTAAGCAATCGAAAATGATATTAAACGATTCTGACAATGTCAAATAATAAACTCAGAAAATTCAATATCTATTCTTCTATAAAAATTAAATTAAACTTTTCCATATGGAATGTCATATTTATTATCCATTTTATATATTATCTGAATAACTAGAAAAATGAAATCGAGTGATCTGAAGCTAATAAATAAAAATAGAATAATAGTCATTCGAAACAACTTTACTGGAAAAAAATTTGCAAAAAGAATCTTTGAATTAGATACAACGATACTAATTAATATTTTGTTGAGCCATCATTTATTATATACTGTTAGAAACTTGATTAGAGTTGTACTAAAGAAAATAAACGATTATTACTGCAAACTACATAAATGATAAAATTGAATTTAATCAACAAAAAATATAACTTTAATAATTTAATTAAAATTCAACAGTATTTACAGAAATAATTCTACTAAAACAAATTAATGACGTGCTGGATAATCGGCAAACCAACTGAAAGCACCATTACTTCCAGATTGTGATCCAAAATCTACGTAATCAAGAATTGGTTGCAATCTGTCAATTCTCGGTGATGATTGATGGTCGACATCAGTACGTTGATGATTAGTATATGTTATTGGCGCATAAGCTTCTGCTTGACGGGTGACTCGCTGTGGCATTGGGTTCACTTCAATAATATCAATACCATCTATTGGAATTGCTAAATATCTCGTAGCTCCAGAGACAAAAGATATAATAGACAGGAGACCGAGGATGAAACCCTGGAAGTCAATCGATATTATATTAGATTAAATATAACTAAAATAAATTATCGGATATTTCAGTTACATAGATAAGCAATCATTTCTGAACAATAACATGAGTATTCAATGCTGTTCAGGATCAATGAATAGCACTATTTATAAATAGAAAAATGTTTAATTTAGAAAAATTTTATGACAATTTATTATCAACAGTTATTTATTTTATACAAAAGATTAATAAATAATCTTTATGGTTTCTTAAGAAATTATTTTTTAATTATATCATAATAACATTGACATTTTTAAAAAACGTTTTTAATAATACAAAATATAAAAATTCAAATTTTACTGATATTGATATTAACATACTAGAGAAGTACTTCAATCAATATTCTTTTGTTATTTGAATATAATTATTTTTAATCGACACATTTTGGCAAGTATAAGGTACAAAATGCAGTGTAGTATGTGAATAAAATTTGTAAAAGGCGTATTGAATTCACAATGTACATGATATATAGCAAACTGTGACCTAATTCTTTAGTATTTTAATATTAAAACTCTGCATATTCCATTTTGTTTGAAATATAAAGATCGCTTGGTGCCAGAAATATCTATATATAAATATGTAATTATGTTATCTAACCACAGAATATTTAAACTATACATTTTTAAGTGAAGAAATTAAATACAACCAACTCCACTCGATTAATATTGTTATTGTAGCATAGAGGACACGTTGTAATTCCCTTAGCACGGATGTCGTTTATCGAATAATGTAAGAGATAAGTCAATTAAAATTGCCTTGATAAATTAATACTCCAATATGCGTATGATCTAGACTATGTTCCGAATAGAGACTTTTCGTAATTAATTTAATTTTCAACAGGAAAGGGCCATTGATTGTTAATATTCTCAAAGTTACTTAAAAAAAATTATAAACGTTTATTTACCAGAGAATTCATGATGGTACAGTTACGTTGATGTAGAAGTAATCAAACTAACTGACAATCCAGTCTAGAAGTACATTTTATATGTATTTATACAATCTTGCTTTGTCACCACAGCTTTCTCGAAGTTCCTCTATACTTTACACTTTATATTGACGTGATCCAGACTTTTTTACGGCTCGTTCCGCTTCCAATGAAAATTGTAGAGTAGATACGATCAGTAACCACAAGAAAAAAATTTTTTAAACAGATCCTTATATTGAAAATTGAGTAGACACACTTCCGATTATAGTATTCATTTTTAAATTAACTGAATTAGAAACATCACTAAATAAATTTTGACGTGAGAAAGTAAAAAAAATAATTTATTGTGTTTTTAATCCTTCAATTTATTCTTTAATTATATTTTTACTTGTTTTGTTACTCTAGTGATATAAAGAAACATAATGTGATGAACGAGAAGGGTGAAATAGTTATTGGTAATAAACAAATTTTTTTTAGTTTATTTTATTTGACAACATAGTACTTTATAATTAACATTTTTGAATTTTAATCTCAGTATGTACATCTCTATATTTATAGATATTTTGAAAGAGATAATATTCACAACTCAGATGAAACAAAAAAAAACAGTCATAAGACTCTTTTTGAAAGAGTCAATAATAAATACGTATTTTTGACATTTTAACTTATAATTATTAATAATACTTATATATATATGATAATAAAAAACTTAAGTCGACAACGGTTCATTGATGTTTAAAAAAAAAAACTGATAGAAAAAAACTGAAAATCAATATTGAGGTATATACATATAATTGTTATGAGTTGGAAAAAAAACTTCAACTATTACTTTCTTGTTAGCATATAAAAATACATTTCTATTCAACCTCTGCGCAATCTCTAAGTGGCAATTGAGAAAATATTAAGGCACGAACAATTGTTATCTAAGAGTCAGAGAAAACATCACTGTAACTTTCTCGAAAATAAATATTATTTATAACTTTAGACAAAAGAAAAAAAAAATATAAATATTTTGAGATTCTTTAACAACCTTTAACCAAGTTCAAATTCATCTGAATCTGCACTATCATCACTATCTATAATTAAAGGATTAAAAACAGGTATTTTATTACCATTTTCATGACTATCAGATTTCTTTTCAGCATTAATAAATTTCGCTGTTTGTTCATGACTTGGTGTTACCAGATCAATTTCTTCAATGACTTTGGATTTGTGGGTTTTGATTGGAGTAGTTAAGTCAATGAGTTCGTTTGTAGGCTTCTTATCTTGCTGAGGACTAACTTCAACAGAAGAAATGCTAGATATAGAAGCATTAGGAGTAGAATCTTGAGCTACTGCTGCACTTGTTGGAGAATCATTTTGCTTAGACAGCGATAATGTTGAACTGGAAGCAGACCAAGTACCTTCCTCAGCGATAGCGAAAGTATCAACAATCAACTGCTTGCCAATATTTATCTCCTAAACAAAGGAATAATGTTAAGTAATGTCAAGTTTGATCAATTTAGTAGTATAAATATAAATAACAGACTAACGTAAACTTAAAATTTAAATTTCTAGTTTATGAAAACAATCATATCTTTAACAAAAACGTATATGTAAAAACAAAACAAATTTATTTACTTCTTAAATCATAAATAATTATTTATAATTTTTTAAACAATTTAATTATTTTACCTGGTTATCATTACTCTTATCAAATAATTCCATACACGGTATTGGTGAACCTTCCCTCCTCGATTTGCCTTGACCAAGTACTCTTTCTTTATATCCGCAGACTTTCGCAGTAAGAATTTTCCACTGAGCTGCCCAAGTTAAAACGTCAAATCGATCACATGCTTCTTGGCTCCATTCATCGTCTCTGAAATTTAGATAAAAAATAAACTAAAGTCAACATTTGCTATTTCATAAATATTTAAAAGAAATTTACTAGCAAAATATATGTATAATGAATGTTCTAGGTCAAACAAAATTCAAGTCATTCTCGGAATATTGCAATAAGTTGCTTCTACAATTTTTGAATACATGAATTATTGAATAATTTTTACTTAAAACGTCATAACATATCAACATATGATGAATATACTGTAGTATTATATTTCGTAGTTGATCAAAAATTTGACATTCATCATTCTATCCACTGAATGTTTACAAAGAACATTTACTTATAAACAGTCTATGTAAATCGTAAATTGTGTATAACAATGTCGAAGCTTGTTAAGCTTGTATATTAAAGACTTGACTGCATCTATAAAGAGTCATTACGATCTCAGAAAGCATAGTTGTATCAGAAGACTACTCATGCATTTAAAATTGACATGAAGATCAATCATAAATTTCATTTGGAATCTTAAAGAAGGTATGTCAAGTTAGTAAAAAAATTTAGAAACTTTTATAGTTTGAATCAATGATATGCTTGATAGTCTTGGAGAAATTCTGATTTAAGATTAATGATAATCGATTTTGTAGGTTGGCAAATTCCTATTTCTGAGATAGTTTCCGTCGAGAAATAGTCGAGTTGAATGGTCTATATGTTCACTGTAATATTGATAAAGATAATTATTGGACTGTTAATTACTTCACTTTACTGAAAATTCAGAGCAATATCGTGTTTTCAGTTATTACTATTACATATAGATTATTCCAATTAAGTTTTAAAGAAGCTCTTGCTTTTTATTTACCTCTTAATACTTCATGAAGGTCTATCAATTCTTAAGAAGGTATAAGCAGTAGAAGCATGCATGTTTGGTCAGACATATTTGTATTCAATCTAGTATAAGAGTAATACTATCTAATCAACCCTTTTTCATCATTCAAGATGTTGATTGTGAGTTTTTTGATTACTTTAATAATTGCAAAATTAATATCTATGTATTTAATTTAAAATAATAAGGCTTAAGTTACATAATTTATGTAAAGAATTAGTTGAAAAATTAAACAAAAATAAAATTTTTCGTTGAACATTATGTAAGTAGAATGATGATTTATTTCATTGTCTAGGAAAGTAGAACTGAAAAGATTTAGAATGTCTGATAAGCTAAGCACAGGTTTGGCTTTATGAGCAGAATCATTTCAACTAACTTCGTTAGCTTATTCGAAAAACAGTAATTATTACGTGCATACTACCGACTTCATTAACGATCTGTCGAAAGTACAATTATAGTTTTTATGTTGCTGAACAATTGCCTGACAGTTACAAATTAAAAAATATCCGTCTGGTTAGAATAATGTTAATGAAAGCAGTGAGCATATAAAGTCACATCATACTTTTACATTTTTAATAATGAGAAAGTAAATAACAATAAAATTTGATGTAATTCATCTATAATTTTGCTTGTATGAGAATTAAAAAATTATTAAACTAACAAAACTCGTTTGTCAAAGAAGATTAAAGGTACTTTTTAAAAATTAAAATTAAAAAAAAAGTATCCCGGTTGATAGAGTTGTTGATCAATACTCAAATAATCTTGTAATGTTAGGGAGATGATATAGAAATAATGAGAATTACAAAGATCAGATTCAGGTCAAGAATACTTTAACTGTTTACCATTCTCCTTCTTTATTCAAGGCAAACAACATGGAAAATGGCGCAAACTTGTTCTACAATTTGATGATAGTCAATTACCTTTACAGAAGACAGTTTATCAGTAAATTAAAGTGAGATGGAACTTTTGGTACCAACTATCTCGGATATTGTATTCAAGTATTCGTGGTTGATAAAAAATTATAAAAAAACAATAGCAAAAAAAAGTTGTATAGACAGTCCTCCCTTTGATCTAAAAGTAAATGGAATTTTTATCTCATGGAATTTATCGATTAGATTTTGGAAAAATCCGGAAGGTAAGTATATTCAAGCGTCTATTAAGTGCACGGAAAAAAGAAAAGATGAGCCAATACTTTGCTACATAAATAATAATTTAATAATTCAATATCTTATATTCATAACTCTGTTGTAGGGAAACGTATTACAAATCCAATTGTTTTATGTTTAAATATTCTCAACTGTGGTATGAATGATGTTGAACAGATAAAAATTAGATTTCAATTTGCGGTGTTCAATGCCGAACTCAATAATTGGGAGTATTGTCATGTCAGTCGAACAATTCTAGAGCTAAAATCGACGTCAAATATTATTTCTCTTGGATACCGAGATCTTTCAATTTTTGATAGACATTTACAGAAAAATGGTGAATTAACGTTGATGGTAAAAATACAATTAGTACAAAGCGAAAGTGAGAAGCAATATTTAATTCAAGTAAATAAGACTACATTTATAGACAGGATTACTTCGGTTTATATCCTTTTTTATGCTATCCATGATCAAAATATCCCAGAAAAATATCCTTAGTAAAAATATCCCGTCTATAAAATATCCTTTCACATAGTATTTCTTCTAAAAATATCCCTCCCGAAATATATATTTATTAAAATAAATTTATGTTTTTTTAATTCTTCACTGAGAAATAGAGAGAATTGAGAGTGGGGTAGGGGAGGGGCGTTAAAAATTAAGGACGTGTTCACATTTGGTCTGTATTTGCCCCCCCCCCCATTCTACCTCAGCAAAGAATGTTTGCTGGAAATAAATATATTTCTATATCAATTTATTCTAATAAATAGATATTTTCGGGAGTGATATTTTTAGAGGGGATATTATGTTAAAGGATATTTTGACCGTAGATAATATAAAAAAGGATAATTACAGCCGTCACCTATAAACAGTTCTTGTAAAGTCTTTTGTTATTTTATGACCGAAATTTTTTTGCTTTTATAGGACATACCAAAATCATTAAAACATTCTAAAGGTGAAGATGCTAGATTAATGAGCGATGAAAATTGTTGGGAGGAAATGCCAGTTTTGGAATGCAAGTAATGTCATCACACAGAAAATCCAATATGCTATTATGCGTCAATAGTGACTAACAACTTAGAGGATGAACATTTTTTTCTATGATACAACTATTCGTGTATCAACAAAATTATTTATGTAATTGAATATCAATAAGGATGACTTAAAATGTAAATTTACTCTATTTCATAAAAATATAAATATTATGAATGATTTATCATAATGAAATAAGGATAAGTACTTTCTAAAGTTTACATAATAGATAAAATTTAAAGAATAAAGTGTTGGTCATATTCTTCTATAAGTTTAATAAAATAACTATTCTTTATAAATCCAAAAATACTTACTTGGGTTTCACATTTGCAAGACAACACTCAATAGCTTGTAGCCGTAAGCTTAAGAAATCTGTTCGGAGTTCCAAAATATTATTTTCATCAACGAATTCATGATCTCCATAATCGACAAAATACACTTCATATAATCCATTGTCCATTAATGTAACAACTTCCGCTCGATACCAGCAGTTATCAAAACTGAATTTAGCTGCTACCATTTGGCCTACAGAAATCTGTGAAACATCAAATTTGGTTTTATATTAAATAAATATTTATAGACAAGAATAATAATAAATTAAAATCTAAGTTTTATAATATTTAAAGAAAAAAAAAATCAACTTACATCTTTCAAGATGTGTATTTCTTTATTATCTTCGTTGTTATAATACGCAGTCATATTTTCAACAAGTGAATCCAAAGCCAAAGTACCTTCTCCAACTACTTGAACCCAGAATCGACTAGGACTTTCTACAGCACTAACATAAACTTCCATAACTCCTTCTTGAGCAATACTAGATTCCAATTGTTTGGATGAATTTTCTGAAGTCTTAGTATTGACTGTATCGCGAGGAAGATTTTTACTACGAGAAGATCTTGAAGATCGAACAAGTTTAAGTTGTTCAATGGTACTTTTGGTTTCCTTATCTAAATCTTCGAGGGTTGAAACTGCTTCAGCAATATGTTCAGCTGTTCCTTTAAGAATAACTCGCCTTGGTTCATCAGAATTATTATAATATTTATTTTCTAAAATAATTTTCGTATTAGTTGCAGATTGAATACTATTAACAAGCATTCCCTTTTTTTCAAGAAGTTTTGAAACAGTTGTTGAAGAAACAAACATTTCATAAGTCTCAATAATTGGCATATCAGCAATGAGGTTCTGAATCATGACTTCTGCTAATTTTATAGCTTCAACAGTTCCTTTAATTCTACAGATTCTTTCTGGACATTCAGAATCATCTTGATCGAATCTAATACGTGTAGAAGTACGTTCTTCGATGTCTTTAATTGTAGCTCCTCCACGACCTATAACTGCTGGAACAAATTGTCTCAGTATTTTCATTTCGTGTGTCATGTTTTTGACCTCTCTTAAAGAAATCGGTTTTTTGTTTTCTTCTTCATCCTAAAAAAACCATAATTAATACCATACACAAATTATAATAGATATTAAGCTTTTCTATTCATTTTAGTCAATTGTTTTTTCTTTGACTTTTCTATGTGATGAAAAAGTTTCGTTTACTCCGAATCAATTTAGAACTCGTGAGAAAATTTTTTTAAGAAATTCTTACGTAAGAAAACCATGTTAATTAGAATGATATAAATAGAAATAAAACATGTTCATAATTGAGATAAATAAATATTCAATCAAATTATAGAATTCTGTAGTATGACATTGTCTATTAAGTAAACATAATTGTGACTTACTTTTTTTTTGTATAAAAAATAGAATAATCCCACACAGACACCTGTTAACGATATCCCCAAGACTATAGGCAAAACGATATGATTTGGAATTAACTTCATTTTTACCTAAAAAAATATATTATAATATGATTCATAACAATGTCTTGGAACACTCCATTTAGATGACATCATTTTTTTCTTCTAAATGTTTTTATAATGAACTATGATGTAATCCGCGAAAAATTTGAGCGCATTAACCTTAAAACACTCGTTTCCAACACGGATGTATTTTCTTAGTGCTATTATTGATTATAATTGGTTTTGTTCATTTAAAAAATTTGACAAATACTTACATTCATGAACTAAAAAATAATTTTTATACAAAAAAAAATAATAGAAAATGAAAAACAAAAAACGTGAATGCGATGGAATTTATGATGTTCCAATACACATTTGAATTGCAATGTTGGTGAGTCTGGATAACGAATACCGGGTCTCTGATGTGTAGTATCGTCCAGTTGTTAACTCTGACTTGGAAATATTTTTAAAAGTAAATAAATAAATAAAAATCATAAAATACGTTTCATTATTTTTAGATATTAAACATCTGATTTTAGCAAGACTTACGTACAAATAGTTTCTATTGTATGGTCATTCCATGAGTTATAATATTTTCCCGAGTGCGAGAATGTTTTTGAATAAGGGTCAGTTTTTCCGCCATTTTGTACTGACATCTCATGATTATTCCCAAACTGAAATAAAAAACGAAAGGCAACTAAACATGATTAAATGACGAAGGGCGCTGCAATCTTTCACTATTAACTTATGATAATATAGAAAACATAATTATTTGAAACATGATATTTTTTGAGATGGCGCCTCACTATAAAAATCAGAGAGAAGACTGAGAGAGCCCACGCCATTAGGATAATTTTGTTAAAGGAAGTGTCGCCATCTTACCCGGTTTCGACCCGGACGAACTAAAATGAACCGTGGTCGTGACTCTGTTCGTAAAACAGGGTAGAATTTTTACAGATAAAACATATGTACACGCGCATGAATGCCTTGTTCATACCTTGTTCTACTTTACGGTACCGTCATGAGACGGAAAAAATTATTGAATTATTTCCCGATTTTAGTCCTTATTTAAAAGAGTCCAGGTAAATTATTACCCTAAATTTCGAACTCTATTGTATTAGGAATTTTATTGTACTCCCAACAGTTCTAGATGTAGACATAGTGTAAAAGGTCAAAATTTGTATACCTCGGCTGAAAAATATAAGAAAAAGTAAAATTAAACTATTCTCTGAAAAGTGTTTAGTTACTGTTAGTCTGGATCATTAATGTAAAATTTATATTTTGAAATTCTAGAAATCTAAAATTAAATTAAAATTGGAAATAATTATTATTAAAAATGAAAATTTTTTTGGGATGAATATTTTTAACTAACTGCATGATTTTTAAAAATTACTCATTACTAATTTAAATTAATATTTTTATATAAATTAAATTACTATCCTTAAATAGTTCGTTTTAAACTGCAATTAAAAATTCTATGAGAAAAGTCTTAATTATACTAGTATTTTACATATTGATCTGATTATAGTGTGCTTGTTTATTTTTATTTTTTTAGTTTGAAATAAAATGTAGAATATTATTTAAAAATAAATTCAAATAATTATTATGAACACAAAAAAAATTTTTTTTTTTTCTAAGATCTCATATTTGTGTATTGGTGATGCTTTACCATTACACACATTTTTAATCATCGATCGTGTTAGAAAAAAAAAAAAAAAAACAAAGCAAAACAGAATATAATTTAAAAAATATTACACGAATCTACTCTACTCTACTTATTCATGCTCAAACTGAAAAATTAAAAAAATCTACTATTGTGAAAAATAATTTTAATAATATATACATATAATAATTTAAATTTATAATGAGCAATATCTAATTAATTGATAACTTTCGACTAGTTTTTGCGTTAATATCTACGTCGTTTAGCTGGCGGAGGCGCACAATAATCCCAATTCTCATCAAATATGTATTCATCGATATTATTACATAAAAATTCAGAAGAAACAATTTCTTTACTACTTTCGAAAATAGATTGAGCAGTTGTAAGGGAATCGGGAAAAGATTTATCCGTTCTTTCATGAATAAATACCCAATGTTCATTCTTATAATGACATTTAATTATTTTATTATTAAGATTTATAATTTCTCTAGTAATTTTAATTTTATCAAATGGCTTTTCTGAACCTCTAACATATAAATGACCAATCATGCTAGATAAATTATCCTTACCTAATACGACGACTATTTTCAACTGAAAATCCACTGAATCTAATAATAGCGGCTTCCATTCCATGATGATTGCTGCAGTTCCAGGGATGTAGGGCTCCTTTGAAGGCTGGAAGATCAGGCCGTTTGGTTTATGACCCAATTGTTGGACGAATCTCTCACTCAGCAAACTGTTGACTTGTGTAATATCCCAAAATTGTTTCTGACGAACAGAAAAGGGTTCGCGTTCTCGTCGGATTCTGCCGTCCTTCAATGCTTTAATTCGACCTTCCATTACTTCTTTCTCGATAATGTCACATCGCTCGACGAAGAATAAGTCCGTGGATACATCTTCACCATCATACATGATGATGTCAGAAATTAAGTACCTAGGATATTCAGTACCGTTCACTTTATCAATAACCATTTCACCATCTAATAAAGTATCTTTCAGAGTTCTTGAAACATCTTGAGGGTGTGGAAAAGCCAATCCGGATACTTCGAAGACACTATTATTTCTATCAATAAAAAATATTTCATTGTTTGCTTGAACGAACATCATATATCTAGTACCATTAGCTTTCCATGATACTCTGTATGGTCTGTTTTTAAGTTTTTCAATGTTATTCTTGAACATAAAGACTGGTTGGGAACCGGGAAAACCATTTTTCTTCCATTTGCATATGTCTTGAACCTTTCTTTGAATCCCTTTAACTTTACCTAAATCTCGTACTGGTTTTACTCCGGGAACTCCAGCCATAAAAATGGGATTTTCCACAATATTTTCGTCACCTCTTTGAATATATTCGCGATTTCCGGATTGATAACGTTGTTCTTCATTCTCTTTGGAATTATCGTATTCTAGAAACCAAGTTGGTAGTAGTGGTACAGGAAGTGCGTTATCTTCATCATCATATCGCCTGTATAACTCTTTGATGTAGTCATTCTTGTAAATTCCAGGAGGTCTGGCACTTGAAAATTCACTCACAGCAGCATCCAAGTTGAATATGTTACTTTCAACTAAGTAACTTATTATGAGGAACCCAGTTGTATTAAAACCGTGGGTGCAATGGACTCCAATTATCTCAGATGGATTTTGAGCAATGAAATTTTTGCAAATTTCGATAAAAACTTTCGTTTGATCTACGGAAGGAATTTCTTCATGACCACGACATCGGAGCTTATAATAACGGCAACCATAGGCTTCAATATCAGCTTTATCATAAAAACTGGTGGTATTTGTCAAGTCTATCAGCAACCCCATTTTCAGGCTTCGACACTTTAATGATCCAAACAGCATATTGACCGTAAAACGACATTCTTCAGAAACTTGATTATCAAATTGATTACAAAGTGGTGTTTTAAACGCGAGAAATTTATTGTTTATTAATTTAATACTTTTGCGAGGACAGTGCAACCATCGTGAAGGGATAATCCCGTTACTACTTTCGGAACACCGGTTTGACATTGTTCGTAGATTTTTTTCACTACACCTCAACTGTATAAATTAATTATTCTCACCACAAACACTCACTTTTACACTTAAATGTTCGATTTTGCGTTTCACTAATGCAGTTGTAGCATAAAAACAAAATTGCACTTGTATTTTCACAAATATGTAAGAGCGAAAATTACACGATGTGCACTGATTGAGATTTAAAACTCATATGATCAACGAACGCTTCTCGTTGGCTAAACTATTAGTCCTTGTGCGCCGTCTGGTGGGAAAATCAAATATCATGCCATCATGCGCCACCTAGTAGTGTATTGAATACCTTTAGTGGTATATGTATAGATATCTATAAAAATATACTAAACAAAAATTTTAATTTTAAAAAATACATATTTAAAAATTATATATGAAATGATTTACAATTAATTCAATAAAATAATTTTTCAACAAAAGTCTTTGAATAGTATACTTTTGACTATGACTCAAAGATCAAAAATTAATTTCATCTATTAAAAACTCATGATTTAAGTAAATTCAATTTGAGTGTAAAATTATTCATCTCAATATAAATGTACTATTAAAGGATATGGACTTTATTTATATACAGATATTAATTCAAATTAATTGTAAGAAATATGTACAAATCATGCAATTTAATATTAATCTTAAGAAATACAATTCAGTTTCGAAATCTCATGATAAGTATTTATAAAGATTTTATCCATGAAAAATCGATAACGATTTACTGAATTATCAGTTAAAATTTTTCCAATTAGAAATATGTATGCATATGAATTATTAACTCTATAATATTATAATTATAATTACTATACACTAAATTCCAATCGACCTCTTTATTATTAAGTTCCCATACATCATTTATTAAATATAGTAACCTAATTGTATTTCCCAAGATTAATATTAAATTGCATGAGTTATACATATTTCTCACATTTAATTTGAATTAATATTTGTATGAAGATTAAATCGATATTCTCCAATAGTACATTCATAGTAATATAATTAAGACTTTTCTAACAGAATATTCAATTGCAATTCAAAACATATCATCTCAGGATAGCAATTTAATCTGTATGAAAATATCAATTTAAATTAATAATATGTAATTTGCAAAAATCATCCAGTTAGTTAGAAATATTCATCCCGAAAAAATATTCATTTTTAATAATAATTATTTTCAATTTCAATTAAATTTTAGATTTTTAGAACTTCAGAATATAAATTTTAAATTAAGAATTAAGACTAACAGTGATTAAGCACTTTTTTGGGAAAAGCTCAGGTAGGCAAATTTTAGCCTTTTATAACCTTAACTACACCTTTGACCTTTCAGAGTGCAATAAAATTTCTAGTACAATAGAGTTTGAAATTTAGGGTTATAATTTACCTGGACTCTTTTAAATAAGGACTAAAATCGGGAAATAATTCAATAATTTTTTCCGTCTCATGAGGGTACCATAAAGTAGACAAATCTACTTTTCTTTGCAATTAAGATGTATGAATCTAATTGCAAATCATCCTAACTCTGGAAGACGATTTTAACTGTTTTATGGTACCTTCATATTGTAAAGGATTTCCCCGTTTTGATCCTCATTCCAAATTGTTCAGGTATATTTTTACCCTAAATCTCAAGATCTTTGAAATACTATTATATCTATTCCTTGAAGAGCTAAAGTTCAACTATCCCATAGTTTATTGATGGTGTACAAAAGTTTTTCCCTTAAACAACACTAAATCATTATGAATCAGTTTATGTTAAAATATTCGCAAATATATTTGAATTATTCCATTTCTGGACTATTTTAATATTTGTCGTGAGGCGTCATCTAACAATGCAGAAAAAATTATTTTCTAAATAATACTATGTTTCCTACATTATCATATTCCGAAAATATACGATTGCAGTGCTCTCTGTCAATTTATTATACCGAGTTGCCTTTCATTTCTTATTTGTTCATCAATGCCTGCCGATTGCCAACTACACAGTTAATAATTGGTACGACTGCTTTTAGGCAAACATTCGCTAACCCCCAAACACAGTTTTTGTTTTGACACTCGTAAGAGGTTATAATCAATCCATTTTTGATTGAAAAAGTTTAATTTTGTAGCGTTCTGATTATATTATTCAAATATAATAAAAATGTCTGCTCCAATAACAACAGCAATGGATAGTTTAGGAGCAGCTCTAAAATCAAATATCATTCCTAATCAGGAATATTTATTACAAGGCTCTGTTTTGGATAGCACCGTTGAAGTGCTATTGCATAGGTTAAGAGGTTTATGTGATAATGTTGACAGTGGTCCTGAAACTTTTAATGATCATGAAATGTGCTTCAGTATTAGAAGGTATTATAAATTTTGTACGCCTTATTTTACGTAGAACTTACGATAAATTCATTGTTATTAATTTTTGATGTCATTTAGGGGTCCACCGCCAGATCAGCCATTGTACTTGCGAGTTAGAAGAGCTATGGATCATACTGATATGCCCTGGCAATTAAGATACATTGGTCAACCAGAGCTTGGTGACAAATCAAGACCAACAATCGTTAGAAGTAGTATAGACATTGGTACCAGTAACACAGTTGTTGAATTTCTAACAGAACTGGGCTGTAGATTAGACTTTGAGTATATCGTCAGAGGATACATGTTCAGGAAAGGGAGAATGAAGGTTACAGTTTCAAAAATTTTTAAAATGAGTCCAGGCAAAATTTCTGAAGGAGTAGAACCTATTTCACAGAGTTATTTAGTAGAACTAAGTGTTCTAGCACCAACAGGTCAAGATGCTATAGCTGAAGATATGAGAATATTTGCTGAACAACTGAAACCGTTGGTGCAATTAGAAAAAATTGACTACAAAAGACTGGCACATTAATTATTATCTTTAATTTTTAATCATAAACTATTTAATTTATTTAAATTATCATTGTCAGAGAGATCTTTAGAATGATCTTTCATTGATATTTAGATATTTATACAATGTGAAGAATGTTTTTGATATCACAATTAACAAGAATGACAACAAAATCTATTATTTTTTAATCATGTAAAATGAAAGTTATGTAATGATGTAATTATTTACTCAATGCATCATATGAACATTAATTTTATCATAACTACATTCATTGAAATATTTTCTTAATATTTTAGAAAACTTTTAAGGCTTCTACAAAAATTGAGTAAAGATTGTGGAATCAAGCAGCATAATACAAATACCAAAGTGTTTTGCTCACAACAGTAATTTATTATAATCCATTAAACAGTAAACGAATAGATAATTATTTTATAACATTTAAATTGAAACAGTGATATGATTACATTCAGTAATTATATATGTCAACGTTATTTTGGTTACTATAAACATCAATTATTTTGTAAACTGGTCCCACAAAATATAACATATTACTTAAAGCATTCAAGTCTGTCTTTCATCGTTTGTTATTTTTATTCACATTATTAATATTTTTATGAATATTATTTTCATTATTATTTTTATTGTCATGGTTGCAGTGCTATTGTGCAATAAAATTTAAATATAAAAAACATAAATGATAACTTTAGCGACTATAGCAATTATTCTACAAATTTTATTCACAATTAGTAAATAATTTTCTCGCTCTATTAAACTATTATGCGAATCAATAAAACAATAATAAATACATATATAACAACATTTAGATAATTAAATATATATAGTTATAAGTAATTAAATACTTTTTGTTCGATTTATATATTTACAATTTAATCATCTTTCAAGTGTCAATGCATTGATGATGTATTTTCAATCATGATTGATTGAAGTTGTTAAACTAAGTTTCATTATTTATTGTGGTTAAATGGTAATAATGAAAGAAATTACTTCGCAACTCCATTTTTAAATTCACTTGATTGATTTTCCATTAGTAATTCATCAGCAAGGCGTTTTATTTCCTGCCAAGAGTATTGAATGTCTTTACTCTCACTAAATCGTGAACAAACAGACATACGAAGAAAGAAAGCACTTCCACACTTCGATGGAACCAAATGAATGTTGCCAGCACCATTAATTCGTTTAAGAAGAGTTTCATTCAGCTCGTTAGAACCCTATAATAAATAAAAGAAAATTGCAAGCTTCAGTGATAACGTGAAGAAGATCGTGAGATAGTTCTTAAAAATGTTTACTTATTTTTTAATATTTAATAACGAGATCAAGGTTTAGACTAAAAAGAATGGTCAAGGAGATCAAGCGACATTACTGTTAAATCATAGCACAATCTCTTACCTTGAGTCGAAAGCAAACTAGTCCAAGAATTACTTCAGCTACTATTTCAAAACGTGGGTCTGAACGCACAAGAGCTTCAAATTCGTGAGCTTGAGCTACGTGTTTTCTTATAAATTTCTGAAGATTTTCTATACCATAAAGACGTAAGACAAACCATAGTTTGAGAGATCTGAATCTTCTACCCAAAGGAATTTGCCAATGCTGAAATAAATAGGAAAATATTATCAATTACCATAATTAATAAATAAATGATGAATAATATATTAAATTGATTAAGTGGAAAATTAACTCAACGATAAAACAATTTGTTATATTATTATATGTGTTATATAACATCATTTATTATTTAAAATACACTAATATTAATACTTGAAAAACAAGCAACAATATTAAATAATAAATTAATTAATTATTTATCAAAAATAGTTATTAAAAAACAAGAATGTTGTGGAAAAACTTGTTGAGCAAAATAGTTAATTTTCTATACTTAATTAATTACTGAATTTTAATTTTTAATTTAATAATAATATATTTATAATTTAAAAAGAATTTATTTAGTAAAAAAAGAATGATAAATTTTATCTGCCTTACTCTGTAGTCTGGAGCACAGCCTTGCATATCATGCTTCAAGTACAAAGGATCTACATTGAAGGCGTTAATAACGTAAGTTGGATCTTTTAACCACATCGCTGAACAGTCAAAGTTAACAAGCATCCACTTGTGTGGATTAAAGTTGAAAGAGTCTGCAAGCTCAATTCCTTTCATCAAATACCGAAACTCGGGACAAATAAATGCAGATCCTGCAATTAAACAATCAAAAATAAATAATGTTTTTTAAAATGTTACATTAAATTTATCAAAGTAAATTTACCAGCGTAAGCAGCATCAACATGCAGCCAAATATCTTCACGATTGCAAACACCACCCATTTCATCTAGAGCATCAAAGGCTAAACAACAAGTGGTACCAAGTGTTGCTACTGCCTATAAAATATTTAGTGTGATATTTAATTCATCATATTTTGTAATTAAAGTATTTATTAATTTTTTCTGTAAATAATTCTTACATAAAATGGAATTAAACCCTTCTCCTTATCCTCTTTGATAGCTGCAGCAAGTGTGTCACCCCTTAATTTATTTTTAGAGTCAACATCAAGTTGTTTAAATTGAACACCTCCTAATAGTCCAGCACGTTCTACTGAACTGTGAGCTTGGCCTATAAATTAATCATTTTCATTGTTTCATATATGTTAATAAATTATTGTAAGACTATCATTAAAACTCCTTTAATACATTACTATATAATATAATACAATAATACATCAATTAAAATTATTCATCTTTAATAAATTTAGTTTTATAAATAATCAATTTTAAAATTTATCATAAAAAGTTTAAATATTGTTGTATTATGTCAGTGGAAATATTTTAAAAAATCTTTGATGATATGAGTAAAGCTGTTAAATCATAAAAATTCAACATGTTGGAGACCATGATTATATGATAAAGTGTATGATAGAGTACTATACATATAATAACCCGAGTGGCTATTACGCGTCGCCATAGCGACTAAGTGCTAGCTGATGAAGTGCTTCAAACTCACGTTCTCACAAGCTCTTTTCTTTCTCCGTGCTTTTACTTTTTCACTCGCTTTTTTCTCTGATTGTTACAAGTCCATACAATAGAAAAGTTTAAATTTATGTTGCCAATTTAACCTAAATTGACATCTTTTGAGAAGAAAAATCAATTACTCACGAGAACAATAAGCCACTAATTTTCCAATAATTTGATTATCGGTCCATTCAGGGTGATCTTGTTTCATTTGGCGAACTTTTTTGGCTTTTGCTCCTAAAAGTGCCACTAAAGTTGCTTCACTTGCGGTTCCTTGAATAACTCCACCACCTTTGCCGCCACTGCATGCCAAGAATTCTTTTGGAAGATCTAACATTTTTCCCAACCAATCTAACATTATAACTTCTAATTCTGTACAAGCTGGACTCGCGATCTAAATCAATCAAAAAAAAAATTGATTGATTAAAAGTGAAACATCTTTTTGGAGCACTTTTAATTATTCTCAACAATTAAAAATAATCAATACAAGTAAAAAATTATTCAAGATAACATAAATAATAAAAAAAGGTTATTCATGGATTATACTTGACATCAAACACTTATAATAATAATGATTAATTATGATTATAATGTTTATAGTACCCATGAAAATCCAATGCAGGCTATTGCTCCACTCAACATATCCGCAACAATAGCTGGATAAGATTGAGCCGTTGGGAAATAAGCATGAAATCTAGGACTGTGCCAATGAGTTACCTGAAAACAAATATTTTCTCATTAATAATTATATTTGCTACTATAAATATCAACTGTTTGTCAATTATTTCATTAAAAGATATCCTGTTTATGATGTAAGTCATATTAATTCATTATTCTTACTCCAGGCATAATGACTCTTTCAATATCTGCCATAATATCTTGCCATTTTTCAGGAGTTTGTGGTGCACTTGAAGGTAAAAGGGGTTTCATGTATCCTGGTGATATTGTAGGTAGAACTGGCCTATAATTATTCAACTTATTCATCAATTAATTCTAAAAAAATGTTTAATAGAATAATTAATTACAAATATTCTTGCAATACCTGTCACGGATATTCTCCAAGTAATTAACAATATATTCAGCCATTTCTTTGGCAAAATCCTTGAAACTATCAGGTTCCATTATTTATTTTATTAGAGCTAAAAAAGTGAAATAAAAATGAAAATTGTGCTGACAAAATATGTAGCAGATATGTCTGTGCAATGAAGTGATCAATTTATGACTCCAACAGCTAAGTGATCGGATTAGCAAAGTGTCTTTCCAGTGATATGTGTTTATGTATCTATTGTATATTGTAAAAGTAAGAGTAACACCAGTGGAGTGAATGGCCATGACTCATATCACAGCCTGTCTCAACAGTTCTTTACCTTCTTTTTGAGTAATGACAACAATAATGCAATATAAAGTGATTAGTATTTCATAAGAAAGCCAATGACTTTGGGAATTCCCTGAATAAAAAGCGAGAGGAAATATAGGGATTTCCTTAACATTCAATTTGATATGACGTCTAATGAAACCAGTTTTCTTCTTTTTTTTAAACTGGTCCTCAGTATTTTTCCTAGTGTCTGCAAGCTATGACGTAAATTGACTCAAATTCCATTGGAATTGTAAACAAAATTATGATCTGCGATTAGAAAACAATTTAGGTACAACAGTATTTTTCGAAAAGATACTTTTTTTTTAATCAATTAATGATTAATCATGTAGACTCGTTATTTATGAATAAAAATCACTAGAAATATTCTGGTATAAGTAAACCAAAAATAATAAAAAATAAGATCATTTCTTTGACAAATCTACGTACATGGTAATAATTTTTTGGCATAATTTTCAGTAAATAATTTAAGTGTGCACAAGCTTTCATTTATGTCTTGGATAAAATGAAATAATTTTGATAGTTTTAGTTAATTAATTTAGATATAGTAGTTTTTATTCCATTTTATGACTCATTAATTACACTTTTATATCAATATCGCGTTTCGAATGTTCTTTCACAAATTGCTTAATCTTTGATTACTTCATTCTATGACATTCCTACTTGGGATTTTTATTTAGTCTTTGATTTGCAATCTATATAAATTATGTACTCTTTCCATGCGTATCATTTGTCCTAAAATTAAATTAAATATTCTTGAAGTTAATTGAGATGACTAATTAATTTTCCATTCATAAATTGTCTTTTAATAATTCATTTAACTTCTCAATAATAACAAGAATTTTATAAAATAAATAAATTTACTCAATTAAAATTGATTTTGACTTCACAATTAAATGACGTCATGCGAATTTTTTGTCAATAATAATTCAAAAATACTCAACTCCGCAATTTATGAATGAAAACATTAAACAATCTAATTTAATTCGTTGATAGAAAAATTCATACCTCAAAAGCAACAGTTGTTGATCAAAGATGTAGGATTTTATTTAAAGATTCACAGATAAATCTCAAAAATAATAACTTTTAAGCAATTGACACGTGCTAAATATCCTACTGATGTGACGGATGACGAGTCAGTGCCATGAAAGCACCAGCTCTCTCAGGGTTTATGTAGAGCCCCACTCTTCATCAGTTGTCCTCCGCTTTGGTGATGGACCAACCAATAGCAAGACTGAGATTACGCACCAACAGTCTGATAAAAGTTACACTACAAATGTATATATTTTTCTATTTTCTATTCTATTTTGTCCATGATGCAAAATCGATTATTTTCAATTGTATTAACTTCATTCATTCAAACTACTAATTGCCACTGAAGTTGTACAGGTAATCAAGTTTCTCAGTTGACTGAATAGATGAGTAATTTGTTTCTAATTCAATTTTCATAATAATCTAGAACATTTTCTGAAGCATGATTCACAAAACTGAGACGCTTTTAAAAAAATATATAATTAAATAAAAAATACATCAATGATTTAATTGTTTTTTTTTTTTTTTGTTATTTACAAGTTTCTTGGTTGTTATTGAAAATATTTGATTTATTTATGGAATTTTTCATCAGTGAATAAGTTAAGTAAGAGTTATTGTAGAAAAAAAAATTGAATACATAGTTATGAGTGTAATTTTTTTAAATCAAATCTGAATAGCTTATAAAAGTTCTTGATTGATTGATTCTTCCTACAAGAAATATCAAAATCAAATATGAATTTAACATTTGTTGAATGTTTATTGAAAGTCCTTGGAACATTAGAAAGGTTTTTGAAAGAGTATGTCCATGTCTATTCACTTTTTTCTGTGATTTACAAGGATACGAAAGAATAAAGTACATTATATGAAATGGATTTTCTGACACTTCCCCTTGATTTTAAATGTAAATACACGGGAAGAAGTAATTAACTTGAGACTTAATATTAAGTAGATGAAGAATAAAAGCAATAAAAAAATCCTACGATTCAATATCTACTCTCTTATGTCTTGTCGAAGAAGATAAATAATGAAAAAAAAAAAAATTATAAAAGAAGAAAATGATAGTACTCTAACAATTGTCTTCATTTAATCTTCTACAACTTTTTTTTATCTTTTAAAGAATAAAATAAATACTCTTTTTTGTTGAATTCTGTGCCGTTGTCATGACTACTTGCAATCAGTGGATAATCTATAAGATGCTTTTCTAACTTTTCTATAATTTCATAGGATATATTTTATGCAATGTCAATATATTTTTAAAGTTTGAAAAAATGTACAATTGTTAATTAATACATTAACAATTATTATTAACATTATTATTAATTAATTAATAATTGTTGATTATCATTGTTATGATACTAGTAACAATAAGATCAATTTTAAAAACTAATGTTGGAATTTAAAACTAACGGAATTGTGTTTATAGAATTTTTTGACAAATTGTTTTTAGGGATAAAATCACTTTAATATAAAGTGAATTGTATATCAATGAACGAAACATCAAGCATGTTAATAGAAATCCATGATAATCATGTAATTTATATCGGGGTCATTTCATCCCTTATAAAAGTGTCAAGTGATAGTGGGGCAGTTCACTAATGTATTATTCTCATCCATAAAACATTACATTTGGTGATAGCTCTTAAAGATAGTAAAGAAGAAATATATCGCAATAAACCTGATATTCATTTATTAACTCTCTAGTTCTTAGAAATTTAAAATAAAAAGATTCTGAAATCAATATAAATCATTCTTATATGTGAGTATAAATATATGAGATTTTTTAAAAATATTTTTAGTATATGAAAATGATGAATTCATTTTGGAGCAACTCATTTTTTAAAAGAAGAATAGACTTTATCAGACCCACAAGTAATGATGTGTCATTGCTACCATGAATGATCTTTCAAAATAATTTAATGTAAAGGATATGTCAAAGATCTGGCTGTAGTCTGTAGTTGAAGTCCAGAAGCTTAATATAGAGAAAGAGAATTGAAGCATGAAGCACCCGGAAATTGTCCTTTGATCGTTTACTCTTGTCTTTTCATCATATCAATAGTGAATATTACTGTTCTAGAATTAATTTATCAACAAAGTCTGACTTTGCACTTTTAGATAATTGAATTCATGGTTCTATTGTTTTAAATTTCATTTTAATACTTTACAGTATATTTCTGCTATTGTATTTTTTTAAATCACTTAATATCTATTACACATTAAATCTTTTTAACTAAAAAAAAATTGGCTATAAATCTGGCAGTTTCATTACACTTTCTTATTTTTGACGAATAAAAATTAACTAATTTGAAAAATAGCCAGTAGATAGCAAGCATTTTTTAATGTATCTTGCTACTAAAGTTTGCGGACGTTTCTGCCATTCTTCAAATGTTGTTTTGGGAGTCATCACCTAGAAAAATAAAAATGATTTTCAGTCAACAAATATATATATATATATATATATATATAAATGAGATATGGCTATCTGATAGAGTATAATCTAAAGAATGGTAGAATTTGATACTTGTAATATAAGATTTTCGATTCAAATTATATGTTAGTTATCGCTAGTTATCAGAGCTACTGTTTTTTATTATGAAAAAAATAATAATAAATATTATATACCTGATCACCCTTAAGTCTATTCAATAATGCCACACATACAATGGCAGCTCTGATTCCTGCATGATATGTGAGTGCAGCAAATGCCACTCCTTCCATTTCAATATTTACTATTCCTTTTTTCTGTAAATCATGTAGATATTCTATTTTATCTTTCTCTGCAAAATCACAAAATGCACCATCGAGGCGACCTTGACCTTCAAAAAAATCATTTGCACACATTGTTTTACCAACAACCGTTTTATAATGATCACTTGACTCAGCAACGGCTTGTAGGTCTTGTCTTAATTGTTTATCTAATTTAGACGGACGTCGAAGCATTTTACCTAACACTGGCTGAAAAAAAATATTTTTATCAAATAAACATGAATTATTATAAATTTTAAGATTAATTAATAATATTTATTTTCAATTACTGATTAATAAAATCAATAGTTAATAAATTTTACCACTTCATAATATGGATTTAACATTCCATCAACTGGATCATCAGAAATAACAACTGTTCCTCCTTCAAGTCCAATCCCGCCACAAGTTCCTATTCTAAAGAAAACTGGATCTTTCACTTTGGCGTGATACATAAGCTTGATAACTTCGTGTAATACAATTCCTAATGACGGTACGCCCATTCCATGCTGAAAGTAAATAATAAAATTAATTTATTTTATAAAACAATAAAGAAAAATGAATAATTTTCTGCTTAACTAGAGAATTTAAAGAATCATTTTATAATAATATGATTCAACTAATTTTTTAAGCCTAGATATAAAAAATGTTACTTACACTAATTGAAAGTACTGGACCCACTTTGTACATGGAGTAACGATGAGATTTCTGTGTAATATCTAGCAAAGTTGTACCAGTTGGTAACTTGTAATTTATTTCGTTCATAATATAATAGGCGAAACTCTCCATCCTCTTTGGCGTTCCTCCCATACAGACGAACTGTAAAGTTATATGGTGAAGTTAGTTCAATTTAAAAGTTCATATTTTTAATTAATTAATACAAATTAACATATAAATCAGATCAAATCTATATCTTTGATATTCAAAAAAAATATTATGTTATAATACATAGCCTTGCTCATCTTATCAATATTGCAATGAACTTACTCCGCGTAATAAAGAACTTTACTATCAATCAGCAGTGAAACCTATTCGGTTCATTGATACAAAGATATTTAATTGGCAATCTATTATTAAAAAACAAACATAAAAAATTGCAACTATTTTTAAATGAAACCTTTTTTCAAGAATCTTTTATAAGGATTCTTAACAAAAAATAACGTAATTATTTATTCTGATTAATTTAATATTTTCTTAAAATATAAAGAATTTTTTTAAATAAATAATAAAAAAATTTTAATCATCAACCTTGACATCTCCAAACATTTCTACAAGATCATGAGTTCCACTTCCCAATGCTAAATGATAGAGAAAGTCTTCACCCATTAACTCTATGTGAGGATTTCGCAGGCGCACTGATCCATCACTATTCCTGGAAATAGTAGAAATAATATTTTATTTGATAGAAATTATTTGTGTATTTGTAAATAAGGATTATTAAAAATATAAATATATTTATATAAATTTTAAAGTCAAATTCATACTTTACGGAATGCTCTTGTTTATCTTCAACAGTTCTACCATTTTTATACTCATCAGGATCTATCACAGAGTCTATCGATAGTTTCAATTGACAATTATGATTATTTTGCGTATCATCTAAACTATCACACGCGCAATTCGGCATTTTTAAACAAAATTTGGAGAAAGTAAAAAAATCAATCGAATAAATAACTTAAAAATTAATTAAAATAAATACAAAATTAATACATTTATAAGATCACACTATTTTTTTGTTTAGTTTCACACTTTTTTTAATTAAATAATTGAATAAATGAATACAAATAAATAATTTTAATCCTATAATGGACTTGCTTCCCTCAGAACCATGAGTTTACAACTGATACACACGGCTCATTCTTTGATGCATTCACTGTCCTTCAAATTATCCCTACTCTAGTATTGTTTTCAGCTAGTTCATCGTATAGTATGTATCAACTACGTACGATACGTAGTTGATATTCGCTTAAAGTCAAAGAACTCAAAAATTCACATCTGTAATGCAATACAGCAATTACATAACAGATGGCTTGTTGTTGTACAATAATATATACAAATCATACATAACATAATGTGTATCACAAGACTCTTTCGTAAAAAACAATACTACTAATGTCTGTGAACTCAACAAAAAAAGCAGTTGGCAATAGGAAGAAAGTATTTCGTCAGACAACTAAACCTAATCCTGATGCACCTGACAGTTGTGAATGGAGCAGCTGATATCTATTTCATATATTTTATAACGTAAACTTCATGCTAGAAAAATGTTTGGACAAATCATTATTTACTTTCAAAATAGTTTATGAATTATTTTATTGCCTTCACCTATTATTTTAATTGTAATTATTATCATAATAATTATAGATAAATTCTAAAAGTTGAAAGTAAAAAATGATTAAATATTAAAAATACTTTAACAGTCATAAAAAGTTCAAAATGAATTTTTTCAAAAAAAAATAATGAATGAATTGCCTCATATAATAATTGTTTTTTAAACTAATCAAAAACCTTTGAAATCTTTATCTTGAAGTGATTTTTTAATATATCGAGCTACTAAAATTTGAGGTCTCTTTTGCCATTCTTCTAATGTTGTTTTCGGAGTTGTTACCTACAAAAATTTCATCATATTCAAAAATAAAATGATTACTAATTAATAGCACAAAATTCCTTGATCTATTAAAATACCTGATCGCCTTTTAGCCTGTCCAAAAACGTGACGCACACAATAGCAGCTCGGATGCCTGCATGATGTGTGAAAGCCGCAAATGCAGATGCTTCCATCTCAATATTGACTACGCCTGCTTTCTGTAGACAACATAAATAATCCATTTTATCTTTTTCTGTATAATCACAAAATGCACCATCAAGTCGGCCTTGACCTTCGTAAAAATCATCTGCATGCATTGTCTTTCCACAGACTACTTTAAAAGAATCCTCCTGCTTAACCATAGCTCTTAATTCCTGTTTCAGTTTTTCGTCTAATTTAGCAGGACGTTGAACTATTTTTCCAAGAATTGGCTGAAAATAAAATTTTTTAATTTCATTAACAGTGTTAATTAAATTAGCACATTATTTTATGAATGAACAAAATGATCTAAGAAAAAATTCAATGACTTTCTAAGCGATATACATTAATAAAGCTTCATTCATTGATGATGTATGTTAATCAATACAATTTAGATTAAAAATGCTTGAATCTTTCTCATCAATGACAGTTAATCATTAATTAATTTTATATAATAATAAATGATATATACCAGTTGATAATATGGATTTAACATTGCATCAACTCCATCTTCAGTGATAACAACGGTTCCTGCTTCAACTCCAATACCACCAGAAGTTCCAATTCGAATGAATACTGGATCTACTACCTTAGCATGATACATCAATTTAACAACTTCATGAAGAAGAGTACCCATTGATGGAACACCTATCCCATGCTGTGAATAATATAAGACATTATTTCTTTAGTTAATAATTATTTAGAAAAAAAAAAGTGATAGCGAGTTCTGAAAATAGTGGATATCTTTATTAACATGATGTCATGACAATAATAATAAATTTATCTATTTGTGTCATCTAATTTTTTCAAGATAATAAACTGTTTTTATATAATCTGAAATTCACAGAAATCACTTACGTTCACTGATAAAACTGGACCAACTTTATACATAGAAAAACGTTGAGATTTTTGAGTTAGATCCAGCAAAGTTGTACCAACGGGTAATTTGTAGTCTATTTCATCCATAATGTAGTGAGCAAAGTCTTCCATTCTTTTAGCTGCACCGCCCATGCAAATGAACTGTAGGAAATACAAGCATTACACCTTTGAAAAAATATACGTATGTTAAAAGCTTGTAAAGTTTCTTTGTCCACTGTAAAACTTGAAGCCGAGCCTCTAACAATCATCGACAAGAATTCTATGTATGTAATGATCGTTAAAGGCTCGGCTTCAAGTTGTAAATTGAAGAAAGAAATTTTACGACCTAAAACGAAAGAAATCATAAACAGTTGCAAAAATGAAAATATTTTTTAAAATGATTGATGTATTCTCATAATGTTGCAAATTCCAATGTCATATATTGACTTAATCTTTTTGCAAATGTTTAACAAGTGCAGTTAATTCTAAGAATGTTAACCAGTCAAGTGGCAAAGGATTTTGCTAGGAAATTTTATTAGTAGAATGAACTTGATACAACCTTGTGAATGAAACATACCTTTCTATGATAAAAAATCATTTGCTCATACTCCAAAATCGCTAGAGTACTTTTTCTTTTTTTGAATCATTGATGCTGAATAAAACTATGATGTCAAATAAATGAAAACATGAATAAAAATGTACCTTAACATCTTTGAACATCTCTACAAAATCATGAGTTGCAGTTCCTAGAGCAAGGTGGTAGAGAAAATCTTGATCCATTTGTTGAATATGTGGATTTTTCAATTGAATTGATCCATTACTATAATCAAACAGTTCACGAGTGAAATTAATAATAAGATTATAACAAAATACTAAATAAAGTCATGCTGCTTAAATAATGAAATATACTTATTATTCCCACGTTCATGATCTTTCACGTCTTCAGATGAGATAAATTTATATGCACGAATAGACATTGTAATTTTAATAATAACTTTGAAAATAATATATTAATTTGATAATGGGCACAAATTTACAAAAATATCATTTTTTCGTTATCAACTTCAAGTAGACAATTTAATATAATAAGTTTAATCAAAGATGAAGAAAATAGGGAAAGACTACACAGACGGGAATTAATTTTCAGATTCTAAGAGAATGTTTCTTCTGTTTCGTGAGCTTTTAACTAGAGAATCCCCTCTCTGAATGTACTTTCAGGCCTCGTTATCACTCTTCATAGTCATGAATCATTTCTCACTATTATGTATATGATGAATATAATGCCAAAAAAGCATTGCACTTTCAATTACCAACTTCATTGCCATAGTCAGTTTTTTGTTTCTACGCTAATTAAAAATAGTTGGCATACTTTTTCAGTAATCTAATTGGTCAGAGATTATTCTGTAGACGATAAAGAAAAGATTGGATGCCTAAAAAAGCCGGAACACATTTTCAGGCGCTTTTTTATTGACGATCTAATGAATGGAGAGCCATGCGTTAAATACGCCATACTCGGTTTTTCGTTTCTACGCTAATTAAAAATACGTGATGCTCATTGTTTAATACGATCAATTTATTTTTTTATTTATTAAAAAAACTTTTTAGTGCGGTTCAAAGCGGTTAGTGACTCCGTTTCAGCATTTCGTTACTCTTTTGCTTTCAATTTCGAAATAAAAGAAAAAAATCATAAATATAATTTATTTTGAATATTAGCATTCACAGATTGCATTTATATGCAATAGTAAATTTTTAATTATTATTATAAAATTAAAAAAATGAACATCTAATATAATACATTGGGATAAAACAGATAGTGGAAACCTGCGAGGTAAAACAGATAATGGAAACTTGACTGTTATACCGACTCTGTTTTGCTTGTTAGTTCGGTGGAAACGAGGGCGCCTTGCAATGGAAATTTTTTTTTAAATGGCATTGCGACTCTCAGTTTTCTCTCTGGTATGCGTTATTTCCAAAATAAAATGTCTGGGAGTCTGAAAGACCCCACGCGACCGTTGAAGGGTTAATCAACATCAAACATGGCACTATCTGAAGTAAGCTTAGATTAATTTTTTTACTATACATTTTAATTTAAGATTTTTACTAATGGTACTTTATATTTTTAGTGGTCGAAAAATTTAAAAAAACTACTTGAATGTCCAATATATGTTGCATAACATATGTTATGAAATAAACGGGCCAGTATTTTTAGGTAAATCTGGCCACAATGTATGTGAAACATGCATGTTGCGTATTGATAAACGCCAGTATGCCAAACTGGATTTTCAATGATACGCAATTATTGCGTAAAAAGTATTTATACAATGTTTAATGATCTACAAGTAAGTAACGTTGAAAATTTATGGTCATTTTCTATATACATAGACTTCTCTATTAATTACTGATTCTATGGTTTGTGTAAAAGAACGATTTGGATGATATTGAAAAGAATTTCAAGGAAATTCATTTGTCAAAAGATAAAAATTTCGATTCATTTAACGAACTTGGAACAGTAGTAAATCGTTCTTGGGGTTTATTTCCTTGTGTTGTTAAAGGTTGTAAATTTAATGGATGTTTTAGTGACATCGTTCACCATTTCGAAGAAAAACATCCTAGTCTTTATGAACGGGTAAGATAAAAAATACCGAAACATTAGAATTTTTACTGTTCCAGAAACAGCATTCTTCGCTCTTATAAATGATTTTTCCTTTGTTTTCAGATTTTAGACAGTACATTGCCTATCACTAAGAAGTGGCAACTAACATACAAAAATCATCCACAATCAATGAATCGGTGTTTCTTCTTGAAAAATGTAGGATTCTTCGTTTTTAATACAAACATTAGTCAAGATGGTCATTTAAGAGGAACTTTACTCATGTATGCCTCGCGTTCTGTAGCAAAAAAATTTTCTCACTGTATTGAAGTTACGAACGGAAAAAAAATATGGAAACTTAAGACAAGAAAAGTATTGATTTATTTTCATATTAATTGCACGATGAGTATGTTTCTAACGTTCATTACAATACACCATTACTTTTTTAGACTTGTCGAACTCCAATGAGTACTGTGTATGCTACTTGTTTATCTATTTCTCTCGAAGAGATTTTAGATAATAACAATCTTCAAGAAGTGCCTCTAACTTGCACTGTATTTCTTAAACAACAAATTTTGTGTTAAATATATCTTCATTAGGAGCTTTTATAAATCTTTCATTCATCAGCTTATTAATTCATTATTAACGTTTATTTAAATTTATTATTCTGACCTTTTACACGAGAGATAATTGTAAACAAATTTAAGTTCGATGAAATTTCAATAATTTTTTTTCATAGAAATAAAGATTGCTATTTGATTTAATACTAACAGCAATATTATTTAGCTATTAGCGTACTATAAATATAATATTATTATTCATCAATGTTAAAATTTAGATTTTTTTTTTACTTTTGTTTTAACTTCTTTTTTTACTTACGCTTAATATTTTTACTTATGTAACGATGTATTATTGAACAAAAGAATTATGTAATAAAAAATATTCCATTAATTAAAACAATTAGTTGAATTTTCTAAATTTACGTGGATGAGACTACTATAGCAGAAAACTTGGTTGAAATCGGATCTTTTAAATTTTCGCGCGAATTCTTAATTCTGTATTATCAACAGTTGCAATGGAAAGTTTGTTAACCTATCGATAGTAGCATTGACATTTATTCATTTTTTTCTAACCTAGCCTACTTGCATTTCACTCCACGTAGTCACAGGAACAGTCTCGTCAAAAAATTTACATCGTAATTTAACTTTTTGATAGTTTGTACCCATTATGACAGGTGTTATCTTTTGGGTATGATAAATAATAAATGTCATAATCATAATAAAAGCAAAGATGACTCATGCAACGAAAGATTTGTAGTGCAAGTGATGTAGTGTAACAACATTTAAAAAAATGAGCCGTGACAATGCCGGCGAGTCAAATTCAACCCCATCATTTCCGCGAAAGGATATAATATCTGATCCTGAAGCACGTCTGAAATATATATCAGATTTTGCTTCAAAAGTTGAAGTTGATGCAAATTTCCCACCTCACAGGTAAGATTATCGCAAACAAAAAAATATCTTTCTACGAATTTGTTTAAAAAACCAAAAAATTTATTAATTTTTCAGATATTATCGATCTGGAGTGGAAATGCTTAGAATGGCAACGGTTTACCAAAAAGAAGGCAACTTGGAATACGCTTTCACAATTTATATGAAATATTTAACGTAAATAATTCATAACCAACAATAAAATTTCTAAACAATTATCATTACTTTCACTAAATGAATTTGCATTTTTCAGTATATTTATTGAAAAAATTAGACATCATCCAAAGTACAATACAATACCTGCAAAAGATAAACTTTCTATGCAAGAAAATTTACGACAAGTTTTACCTATAGTTGAAGAGTTAAAAAAAAAATTATTAGAGCAATTCAAACTTGATGCAATAAAGTATGCTGAACATCAGGAGCGATTGAAAAATAAACCAGCTACTGAAGAAGAGGATAAAAAATTGTAAGATTTATTCAATTCATCACCAATTATTAGAAATATTTGGTTTAAAATTCAAATTAATCTCAAAATAAAAATTATCTTGCTTTATAGGAATGTTCAATTACCCAATGATACTGATAAATCAACGTCATTAGTGCCTCGAAAACAAGGTCTACGTGAAATTATTGTGCCCACTAAAATAATCAGAGAATTTTTGATACTATCTTACGTTAATACGATGAATAACAAAGAAACATGTGGAATATTAGCTGGTAAATTAGAGCAAGATCAATTATCAATTACTCATTTACTAATACCAAAACAAAGTGGATCATCGGATTCGTGCGTGACACATAATGAAGAAGAAATCTTTGACTATCAAGATCAACATAATCTCATAACATTAGGATGGATTCATGTAAATATAAACTTCCTACTAAATAGTTTAATTGTAATTCTTTTCACAATTAAATATTGACAGAGTTTTGTTTTATTTAGACTCATCCAACTCAAACAGCTTTTTTGTCTAGTGTTGATCTACATACTCATTGTTCTTACCAACTGATGATGGCAGAAGCAATAGCAATTGTAGTTGCTCCAAAATACGATGAGTAAGTGATTATTTTTCAAATAACATGCTTTGTAATAAAGATAACGAGTTATTTAATTTTATTATTTTTAGAACTGGATATTTCATACTTACTCCAGAGCATGGATTAAATTTTATTGCACAGTGTAGAGCTACAGGATTTCACCCTCATCCGAATGAAAAATCTCTTTATACGGTATGGATTAGGAGTAATAAATAGTATAGTGCATTTGTATTTTAGACGATGAACCGTAAGTAATTGTTTTTTTTTTATTTTACAGCATGCACAACATTGCAAATTTGATGCTACCGCAGGAATTCAAGTCATTGACCTCCGAGCAAAGTAAATCGAATAATTGGTTTCTTTCGTAAGTTAAAAATATTACGAAAAGGTATTGCTTGCTTTTTTTAAAAATAATTTGACAGCTAAAATAAAATGATCGATTTACTTATAGAAGTAAAATATCGATAAAAATATAATTAATTATTAGTTTTGTAGATGCAAAATTTTTTTATAATATTTATATATTAAAATAATGTCAAGGTTAAAGTCAATTAGATTTATTTCGACTATCTCACGATAGGTACTCTTAATAGAAGCTTAATCAATTTAACATGAATGGTAATAGAATATACATTAAAGAATGAGTTTATTTTAGTACATCTCAACGAGAGCCTTTACGCAGTTAAAATAAACTTAAAAATGAATTCCAATGTTAAACTAAGCATAGAGGACTGGATTAACTAGAAGAGACATTAAATAGCGTATGAATTCTATATTAAAAGACCTTTCAATAATTTTTGAAGATTTTACTTGATATATATATATATTTATATATATGTATATATAAGTATTTATACCTATTAACTCACAAAGGTATTTAGATCAATTTATTTCAAGATCACAGAGATTTGGTGCAAAGGTCATTTTCTCGAATAATCACTCAAACATTCCGTTTAAATAAAAAATAAGTTGACTATCTCATGTCTTAAAATCAGTATCACACTATAAATATGAAATTACAATTGACTCCTAAAAAAGAAGATGAGAGAAACGCTTTTTATAGAATAAAACATTAAATAATATTATTTATAACAATGTTAATAATAGAAATATTAAATCATGAGCTTTAGTAATGTCAATTTGTCTTTTATATAACTTAATGCAATTGTGCTTTAATAAATCAATAAGTTTTATATTTTGAAAACAATTATTTTCGTAAAACATATTTCTAAAAAATATAATCACTGTGCAATATATACAATAGATTATAGATTAAAATGAAGAGATAACTATTTTATAAAATATTTTTTAAAAATGTTATAAATTTGGAACTGCCCAATTAAGTACTTTCAAGGCAAGTTCAAATCCAACAAAACAAGCGGCATTTGCTGGAAATGCTCGTAACATCACAGGAATAACTCCTTTATAAAGGCCACGAGGTCCTTCTTCACGTACCAATTGTTTAAAAACATCTCCTATATTTTTATATGTTCCTTCGGGTGCTGAAAAAAAGTTCAATGAATAACTTTAAAGTTTTGATTTATTTCAAAATTATACATACCAGTTTGTAATCGGCTTTTAATTACATCTGCAGGCATTCCAACAGCCCAGTAGGCAATGCCTGCAGATCCACCCGCAAAAATGGATGCTAATATGCTTAATTTTTGGTCTGATGTAGCTAACCAGTCTTTTAATAATTCGTAAGTCATAAAATAAACTCCACTACCATGGACATCTTTAAAAAAAAAAAAAGTTTTTAATACTTAAAAAAAAAAAAAGAAAAATTAGTATAAAAGAAATTTATGTACCTCTTAAAAGTGTAGCCCCTGTTCCTTTATAAATACTCCGTATTCCTCCAGCTTTATATAATTGTTTGAAACAATCAATTGGACCATTGTATTTAGTAGTTTCTCGTCCGTGTTGAATTTGTAACAAACATTTAATTCGCTCACCAGGAGCTGTTATAATTGTTGTCCAAACACCACTGAATGCTCCTGCGTTAAATAGTTTAATTGCTGATAACTTTTCATTGCCTGTTTTTTGTTGCAACTTTTTACCAATTCCAAAACCTAAAAAACTCATGGCGAAAATTGGAGCTACACCACAAAGAGGTGCTCCCATGCCTTAATAAAAAAAAAAAATATGTATTCAATTAATTTTATCTCGACGTATTTAACACATTTAAATAATAGTTAGTTATTATGTATCACTAGATTACCTTTGTAAAAGCCACGAAGGCCTTCATTTATAAAAGTCTTTTTTGTACAGTCCCAAGTTCCACTGTATGTTGGTAATCCATTTGGACCAATTGATACTGTTTGAAGACGAACCTTTTAATTGAATGGAATGATTGTCTATTAATGTATTGCTCTTAATAATATGACAAATATAAGATTATTATAGAAAGTGTAAATTATTCAATATCATAAAAAACTCAATGTTTATAAATAGTTTATTAATTTTAAATTAATTATTACATAAACAATGACTCAATATTTGTATAATGCTTTAAAACTAGAACAAGTATTTACTCTATCAGTTTATAATTTTTTTTAATAAATAATTTGCAACTCATTAACTATTGATAACCATCACGAATGTATTTTATTAAATAAAAGTGACTAATAAGTTGAAAACAAAGTCTTAGTTTAACATATATCATTTGAATATATTTTTTGTCAATAAATTTATGTAATGTTTCAGTTATAATTATTTGTTTATTAATATCTATTATTAAAAAAAACTTTACCTTAATTGTATCAAGTGGATGACCTGTCACTACTGTAAAAATACCTCCAACTCCTCCACATAAAAAATATTTAATAGGACTAGTATTTTCAGCCATTTTTTATATTTTACAATTACTAAAATAAAATAATTTAATAGTAAATAATAAAAAAATAGAGACTACACGTCAGATAAATGACTTTTAAACCACGAAAATATACAAAGTGGTACAAGGAACGTATAAGACGTGTGTCAACGTGAAGGATAAAACATAGTATGTAGCTATATTCAATGCAGTGATTCGATCAGCTGTGTAACTTATAAGCATGACTGTACTTCTGTATATGTTATGAGGACAGGTTAAAGTCCTCTTCAGACAAGTTAGACAAGTTGTTGATTACCCAGCATAAATTCGTCTGCTGAAATTCACCCTCAGTTAATTTTTTATTTATTTAAACATTATTTAATCACCTGTTGATAAGTATTATCCTCAATAAAATAGTATAACAATGAGTGTAAATATGATTGCTAATACTGGGTAAGTAATTAATTATTCAATTTATATCGTAAACAATTCATATGTAACTGCCAGATTAATACTAAATAATTTTCAAATTATTTACTTTCTGGGCTCTAGAATATTTTGAATAATTAATCATTCATTTCTCTGATATTTTTTGCAACTTTTTACATATTATTTTCTTTTAGAAAACTTGCAGGTCGAACAATATTTATCACTGGAGCTTCGAGAGGAATTGGAAAAAGTATTGCCCTAAAAGCAGCTAAAGATGGAGCAAATATTATTATTGTTGCGAAAACTGCTGAACCTCATCCAAAATTACCTGGAACTATCTATACCACAGCAAAAGAAGGTAATTTTGATAGTTTCAATAATGATTGAAATTCTAAAAATAATTTTAGTTAGACATTTATGTTTTTTTTTATAGTTGAAGATGTTGGGGGTAAAGCCCTTCCCTGCACAGTAGACGTACGGGATGAAAGCCAAGTAAATGCTGCTGTATCAGAAGCAGTTAAAAAGTTCGGAGGCATTGACGTAGTAATAAACAATGCTAGTGCGATATCATTAACTGGTACTTTAGCGACAGACATGAAGAGATATGATTTGATGCATAGTATAAATTCTCGTGGTACTTTTCTTGTGTAAGATAAACATTATTAAACTCTTTGACTTGACGTAATTTAGTTATCAGGGATCTCAGTTATCAATAGTACTTTAAACTCAATACAGAAAAAAATTCAAGAAAAACTTTTTCAATACTTTTTCTATCAATTGTTTTACTTAAAAGAACGGAAATAATCTATTGTTTCAACTTAAACTTTTTGGTTTAAAACAACATACTTTTTATTTACTTACTTAGTTCTGAAAATGTTGAGACTTGAGCTTAATATCAAATATTTTTATTTATTTCTTCGAGTTTTCTCCGTTTTATTTGATTAAATATTGGCTATATGGATTTTCAGATCTAAAGCATGTCTGCCATATTTGAAAAAAAGCTCAAATCCTCATATTGTCAACATCAGCCCTCCACTCAGCATGAAACCTAAGTGGTTTGCAACCAATCTTGCCTATACAATGGCAAAATACGGAATGTCAATGTGTGCTTTAGGAATGGCAGAAGAATTTAAAGCTGATGGAATAGCAGTCAATGCTCTTTGGCCTAAAACTGGTACAATTTACCATTCATTTCATTAAATTGAATAATTAAAAATGCAAAAGCTCGCTAATAATCTCTATCATTTTATACATTTTCACTTCTAAATATTCACAGTACATACTTTACATCTTTTATCGATTGATTTTTTGATGCTATTTAAATTATTCAGATAATTAGGTTACATTTTCACACCATAATCCATTTAGAATTAACCAGTAATTTTTATTTTACGCTAAATATGAACTAAATTTTTTTTATTTTAATGCTATAATTGTCTGGAATATTATCATTTTATATGTTAGCCATACGTTTGCATTATTACATATTTTATCCCCAAATCAGATTTCTAGATAAAGCAATAGCTCTAGCACACATGAAAAATATACTTTGTGAGAAATATTTTATGTAGTAGATTACAACCATAATTGCTCTATATTGTGAGCAAGGAGATGCTTTCAAAATATTACTTTTATTAAGTATTTTGTGATATTTTTTACTGTCAGATTTGATTTTATCGCTGGTTTATATAAAATGACATTAGTGTACATTATTTTGAAAGATATCATGCCTTTTATAGCAATTCACACAGCAGCAATTGAGATGCTGACAGGTCCAGACAGCAGTAATTGGAGCCGTAAACCAGAAATAATGGCTGACGCGACCTATGCATTAATTTGTAAGGATAGTAAATCAGTTACAGGACGTTTTCTGATAGATGAATTAGTGCTAAAAGAAGAAGGAGTTACAGATTTCACTAATTATGCGTGTAATCCAGGTAATATTAATCTGATTTAAAGTATTTGATTAATTACTTACTTGATATCAATTATTTTTACTTTACTTACAAATCAATCTATTATTTTGCAGAGAACAAAGACTCTTTAATGTTAGATTTCTTTTTGGATGAAGAAGACTTTGGTGGTTCTAATAATTTGGCTTTTGATCCTACAAAATCAAACCAAGCTCATGAAACAAAAAAAGCTCAACAAGTTGGAGATGGCAATCGATTAGATATTATTTTTTCTGCAATTAAAGCCAATATAACACCAGAACTCGTAAAAAAGACTAGTGCCGTGTATCAATTTAATATCACAGGTATTTATAGTTTTCAGTTGTTAAAATGTTTTGACAATTTTGAAAATGATGTTAAAAAATAATTTGATTCATTTCAGGTGAGAAACCAAGTACATGGTTTTTAGATTTGAAAAGTGGTAACGGAACACTAGAAAAAGGCACACCAGCACAGCCAGCTGATGCTATTCTCACGATGGAATACAATAACTTTTTTGACATGTTCACTGGCAAACTGAAGCCTGCATCAGCATTCATGATGGGCAAGTTAAAAATTGATGGAAATTTGCAAACAGCTATGAAGCTAGAAACATTGATGAATAGATTGAAATCCAAATTGTAAATACTATAATTATTTAATATCAATATTTTTGGAATTTTTTATAAAGTACACTATTTTCTACATATAAATTGTAAATTACTTTTATCTCAGAGCTTTTTTTGTTATAAATAAAAAAAAGTTTATCTATAAATTATCTTGATTTTATTTCAATATTTATCATTTTTAAAACCATCAATTTTAATACCCATGTTGAAAATACTTTCTCAGTGTTTGTACTGAGCTTCTTGAAGGAGATGTTGTTTCAAAAGATCATTTTAATCTTTTTTTAATACTCTACAAATATTAAAAATCTACTAACATATTTATTTATTATAAAAAAAACAATAAAAATTTTTTTTGGCAAGTAATATAAAAATTCAAAAATCCATGATTAACTCTCAAAGCATGGAAATAAAGAAGTGATGCATAAACGATAAATTTCATTGAATAAGTTTCATTCATGGTAAGCTGAAATTAATTAATGTAAATAAATTATAGTTGATTAATACGATAATTATCAATTATCGAAGTGAATTTATCATCGGGGAATATTGGAAATGTCAGAGATACGACTTGGTAATTAGGGAGAAACTGTGAATATGTTTCAAAGAGAAATTACAGCTTACATACCCGTAGCATACGAACAAACATGTAGCTCTGACGTTCTGCACGTTGCGAAGTGAAACGACGTGCGATCATAGTAAATGTAGGTCACTGGGAGCTTTGCATTTCATGAAATAATGTCGAGCACTCTGTTTCATATACCTTTATATTGACTATTGTATAACAGCCACTTGCTTCATTAATTATTTTTTTCTAATCGAATTCAACACTTTATCATATAATAGACTTAAAACAATTTTTTACTCATCTAAAAGCTTAAAAATCATATTAAAGGGTTCTTTTATTATTCTTCAAAATCAATTGCGGTCCAGCGAGCTCGAAAAATCAATTTCCGGGCGCATATTGTTCCAGACTCCTTCTAAATTCTATTCGATTCAACTAGGAATTTTTATATTGACCAATGCTGAAATGTTGATCAATAAAAATTTGACAGATTCATTTTTTCACTATTTAAATGCTAATGTGAGTCCAAATATATCTTTGAAGTATAAATATTTATCGATTCAGCTTTTTCGTGTTCAGCTTTTAAATCAGAAATCCATTCAACAAGTTGACTTATTGATCCTTGGAGACACCCAAAACATTAGCTGTTTTAAGTGATAAATTATACCGTTGGGAAATTATTGTGTTCATCAAAATAAAATTGTTCCAAAATGTAAGCCAAAATACAAGGTAACTTGAAAAATCACAAAATCAATTTTCAGATGAAATTTAATCAACTTCTAATCAATTACAATCTAGACCTAACAATGAATGTAACATCAACAGTATCTGAATTGAATCAAATGCTAAATTAAACATACAGACATAAATATGTTGATAGTATTTAATTTAATTCCAGATTTTAATGACTGAGGTTCGGTTAAAGCTCATCTTAGCTTATTATCATTGTTATATTGATGTTGAATCTCAATATTATTAATAATCGCATGGAAAAGTTGAATAATTAGTTAATTTTTATTTAAATTAATTATTAATTTATATGTTGACAGTAATAACTATATTAAATATCAGTATAAATAACATGCTTTGATATTATTAGATAAAATACACAATTAATTTCATATAAAATAATCAAACGGATTCGATGAAATAGAGTCAATATTGTGAAAGCATAGCATTCCCTTTATCAAATGTTATAGTGAATCGACTATTGATAGTTTTGAAGTAACCAGCAACTCCTAGTTCTCGCTTTTGTTACCTTTGTATTCAGAGCTCTTCTTCCTTCAATACATTCTCCAGTTGGTCTTTACACGTTTAAAAGCTTCAACATTTGAGAAAACATGAATTTTCCATTGAAACTCGATCCATCTAGTCTCAATAGTTAAAAGTTCAAACGAGGAAAATAAATTTAAATTTCTAAAAACAAAATAAAATTTTTCAGTAGATAACAGTATATAAATCTCTGCTAATCTTGGCATACTGTAACACAGATAGTTGGGTAGAACAAAAGATTAAGTGACGTAGAAAAATGTATATGAAATGAAAAATACTCGAAAAGCTGCAAGCTGTTTTATTTCTCTTACTGTAAAAATAACATTTGTATACTGCTTTTAAATATTTAAATGATATATATAAAAAAACTCTTGCTCTATTAACTTGATAATGACTCTAAAGGAATCTTATTGATTTTTAGGTTAAAAAAGCTTTGGTCGAATTTTTTTTCACTTTTTTTTTAAATTTTGTATCTAGAAACAATATAAATGTTGTGGAAAAAAAAACTTTAAAGTGGAATGAAAACTTTATTGTTTATTTTAAAAAATCAATTTTTAATTTATACTAGATATTTTTTTTCATGATTTTGTATTCACTATAATTAACGAGCATATATTTCAAGCATTGTTTTCAATGATTTCAGATGTACAGAGAAATTTTCTATAAGCTTCCCATATTCATCACTGCAAACATAATGATAGCACAGCTTTACTATTCTTGGTATGAACCTTTTGTTTTGTTTTTTTTTTATTTATCTCAGTGCTATCATAAAATATTTCTGTAATAAAACTACCAGAGAGATGAAATAAACACTTAGGTGTGTTAATAAAAAGATCCATAATATTTTTCATGAATAAAATGAATGTTGAAAACATTTAAAGTGTTTTGCTCATCATAGCATACTATTCAATACATTCATCAATATTTGTATGAAATATATTTCAGTTAGTTAATTGAATAACAGAAGTAGTTTTTCTCATAAAAGTACCAGATAAACTTTATCAATTTTATCCATTTCTACTATTAAATCTACATGAATTTGAATGATAATTCATTCGAATGTATCAGGTTCATTACATCAAATACACGCAATAATTGAATTTCAACTGAAATCAACTTATTATTGTGATTATTTTTATGAAAAACAGGTAAATAAAGTTTGCCTGGAAAAATGTCCAAGTTAAAAATTCATGTTATGTAAATGGGTTTTTTAATGACTTTTAACTTAGAATGAAAACAGATTTTTTCTATAATTTTCAATGTCTTCAAATTGAGTTTTATTATAAAACCACAATTTTATAATTGTATTATTAGAATATTAAATCAATTAAATAGAAAATACTTTAAGAAAAAAAATTCAACAAGAAATATTCTCCAAAATTTTTTAAACGTATCTTCATAATTACTGCTAAACTAAATTTGGTATTTTTTTTCTTGTAATTAAATATCCTTGTCATTTTTCCAGTAAACGAATGCAAAGAATTCTCTACAGCTCAAAGTAATTCTGTCTGCTTTAAAACAACGTTTTCTCTGAGGATATGTAATAATAAGATACAACTTGGGAAATTAAAAAAAAAATAATTCAATAATACTGGAAACTTTGATATAATTAATTACAACTGGAGTATGTATTACCACATTTTTAATCGTTTTAATGGCTGTTTTAAAATAAAATAAATTACTTCAAGCAATATTTTTCACCAATGCTTTTGCAAGTTTTTTACAACAGTTATATTGCGAATTTATCATCAGGTCAAAAGTACCAAAGTTTTTTGCAGAATAAACAATTTGTTATGTTAGCAGAAATTATAATATTTCTTCTAAAAATATTACTGACTTAAAATATTGAAATACAACATACTTTTAGATTCGGACAATATTTTCTTTTTGAAAATGATTTCGCTGGTTTCACTGAAAAATAAACCAATTAAAATATTACAAATTTTTCAGAAAAAAAAATAATTCTTCATGAATTGTAGCATTATTTTAAATCAAGCCTGTCTTTAAAATGACAAATATGATGTTAAATATTGAAAAACAAGTATAAGAAAATTAATTAAAATTGAAACAAGAAAATAAAATTTTTTTACTTTAGTTACTGTAGTATCTAGTCTAGGCACTATGCACGTGTATCAGTAAAATTATTCAGCAGCCTCTCTCCCCTTTTTCATTTGGAAAAAGAAGAAATAATTTACATATTATCCTTGCAAAAAATTCTAACTTGAAAAAATTATTGACCTAAAGCTCACAATAAAATATTCTTTCAGTCCAGACGATATTTATCCTGAAAAAATAATTGCACAAGTTGTACAGGGGATATGAACGAAAATATTTAGAAGCCTCAGAAAGAAGAGAATCAATTTTTTATACTTTGCAAAAATCTCACAGTAGTAGAGACTACGCAAAGGTTGACGTTATGTCTACACACGTGTTGATAATGAGTTTGCGCGGGGAAAAGCTGTGATGCTAGAGGCTTGTCGGACATTCTCTACCCTGGCAAAGGCATACGCCCTCCTCTCATCCCTCTTTAACCTATTCTCTACCCCTTTATCCGTCTTCCCCTCGATAACCAGCGCCCCCTCTCTAGATATTCAGGAAAAAAATTGCGCGCTAAGAGCAAGAGAGAGAGGGGGGGGGGGGGCAATCAAGAGAAAGGAGGGGAAACATCTCCATAATATCCACCTGAGTCTTTTTGCCTGTCAGTCGATTTGAGACCACTATTCTTTTCTCCAACTTTATGTTATTTTCCGTTACGTCTTCCGGTTTTATCGGCACGCTTCCGAGAACCCTGGGGAGACAATCACAAGTGACAATCATCCGGTCTTGCACTAAATCGAGCCTTCGACGCGTGCGCCATTGTTTATTCCCAACCCCTGACTTACAGACCGACTAGAGGATCGAGGATCGTGTTTACTCGCGGCTTGTCCGTGAACACACACGCGTGCCTCTCTATTATCCTGTTGAAATATTTTTTCCTATCTAACAAGTGTTGTCCAAGTATATCCAAAATAAACAATTATCTCTATTGAAAAGTTTGTTTCTTATTTCAATAAAGTGGGTCAAAATTCATTTCATCGTCATTATCATCATCATCATCAGAATCATGCTAAATGGCATTGTGTGGAAACGTGACATAAGTGTACCGTTATTTTGTATTTAACTTGTATTATTTAGTCCCTATTACAAGTCTAAAAAATGTTAATGACATCTTGAGTCGCAAATAATGGTTCTCGAAAAGAAAGTATAACTCTTGTGCAACTAGTGAGCGTATAAAATTTTTTATGTATAATAAAAAAAAGAATAACGACACTATGGAATACGAAATGATAGGAAATTGAGTGATAAAAAAGTGACGATGAACACGAGAATAATTTCCGACAGTTCGGTAATCATTTGAATTTTTTTCCTATGAAGGTTCAATATAACGATTTTCGTATTAATATGATTGTTTTACCTGCGGGGTCAGATAGGGGTACGAAAGATAAGAAGAGCAAGAGGAGTGAAGGTGCACTAGGTCATGAGTCGGCGCATCTGCAAGAGCAGAAGATTTTTTTCTTCAAAAATAATTCAGGTATTCAAGCAAAATAAACATAAATAAACAAAAAGGGAAACGTAAAAATAGAGGAGAAGAAAAGAGATCGCGGTCAGTATATGAATTATATTTTTTTTTTTTTTTTTGGAAGTTGTGTACATCTCTGAAATAGCTACACAAAGAATCATTGAGGACAAAATGCAACACGTTGCTTCAGCACGTTCTCTTTTCTGGCTTTATTTATTTTTTTCCACATTCTTTCTTGTATCTTTACTTAATTTGACTCTATTATTCTGATTTAAAGTTTGTTTTGTTTTATAAGAAGTTCAACTTACTCTATTATTCATTATATTACATTATTTTAGTACATACACTGTGAGTAATGTCTACAAAGTAGTAAAACCTATAGACAAACAACCACAATAAAGTCATTTTTTTATGTCAAAAAGTTATGAGAGATGAATAGGTCTAATAATAATAAAAAAATTAATTAAAGTTTTTAATTATTTATAAATAATAGAAATTCTTTTTTATTCTTTTAGAACAATGGTTGAAGAAAACTTAGTAATCCCATTGCTGACAAAAAGTCTGTTGTAAAATGGAATTTGAATGAAATTATCTGGATAAAGTTATAATCCCTGAATAACTAGAGGATTATTTCAAGTGAAATATTATAAAATCTTGGATAAATAATGTGGAAATGAAACAATAATTGAGTAGGTATGACAGAAAAATAACTTGGTAATGAAGGTGATAAGGAATGAATTTCAATGGCAAATAATTGAAATGGAAATTGAATATCATCCCCAAGCTCATTAAATGCAACTCAGTTGCATAAACTGATAAAACAATAATAGTTAATAATACAAAATCATAAATAACTGAAAGTAGAGTAATTAAAAATTTTCAATAAATGACTGATAATGAATAAATTACAATTAAAGAATGGAAAATTCATAAGGTGATTTATTTAAATGGCAAGGTAGCAGTAGACACCTGGCGTAAGTAACGCCAATCGTCACCGGGAAAAGTATGACACGGTGATGCCGTCGGGTTCAAATGTCGCTGACAAAGCCGTATCGACGGAGGATGCGTCGGAGATGGTGTGTCTTAATGCGGTTTTGGCCGCCTTAGTTGAGAATAAATTGCAAGCTATAAGAGCTGCTACTGCTTCTAAACGTCGATGGGGAGGTCTGCCATTTAGTTTTAAAAAATCACGATTATCTCCTTCAGCAGTACCATCATCTCATAGCCATTGTTGTTGTCATCACCATCATCATCATCATCATCATCATCATCATCACAATTCCCATGAGAAGCACAAACATAAAAAAGACTACAAACATCAAAAAAATCGAGAAAGACGCTTTGATTCAGCTCCTCATCAAGAATTTATTGCAGACCAAGATAGTACGACGCATCATGATGGTAAATATTACATTTTCTCGTGTTATTGAACTGTTTTTTATTCATTTTTGTCCCTGGTTTTTATGTTCTCTCGTTTCATTTCAGTGTAATATAACACATTTTAGATATTGCAGAATTTTTTTCATGTATTGAAAAAAAAAAAATGTAAGAATGATCATGAATTTATATTTTTTGAAAGAATCATAAAATGATATTATTTCATACCTCTATACATAACTATATTCCATTAAAAAAAATATACCACGTTTTAAAATTTTTTTTTAATATCAAATATAGTGATTTTAACTTGTGAAGACGTTGTAGTTAAATCATAATTGATTAAAAAAATCTATGTTTTCATAAAAGACTGCTATAATCCTCCAGATTTAATCTAAAGCTTCGAATGTATTTATGTCATAATGTGTGCACTCCAATCAATGAAGACAAATATTCATGTATATTTATCTTAATTTGTTCAATTTATAAGAGTGATATTAAATGACAGTTGATTTATAAAACTTTACTGAGTAATAAAAATATTGAAATGCTATAAATAATTATTACTATTTTAATTGAATTGACAAGTATTAAACCTCGAATTACAATCACCGCCTTTAAAGTACATTTAGAAACTTTAATTATCATTTATGAATATAATCAATTTAAAACATTTCCCTGATTAAATTGTCATTTATTAGTAACAAATTACTTCTACGTTTGATTGGTATATTGTCTTCATTAACGACGGAATATTATTAAATCAATAAAACTGGTTTGACTTGTTGGAAAATTTGTATCAGTAATTTGATTAGTTGGATAAATTAATGGAAAGAGATGGTTGTAATTTATAATCAACCCATACTAATTGAAAACTATCATTATTATATATTTTTGCTATTTTACTACTCACACTACATGAATTTTGTTGTTATTTAGATCATGAATAATCAATCTACAGCTAATTTATTCATTCTCATTCTCTCAAAATTCCATCAATCACAGCATCGATGCAAATATCAATGTCATTAATATTTTTTGTAAAATTAAAATTCAAAAATATTATTCTATTGCCTTGGTCTTATTTATTTTTGAAAAGCATTCATAAAATTTTATTCTCGCTTTTACTGTAAGTGACTGCCATAACAAGAAGTAATAAAAAAAGTCACAAAGTTATTTTGTTAAAAATTTTTATATTTAAATTCATAATTTAAAAGAATCCAGTCCCTACTATATAAATCTCTTTCAATTTGATTGAATAAGTTATATATTTTTACATTTATATTTTTAAAACCAATTGGGAGTTGTTCATTATCAGTTGCAACATACGTCTGATTGCTTTTTAAATATAAATATTCAACTGAATAATCTACAAGTACTACTACAGAAGTATCTGCATTTCTACTTTTCATTCAATTCTTGAAATAAATATTTTACACTTTTATATTCTGTGTATTCTTGATGGTTTTTTCAGTCGATTAATTAGAAACATTTTTATTTATCTCTCGATTGTGTAAAAATAAACAAATAAACAAAATTGTTTTTTAGATTCAAGAGATCGTCGAAGAATCAGTGAAGAGGAGGAAGAAGAAAGTCTCCAAAGAATACGAAGAGAACTTCGTATTTCTAGTATTCCGTCACCGAATGATACGTCTATGGATGTAGACTCTCCTATAGAATTAATGAGTCTCGATGGTATTTCGGACTTTGGATCCTTGGTTAAGTTGGATCGTGATCATGAGCTTTTTGATAACAGTGAAGATTATCCTGGGCTACACCGAAGTGCCTACCTATCTCAAAGCGATCCTTTCTTGTGAGTCTTCTATAAGTGAATAAATTATTAAACTAGGGATTGGATGTAGGTGGAGTAATTGAACATTTTTTTGTGTACTCTTTGAAGGATATTTATTTGTAATCCAAAACCAGACTTCTGTGGAAATGAGAATGTAACTAATACAGATGTTTTGTAAAATATAGGAATATTGAAAAGTAGGTCATTCCATTGTAACCATCTTCATCAGACTTCGAACGTTTGATTACACTTTTAATTCAACACAGTGATTGTATCATTATTTAATTTGATAACAAAGATTTTCTTTTAATTTTATTTAGCATTCTCATTGTCTGTAGTTTTGTGAGTTTTAGTAAAGCCTCAATCCACGAGATAATGGGAAAAGTTTAATCATGCGGGTAATATGTTAAGTTAAAACTTGTTGGCTTCCTTCAATTATTTTTTATTGATAAAAGGCTTATTATAATTTTCAAACTACTTCTCTATGAAAATTATTAAGCCATTGTATAAGCCTTGTTGATGACAGCTTTATTTTTGAAAACTTTATAGAATGGAATTAATTTATGTATAAAATTCATTTTACTTTAAAATAATATCTCAAGACATATATAAAAGAAATCTTTGAAAATCCACACAATAATTTACTCAGTTCTTGTTCATATTTACTTTTAAAGAGCAATTAAGGGCTATATTAAAAACGTCTCAGAGGTAGTAATAAAGTCTTAAATGCTCTTGATTATAAATGTTTACACTTGAGAAAAAAGCTATTTTAATTACTAAAATAAAAGAAAATTCTTTTTCTTCAACTTCTAAAAAGAAATATTACTAATATTATTTTTATATATATATATATTCTCTAGTCTAATCACAGACTATTCTAAAAACAAATTGAATAATTTATATCACAATTTGATGTTTAAGAAACATTTTTTTTCTCTCCAAATCTTTTTTTATTTGTATTCATAATTTAAAGGCATGAAACGTCTTTACGTCATTGTATCTGATAGAGTAGTTTAAATACTTTTCTTAAGTAATTTTTATTTATAAGATTTCTATTTTTACAGGTATATTGATTATGATGACGAAGATTATATGGCTTTAGACCTAGCGGATGAACTGGAAGAGCTGGAAGACTCATTATACTATTCGGACATTGTCATCAGAGACTCACCACAAGAGCAGGACCATCCACCACGTCGGAAACGGAAGCGAAAGCAACATCAGAGAACCACAGAAGCATCAGAGGTGCCTGAGGTGATGCTTGTTAATCGTGATGAACTGCCGCCACGAGCTAAATGGACAATTGTTGCCACTGCCTGTCTCCTATTTGCTATGTCACTTATCCTCGTCGGGGTCACTCTAAGGATGGCACCAATTATTGATGACATGGGTAATATTTTCTATTTTTTTTTCATTTTCACAAATTGCTGATCCTCTAGCTTCAATAGATGACAGATTGATCTTATCAGTCATATCTATTCTATTCCAGAGTATAATAAAATAGACAAACGCACTCTGATTGATTTTTTAAAATATACAATGTCTTTCAATTGGAACACTTCTTGTTGTATTTTCCAATCGACTATTTGCTTGATTGTCTAATATATTTAATCTGATTAAATTAAAAAAATTGATTTCTTGAAAACTTGATATGATTTGTCTGTCATTTCTAGAGGAGTTAAATAAATAAGAATATCAAGAGTCTTGTAATAAAAAATATTCATTAAAATATTTTTTTAAAAAACACTTTGATTTTGAAAAATATTCAGTCGAATGATCTTAAAATAATTGAAAAAAATAATTGCAATAAAATTAATAACTATGGTAGAAGGTTTTTAATTCTCTAGGATATTGAGAATCAAAAATAAATCCATGAGATAAAAAAATCATTTATTCAAATTGATAAATATGAATATTAATATTTAATTGGAAAACTAAATATGTATTTATTTATGCGATTTTTGTTATTATGTGATTTTTTTAATGAAAAATAAAATATTTCTTAGAAATCTTATGAATACCTTGAGTGAATAATAACTTATAAAAATGTTTCGCTCAATCGATTTTCCGGTATACGGACGAGTTTGTTAGTCCCCAGGCTATAGAGGTAGAATAACGGAATAAAAAAAGGCAGCCTGGAAAATCCAGTGGCATCGTATTTTTACCAAGTAAAGAGAAATTTATGGTAATCTTCGGGACTCTATCAATACGATATAAAAAAAAAAATTAAGCAGCTCCTTTTCACGATCGAGCACACTTTTCAAAAGATAATAATGCCTAAAAAGATAAAAGCTGCTTAAACAGTTCTAGAAAAATGATAGAAAAAGTTATAATCCTTGAGGATCATCTAAGTACCTAGTCCAAGTCTTGTACTGTAAAAAATGTGATATAAAGGTATAGAAAGTGGCGGAAGAAATGAGCAAGAGTTTTTTTTCGCTACTTTTTCAAAGAGATCAAAAAAATTGTCACGGCAAATATTGTAACTGGTGGCTGATCAAAATGGAGTTTACAAAAGAATTTTAAATGCTCATAAAATGTTAAAGGTTGGGAGTTACTTGTTGAATCATTTAAAAACTTGGGAACATTTTCACGTACATTTTTAATATTTTTTTTTTAATATTAAAGATTTATTCTTATGAGCCAAAATGCAAGAAAAGAAGATTAAATACTTGAAAGAATCCTTTTGTGTTAATTCTAGTATTGAAATAAAAAGTTAAACTATTTGAAATAATTTTATTTTATGAGGATTTGTAATTAAAGACTTGTATTAGGAGTTTTCATTCAAGAAACTATATAACAAAATAATTAATGTTTTATTATTTTTTATAGAACTTTACATCAATTTATGCTGTGCTTTAAATACATCTATCACGAATGATGACATTATTTTTTTTTAAGGACATTGAAATTGAATTTCTATTCAATTTTGATGAAAACTTTTTCAACACTTCAAATTTGTAACTTTTCATTTTTCACCATTTGGTAATCAATTACAATATATTACTTGAAGTGATAGAAATATTCTGTTGGATAGTTTAAATTCAGAGCATGCAAAAATAATGAAATATTTCGTATTGTTCTATGAACAGTTACCAACGAAATACAAATAACTTAAACATTGATATTGATTATCATATATGTATTGATAACAAGCAAACAAGTGTGTAACGTGATATTAAAAAGAATATTTATTTTCTTTATTCTTTTTTGAAATTTATTTTTAAAAAGTTAGTAAACCAAAGATATAACAAATCGTTTTCAGCAAGATTTATTAAGTTTTTTTTTTTTTTTTTCAGTTTCAGTATAATTGTGTATTTTTTAAAAATTTTGTTTTGGACTCCACAAATGAAGACAGGGGATGCGAGGTCGAGGGCAACAAACACGTCTTAAATTAAAGACGCACGACTGTGAATTTCCAGTCAGTAGCAAGATTGCCACCATACATAACAGTGGAACTGTGAATAATTTTTATTCAGTTTTAAAATTGAATTATTTCTACCTTGTGACGATTGGGTTTTTAAAAAATCCATCATTGTAAAACTTTTTTATTTATTTTTTCAATAACTGATTGATTGTTTACTTAAACTGGAATCAATAGCCAGAAGCAATTATATTTTTTGAATTTACTGTAGTGTAATATGAATTCAATGGTAAATATGTTATTCAATAATTTATATCAAATTATATTTTAATTTATAAAAATTCAATGAACTGATTAACATACTCAATTTTCGGGATCCGCCTAATAGAAAAATGTACTAACAGTTAATATATATTTATGAGTATTTAGTTTCAAGCGGAAAATTTTCGATCTCTAAAAATAATTCTGGCTAACATCCAAATAAGTTGTCTTTAGCTAAAAACTAATTTAGAGAAAAATTAGTTATTCAAATAATCACTATGACAATTTTCGCATTAATATTAATAATGGTACAGACTCGAACATCTACCGTGAGACAGCAATGTTGAAGGAAATTTATTATACCAAATGGAAGGCTAGAAAATAGATTCTTTAAATGAGAGGTCGTTAATCCTACCATCGTATTTCTGGAAAAAGTCAGATCTCTACATCAATAACGAACAGCTTAAAAAACTTCACGAAGACTTTCTTATTTCTCCAAAGCTCGCTGGCAAAGCCATCATTTATTCATTATTTTTTTCATTTTATAACATGAAAAGCTTCTTTTCAATATTCTTCAAATTTTAAATAATAAATTTAATCAATGGAAATATTTCATCCTTAGGATATTGATCAACAAATTTCTCGAGTTAATTAATGTTGAATTTCAAGTTCAAACATCGAATCATTTGGGCAGTTTAAAGTCTTGAGTTATATTAGATGTGTCGGGGGTGTGCTTAAGCTACTTTTAGATACGACAGACCAACGTCAAAACCAATAACACGTCATGCTTCTGACTTTACATTTGACGTCTTAAATATATAAAATTATTCCCATTATATTTTTTATCAATCAAGTACTCTATTTATTTGCCTTGCAATTTTTTTTAAGAACAAAAGCTTCCGAAGAAAAAGTTGAAACAAAAAATAAAAATTAAGTTTGAATGTTTTTTTAAAATTTTATTCGTCATTTAACGAGCTTGTAAAAAGTTTCCACAAAGTTTTGTGGCCAAACGGAAATGTGGCTGAAAATGAGAGTCATTAAAAGAGAAACTATTGCACAGTCTGCTTTAACATAGACCATTAACCGATAGTTATAACATAAATCCTTCAGTTTTGATGTTTAAAGGAAAGGAAATATTAAAATCAGATTTCAAATGAAGATTTATATGAAATATTATTATTTTAATTTCAAATAAATAGTTTCAAATGATAAATGCTAAACTTTTTAATATGTTAAACTGTGAACTATTTGATATTTCTCTCGTCCATCCCTGATACGGTGGCCTAAATATGAGTGAACTCATTTGAGCCTGAATTACTCAGAGTTGACGGGACGAAAATCAAATCGTTACCTATTTCATATCTATATGTATTCATGTACATTCATTCTGTGAATATATCAGAATATATTTGTTTCAATATTACAATTTAATATGATCTTTTCCATAATTTCGAATCAATTTTCACTTTAAAATACATTTTCTATTATTTACAGATTTGTCATCTTGTTATAATTTTCTTTCATTTCTTGCTGTGACAGTAATAAAGTTTATAATACCATATTATTCATATTTTAATTGAATAAAATGTTCTTCATAATTACAAATGAATTTAAAAGATTAAAATGTTTAATGTGGAGTTTAACAAAAGTAATCTCTTATATTTTAACGATTATACTCGAAAGAAAGTAGAAATGCTCGTTCGCTATCAGACATTGAAAAAAAAATGTTCAGGCTTCATTTAATTGAATCGTTCTCCTGCTTTAAAAAAAAATAAATAATTCTATTTTTACTTCTAATAAATATTTATCGTGAAAGTAGAGTATTGATATATGTGAACTAAATCAGATATGAAGCAGAAAGAATTTAGCTAAAAGTAGCTTTTATTATATATACAAAGGTATTGAATTTTCTTTTGAGTTTATTTATTTTTAATTAACTTAATTTTTTAATGGGAAGGTTTATAATTACTTTACTATCTATTATTAAAATTTTAATGTGCCTTTAAAATTTTTTTTTTCAGTTTTTATTTATTTGTAGAAATGAAGAAGTTGAATGAAAATCTGAATCTTGCAATTTTCACTTCTTCAAGTTTATTGTTAACATTTTCGCAACTTCCTGGATATCACATGTGCTGAGAAACAACTCTATTATCGTTGGAATCTATTTGGAAAAGAGGAGAAAATTTATATGGCTTTATACCAACTGACAGCGTAAACAAATTACTCACAGAAGTTTATAAAATTTTGTTCTCTAACTCACTGGAAAAATTTTAGAGAAAGAATTTTGGTGAAAAAAGTTGATAAACTGGCTCTATTGTGAAAAATAAAAATATAAAAAAAAAAGTTAAAGATAAATTTAGAACATAATTTTTTTATAAAAGATAAAAAATGGATCCAACAAATTCTCGGATGTCTATAAGTAATCGAATGTTAGGGCCTGAAAATGAACGAATAGTTTTCTACGCTGACGATATGGATTATTATCACGAACGGCTCCCAGATTTTCGCCAGGAGCTCATATCTCATGGACTCTATCCACCCAGCCCACGTAATCGACCTAGAAGATCCAATTCAGTTTGTTCACAATCAGATCGACCTAGAAGATTACGAAATTCTGAGGCTGGACATCGTAGACGGAATAGTGTACATGGTACACGATCACGAACAAACAGTTGTAGTCGTCCTACTCCTTTAGGTATATACTATTAACTAAATACCAATCAATAATGAATTCAAATAGCTTACACTAACTAAGACTTCATTTTGAATGAAATGAATAAATATTATCCACCAGCTAAAATGTATTATTGTCTGATTAGATTCATTCTTGATAATTTAGGCGATGGAAGACGTGCTAGTATGAGTAAAAAACCCCAACGTCGACCAAGCACTGCCGGAACTCAGAGGAAAAATTCAGTGAGACAAACGAAATTGGATAATTCAAAGAAGAAAGGAAAAATAATTGTGAAGTCTCCAATGGAATTAGAGCAAGCTAGAAAACATCGGCGTATTATTTTTTCTATCTTAGGAACTATCATTTTCCTCGTCGTGGCTTCTATACTTGTTGTAGTTGTCACATTAACAAACAACTCCTTTCATATACCGCCTATTAGCAACCAAGGGTTGACTAAACATCAGATGTTTGATCACCGTAATAACACTTGTATGGAATTTTTATTTTATCAACTAATCAATAAGTTCATTAATTAACTAGAGTATTTAAAATTATTACAAGACTTGGATTTTTTATTTATTTAAATTCATTATTAATAATATTCATTACAATTTGTTTCTAGGGACAGTTAAATTATTCAATTAAATAGTTTAATGGTAAAAATTATCTGTTTCAGTTCGAAAAGAAAATGAAGAGCTACTTAATTCATTGAATCAAGACACAACTGTGCCTCAAAATAGCACAGTACCACCGTAAAGATTAAATTTTCAGCAGGCTTGAGAAGTCTTTGTTCTCAATCACTTGCTCTCCTTTCTTTTCTTCTTCTTTTACTCGTTCATCAGTAAAAAAAGAGGAAATTAAACGAAAGAGTACACTTTATGGATAAAAAGAAATGGAAGATATTGGAGCATAAGAAAAAAAGGACGTGAATATTTGATAAAAAGGGAAGAAAAATATTTTTTCCAGCCAGTAGAATGTTTCATGGGATAGTTTTATTTAGTAATCCACCGAAATAATTATTGAAAACTTTATTTATCTATTTTTTCATTAATCTTTGAGCAACTGTAATGGTTATTGTTGAATTAATTAAAAAAATCAATCTTAAAAATTATTGGAATTGTTTATATAATGCTCAAACGAATGCGCGATCAAAATTCGTCACCACGAATACTTTTACAAAAGCGCACTTTGCACTAAATAATTACAGATCGGAAATGTCAACAAAAGTGTCTGACAACAAAGATGAAGGGATACTGAATTTTCGGATATTTATTTAGTGCTTCAAAAAAACTAAAAAAAAAATCAATAAAACAAGTAAATAAAAGCAAAAAAAAAATTAAATAATAATGAATAATGATTAATCATTGAATGTTAAAATTTTAAACGTTTAGAATATATTAATAATCATTACCCCAATTCAAAGGAAGGGAATTGTTATCGTCAATTGTTTATATAATGTGAGAAACTTATATCAAGTGAATAGATTCAATCGTTAAACGTATAAATAAAAATATTAGTTAGTAATGATTGTTGTTTGAAAAAAAATATGTTTGATTCTAAAAAATTTTTTTACAGGCTAAAAGACGTCATCACTAAAATGGACAATAAAGTGAGATGTGAGCGCCTACAACAAATAAATTGTCGCCTTCAGTGGACAAAGTGTAAGGGTAAATAATTGGTTTTATTAATAATTTTATAAGGGCTGATTGATTATTTTATGCCCAAAATTAGCAAAACAAAGTAATGGTATTGAAATCAATAAAGTTCAAATATATTTCTTTCTTCGGATAAGTAATTTTGCGTGCAGGCACGCATATATTTGTGATTAATTGAACAGTAAACACAAAATATTAATGAAATTTTATTTTTATTTTTGATTTGCATTTTGTGTCTATACTGCCAATTTTAGTAAACAAAAAACAGTCAAATGTATTTTAGAGATCTATAATCTTATATAAACCAAAAATTGCGTTTCTTGACAATCATAATTAATCGTATAATGAAAACTAAATGGCGTAGATATGCCACTTGCAATTAAATATGTGATGTAAATAATAGAATGGAGATTCTATTTCAAGTGGTTTTGATCAGTAGAATTAGTGAGAATATTTAAATTTCGCTCTGAAGTGGAAAAATATATTTTTATCTTTAAAAAAGTAAAAATTAACAAATCACTTTTTACAATGTTTTTTTTTTATTTTTGAAAGTACATTGAAGTAAAGCTACATTAATTAGTAATCGAATACCGATAATGTAGTAAATATTAACTTACTAGAAAACATTTATCGGAAATTCTAATTAAATTCTACTTTTACTTCCAAGTATTAATTAATTATCATTTAATTTCATTTTAACGATAATGAGATATCAACAATCTTAAGTAATATTCAATATTTTTTATATAAAACTATTACGTTAGTCTAGACTAGTATCATTCCGGATATTTTTATATACAACACAAAGAAATTTTTTGTATCAATGATAGTATGTAACTACTACTAAGAGATCCTGCTTGATAAGCAATTAAAAAAACTTGTATAAATAAAAAATGGATGAATGAATTAATAAGTTGTTACGCATATTTGGTTAATAATAAACTAAATTCTAATGAAAAACACGATAAATGCAAATATTATGTTATCATTGAAATAATGGAATTTTTAACATAAATGTATTTATACAATTTTTCCGCTTCAGTGTAAAATTAAATAAAGGCATTTGGAGGGTTTAACTAAATTACTATACACTATTAGTCTATATTTAATGAAGAAAAAAAAATTGAACAATCTTATTGTGACAGAAGCTACTACTTTACGTAGATGACTTTGAGCTTAGACAATCAATATTCAGGCTGGTCTCTTCTAGACTTATTAATAATAATAATAATAATAAATAAATAATTAGGGAAATATATAATGACATAAGAATTAACTAATTAAGAACGTTGTGAATATGTTGAATGAAACAAATAAATATCGAAGATTTATGTTTGTATATTGTAATAATATTTATTGTATAATATATAATGATTATTATAATGCAAGAATATACATCAATAGTTGTCGAATCTTGTTGAAAAAATATTGTCAAACGCCCAAACCCTATTTCTTAATTACTAATTAGATTGATTTATTATTTATTTACATATCAATTATGATTGCAAACTTCTACTTAATATAAAAAATGAAATTTCATTTGAAAATATCATTCTTTCACCCTGCTTCAAAGGGACAACAGTAGAGAGTCATGCAATTGTACATAAAGTTATAAAAAAAATTATTTAAAAATTAATTAAAAAGTATAATATGATAACAAAAAAATATTTGGCTTTTTATAATTTTCTTATTGCACCAGGGGCCAATCATTAACGTACATTGTTGTTAATCGTTAAAGATTTGTCAGTCAGTTGCACCCTGCCTTAAAGGGATATTGAAGATGACAATATAAATAACTTAACGATTAATATAAACTATCAGTCTCAATAAATTCTTACACCCTGCCTTAAAGGGATGAGAGGATGGTCATGCAAAAGTGCTCAGCATTTCATATCTTTCGGACCCATGATGCTTCGCATTTTTTTATCAATTATAATCAATGATGAATGATTATAAAATTATTCAAGTTCATTTTTCATTTCAACAGCTAAGTGTTTTTGTAACTTCAACAGATTCTGACAAATTTAATAATGAAAGAACTGTTTATCAAATTAAAATAAAATATTTTTGTTGTTTTTCCTTTCATTCTAAAAATATCTTAATCACGACGAAATTTCTAGATATTTTTTCAAGTTATTCAAACATCAATTACATTATTTTGATAACATCAGTTAAATTGGATACTTAATCCCACTTTTTCAGATTGTTCTAAAGAATAATAAATTAATTAATTTCAATGATTATTCGTCCAATAATTTAGATAAGACTCATGTTGGTGATAATTTTTTGATAGAAATAGTTACAGAACCTGAGGCTAAATAAAATTGCTCTAAAAAGAAACTATAAATTTTATTGTATACTTAATGAGTATAAAAAATATGAGAGAAGAATCTCTAAATATTTTTTAAAAGCTTATAGCTTCCCTCAAACAAATACTTCATTTTACCTCAGGTTAAGCAAAATTAAAAATGGTAAAATAAACTGTAGTAATTGTATACTTTTGTAGTATTTACAATTATCTACAGTTAAAATAACTTAGAACTTAAAGTATAACTTTAAGAATATTCAACGTTGAAATCTAATCCAAATAGTAATAGTCTTTGAAAAAATATCAACAATGGAATTCGCTAAAATCAACATAGATAACTCCCAAATGAACCTGAAGGCTGTTTTGTTTATCTTACGATAAAACATGAATATTTCGTAACTTGAAGATTATTTCTATTTTTAGAAACAACAAAATATTCTTATTCAACTCAGCTGAAATGAACTTGAAAGTTAAACATTTTTCTTTGCATAATATGTACTAAATTATTCACAAGGGTCCTATTCTAATAGCTTTTCATATTTGTTAGATTTTAACATTCAATAGTTTTAACATAAATTTCGTGGAAAACTTGATCGATATTTTTCTTTTTCTTTCCACGATTTAATTCCTCTTGAATCTCAGCCAAAGACTTGCCGTTAGTTTCGGGAACAAAGAAATAAATAAATCCAATGCCAAAGAAACAAGAACTTGCAAACCAAGCAAGTGACGCGTAGATTCCACAGGTATCAGTGACAACCTGATACATTTTAGCGACAAAAAAAGCTAAAAATGATGCCCAGATATTGGATAAAGATACAGCAACACCTTTGACGTTTGTAGGGAATAATTCTCCCATCATCATATAAGGTAATGGATTCAATCCTAATGCACAAATAAGTTCGTAAGAGATGACGGAAGCATCAAGTATCCAACCAACATCGGACATGTAGTATTTAAATTGGAGTTTCATGAGGTAGAAAATACAAGAAATTGAAAGAGCAATACCACAAAGAGATGTTGTACTTAACAATAAAGATCTCCTGCCAGCTCTATCAACTAAAGCAGCAGCACCGAGGCCAGCAACAAATTGAAAGAGACTTAAAATAATAACAGCAACACCTGGATTTAATCCAGACTCACTTCCTGCTATGATTTCTTGAGTATACGATTCTATAGCCGCTAGTCCTGAGAATTGAAGCACTACTTGGAGCCCAAAGATTATAATCATAGCTTTACGGTTACCTTCAGATCGAAAAAGATCCCAGAGATGACCTCGGTTTTTCATATCCGTGTAGACAGTCTTAGTCATTTCATCCAAATCATTTTGAAGATGATCCTTGCTCTTATATCTTCGTAAAGACGACAAACTTTTAATCGCTCCTTCTTGGTCACCTTTCATGATAAGATAGTAAGGAGATTCAGGTGTCCAAATGAAGCTAGCGAAGAACAAAACTGGAATGATCACACACGAGTAAGCCAAGTTGTGGTAGTTTACAAATGGTCCAATTGCATGGGCGTAAAGTTCTCCAAACGTAACCATTAGTTTAATGAATGATCCTAAAGCTCCTCTGATCTTCTTGTCTGCTATTTCACCAATGTACATTGGACAAACTACGTAAACTATGCCTTGACCAAGTCCACTCACAAAGCGAGAAACGTAAAGAACGTATGGATTCCATGCGATAATGATTAAGATCCAGCCGATAGTTAGAGGTACTCCAGACACTAATAAACTAACTTTTCGACCAAATCTGTCAACTATCGCTGCTGCTCCAAGATTACCCAACATTGAACCCAATAAGAAAAAAGATGCTATCCAAGAAGCATCATCTGATGTCATTGAAATATGAGACTCATCAGATTTTAGGTAAGGAAGACTTGGAGATGTCCAGCCGATATGACATCCAGCTATTGCCACTGATAATGTCGCTAGAAAAAAAAATACTCTATGAAGAAAGCTTCTCTATACAAGAGAATCATAAACCAATGCGTCTCAATTATCTTAATAATCAAGGAATAAAATTAATGTGGTATTATTTTATTTTTACAATGTTGTAAATTAAATTTTATACTAATGATGAAATTACCCGTAATTGTAGCCAGGTATTGGGGCCATTGCTTGGTGCCCTGGTTGTCATCCATCTTGCCGATTTTTTCTCAGTAATAAAGACTGAATAATCAAACACATAACACGTTAAATAAACATTAAATTCATTTATCAATTAAACTTTAATATTAAATCACACCATTATACACGAATTATGTTGTTAAATCAAAAACTTTTTACAAAAAAAAACCCTTCTTCAGTTTCACAATTTTAAATAATATACAATATATGTGCGCAAAAATATGCGCAGAAAAAAAACCGTTAAAGGGTGAAGCACTGTTTTTGTAACCTACATCATTGTTAGTGTCTGTATGAAAGTTTTTTGGTACATAATTAAACTTTTTACTTTTTAATGAATCTTTGAATGTTATAATTAATGTTAAATATGTTGAATTCAAAATAAACTGAACGAAAAAAGAATAAATTTAACCAAAACAAATAATTACGTGCTTTGATTATGTAGTAAAAAGTGTAGTAAAAAATAATAAAAGAACAAAAGGTAATAAATGACATGAAATTATAATTGTTTTATGTGATAAAGTACGTATTATCAAACAATGTTAATGATATTTGTATAATAAATCATTAAAATATTTATAAAGATCAAAGCTCCAAAGTTGAACGAACAAATGCAAAAAATTTGAATGAAAAAGTTAGTAGAAGATCAATCAATTAAAATAATCGATTAAAAAATATTACATTAAATTCAGTGAAATTTTTATTTGAATTGTTTAATATTTAATTTACAAGAATAATGAATTAAACAAGTCAATTATTACACAAAGTAATATAATTAGACTTTTGTTTTACCAAAATGAAATAATTGTCAGAAAATTAACATTTATGATAAAATTAATGTCTGCTATTATCTAACTCTATTGTAATTGTTGTAATATCTTAACAACTAATTCAATTTATTAGATGTTATTGACACTTTCAAGAAAACTAAATTCTGATGAATGACGGATAATCGAGTTGCTAGTAGCCAGCTAATAATGAAGAAGAAAAAGAAGGAGAATTAGAATTCAAATAATGCAAATGAATAAAATTAATGAAGAATTAAATGAATAATTAAATAACGAACTTACAAAAACGGTGATGAGACTCAGCAGAGACACCAAGTCCTGCTAAGGAACAAGTGATCAATTGATATGTCAAACGCTCGTCTATTAAAAGCCAAGTCATCATTCTTCAACCATTTATATGTACTCCTCAAGTGTCCTAATCAAGCATATCTCCCTCCATAATGTCAAATTAAGCGCGTAGTTAAATTATTAAAGAATCATTCGTTCTGTGTAAATATTTTTGAACACGCGTAGTCTTGTCGCCAATTAGGCGTCGTTATTCAGTTTTAAAACATTCTAGAAATGTTCTTATTGGTTTGTTTTATAATTAAAATGTGCTGAGCCCGTTATTTGTATTTCTTTATTTCAACAAATCTATTTAACTTTGTTAAAGAATTAGTGTTTAATTGTCACCTGTTTAAATACATTGACATATTTTTATCAAATTTACTACCAAAGTTATTAGTCAACATGCTTTGAATGAATTCGTTCTTTCTAGAAGCCAAAATATCATTACGTGACTTTATTCAGACAATTTGATCAATAAACCTTCTTGTAGAGATGCAATTTAATCCACCACTTGATCATCTCACTTTTTAACCTCTTTAAAAGATACATTAGTCTTAAGGGGACTCAGCTCTCATTTTATTAACAAAAATAAAAATTCTTCTGCATGCTTGGATAAATTGAATATTTAATTTTGAGTTTATCTACGGAAGTTTCGGCCAATGTTTAGACATCGATATTTTTATCAGTTAAGATAACGTCTACCGTGTAATTTATACGGTGCACTATTTTAATTTTACTTATGTGTTTAACAAACGTTTATGACAATATCTTCAACAATATAATAAATCAATATTCTAAGCTTATAACATTATTAAAAATTAAAAAATCTCCTTACAATAAGGAAAATTTTTGAATGACTATTTGTACATGAAAAATCAATTGTAATTAGCAATTGTGTAAGAATTGAATTATTTTTAGTATAGATAATATTTATTTTTATATTAAACATGGTTAAACTTCATTAGAAGTTAAATAGTGATAATGAAAATGTCTTTTCTTGAAAGCAATTTTGAAAATTCAAATTTATCGCGCTAAAATCTCGAGCATGCTCTTTGTGGGACAGCCTCCCCATTCGAGATATCGATCCTATGGCTGAGGGGTCAGATCAGTAGCAACGCGACAGTACTGAAGGTAAGCTGTGTCTATAAATAAAATAATAATAAGCTAAAACAAATTGTTATATTTTCTACAAACTCAATTCAGAGAGTAGCTGTCAGTGAACTTATTATTTCCATGATTGTCTTAGAAATAATTTAATAACAATAGCAATTAAGCAGCTGAAATATTGCAGAATTGTAAGAAGACAAAAAGAACAAACACTGGGAAGATGTGTGGTGGATTTACGTGCTCTAAAAATGCTTTGACGGCACTGAATATTCTTTATATTGTAAGTTCTTGGTTATTATATTTAGATTGATGAAATCATTTTTGTATTATCACTACCACTTGTGGATTAAATCGAGATTAGAATGATAAAACAATCACGATATATTTCAGGTAGTAGCATTTATATTAATTGGAGTCGCGGTTTATGGAAGAGCTTCAGCATTGGTAACCAATTTACCAATAATTGGTGGCATTTTGGCATGTGGAGTATTGCTGATTTTAATATCAATATTAGGACTAATTGGAGCTGTAAAGCATCATCAAGTGCTTTTGTTCTTCGTATCCTTTTCAATTAATAAACCATGCAAGCAACAATAATTTAACGAATATTTGTCAATTATCTATCATATAGGTTTATTTTTTAAATTAACAAAATAGTTATTCAGCTATAAAGTTTCTTATTGAATAATTTAGTACATGCTCATTCTTTTCCTGTTATTCTTGGTTCAATTTAGCATCGCTTGTGCTTGTCTGGCTGTCAATACTGAACAACAAGAACAATTGGCTGAAGAAGTAAGTTTTATTTTTATAGTTATGAATGAATAATTAATTTTCATTGATAAACGGTCGACTGATTTTTGTTCATTGATTTTTTAGGGATGGAAGCATGTGGGTTTGGACTTGAAAGCCAAAGTTCAAGAAACCTTCAACTGCTGTGGGTTTAATGGAACTGATTCAGATCCAGTTCAACCTACATGTGAGGCTGTTACCGTAAGTGTTTACTCGAATGATTAAATAATTAATTATTTCGTTCAAATAAGAGCTATCATTCATTGAGAAAATACTTCTTAATTGAAACCCACTTTTAATAACAACCCATTTGCTTGATAGCGATTATATTTAATTGAGGTGACTTTGATTATTATGAATTTCAAAATATTATTTAATTCAGATCAGAAAGCAATTACTTAATGACGCATTAGTCATTTCTGGTTAATAAACTGATGGTAAATGGTTGCAGAAAATATGCTGCCGAGAGAATTATGGAAATGCTGTTGTAGGATGTCAATGTGAACCTTGTATGGATAAACTTCAGTCAACAATTGATCATGCATTTAAATTATGTGGAGGAATTGGTTTATTCTTTAGTTTTACTGAGGTAAGTCAAATAATAAAAAATAGTTACAATTATCAATATGTAGTGATATTAATAGCTTGGGTAACTTATTAACAGTTTGTCTAATGGATAATATGATTAATTCATAGTTCGATTAATTATTAACCGATGTAACATATGACATTTCCAGTTCGTCGGTGTTTGGTTGACAGTGCGCTACAGGAACCAGAAAGATCCAAGAGCTAATCCTAGTGCTTTTCTTTAGTCTAACATCATCGCCATGTCCCCTGTCACCTCGCACGAAACCTTAAATAGATGGTGGGTGGTCTTACTCACATTCACACCACACTTAACTCACACTAATCATATTGATCCTCTTTATTAATACTTGACTTACGACCAACAAAATATTACAAAGTTATATTTTTTTTGATAGAAAAAATTTTAAGTAATAATTATTTTCAGGTAATTGCAGCTTTTTTGGCAAGACGTTATAGAAATCAGCTAGATCCTCAAGAGAAAGCCGCAAGAGCTGTTTTTCCAAGACAAAATTACCTTTATTAATCCTTTACAACGCTGAGACCAATAGTTTTTCTATCCTTGTCTTGCATTACAAGGTAACACACAATCCTTATCCTGCACAAACGTTGGCAATCCTTAATCAAAAAATAGCCAAAGATAAAACAATATTTCTCAAAATAATAACGTGAATTCTTAGGTATTTATTTACTTGAATACATCGGTGAAACTCAAAGTTAAAACTATCTTATCAATTGTAAGTATAAAAATGTCGTCTCCACTCCGATTGGAAATTGATTAAACTTAAAATTGATAGAAATAATTTTAGTGTGCGCTCTAGTCAGCCACGAACAAAATATTCGTAAAATAATACTAAAAAGAAACTACGCCTCAAAGCGCCTTGTAGACTAGAGATTCAATGAAAAGTCTTCTTCATACGTCATAATCACATATTTTACTACGTGTAGATTTCGTTCTAATCGATTTATCTCAAAGTTTTAAATAGAAGTAGTGAAATTAACAAAACCTATTGAAAAAACGAGAAAATGCACGAATGTTGTAGTGATTATATTTTATGTGAGACTTGAAAACTTCTTGAGACTGATCAATTGACGGGAATATTTAAAGCTCTGGCAACGCTGGCATTTATCAAGTATATTAAAAGATATCGTTATTATCATTATACATATATTCATATCTATATGTAAATGTTTATAGTGAAATGATTAAGCTAAAGATAATTTAGTTCATTGCTTCGCAAAAAATATAAACATTAGTGCTTTAAATCATTTCTACTCAACGAAAAAATCACAACAGAAATCGTATGAAGCGTAATGTAGATGTATTGTAAATTACCATAGTTGGTAAATATTATAATATAAATTGTGTATAACTTGTGTATCTCAGATCTTTGTTCTAAAAGAGTTACATGTAGCTTTTGGATTGGTTAGTGATTTATTTTTTGAATTTTTTTTTACCGTACCTTCGCGAAAAGTTCCGTTTTTCCGTTTGAGGAACTTTAAACTTTTCACATAGGTAAAAATTATATATAAAAATAATATTTGAATGTAAATCAAATAATAATTATTTATATTCATCAGTTATATTTACATGCCTAACAAAAATATTTATTATATTATTATACAAAAAATTATATATTAAGTTCATAAGTCGATATTTTATTTTATGCTAAAAATTGTAAATTATATTAATACAATATTTAAGTTGTGTCATTAAATCTCTCTCCAAAATATTTTTTTGTTAATTTTTTTCTGATAAAATTGTATATATTTTATTATTTAAATGATGAGATAATAAATTTTACATTACCAAAAAAGAAAACGTAGAAATCTACTTGGCCGATTATTGATAAAAATGAATAAATGTGTGTGTTTTTGGAAATAAATTAAATTATTTATGACTAATAGAATAATGGAAAAAATAAAAACATCTAAATTTCATAAACTAATCAACATAATAAAATATAGCACAGAAAAAAGTGTAACATAGTGTGGAGGTCATTTACTGCATATGATTGACCAAGGTATTCTCATATAGATATGCATCTTTGTTCCGCGTAATCTATCGAAAATAAATCGCAATCTTCTAAATAAAACCTTCGAATAACGATCGTTTTACAGAATTATTTCAAAATATTGAATTCATTATCCTTGAATGATCATTAAAATACAAAACATCAACCCAAAAATAGTTTTTCTTTGTTTCCTCATCTTAATTTTAAACAAAGAAAAAATATGAAATAATTTAAAAAAAAAAATCACAAATTCAAAGTATTTGAAATAACCTCTTTTCGCTCTACTTACGTATAGAATAATTCGAATAAATAAAAATCACACTGGAGAGGGGATTAAATGTTAACATTGTATCTAAGTAGGCACACCTATTTGTTAGAGAAGAATTAATGAACCACACATTGATTTATTTGACAAATAAAAAAAAAATATAAATGTTCGATTATGAAAGCTTCGTGTGAAAAAAGAAAAGACAAGTATTATATAGAAGACTATGAGAAAAAAATGCTAATAATAAATATCAAAAGAAATATTATTCTAATATGCACTACAAGTGGTTGTACTGAACTAGATTCAAAACGTGTTTAAAACTACATATGAAATGTTACATAAAGTAGCATCATCACCTGCCTAAATCGTTAAGCAGGTCAAATCGAAGAAGCAATGTGCGTCGTTACAAAATAGGGGAGATTTTGTCACCCTTCGAGCCATGGGCAACAAAGAGAAAGGTCGTAAGTACGGCGTAATATAAATTATAACGTATTTTCTAAATTGAATAAGTAACATAAAACTTGATAAAAAAAAAACCCGTTTTTATACAGTAGTTATAAATATTAAGTCGTTATAATTTGATGTAAAAAATGTCTTCCACCTTGATTAAAATAAGAAAAATAAAGATTTTTTTCTTTTCAATCGAGTGTAAGCAGTTGGAACAAGATAGGGATTCATTTCTCGCGACGTATTTATTGTTTAGCATATGAATGGAGGGCAAGAGATCAAGAATACGAGAAAAAAAAGAGGGGGATAAACGAGGGGTTGGGGAGGGATAAAACCCCTTTTTACGATATAATAAAGAAGTGAATAAAATTTATAAGGATCAAGTTCGGAGGGTCTGTTCCTCATTTAAAGTTCCTCTACTTTTTAAATGTATTTGTGTCTTCAAGATCGAGAGTTGAGTAGTTTCAGGGCAAAAGAAAAGAGAGAAAGAAACCAGGTGTTTTATTCTCCTAAAACCGTGGGACTCTCAAGGGGATCCATGGACTTACAACAACTGCACTCGATTCTTGCAGACCACATGAATACAAAACAGGATTTTATTATTTTCCACAGGCTTACACACTTTATTGTGTTTTCACCCTTGATTGAAACGTCTTTCCCGCCATTTTTGTTGTTTCTCTTTGTTCGACCAAGTTCCAAGTTATCTAATTTTCAGGTTTTGTATGAGAATGACTAAAAATATTATACTCATCTCATTGATTAGATTGCCTGGAAATATATGAAAAGGAAACAAAAAGGTGATGAAACAAACCTTGAAAAAAATACATTCAATTGAAGTTTATTAAAAAAAATATATATGAATATAATATCAATATAATTTTCTTTGTTATAACTTGAAAATTATATATAAGAAAACACGTTGATAATACGACATTTCAGCAGGCCGGGACGAGTGCAATATGATATGAAAAATTACAAATAATGCACTCATCTCCACCTGCCGTTAAGTCGAATAATTTTAAAAACCTGAAATAAATATAAAACAAGTAAATAATAATATTAATAATGAATGTATAAGTACATATAAATAAATAACGGTACACCTAAGATGAGAAAAATGCATTACGATAGGCCGGGACAAGTGCAATATTAATGAAAAACAAAGAAATATTGTCACATATCTCGACCTATCTTTGATGCAATTGTTTTGATACTCTTTCCGGCAGAGAATATACATCCCAGTAGTTTTGTCGAAGTTTTTAAGGTCTAACATAAAAAACTATAATCACCACGTGGATAGAAAGTGATTGGCTCTCGCCTTTAGAAACTAAAGTGGCTCTCCGACGTGGCCTTGGCGGTCAGTCTCCAAATCAGAGAGCTCATCTGCTCTGAATCACGAATTATCGTTCGAGGTCACGTGTTTCCTCTAGTTTATAACGACCTAACTAATTTTTCATTTGAATATACCATAAGAACGTCGTCATTTATCTCTATTTTAATGTACAGTCACAAGAACAGAATACGATTGAATCGTGCCAAAGTTATTCAATAATATCCTTTCGAAATAAATATCCTTTTACTTATTTTTATATAAATATTGTCTTTCGTTATATTAGCACAGTCACGGCGTTTGAAAAAACTTCACTTCACAACACAAAAACTTTTCTTTATCTCTTCTACGCCGAACACAACCGATGAAGAACATCTGATGTGTAGTACGTTCTCGAGCAAACTGCTGGCAGTGGCCAGGTGGCTCGCCTCTTTATTCCTTTTGGGTCCGGGGGAATGAAAGCCTTCCCGGACTATATAGTGACCCATGGTTGGGTCTCAAGTGACGAGAGTGGGGAGACGTTATTCTTATTTAACAGCAATACAACACAACGGTCCTTCAGGACTCCCTTTTCCCTTTGGCTTTCCGACTCTCTCTCACTCTTTGTGTTAGAAATTCAACCCTCTTTCTTTCTCTCAACTGTTTCTCATTTCCCCACCACGTGTTTTCTCCCCTCGGTTTTGCTTTGTAACGCTCCACGTCATGCTCTTCATGGCACGAGGCACCTCCGGCATCCTGAGAGCCCGCCAAAAATTGTATCAGCTGTCCTGGATTTTTATCCTTGTTCTTATAAAATCTCACTGCCACGCAGGTATAAATTTAGACGACCGTTGGATTTTTCCAACGACAGTATAATAATTAAAGTTTTGATCAAATTCTTCAATACAACTCATTGCCAAGATGTAACGTTCTTTTTTTCACTTATTTTTCACAATCCCCAACACCTCAAGGGGAGAAATAATAACTTGAATTGAACAGTACATTTACAATATCAGGATATAAGTTTATCTAAATTTATTGGTTTTGATTCTCATTCACTCACGTGTTTTCGTCTAAATTCCAAATAATATTCTTTGTCTTTCTCTCAAATTTACTAAAGTATTTAGTGTAGGGAACCTTTTTTTCTTCTTCGTTTCCGCTCGATTATCGATCCCATCGCCACTGAATAGAACAAAGAAAATATTTAGATTACGAATAAATATCGTTTAATACAAACAGAGAAAAAAAATAAACAATTTATCAAATGATGAAATAGTCGGATAAATATGACTTTCTCAGGATGACAATGATGATGATGATGATGATTCATGAATAAAATATTATTTAATTTTGATAAATACATACCTTAAACAATATGCCGTATATATCTAAATAAAATTAGGACATGTTGATAATTCGCAGTGAGAAAAGGCAGAAGGGTCGTAGAAAGAAAAAAGAGATGGAGATTGAGAACCACTTGTAGGAGGACAGCTGCCGAGCTAAGAGAGCGCATCTGCTGTCGGTTGCGAGTCCGCGCGTGCGCTGATGGCCACCATGCTTATTGCCATCGCCCGGTGGTGAGTTTCTGCAGCCTCTTTACTACCATCTACCCCGCTTGTCCCTGAAATCCTGCCTCCTGTTCTACTACCACAGGGTTGATAGGACATTAAAAATCCTGATGGCTTGACTGGTATGTTTACAGCTCCTTGTTTACTATCCTCTTCTTTCCATAACGTGCCTCTTTTTTTCAACGTTCAACCTAAAGTACCTAACAGCCGGCTTGGTACTGTCAAAAATTCTCCCTTTGTCCTATTGTCATCGGATTTTCTCGTTCCTTCATCTCCAATACTTCCCGGAAGCCTCAGATTTTTCCACGGCTTTGTGTTTTCTTCTTTTTCTCAGCGGGTACTACATTTAGCTTATTACGCGATTGTGTTCATGGTATGCAGATTATCCGATCACTAAGAACCTTGAGTTTATTTGCATATACATCAAATAGATGTATGTTACTTGGAAATTTAACTAATATCAACCACCCTCAATAAACAACAAAAATACAAGTTACTTTTTAAAGTCTATGGACACCTGGTCGACTTTTACTGTTCATGAACATGAAGGGGAAAAAGCATGGTCTTTTAGTACAGGTGGTCGTACCAACTTATATGACAAAGAGACGAATCTACGAGTGTATATTATTTTAAAATTGTAACGTGGAGTGAAGAACTCAATTATCGACACCTTTCAAGCACACTACTAGTATTGTTAATTTTTCTAAGTATTCCCATTACCTTTAAATTGAGTAATAAAGATGCCACTTGGTCAAAAATTTTATTGTTGAACATAATATAATCATATTCTGATGTTAAATAACATAAGCACGTGAGTTTTCAAAATCTTTTCTAAACACTCAACGACCTATTTCAAGTTACACTTGTACAAAAAATTTATCTAAATACCTAGTGAGGGAAAATGTAAACACGTGGTCACGGTCTTTTAGAGTTTAAATTTATAAATAGTTTATTATCACCATGAAAATATATCAATTTACTTAAGCCCTGATGTTTTAATTAATTATGTCATAAATTATTTATATTTAATAAATACACATCTCTAAACCTAATTCCCACGCTTAAAATTAATGATAAATATTTTTAAATACTTGTTATTAATTTACATGTTTACTTAAAATCTTGATTTATACTCAAATGAGTTTTTTCTGATCTCCAAATTATCATTTTTACAATCAACAGTAATGAGAAAATAATTTTATTTAAGTTCATTGTTCTTTGGTTACTTAATAAGATAAAATAACAGCTTAACAGAACCACCTGCTTTCCACAATATACTTCCACAAGTAAATTATGGTATTTTACTAAGAAAATCAAACAAAATGACAAACAAATTTACAGAAAAAGATATTCTACCAATTATTCTTTGTTGGAAGTAGGTAGACAGAGTATATACCTGTAAACTTTACAGTCTATATATATTTCATTTATCAAACTTTGTCAGTTTAATAATTATTTTATTTACAATTGCTGTCAAAAGTGACCGATCAATAAATTTTGTAAATTGTTGGTAATTAAGAAATAAATAGTCAAGAAATAATTTAACCAATATATAAATCATTGATGCATTATTACTTTCAGGACCATTAATAAATCAAAATTTTCTTGAATAAACATAGTTCAGGCTCTTACACAAATACAGTATTTACTTTAGTCATAATAACTTTATTGTTGATATAAATAGTAATTAATGATTTTTAGTAATTTCAATGAACTTGAAAATATCAAAGAATTATTTCCTTCCTGGAGATGATTCATTATCTTTGATGATACAATATTTTATTTACAAATTTACTGGTTATGTTCATAAAGTGAGGTTAAATTGTCAATAAATTGAACAAAATTATAACTAATAAAAATTGATTGTTTTAAATGCTGTCAAATGTAATGAATGATTGTTTGAAAAGACTAAAGATGTGATTCTATCAATCAAACATAGCCAAAGTAAAAGACTTTTCGCCTTCAAGCTGGCCCTATTGACGTTAGAGTACAAAGATGCACAAAAAATTCTTGCACGATAGCAAGTAAAGTACAAAGTCCCAGATGGCAAGCGATCCAGTCTCGCTTCCTTGCTCAAATTTTAACTACAACGCAATACGAAAAGTCCAGGAGGACCCTCTTCTGGGGCCACACCTGCCTTAATGGATCTCATGGAGAATGTGTGCGTTGTTCAGAACATTTCTTGATGTTTTCTAAACGACAATTTACCACATTCGGCTGCCAACTGTCTCCTGAATATTATTTATTTAACATTATAATTATATTTATTATAAACAATCAAAATAAATAACAATAATAATAATAATAATAATAATAATAACTTAATTTCATTTTTTACTCATCAATCACAGTTGAATCCTTTTTTATTCTTTTCAAAACTCGCCCTAGATACGTTGGAATAACATAAAAGCATAGATTTTCGGGGCGTTACAGATATATCAAAAAAAAAAGAAGAGATTCGACCTGAGGGGGTATTAAGTTGCAGCACGTTTTTAGCAACCGGCGTTACAGTTTGGGACGAGTTTGAAAAGATCTTTGTCCATCGAGGAAGTGGGTCTTTCTTTTGCGCGCGCAACACTGTACATGGTAAAATTTTTATATACATATATATATTTATGTGTATTTGTAAATATATGTGACCCTAAAGAACATCAGGCGCCGCCGGAAGTTGAGGCACACGTAATGTTCGTGGGTGCGCCATAAGAACGCCTATTTTTCGCTTCACTGGTAAATAAAAACAATGATCCAGTTTACACACAGTAAAGTTCGTAAAAAAAACAGCTATTTTATGCGACTATTAACCGTTTTCTAGTTTTAAAGAATCTCAACAATGAAACATTTATTTTTTTCTGCACCATAAATTATTTTTTTACATACCAATCATATAATTATTTCGAACAAAAGATTTAAGAATATTTATTCTTCACTGATTTCAAAAATTCGTGTCTTGTTGATAGGAAACTCGAAATTATCTCAAGTCGGTAAAATAGTGTTCAATTGAATGTAACGACCGTCGGTATGAGAAAAAATCTACTTTATCAGTACGACAGTCACTTTTTTATCATCCAAAATGTTGACGGAAAATAGAATCTGTCATTTGTAGAGATGAGAATGCCGTTATATACAAAAAGAGGTTATACCTTTCACTTTTTCTGGAGCAAAAAGAAAGATTCGAGTAGTATAAAATAAAAGTACGAGAAGTAAAATGAAAAGAAAAGGTTTAAGAAAGTGCTTCAACAAACGTGAACACTTACAAGGAGTCACATATCCTTGTAAACAAATTATCGAATGTTAAGAGTGATATTTTTATAAAATTTTCAATTGATCAAATAATTTAAAAGGTAACAAATTTCCTATATAAATTTTCGATCAATGAAATTGGTTTATTAATAATATTTAATTAACAGTGAAACGAATCTGTGATCAACAAGAAAGTAACAAAAGTTAAGAAGTTTGTTGTACAAATTCTGTATGGGGTCCACGAGTTATAAATAAAACAAAAAGTATTAAATATTTATCTGTATTATAAACAAGACTTAGAAATGTTTATAGTCTTATCATTTATTTTACTATCTACTTTATCATAACAATGAAAAGTTGAGAGGATAGATATATCAATCGAAGAATACTTGTATTGATAGCGAACAATTTTTGGAGTCACTGTTTATTTTATCATCATGGAAATAAAACAAAGAACAACGACAATAGTGTCTGAGGAAAAATTTAAGAAGGAAAAGAAAAACCGTACAAATTCGAAAAATGAATCGAAAGTAGTGTCAATCGTTTTTCGATCATTAATCTTAGACTTGTTAGCTTTTACAATGATTTTGCCGCTTTTGCCAGCCCTTTTAGATTATTATAAAGAAGTTGATCAAGGCAAAGGGTTATATTCTTGGATATTAAATCATGTAAAAACCTTACAAGTAACGCTTAATGCTCCTGAACGATTTAGTTCTGTTTTATTCGGAGGTAAGACTTTTTATTTTTTATTTTATTGACTGATTCCTAGTATTTAACGTGACTGTTAGTATCAATGATTATTTTGGTAGAAGGTAATGCCTATTGAAAAATTTCTTTTATACCAAAAAATTAACTTATTGCGCAATTCACTAAAGAATAAATTATTCAACAAAAGTTTATTAGATTGACAAAAAAGTATAGATTTCTTTGAAAAACATATTTGTTAAGAAATATAAAATTACCTGAAGACTTAATGATCATTAAATAGTTGCGTTTTGTGTAGATTGTATTGATAGTACGTATATGTGAATGAATTAAAAATCATAAAAATTATATTTTATTTTTCAGGGTTTTTGGGATCAATGTATTCATTTTTACAGTTCTTGGGAATGCCTATCATTGGTGCTTTGTCAGATATTTACGGAAGGAAACCTCTGATGATTTTATGCTTATCGGGTATCGCATTTTCATATCTATTATGGGCTGTTTCACAGAATTTTGCAATCTTTGTTATTGCTAGATTTTTCGGTGGAATAAGTAAGGGAAATATCAGTTTGTCTATGGCTATAATTACTGATGTTACTACCCCCAAAACTCGAGGGAGGTCTATGGTAACTATCACTTTTTAATAGGAAAATAATAATTCCTTACATAATGAATTACATTCAAAATTATTTAACACAGTTAAGACTTTTCAATATTTTTTATCATATAAAATTTTAATAATGATAAGATTGATTCATATGTCAAATATCATTGTGAAATTCATGACCTTGACTTTCTAAATAGTAAGTCGAGATTATAGTTACGAGAGAAATGATAAAAATGTACTAAATATTTTCATGTTGTCTTTGCAGTATGATAAAACAACGTCCGGCCTTTTGAATCTCACATCAAATATTCGGTAAAAGTATTTTAAGTTCATCATATCTCAAACAAAACATTACATTATATCTATTTTTAATTAAAACATTAAGCATTACAATTAAAATAATTGATAAAAATTGATTAAATAAGAATAATAAAAAAATGAATGCTTTATTTTGATTGAAAATAAAATATTGGATGGTAATCATCATCAATCTTAAATTAATATAATAGATGAGCACATGAATAAATTATTGAAATCGACAATTGATGACAAGAGAATATTTCGCAACAAAGAAAATTTTTTTATTCAGGATATTTTGAATGCAGACAATGTAACCGAGATTCAAAAAGCCAGAGGAATCGATGAAGTGTGTAAAAAAAATAATTCATTGGCAGAAAAAATAGAAAAAATAAAATACAAAATTGAATATGATGAGTCATAGTTAAAAAAGAAGTTTAATATAAAAAATATTAAAAAATTTTGAATGTATTTGAAATGTTAGTTAAGTTGCTTTATTTTATATTCGATTAAAAAAAAAAAAAATAGAGTGGTGTTGAGTACTTAAAAATGTTTTAGGCTCTTGTTGGAATAGCGTTTTCAATAGGATTCATTGTGGGTCCAATGATAGGAGTGATTTTTTCCAAGATTTCCAACAATGAAAAAGAAGAATTCTGGTACATATATCCAGCTCTTTTTGCTCTTTTCTTAGCACTGAGTGATTTATTTTACGTAATGTACTGTCTTGAAGAAACTTTACCTGTACATCTACGTGCCAAGTCTCTTGCCAGGGGCATTTCCGGTGCAATGATTTACATCAATCCCTTGGATTTATTCCAATTCAATGGAGTCACTGGCCTAACTTCACAAGGTTTGTAATCCACCCTCTATTCTACGAAGAGAAAAAAAATAAATAAATTTAAAAAAGCATCAAATAAATAAAATATATGAATGAGAAGTTGGTTTTCGACTGAATTTTTTCTTTCTTTCAGAATTGAAGAGTTTAAGAACTTTAGGATATTCTTATTTCCTTTATTTATTTATCTACAGTGGTCTAGAATTTACTCTAACATTTTTAACACATCATACGTTCCACTTTACAAGTATGCAACAGGGATATATGTTTTTAGTTATTGGTTTGACAATGGCAATTCTACAGGGCTGCTTTGTTCGTCGCATTCCTGCTGACAAAACAAAATTCACTGCCGAATTGGTAAATTAAACAATAGAGTTCAGTTTGAATTGTATTAAATAACTGATTCATCAAACAATCAGTAACTTTTTTTTATTCACGAAATCATCATTTCGTAATATTTATCATTATCAGGGTCTTTGGCTTGTGGTACCAGCCTTTATCTTCATTGGAATAGCTGGTAATGTAACTTCACTGTATTTTGGAGTAATGATCTTTTCAATTTGTAAGTGAAGTTATTTTCTCTTTTTTTCTGATTCCCTTTTCGAATCTTTCCAAATAAGAAAAAAATCACTTTTTATTTGTTACAGCTACTGCCATGGCTGTCACGTGTATGATGACCCTGGTAACACGTATTGGGCCAGAAAATCAAAAAGGAACAATTACAGGGATATTTAGGTCACTAGGATCATTGGCACGCAGCTGTGGACCTATTATTGCTTCGATAGGTAATGTAAATAGTTTTTTTTACTATGCCACATTAATTCCTATTATTATTCCGATCTTTTCTTCTTCTACAGCATATTGGAGCATTGGAAGCAATACGACGTACTGCATTGGTGCTTTTTTTTTGATCTTCCCGCCTCTTATATTAAATAAAGTATACGTTCCATGACCAAGACAGAAGACTATTTTTGAAGTATTTTTTTGTAGATGAATTATTAAATTTAATATTTTTATGATTATTCAATCTAACTCATATACGTTTTATATTATTTGTTATACTGTAAAATAGTTTATATATGAGAAACACGACAATATATATTATCTATTTCATAATCTATTTTATAAATTGTATATAATATTTTTTATATTGATGATTTTTAATGGATTTTATATAGATATATTTAACGATGTGATTAACTAAGTATCTATAAATAACGCTAAAAATGTTAATTAATAATTTTGATAAACATTTTGTTAAATTATTTTTTAATGTATTCATGTTAGAATACAACAAATGTATGCTGTTAAAATTCAGACAAATGTTTTTATTTCTTATCATTTTTTTTTTTATAATTAGAAAGTTTTTTTCTAACTGAAAAATGAGGTCAAATAAAATCATCAACAGATAATTTTCCTATTATTGTACACAGGGAAATTTTAATATCATTGATTTTATCGATTACATTGAGTTCACACACCAAACATATTATTTATTTTTAAAAAATAATTTTTTTGTTTCTTAAAAAAACAATAAAATTATATAATTATTATTTTTATAGGTTAAAATTAACTTTACAATTAATACATTTACAACAATAAATATATATTTTGTTGTCGAGGGAAAATATCAATACTTGGCTTTACTGGTTTATTTCGCACGAAGATAATGATCACTAATAGTACTGAAGGTAGTAATTTAGTCAACAAGCGGTTTGTTTTTCAGTAGAAACTAACAAGAAATATAATAATTTTTTGGAAAATCTACAAATTGGATTTTAAAATTGCACACTGAACATTTCAATAATCCTTATTGTAAAAATAAGGTTCTATAATAATCTCTTCATAAATATTTAAGTTCAATGTTAATCTTTATCCGTATACCTGACTATTTATTGCCCTTTTTGTTGATGGTGTGATAACAAAGGACCAATTTTAACCTCAATGAACAAATAATATTTTGTTTATTGAAGAAAGTGAAACTCATAATTACTATTTAATGACTACTTATTTATAACAGGATTTTATTGTTTATACCTGTCCCTTTCTATAAATATAATTATTTTGCTTTTTGTGCTCCCTCCATTTTTCTTTTCTTTTCAAGCATTCAGGTGTTGATTCGAAAGTTTAAACGATAGAGGCGCTTTTCTGCTGAAACTTTCCATGCCTCGGTGTAATTTTGCGAGCGCATGCGCCTTTATGATTGGGGATGGATCACGTGATCGTTACTCCCACCATTTGCCCGTGAAAGACGACACTTACGGTACAGAATTCTAAGAATTCCTCGATCGCCGCGCACTCCGCCGCGGTAGCTCGTCCGAGCAAGAACGGGTTGACTGAGCAGGCGACGAAAAAAGTGTAAAAAAAAACAGGTATTAAGAGTGTGAATCCACAATCGTACAATCGTAATAAAATAAGGATTAAATTTGTTGTAAAGGGATAGAAAGTTTGTTGAATAATTGACGCAGTCTCCCGCCAGTTTTGGTCCCGTTTAGCGGGACTCGTTGAGGTAAGTTTTATTATGAAGGTTACCATTCATCACTACTTCTATTCGCATATATATTGTTAAGAATTAGTCTCCTTACCCCGCGTCTTATCTGTTTGCTACGCGTTATCGTGTACGTCACGCGTCTTTGCACGTCAGGATTTTATTTCTGAGGACGCTGAAGGATCTATCTCTGCACATTCTTTATAATAATCGTTTTTTTTTTATATTCCACGAAATCCCCCTTATATGTGCCGGAATATAGAAGTACATATTCCATTTTGTTACTTGATTGTTTAATTAAACGTTAAATAAATAAATTCGCAACAGAGATTCATCATGTCCTAACGTTAAAAATGAATTTTTATATATTCGCGAAGGTCATGAGATATTTTTAAAGTTTCAAGTTAAAGAGAGAAAGAGGGAGTATAAATTTCAAATTAATAATCAATTATTTTATTTTAGGTCCTGGATTGAAAAGTTTATTTACCATGGCGCTGTGGACAAAAGCTCAGCAATTGCCCCAGCAGGCTCTTGAGCAAATAAGATCGGTCTATGGTGAACACTTTCCTATTGAAGTACGTCACTTTTTATCATCATGGATTGAAGAAAAAATGTGGACTGATATTGAACCAGACAATCCTCAATATGAGCAATACATAACTAATTTAGTTGCTTCACTGATCCAAGAACTGGAAACAAAAGCTGCATCATTGAACACAGAGGATCTTTTCTTGACAAAATTAAAATTATTAGAGGCTGCTAAAACATTCAGACAGCGATACAGTTTAAATCCCGGGACACTATTTCGAATAATTCGTCATTGTCTTGGTACAGAAATGAAGTTGGTAGCACAGGCAGAAAATCTTGGAGGAACATTGATGAGTATAACACATGGAAGAGTTGGTTTGATGGTTGGAGATGCTGTTCCTGAGATAGACCAACAATTAGATGCTCTTCGTCGAAGAACTCAAGAAACTGGGGAAGATTTAAGGAAAATGGAGCAAGAACAAGAAGCATTTGCTATCAGTTATCATGAATGTACAAAACTTAATGCCCATCTTCAACAATTAGCAACTCATCCTCAGAGTCAACAAAGCATTGAAGCTGAGAAAAAAATTCGCCGGCAGAAAGATCAACAAGAGCAATTACTCAATCAAAAAGTCGCTAATTTAATGCAGCTTCGATTGACACTTGCAGACAAGTTGAAGGACACGATTAGCAGACTGAATAGCTTACAGTCACGCGTTTTAGACGATGAATTAATCAGGTGGAAAAGACATCAACAACTTGCTGGAAATGGAGCTCCATTTAATAGTAATTTAGATGCCATTCAAGAATGGTGTGAAAGTTTGGCAGAGTTAATTTGGTTAAATCGTCAACAAATTAAAGAAGCGGAAAGGCTGAAATTAAAAGTAGCTCTTGATCCTCCAGGTGTTCAGGACATTCTTCCCACCTTAAATTCACAAATTACTCAACTATTAAGCTCGTTAGTTACTAGTACCTTTATAATTGAAAAGCAACCACCTCAGGTAATGAAGACAAATACACGATTTACCAGTACAGTTAGATTACTCGTCGGAGGCAAATTGAATGTTCATATGAATCCACCTGTAGTTAAGGTCAGTATCATCAGTGAAGCTCAGGCAAATGCTATGTTGAAGAGTGACAAAATGGCTAAGAGTGGTGAAGCTAGTGGAGACATTTTGAATAATACTGGAACTATGGAATATCATCAAGCGACACGACAGTTATCTGTGAGTTTCCGTAACATGGCATTGAAGAAGATCAAAAGAGCTGAAAAAAAGGGAACCGAGTCAGTGATGGATGAAAAGTTTTCTCTATTATTTCAATCACAATTTAATGTTGGTGGAGGAGAATTGGTGTTTCAAGTGTGGACACTGAGTCTTCCTGTGGTTGTCATTGTTCATGGAAATCAGGAACCACATGCTTGGGCTACTGTTACATGGGATAATGCATTTGCAGAACCTGGAAGAGTGCCTTTTGCAGTTCCAGACAAAGTTCCTTGGGGCCAAGTTGCTGAAGCTTTGAATGTTAAATTTAGATCTGCTACCGGACGCTCTTTAATGGAAGATAGTTTGCGATTTCTTGCCGAAAAAGTTTTTAGAGGTGGTCACGGTGGTGGCGATCAAGATTATTCGAATGTTCTTCTTAGTTGGGCACAATTTTGTAAAGAACCGTTGCCTGAAAGAAATTTTACCTTCTGGGAATGGTTTTATGCTGTGATGAAACTCACGAGAGAGCATTTAAAAAGTCCCTGGAATGACGGATGTATTCTTGGATTTATCAGAAAAAAACAAGCTGAAGAAATGCTTGCCAGTTGTCCTTCTGGAACTTTCCTCATGCGGTTTTCGGATTCAGAACTTGGAGGAGTTACTATCGCTTGGGTTGGAGGTAAAACCACATTTTAATCTCAATGGAAATTTAACATATTAACCATTAAAATATTTTTTTTTTCATCGAATTTAATCTTAATTTATTGGAAATTTTTTACACAGATCAAACTGAAGTTTTTATGCTTCAACCATTTACGAGCAAGGATTTCGCAATTAGAAGTCTGGCCGATAGGATTTCTGATCTTCAACATCTACTATACCTTTATCCAGATCGTCCAAAAGATCAAGTTTTTTCTAGATATTATACACCATTTGCAGGTGAGTTTTATTGTAATAAATTTAAGAATCAAAGAAGTAGACTAAAAATAATTAATATTGATAGAAAATCAACCAACTACAAACAATGGATATGTAAAACCTTTACTGGTAACACATGTACCTGGATGGGGTGGTCCATGTGTCGGAGGTCAGACACCATCTCATTCATCAATTGTCGGAGTTAGTGGTGGTAGTCAAGGTGGTCCTGGTGGTAGCTATCCAGCCACACCTTCAACAATGTTTCAAGCACACAGTCCAGATCCATCAGTAACTCGAGATACTCCGTCTGTTGCGTCTAGGTCAGTACCGTGGATGTAAATCAACTGCCGGCTACCGATTTGTATATTAAAGATGCTAAGAATTAAGAAGAAAATTGATAGAATTTATTGGTAAACTATTTAGAAGGAAATTATTTTCATGTTTATTTAATGATTACTGAGATACTTACTGAGATAGAATTCTTAGCGTCTTTGTAACATTCTAATGCAATATCAGTATTCTCTTATCTCATTCTCAATAAGCTAGATTTTTTACATCTTTTATACATGAAAAATCGAACTGTTTGATCATAAAATTTATTCTTTTTGATAAAAATATTTTTTTACAAAGTCAATGTTTTCATAATGATATTAATCAATTGATAATGTATTCACTCATTTATTACTCGATTAGCTTTATTAAATATTAAATGAGCTATACAATTTATTGCCTTTGACATTCAACAAAAAATGTAAAACAAATAACTGATACTTGTTGACAATATTCAAATAATCAATGGGCAGCTAACACGAATAAATCTTTTTAAATCCTTCTAGGATTAACAGTATGAAGATCTGAAATTTGAACATAAATAGTCATTTATATGACTATTTGTTTACTTAGAACTCGGATGGAAGAAATTTTTAACGTACTTCGTGGCAATGAAAAATCACTTTATTATTAACTTTATTGTATGTAATAGTATAATTTAAGATAAGTTTTTGAGTGTTTTTATCAGACAATTATTTAGAAAAAAAAAAAAAAAATAATTAAAATGGGCAAAGGCCTGGAGCAAGCCGGTACAACCACATGCAAAAGCTTGTTATTTTATAATTTTAATACAGAACGCAACTCCAAATAATTAACTGGCAATCGTGATGAAAAAGATTGGTGGGTAGACTTGCAAACTTCAATAACAAAAAAAAATCTATTTTCTCTAAAAATTTTACTAACACATTGCACGCGTCCATAAAATACTTCTTTTATCTTGTGGTTGTTTTTGAAAGCTTTGGGCGTGTTGTATCGGCTATTCTGGCTCAAATAATTAATTTAAAAAATAGATTGTTGAATAGTTTTTTTTTCTTTTTTTTATAATATATGAGGATTGCCAGTGATTGGGGTTGTGTTTCTGTCGTACAGCTACGCTCCGGGACTCGGTCAGTCAAGTGTCGGACGACCAAATGACATGGATTATGTGGATTTAATGGGCCACGGTGATTTGCCTTCCATCGATGAGAACCTCAGCTTGGATCACCTCAATGGCTTTGGATTTACCGACTTTATGCAGTCGTACAAGCCCCAATAGGTATGTACGTGGGTTTATTACTGTTGCACAACCAAAATAGCCTTTAAAAATACAAGAGATTACATTATAAGAATTAGGGATGGTAATGGTCACTTGATAAGAAATAAAATTATTTTTATTGTTCCTTTTTTTCTTCGTTTTTCAATATTCTGTTGAGTGCAATATCACCTCTTGGTGCTGCTGTTTTTATATTTATACTTTTTATCGTTGTTTGAAATAAGAAAAAATATATTTTACACGTACTTTAAAAAGTTTATAACAATTTTTGAGATAAGGTATTGCAACTGAGGCTTTTTTCAAGTGATTCATTACTTTCCCTAGAATTATTTTTATGCTGTAGGCAACATGACGTTTGTTAAAAATATTTGAAGATAAAAGAAAAAAAATATTATGAAAAGAATAATAATTTTTGTTAATTATATACATTTATTTTTTTGTCCCAAAGTGTAGATACAGTCTATATTGTAATAGTTTTTATTAATTAACATTTTTAACCAAGTTTTTTTATTCATTAGATATTTTTATCTTTTTTTTTTTGTTCAATTGACTGTACAGAGGTTTGGGAATTTTTTTTCTAAGTTTTATGTTATATTTTTATGTAATAATTGTTTATGAGAAAAAAAAATATTTCGATACTATTTTTGACTTTCATTCGACTTCATCAATTTAAAACAATTCGATAACGATTTCTGTAATTTACAAAAATAATAATAAATATTGACGTTAGACATTACAAAAATTTTTTGACAATTATGTGCCTTAGATGGAAATAAAAATTTTTAAAATCGTTAGAACTATTCAAAATTTATTGACACTTTTTGTGATATAGAAAATAAAAATAAAATTGTTAGAACTCGGCTATTCTTGCAAAAAAAAAAAAAAAAATCGAAAAACTATAAAAAAAAAAAAAAGAATTGAATCACTGAAAAAATATTTAATCATATAAAAAGAATTGTAATGATGAGAGCTTGAGGAAATGAATGTTATTTTGTAAATTTTATTTCAAACAAATAATAAAAGGCCTAAGAAGAGCGCTACTGAACGAAAACAACGTCCACTTTACAATTAAATATTTAATAAAGATAATTTTAAAAAATTTATAAATGTTGAAAATTTAACAGAGAATTACCTAAATAGAAAATAATGATAGATGTATCAGTAGAAAAACTATTTTGATCTCTCAAATATTTATCATTTATATGATATATCACTTGCGATGGTCTGATAAACTATTTATGATTAACTAAATTCAGAATGGAAGTTACGTTATCATTTTAATCAAAGATTAGAATTTATTTTATTAATAATAAGATCATTTAAAGAAAAAAAAAATAAAAATTTGCCGGCCATTGTTAATTATCTTAAGAATACGATTTAATAATTAATTATATTATTTGTATCTTCAATAATAATGATATTAAAAATAAAATAAAATTAATATTGATAATTATAACTGTAATTGTTTAGTGTACAATTAATGTAAGATGGCACAACCTTGTACGTGCAATGAAATAAATTTTAAGCTCAAAAACAATTATGTTGACTCAATACTTACTTTAATTATTCCATTTTTTTTCTATTTAATGTTTCATCAAATTTTTCTCAATACTTTAATTATTATTTATTTTCACATTCTTCAATGTAATAACCTGGAGGACCAAAACTTGAATGATAAGTTGAGTCTCCAATCATTGGTTCTTTTGGAGGTTGGTATGAAGCTTTTCTAGCCCACGAATGATCTTCTCGAGGTATCACACCCCAAGGTTTGTATGATAATTTATTAACTGTTTCATCTTCCAGTTTTGATGTCGATCTTTTATGCCATCCAAGAAATTAAACAAAATATTACAATTAAAATTTTTTTTATTGTTTCAGTATCTTACTTGTGATATTCTCGAGTTGGTTTGAAGCTTTGAGGAGGCAAAAAAGGTCCATGGTTCATATAAGCCATAGCAGACGTTGTAACACCATCCAAGGGTTTGTTCGAATTACGAATATTATCACAAGGGATTACTATTTCAGGCTTTTCACTCATTTTAGGTTGAAAGTCAATGCGATTGGTTGTTGTTGATTGCATTGAACCTTCGGCCATCAGCCTACTTTTGTACTTTGGTCGAATTAATTCCCTTTTTTTAACAAAAACTGGTCTATAACTCAACTGAAATAACAAAGTATTAAACAGTTAGGAAAAATTGATTTACTTATTATACAACTGTTACAATAAATTATATATAGTTTTGACCTTGCTGGTTGTCTCATCAGCCATTTTTTTATCAGATAATCTTATATTTCCACCAGGAATTTTAATTATTACTGGCTCAGGTGGCCTAGGAATAAAGTCTTGATTGTAGCAGGAAACTCCAATAAATTCTCTGTTCCCTTGCCACCAATCTATATTACTAGATGGGATAATTGGTTTCTCCTTCAGAGGTTTATCGATTTCAATAAAGCTTTCTGAATATGTCGTTAAAGCTTCTATTGAAACTTTAGGTGGCCTAAAATATCACATAATGTTTAAAACAATTAACTGCTATTTAAAATAGTCTAATGTACTACAGTATTAACTTATAAATGTTTTTTTCAGCCCAAGGATATTTTTCTCTTACTCCAATTGGTAATGGCTGATAGCTGAGCTTATGTGTAGTTTCCTTGACTGCTGGTTCTTCAGGAGGAATATATTTAATATGAGGTTTAAAGCTTGCTGATGGTTTAAAAATTCCGGGATGAATGTAAGAAATCCCTGAAGTTGTAGTGCCATCCAGAGGTGCATTGGAAGTTCGAATATTGCCACATGGAATGACTATTTCCGGTTTTTCAACGTACTTGGGTATAAAGTCAACACGATTGGTTGTTGTCGTTTCAAAGGGTCCATGAGACACTAACTTTCTTCATTAAAAACAAGAAAAAATTTATAAACGGAAATATTTGATTTGGAAAAATTTCTAAGAATTATCTGACCTGCGAGATGGTATAATGGGCTTGGCTTTAACGACTTCCCAAACTGGTTGATAAGCTAATTTATGTGTTGTACCATCTTCAAACTTTGCGTTAGATATATTTATACTTTCTGGAGTTCGGAAGGCTTTTGGTCGGATAAAGTGGGTATTATTTTTTAGAAAAGATTCATAATAGGTTGTATGAGCATCGAAGCGAGCTGATGGAGGCCGGTAGATTTTTTTCGGAGCAAATGATAACACTTTAGGGGGTTGGATGTATTTTTTCATACATTTCTGAGTCTGATTCTTTCGTAAAATTAATTGTATAAATTTAATTAAAAAAATTTATTTCATTATTAGAATTAAAATCTATTTAATTTAAATACTTTTGTGTGTAAAGATAAGTTTGGAGGATAAGAAGGAGGCAAATTATATTTTCTTTGGGTGCAAACTTCGACCAGTTCCATTTTTTTAAAATGATAAATATTTTATATAATATTTTCAAAAAAAAATTAACTTTAAACTTAAAATAAAAATATAAAAGTTTAATTTTGTAAACATAATATGTCAACTGCTTTGTATAGGAGTGTTTTTTTTTTGTTTTGATCTAAAATTTAAATTTGAATAAATTTTTGTTCGAACATTTCACATCCCTATTGATACTAATAAACTTACATTTATTGACAAAAAATTTTTTCTTGAAAATCATATAAATGTAGTTATAAAAAAGAAATAATCATTTTTTGGTGGTGAGAAATACAAATTTTCATAAAAAAATCTATATAGTTGGGCGACGACGCTTTCACCGACACATCAATATGCTAAAAATGAGACCACCCAAGATGTGAGTATTCCACGTGCATTGGTGACGAACCTCAGCTACTTATGTTACTTTCGTCTCCAAAAAATTATGCTTGAAAGACTTTACAAGATAGAAATTGAACGTTATTCAATAGGAAATTACATAAATATCAAAATATATAAACGATAATAAGCATCATACGATGAAGTCGTCAATAAATACTAAGGTGTGTACTTTACACCTGTGTTACACAGGTGTAAAATTAAACCCAAATTCGAATAAATTATTATCATGAGATTGAGCGTATTCCAAGTACTGACAGCGCTACCTGCTAGTGGGTTAACAAAAATTCCTGCCGTGGAAATCATTACCGATATGTTTTGACCGGAACCCAAGTCGGAGTCAATCCTGGATTGAATTTCTACATTAGTCTCTGTTCTATGACATCAGCACATGAATTGTCTCAGCTGATGTTGATAAAATTGTATTTTACATTAGTTAAATTAAAAACTTTGGAGTAAGTTTTTTTTAAATTTATTGCTCACATTCATGTTATCTTCTTGTCTAACCAGTAGAAAAATTTTTATCCATCAAGTCTAATGAAAAAAGGAAATAAAGTGGTCATTAGTTGCGTGATATTCCATAAAAAAACATATTTGGTGGTCAATGACTTCTGACGTTGCTCTTTAAGTTTTGCTAATTGCAATGTTTATTTATTGATTAAAACATTTAGTGAAGGAAAAAAATTAAGTGTTTACATGTATCTAAATATTACGGAATAATATGTCCCAATTAAAATATTTTATGATTAAACTTAAAATTATTAACAATAATTTGTAAAATTTTTGTAAATTTTTAATATTGTTGGTAAGTTGAATATAGACAATAATGTTAAAGATGTCACGAATTTATAATGATTTTTATTATTTATTACATTACAGGTCTTGACAATTATAAAAAATGAAGTACTCTACATCACCACCTATTAGTCGATGTAATTCACCATCTTCTCCATTATTTTATTCCAATTCGTCAACCAATATGCCCATGCCAGTTACCTATCGCCATAATTGCACGAGTGCCGCATCCAAATGTTATAAGTATTTACGAAAACTTTTAAAATTTGAGCAAATGGATTTTGAGTTTGCTTTATGGCAAATTATATATTTATTAGTCTCGCCTCAAAAAGTGTACAGAAATTTTCAAAATAGAAAGCGTAAGTACTTTAACAAAAAAAAAACAAATATTAAAGTAATACTTTTTATTCTAAATTTTCTCTAAAAGAACAGTTTTTTATTTTCAGGAACAAAATCCCAGTTTGCAAGAGATGATCCAGCGTTTTTAGTATTACTTGGATTTTGGTTATTATTGTCGTCAATTATCTTTGCGATTGTTTTAAGGCTGAGCTTTGTTCAATTCATCAAATTCTTTTTCTACACAACATTTGTTGATTGCATTGGCGTTGGCATATGTATCGCTACCTTATTATGGTACTTGAAGATGAATTATTATTTTAATTCTGTATTCTAAGGAAACAAATTATAAGTTACAAATTCTTTGTTACAGGTATATAGCTAATCGTTATTTGCGATATGATACTACCCAAGACGTCGAGTGGGGATATGCATTTGATATTCATTTAAATGCTTTTTTTCCACCATTGATAATATTACACATTCTCCCAATGTGTTTATATGCTAGTAAGAATAATATTTCAAATATCTATATTTGATAGAATTAACTCTTTTAAATGCAATTATATTATTTAGGCTTACTCAGTAGTGATAGTTTTACATCACGATTTCTTGGAAACACAACATGGCTTGTCGCTGTAGGATATTACTTGTACATAACATTTTTAGGATACACCAGTAAGTGTTTTAAAATTTGTATTGTCATATGTTGAAAATAAATATCTAAATAAGTTTTATATTTCAGGCATTGAAATATTGCACCGTACTGACAGAATATTGTGGGCTCTTCCAATTTTCTTAATTATATACATAGTCTTATTATGCATTGGAATGAATCTAAGTTATCAAGTAACTCAATTTTATATTTATCGTTTATAAAACAGAATAAATTAACAGTGAAACGTTATTTTTCATAGAATTAGTTGGTATTTCTTTTATAAAAAAATACCTTATAGCTTATAATTACTGTACAATACTATTTCCCTTATAAGTCAGTCACTTTTTACTTCAGGGATTTAAAAAAAAATTTACGTCAAAAATTACCAATTAAATCTGATAACAAAAATGAATAAGTCATGTGAATTATTTTTAAGGATCACATATTATTTAATAACTTCTTATAAATATTTTTTATAAAATAAAATTAGGTGGCAGTACAAAGTATGCATAAATATTTAAATAAGCGTTTACAAAATTTCTTAAAAATAAATTCATTTATAATACATTTATTGTCTTCGTTAGATTTTTTCTTAATTTTATAATCAAAATAAAAAAATATACATACATACTAATATTTCTAACAAATGATAAAATTTTAATGGATAAATTTTCCTGCCAAACTCATGTTCGAGAAGTTTGGAGTATTGTTTTAAACTTGAAATGTTCAATATGTATTATCTTAATGATGGTTTTTTCGACCTGAAACCTCAAAGTCATTAAATTCAGAAAATTAATTATTTATCTTAAATTAAAAAGAGATCTTACCATCAATATGCCTAAAAGGACTCTCATCCGAAGTCATAAAATGTTTTTCAGTATAATTGCATGCCGCTTTCATCGATAAATTATTATTATGAGCATGTTCATTATCAATTAGAACTCTACTAATCAATTGTTCATTCATTACCATCGATTCAGAAACATTACTTTTACCAAGATACTTCATAGCAAGTTTACGCATATGGAAACTTGTATTTGAATCAATAGAGTCTCCTGAGGGAATGGCATTAGTCTGATAATTTACCCTTGGATAATATGATGAATCTACAGTTGCAGTAATTCTGAAAAAATTTTCCAAATTAGTTATTTTAATCAGTTTAATTCTTGATAGAAGAAAATTACTATTAAATGTAGATAATTATTTACTTTTGACTAATATTAGCTGCAATGATATCTTTTAAATCTGTAAATTTAGTTCCAAAGAACTTCAGTTGCCTAGCTGTCGATCTTTGTTGCATGATTGTGTTATACAAATGTTGCGTTGGTTGACGAATATCATGAGAATTATTTAAAATTTCATTAACCTGACATAAAATATTATTATAAAATGTCCAGCCAATTTTAGGTTGGACCGATGACTGAAGCATTTCATTATTATCTTCAGTTAAATAATATTTATCTTGCATATTCAATGATGGTACACCTCCATTCTGCTCCATATTCATTCTTCGAGCAAAAGGTTCTTTTGATTGCATCTCACTAAATCAAAAAAATTTGATAAATATCTTTCATGAATATAATTAAAATAAATCAATTACTTACTTCGAACTGAACCAATTATTTTGATTGATAAAATCATTAGGACTGTTGATACGATGCTCCAAATCATTTTTCGTGAGACTAGAAATATTTGGAGGTAAAATGAAATTACTTTTCTCTCCATGAGTATTCAAGATTTGTTGTTGTCGTTGTCCAATTTCGTCAATATCATTTCCAGATTGTTTATTTTTTAAAGTAAATTCAAAACTAGTCATAACACCGACTGATATTTTATTTTCTAATACAGCACAGCTTGTATTTGTACTAGTTTGAGTTATTTGTTGATTTCGTCTCATTACCATCTGAGGTTTAGAATTATTCCCTTGATCAATACACCGAACCTACAATAAATCATTAATAATTAATTATAACGAAATGACTTACACAAAAAAATGGCATAACTTTTTCAATCTTGAGTTGTTGAGCATAAATACAATAGAGAGCAAATATTATTCTCACCTTTGATAATAACTTCTGATTTTTCAACTTTTCCTTGTGAAGTGCAATTAAAGAATTAATTTGCATTTTTAATCCCTGAATTTGTGTTTCTTGATTTTTGATTAAATTAGCCAGTTGTTTAACAGTATCTTTATCAACGTTTTGTTTATCTTTATTAACATTACTATCGTTATTAGAATTGGTGCTATTGCGACTATTGTTTTTGCTTCTATGACTATTATTATTAGACTTATTGATGGGAGATGTTCTTTTACTAGTATTTGATATCTGTTCACTTAGATTAGAAACTTCTCCTGACGTACAAATCATTGGTCGTGAAAATTGTCTTCTTACTGGAGGAGTTCTTACATTTTCTTTAGATTTTATAGCATTATCAGGTACTTGTTTTGGAAAGTCTTGGAGTTTTTGGTAAAATTTCAATCTTAAATCTGGTGAATAATTACGATTTTTTAATTCAGCTTCGTTTATTCTTGGTTGTTGGTTTCTGTCTCTGATAGCAGGTGCTGGATGCATTTTTTGCTGTGATTGTTGAACGTTAATATGGGTTATAGGCATTAAAGGTCTCTCTGGTTTCCAGGGAGAACTCGAAGCTTGATTGCTTTTACTAATATATCCTGTTTGATTATATTGGTATCTGTTCTGTGAAACTTGATCATTAAATGTGCGAGATGGAGTTCGTAATTTTCTTGGTTGGCTAGTATTTATGAGTAAAGAGACTTCTGGAATATCTTTGGAGATTTCCTTTATCTAAGAGAGAATTATCATAAAATTATTAATATCTTTATAAGGTTGATTTTCTAAATAAAACAATTAAATGAATGTTATTTTAATACTTACAGATGATGGATTGGAAATTTGAGGTTTGAAAGATCGTGGTTCAATTTCCATAATATCAATTATTCTGTTATCTGTCATAGTTTAAAAATAATTAAAAAAACTTTTCGAATATGACTATATTAAAAAATGTATTAAATAAACGAATAAAAACTGATTATAAATTAAAACGGAGCATCAAGCTTTGAATATATTTACACTGAACTCCAAACTCATGATTATACAATAGTTTGTGCATGATTTTTGAGGGAAGGGAAATGATAGGTTGAAAATTAGTACATATAGTTTGTGTGTCAGAAAAAGAAAGAGAAAAACAGCTGAGACAGCAAGCAACATAAACATCTCAGTTGTTTTTGACATTTAATTGTTCTGTGATTATTTTTTATTGTTACATAAGAAAATTAAAGTTTTTCATTAATTTTAAAATGAAAGTATTTAAGTAATAATTTAATTAAACAAATACAGTTTTTATTATTAATAATTTTTTTATGCAAAATAGTGAAATTTAATTGAATATAAAATATGGTTTTAGTAAATTTATGTCACCATCTTTTACAAACTGAAATTAAATGTGATAAACCTAGTAATGATGATCATGACATTAACAATTTATTATTAGATAGTGATAAAGGTTTTTTAGTATATTCTTGCATAAAACCCCCAATAAATATAGATTTCAATTTTATAAGTAATATTAAATTGAGTCATATTAAAATTTGGCCATCAGTTGGTGCTCAAAAATCTAAAAGTTTTCGAATATTTGTAAAAACAAATACTGAAAACAATACTATTGTTGGGAATTCATCTCATTTCCAAATTTCCAGTGGTGATTTATCAATAACTGATAGTGGAATAATTTTTTGCCGAAGTGAAAGTACTAATGAATTAAAAATAAATAGTGGTTTTATAGTTAGATATATGAACGGTCCTCAGATGATTAAAAATAATGTAAAAAGTCTGAGGTTAACTATCACTAGAACTGAAAATTCTGTTGCTGCTCTCAAACGTGTTGAAATTTGGGGACATATTCCTTATAATAAATTGCCTGAATCATGGATTCAATCTCACAAATGTTTAGCACAAAGTGGTACACCAAGTCTGGATACTTCAACTTTTGAATTGAAAAATGGAGTCCAAGACAAAGAGTATGTTTTATAATTTACGAAAAAAAAATAAATTGTATTACATTGTTTGTTTTCAATAGTAAAATAATTAATATTTTTTTTATAGTATTCCAAACAAATCCTTGACGGAAATTCCAGAAGAATATTTAGACCCTATAACATTTACAATAATGATTCAACCAATTATTCTACCTTGTGGGAAAATCATAGATTTCCATACATTAGAAAAATTCGGAGAAAACGAAGCTCTCTGGGGTCGACCACTGAGTGATCCATTTACTGGCATTCCATTTAGTGATAATTATAAACCAATATTTGCTGACACTATCAAAAGCCAAATTGATAAGTTTATTACTAAAAACAGCCATCTTCATGAATTCCAAAAAATACCACGAGTGTTGGGACCTCATGGGGTAAACAATGCTGCTGTTCAACAATACAGAAATGAAGTATTAACTTTACCTCATGTTTATAAGACGACAAATAAAAAGCATTCGTCCGCATCACATCCAACATCAAGTTCGAGAAACCATTCAGAGGAATCCAAATTAAAACATAAAATGCCAATCAATGCAAACAAGCTGAGTAGTCTTTTTAGAGAACGCAAAAAACAAGTTAATTTTAGGAAGATAAATGTAAAAAGTATTTTAGAGAATAATTTGGCCACAATCAACAATCACAAAGAAACAAGTACTCAAGTTGATAATATAAAAAATAATTCGTCGAATAAAGACATTGATCATAAACAAGAAACAAAGGAATCTAATGTGATGAATAAAAATATACATGAAAGTTTCACAAATTAAAATAGTCTTTTTTTAGTTAAAAAAATTTTAGTAAAGTGAAATTAGAGAAAAAAATCAACATCATAATAAAATATTTTTATTCTCAGTTTTTAAAGAAAAAAGTGTAAATATAAATGAACTTCTTGATAACTTAATATAATTTTATTTATAATAACATTTGGAATGTTGAAAAACTATGATAATAAATCAACATTTTTTATTGTTACAATAGTTTAAATTTATTTTATGAAATTTTTTGTTGCCATGTATTTAAATATGAAAAATCCATATATTACTTTGCTATTAAAACATGCATATTTATAAATATATTTAACATTTTTCGTCAAATTCATTAATTAATTATCTACATCCTTATTATTTTACAAGCATATAATCATTGTCAAAGAACTTTTGTAGTAGCGAATTTTAACTATAAATTAAATTTCATATTTTTCATTATAATTACAATTTTTTTCCATTTAAAATACATATTTCTCAAGTATAAACGTTTTTGTAAAGATGTGAAATTGTTATTAAGAAAATAAGTATGAAAATATACAAAAAAAATATTGTGGACTCATCGTATGGTGTTATGTTTTCGTTTTTTTATCTTCTTTAATTGTCTCTCTTGCTACATGTGTGTTACTTTTGGAGTGCTAAAATTATAAAATTAAATTATTTACATATTTTTATAATTAATTTATGCATTTTTTTTTTTTTCATAAAATAACTATAGACATTACCTTTTACCCCAGAGCCAATTTAGTAGTACGTTCTGTTGGCTCTGAACATCTCGTGCTATAAAATATCAAAAAGTATTAAAATGTTTGAATAAAAGATTAAAAGAATCACAATAAAATAATTTTGATCATTAATCATGAATTTCATATAAATAGCTATAGTATTACTACGATAATAATTTCAATTATTTTTACAGCAGATATGGATACAAAAATACGTACAGACTGTATAATTAGCATCGATGATTCTCGCAGAAGAGTCTGTCGATGAGGGATTAAGCGTATTTTTGTGCGGAATTACTGACATTTGTTGTATGTGTCGTGATTCACGTTCATCTATCAATCGTATGTCTCTATGGTAGTTGACATTATGGAGCTGTGATAACCTACAGGGAAATCAAATTTATCTAGCATATAAACACGTAAATACAACTAAAAAAGAATAATTACTTAAAATCAAATATTATTTACTAATGAAACTTAATTACACAAAATTCAACTTTTACTAAAAATAAATATTTCTAATTAACTAAAGGATCTCAAACATTTTAATCATGTTCAAATGAATCATTTAATGAAAATTTTATTTATCAAAACATACTCAAATTTCTAAAACTGTAGAACTCTTATACATACTTTGTAACTAATTTTTTTATGAAATTATTTAATCTTTGAATTTTCAATAGAAGTTATCAAAAGAAAAAAAATATCAATAAGTAAACAATAATTATTTATAATAACTATAAATTATTTTCAACTTGAAAGAATTAATTTAAAAATATCTTACTTTTGATTGAGCACCTCCATATCTTCCTTCGGTTCCAAGGGTTTGGCATGTGTTATTGAACTACTGGCTGACTCACCACCGGACCCACTATCTAAATCATCTGCTAAAACTTTGGAAGTACTGGGTGTGTATTTTTTCAGTTCTTCATTTATTTTAATTGCATTGGATAAACGTAATTGCAGTGTATCTCGTTCTTCAAGTAATTGTAATAATTCATGAGTCAACTCTTCGCATCTTACATCACGTTGATGAAGCATATAAAGAGCTGCATCCAATTCACTTGAAATTGAATCTTTAACTTGACTTTGATCATCATTATTTGGACTATTTTTACTTCTATTGGTTTGGGAAGACAATTCACCTGTTTTTTCTGCTACTGATAGTTGCAGTTGTTGCTTTTCTTCATATAAATGATCAATTTTATCTTGGAGTTCTTGAATCATACCTGGGTATGTATTGTCATTTAAAATAAATTTCAAATCCTCCACTTCTTCACTTTTAATACTCAAGTTACTTTTTAATTCATCTAAAGCAATTGTATTTTCACTTAATTTCTTCTCATATTCATCAGTCAATACACTATGCTCTCCTTTCATTATTTCAATAGTCTCTTCTAATCGTTTTATTTCATGTAGCTTCTCGTTAAATTTCTCGGGTGAAATCATTGAATTCTGTAGATCAGAAATCATCGTTGATAATTCTTCAATCTTATGATGACAATCAGATAATTCTTCTCTTACACTAGAAATCTGTGTATCTCGATTAGCAACATTAGCTTCTAAATTCTGTATCAAAACTTCATTATTATTAATTACATCTTTTAATGATTTTATCTCTAAACTCTGATTGTTTAAATCAGAAATGGCACCATCATGTAAGGCTTGTAATTCTACTAATTTAGCTTCTAAAGATAAAATTACCTGATTCTTTTCATCTAATTCTTCTTTTAATCTGTTCAAATGATGTGTTAGTTCTTGATTTTTATCATTCAGTTTCAAATTGTCACTATTTAATTCAGTATTTGCATTATCAACTGCCATTTTATCGAATTCTAATTTCTTTATGTACTGTTTTAGATCTGCTACCTCTTGAACTCGAATATTCAACAAAGCTGTCACATTAGTCATCGCTTCATTAACTTCAGCTAATTGACGCTGAAGATTTTCGTATGATTTTGAATAATTTTCATGCTCTTTTATTGATTTTTCATAAATTTCTTCTGACGTTTGAATTTCTTGATCTCGATTTTCAGATTTTACTAGTTCTATTGTTTGCAGTTCAGATACCGACTCTGAAGATTCAATTTTACTTGAATTTTGAAGATCCCTTAATTTATATTCTAAATCGATTAATTCTTGAGCTTTACTATTCAGAGATTCAAGAGTTTCGTTCAAGCTTTGTTCTAAATTTCCAATCTTTATATCTTTTTCTAGAAATTGTTGATCAAATTCACTGGTTTTTAGCTTAAATTCGGCAACTATTTCTTCATACCTTGACTGTAATTCCTTACTTTTTTGAAGCTGCTCATTGTAAATGTGTTTTAAATCATTGGATGTAGAATTTATGATCATAATTTCGTTGTTCTTATCTTCTATCTTCTGTTTTAATGTATTTATATGATTTTCCAATGATAAAATCAATACTTTGTTATCAGTTAGTTTTGATTCATTTATCAATGTGACTTCTTTTAATTCTTCTTCTGTAGTACGCAATTTATTTTTCACTTCCTCGTGTTCTTGCTCCATTTCTGCTCTCTTCTTTATTTCTGAATTCCAAAGAGATTCCAAATGATTAAAACTAAGCTCCATGGCATCGATTTCATTTTTCTTTTCTTGTAAATCTTGTTCCAGTTTCGATATTTTTTCATTTAATTCTCGTTCAACTTCTTTAAGAGTTGAAATAGTTGCTTTCAATTCATCATTTTCTAGCTTCTCTTTTTCTAGTGTTGATTGATGATTGGCATGAATATTTTCAGATTTTGCAAATACATCACTTAAATTATCTAAGCATTCTTTTTTTTCGGTGTGTGATTCTTCTAACATATTAAAGAAGGTAAGTTTTGAATACTCTGTTTGACTTGATAATTTTTCCATTTCTTTTGTTTTCAAGTTTAACTCAGTCTCATAAGTATCAATTAGAGCCTTTAATTCATTGTTTTCTGATAAAATTTCGTTCAAATTGTCTTCAAGTTTAGAAATCTTCTTTTCATGCTCAATACATTTATCCTGATTGACTGCATCACTTTTAGAATCAGTACTCTTTCGAGGAGAGAACTTTTCTACACTGTCATTACTTTGAATACTCTGACTTAAATGTTGGATTTGCATCATTAACTCATTGTTTTTCATTGTCATAGTTTTACTTAATTCATCCTTAGTAGCGGTTAAAATTTCAATTTTGTTCAAAAGATTATCTCTCTCTGTCAAAATTTTTTCATTATCTTCTCGAAGTTTTTTCAAATTTGTTTCTAATTGTGTAATTTGGCTCTTCAGCTCTTCTTCTATTGTATAATCTAAATCATTGAGTTTACTTGAATTTGACTGTAATTTTACCTGTTGCTGTAAATTATCATTTTGAATTTTATATTCCTGTAATTTTTTAATCAGTTTTTTATTTTTAAGTTTAATTATTTTTAACTCTTCATCAACTTCCGTTTTTTTATCTTGCAAATCCTTTACTTTATCTTCTAGTTCTGCAATTTTAACTTGAATCTGAGTTTCTGGGGTACAAAGTGGAATTTTAAATTCTGAAGGTCCTGTATTCTCTTCATTCCATCCCCAAACTTCTTCATCATCAAGATTTATTGCTGATTGGTTCTCTTCTTCTATATTTTCTTCAACTTGGCCTGTTTTTTCTTGAACCGTAGCATCGGGTACTATCGTTACGCTTTCTACTTTAGTTTCTGTTTCAAGAGGTTCTGAAATTCGTTGCGATTGCAATTGTTCATTTGGAACTTGACGATTAGCATGGAATGAATTAATTATTTCTATTAGTTTTTTATTTTTAAAATTGAGGCTTTCGATTATTACATATTTTTCTGCCATCTTGGAAATAATACTTTTAAAATCTTTCCTATTAGTTCCAGCATCTTCAATAATTTTAGAAGCAACAAATTCAAACATGTTATACTTATCAGTATAATCAACACCTGTATTTTCTTGTAATTCATTCAAATAACTATCACTGAATATATCCTCACTTTCAGATTTTAATAATCCAAGTAAACTCCAATCACTGATATTACACAGCTCCATTTCTTTGACTTGGATTCCAAGATCTAAAATTTTTCTGTAAGTTTCTTTCAAGCTTTCATCTACCAAATGTTCTTTTTTACAATTTTCAAGCTCTGTAACAATTTTTTCTCTAAGATTATTAAACTGAACTACTCGATTGTTTATATCACTTTCAAGTATTTCAATTTTCTCTTTTAAATACTGCAAATCGTTTTCTCGTTTCTTTAACAACTCACTAAACTCAGCAATTTTTATATCCTTATCATTAAGAGTTAATTCCAACATCTCTAACTTCATGTGTAATTCTTTCTTTTCTGAAAGTTCATTTTCCCATTTTTCTTTAAATTCTTTTGCTGTACTTTCAAATTCTTGACATTGGTTGGTTTTTTTCTTCAAATTTGCAGCAATTATTTTCATTTTTTGCATTTGATTCAAATTTTGTTTCTTTGCAGATTCCAACTCTTGCTCTAACCAAGAAATTTTATTTTTATCTTCAAGTATTTGATTATCCATTGATTTCTCAATAGTATCTAACATTGTTCCTAATTTTTCTCGGTCGTCTGAGCTTTTTTCTTTAGCTTTCTTTAGTTCTTGTTCTAGACGTGTTATATTATCTAACAGTGATGTTGTGTTGCATGCTCTTCTAGATATTTCTGTTTGTGCACTTTCAATTTCTTTTCTCAATTCTTCTATTGTTACTGAATTAGCTTTATCTAATTGTTCTTTCCCTTCTAACTGTTTCATCAAAATATTTTTTTCTTTCAATATTTCTTCCATTGTCACTTCTCTATTAACTATTTCTGTATTTAATTGATCAACTTTTTCTTTTAAATTTTCTATTTCTTGTAACTTCTCTTCTAAAGTATTTTTTTCTGTTGTTAGAGATTCAATCAAATGATCCTTACCTGTTAATTCAGAACGTAATACTTCAATCTGATCTTTCAAACAATTGATCGCCTTCAATTGTTCATTTCTTTGTATTAATTCATTCTCTAAAATTTCTTTATCACTAGAAATAGCTGCAATATCTTGCTCGTAATCTGTAATTTGCTTCTTTAATGTATCAATTTCATTTGAAAGAAGATTAATTTTCAATACATTTTCTGCATGTTGTTCTTCTTTTTCTATACTCAGCTGTTGGATTCTTTGATGCAATTCTTCAGTTGCTTTCAGCTTTTCATCTTTTACTTTCAATTCATTTTCTAATATCTCTTTACTGCTCATCATTTTCATCAAATTCTCTTTTTGTTCTGCCAATTGTTGGTATGAAATATCTAATTCATTTGATAATTCATAGATTTTTACTAAACTATCCTGATGCATTTGCTCTTTTTCTTTTAATTGATTCTCTAACATATTTTTGTCGTCAACAATTGATTCTATTTCTGCTTGTTTATTTTTCAATCTTTGATTTAATTCTTCAAACTGTCCGTGTATTTCATTCATGGAATTTAATTTTTCATTGCTCTTTTGAATCTGATCTTCATATTCTTCGTTCTTTTTTAACAGTTGTGATATTTCACTTGTCAGTTCATCAATTCTTAATGCGTTATCTTGAGCCAATTCTGTTTTTTGTCGCAGTTCATTCTCCAATGAATTCTTTTTACCTAAAATTGAATCAAGATCAATTTCTTTATTTCTTATTTCATTCTTTAATTTTTCCATTTGACTGTTTAATTCATTCATTGACGCAAGTTTTTCATCTTTTACTTTCAATTGTTCTGTTAATGATTGTTTATCATTTAAAATCATCGTAAAATGTTCATCATATTCTGTTAATCGTTGATTTAAAGCAATTATTTCATTTGATAATTGATTTATTTTTGTTGTGTTTTCCTGATAAAAATGTTCTTGTTCTCTCAACTGAATCTCCAACATAGTTTTCTCACTCTGTATTGTCTCTATCATTTTTTCTCGGTTGACTATTTCTTCATGTAGTTTTTCAATTTGTTTCTGCAATACATTTAGTGATTTCAGTTTCTCGTCATTTACTTTAACTTCATTTTCCAGTGTTTTTTTATCGTTTAGAATAGATGTATAATCCTGTTCGTATTCAACTAATTTTTTATTCAAAATATCAATTTCGTATGATAATTTATCGTTCTTCTCTAAATTATTTTCATTGATGTTCTTGGCTTCTATTAATTGATTTTCTAATGCTAATTTTTCTTTTTCAATTGATTGAATTATGCCCATTTTGTTTTCTAACTCATAGCGTAAGATTTCATTTTCATTATATTTTTCATTCATTGATTGGAGTTTTTCCTCTTTTTCTCTTATTTGATTTTGTAATATTTCTTTATCATTCAAAGCTAGTGAAAGGTTTCTTTCACAAACCACCAATTTTTCTTCTAAATTCACAATCTCATCAGATAATTCATTGATTCTAATAACATTGTTATTATTTAACTGATCTTTTTCTATTAATTGATTCTCTAATGTCGCTATTTTATTATGTAATTCACTTACTGATTCAATTTGATTATCTATTAATTTTATTTTGTCTTCTAACATTCGTTTATCATCCAAAACGAGTGTAGAGTCTTGTTCAATCTTTTCTAATGATTGTTCCCAAGCTCCTTCTGACTCCAACATTATTTCTTTATTTTCTGTATCAACATCCAATTTCTCGCCTTTATGTTTTTCGTCTATTTGTTTATTATTTTGTGTTTGATTTAATTTTGTCTTCCATGCTTCAATCTCTCTTTCTAAATAATTATTCTTCTTCTGTAATCCTTGCATGAAATTATAAATTTTATTTGCTATTGTATCGGCAGGCATATTTGAACCAAGCACAACTTTTTCAATAATTGATTCATGAAATTTCGTTTGATCTTCCAGAGCTTTGACTTCAACAGCCAATTCATTAATCCTCGTTAAATCTGACGATGTTAATGATTCTACTTCTAATTTTGCCTCATCTAATTCTTTTGTCTGACTTGAAAGTGATGCAATTTCTGATTCCTTTTTTCTTATTTCATGAATGAATTCTTCATTTTCGGCCAACCATTTATCTACATAATTTAGTTGATCTTCTTTTATATCTATTTTTTCTTTCAATTCCTCGGATTCACTCTCTATCGAAAGAAACTTCATTTTCTGTTCTTCAACTATCTTACTTATTGTCGATAATTTTTTTTCTAACTCACTTATTTGTTTTATACATTTATTATTAGAGCCTACAATTCTCTCTACCTCCTTTAGCTTCATTTTTTCTGCAGTCATTGTTTCTATCATTTTTTCTTTTTCGTCTAGTTCCGTTTTCAAAGTGTCCCATTTTTGTTTTATTTCATCACCATATCCATATTCTTCGTCCATTGTTTGTAATTTTTCTTTTAACTTGTCTCGATCACTTAATACCGATGACATTTGTGCTTCAAGATGATCCAATTTTTCTTTTTCTTCGACAATTGCATTTACAAAGTTCTCAGTTATTAACGAAAGTATAATCTCCAATATTGATTGGTCGTTTAAAAGTAATTGGATTGAATTTATGGTTTCGTCACTTGTTCCCTTGAAATGTCGTAATATACTTTCATCAAGAAGCATTTTTATTGCTTTATTTGGTTCAACATTTTGCGTTAATTTTGACATTGCTTCGAACAATAATGTAATCAATTCATTTTTCTGTTGTATTTTATCTAATATTGTTAATTTTTTATTATTAATAAATTCTTTACTCTCTAAAGTTGTATCATTTATTATTGTCTTCAAGGAATTTCGCTTTTCTTTCATATTACTCAACAAACCATCTAATTCACCAGCCAGTTTATTAATGAGCAATTTATTATGATCACTTTCTTCTAATCGTTGAGCTAATTCATCGATTACAAGTTTACTATTGTCAATATGTTTCTCATCCGAATCCAAAATTTTTATTAACTTCTCTATATTTATATCATTTTCTTTATAGCTATTATTACTAGGTATAAAACTATTGTCAGATAGTAAATGTATAATATTCAAATTCTCTAGAGCTTTGATATCGGAAGTATCGATATTTTTGAAAAAGAATTTATTGCTCCAGTCATTCTTATCATGAATTAAATGTTCAAATACATTTCTGAAAATATCGATTGAATTTATTATTTCAATTACTTTTAACTCTAAGTTACGATTTTTATCAGAAAGGCCTTGATGGTAGTCAAGTAAATGATTCTTTTGAGTTGATTCTAATTGATTTTCGTTCAAATCTGATAATATCTTTTGAATGACATGACATTGGTCATCGTTCCAATGTTTTAAGTTAATTATTTCTGATTGTAAATCTGTTAAGGTTTCATTGTTACTATTTAAATACAATGTTAATTTCTTGAATTTCTCTTCTAATGCACCTTTTTCGTTTAATACCACATTCACTTGGTTTTGTAATTCATTTAATACTCTCATTAGTTCTAAGTTATTTTGTGTAACATCATTTGCCGTGTCCTTGTTTTGATTCTCATTGCATAATTCTTCTTTTTCTTCAAATTCAACACATTTTAATGAATCGAATGTCAATAGCTCTTGTTTGACTTCATGTAATTCTGTAAATATATTTTATAAGATATTAAAAAAGATCTCATTTCAATGAAATAAGATTGTAAATTTTCGTTACCTTGGATGAGCTCAAACTTTTGGTTCTCCAATGCCTCTATTGCATTATTATATGATTTAACTTCTTCTGTTTTTTGGGCTAACTGGTCTTCTAATTCAGTAATACGTTTTTTCAAATCATCATTAACAACTGTAATTAAATAAGAGAAAGTTAATAGACACTGAAATATCAATTGATTGATTTTTAAGGTATTTTAAAAGATGGAAAAGTATAGAATAACTCAAAAAGTGTTGATTTAAGGAAAACAAAATTTAGAAAAAATAAAACCCTGAAATTTTTTCTCACCCTTAATTTCATCAAAGTCGACAAGAATCAGTTGTAAATTACCTATTTCTTCCTCCAATATTGCAACTTTATTGACTAGGTTTACTTCTTCCTCATTCGAACTCGAACTCTAAACAAATGACAATCATAATAATTATTCATTATTCTTTATTTCATGTATTTCAATTGTAATGTTCTTTTTTCTTACCTTATAATAGCTATCCAATCTGTTTTGTAAATTTTTTAATTTACTTTTACTTTGAGCTTTGATTTTGATCATATTATGATTAAGTTCTTGTATACTATTTTGGAGTTTAGCAATTTGGTTATCTTTCTCGTTTATTAAATTATGTAGATCTTCTTCTGATTTAAACTTTTCTTCCAATTCAATAATTCGTTTGTCTTTATTACTGATTGTTAGGTTGAAATTATCAATTTGTGATTTTAGTTGATCATTTTCCAATGTCACATATTTTATTTTATCTTCATACTCAATAATATTTGAATCTCGTTCTTGAAGTTGAGACAATAAATTATTAATTTTCATTTTAAACCCTTCTTCAGTTGCAATAAAAGTTTCTTGCATGTGACGCATTTCATCTTTAGTATCTTCCAACTTGTCAAGAGTAACTTTGCTTTTTTGAGATAAGTTATCTGTCACTAAGGTAATAGCTTGTGTTTTGGATTCAATGACTGCATCTTTATTGCTTAAACTATCTTTTAAATCAATTATTATTGACTCCAATTCATTTATCTTGCTATTTAATTCACTTATTTTCTTGTCTTTATCGTCAATTGGATTTACTAACGGAATATGGATATTATCACTAGAGCTATCGTTTAATTGCTGAAGTATTTTTTCAACTTGTACTTCAGCAGCACGTTTACTTTCATTTCTTTCTTTATTTCTTAGTTCAAATATTTTACGATTTTCTTCTAACTTTTTTTTTAATAAAATACTCTTTTCAGATGGAGTTCTTGCATCACTAATATCATGTATACTACTATCATCACTTTCATCGACTTTTGAAGTGGATTCTGTGCTGTGGCGAGAAGACTTCACTTTTGATTTAATTTTCGTCAATTTTTCAGCATATCCCTTTTGAATAATATAGAACAAATATAATTATAATATCGTATGACTACTCTACTTTATCAATCAGTTGAGTTAAAAGCTATCTTACCTGAACTTCTTCCTCTTTCTTCTTTAAATCAAATTGATTTTTTAACATAATATCCCGATAATTCAACAACTCGTTCGAAATTTCACATTTTTCATCTTTATTTGAACTAGATAAGTACACGTTCGCTGTTTCATTGTCGTATAGATCCTCCGGTTTTTCACTGCTTTCAGACATTGTTAACTGTGTGATGATAATAATAAATATTAGTATGTTCATTTTGCACGAATAATTATTGAAATATTCAAACATGTTATTATGTTATGTTTCGCAATCATTCAAATCGCTGAGTATTACGTTTACGTTTTTATGTAAAGAATTGACACAATTCTTACCTACTGCTCTATATTTTTTATTATCACTAATTGGATATTATGTTAGAGAAGTCTTAATTATATTAGTAATTTACATATTGATCTTATTGTATTGTGTTTGTTTATGTTTACTTTTTCATTTTGGTATAAAGTACAGAATATTAATGTTTTTAAAGCATGAAAATTAGTTAAAAAATTACTTTAAATATAACATGTTTGTTTACAGATAAATATTCCAATTTAATTCATTGAAATAAAAAAAAAAAAAAACAAAATTTAAAAACCATAATAAATGCTGTATTTCTTCGTAATTGAAAAGTAAAAATTTATAATGTGTTATCTTCTCACTTATTATAAGTAAATATAAACGTGAAATATTTTGTTCACTTTCACATATTGTATGTAAAGTGTACTCGTGATGATGATTGCAATTACCTTATGATAAATAAATCACACTGGCAATGAAAACATTTTGATTCAAGTAAATTTAATAGCTTTCGAAAAATCTATTCGTTCATAGTTGATTGTTTTACAAAATAAAATTGTACTAAGAAATTATTATATATGAGATATTAAATTTGTTACTTATTATAACCTTGACGTGTACAATCACATAGTCAAACTGGCCATAGACAATGAATACTAAGGTACCTTAGTATTCTTTGCCATAGATCACAATGCATAGAATTCTTTAACATTTACACATAAAAAGTGCTGCCGGCTACCCGAAAATCATCACTGGAACTAAAATAATAGTATGTACTGATTGTCTGTAGGTACTACAAGTTGTATGCTTTCAAAACCTCTGATGGTAAAATAATAAATGGTTGGTACAAATACCGGTAAATAAATTGGAACGATTTATAAATTTGAATTATACAACTTTATTGCAAAGAAAACTCGATTTGTCTATTTCACTTTACCTCAACTGTATAAATTCATTATTCTCAATCACAAACACCCACTTTTACTCTCAAATTTTCACTTTTAGGTTTCACTAATGCAGTTGTTATAAAAAAACAAAACATTAAAATTTGAATTTAGTACGCGACACATTCTTCTACTCTACTTATTCATGCTGAAAATAAAAACTTGAAAAAATTTACTGTTGGAAAGAATCATTTCAATCTTCATACGTATGAAATTTGAATTTCAACAAGTGCGCATCGTCCCTAGTAGCCAAATAACTTAAGACTGCCGTCAGACTTACGTATGTTGCTGTCTTTTGGTTATCTAACGTAAGATCAGCGTCAGACGTCAGATTCTGCTGCAGAAAGGAAACAGACGGACGTAAGTCTGTCGATAATTCTGACGTCAAATCCTTGCTACTAGGGGTGTAATTTGTGCTCTAATATTTTGGTGAAAATACTAGTTAAAGTAAAAACAGTTTAAGAGTAAAAAATCATAAATTTTATCGGGCTTCATGATAAAAATGATTAATTTTACAATCTTAGAAGAATTACCTCTTCCTTGGCCGGGCGTTTTCATTCGCAAACTTTATATTTTATTTGATTATTTTCATATCGAAATGACTTCTTTTTGATTGATGATAGAATTATGTTTTAATCCAATCCTTCTTTGAAAGTTCTTTCCAAATCTTGCATTATCTTTTATTGATTTTCGTACTCGATTTTTTTTGTGTTACAATACATCCTTTCTTTTCTCTTTCTATCTCTAAAATAAATAAAAATTATTCATTCACAATTACTTTCTTTCGATTAATTATGATCATAATAAAATGTTATCTTTCAATTTAAGAAATCAATTCTATAGAAGTTATATTATACGTTCATATCAATTTTTTTTATCTTCTGTAACTATAAATTAAAAAATCAATTTCTATTTTTATTGAAAATAGAATTTTCTTATTTGAAAAAACCGCTTTCCAGAATTTATCGATATTGCAGCAAACTTTTATTACTTTACCATCGGAGATTTTGAAAAGTAAACATGTAATACCTGCAATCAATCAGAACATGCTATCATTTTAGTTCCAGTAATGATTGTCGGTCAGCCGGCACCACTTTCTATGTTAAAAAACTTAGTACTAAATACTTTAGATAGATGGTGACTCTTTATCGTTGACCCCAGTTGTGAAACAGTTGAGGTAGTCAACAATCAATGACAGTTCCAAACGAATATGGTGAAAAGGTAAAAAGTTATAAAATCTTGTCCATAACATTGGGTAAAGTTATTCAAAATTGCATTGAATTTTAGTTATTCGTAGTTTTTAAATATAAGAAAAAAACGTTATTGATTTTGGAGTAACAAAGCCATTTTCTAGAGTGCAATAGGTAGCTTGTAAAAAACATTTTGTTCTTTTTTAATGAAAAAGACTTGGCGCGCACGCGGTTTCGTATCATCACCTGTACGTGCCGGTTATGTACTTTATACTGCTGTGTTCACATTTGTCGTTCTTAACAACTGTGACGTTTAAGTTTTGCAGTGTTTTTATGTGTCTACAATTATAACAAGAAAAGTGGCAATCATTTTCAAGTTGTTCAATCTACATAAAGAAAATATCACCAAATCATTACGCGACGACGCAACGGAAAGAAGAATAAAGCTCAACATTAAACCAAGTTTCTGCTCTAAGAACGAATGGCTGACCAAGGAAAAATGTGAGTATTTTATTCTCTACTTTTTTTTTTGTACAACTACTATCTAACATTACTTTGCAGTAATTAATCTGTTTGCCTATAAGTTATCTTGCTAGAGCTGCTGGAATGATTATTTACAGAATATAAGCTTTAGGTTGCTCATGTCTTTCAATAAAGATTATTGTTGTGACTTTGAAAAACACTATGCATATGTGTTATATTCATATGAAGACTAAAAAAATTTCTTATATTGAACGAAAACAAACTCTTACTGTCACTTAATCACATAAGTGGTTAAATTGCTGTTCATTTACTCTCTGACCCAGAATATATTCGTTCGTTTAAGTACAAAAATTTATTCTTCTTTACAGTAACTTTTATTATTTTGTAATATATTTTAATATATATATTAAAATTAACTAATCTACAAACAAAATTAATTTAATTTTCTATATTATTATGACAATTGCATTAGTTTAATATTAAAAATAAAAATCACTTATGATCAATCATAATAAATTGTGAATAGAAAAATTTCACTTAACAAGCTCAACTTATATTAAAGAGCCAGAAAAATGAACTTATTAATCTGAAATAATTTATCATTCAACACTTTTTTTTTTTAATTTAATAAATAAGATTAATTTAAAATCATTACTAAAATAACTTTACCTATTTTTCTTATCAGATTTAAAATGTTTTTCCTTTGAGTGTAATAAATAATATGACGTAGTTTCTTATAAATTAGTGTCAACTTACAAGGAATCATTTTTTTCTTATTAAAAATAAAAAAAAAGATACATTAAATAAATAAATAAAAAATCAAATTTGATTGTTTTAACACTATAAGTATAAACATTTGACACAAACAATACACTAATCGGCCATCAGCTAAAGCAGTGTATGCTTTTAGATGTTAAGCCATTAATGTGTTACGTACAGCTGTTACAAATCAATATTTTCCTCATGGATTGGAGATTCCTGTGGAAATTAAATAGTGCTCGTAGTGAATCAATTTTGTTCTCAGTATTAACTTAATACTTTCAAGAACAATGATGTCATAATGATTCTATTATAGACGATCTTTATTATAAGAAAGAAAATTGTTTTTATCTCAGTATCTTTTTTTGCTGTATTCATTGATTTTGTATCAATTTTATCGGTCGCGAGAGCGCCAGGTCAAGGTCAAGAGAAGTTTCGCATTCTCTCATGTGCAGGAAACGTCGAAAGAACGAATGACCGTGATATATTTCCCAACAATCTATACGTAGATGTTTTGTATGTGTTTATATTTAATGTTGGATAAATGAAAAGTCTAGAATTGCCTTAATGAGCGTGAATGCTTTTGAAAATACCTTTATTAATATACGCTTCACATATGATAATGTTCTTTGCGTGGAATATTTTTAAATAATCAATGTTTTAAAAATACTATTTAACAGTTTGTTTATTTTTTGAAATTAAAAATGTAAAGGAAGAAAATAAAAGATTGGGTGCATTGGAATCTTAAAATTATTTTATCATTAAAACATTTGCAAAATATTTTTCTTTTCACATTTTTTTTGTACTATTTATTTAAAGATATTAGAATAATACTTTTTCAGATTTATTTATATATTTTTGAAGTCAATTAAAAGTAATATAAAATTGAATAATTATTTAAATTTACTAACAAAATTTTGCTGCTTTCGAGACCTAGAAAAATTGGGGTCAAAGTTGCAAAAAAGTGATGTTTTTGTAGTTCAATATTTTTTTTTTTCAACTGTGTGCTGAATATCATCATTATAGTTTATTAGATATTTATTTAAACTTTACACTATCGATCGAAATTAAAAAAAAAAAAAGTCAAAAATCAAACATTACTTTGTTTCAAACATATGCACGACAAAACGATTTATCATACAATCTAAGTTTATAAACTTTATGTTTAATATTATTTCTAATGATTTTTTGAAAAAGTAAAAAAAAGATCGAAGATTATTATTTAACTTCAGATTAATCTGATTGATATTTTATTAATGAAATAATAACCATTTCTTCTGTTTTTTATTCATTAATAAATAAACTATTAACGCTAGATTTTTTAATAAGTTAAAATATTCAAGCCATTTAAATTGTTAACTTTTTTTTTATTAAACAAATGGTAGAGTTAATAATAAAAATATAGTGGAATTAAATTGTTACGATCTCAATAACTCAAAGTTTTAATAATTGTTGGAATAAAAATTATAAATATCATTAATATATTTTATTCAATTGTCGAAATTAATTGTTTATCTTACTACTATTGTTTTTTCATTACTAAACTGTAAATAATTTCAAGTAAAACTCAATCGAATGAAGTAAAAATAATTTATAATTTTATTGAATAAATAAAATAATTAATTACTGTTAATAAAATATTTCGTTGATATTAATTTTTTCTCAGTGAATTTCACTTTTTTTTTTTTTTTGATATAAATTAAAATATTATCTCGAAAACAAACATAAAACCGAAATAATCGATATATAATAACGAATCTCATTTCGATATTGACATAACTGGGTCAATTAATTAAAATTTTGAATAATGAGCTTTCGAGATATCACATATAGTAGGCTGTGTATGAAGTTTCCTCCACTTAAAATAGGAAGAAAAGGGCTTAACATGTACAAATATATTTCGGTAAACAAAATCGAGGACACACTTAATGGAGTAGCATTCATGTAAAGTCACATAGTATTTATTTAAAGCTTAACAACACATTAGATAAATTGTTGAAGTAAAAAAGAAAAAGAAACAAAAAGTAATTATACTTTTTAGTATGTTCTATGATCGATATACATTTGCAAGTTGAATAGAAAGTGATAAAACGATGTGATGTATTAGTGAATAAATTGAACAGGTAGTTTAGGTAAAGCAAAGAAAGTAGTCGTATAATAGCTGATGATAGAATAGCGTGTACAGACGTGCGCTAGAAGAATACGTCGCTATATAACATACACATATATATGAAATCGTAGCGATCGGGGTTTGCGCATTTTAGTTCGAGATTCGCAGAGTATGTAGGTAGTAGAGTGTATAATAATAACTGGTGTATTACCACCACTGGGAGGTGATACGACGTGAAATGTCAGTCAGTTAACGACCATTCTTACGTTATTACATATGTCGTATCATAAAATATTTACTTACGTTTAATCTGTTCTGGAATTTTACGTCTGATTTATCTAACTTTCAATATTCATTATTTTTGTGTCAACCGTTTTCAATTGCGTGGGTTGGTAACGAGTTTTATTAAAATATTGTAACATTATTATCTACTTTGAATAACTTTTTGTATTTAATTATTTAATAATATTCATTTTATGAATTAAAAAATTAATTTTAATTAAAGTACTTTTTTGTAAATTATTAGAATAATTTATTCTTGTTTTTTTTTTTTAAATAATTGCTACTGAGTAAAAACGTTTTAATGTTTATATTTAAATTTTGTTTTTAGTCATGAAAATGGATGAGTGTAAAAAAATTTTTTATTTTAAAGTATAAAAACATTAATTTTATGTTAAAATAATTTTTTACTTAATATGCAAATATTAATTTCTTTCTTTATGTGTTATTAATTAGTACGATTAAACTGGTTTAGAATGAAATTAAATTTTTATTGAAGAGATTTTAAAATAAAATTTATTATTAGTTAATTTAATGCTTTATGTGATGAGTGTATACATGAGTTAAGCTGTTAGTACAACTTTAGACAAAAGACTGAATCTGTCTATTTTTATATAACTGTGGAAAGATAATACTATTTATACGTAATATAACTTTTTATATTATGCTCTTTAAAATTGATTACAATTCTTTTGTACAATATTTTTATTCACATTAATTTATTATTATACATTGTTGTACGTATTTTATATTTTATGCTAGTAAATCGTGTTATTAAAATTTTATTGTAATTTAATATTAATATTATAGATGCATTATAATATTATTACACAAACGGAAGGAAACGACGAGTTTCGATCGTTAGATTATTATAATTCAAATGAATAGAAGAAAATTTTTTTTGCCAGGAATATTTAAGCCTTGCCGATTGGTGAATGTCACTCATTTTTTTAATTGAATATCAAAAGTAACGAGAAGATTAAAAAACAAAAGAAACAGTTGAGAATTTTTTGTGATTTTTGCAAGACGAGCAAAGTAGTGGTAGAGTTTGAATTAATTAATTATCTGAGAAAAGCATTAATTTATAATTCTCAACAATTCATACCTTGAAATGAGAAAAGTTTTGGTACAGTGTGAAAACAACTTTTAAATCTTTCATGAAACAGTAGCTAAATATTTGTCCTAATTCGTTTGTTTATTAAAAGACAATGGGTTCTAGAAAAGCTTTATTATTAATGAAATTATCACAACCGATACAAAAATTACTAGTGCTAATAAAATAGTAGCATTTACAAAAATCATCAATATTCCAGTTTTTCAATTTTAATTAAATTCTTTTATTATATTTAATTAATAAAAATTATTAATGTCAAAAATATTGTTTATTATTCAATCTCAATTTTTATAGATTTAAATTGAAGAATTAAATTTTAGGAAAAAGAATGATTTTTTAATTTATTAGAGCATTGAGATGTTAATATTCTTCATCATCTCAAAAACAAAATTCATATAACCAACGAATAATTGTTTTTTATGACTCTACATAGAAAACGTAATGATAAGGTATTTTATTGAATGAGAATTAGAAAATTTTTTGTTATCAACATTTTTAATGTTTTTAATCATACGAAAGGTCGAAAAGAAAAAAACATTTATCCAAAACAATTTTTTGAGTCTTAATTTCCATTTACAAATAAAATATTCAATAAATAAATTAGTATGTTCTAATGCAGTTCTTATTATCAACATGTATGCTAATCATGAAAATGTATCGATACTCATGCACTCATTAATTCGTGATTTGGAATAACTTTTAATGCAAAAAAGGCATTCATTGAAATATTCATTAACATTTTCCATCGATATATAGATTAATTTATTTTACTTCTTTATTTAAATATTATTTAATTAATTCTATCAAAAATAAAAGAAATATGGTTATTTATTTTTATTTCTTACAAATAAACAATCAATAATAACATAAAAAATATTGTGTTTTAGAATAATAGAGAAAAGAAAGGAATTATTTCTGTTCTTATAATTTCTTGACCTTTAATCTATGTAATGTAAGATCATAAAATCTTGGCATTTATTTATCCTACCACGTGACATTGAAAAAAACATTGCAAAGGTGAATTTGAATTTATCATGCCATTATAATAGTTATAACTGTAATAATAATTAAAATAACTTGCCTTAAATCCTCATTTCTATGAGTTACTATTTTAATATGATTTATTTACTCTCTAATAACTTCGGTTACTCACTTTACGTTTCAGTAGTAAAAAAAAAAAAAAAAACAGTTGTTTTCGTCGTAAATTTAGTTGTCTTCATACATATAAAAAGTTACTAACCTGTTAACCGAAATAGTTGTCTCAACTACAAAAAAAAAGCTGTAACTTTTTTAAATTAATTTTTCTCAGTTATTTGTAACTAAAACTTTCTTGTTATTAAACTTCATTTATAAACAATTGATTAAAAGTTCTATTTTTACAAATGTTATTTCTCCATTGGATAAAAAAGTCTCAATCATCATTAGTTATTATTTAAATTGAAATCTTGTCCAATCCGATTAATTAACATTATTTACTCCATTTTCAAAATAATTTAAAATATTTTTTTGTTTTTTTTTTTTGTTTTAATTGAGAATAGGCCAAACAGTAGAACTATTGACAAAGTCATATAAGGGTATACATAACAGAAAGAAACAAACCAACAAAAAAAAATAACACAAGAGCATGTCGTTTTACAAAAAGTATGAAGCGGCTATTATAATCAATTAGACTAGAGTTTCGCATAGACACAAGGTCATAAATAGGACATATTTTAACAGTTTGATTGGCTGTGTGCTTTAAAACGCATTAAAGTAAGGAATCATTTTGCAATTATCCAATGAGGAATATTATCAAGGTTTGTGTAGTGAGATGTTAATTATTGATGTCATTACTTTTGATTTTATTCTATTTTTTTTTTTTTTTTTTGTGATAATTAATCGATTTTAAAGAGAAAAATAATCAAGTCTAAATCATCTTTAGATTAACCCCAATTCGGAAGGGGGAAAAAATTAGTTAAAAAATTCGATATTTTATATCCTCAATAATGTTCTGTTTACATGACGAAAGTCTAAATGTCATCGATAACAATATATGTAACATATATATTTAATTCAAGAGATTAAATAATTTCTGATAATAATAAAGAGGGTGATTTTGTAGAGGGAAAATATCTCTTAAGCTTATATAAGTATTCTTCTATCTTTATATGTAATTTCCTTACTCACGCAATATAACAACAAAAAAAAAAAAAAACAAGAGAAACGAATCATAAAAAGTGAAGTATGCTTTCCAGTTGGGGAACTTTTTTGTTTCCATTATTAATCTTGTGACCTTGATATCTTCTCTTCTATCGATATTGTCTTGCAAAGTTGCAAGTGGTATAAGTAGGCCGACATACCGTCAATCTATTATAATTATAAGTAGGCCACAATTATTATTTTTTTTATGACAATTGTTCATATAAATGTACCTGTATGTTCTCTTAAACTTTATTTTCTTATCTTCTATTTCCGACATATCCCCAACTGTGTACACTTATCTGCGTTTTGTTTTATTTTCCTTTCGACGATAGAAACGATAGAAAAACCAAATTTCCCGTATTTATAGCATCAGATATGTGACGCTTTTGCCGACGAAGATGCGCGCGCATGCTAAAAGAAAATGAAAAATACCGGATAAGATGCCTATTATCTTCAGCTCAGTACAATATGAAAATACGGAGTATGTGTGTGTGCAGATTTGTTTCTTTTCAAGTGTAAAGAATTATCTTAACAGTAAAAATGGGCTTTTCGATAAATAGATTAAGTTTGATTGGGTAAATTATTTATTTTTTTTTTTTATTATTAAATTTCAGTAAATATTGAAACGTTTTTAAGGATATATAAACAGTAGATATTACCATTCATGTCAGACAAAGGAGTAATAGTATATATTTAATCAGACCAGCTTCTTCGACAAACATAGTCTTCGGAGAGATATATATTTAATGATACGAATGAACTGAGAATTATTAGCATTATAGAATAATTTCGGGAAAAAAGTGAAAGGAAGTGAGACATCTAGGGAAATTGAGACGTTTGCATTCGTAATGATATAAAGTAAGATATTTCTTTTCATCTACAATATTAATGGTTATATGAAAGAAGCGACATTTATTGATAATGTTTTTTTTTTTAACTGAGAATCATTAAAGCAATAAGAAAAGTATTAATTTTGAGCATAAGAAAGAGATAAATTATTTTATTATTATCAATTGAGTTTGATTGTTGTTTTTTTACTATTGTTAAAATGAAATGACAATAAATGGCTAATGACTAACGATTTTATACTCTTTTCAAAAAAATCAGGGGTTGTTTTTGATGCAAAAGAAAAATCAATTCTCACCAAAAAATACACTTTTATTACTTATCATAATGTTAAATGTCAAATCCTCTTGTTTTGATACTCATTCGGATAAATTTAATGCGTAGTATTATTAATGTAGTTAATATTAATAATAATTTATAATAAAATTAATTATAAAAAATCAGCAAAAAATAGTAATTAATGGCTGATGATTTATTATTATTAATAATAATTTTTTAAACTCTTTAGTTTATGATTAAATATTTTATTTAAAATACTACATATTTTACATTTTAGGGAAAATGAATTTTAAAAGCATCTGATTAATTTGAACAATTTTTTTAATTACATAATTGAAAGTCGATTGAAATTAAAAAATAACCACAGCGTTGAGCATTTGAAATATTACGTTTTTGGAATTAAAAAAGTGCAAGCTTTTAAGCTGAATTGAAAAAAATCGAGAAACAAATAATAATAAAAAAAAGGTTATTGAAAAAATCAAATATATCTCCTCTCATTCACACTTATTGGAGCGTTGGTAAATAATGAATTCTTTCTGAACAAATAAAGATTATTAATACTGAGAAAAAAAAATATCTTACTGTACTCTAAATTTTTTTCATTCAAACTTTAAGTGTTGTGACGTCTCACTTTACCTAAATTTCTTTTTCAAGTTGAAAGAAATAATAATTAGAATACAATACTTGAAGGGATAAACATACGTTAATGTATTCATAGAATTAAAATAATTAAAAAAACATTTATGCAAAAAATAAAAGTGTATCTTTCTTAGGTGCGTGCGCAGAGAGTGAAGGAGATTAAAAAAAAGTAATATAATAGGAGCTTAAAAGGTGATTGAACAGTTTGTCAGATTAACGTTGAGACATTTTACACTTAAATGTGTATTGCAGTCAATTTAACTGCTAATATAATAGTGAAATAAATGAACAATGCATTGCAAATTTTCCAGCTATTGTGATACAAAATAAATAGTGTTATTACTAATGAATGAAGGAACAAAGTGGTTACGAACAAATAGCTGTAAAATGTCATTATTTTCGGGAGATAGTGAATCATCGCGTACATACCAAAATAATAAAACCGAAAAAAATAACGGACCATCGAGGCAGAGAAGTTTTAGAGATCGCCTTCGAGAAGGCATAACAGGATTTAATTGGCAGTGAGTATTTTATTTATTCACATAAATTATTTTTATATTTACCTTTTGTATTTAGAGTACTTATGTAATGTTACGAAGCAATTTGCATTCAAGTATTAAAAAATTAATGTACATAATTGATTTTGGAATAGGAGTTTTATTTCCTCAATCTTCGAATTTTAACAATCGTTTTAAAGTGCATATGATTAAATTTATTATATTGGTAGACTATTAATTGTTTCACTTCATATCATACTTATCAAGCACTAATTATTAATATTCATATTGACTGGGTAATTAATACAATCATTTTTATGTAAATAGAAAATGTTGTTATAACAATTGGAGTAAATATTTATTTATTATTAAGAGAATGTTCTCGTAATACTTAAGTGAGTTTAAATGTTCTTTAATTTGTTTTTAATTAAACAATCATCATCATCATCAGTATTATTATCGTCTTATTTTCATTTTTTATCTGAAAATGACTGAAAGTCACCGCAAAACAGTTAAATTATTCACTTATTTATTTTTAATTAAAAATAGATAAGAAAAAATTTTTTATTCTTTTTGAAGTAAAATAAAGTAAGTAATCGAATATATTATAGATTTAAAAAACAATCATGACATTTAAATAATAATAAGAGTAATTACATCAATAGATGGATGAAAAATAAAATATTATTGTGAGTAAAAAATTAGTTCTTATTAAACTAACTCCCTTTTCTTTCTTTTTTTTGTTCAGGGTATATAGAGAATGATATTTCTGAATAAAAATTCTGAAAAGAACAATTTTTGAAAAAAAGTGGAGTTAGCTACTCTTCTACTGAGAACCTCAAAATACAACATTTCGTATTTAACCCTTAGACGGGCACGTGGGGTGATGAAACACCTCACGCTCTGTATTTTGGATATTTCATGGACAAAACATTTTTTTACGTGCCGCCATTTTCAGTACCTTCAAGTTAACCGTTTTCGAAGCGATCTAATTCAGTTCCACGTGTTTTTAATTATTATTATTCAAGTTATTAATGTTTAAAAACTGCCTGGGGTGATGAAATATCCCACGTGCCCATTCATGTGACAATATTTCTTTTGTTAAATACTAGTATTTTCTCCGTTTCAAAGAAGCATTTAACTAAAAAATAAAAATTTTTAATTTTTAGTGATAATTATCACTTATTAACCTCTTTTCTTCGATAATATCAATGGAAAACGTAATTTTAATCACAATTACTACTTACAAATCTTCATTATTTAAAAACTTAAAAAAGTCCAAAGTTTTCAGCCAACTTTTTTTAAAAATATTTATAATTAATTCAATTTTAAAATATTGTCATTTTTTATAATCGGAATCGTAAAAGAAACGGTTAAAGAAATTGACTATGGAAAAAAAATTTCATTTATCCATTTTTGTTTAAACTATAGTATTAATTAGACTGGGGTGATGAAACACCCCACGCGCCTAGCTATGTCCCAACTACTCACGCACCCAGCTAAGGGTTAATATTAACTTAAAGGAAAGACCGGGGCTGGTTGACTATAGGGGTAGGTTGACTAACTGTAAAAAATTAGACATATTTAGAAATGTTGCATTTTTATTTCTCACTTAGTCATTAGAGAGGGAAACACGGATTTTTATATTTAATTTAAAAATGCAATAATATAATAAATTTCTAACTATTCCTAACTAAAAAAATTTGCATTTTGTTTCTACAATTAATGCATTTCTATATGTCTATATTGCAATCACATTACTCATGATAAAATTACCTATTTAGCAGTAATTATCATCTTTTGTTACAAAGTAAGTCAGGTCTGCAAAAAAACAGTTTTTTTTTCATTTTAATTTAAAGTAACGAAATGATTCAGTGTTATTTGACTAACCCAAATTAAATATGTTTGTGTTTTCTTTTTATAACGTCACTCTATCACGTCATAATTACATACTCTAATAAATTAAATGTGACAGAAAACTTCAAATTCTAGTATTCTCATTTATTCATTGAGGTATAAGCTGATGTTTAACAGGTCAAAAAATGACGTTTATATTTCTTTTTATTGTAAATGTCTTTTAGAAAACCTGAAGGCGTATATTTTGTAAAGGTCATATTTATCAAAATCCTCTAATCAAACGCCTCTTGTAGAGGTCACATTTATCAAAAATACTAGGGCGTACACATCCTGTATTTGTTAACAAATTTGTGTAATTTATAAAAAAAAAAATCATATTTTTATTTTTAATTCTTTTTAAATTATAATTATTATATAACATAAAATAAATAACAGAATTATTATGATTTTAAATGAAGAAAAAAATTTATTGTGATGTTTACCATAGGAACGATGCATTAAAGTTCAAAAAATTAGCCAGAGAATTTTATTAAACACATTTATCATTAAGTTTTTCTAAAGATCTAAAAATACTACTAATGGAAAACTATACATCATTGGATAGCTCTTGACGAGATAAATTTAACAATCAATCATTTTTTGTTTTGCCGTATTAAAGATCGAAAAAAAATTAAGATAAGCTCATTTAGAGAGCTAAAAAATAATTAAAAATAGTTTAATTAGTGAATTTAAAAAGATACTTCACTATTTGCAGTGACTTTCAGTAACTTATACAAAGGCGAAATGTCTAATAAATGATCATTGTCATCCATTGAATGACTAGTACATGATAAAAGTTTACTCAAAAATTAAATCAGTCATAACCACTGTGAATCAATCACTATTTGCTAATTCGTTTAAGAGAGTAATTACAAAATTTGAATCTATTTTATACTTTATAATTGCATTGTTGACGTTTTTCTCTTAATTTTAAACAACACTAAATAGTAAATAATAAGTTCAAAAGTCAGTCATTTATTAATATCTTACGTAATAAACTGTAAATCTTAAGTATGTTAAAATAACACACCTTGAGTGTATTTAATGTTGAATTACTTTACACAAACTAAAGAGCCTCGTAATCATTTTTAACACACTTCCAGATCTCTTAAAATCTGTAGTTTGTTCATGGGGTTTATCATTGAACAAGTGTAAATATGTTTACTGTAATACAATTTGAAATTATAGTGATCATTTATTGGACATTTTATTTTAATTTAGTTTTAAGAACCACATTATAAGTGACGTATTTTTTATCTTCAATTCATATCACTGTGAATGCTCCAAAAAATGATATTAATTCTTCCTTTGTAATCCAAGCTTCGAAATCATACAGACTTGAGTAATTTATTTCCAGTACAACTGAGGAATATCAATATTATTCAGTGATTGCTAATTCTCATTCATGAAGACAAATTTTTGAATTAAAATTAGTGTCATTTTTAGGAGTAAACTGTAAGTAAATTAAACTACAAATTATTCATTCAATTAAAGTGATTATTATTTATAAAATTACTCTTACCTCAAGTTAGGTCATTTTGACCCTAGTATTTTATTTATTCTTTGAGTTTACTTACAATAAAAGAATAATTTTTATTCAAATATTTTTCTTGTGTACAACACTATCAATCATTCATGAATGAAAATTTATTCATTAAAAGGTAATAATAATAATAAATAAACGTTTATTATGATATCACTTGATTAACATAATTAATTACGATAATGGCTCTGTAAATAGTAAGTATGATGACTCGTTTAAGTATGAAAATCCCCATTTGTCATTAACTACTTAGTAATAATGTCCTATGTATTAACTCTAATAATTTAGGCTTCATAGAACCAAAATGAATTTAACTTGAATTATTAATATGTATAATAGTATCAATTTTTGTTTCATAAGATGTGTAAATGTATCTGGTGTTCTATGTAATGTAGTGTATATCCGATGTCCTTATTACAACCCTCGACAGAGACAATATAAAGACCAATCTGTGTGACACGTGTCACGGATATATCGATACAGTTATGCGAGCTATTGAACATGTCTATATATAACTGAACTGAATCCCTTTACATGGTAGTTGCTAAATATTTGTCACCATTTTTTTTGCCATTATGATTTTCAATTAAAGTAATAGCTCTACTAGTGGGTATTTTTAAGTTGATTTATTTCTTGTTTTTATTGAATAGAAAATCATTTCATTTTTAAATATTTTTATCCTAAAAGCATGGATTAATTTTTATGATTAAATATTGAAACAATTTTATGGATCAATTATTCACTGTAGATTATAGTGTTTTATTTTAATGCACTTAAAGCATTTTAAAATGACGTTACTTATTTGATTAATATTGTAACAACTTTTAATGCACTTGAATGTATTTAAAAAATGACGACAATGCAAATTGAATAGATAGAAATATCTTAAAAGACTTCAAGTGCATTGAAATAAAACACTTTCAAATTTGAGATTTGCAATGTTTAGATAAAAAGTTTATCTTTTCTGTATAATCAATATAATTTAAAAACATTTTAAGTTATTTATAAAAACTTTTGTCTTTCATGAATGAAGATAACTTTTTTGCCACAAGATATTTATAAAATATAGTTTCAATATTATTATTATTAAACAAAATTGAATATTTCATTACAATATTTAAATCTAAACTTTTTTTATGGTTTTATAAATTAGAATTCATTTAAAAAAAAGAATTTGACCTTTTTTTATCAACTTTGAATAATAAATTTAGAGTTTTTAAATAAGTAAACTGATTGTTAGGGAGAATTTGTGCAAATTCATTGGTTGAATCAGATTATTCATGATTATGAAGGTAGGTTTTTGCCTTGGCATTATTCTTTTTCAATATGAATTCTAACTATAACTGGGTTCTTTCAAGGAAATGCATTTTAACTATGATTTAATCTACCTATCTCCATAGTCCAAAATAATACGTTATTATTTTAACAAATTTTTTTCACAAGAAACATATTTTATCATGTTGATTACATGCAGTTGATAAACGATCTGTTATAAAAACAGTATCCATTTTCATTGCTATTACATAGATAAAATAAAAGCATAAAAATTACATTCATTTACAAAAAAAGAAGTTTATTTTACAATAAATGTAACAATCTTATGTTAAAAAAGAAGTAATTTTTTGTTAATTTTATTAAACCATTTAATCATTATAAATTTTTTAATAATTTTTGGTTAAAAACTTTCTTTACATACTAAACAAATTTATGAATGTAACGATTTAACTTTGCATTCAACTACAGTAAAAAATAATACAAGTCTATGATTGTTCCAATTTAAAATACACATTTTTTTTCTATAAAAAGCAATAACTACTTATAGATGATAAATAATACATTGTTAATGAGTTTTTAAACGTTTAATTATGATCCAAGAGCACTGATACTATGATGTTTCAATCAATAATACATCAAGTATTGATATTCAATGCAATAAGACTGTTGTAAGTCCAACCTCCAGTGTTATTATTTCATACTCGAAAATTTTAGCATCTAATATAGGGCTAAATATTCATATACCGTATGTTTGATGTATAGTTGACGACCGCAAATTCTAAACCTTGACCTAAATATTACAGGAGATACTTTCACCCAGACAGATTGCCATGTTCATACATGAATTCTTAAATAAACATATTTCTAGCGAACATTTAACTAATTATTAATTGATTAAGTTGGTACAATTATAATTATATGTTCCTATCATCAAGAAAATTAACTGACACAGCTTTATGCTGTAATCAACAATCTGCAGAAAAAATATTTACGTCAAACTTAATTAATTCTAAAACGTCATCAACATACCATGAATAATTTTACAGCTTTAGATACTCTATAGTATTTTGAATATCTCTTGGAAACTTTCAAGACAGATTCTTTCCTTTTTGTTCATAAGTATTTTATATAAAATATTAAATATTCTTCAATATTCTAATGAAAATTATAGTTACATTTATTTTTGTTGAACAATAATTTTCATAGAAACTTTTAAAATTATTGTTGAGATTTGTTTTGAATAATTATTTAAATAATGTGAATAAAAAAGTTGATCTAAATGATCGTTTGATTCCATTTTTAAGCACTATTTGAATACTTTTAACATAGCTTTTTAATTTAAAATTATCTCTCTTTGTCATTATTATCAAATTTTTCCTTGTTCTTCAACAGCCCTGCTAAGTCTTCACATAAAAATTTAACTAAGGTACTCATGGTTAGTAAGCTCTACCAGAGTCTACCTGATAAAAAGGTATATCCTCTTAAAAACCACCTAAAATAGTGTCAAAGAATTGCACTTTTAGGTAAACATTGAAATCTTTTTACCTTTCAGCTGCACCTTTGTTGTACTTTTCTCATTTTTAACTTGAAAGAAGTTAAATTCATTTATTCTCATTTTTGTTTGGTTAATTTTTAAAGAGAACTGACGTTAAAAAATGTATTACAAGTATCACAGTATTTTATTGAAAATGTAATTATTTATTAAGACTAAGTAAACGCCATGATTAATTTTTATTAACATTAATCACGTCCATCGGAAGGTCGTCAACGTGTCTTTGATCACCTCGAGACTATTTCGGAAGGTAACAATATTATAAACGTCAAAAAATGACGAAAAGCCTTGAGCCAGATCATCAAGTTGATTTAAAGAATCGACCTTCAAATCTTTTTTAAGGATCATTCAACTTGGCATAGTTATTAATTCTTATAAAATATTTATCTAGGAAGACTTTATTCTGAATTACGTGATGAAAAGAAGTCAAGAGTCATAATATAAGCATCTTTGCAATGCTTATTTATTCACTGTTCAATTAAAAATAACAATCTTTTTTAATAAACAATAAAACAATAATTATTATTACAAGAAAATGAAAATAATGAAAGAAAAATTTTATCATTTATAAAAAGATTCCATTTGTTATTTCCTTTCTCTTCTAGTTTATTTGTTTATTTATTATTTAAAAAATGATTTTTTATTTATTGTTATCTTTGGATTAATTTTTGAAGAGGTGACTGTTTATGAGTGTGCATTAATTTCTTATAAAGAATAACACTACTGTGTATTTATGAAATTTTATCACGAATATAAATAAAATAAAATTCAAACATTAATACTACCAACTTATAATTTGATTAAGAAAATATTCTTTACTGCTCTTGACATTCAGTAGTAATTTGATGTTCAATTTCGATTTTATCTGCGAATAAAATTCAAATATAAGTGTCAATATACTTGTGTTTATGAGGCTGACTCAATTAATAAAAGAGTATAAATCTTATTATTCATCGTTAATTTACATATACATAGATGCCTTTATCTTTTGAAGTAAAAAAAAAGTATTATTTTAAATATAAATTGAATTTCAATTTCATTATGTGTTCATTTATGTACCTATATATAATTGTTTATTGAAATTGGTATTAACTAACAAGTTATCATTTCATTAATGTTATCATTACACATGGAAATAACTGTTTTGAAATCAAGAAAGACAGAATTATGCTATTCAACTCTAATTATTTGTTGTTGATATTATATTTTTTCTCTACAATAATAATAATATCAATTTATAAAAAATTATTAATCACTACTACATTAAAAAAGAGAAGCATATCAAAATAAAACATTACATCTTTTTACTTTATATTTTTAGGATATTAAAAGATTATTCTAGTTTGATACATCAGATAAAAATATTTTTTTTTATCAACTGAGGAATTTTTTAGCTCTTGGATATATTCCTACTCAGCATTACAAGAATGAATTACAGTTTTAGAGTTATTAAAAAGAATTTTTAGTCATATAAATATCCTAGAATGATGCATTTCTAGAACTGTAGGTGGTCTGCGTAGGTGATATCTCCACTAAACTCAATCATATAAAAAAAATCTGAAAGATATTTTCCATCAGGAACCATCATTCCATCATAGAGGCTGAAAAATAAAACTTTGATATTAAAAATTTAGAAACTGACTGGATTCTTCAGTTAACGTTAAATGATCAATCATTTTTTTTCTTAAAAAAATAAGTTTATGTTAAAAAACAAGAAAAAGAAGAAGAAGAAGAAGAAGCATGGAAGAAAAAAACATGAAATTTTTTATATTCTAATTTTATTCTAGTAATGACGATAAACAATAGCTCTAGCATAACATAGTAAAGTGACAGCAAGACTAGTCAAGTTGTTTTTTTAATCATTAACACAAGTATAAAAAGTATCGACAATAAAAAGAGATATGGAAAATTCAACGTGGAATGTTTACTTGGACATCATACATTTATATACAATTGAATATTTATTCAAAAAAAATAATTTGAATGAAAATTGTCAATATTTTATTTTCACAAGTCTTGTAATAATTTTGATTAATTCAGTTTTCATTGAACTTTAATTATTTTTTCTTGACTTCATTCAGTCAACAATTGCGTAGAAAAAGATCTTATAAAGCATCGTTTGATAACCAAATTTGTTAAAATATTAAATAAAAAAATAACTATTGACTTGTATCAATATGAAGAGAGAAAAATAACATATATTATTCATGACTCAATTAAACAATACAACACAATAAACATTGCATTAAAACCTCTTGACTGTCTCAATCAATCACTACCATCCACTAAATCAATATTATACAATTAAAACAAATATTAGCTAAATATATTAATATGACTAAATATCTAGATAGATATGTAATTATTCACAATACTTATTATTAGCGGTTATCGAAACTAAATAATAATTATTTATTTGTTCAACTTTCTAGTACAATTTTTGATGCTTTAATGACAGAATAAAATACTAAATTGTTCTATTCGGTAGATATTTATAACGCTGTTATTTGAACAAGCACTGCCTAATGAATATGCTTAGGTACGTATTTTCTATCGTCATATTTTGTTTTTGAAATGTAACGGTTTAAAATTAAATTACCTGCATATACTGCTGATGTTATATTTAGATTTATTTAAATTTCATCAGAAAAATGAAAATTATAATTTAATGATTGATAAGATAATGAAATCTTAGAAAAACATTATCGATGATAAGGTCTTGATCAATTATTAATTTTGAAACAGATACATCATGTGTACTCATGCAAAGTCCAAACATATTATTCGTAATTTAATCGTAATTTGGATAATTGTGCAATACTTAAGACCACAGCTGACACTTCTATATACATTGTGTAGATTATTATCTGGTTCTGTATTTGCACGATAAATTTAGTTCTCTCATCATCCACATCTGTTGGGATACAAAATGTAGTATTTCCATGGCTGAAGAAAATACGTCAAAATGCTCTATCACAATCTACTGTAGCTACATTGGTAAATACTTATTGGCAAGAGTCCCTGAAGGAAAATCTACGAGTTTACTTACTGGTTATGTGTGTTCCACGATTTAAAACTTTTCTAAATGTTTTCGACTTTTATAACTCACATCTTGGTTCAATAAATTTCAACGTGCATATACAATGTGCTTCCGGCTTTTTAATAATAGATAAAGAATGTTGATATGCATGCTCAAAATACTGATTGACTCAACGAGCGAAAAAGAAAAGTACTTATTATCGAAAATCGTTACTGAAGAGTAGGTCAATCGATAGTTCGTTACACCTTGACCCGAAAAAGCTGACTGTGATATCTGGTAACAGAAGCAACGTTCAATTATACATATAGGTGATAACCACATGTGAGTAATCGAAGACCAAATCTAGGGAAAACCAGGGTGAGACGGCCTACTGCTCCATGATGGATCTCTATCAAAAGAAATAGAAATTTTTAAAATTCAAGTATTAAAGAAGACAAAGTAAAATAATCTTAATCATCGAGAATTAAATTTTATAAATTCAAATTTTTATACCTTTATAAAATAAATGAAATTCTTGAAGGAGCAGCTTTATCCTAGTTTCCTTTATATCGAAATCTCTTTTTATGTCTCCATATTAACTCGAAACACTTTATCCAACTTGTTAATATTCGATTCACGAACATCCATGTTTTTACATATCCGCAATATACACGATGGTGCTGTTGCTTCGTGTCTGCTTTGTTATCGTTCAGACAAAGATGATATTATTGAGCTTGAATGTGATAAGAATTCAGAAGCTGATACATGAGTTTCATTTTTTCAGAAATTACTTTGTATATTTTTATCTTATTCTTTATATTCATCTTCTTTTCTCATGAAGTTGAATGACAAAATATTTTGCATTTGATAATAATTATTATTATTACGATCATAAATAAAAACAGTTTATATCCATTGAACAAAAAAATTAATTTCAATAAAACATGTTTTTAAAACGATTAATATCTTCTTGCTTAATTCTTATAGATGCATTTTCAGTAAATCATCGTTCTGAAATAAAAAAAAAATTACTTTAATAAAATTCTGTATAATTTTTTTTCTTTTTTTTTCGATGAAAAATAAATACCATTTAGTAAAATTTTTATTATAAAATAAATTCAAATCCATTGATGAAAGAAATTCTTTTAGAAAAAATTCATTGAATATAAAATTTCAACTTTTACAAAAAATTCATTTGAATCAGTTAGAACGTTCAATTCTTGTCTACAAATTGAAACGAATTTACGACAAAACCAATAACGAGTTTAAATGAATAAAATAAATTAACTGAATTCAAAAGTATTAATTTAAATTGTGTTTGGTATTTTGTTGTTCATACAGCTTTTTCATATTTTCGAATTCAAATGAATCCTTTCTGTTTGTTTATATTTATCTTTACGTTCCAAAAAGCAGAACTGGAATATTTATTAAACAAAAGTCAGTCGTAAAATATAGTATATATAGTAACAATTTTTCAATTATAAAGCATAATTAAAGAATTACAACTGATGAAAAATATTCAGGGCCATGTACAATTAATTGAATTAAATCCAATTGACCTCGCTAAATCATCACATACTTGAATTTCTTTTTATCAATATGAAATACTCATTTATTATCAACTTTTCAGCTTAATTTGTTTAATAACAACAATAATACACATAAACATGTTAATAATATAAATGAAGTGATTGCACGATAATTATAACACTTCTTTTATTACATAAAAATCATTTCAAACCGTTTATATAGATATCAGACAATGATTTCAAATCTCTGAATGATAAGATATTCACTTTTATAATTTTTTTTTTATTTTCTAAATGATAAATTTTCTAACAATTAATTGATCAATTGGATAAAATGTTCATTCGATATAAACTTTTTTCTAACCACCATCTTAAGCACGCTGTGCTTCTAATAAGCCACCACCAGGTTTTGTTTTTTGAGTCACATCACGCGTAACAAAGAAAGAAAACATCCAGTAAGAAAGAGTAAGGGCAAGAGAGGAAGAGGGAGAGAGAAAAAAAGGAAGAGCGATAGTCTCAACGTATAAATAAACGTTGGCTTGATCGCTCGCGCTTAGTATCGTTGTATTTTGTACTCGAAACATTACTTCTAAACGTTCTCCATTATATATGCAACTATTACGTATGTTCCAAATAATTAAAGGTTCGATTGAAAAACGTGATCAATTTAACCATTTTGTTATGCTGTGGAATGATTAAGAGCAACATATTTGAACAAGTGGATATTTTATACTTCGAGAAATAATAAGTGACGCACATGTATCATGTTTATGTTAATGTATATATCATAAAAGTTCTATAATTAAATATTCTAAGCCTGTCCATGTGTAGAGGTAATGAAAATGAAGATTACAGGAATTTTTTCTGTAAGATAAAGATTATTTTTTTATATAAAATCCTATAGTAAAATAATAATGAAGATGATGATTGAATAAAATGGATAAACGATTGTATGTAAATACAATGAAAGCATAGATGCCCAAAATTGAACGTGAATGAATGAATAAAAATTCGTTTGAAATTACTTGGATCCGGCTATACAGAGAAGAAGGAACATTGGCCTTTTTCAAGGCCAACCAGATCAACTACTATCGTCTGTTTATTTAAAAAGGAATACATATTTCAATAAATATACACCTCTCGGCGTTGGAATAAATATTTGAATTTCATCTTCATTGGATTGCATGTTAAAAGTATCTCTTAATATTACTGAAATACGTGTTGGAGATATAAAATATCAAGGAAGAGAATGCGATAAATTGATGTCGAATAATAAATGTGGTGATAAAAAAGAATAGTTGTAATGATTTGATAAGTTGTTAATAAGATTGAGAGTAAAAAAATATCACTAATTTGAACTGTGGCTATCTTGGGCCAACGCACTCGACTTAGCAGTGTAGTGTGTGCAAAGTGAAAAGGCGGTCGTATTGCGGAGGCCGCGGCTTTCACCCAAGGATTAACGTCTCGCATTCAGTGGCCTCGAGTTTTCTACTAGTAGCACTACAGTCGGAGAGTTTGAGTGTGCGAAAACGTTACCTGTAGGAAGTATGACGTGAAATAAGTTGAAAAATTAGCAAGTGCACGTATACATTGATATAAATACATGCGTATCCATATCAAGCACGCTTAATTGTTACTTTTAACTCTTGGTGGTTGTGAGTGAACTTGAAATCAACAAGTTACGAATCGGAAGCGAAGAAAAATTATTCCATATTTTTTTTAAATGTGAATTAAGTATAAATATAGCATGGAAATGTATATTACAGAGTCATCAAATGGCCAACCAGTTGCCAAGTTTGCGTCAACAAACTCAATTCCACTGACTATTCAAGAATCTGAAAATAATCTTACTACCGTGACTTCCAGAATTTTACGAGATAGAGATTCCAAGTCACGTCGTTACAGTGTGCTGGAGGATTTGAAAATACGTAGAGACAGTTTGTTTCATCGTGCCAAGAGAAGTAGCATTTTTGAAGAAAAAGAAAATAAAGATGAGGAGCAAGGTGATAAGCGTAAAGAAAAAAGAAGAAGCAGTGAAGGAAACAGTAGGCGTGGTTCCATTTTTTATGTATCTGAAGACTTATTGGAAGAAAATAAGGAAGCATTACTTGATGAGGATAATATGATTCAAGAATCTGAAGCTAAAAAAGGTCGAAGAAAATCATGGCATCCATTGGTAAAGTCTCGAAAATCTGAACGTAAAAGAAAAAAGGGTCTTACCGGTATTTCTCCTCAAACTGGTAGCACTGAAGCTCTTTATACGGGCAGGCATAAAAGATTATCATGGTGGAATATCTTTGTGCCAGACTCCGTTTCCAGGTAGTACATCCAAACAGCTCCTTTCTTCTCTTCTTATACATTTATTTTGAAATTATGACATTCTCACATCACTAATTATTTCTGATATTATTTTATACGGGTCAAGGTTATTCCTAATGGTCTAGCAATCATTAGTACAACTTTATTGGTTAAATGGTATTATTAAAATCAATGTCTACTAGAGATATTCAAGTATTGACATATGCCTGTCATTTTGACGTATATAATAATACTATCAATACATTATTTACTAGTTTCTCTATCACACTGTGAAAGGAATGACTTTTTCACAGAAAAAAGTAATCATTTAAGTAAAGAGTTGCGAAAAATGTTTTAATTTTCATTTTAATGATGAAGAAGTTTTTAAAGTATATTTATTTAAGAGGAAAGTTGACAAATTAAATTAATAAAATATTTGAATATTTTATAGACAAAATAAATTTAAGTAAAAATTTTATTCCTAACTATTTAAACAAATATTTCTTTGTTGAAACTTTTTTTTTTAGTATGCTTGTGAAATTCTTTTAAGGTAACAAACTGAATACTCAAGTACAGCTTGAAAAAATTTACTTTAAGACAGTTGAGTCATATAAGGGTTTTTCTTAGAAAATTGTTTAAACTTTGCCTAATTATAATCTGAATCTCTGTGACGATAATAACAGAGATGAAAAAAATTTTTGAACATTCTAAGAAAAATGGTATTGAATTTTACATGTTGACCTGAAAGTAGGATTACTCATATATAGCATCAAATTTTTAATTCATCACTTTTTCTTCTGCATGATCAATAATTTTGTTATTTATTCCTGATGTTCATTGTAAAAAATTAATCCATTAATATCTGTGAAATATGTGTGGGTGGGGTTTTATTAATTTATTGAGGAAAATTTGATTATCATATAAATTAATACTAATTGAATATTCAGTGCATTACAACTATTTTAAACATCTTTAAAAATATAGATGATAAATATTGGAATAAAACATTAATATTTTTTATAAAAGGTGTAGAAAAAATCTTCTTCAACTACAAAAATTTTTGCATTAAATAATTTATTGAAAATTTAATCTCTAAAACAAAACACAGTCTTTTTATTACTTTTTTTTTTATATTGTTATTTTAAAATATAAATAATTCTCACAACACAAATTTCTTTTTACAATTCAACAAAATATATTTATCAAGACTGCGCTTTCTTTCACAAAATATTTAATAAAAATATTCATCTCAACCAACAACGTTATAAAAAGTTATCATGCACTTGAACAAAACAAACTAAAATGAATGTTGTGATGTGTATGTACGATAATTTAAAAAAAAAAAAAAAATGTTGATACACTGGTGAGGGGATTGTCAGATGCGGATATTACATAATCATTGTGAAGATAATACTATAGGGATGAGGCGCGAACTCTGTATCAAATAACGAAATTAACGGTCGACCAATTTAGGTAATACCATTTAAATGCATAGACTTTTACAACAAACTTATTTAATGTTATTATTAAATTTGCAATGAACTAGTTATTAAACACAATTATACAACATTATTTATTGCTAAATATAAGTACTAAGAAAAGATAATCAGAGTATTCGCATGATATAATGAAAATCAGTAACATTGCTAAGTATCTGATAATGCTGTTTATATGCTACAAGTACATATACATAAGCATACTTAATTCTGTTGGTGTATCAAAGACAGTTTATTTATCTGTCTGGTTTGTTTAACTGTTCATTAATAAAAATAGCTTGGTACATTGATGAATAACAATTATGATCAGATAGACCTTAGATTATTTTTATCAGATGAAAGAATATCAGTAGTTTTCGATAAACTCATTGATTATAAGTATAATATGAAAGGATCCATATAAAATTTATTAAACAAAAATATTTAATTTTTATGATTCTTCAATAAATTATCAAGTTTATACAACTTTAAGTTTGGATGAATTTAAATAAACATTTTCATTCGAGGTTCTAGTAATTTTCAATTGAAATGAGAAAAATGATGTGCAGAAATTCATAGTAAATTTGATTTAAACAAATATATTTACGTCAAGACTAGATAGAACTTACATCATATTATGCATAAGATTTTTCGTCATGCAATGCATCAATACATTTTACAATCATACGTATAATTGTTTTCTTTTTTTTTAGTGCTTAATAATATAAAGAAATTCATTGAATTGATAGGAAATAAATAGAGTAACGAAAGTTGATAATTATTTCATCATGAATGAATAAATGTCGGTAATAAAATATTTGTGTAAATGCATTTGATAAATTTGACAGAAAGACTATGAGAAATGCTCTATTTATAATCCTTAACCAGACTTTAAACGCCACGTTTAATGATATCGATCTAGTATCGCAAATTTTGATTGCAATTTAACGTTTAATCGTTTCAAGTGTGTTTGGTATTCTCTCATGCTATGCAGACATACATAAATTCACTTACACAAATCTATATGTATAGGATTCGATATTATATATACTCAACAGCAGTCACTAACGTGAAATGTTCGGCATCCATTTGCTTCCTGGTCTTCGATGTTGTATTGGAGAGCCAGATTGAAATAATTCTTGTTCATACAGCTATTCAATTATATACATTCCAATAAACTTAGTCAATTACACACTGAAAAAATTTCATTTTGGTCAAGAGTACTTTTTTCAAGTTGTTACAAAACATTAAATCTTCACAGTTAATCATTTTACTTGTTGAAAAAAAATATGTTAACACTATTTGCCAAAAATACTTACACTGTTTGCAAATTAAATATTTTATTCTTTCTCCACACTATAGTAAAAATATACAGACAGATTTTAGGCAAATATACTTTGATATTTACAATGGAGCATAAAAGCAAAAAAATAAGCAGTTTTATCATAAGCTAAAAACACTTTTAAATTAAAATACACACGTAGATAAATGTAAACAGTAATAAGAAATATTAATTTTATCAAAGTACATTGATAATTAACCCAGATAAAAAGTTTAATAAAACCATAAAAAAAATTGTTATGATTATGTATTTCGAAAAAAAAAAAAGATTGTTTGAATACTTTAAGTTTTCTCTATCAATTTTGAACTCTAAAAAAGTAGGAAGTAACTTTAGTTTACACAACATGAATTTATAAACATCTATGTGGTGCAACAAGTTCTGATGTAAGATTTTATTACTACAAATTCCAATGTAATCAAATCAGAAATTGTTTTTGTCCAGGTAATTATAATGAAAGTTTAGCACAATGTTGTTTTGTCGTCAACATCCAAACCTGTAATTCCAAAAAACCAACTTTACTGTATATAAACAAGTCTTGACAATTTATATTAATGACATGTAACATTTATATAACTACTATAAACAATTGTACAAAATTTTGCAAAAAAGTCAAGCCACTGTATTGTATATTTTCTTCTTAACTCTTTTGAAATACTGTGTTCATATCTCCTTTTTAAATAGCTCTATACCTTTCGTTAGTATCATTTTATTGTATGAATAAACATAACCGTCATTATATTTATATTAATGTGCGCATAAGGTTATCCATTAACATTACCTATTTTATATCTATCCGTTAAAATGAACATTAGTATGTATGATACTTTTACGTTTACTGATGTGAATGCAAATTATATGTTTATAATTTACTACGATTTCCTGAATGTGAGCATATGATTCTTTGTTGATTATCATACCCAATAATTATTCGAACAGAACAGCATTTCAAATTTGATTTTACAACTAAAAATGTTTTTTATTCATCTGCAAGTTTTTTATTATCTCACATATTTGCAGAACAAATAATGTTTGTACAAACTTAAAAAAAAATACCATTCGATTGAAATTTTTCTGTGTCAACATATCATAATGTAACACTGCTCATATATTAATTTTTTGTTAGTTTTGTTTTTGCATGAATATGATTCTTTTATTGAAATTTTATCTAATTTTTTTATGGCACTTAATTTTATTTTTATATTTTACTTGTAAATATCTATAGTTTTAATTACTATTTATTTATTTTATTTATTTTTTTTTTTTTTTTTCATTTCATTTGCTATGAAACCAGGTCACGACGAATGTCCCATCAAGATGTAACACTGGCAAGATCATCAGAAAATCTTACTGCATCCTTTTTTCGGTGTGTACATAAATAGCTTGATAATGCTTCTTTTTAATTATTTGTTTTTTTTTATTATTTAATAGTCTTTAATTCATATTGCATATGCTTTCAAATTAGAACTTATAATTGTTTCTATCAAACTTTCAACAACTACCTGAAGCTATTCAGTTTCTCACGTATATTATGTATAAACATACGATTATAATTTTACAGGAGTAAAAGCCGCAGTGTAGACCATGGGTTTACAACGCCATATGATTTGGAGTCACTTCGCAACAAAGTTGAGAGCCGATTCGAATCAGTGGATAAACTTTCAAAAGGTAAATTAGAAATGGAGTATGTGGATTATATTTTAAATACTTTCTCATACTCATACATCATTAGTTAGTTATTTACGTTAGAGATGAAAAAGAGAATGAAAAAATAATTGGTTAATACAAGAGGATGAATTAAAGAAGCTAAACCAGTTTCAGTACAGAGATATTATATTCTATTTCTTAAATGACCTCAACCTCACTCAATTGCATCTTGAATCACATTGACTTACTTTTTCAAAGTCAAACATATTCAAGTTATCATTTTTATTTATTATTTTTACAGTACTTGTCATCAAAGAGGTAAACTATAAAGTCATGTCTCAAACATTTGGTATCCATGTGTATTGTTATGATAAGACTTATTTGTGAGAACATATGACACCTTTATGTATCATTATATCTATTGTTCTTATTAATTGAACAATCGAGTTATATAATAATGGCACAAAAATTGGACAATATCATAAAAAGAGGATACAGTGCAATATAATTTATATTTTAATTATAACTTTTATAGATTTACTATCAGAAATAAAAAAAGTGGATTGTTTTACTCTTTCATGACATAGTCCAACTTCTTTGATTTTTATCTTCATTTTACAATGAATTTATGAATTATTATCCATCAAAATTTCGTTTTATTCCAAGTGACTGTATCAACTCGTGATACAGTATGTACAATTGGGTTATAAAAAAATGATTAAATATTTATCAGTATCGTTAAACCTATATTATACCCAGATGTTTTAAATTTTGTTACTCATTATCTTTGTCATATCATTGATTAAACATTCAGCAGTGATATTGTCCGTGTACAATACGCAATAACCTTTTTTTTTCATTTATTATAACTATATCATTTAAATCATGTGAAAAATATCTTTTGATCATAATACTTTTTAGAATATTTATTTTTAAATGTTCCAAATAAAAAAGAAATTTAAAGCTAATAATGTGTTCAAATGAATGTTACATTCCAGCATTTACGATACAAACTAAAAATATTTTTGAATGCATATAAAACGTATTAAGTTTATCTCATGCTTTATGTATATGCAGTATATAGTAAACATTCTTTTTGACCTTTTACCATGAATGTTTGCAAATATCGTAAATTATCTACGGAAATATATATTGTGTATTTTACAAAATCTGTTTCTTATCATCCTAACTCAGCAAGTATGCTTTAAAATCAACATTAATTTACCAACATGATGCAGGTATATTTCATATACATACTATCAATCTTTTCATTCATTTAATGTTGTTTATATGCAATTGAAATAAAAGGTAATTTTATGAATAAAATTTTCTTTATATTGTGTTGAATGTATTAATAGAATGATCAATTACACTTAACATTCGATCATGACATATTATTAAGTATTTCACCATATAATTTTGATTGGTACTTTAAATTATAATTTGTTTATCAGATCAACATATTTATATCTAGTTTTATTGCTTGCTATTGCTAAATTAGTGAGAAAGTTTTATTTATATTCTATTGTAACACTCTGCTAGAAGTGCAATCATTGCCAATCATTAATAATATTTATAAGTTATTTGTTATGGCGAACAATGCATTTGATTATTTACTTGAGGTTACCAACACCCAACATTATTCTTGCCGCAATTGAATATTATATAATTCTATTTTTTCAATTAGATCGCATAATATTTCAATGTTTAATATTTAGAAAAATTTTTCATTAGAGGATACTTTTCTGACTGAAAAAAAATTCAGGTTGACCTCAAAATTTAATTTAAACAAACATTCTTTTTTATTGTTACAAAGAAGAATTTTTTTATCACCATGAACCAGTTAAAAGAGCTTTAGTAGTCGTATTCATCATAATAATGTTTCACTTGAATAATAAATAGTATTTTTAGTCTAGAAAAAATGTAATAATAGAAAATAGTACATCTATTTTGTTACATTTTAATTTTTTATCTCTCATTTAAGTTGTATAGAATTGTGAAATAATTTTTCTCAAAATTATTTAAATAATCATGCGATTTTTAAAAATTTATGTATTAAATTTAACAATGGATTAATGATAGATACTAAATTCAGAATCGTCACTCAATTGCATAAGAACATTAGATGTAACAAGGCCACATGTAATTGTATATAATGTGAATCATTTAAAGAACCTAATCCATATCCACTATTTAGATATATAACATATGACAAAATGACTAATGTGATTTCATACAAAATTGTCGTTATAATTTCTACTTACAGTAGATTAAGTATTTAAGTTAACAAAAAATTTCACAATAATTTAAATCATAATTAAAGCTGAAAACATAATGAGTATTTATTTAATCAGTATATTTGTTAATCGCGATAATACTTCATAATCTTCATTTATGTTAAAAAGTCTATTATTATAGTCATAATAATTATAATCTTTTTCTTTTCCATTAACCTAAAAATAACTAAGTTTTAGTGTAAAATTGAAATTTAGTGTCAAATATAAATGATTCTGGATACTGATTATTTCAAATTAATTAAACTTTACTTTTTTGTAGATTCTGACAGCGAAAGTAAAGATGGATGTAGTTCACATGAGAAAAAAAATACTCGCCTTACGCAACCAGAAAATACTGTCGCTTATACGGTAAGAGAGCCTATCTTATTCGATGTAATAGTATAAAATCCCATTTTCTACAGATTGTATAGATTTATAATTAATTAGATAATTGGTTTATAGATGTTTATACTTTTACATCATTTTGTTATCGATCAAAATATTTGATATTTTTTAATTTTTAACCAACAACTTTTCTTTTTTCTTTTTTAAATTTATCGTGGTTATTAAATTTTTTTCCTCACATTGTTCACTTTTGTTTGAAAGCTTCTTATTACAAGGCCGCATCATTCTTTAACATTCTATTCAGCTTCTTCTTAATAGCAAGCCCTCTTATTCAGTCATCATTATCTTCAAAAATATCTAGGACAGGAATTCATGTTTCTTACTAATTTACGTCTTTTTTTTAACCGGAAAAAATTTCAAATCGTTTAAGCTTACTCTTCAAACAAAGTGTGTGTCAAAAAAAGTTACAATAAAAGAAAAATAATTACATAATTTTAGGTAGGTGAGAGAGACACACTTACGTCAGTAGCAGCAAGGTTTGATACAACACCATCAGAGTTGAGTAAACTCAACAGACTTGGTAGCACTTTTATCTATCCAGGACAGCAACTATGGGTGCCAAACAAAGGCGAAGCACGTTTAGGCAGCGATTCAACAACTTTAGATGCACCAAGTCCTGACCCTTGTCATGATCATGATTCACAAGACGATTTGCCGCCAGAAGAAAAAGGTATGCATTTGAATAATTAATTTACTTGGAAGAGTTAACAATGTTTTATTTAAATGGAATTTTATTTTAGAACTTTTGGACAATTTACGGCCTGTATCACCTAAACCAGGTCACATTGAACGAATCAAAACACCACTTGATAGTAGTGATACAACTGCAGACGATGATCCTGTTTACAGAGAAAGATTTTTAAAAATCACCGTTCGTCATATTACAGATGGCCAGGTATTTGAATTTTCAATTCTCTATAAAAACGGAATAAAATGCTTCTTTTAACTTGAAAAAAAAATTGATTTCTATCAAATTTTTGTGTTTAAAAACTTTTACAATCGTTCTGGACAATTTTAAGAAAAATATTTACTCATTTCTATGTATATGGATGTGCGATATGTTTCAAGGTAACCAAGAACTGATTAGATTTTTAACTCCAAAATACACATGTACATTCATACATTTCAACTTTATCTGTAATTCATTTAAAATGATTGTAGAAGATTTAAAATGTTAGATTGTGGTAAAAATAGAAGTGCTAAAGTTCACATGAGTAAAAAATATTTCTTTTATGATACAACAAATACAAAGCTAATACTTACTAATTTTTATACAGGGTGTTGTTGGTGGAGTTTTATTAGTTACACCAAATGCTGTGATGTTTGATCCAAATGTGTCAGATCCACTTGTTATCGAGCATGGAGCGGAATCTTATGGTGTTATAGCACCAATGGAATTCGTAGTTAATGCGGCAATTTATTATGATATTGCTCATATGCGGGTCAGTCATACTAGTGCGCGTACTACTGATAAAAAGCCAGAAATTTATTATATGAAAAATTCATCGAGGTCTGATGGACGTAAATCTCTATCACCTGGGAAAGATGAAAATTTTTCGGAATTAGCTGCTGATGATAATGAGAGTGTATGTAGCTGTGCTGAACGAGAGGGTGATGCTTTTCCGAAAGCTTTTGAACGAGACCTTGTTACTCCTACAAATTTACAAAATGTACGGTTATGTACCTCATTATAATTAATATGTTATTATTAATTAATATTTTAAAATATTATCAAAATTAAATTTAATGAGAAAATGTATATATTTGAAGATTAATTTTCCTATTTTTTAGGATGAAGCAAGTGCTTGTACAAAAGAAAAAGATAATAAAGATAAGAAAAGTGAGGACTCTGATAAAGAGTTGTGTGCTGGTGGGCAGTCTAGTAGGACACTTGAAGAACGCAGGCGTTCAATGTTGGATCACCATTGGGCAGTTCCCAGCAAAGACAGATGTTCATTTTCTGTAGATGATGAGCAACAAGATGCCGTCAGTTCAGATAAAGTATTACTTCAACCTATTACCATGATAATGAAAATTTGGAAAAAATAATTAATGCTATTCATTCTAATGAATATTTCAGAATCAACCGGAATCGTCAAAGCCAAATATAATTCCTGAAGCTGAAGAGGGATCACTAGTCAAACAATCATGTCATGATTCTGGTATTGATATACGTGACCCAAACCCTTCTTCCCTTCCTGTAGTACAACCAATTCCTTCAAAAAAAGTGTATTCGGATGCGGACATAGTTTTATCTTCAGATTGGGTGCCACCTATTACAATCGCTCCGACGAATGTCTCTGCGAATACTCTCGATGCAGTGCCATCAATAAATGGGAGGAAAAAAGCTAGTTCAGTATCGTTTAGTTTAGATAGTAATGCCGAAGAACCGGATAAAGATGAAGAACCTAAAGAAGAAGACAAACCAGAGACTCGTAAAAATAAGGTAATATTTTTAAAATAGCCGTGATTTAGTTATAAGATGAAGGAATAACTATTTATTTGTAAGAATGAAAATTATGGCTTTCTGTGGATTTTTAGAGTTGTTCTGAAGCCATTTAAACATTTAAGAATTTTTTGTTTAACTTAGAACTGTTTGTATTTTTAGAAAAAATTATTGAATTTTTTTCTGAGGTACATTAAAATCTCGTATTTCTTAATGTTCAAGTTTTTCTTCTAAAATTCTTCTTTATGATTTTTTATTACTCTGTAAAAACTTGAATAAGAACGAAAAAAATCTCTTTATGTTTATGAAACTCTAAAAGCATCTTTAAATTAAGAAAAAAAATCAAAAAAAATCTTAGTACAGCACTTTGGCACTTTTAAATTCAAAATACGTCCTTTTTATTTAATATTATGATGCTCAACTGAGTTATGCCTAACTATTTAGAAAATTTTATTTAAATAATTAAAAAATAACAATAAATTTTACAGAGAAATATGTCAAATTAAAATTTACTTTTAATATAGAAAATCAATTATAAAAAATTAATCTAAATTAGAAAGTATGAAATATTAATTCACAATACATTCAATATTTAAAATTTTAATTTATTTCCGAGCTCATATTCTATTTATTTTTTATTTATTCGTGTATAATTAAAAACGTGTACTCAAGCGTAAAATATTCATAATGAGCTTTGAATTCAACTGGAATTAAAATTACTCATTATTCTTTCCAAGCAGTTATAAATATTTTTTAAAACATTAGATAAACTAACGAGATAGTTAACTCAACATCAGTAATTAATTTCCAACGTCTTACTTACAGATGTTGAAAAGATTGTCTTATCCTTTATCATGGATGGAAGGTTTTACCGGAGAGAAAGAAGATGAAAACAAAACAGTACCTGATAAAGTATCTAGCCTACCAAATAGTGCAGATAGCCATCATTCGTCGGTATTCAGTAAAGTATTTTCAAGGTGAGTATCAATATTTCATATGAAATATCAAACAATTTAATAATGAGTGAAGCGTTCTTTTTTATACTTGATAAAACAAAATTACTGTGCAGTTTTTGCGTTAAACAAAATTTGTAACTGCTTAAAGACATGCATTTTTTCATCGAATTCCGTTCTTTATTGTTCCTTTTAATCTCGTTAATTGTTAATTAAATAGGTTTATCAATAATGTCTTCGATTAAATAAGCAGCCAGCTTATTTCTTGCCAATTTATTATTTATAATTTCTAATAAAAAAGCTTTTAGAAAGATAGAGCAATTGTAAATTTTATGACTTTTAGCATTATTTTTTTCTCTAATAATGAAGAGTATACAATATTTAAAAACAATTTTGAAGAATCTAATGTGATGAAAAATGAAATTAATAGTCAGAGTATGTTGGCAAAATTGATAAACCAAATCTGCCTTTTTTAATAAGATGCAAAAATGTTGGATTTATTCATTATTTAATTCATTAATAAATCATTTTAACGATAAAACTAACAACAAATATGTAATGGTGCTGGATATAAGCTCGCCGATCAACCTGGTGAGTGACTTTAGCTCAGGACTATTTGCTAAAACGCCGAGTGAAGAGAGCGGTGGAGGCGGTAGGGCTGGAGGAAATATACTTCCGTCCTCCGCCTCTTCTCTCTCCCAGGACAATCCGCAATATTCTCCAGCATCTACAAGCCTCATTGGGTGAGTCTGGTCCTGATATTATCATCAGTCCACGACGTAATCCAATGGCTCCTGACGCTTAAACTCATTTATTTGTGCTACTCTTATGATCATCACTATTTATCATTACTTTCTCATTAGTAAACTTCATCATTGTTACACTATACAAAACTTTGATATTGATATTATATATCTTTTTGACAATATGATCATTTTTAAATGTGTTTAATGTTCTTCTCTTCTTTACTGGTATCTAGTATTATTTTAATATTTCAACACTTTATTATCTGTTTTTTATGCATATACTTTATTTTTATTATCGTTTATTCTCAGATTATACGTATATATTTTACGTGTTAATAGCTGACTTAATCTTAGTGGTGAAATTATTGCTGAAATGAATTACATGCACGCTTCTGCAAGTGCTTTTTTGTTTAACTTTCGGCTTTGAATTCTTCTCGAAATTTATTAAGGTCATAACAAATATCAACTTTAATTGTATTATTATTTAAATATAACTAAGTAGTAGATGCATTCTTAAATGATGTAATTGCAACATCGCAGTAAGTTCTTAATCTTAATGTACTTCTTACTGTTATTATATTTATATTTTGTTTGGATTTTTATCATCATTCATTGATATGTTGTAATATTCCGATTCATCTGGATCAATATTGTTTTTTTTTTTTATTCATTTCAATATTTACTAAAAAATTAATCAAGAAGAGTATATGCTATCTAAAGAAACATTTAAACGATCACTCAAGAAATTCATTAATTCTTCTAGAAATGTTCAGATGGTTATGCCTTCTACTACTTTAATTATTTTATTTCTTTGAAAGAATTGTAGAACAATAAAAAGAAATATCTCAAGAATGTTTGTCAAGCTTTAAGTTATTTATTAGAATAAAACGTTATTAAAAGTTTCATGTAAATCATTCTCAAGATTGTACATTGTTCTGTAAATTATTTTCTTTGAATTCTTTATTTTGTATCATTATTTTTATAAAAATTCTTTTCCTTCAGATATCTTACTGTCACTTAGTGTCATAAAATCTAGCAACAACATTTTTACAATTGTTAAGATATTTTAAATGAATTTTTTCAACAACTTTTTTTTACTCCAAGACAGTTTTTAATATTCGAAAAAAAATTATAAATTTATTTTTTTCTTACTTTTTAGAGAATATTACTTTCAAAAACGATTTAAATGTTTGAATTTCTTGAATGATTCTCATTCTTTTTAGAAAGTATGTATCATCAATTATAGATTAATGTAATTATTGATATCAAGAACAGTTAGTTTGGTCCCTTTTTTGTTCCTCATCTATTTCTGTTAGCCGAATGTTAAAACCACTCTTTCACAATGTGTATTGATTAGAAAATATTATGGAAAAAAACCTCAGAGCAAATAATCATGGTATTGATACATGAATATATCTTATCTGTCTTGAATAATACTAAAAATGAATCAATGTCTGTTCTTCTTGTTATTGTGATTAATGTATTGTTTTAAGCTTATAACAATGTATCATTATAAGTGTCATTTGTTTACAGGCGCTCATCGATAGGTACTTTCATTCGCCAACAGCCATTAATATCATCAGGCAGTAGTAGTGTTGATAGTGGTCGGGGAAGTAAAACATCAACAGCACCACGACTTGATTATCGTAGCATGGTCTCAGTGGATGATATGCCAGAGTTGTTTGTTAGTTTTGACAGTAAGTATTCAATACATCACCAACTTTTACGATATATATTTAATTTATAAAAAGGCTAATACAACTATAGAGGAGATTAAAGATAAATTGATCAAGCAAAAAGAAGTTTTACGATAAATTTTTAATAATATATAGCATGGAAGTTAATTCAATTAATAATTAAGAAGTCGTAGAAGTCAGTTCTGATATTCAATTAAAGTTTAAACAAATAATAGTAAAAATTAGAAAATTGTAATTGTAGAGTTAACTGAAGGAATTGAAGTTATCAGCTGAAGCATTAAGGTAAATTGAGTAAATTAAAATAGGTTTAACTGAGTTTAAAATTAAAAGGAAATGAAGAAAAGATATTTATTGCATCATAGAAATTTGGATTATTCGTTTATTATTAGTAGAATTTTCGTATTCATTTTGGAGTAAGTAAATATTAGTTTTTTAATATTTATTTTTAGAAAACAAATATTATGATACAGTTTGCCTTTTGCCAATTTATTTTGGAACGCAATTTCAAGAATATTAACTATTTGAGAATTTTTTAAAATTTGTTTCGTCAAATTGAAGTATGATGTGAATATATAAATGCTCTTCCTAAATGTCAAAAAGTGAGGTGAACTAAATTAATAATTATTAATAGGTTTAGAATCGTCAATTCAATCTTGAAATCTCCTCTACGTTTCTCGTCGTAACGTAACTTTCCTAACAAAAAATAATGGAAATATCTTCTAACAATTTTACATTAATTTTGAATGAATTCTTCGAACAAGCAAAAAATCACGATAAACTCCAAGTTTCAAATCAATTTGTAATAATAAATTATTTGTCAAATAACACAATGATATATTTTAATAAAACTACAAAATTAGCAACGATTAGCAGTAGTATTCATAGTAGTAACTGCTTAGAAAATTTACAGCTCACAATAGCCATTATACATGAATTAAAAAAATTTTAATACGTTCATACTAATTCAATAATTTCATCTATATTTTTATTCCTTTAGTCCAAGCACCTAATTTTCCCGAACTTGAAGACCTCGGTAGGTTCATACCGTATTAGATTGCTTTTCTCCTTTTTCTTATACTCTCTTCTACTTGATAATTCTTCTTAATTTTATTCCTAATAACAAATGTGCAATTCCTTTCATTCACTATCTATGTATTTATAACTGCTTCTAATATCATTGTTGATGATGTAATGAAAAAATGATTTCTTTACATTTCATCAACCCGCGTGCTCATTCTTTTCTTCTTTATGCTTTTATTCAATTTTTATTATTATAATGCTTTTATTGTTGAATTGTATAATTTAATGCCGCTTTATTTCATTTATTCATTTTATTTTGTAAAAATACTGATGTTTGAGTGTCAAAATCAATAATTAAAATTATGTACATTAAAATTATAATATAAAATAAGTAATGTTGCATCTAAAAAAAAAAAAATTGCACTGTGAGTGAAGTGCTTTTTTAACTAAAGTAAAATAATAATTTTTTCATTTCACTAGAATTAATTCCACGGCCAGCACGTAGCTGCGAGGATCCTCCATTGTATTTAAGATTACGTACTGGTAGACCAAAAGATAAAAAAATTCCTCGTTCAACTCCTATAATGAGCTATGGAAAGAAAAAACTACGACCCGAGTATTGGTTCAGTGTACCGCGAAATAGGTAAGATATTTTTGTACTCTTTGTTTCATACAAGGTAAAAAAAAAGGGTTGACAGATTTTACATATTAAGCTTTCATTGAAACAAGAATACTTTGTAGGATAATTAGTTTATGAATTATTTCATTAACAATAGAGACATATGTTACTGGTACTTTATTTTATTTATTTTTAATGGTTGACTTGAATAACTATTCATTAGTAATATACACAATATATTCCGTTTAATTTATACATTTTCGTATAACGTTAAATTTTACCTGGTATTAAAATATTATAAATAGATAATACTTTGGATCGAGAATGTGTAGAAAAAAGTAAACTTTCGTGCTAGAATTTTCTGGTATATGTTCTAATTTTAATGTATTAATCATGAATGAAATATTTAAATTACTAATATATTTTTTGGCTAGTTCAACAATGTTGTATGATAAAAAGTGATATTTTTAAATATGTATTTGAAGTGAATATCTCGACAAATTGGCTATTAAAAAATAATTGCAGTAAAATAATGATGAAACTTGTTATATATTAATTGGATGTTATTAAACAGCACTAGGATAATCAACAACAAATTTAAGTTGAGTTATCGACGTTTCTTCATCTACAAGAGTATTATTATAAAAATTTTCAAATATTTTCACAGAATAAATTCACTTGTATCTAATTATGTAACTTTAGAACAATATATGAAAAACAATAAGAAATACTTTTAGAGATATTTATCAGGATTCCTATTTTAACTTGCGCTAGAATGTTTATTATAAATAATCTTTTATCGTTAAATAACATCCAGTTATAATTGTAAAAACATCGTTATCTTATTTATTTTGATTCAAATAATTATTGTTTAGAATTAATAAAGAATGAATTTTAGTACAAATATTGGAAACTTTTTAAATTTATTAAAGTCAAAATATTTAGAATTTGGGTTGATTTATATTTGGAAATACAAACACATTCAATTTATTAATACTAGTAGGGTAACCAGACTTCTAAATGGAGATCATTAAGATGATAGATAAACGATTTAAATTTATTCTAAATAAGATATTTTTAGCAGTCTAATAAAACATTTTTTAATTCAATAATACATTTTAATTGAATAATCGTGAAAGCAATTAATTAAGTGATAAATAATTAAGTGTTTTTAATTAATTCAATTTAGAAATACGAATCAATTCCAAAAATGTATAAATAGTCTTAATTGATGTTAATATTTTTATTTTATTTCACATATTTAAATAATGTTTATAATGAACACAATTTTATAATTACAGGGTAGACGATCTTTATCGATTCATTCATGCATGGGTTCCAAATCTATACGGAGAATTAGATGAAAATTATTGGCAAGAACGTGGTTACATACTTTCAGACACCGATACGGATTTATCGCCGGAAGCACTACCTCAAGACAGTGGAGAAGCCACTGAATCTGCGGAAGGAAATAACAGGGATGATATAACAGAGTTAACTCGAGAATCATGGGAGGTAAGCTATTATGGAATACTGATCCATACTTTGTAACTAATTTAATCATATACAAAAAAAATATATCTAAGAATATAAGTTTATAATGTACTATGATGGTGATGATTCGTATACATTGGCATAATTATTAGCTGATCAAGGCACCCTACGTAAAGCTCTACAGCATTTTGAAGACTACTACATCTGCTGACTCGGAACAAACACAGGATCCTGAGGTATCTTATTTGTCTCGATCCAACGATTTTGAGATAAATGTGATGTACGCTGAAGACACGTTTACGTAAAGGATGCACTTACCTCTAGATTTTCACTTTATAATATTTCAAGAAACAACTTATCTACACAAGAACATTGATTATATCAGCCATTTATACTTAATACTCTGGCTAACCGTATTCATTAAAACTTGTTGGACTTGTGCTTGCATGTCATACTGACAAACTTCAAATTCACATGATAATTCAAGTCTCATTAGACACTTCTACAACAAAAGCTGTTATAATTTTTATTTTAATTTCAATCAATCCAATTAATTCATCAATTTCTCTTTCTTGCTTTACATAAACTCGAATCACTTTTCTGTTGATTTTAATTAGAAAAAAAATCCTATTCACAACTACTCTACAAAATAATTTTACGTGTGACTGCAATTAGGGAATCCGAAAATAATTTTGCTTCAATGCAAATAAATAACTTCTGCTATATATAAATGAATTCATTTTTGGCCATCTTCCAAAGATTCAGTATACATTTTACTGCTCAACTTATGATCACAAAAGTTGTTCTTTTTGCGTTATAAAGAAAAAATAGTTCGAGGTTCGTATTTTCTTCTAGACTATTCATTTAGTTTCCATGATAGTTTCTAATTCTATCATCTCCAAATGTGTTAATTAATAACAAAGTAATAATAAGTAAGTAAATACATAAATAAATAAAAAATAATCGAGATCTCAGATAGTCACTAAGATGTAATAGCATTTCGTTTCCGAGGTCAACCTTCGTTTTCGAGGTATTCTAGATATATCAAGGGAGACCATAAGTGCGGTACAGAAAACCGAGAGAGAAGGGATTGGAGGCTGTGTCGTCAACCAATCTGGTTCAACTTATTGCAAGTATTTTATTAAAATAATTTGACGAGATGAAAGTTCGCACGTTTCAGTCACCTCCAGAACTTCAGATGAACTACTGTAAAATTCATTTTTCTTAATTCATCTGCAAAGTATTTTATTTAATGAATAAATATTAGTATCATTGTTATCATTATTTCTCCTAGTGAAAGTCATTACTGTTGCTTTTATCATTTTTTCTTATTTTTTTTTTTTTTAAAATGACGGCTGATACATTTTCAACTCTTAATTATGTGTTCCAACATTCTTCAAGAATGCTTTCGGTAAGAATGATCATTCTCATTGTTCATCATTTCTCTATTTAGCATAGAGTCTTTGTTTATAAAAGAAAAATCATTGGGATTTTAATTGTCGAGTGTGTTAACTTTTAAATGCAATATGCATTCTCACTTTCGCTTTCTCAATGTACTTTGACCTTCCAAAGGATCGTAAACATTGATCAAATTAAAATCCAAGGACTGAAAGTAAGAAACAAATACTGAGTATAATCAGGGTATTGTTTTATATAGTTATTTTAAGATCAACTATAAATCGTATCCAAATATGTTTCTGTTTTTTACACAGTTATTCTTTTTGCCAATTTAAAAGGTCATTCATCCGATATACTCAAGGTTAAACCTTGGTTTATATATTCTGCTGTTACTTTTTAACCTTTTGGTCTTTATAATATTACACCGAATCGTATACGTTTTACTACACAAACAGCTACAACATAAAAAATCAACACAGCATTGAAGATATTCCTTTCCATGTAGTTTTAAAGTAGATATTTTATAGATTGTTCAATGTTAATTTTTTTATTACTTTCTCTGAATGATTTTGATTAGTTTTCACATGTTTTTTTTTTATATGATATACGTCGTAGATGTAGTATAGGACGTGATGTCTCTAACTATCAATGAATTTACTATCAAGCAAATAAATCAAGCTTAACTGCTTGATTAGCCACTTGTATTGTTTCTAAATCAAAACGTAAAATAAATATAATCATTTAAATAATAATTAGTCATTTATTTTAAATTGATTTCTTTTTTTAGGTTTTGTCCATGAGTGAAGAGCTTAGACGTGCTTTATATGCTAACAGTGCAATATCTCTAGATGTTGATGTTATTGTACCCGATCTGGTTGGTACTACAGAAATTTTAAGTGATGAACATCGAGAACAACTCTGTCGCCATTTACCTGCTAGAGCTGAAGGTTATCTCTGGACACTTGTGTTCAGTACTAGCCAACATGGATTCAGTTTGAATAGCATGTATCGAAAAATGGCTAAAATTGAGAGTCCTATTCTTCTAGTCATTGAAGACACTGAAGGGAATGTAAGTTTTATTCTGTGTATTAAAATTATATTAAATTGGAGTATGAGAATGAAGAAAAATTTTCAATGATTTGTTTATCAGGTTTTTGGTGCCCTTACATCATGTTCCCTTCATGTGAGTGATCATTTCTATGGAACAGGAGAGTCATTGCTCTTTAGATTCACGCCGAGGTTCCAGGCGTTTAATTGGACTGGTGATAATTTATATTTTATTAAAGGAAATAACGAAAGTTTAGCGATTGGTGCAGGAGAGTAAGTACAGAAATAAGTTACATAACTTTTTTTTATCATTACCCTAGTCAACAGAAACTTTTTTTTAAGACTGATGTAATAATCTATTGTATGTAATCAAACTTGTATCATACTTTTATTTTGAATTTTAACTTTATTCATGTTCCAAGTTTTGCTTATGGAGAGCTCAAAGTTTTTATCAACTGCCAACTTGTGACATTTTCAAAGTTCTCAGATCATATTTAAATTAAGCTTTTTTATGTAGAGATAAAAAATATGTACACAGGTATTAAACGTAATGCAAAACCTTTTGAAGAAAAAATCCAAAGGTGTTTTTATAAAATTCTTTGAGTGATTAAAAAAGATTAAACCTAATAAATGAACGTAATTTGCAAAAAATTAATAAAATATACATTAAAGTAATTCAACATTCAAATTACGTTAAAATTTGATTTTTTTTCTGTTGGAAAATATTTATCTCATAAAAAGAAAAGTAGTAAGTGACTGAACAAGTTTCAACAATTCAATAAAAAAAAACACCTTTCTTGAATTGTATGAGTTGTTAAAAATTTTATCACTTTAAATAGAATTCAGTTAAAATCATGTTTTATTTCCATTTTAAAACTCCAATCACTTGAAATAAATATAAATACCGGTTTTAAAATCTCTGACTTAAGGTCACATTTATTTAATACTGATTAATATTATAAAATTGAATAAAAATAAAATATTACAAAGAATTTACAGACACATAAGTAATTTTTGTTAAATCAACATGTGTAAAAAATGGCATCGTTTTACCTGTCAGTTTTAAAGAAAAATAATAATTTATTTATTCATTGGGTAGTCAGCAACCATAATTTAGGAATTCTCAGTTTTTTAACTTTCGATTCAAAAATATCTGAAAAAAATGACGCAGTAAAATATTTTGCTGATGATTATCATTCTCAGTGAATCAGAATGAGCTTAATATAGTTGTTGACTAGGGTAATCCATCTCAAAAAACAAGGGTCATAATTCTCATTACTTATCTTGATACTATTTTTAGCGGCAAATTTGGACTGTGGTTAGATGGAGATCTATATCAAGGTAGAACTCAATCATGTAGTACATATGGCAACGAACCTTTAGCACCTCATGAAGACTTTGTTGTTAAGACATTAGAATGTTGGGCGTTTATATAGGATTCGGCCATATTTTTACAAAGTCCATCTTCTACCTAACTTGAAATGAACTAAGGTATATATACATGTATATGTATATAAAATATTCAAAGTATATATATATATATATATGTATGTATATATATTTATGATCAGATTAGTTCATGGAATAATACCAATATGGGTAATAATCAAATACGAAATGGTAATGGGAACGCTTTGACATGATTGTGATTAGTGCACTAAAAGTAGATAAGACTTGTATTTGCAACACAAAACATAAACAAAAAATACTAATATAAATTAGTTAATAAATGAGAAAAATATATTTTCGAAGATGAAAAAATGAAGGGTACTCTACAGATAAACAATCCACTAATAGTTAATGCTATTTGCGTTTATTACTCCAATATGATTGATTAATCAATGAATTAATGTTTAATCCTTTTGTATTTGTATATTTATTATTTTCCATCAGTTCAATTGTATGAAATATTATTGCTTTACGTGCTTGAACAGTTATCAAATCCGTATTATAATTAATGTGTATTCAATTCTACTGACCATTTTATTTCAGTTCATATTATCAATATAATATTATGGAGTTTAATGAGATTATTATAGAGATAATTCAATATTTTGAGTGCAAACTGTGAATAAAAATTTTCAAAATATAAATCAATAGAAAATAACATTACGATCCAATGGATTTGGACGTGAATAGAGAAGTTCAGGTGGCATTGTTCATGATGCCTATACCTCATAGTTTATTTAATACGAATAATATCACTGAAGAAATTTTAAATGAACATTGGTTGATGTGTAGATATTGTAGATAGTTAGTGTAAATAAACAATTTAAAGTAGTCAATTTTAATAATGTAATGATGATTATAAATGATATGAAAAAAAAAAATAAGTAAAAAACTTGTATGAAATACTATCGTAATGATATATAAATATTTATATATCAAACATACAAAAAATGAAATAAATATCAACATTAACTCAGAAAAAAAAATATAACAAATAACACTATCTTGTGATGAAGTATTAAGCATATCCGTAAAGCTCTGTGTCTGAACGATCTAACTGACTTAGTAATAAATCTGTGTTAAAAATAATCCTATTGATTATACTAGTGATTGTTGAAAGATTCATCACTATTATCGAATTGACCATTGCATTTGTGACAATTCAGTAAATAATTATTACAATACACAACGAACATGAGCTAAACATCTTCAAAGGTAGTTTATTTGTCATGAGCAGCTTTTCTTATTTACTTTTATAAATTTCGCTGTTATTTACGCGTACTTTTTAAACTATGTCTTTCTATATAATTAAGTTATCTATTATAATTGTTATTATTATTTTTGACTTTTATACGTTTTATTTCTTTTTGATTTAATGAAAATATTCATAGTCATGCATGTCATTACTAAATCAATATTGATTATTATACAGTGAGTAAATAAATAGTACTGAGTTATACATTGTAATTTGCTGATTTTGTTTTTACTTTAATTCATGTTACATCTACTTCTCTTATTAATATACAACTTGTCAGTTATGTATAAAATATATATACACACAAATTAAGAGACTTGTACATGAAATATTTTTATTACTCAACCCCATCGAATTATAAAAATTATAAAATAATTACAAAAATGTATACATACGCATGATAAAAAAAAAAACAGTTAAAAGTTTCAATTCAATTATTCTCACATACATTAATCTAAGAAGATATATTGATTCATGTAATAACTAATAATTGTTTAGCAGTTTAGATACACAATGAATCCATCATAAAACGTGGGATTTTGTATAATGGAAATCGTTAATGAAAATGATTTTATATTAATTTTATTGGAAAATAACTTCATACATTTATACCGTAATTGATCTTTACAATTCTGTGTTTAAAACGTGTTTAATATACTAAACAGAATACTTTAAACAAATAACATGATAGAAAAAACACAACAAAGGCAGCAGTTTCTCTTGAATTTTTTTATGAAAAGTTTTTTAAAAAAACTTACTCCAAAACTAATGAACTTTCTACAACTCCATTACATACAGAGGATCTATATAAATCTTCCTACAAAATTAAAAAATTTGATTAATGATTAACTATTGTACGAAATATTCTCACTGATGAACTTGAATTAAAAATCGCTAGGTGTGACTTAAATTTGTACTTTATAATATTAATCAGAGACTAAAGTACGATGCCCTTATCTAGATACTAAAAAAAATTACAAAATGTGTATCTGTAAACATAGTGAAATTAGATTGACTAAAACAAGACAGACTATATCTAATTATTATAAATTACAATAAAAATCCATTAAAAAAACAATGATTAAAACATAAATATTTTCTAGTGATTAAGCATGGCTTATTAGTAGCAGAGGGTTTTCGATAAATATACCTGAATACCATATAAAATTTGTAAATTGACCTTAATCTTCAATCTATTTAGAATCAATCAACTATTATACATGTAACCTTGTAAAATGAAGCCAGAGATTATTCTCAAACTTTGACTTGGTAAATTTTCAATAAAGTTTGGAAAATTCTAAATTTTGAAAAAAGCTTGTGTACAAACAATTATATTGAATCAATACAACATAAATATAACAATAAATAATTAGGATATATACATATATATATATATATATACATTTAAAACGAAAATTAAAAAAAAAAAATAAAAACAAACTTGTATATTGGTATTGATAGATATAAAAAGCTTTTACAGAGCATGAAATAAAATAATTATATAAACAAAATATATGCTACTGCCTATCCACTAAACATAGACATGACTACATAGATGTAGCTGTGACTTGTTAGATGAAGCAAAACAAAATCCAGTGTTCTTATTAGTATAACCATAGCGGTATGGAATATGTTCGATTTTTGGAAATATTCAAGACTTGTAACTCAGGAAACAAGTTCTCTTATATGATGAACAATTAATCCTGACGTAAATCATGTCACTATGATAATTTTTTGATTGCTAGCTTGTTAATAATTTAATATAAAGCCATTAATCCCACAGATACCCACATACACCAACAATTGTTTAACAAAATAGTTGGATGTTTGATACATTGTCAATTAGATTCAGACTGATACCAGGGATTATATGTGCATAAAGTTGTATGTTTTTCAATGTCTATAATTATATAGATAGGCGTGTTATTATTGTTCTCATTATCGTTGCCGTCGTCGTTTATGAAGATGTCACAATAAAAGCTTTTAGTACAATTAGTCTACCTGAGAGGCTAAATTTACAGTAATTGATGAAATTATTAACTGTTGACAGATAGAGAAACAGTATGTAAATGTAGGTGCAAATCGTTGTTCAAACGATAGCTTAATCAAGTCTTCCTCGGGTAAGAAACTGTATATTATATTAAAATAAGTTTATTACCAGTATTTTTATTTTTCTCTCAATTTATGATAATTATTGTTGTAAAGATGTTCAAATTTAATTCATCATTTGTGCTATGATCATTATTTTTATCATATCTTTTAGCCAAAAGTTTGACGAAAAACAATAATAATTATTACTTGGAAATAATAATAATAACAATAATTTTAAATAATAAATTATTGCTGTTATAATTACTTTCGACTGATAATTGAATAAAAGAAACTCTAACAAATGTAAAACAAATCTTTGGACCAATGAATTTTACACTTTACCTATAATTAATATGCGTTCTTCTAAAAATTACTGATATTTGGTCAATATATTATTATCTCTGGACCCGAATGCATTGTAATACTAATAGGCTTTTAATAAAATCACTGTAATAAATAAGATTAATAATATTAAAAGCAAATCAGCTGATGTGATTGCATTAATAAGATATTCGCTGGAAGTATGATAATTTATTGAAGGATAATGGAATGATTTGTACAGAATTAAAGAGACGTCAAATCCATTGGAAATTAATTTTAATTTATTTGAGATCGTAAAAATAATATTGTTAGCGAGGCTAAGTCAAAGTTGTACTAGTTAAATAATAATTCAACAATACAGTCAATATCTTTGGAGCTGTTTTCAAAAAAATTGTATTATTATACATTATTGATATATACATATAAAATACAATATATAATAATTCATTACCAAGTGTCTCGTGATTTTTTAATTCATATTAGTTTATTTTGTGTGCATAAAAAGTACGAGATAATGAGGTAATATTATAGGATAATGAATTATGAACAAAAAACTATTGATGCAAAAAAGAATTCAGTATATTAGATAGACTGTAATTATATTTATGTAGAATTGTGAATGTAAATAACATATATATTTATGCGAACAAAAAATGATACTCACATGCGTCAACTTGATTAAATAGATAAATATTATTTGAGCGTGAATTCAGTAAAATCTGCCAAATAAAATGCAGTGTATTACGAAAAAGTTATTTCTTCAATTATTTATGATGTTATTTTTTACTTTATGCCCTTAATGAAGAAATATTGTTATAAGCGGCTGTAGTAGGATTCATGAATTACCATGTCACGAGTTATCTCTGCTACTGATCGACAACCTGTTCAATTTAAAATACACCTTATATTTTACAGTATTTTTTATTTCATAAAGTAAACATCTTATTTAAGAGATTATTAAAAAAACATAAACTATAATATTTTTTGTATAACATTTTTTTAGATTATCATCTATTTATTCTGAACTGCAATACTTTTTTCAGCTTTAATTTCTCATTATTCTTTCAACTTTAAATCATAACATTACTTGCTACAATAAAAATATAATTGATTTTATTTAGTAAAAATTTTTAATCTCTTAAATGAATTATTTAATGTATTCCAAATGTTTGAAAATAAAATTAATTAATATAATTGATAATTTTAAAATTATATTACGATTTACTAAAAAGATTAACACTTATAATAGATCAGAATTTACTAGTTTATCTAAAACTTGATTTATTGTTGACTATTATAAATATTTACAATGAATTGTGGTAATTCTAAATATAAATAGAAATGTAATTTGTACCTGCTAATCCGAGAACAGCGCTAATATCTGACTTCATTAGATTTAAAACGGATTTAACACCTTCAAAGCCTCCGTTTGCTAATCCCCATAAAACTGGTCGTCCAAAAAATACCTTAACATATTAATATATCATACTTATGTAATAATGATTATGTATAAAAAAATGGTTTTAATCATGATTTTGTTGAAATTATTGCGATATTTTACCATTTTAGCACCCAATGCTAAAGCTTTTAATACGTCAGTTCCTTGTCTGACCCCTCCGTCTAAATAAATCTCTATTTGATCACCCACAGCATTCACTATTTCCGGTAATACTTCAATCTAAAATAATTCATACAGTTGGAAACAATATATATGATTTCTACATACAGGTATTCATACAGTTGCTGGTGTTCCATCAATTTGTCGCGCTCCATGATTTGAAACAATGATGGCTTTGATACCATTATCAACAGCTAATTTTGCATCCTCAACCGTTAATATGCCTTTTAAAATAATAGGCAGTTGCGTCACACTGCAAATTTTACATTCGATAATTAATCAAAGATATAAACATTTCTAAAAAAAGTATAAAATTACTACCAGTTGGACATTTGAGCCACCATTGGAATACGTTTGCCAGAAAAATTTTAAAATATACATTGATTTTATTAAAGAACATTTTTTTAATTCATAAAAATTTAATGTAATAATAAATTAATTTTTTTAAATAATATAATATCTAATCTATAAAATAACTGCAGACATTTATCTATATCTTTCAATTTTAATTTTATTTTGAATTAAATAAATAAGTTTAAATTCGGTTAAAATTCAAATTCATTCTAATGAAATGATCATATAGTCGTTCATAAAAAATATTATTTATATTCATTATGCAAAACAGTAATTAAAGTATCTTGAGAAATACCCACGTTAGTAGGTATAGCATTAAAAGTCCAGCAACTGGTATTTTTACCTGTTAGATAAATGTGCTATCTACCCTTTTAACCATTTCACATCATCCCATGTGATTGTGTCATCAAAAAGTTCTTTCACGTATTCATTTAGTCCAGAACCTTCATTAGTGCGGTTTATTTTATCTGATAAAAATCCTTGAAAATTAGCTAATTTTAGATGTTCAGGTAAGACAAACTTGTTTCGAACATCAGCACGTCTTATACCAAAGTAGGGTGTATCAACGGTTAAAACAATTGCTGAAAATCCTGCTTTCTCAGCTCGTTTAATTAAATTTAATGTGATATCACGATCACAATAAATATATAACTGAAACCATTTAATTGCTTTTGGAGCTGCTTGGGTTATTTCTTCAATACTACTTGTTGAGATTGTTGATAAAATAAAAATTGTACCTATTTCTTCGGCCGCTAAAAATTATTATAAAAAATTCAATTCAACGAACATGCAATATAAATAATAAAAAAGGTATGAATCATGAAAAAAACCTACGTGATGATATAAAAGAAAAAAATGTGATGACATTCCGTGAGGAATTACACACTTGTTGCCTATTTTATGATTATCAAACATAGAATCTAGAAAGTTTTTAAATATTTATTCTAATCAATAAATTATAATTTGTATTATCAGATGTACACAATAAAATATAATAAATTCTATCTATAAATACTAGGATAGTGATAGAACAGGTGTTACTGTTACGATTGAATGAGTTATTTATTATAAAATAAATAACGGTAGATACATAGTCAAATTTGGAGTAGTATTATTATGGCGATAAGTTCATGAACTACAGCATAAACGTGTTGTGTACGCCTACACACTACTAAAAGCTACTTATACACGTAGTAGACTGGAGGATCTTCCTATATGGTTAAAAGTGTGTAAATGTCTCATTTAGGTGAAAAGAAACAATAAATTGTGTGGTGTTGTAATAAAACTGTACCTTATAATTTAAATATTAGCCGAGAAGCAATTATTTTGAGCCCAAAGTATTTTTTTATAGGTGTTGTTAAAAAGTCTAGTCAATGTAATTTGGTGTGAAAATATAACAGTAAATAAGAGGTTGGAAATAAATTTAAACGTCAAAATACCAAGTGAATGTTTTTTAAATATGTTGATGTATGGCAAAAAGTGATATTCATGGTATTTTCTTCGAAATTAGACATATCAAATGATAGAATAAAATAATAATGTGTCATAAAGAAGGTAAAATGAATTTTTTTAAATTAAAAATAGTATGTAGTGATTGATTAGATTATATTTTATCAGAATGAAAGAAGAAGATTATAATTTTTGCTTTCAGGAACTATTACGAAACATATAAAATATACAAATTATAACCTGAATTCATACATATATGTAAATACCTATGGTTTTAGTATAGCTAAGAGAGATAGAAAAAGATTGAAACACAAATGAATCAACTTTCATCAGTCGTAATCTCTAAATTATATATACAACGTTAGTGATACAGTAACTGTAGCTATTCAACAATTTAACAACAAACGTCATGAGAATAAAAATAATATAAATAATGAGACGAAATATAATTAGTTTGATTAAATTGTTATTTGCTGTAGTACTTACAATACTACTGACAATTGTGATTTTTCGTTACATCAAGGGACCATTAAGTTCAAACACTGGCCACGCATATACACTCAATTATTGGCTCCAAAATACTACTCCAAATGATCATCAGGTATTATTAAAGCTATTTATTTTACTTTAAGATGAAAATTAATTGTCTTCGACTTATTATATATTTTTGATTGTAATTAAAAAGTACGTAGATGTTTAATAATTTCTTCTTTTAGATCAATGAAGAATCAGATGAAAAAATAGACTGGCATGATTATGAAAAAATAAATTATGAAAAAGAAAGAAGCGGAATTGGTGAGCACGGAAAACCAGCGACTATTCCACCAACTATACCAAAAGAAAATATTGATAAATTATACAGAGTAAATGGCTTTAATGCGGCTTTAAGTGATGAAATATCTTTGAATCGATCAGTACCAGATATAAGACATCCAGAATGTAGGAATAAAAAATATCTGAAGAACTTAAATTCAGTGTCTGTGATAGTATCATTCCATAATGAACATTTATCAACTTTACTAAGAACTTGTTGGAGTGTAATTAATCGATCTCCACCAGAGCTTTTAGAAGAAATTATTCTGGTGGACGATGCAAGTACAAAAGTTGAACTAAGCACTAAACTTGATAATTATGTTAAGAAGTATTTTACGAAAGTGATTATTATACGACTACGTGTGAGATCAGGTTTAATTAGAGGTAGACTGGCCGGAGCTCAAAGAGCCAAAGCTAAAGTATTAGTTTTTCTTGACTCTCATACAGAAGCTAATGTTAATTGGTTACCACCACTTGTAGAACCTATTACAAAAGACTATAAAACCTGTGTATGTCCTTTCATTGATGTTATTGCTTATGATACTTTTGAGTATCGAGCACAAGATGACGGTGCACGAGGTGCATTCGATTGGGAGCTTTACTATAAACGGTTACCACTACTTCCTGAAGATTTAAAAAATCCATCAGAACCTTTCAAAAGTCCAATAATGGCTGGTGGGTTATTTGCAATAAGTGCCAAATTTTTTTGGGAACTTGGAGGATATGATCCTGGATTAGATATATGGGGTGGAGAACAATATGAACTTTCATTTAAAATATGGCAATGTGGTGGACAGATGTATGATGCACCATGTTCTAGAGTAGCTCACATATATAGAAAGTTTGCACCATTTCCGAATCCAGGTCGTGGAGATTTTCTAGGGAAAAATTATAAAAGAGTCGCTGAAGTGTGGATGGATGAATATGCAGAATATGTTTATCGACGTCGGCCTCATTTGAGAACATTAGATCCAGGTGATTTAACAGTACAAAAATTATTAAGAAAAAAATTACAATGTAAATCATTCAAATGGTTTATCGAAAACGTTGCTTTTGACCTGGTTGAAACATATCCACCTGTAGAGCCTGATGACTTTGCTTATGGTGAAATTAGAAATATAGGAGTATCTGAATTGTGCCTTGATGCTAAAAAAAGGTCAAAGAATCAATTAGTTGTTGTAGACTTGTGTATCAAAGACAATGATAAACTCCACGGAGAACAAGAATTCCGTTTAACTTGGCGTAAGGATTTACGACTGAAAACCCGAGCAGACTGTCTAGATGTATCAAGTGGTTTACCTAAAGCAAATGTGACTATTTATCCTTGTCATGGTCAGCAAGGAAATCAATTGTGGCGTTATGATATTGAAAAGCAGTGGTTAATGCATGGACACATGGAGCGATGTCTTGATACTGATCCTGCTACCAAAAAAGTATATGTCACAAAATGTGATCCTTCATCGTCTACTCAGAAATGGAGAATTGAGGAGGTCAACATGAAAGCAATCAATGATCAGACGAAAAATTTGTAATTAAAAAATTATCAACTTTTCTACTCAATCAAATTTTTATTACTAAACTTTAATTGTTTAATACTTCATTTCATTAAGTGTCTTCATGTTATTTTATAATTAGAGAATTCAATTAAAATCATATCGACTAGTCATCGATGATATAATTCATGTTTTTTCAATTGTTCATATACTGTCATATCAAAATGTAAATATTGTGATTTATATATACATCTTCAAATGTTACTGTGCCTTATATTCTTGAATTGAACAAATTCTTCTAGTAAATAATAATAACTTTTCTTTTTTTCTTATTGAAATTACTCAAGAAAGACCTTTATACAAATAAACAACATTTCTCCTACATTTATGAAACTAGCAGACTAAATGAGAGATTATTTTTTAGGTATGGAAAACCAATATAAGTTATTACCAGTTAGTGAATTACCTCTTGCACTAGCACATTCACCATCAGGATGTGCCATACGTTGCATAGCTGTCGGAGAAATCCCAAGTGGCATTGATACCTGATGTCCAAGAACTTTAGTAGTTATATCTCTCATTGAAACATTTCGTAAAACTCGTGGTCGGATTCTGTATCTGAATTTTTAGTGACATTTCTTTTTTAACATCAAATCTTCAACTCTTCGTATATGAATTAATTAATTTTTCTCAATATATATATACCTTGCAAATGCTTCTCTATTCCATTTCAAAGTATTCTGATCTCCAGCACCACTTTGATAATAATCCTTAGCAATAGGTGGTAGCATCTTTACAGCTAACTTTTCATAATCGTCAACACAAACTAGTTGTTGCATTTTTATGTTTACTATTGACTATATTGATGTTATTAAAGATAAATATTATTTAACTATTTTACTTGTATGCTCTGTTTAAAATTATACAAATAATTCAACAATATGACACATCGAATTAAAACTAAATATCATTTAGAAACGTTGAGTAGATATAGATTATTTCCTCAACTATCAATATGTTTCGATTGATGTAAGCATACATATATTATCCACCAAGTTTTTCTATAAAATTACTGAGTGATTGCTTTATACCGATAACCCGTCAGATAAAATATAAAATAATTACGATAACGAGGATTAATTCTTTATTATTGTCATTTTTTTTTCTGTTGAATAGAACTTAACTGTAGCAGATTTAAAATGATTCAACATTTTATTACATTCGTTAGAAATAATACACGTACTTATACATTTATATTGTATACATATATAATATAATTATATTGTTTTACTCCGATTGTAAATCGATAGAATGACTCTCATTTATTTTAAATTAATAACCAAGTTGATAACAGAGCCTGCAATTATCAAGTGGTAAATTATAATGCATTGATCATCGATGTTAAAAATTTGAAAAAATTTTCATCGATATTATGTTGAAAATGGTTAATTCAACGACATTATTGCAGGTGAGATACTGCCGACTGCATCGGTACTTGAAGAAATAAAAAATGCTTATGATAAATGCTCTCTAAATAAATATTGAATTGTTTTAAATTACTACATGCAATCTTTAATGATGTTGGATATATTCGTGGAGCTTATTTCATGTACATATATTATAAATATTCATCGTTTTTATCCCGGATTTTTCAATTTATTCATTTCTCTTTTTCGTTCTCTTTCTCAACGATCTTCTTGCCACTAATTGGTCAATAATAAATTATCGTTGCGTAATTCGAATTGATTATCAAATGCATACGCTAAATTTTGTATTGTGACTATTTAAATAGGCATATGATTTAGATTAAGTATACAAATGGAGTAAATTCACAATTGTTTTTCGTATTTCAAAAAAAAGTAAAAATTTTTTGGAAAATAATCAAAGTAAATATTAATTAGCACCGTTCAAAATAATTCAGTAATAAAGACACTAGTCTTTTAAATCCATGAAAACATATCTCTTATTTGATATCATTGTTACATTAATAAATCCCAGTATGATCATCAATCTTCACTTGGCATAAAATCTTTTTGAAGAAGCATGTTTTCTTTACATACATAATGTTTGAATGATTATAAAAAACGTAATTACTATTATTAATAACACAAACAATCTTTTTGATATTGTTTATGTTATTATAGGTGATTTATATATACAAGTATGTGAATTTATTTCTTACATTTTAGTCATTCTATTTAGTGTTATTAAATTTCATTCAAAATAATTCGATATCATTGAAATTATGCTTTCAATTAAGCACAACAATTTGAGTGCTACACACAAAAGTAATAATCGTTTCTCTAAGTCTATAGACTTTTCGAGTCTATATACTAATACGAGTATATATACTAATTATTACATTTACCATAACGTAAAATAATTGTTTAACAAATAATTTCATACCATTAGACTTCATCTAGAAAAAAGTATAGACGTTGAAAATGTTTTTTTTGTATTAAGCAGAGCATACAGCACTTTGATATTATCTTTCAAGCGTGTTAGTATGAAGAGTTCAACATAATCATTTTTTTTACTTTGGTAAGAATTATTTAATTTATTTATTCTTCTATTATTTATATCTGTTTTCATTATTCATCGCTTTTATTTATGAAATTTGCGATAGTACACATGCAGAAATTGATTATAGAAATTTATAAAATTTCTTTAGAAATAATGTTAATATTAACATACTGAAAGATCAGTTCTCATCATTCGTTTGACAAAGCACAAGTTTTTTATTTCGAGCGAGTTGGAAAACATTTTGTCAATTTTGAAACTGTTCAAAAATAAACACAATACATTTCTTTTATAAACAATCACTTACAACTTGCAAGTATAGTTCTTATTTTTTTTTTTTTTTAATTTTACAAATGTTTGGCGCGCTTATGATTGACTAGAATCCTAGCTGATTTCTTACATTTGTGAACAGTTTAAATATTTATCTAGATAATAACTAAAACGAAATTAATTAAACAATAAACGAAACTAATAGTTTTTTTCTCTATCATGATGTTTTCCATTATGAATTTCAATAAAACTATATGACATTTACGAAATTCAGTTGTAATTATGATGATTGAATATATATATAAATATATGTATATATCTTACAAATAGGATTGAGCAGCGAGGGATGGATATATCGCATTTAACTTAGCTAAAAAATTTTCATGTGAAAGTAGTGAGAAGTTAAATGGAGGTATGTGCATAATTGTCATTTGACATACTATTTTAAATGATTTAAATGTTGTGATTTGTGTATGTAAAATGATTAAATTATATAACTACGCTGCGTGATAATGGCCATGTGTTCTATTATATTTTGTTTTTTACAAATGAAATTAGTCATTATTATTTGATAATAAACATTTCAAGATATTGCATTTAGCACTATTACAATAAGGTATTAAATAATTATCGAATACACGGTTAAACTAGCAGAAAAAAAAAATTACATAGTAAATGAAAAAAAATTAGAATTTACAATAACGCAGCGCTATTAATAATGATTTACTTATTTTTATCACATATAAAAAGCAATTATATGTACATATACATCTGAACAATACTAGGTAATGTTTTGACCGATTTTTGCGTATAGGACTATTACTCAATATTAATTTTGATATCTATATATATATTCGTAATTAAAATGAAAACCGTTTTATTTGTCTGGTTTTCTTTACTGACGTTTTTAAGACAATTGTTGATATTTTCATTCATTATTCATTTTGTCAAATTTTATACAAATGCGACCTTTCTTACAATATTTCTTATATTAGCCAGTGAAAAGTTTTATTTTTTCACTTTATTATAACATTATCAAGGCATGTGTTGTTAGTAATCTCCAGAGCTACGATCAATTCGTTATTCATGGAATTTATCGAGTTACGATAATTAAAATAGATTATGATAAAAAAAATCACAGCTCCAAATATAATGGCTATAAAGCAACAAAGTTCTAGATTTACGTTACTCCATTATTATATCATCATTATTGATCCACTTCCACTTACACGAAATCTTTCATAAAATATATAATTATTTATAACATGTTTCATGTTTCTTTTTGACTTCTATATCGCACCTGTTGTAATTAAATACCGTATGTAATTGTCCAGATCTATCTATATGTTTACTGTCGAAAAAGATAACGAATAATTACATTTACAATAAAATAATTATAATAATGATGATCAAAATAATATTAGTAATAATAATAGACAGTAATAATATAATAGAAGGAGTAGTAACAGTTATTATAGTAATAATAATTATTTTACTTTTTATAATAATAATGAAGAGTAAAACACCACACACGTATATTACACAAATTGATACAGAATACCGTTGATTTTCTCCATTTTTGACATAATTCGATGCGATATATATGAACCAAGGAGTGAATACAGGACGTTTATAAAAAGTGTTATTGATGCAGATGCTAAAGGAAAGGCACAACTTTCAGTATATTTAATGTTATTAAAAAATAAATATGATTAAAAGCTGAATTTTTGAGAGCCGAAATGAATTACGTTCTAGGTAAATTGTGATAATATTATTGTAACTGAAGACGTTTGAGATTAAGTACAGTATTTTTGCTTTTATATTTTTATTAGTAATTTTTTTTTTTTTATCAAATTAGCAACATTTCATAAAGAGATGAAAAAGTAAAGATAAATTTTTCGTTTAGTGAAATTGGACTTCACACAATTATTTAGAGTATATTTCATATTCTGACTTTGACTTATTACTTTGTCATTATTTCTTTTTTTCTTTTTTTTTAATCATTTATTATTAATAACGTTATGTTCAAATTTACATAATTAGTTTAGTAAAATTGCCTTCACTCATATTAGCTCTACTCTTGAGAAAAACTGAATCTCATAATAATAATAATCACTATTCGTTACATATCTGTACAACTTTATCGTTTTTTTTTTTTTATCCAGTCGCTAGTTACAGTTTTATAATTTCTAGATCATTAAAAAAAAATTTTTTTGTTACATTAACTACTCTGGATGACCGGTGACACGATGCAGTTGACTTAATATAACGTTCAAAAGATGCGAGGTTCAGTCATAAAAAAATCAACTTTCGCTGTTATTATTATTATTTATACAATTATATCGATTTTTAATCGATATAAATCGGCATTTACGAAAAATTCATAATTCTAAAAGTATTGAGACATGTAAAACGTTATTGTAACTCAGTCAAATCACTCAAGTTCACTGTTCATTATTGATCTTGAGTATCATTTTGGGAAAATACCTGATGGCTATTTTGAGGTATATCAAAGCAAAATGAAGTAGTTTGCTCCTCTATCTCATCTGGTAATTGTTGTTTCTGTTGTTGTTGTTGCTGTTGTTGTTGTTCTTGTTGCTGTTCTTCTTGTTGTTTTTGTTGCAGCAGCTTCTCATACAGATGTAAATGTGGCGTAAGATATGATTCTTGTGCTTGAGTTAAGGTAACATCGGGTTGTTGTGTAGTAAATCTATAATAAAGATTAAAAATAAAATTTAAGTTTAAAATCTTAAAATACTTAAAGTTATTTGAATTATTTTCTTTAAAAAGGACATGTTATTTAGTATTTATATTTATAACCAAGCCATATATACCGATCAGATGTGGTCGATTGCAAGAATCCTCTACGTTTGTTGTAATAATTGATCATAAGTTTTCTCACATCTTCTTCGGAAGCATGTTCAAGAGCTCTTAACTCTAAGCCTTTAATAGACGCATTAACAAATACTGGCTGCTGATCTGATTGATGTTGTTGTGATTGTTGTTGTTGTTGCTGTTGTTGTTGTTGTTGTTGTTGTTGTTGTTGTTGTTGTTGCTGCTGCTGATGTTGCTGTTGCTGCTGCTGTTGTAATTGTTCTTCTTCATGTGCTTGTTGGGTTATCGTAACATCAGGTTGTTGTATAACATACCTGAAACATTAATAAGTATTTATAGTTTATGGAAAAATAAGTTGTTCAAAATGTACTTATTTATATATAATCAAAAATACCGTTCAGATGAACTCCATTGGGAATTAGTTCCACGTTTGATATAATCTTTGATAAGTTCTTCAACCTCAGGTTCACTTTCGGGACAAAGTTCAAAAGCACGTTCTAAAGTTTTCTTCGCACTGTTGCTACGTTCTAAATAATATCCATTGGTAGAATCATTCGATTGTGTTGGTGGTGACCAGTTATTGTATGCATGACTATATGATGGAGCTGATGTATAAGGTTTTTTCTCAAGTTCATCTTGTAACCAGTCAACAGCATGATTCCATTTTCGTTTTAACTCAGGATTTTGATAGAGTAGCTGATGAGCTTGTCGACACTTACTAAATAACTGTACCATACATTTAATACATTGATAGGCACGTTTTTGATAATGATTTTTACTCCTAAGTATTGTTTCAAAAAGTCCTTCTCTTTCATCTGGTACACCTTTTAACGCATTATGAATACGATGAGTTTGCCATGAATCTTCCATAAGAAGCATCGCTAACAAAAGATCCATATGACGTCGAAGTTCATGTGTAAATGCAAATCCTATTTGCCAGAGTAATTCACTAAGAACCGAACGAGATAGATGTGGATTCTCCCAGCAACAGTATTGTAACAGTTTGACCGTATCTTCAGTAACATTAGCATCTTCAATTAATTTTTTGATATAATTTGTTTTTATGAATAATATTTCAACAGCTTGTGGTTGAATAGGCATTAAATATTCATTTTGACATGCTGGATCACCGTACGGATTGGGTAGAACAGGCATTCCAGAAGCAGCATGGCTTGATTGACACCTTGATGATACATCACAACAACGTATCAGCATACTTACTACTTGATGAAGTTTTGTTAATTCAGGATACTGATATTTTATTGTAGGCCCTGGACCCTCATCAATTGCTACTAACATAAACGTAACTGGTACATTTAGTTTTAACAGTTGAGTTTTTTCTTCAATACCGAGATTTGCGTATGAGTGAAATAATGAAAAATAGTGAGGCAAATGCCGACCATGATCAGATATTTCACGATGTAATAACGAAAGAACAGCAAGCAGAAGATGATCACTCAATGTAGCTGCTGGATCAAGTAAAATTACCCGCGCATTTAAACTGGGTGGAAGACAAGGACCATCGTGTAATGAATAGTGTGCGAGGAATACCAAAATTTTCATAAAGGCTGTTCGTACTTCAGTACTTTGACAACTTAGCAAGTACTCACAAAACCTTTGCGGATGATTAAATAATACATTGTAGGCAAACCACGATCGAACTTCCTTACTACTGCGCAAATGATGGCACAAAATATCACACCAGTCAGTTGCTGTTCCTCGTAATGATTTTTTGGTATGAAATCCAGTATTAAATAGAAATCGTGACGCTAATTGTACTGATAACATTGATAATTCCTCAGCCTCAGGTGTTAATTTTTCATTTGAACTTTGTCGATTTATACAATGAGGAGAATTACATGACACCAGTTTTCTAATGAATTGAAAGTATTCCGCACTAAATTGGTTTCGATTATGCATAAACTTAATATTTTGTTTCCTAACACTATGTTCTATCGCCGGTGGCATTTTTATTACTCCCAATTTAGTATCTGAAAAAATTACAAAATAGTTTGTTAAAATTACAAGGCAAATTATTCAATATTAAGCTACAAAACTTTTGAAACTTACAAAGAGATAATTCATTAACGCTTTTCATTAGAGAATTTTCTTCAACATCTAATCTTGTGTAAAAAAGCATATATGCATTCCACCATCTCTTTTGTCGGCGGAAGTTCATTCTTTTCAACATTTGATCGAATACTTCCCCAACATAATCACCTCCGAAACACTGCGTTTTCATTTCCTCTTCTTCTTCCATTTTACATTCAATGACGTCGCCATCATCAAACTTGTACCATTTGGCGGATCCATCATTTTGTCTAAATAAAAAACATTTTTAAAAAAAACTTTTAATATAAATTTTAGTTAAAAAATTTAACAAATTAGTAACTTATTTACTTGTAATAAAAAAAAAAACAGTTAAAAGTTTTATAATTATTAATATTTAGGTAATTTTAATAAAACTATTTATTGTGTAATAATGGGATAAAATCTTAATTTTAAATATTAAATACTTTAAAGATTTAACATTAGTTGAAGGAAAATTTTATCGAGAAAGAACTATCGTAATTACACGGACCAGCATATATTATGATATTGTATAGTCTCTTATTAAATTTCCAAATGAAAATGAATACTATCTAAGGCACAAACTAATTCATAATTAATGTATAATTATAATAATTGCATAGTAAAAACAATTGATTAAATTCAAGGTATTTATAAATATAAACTTTATATAATAATTGCAATAATTGTCTTTGTTATGACTAATAAGGTTAAAAATGTTATATATTAAACTCACCTGTGTAAAATGTAAGAATAATAATGACCTCCACTAGCTTGACCACTGTGAACGACGATACCAGTTAATTGATATTTTGTACAAGTTTCTTTGTTTATTCCCTCATAATCACAGTCTATAATCTCTCCTTCTAGTTTAGCAAGTCCGGAAACGGTATATGGTTCCATGTCTAAATCCCTTGGGAATTCAAAATAATCATTGAACTTTATAGCACAAACACGCTCAAAATCGTATTCGAATCGTTTTAATTGAATTGCTAAGACAGGTGGAAGTTTTTTTACACATAAACGTTTTACCGTGACAACCTAGAAAAAAATTACAAATTTATATAATAAGCATTATCATCATCATAATAATAAAGTTATAAAAGAAATAATAAATACATACTTTTTTATTACATTTATCGCAATGGTAAGCATCTGCTCCTTCTAAAAGTTCTCCTTTAACATACTGCTCCAAGGAATCCAATAAATTACTGTGATTTCGGATATCTACACTAATAACACTAAAGGACTCCTCTTTAGAATATCTATGGGGACAGCCTTTACAAATTTTTTGATCGCTATAAGAGCCACCTAAAATTTTACTCATAATTTGTTCATGACCAAGAGCTTTTAAAGCTTCATCTAAACTCTCAACTAAACTCATAAAAAATTCAACAGCATCTTGTTGTTCACGTAGATTAACTGGTTCACCTTGTAGTTTAAAATGCTTCCAAAGCCCTCGCGGTATATAGTACTGTAATTTACTATAAGCTAAGTGTCCAAATATAGCCTGAACTTGTTTCAATATTCCAACATTATATTCCTTTCTTGATTCATCAACACCACATTTTTCTTCATTAGTATCATTATCACTTGCTTCAATAGTATTTTCACCATCAACACGTTCTTCACCTGAAAAATCTTCATTCAAGTCAGTGGCAGCTCCTTCAGCTGCTAAAAGTCCCACTCGTATACTTTCAATCATATATAATTGTTGTAAAACAGAGTTCATGTAACAAGTAGCTCCGGCATTCTTTAAACCAACAAAGCCCTTGAGGGGTCGTGGTCCCACGGGTGGTAAGTAATCCCATTCAACAAGTGGCTCATCTCGTTCAGAATAAAACATATCTGTAAGCATTGTGACTAGAAGTTTCATATTTTGTACACAACCAACGCATAAACCAACAAGAAGGTCAAATGCTGCACTCGTCGATTGTGGTGTGGTACATACTGGACATGCTTGAGATGTTGAACTTAATTCACCGGTATTTCGTAATTGTAACATCAGCCGTGACGCTGGAAATATAAAGTCTTCAACTAATTCTTTGATTAATGTTCCACCGCGTTTTTCATCCGAACCTAGTTCATATTTTTTTGACGGTGGAAGAAAAGCTAAAAGTTCCTTGGTTAAGCTTAAATGACCCTCTAGCAATGCATCATCTATTTGATTATCTCCTGACTGAATAACAACATCTCTAACCTTTTTTAGCCACGTTATTTCAATACTTAATAATCCTTCTGCTGATGGTAATGAAAAATTTGAGATATGTGCAAAATTAAGTAGCCTACACAATAATTGAAAATATTCATGGCTTTGACGAGCATTTTCCGTAACTGTAGTGTTAAGAACACTAAGTAGAATCATAAGATTTAATTGAAATGCTTGATTATTGCTGCAGTATGTAGAAATAAGTAGAAACTGTTCAGCAGCGGCAATTCTGACGGCTCTTGATGTACTTACTAGAACAAGGTCTATCAAAAAGGTGTGCCACATTTTGTCTCGTGTTAAACTAATTAAAGCTGAGGGATTAAGAATCAGTGCTATTGTCAATACTTCAAGGGCTTCTTTACAAACTAAAACATCATTTGGTTCAGGAATACATGATTCCCTTTGATTCGATTCATGTATCGAATGAAGGATTTCAATAGAGGCATTAGCATCATTCAAACTACCACTTGAGGCTGCCCACGCGAGTTTAATTATGGCACGAATAGTCATCATGTCCGGTAACTCCCAAGACATAGCTTGCATAAACAATTGTCGAGATCTATCAGATTCCGTTTCATTTGATAATATTTTATTGGCCAAGTGGTGTGCTAATTTCGTAGCAACACTTCTTAACATATATTCGGTACTTTGATTTGGTACACTATTTAATGCTTGCTTAAGAACAGCAATCATACCACGATTATTATGAAAATTTGGATGGTGACCTTCGTGATTTTCATTTTGATGTTGCTGCATGTCATCCAAAACACAAGCCATGACATTTCCAATAACTGTGAGTAATAATTTACACAGTTTTAAAACAGTTAAATAAGCAGATCGTTTGGTTGTCACATCGGCATTAGGTAAAAACTTATTCTTTGTCAGCATATCTAATATAACACCTGCCTCTGGGCTTTTTATAAAATTATATTGAAATTCAAAGGCCTTATCAGATGTAGGATCTAATGCCGGCATGAGTAACGTATACAATACTTCCAAATTATACAAAACTTGGCTAGGACTTGCATTAAAGAAGAGAGTATCAACATTGGTATTTTGTGGATTACAATTAGAATTTAAACACGACACATCATTATCCTCATTATAATGTCCTGCGAATAAATAATGTAATCGTGCTACTGTTAATACATCAGGGGGTACTAATTGTAGAAGATTACGAGCTGAATCACGTAGTTGTGAATGCTTGAGAGAACAACCAAGATCAGCCAATTGAAAAAAAAATGTTGCATGATGTGATTGTTGTGACATTACTACACCAGGGAGACTGTTTTCAGCTTCTAAATTTGGTCCATCATATGGATGATGAGGTGAACTAGTTGAACTATCAGAACTGCTGTCTGGTGAACTTGGTATATTACTTAATATTTGGCTCAACTTTGCTGATAATAACGTTTTATCTCTCAATGGAAGTTGTGATAAAAGTTTTCTATCATCAGCTTGATCTAATGATTCACCATTAGTGTACAAATCTAATTTAACATTTGTATCATTCGCTTTTATTCTACGTAAGATTTGACGTCTCAATGAAGCTAATGTATCATTACTGTGTGTAGATATATCAATATCATCAATATTTCTACCAGGACTTACGAAACGTATAATGAGTGACATGTGTTTACCACGTGCAGCTCGATGTAATGGCAATATTTTACGTTCTACAGGAAACGCTGTATCGCACTCATTGATGTATTCTTGTAACACTTTCATTACACGACACATTTTTAATGCTTCCATCATGACTTTATTGCTTTCTTTATCGCTATCTTTTTTTTTATTATCTTCATTAGAAACTCCTGTAAGTATTGTAACAGTATCGTAATGGGCTTTGAGTCGATCCATACATTCAGCTATAAAAGTTTCATGAAATTCTAGTATCGCTACTTGTAACCGTGGACCTAAATTTGTATTAACTTCTTTGAGAAGTTCGATACCACGACTAGCTATTTCTTCAGGGCTATTTGTCACAACTCGCCACAAATAATCACTGCCGATTAAATCGACATCATCCATCAAGTACGTACGACGTTTTGTTTTAAGTTTACCTTCTTTTGAATTGACTGCTTTGAAAAATCTTTCATAACATTTAATACCACTTTCAGTTAACAATGTTGGGTCTAATTGCAAAATATTATTTTCAAAAAAGTCTTTATTTATAGCTGGATCAAGATCTGGCTCTTCACCCATTAATTTTGAAAACCACTTGAAGCATGCTTCTCTGTCAGAAACAAAAACAGCCTGTTCAGCAAGACACTGCCAAATTTGTTTTGCTTGTTCAGCGCAAAGCCATAATTGTCCATCTTTTAATAAAAAACGTAAAAAATTAAGTCTCTCTTGAACTTGCATAATATGGTTATAACGACCATCCGGAGTTAATGTCATTGCGTCAACATTTGGATTGTCTTCAACGTATTTACGTACTTTATCCATATAATTAGTCAAACTATTTGTCACTAATATAACAACACTATGCTGATTCTGTAAACGATCAATAACTTCTTGCCTGTAATAAGCATGTTGTGTACGTTGATTATTACCCATATTTGGATTTGGTTCATATAAACTACAAATTTCCCGAATTTGTTTTAACGCCGGTAGTGCCCACTTATCATCACTTTTTAATTCTTCAACGCACTTATCAAGCCAAACTGTTTTTTGTGCATCACGATCTTGAGAACACGAATAATCTAATATTTTTACATGAGCACTCAATGCCTGATCCATTATTTCAGTTGGTACTTCGTCTGAATGTGCTAAATTCCAAAAAAGTGTTAACACTTTATGGGCCATCACACCATCTTTGTCATCTTCTGCCAATCTTCGTATTAATTCTAGTAATTTTTCTCGTTGTTTTTTATTAGCTGTTTTCCAGCTCGCTTGAAAACATTCAAAAAGATGATCTAATTGTTCTGGACTAAAATCCCAAGCTAATTTTGCAAGTAAATCATGAACATTCTTCACAATAGCTTCGTGTTTACCAGCTTGAGCAGCCCAAACAGCATCCAAATCTTCAAGCGTCAATGATCTCTCTTTTATAATAAAACGTAATATTTTTTCCAACTTCTCCACATATTGAGGCTGATGAAGTGAATCACGAAGAACTATTTCTAATACTCCATTATCCTTAATCCACTTTGCCATTCGTCCTGCCGTTAACCACTCATCGTCCTCGTTTGGATTACGTAGAGGATAATAACTAACAGCAGTAATTACCTTATTAACTTCATTAAGAGCATTCATTTTTCCGTTAAATGAAGATATTTGCAAGAGTCGTAAAATCATTTTCAGTCTCAATATCTCTAAATTTTTAATCATCTCTTCTTGATGTGGTACACGTGAAACTAAATTTTTCATAGATTTTATAATTGCAGATATTGCATCATTTTTTGATTCATTTTTAGCTTCTTTTTTCAACTCTTCATCTGTTAAATTATCCAAAATTTCAGGCACCATTTCCTGTAAACATCATCATTAATCACAATTAGATAACAATCAAGATAACTATGTCAATATTGTAAATTCATTTTTATGATTTTCTACTTACAATAATGGGCATAAGATATTTAACTACAGTATGAACAGTCAAAAGTTCATAGCATAACCCAAACGGTCGAAGTAATGCATAAATAATAGGAATTGTGAGATTACGTCCACTTTTGAATCTTGCTAATAAAATATCAAAACCACCAAAATTTCCAAATCTATTGGAAAAAGCATATCATTTCAACATTAAATATCAAACCAATGACAGTGAAATTTTTATTTTAGAAAATTACATTTTACTTACTTATTAATAAGGTCAACTAACCAACCACGTGGATTTCTAGGATCCGGTGGTGGTCTAGCATAAAGCTCTTCTTCTGAAATATTACTCCCAGGTGGTACGGTTTCAGATACTTTCGCAGCATTAAATGTATGAAATTTATTAGTTGGATTAAAGACCATTGCTAACAAATCTAAGAGAGGAAACCAATCTTCATCCAATTTTTGGACACAAAGCTCGACCAATCTTTCACAATTAGCATTGATGCAGTTGTGAATATGCGGTTTCCAACTGTTAACAGCATCGTCAGTGAGAATTTTGGTAAAAGAAATAGTGAGACCTTCTCGAAAAAAGCGCTGACATGCTTCACTTTGAACGTCAATTCCTATAACATCAAGAACCAAATAAGAACTACGAATTGAACAATTTACTTTAGTTGAAGATTTGAAATATATCTATTGGATTAATGATTATGTATATTACTGTGACAATTAATATGTACCTTTTTTACAAAGATCTATACTAGCTTCTAATAAACATTCTAATTCTTGTTCTGGTAATACTGGTACAACCCAACGTGAGTTAGTGATTTTTTCATCCAACATAGCTAATTTAACATGTGGAAACTCAGGTTCCGCTTTTGGTTGATTTTGTTCCTCAGTAAATGTTCCATAAGAGAAGGGAGTCTCCTGATTGACACCTTCTTTTTGAGGCGGATTGTCAGACAATCCAAGCTCAGCGATAACATTCTGCAAAAGATCCGCATCCTGAAAAGAAATAAAATATTCTTAGTGTTAAGAAACATAATACAGACGAATTTATCACAAGATTGTTATAATTTCGTGAAGTTTTAGAAACAGCTTATATCAAGTGTCATCATAACTAATACCGCGATATCTCCTCGCCTATTTCGTCGTACTCGACGACGTCCACTATTATGAAATTCTTGTGATCCTTGTAATTCAGAATCCTCTTGACCAATTTGTGTTACCTGTGGTCCTTGTGTAACTTGTGTCGTCTGTTGACTCTCAGGAGGATCTACGCCAACTCCTTGTCCTCTGGTAGCAATTGTCATTTTTCTTCCTTTTTAATTCTTTTCAGTAAATAGTTTAATTTGTAGTCGGACAATGATACACCATATAAAGCAACCATTCAACTTATACACTGGCATTAAGTATAATTAATTATGTATATATCCTAAAGGCCTCGTTTCAATAATCTATCTCTACATTATCTGTAACAGAGAAACACAAAGAAAACGATGCTTTAAACGTTATTTTTTATCCACTCTGTTTTTCTTAGCAAATTTAATATTAATATCTATTTTTATAATTGTAATAAGAATAACCTTGAAATTATTTTCAAACACTTTGAAAGACGTAAATTTAAGGAAATCAAGAAAATTTAAGATTCCAACCAATATCTCCACAATGATAGAAAGAAGGATATATTGGCATGTGGATGTAGACTTTAATTGTTGAATAAAGTTTTGATTAAACAGATTTTTCACTTAATGTTAATCATTAAAGCTAACGTCAACTGCTGCCAATATAAAAAAATGAGAATTCGATTACTTTAACCACTAAATTAGATTAGATGACTAACTTCCCTTTTGGATATAATTATCAAAATTCATGTCCAATTTGATAGATAAATCAATTTGTTTTGTTATAAATAAATAAATTAATATAAATTTACAATTATCAAGATTGCAATTCTCAATGGCAGCTAGAAAATGACAAATGAAACAGAGAAGTCTATTCTTGCAATCTCCATTGAATGAACATACATGTAACCAATGTTAGATGTATTTACAAAATTAATTTTTCCAAAAATGAAAATTGTATGAACAAATGAAATATTTATGCGCATATTTTTTGAAGAAAAACGACAACATAGTGTTATGAAATGTTCAAAAGTCACCCGCATACACACAAATTACGTTCACATGTATACATGCATGAATCTAAATACGTACATTTTGCAGATTATTATGAAAGTTTAATAGAATTAAAAAATATTAAATAACATCGGCCACTGATCGTACCCATGCGTTGTCAACGATCTTTGGGCGATGGTGCACTTATTTTTTTTTATCTCGTTTATTCAACCGGGTCTCTTTAGACAAAATGGCGACCTTCGTACGATTAACACTGCCAATACCAAAAAAGTTAATTATAATTTAAATTCGTTGTAAATAATCAGTAGTCTGTAAAATTCACTGCGCCATTTAATATATTTTAAATAATGAAAAAATGAAATATAAAAAAGATTCATAAACACACAAACACACACCTTTACATAATAAATTACAGTAGAATTCGCGTTTTAGTGTTTGACGTGACGTTAAGAGAACTCTCTGCAATCTCATAAACATAACTGCGGCGCTCTGGTCGTACAACACTGACCCTTCGCACGTCGTCTACTGTCTTCTACTTTTGTAAAGCGATGAATAGCAAAATTATTTACTTTTTCCCTTTCTATTGTAAATATTTTGTTTATGCCACTTGTTTATCACTGTGTCCATAACATATATTTATGTATTATCAATATACATAGAATTACAAATGATCATTACTTTTAACCAATGTTTATTTTTTGAAATACATATAATTAATACACTACTTTTTCCTTACAAAATTTTTCATTTTTAATTTGTTCATACACAAATTTCAATTGTTTATAATATAATGCATTGATTAGTTTATTTTTTTAGTTTTTAAATTAAAAAAAAAAGTTCCAGTCTCCTCAGCAATGACTAAATTGTTTAATATACAAAACCAGCATCACTCCGAAAAATTATACCATGCAAATAATATTATTTAAATAGTTTTTATTTATTAAAAAAAAAAAAAAACATTTTATTCAAATTTAAATAACAATAAAAAATCATGAAGTTAAAGCTTCCAACTCTTTTAAGAGTTCACCTTCTGTTTTAATTTTATCCAATTGGTTTATTTCTAATTTTTTACCAGCTGACAAGCTTTCCTTTAATTTGGAGATTTTTTTTAATGTCTGTCAAGAAAACAATAATTTAGAAACGATTAAAATGGACTAAATTAATAAATAAAATGAACTTTATTTCCTTACACTTTGAATTCTTTTTATCCTTTTAATTTTTTCATGTTCTTCAGCTGATAAAGATGCATCATTTGTACCTTTGTTAACAACAGTATTATTCTGTTTAGTTTTATCTACTAGTTTAGGTGGTACCGTTTCACCTTCTGTTTGTCTTTTATTTTTTTTAGCGTCTCGTTTCTTTTTCCACTTTGATGCATTCTTAGACGGTTCATGTTTCTTAGTTGTATCATCGTCATCATGCAGTGAAAAATTAATAACTCGTCCTCTTTGAGATGGTGGTCGATAAACTTCTTTCGATGCTTGAGGTTTATCACAAACTATACCTTCGACAGCTTTATAACTAATCGGTTTTTCTGGAAAAGTATTCTCAGGAAATCTTTGCCATAAAACTTCGTATAATGCATCTGGTTCATTCCAGTCTTTTTTATGTAATAACGTGCCAGTGTAATGCCAAATTTTATAGTTATTTGCTGTTCTAAGTCTTGGAGCCGTAGTTGCTGTCACAAAATGTTCTCCATTTGGAGACCATTCGAGTAAAGTAGTATCAGGAGCGTCAGTTTGTGCGATCAATTTCTTCTTTCCAATATCCCAAATTTCCATACTACCTCTAAGATTACCAAACCCAGCCAAAAGAAGAATATTTCCATGAGGATTATAATAAATACTGTTTCGATATCCTTTACCGAATTCATGAATAGGTTCACATTTAGTATTGAAAATTTTTGCGTTTGTAGGCATGGATCCAAAAATAACACAAAATTCAGTGCCCTTAGGCGACCACTCAACAGAATGAATAGTTCCATGTTCTTGCAAAATAATATTCACAGCCTCACCCTTTACATTAAGATAATGTAGAGCTTGTTTGCCATAATAAGAGGCTCCTGTTACGTCCACATCACTACTTGTTATTACTAGTACACTCGTTCCGTTTGTATTCCATAAGAATTGTACACTATCTGATTGGAAGAAACTCTTTCTAGCTAATGATTGAGTAGTATCAAAGTTAGGATATTGCACTATTTGGGCTATGGAAGGTTGACCTTGTTTTCCAGGAAGATAACAAGCAATAACATAAGGCTCTTTCTTTGGACTTATTTTAAATTTTGCGCCGTTACCTAGTGTCATTTTACAAGTAGATTTTTCAAAGTTTGCATTTTCATAAAAATAGACGTTATTATTTATTAACATTCCGCATATCTTTTCATCTTTAGACCACTGTGGTTCCCTGCAAATATAATTTACCACAAGTTTATTATTAACACTCTTATTTATTAGTCATTCATAAATATCATCATGCAAAATAAAAATTTTAATAAGATATAATTTATTGTTTTACCAATCAACTTGTCGTTTCTGAGTAAAACTAGCAACATTTTCACCATTTTCTGATTTCCAAAAATGCATTTGAGGACTTCCTTGAGGATTATCTTTTGATACTAATTATACACATGTAAATAAAGAGTAAAACAAGTGAATAAAATCTATACTTTAAGTACTTTAGAAAGGATTAATAATGTTTTTGTCTTTACCATTAAATGGCATCCATGTCATTAAAAATGTTCCTAGAGGAGAAAACTGCATAGAAAAAACCTTTGGTTTTTCAATTACAGCTACAACTGACCAATTACTGCATAAACAAATTTTAATAACTTTGTCTGTAATCCAGCCAAAGTATTTGCCATCAGGACTAAAAACAATAGTTCGACAAGCCTTGCTTTCTTCTTTTGTGAACTCTGAGACATCGTTATACACCGGAGGACCATGATACAAATTAATTCCTTTAGAACTTCTCACTAAAACAAATTAAAAAACATACATGCATGTTAAAGATATTGTTTGCTTAGAAATTCTGAAAATTAATTATTTACAATACAATTGTACCATATGACTTGACCTTTATTGTACTGTAAACAAAGAGGTTACATAATTTTTTTTGTTTTTATTTTAACAATAATGAACAAAGTTGAGGTTAATTTCTGATTTTGATTATATAATTACATCTATATTGAATAAATTCATTACTTACCAGCCAGACAAGGGCTATTTACAGCCATATTTATTGATAATAATATCTTTTCGTGTTTTTTTGAAGACAGAGCTATACTATCTAGAAGGCGCCAGTGTTTGTACGTATAAATTTATGTATTTTCTCGAATATGTTTAATAATTAAAATTCTCTGCCACTTTATTTTCACTAGAATGAAAAGGTTTTCTTAGTTTACAGTTGATATTAGACTAGATACACGCAATTTTGCATGTTACACGTTTTTTTTAGTCATCTCGTTCGTTGGGGTAACACGTGTACATGTACGAAAGCCAATTGCATTGGGCTGCATTCAGTTCCGTCATGTTAATTATAAAACTTGAACGCGACCCAACACTGTATATTTTGGACCAATATCCCTATAAAAAAGAAAGAAAAAACTGAGAGTAGCAATGCCATTTGAAAAAAAATTTCCATTGCAAGGCGCCCCCGTTTCCAATTTTTTCGTTTCCACCGAACTAACAAGCACAACAGAGTCGGTAAAACAGTCAAGTTTCCATTATCTGTTTTACCACGCAGGTTTCCACTTTTTGTTTGATCCTAATAGCAAAATCAATTTTCATTATTATGGATGTTTTGCCTTGCAATGGAAATTTTTTTTAAAATGGCACTGCTACTCTCAGTTTTCTCTCTGTACGAAGTTACCCGATTTTTAGTCGAACTAGCTCGAGGCTTTTTTCCCTCCATCTCAATTATAGTGAAGATTTAAAACTCCAATAATTGACAGGACATTTTGTATTGCTCCGATAACAAAAAACTTCGTGTCATTTAAATCACTTGTTAATTATTGATAATAATAACAATTGAACATTAGTCATTAGTTTTTCGTTTATATTAAAAGGAAGATTTGATGATAATTACAAAGATTTATTATAGGATCACACGATTAGACATAATGTGATGTAAAGAGAAACAGAGTACAAATAGAGTATGATTGTAATTTTTACTAATTTTCTTAAATCGTTTTGGGTATCCATTATAATAGTTTTGATTTTTTTAAGTAAGATACATGCCGTACATTATGTAATTTTGTAAATTTTATATTCTTGCTTTGGAATTATCAAAATTCGTATTCAGCGCATATTTTTGTATTGTTCTGTAGCTGTTTTCGGATACGATTGATAAAATCGACTTCTATATCATCTTCAGTTAATAATAATAACAATGTTATAAAAAAGTTTTGTTATTTTAATCATCTATTGTTGATTAGAGTTTTTGTACGTTTAAAGAGTATATATCACATATGTATACGAGTTGACACACATGTTGATGCGAATTTAGTAATTTATTATTATTCCCTATAAATTGTCTAGGGAATAAAAATATTCCAACATTTCTTATACTGCTCAAGATTATTACCGTTTGATCAGAAGTATGGCTCTGAGAACGAATGAACGAGTGAGAAAGAAGAACAAGAGAACATGGTGTTCGCGCTAGTTTCTTCACCTTCGTGAATTCTCAAAAATCAAGGTTAGAAGGTAAAAAAGATAGAGATTGAAAAAAAAAAATGTCAGTGGAAAAAAGAGAGAAAAAACTGTGTTTAAAATGGACGCTATACGGAGTATTTCCGCTTGCTAATTGAGCGTGACTTTTTGCTCTTTCATTTCGCTACCTCTTCGAATTTTTCTCTTTTTTTTCTTTTAAATATAAATGATATTTTTTAAGATTTTTTATGTGATTTATTTGCAATTTTGAAGACAATAACTGCCAAGTTGTGAGAGAAGAAAAAAGTGAGCGAAACTGAGAAAACATAGGAAAGATAGAGAAAGAGAGAGAGAGAGAAAGAGAGGAAGAGGAATAGGGGGAGAGAGAGAGCGAGTGAGGGCAATAGAGAAAGAGAAAACGAGTGAGCGAGTACGAGGAGACGCGACTGACGCGAAAGTAGAGATTTGATTATTCTTCTTCGTGTAAGGAGGAAAAGAATTCGGGTGTTTATTTCATTTGTGATTCATAACAAGAGAAAAGTTACCCAACCTCAACATTGGCTGGAGAGAGACACACCTGCGGCGCTCCAATGCATTGTCGGTGAGTTGTTTTTTTCCTTCACGTGTGCACAGGTAAAATACACACATACATATTCGTTCAGTCGTTTCTTTTTTGTATTGCTGTGTTTTTAGACTCTACGGTTTATACATGTAGTTCATTGGGTCTCTCCTCGTGCACCTTTGCAAGAGAACGGTCGCGATCGGATGAAAAGTGTGCGTGTAGACAAAGAAGCAACGGGAGTAAGAGAGACAAAAATAAAAGAATGGCGTTTGCCTAAGTTCCCTGATCGTGTAAGTGTGGATGCCTTCAAGCACTTTGCAAACTTTATTCTCTGTAAAGCATCTAACCAGAGAATATACCGGCTTGTCGTTTTTCTTATTCTGTCGTTTGTGTATCAAATACGTAATACACTGTTCCTCCAAACTCGTTGAGTTAAAACCATTTCAGCATTAACGATAAAGAAACATTTTCGTACATGCTTCTTTTTCACAAAATATATTTTCATACGTGTGTACATATCTGTATGTATTCATTTACATATGTATCAAACTTAGTCTTATATTTTTTTGTTTTGATGTTATATGTGTGTTCACTTTAACGTGTTATACTTCTGGTAGCAATATTTATTATTTTCGTTTATCTGGAGATCAAGTTTTGCTTATAGTGTTGTTAATTTGTATAGTAAATCAATTAAGCATATGTGAACAAACGAAAGAAAAAAGTGTAAAAGGTAGAGAGTAAAAACGAAAAAAAGAAAAGAGATGCCCGGCATCACAGTTATCGTGAAAAAAGTGGGAGTGTCACGATGCATGTCGCGCGAAACATGATCTGAACTTTTATGTGATAGCAGCGTGAAGCTTTTAAAAATTATCATACTATGATGTTAATGTTAATATTTTGATAATCTATTGAATACTATGATATCATTCGATTTATGTAGTGAAATTTTTGTATGTTTCTAGAATGTTTATCAGATGAAATTTATACTTGACGAGATTTGCCATGAGTTCCGTCCAAACTTTCTAAGGGTGAGTATTGTTTTCTTTTATGACCTTTATAAATTTCAACACAATTAACATTAGAATACTATAACTAACATAAATAAACAATTCTAATAGATAAATTTAGTCAACTAACTTTCTTATTATGATTAAATAAAAATTTTATAAGTAAGCAGAACCATTGAACTTAATATGAGCTTGTAGTTAGCAGATAAAATGATGGAAGAATCTAAATGATGGATAACAAGGTGGGAAACTTCCAGGACCTATGCTCTACGCATTGATGGGTATATGCTTTTCCTGTAGGAGACCCTCTAGCAGTCGGCTGAATAATAAAATTTCTGAGCACATATCGGCATCGGTAACCCCGCTCCATGTTTGTCTGGAGGAACAAAGAGGACCAGAACTGGGTTCGTGTGACGCCGTGGCCAGTGGGATACAGGTGCAAATTGAATTATTAAATAAAAATATTCTGGTAAAATAATTGCTCATATAATGATGTTATGATAGCAGGTTAAAAGTAGCCGTGATCATTTGGGAGAAACGGTTAGCATTAAATCGTGGGAAACGGAGATAGAATCTACTCGAGTTGAATCGGACGAGTGGATTCAGCCAAGCATGGCAAATACAATCAGTAATATAAAAATGACAAACCCCATAAAGGGGTTAGTAAGCAAACGTCGCAAACGTTTCACAGAGGATGGATTTGATCTTGATCTCACTTGTAAGATGATTTCACTTTTATGTTATATTGTGTATTACTAATAAAAATTTCCCTTGTTTATATTGACTTGAATTTTATTGCAGATATTCGTGATAATCTTATAGCAATGGGCTTTCCTGCCGAAAAACTTGAAGGTGTATATAGAAATCACATTGACGACGTGGTAAAATTTTTGGAGTCAAAACATAAAGATCACTATAAAATTTATAATCTTTGTTCAGAACGATCCTATGATTATAAGAAATTTAAACAAAGAGTTGTAACATATGCATTCGATGATCATAATCCGCCCAAATTGGAGCAAATAAAACCTTTTTGTGAAGATGTTCACGCATGGTTATCCGAAGATTGTAAAAATGTCGCTGCTGTACATTGTAAAGCTGGCAAAGGTAGAACTGGAGTTATGGTTTGCTGTTATCTACTTCATACAAAACAGTTTTCCACTGCCGCGGATGCTTTAAATTTTTATGGAACTAAAAGAACGACTGATCGAAAAGGAGTAACGATTCCTTCACAACGGAGATATGTCAGTTATTATGCGTCACTTATCCAAGAAGGGCTTCATTATCAACCTGTTACTCTGATTTTAAGGAAAATTATATTAGATCCTGTTCCGATATTCAACGGCAATCAAGGATGTGAGTATTTCATTTTTTGATTTATTTCATTATGGTTAATGTTTTTTTAATTTATTTTATAAATTGTTTTAGATTTACATTTTGTGATATCACAGGAAAACAAACGTATTTACTCTTCTGAAACAGTTGAAATAAAAAAGGGAATGTCATCAATTAGCATTCCTTTAACTCATCATGTTTTGTTGACGGGTGATGTTCGTGTAGATTTTTTTAATAAGAAACCAAAAATAAAAAGAAAAGTAAGACATTTAACTATTTTATCTCTTTTTATTTTTATTGATTTTTTTTTTTTTCGTTTTATTAATATTTTATGTTTTCTTTTGCTACTAATAGGAAAAAATGTTCCATTTTTGGTTTAACACATTCTTTGTACGTGACAATACGCCAATGGAATATGAAAACGGTGAATTACCCGTAGAACGTTCTACAAGAGCATTAAGTTGCGATGGCACAGCAATGGAACTGCCAATGGTAACATCAAAACCGAGAACCAGTTCATTGGCTAATCTTGGTCAAATGTCGCCTACACTTATTTTAGACATTAATAAATTGGATCTAGATGATGCGCATAAAGATAAATATCATAAATTATATGCTAATAATTTTAAGGTATGTATAGATAATACAGACATACTATATTTTGTATCAATATATTATTCTTACATTCATTTTTCTCTCGAAATATAAGTTACAAATTTTTTCAACAATTTAAAACTAATTTGATGTAGATATAAACTATATACTGTCCAGGAAAAATTCAGGGTTTCCGAGGAAATTGTTGCGATAATAAAAACGCTAACTTTTACAATGCACGCAAACAAAGTTACAACAGAAAGCTTGAGTGTAATTCATTTATTCTGTATTCGCCTTTTTTCTATTCAGCAATTTTAAATGTTAATTTTCTGGAGAAAGTTTACTTAAAGAATATTGTTCAATTTTAGATAAATATGAATATCATTTCTTAAAGAATTAGTTTTTTTTTTTATATTTAACAAGAATTTAAATTGTAGGTGACTTTGGTAATGCATCGACAATGGGAAGGAACTGGCAGTGGCATACCACATACAATGCCAGGAATAGTGCCCAGACCTGATGAACAAATTGGTATAAGTGGACATGAGAGTCCAAGTGAATCGAGTGATGCAGATAGTAGTGAATGTGATACAACAGGTGATGAAGATGGATGGGAATCAGGTGAGTCTTCAGTATTTCTGATGGCAAAATCACAAGCACTTATAAACAGCATTAATCGCACTACACACGATCAAAATTTTCAACATCTTCATGATTATAATCAACAAAAAATACAACAAACAACAACTACTCCAACAGCCGCAACAACAATAACTACAAAAACACCACAGATTTAATTTAAAATAGTTTATTTATCAGGGATTTATATTTCGTATTTAATAAACAAAAAAGCGGGCAAAGTGCTTCAATTTCATAAAAAATTTATTTACATTCGCACCGCCATGGCTATCCATGATTCTTTTTTCTCCAAAAATTTTTAATACCACACATCATATGTATTTATTTAACGAGCTCGCAGTACTACCGAGATTTATATCTACCAATTGCATCTTATTCTTATTGTTACAATGTAAAATTTTTTTATTATCACATAAAACTGTAATGCATGAATTCTCGAATGTAACTGCATGCTATCTTTTTCACATTCAGTAATTGGATAATCATAATAGCGTATCTTATAATATTACAACGAAAAGTTTTTTTGATTGAAGTACATAACGTCTTATATGATACTGGCCTGTCTATCTTCATTTATGATAAGACTGATTTTCGAAACACAATTCATCAAATTGTAAATGTTCTTGAACTACTTGTACTCAATCTAAAAACTGATATTTTTTTCTTTTCTTTTTTTTTTATTTTTTTATGTGTAATATAATGTTAAAATTCACTTATAACAATATTAATTCCATAAATTAATACATATGATAAATGATGATGTAAACAATAAATAAACTGCAGAGTTAGATGAAAATAATTTTGTTAATTTTACATATTATTTAAATTGTCGTTATTTCATCAACATATTAAATTAATTTAATAAGTGATTTTCTATTACACTGCATTATACTGTTTTAAGCTTTAATTTTCACGTTTTCAAATATTCTTAAGTATCGTAACATCATTAAAAAATCGAATTTGAATGGACTTTGAGTGTGTGAGTGTGAAAATCGTGAAAGCATACACCAAATATTTTAGGCAAAATGTATAGAAAATTTTATCTAACGACACAACGAATATAATGTTTTTGTCAAAATAGATGAAATTATTGCGAAAAAATTAAACTGTGTATGTAAAAAAACAAAAAAAAAAAAAACAATTATAATTATTATTTTAACTTAATTGTTTTTTTCTCGTTATTTAACTTTTTCATGCTGAATTTTAAAAGAAAAAAACATTAGTACCTTTGTATGATAACGCATGTTAACTTAATGAAATTAACACGAGACGTGATTGCATGCTCATAGTTTATTCAAAAATAAAATTAAAACTGTAAAAAGTAATTTTTAATTTGAAAACGTGCGATTGTATTATAATTCTTTATGATTAATTCTTTCTATCTTGTGATATTAAAAATGTTAAATATTGCTATAATTATATAAAAGAAAGAAAAGAAAAAAAGATAATTAATTTGAAGATTTTTAAAATTTTTCAACTGCCAATGAAATAATTAATTTAATTGAATATTTTCAATACACTTCTATAAATTTATTAAACAGTACATAAAGCACATCGATTTATTTTTTATTTTAAATTCTATTTTCGTGATATTTTCCCTGATATTTTTAAATTGAAGCATGTATCAACACTACAGCATGATGTATTACGCGTAATACACGCACTAACACATTATTATTATTTTATATAATATATTTGTATAATACGTGAAAAACATGCTTTACTTAATTTACATGAAAGAAAATAGTAAAATGAAATTTACCACGATATCTGTATATTGTTCTCATTCAGTGGACATGGATCAACGAGTCGGCCGATATCGTCTTCTGTCAGATGGAGGAATGATAGATGTTGTATGAATCCGCGTCGTCTTCATATTCTCTACTCCCGTCATCTTGAATCGTCCCTTCGAGTTTCGGGTATCACGCAATAACATATTAATAAATTTTTAAAAAATCTGTTTTTTTGCAATCCGATTTATAATTTCACAACGTTCTATCCTTTCTTTTTTTTCTTATTTACATTATCATTTTGTCTATCATCACCCTAAATTGTTCTGTATACATATGCTTATACGATTATTGTATAGTTATTAACACTGTAAAAAATATTCTCATAATTTATTTAAAAAATTTATAAATTATCAAAGGTATTAATGAAAATTGCGTAGTTTTTAATGTTGATTTATTTTGATGGTTTTATTTATTGTTTTTATTATTTTTATATGGAAAGAAATTAAAATTATTACATGAAAAAGAGTTATTACAAAAAACAAAAAAAAAAAAAACAAGAAAAGAAAAGGATGAGAACGTTACAAAGTTATATTGAACATAATTAGTATGAATATTGATATACAATGAGAAATCAATTACGAATATATAACATAGTATGACTATTTTCATAAGTGATAAATTTTAAGTCAATAATTGTGTGTAGAGAATGCGTGTAAATGAGAGACTGTGCCTATTTAAATAAAGATATAAATGAAAAATTTTTTTAAAAAGTTGAGTGATAATGGAATATAAACGTAAGAAAATGAAACAGGAAATAGTAATACGTGCGTAAAAAAATAATGTGTGTGCAAATATGGATAAATTTTTTTTTTTTTTTTCTCAAAAAGTATACTATTACTGTTTTATGCCCCGTGAGACTGCAACACCTCGACCAAGTTCATTTTTCACATAAAAAGTAATAGAAAATTATTACAATATTAATATTAGTATTATAATTTATAAGATGATGATACAATTACATAAATCATTGATTAAACACGTATTTGTCAGAGCCCTGTTTTTGATTGTACAAAAAAAATATGAAACATTGTCTCTGAAACTATTTTATCAACACATTAACACATTCGATATATATTTACAAGTATGTATTGAATAATTTTCTTAAATTAAATATCAATATACACTATAATGCTACTTTGAAAATTTTTTTTAAATGATCAAAAAATAAAAATGTACCAGCATTAATCAATCACAATTGTACCGGGGCTCCTATCATTTATCTAGTATAATGATCATCAGATAATGATTAATTATTAATAAATAAATGTTACTTTGCAGTGCGCGATTTTCTTTCATTGTACATCCGCGTATCTTCCTGGCATCTCGTAATTATATTAAAATTGCAAAGTAAATGTAGATGAATTAACAAAAGAATAAATATGTTAATCGAAGATGAAAGAAAATTAATCACTTCAATAGAAAAAGAAAGAAGATTTTATTGCAAAAAAGATGAATCTCATCAAATGAACAATTCCAATTATTCGTTTATTCTGTAAAACCTTATGGATGCGAATAACTAAATTTCGTCCAGATGATTGCTGTTGTACTGATATGCTTTTTTCATTGGGTATTCATATAAAAAGAAAAAGATAAATAATTATGCGGTACAGAAGAATATTTACATCGGATAAATAATTTTTAACAGACAAATAATACTTATAAAAGAAATTACCATTATAAATAATTCAAGAAATTTCATTTAAACTTAAATACTTGTGCCACGATTTTTTTATTTATCTGTACATTAATCGAGTATCATGCATATATCGTACTTTTTGTACCTATTACTCATTGTATGTATTGAATTTAATTATTAGGCAGTACGATAAAACAACTGACTTATAAGAAAATAATTGAATGAATGTAAGAATTAAGTGAGAATGATAAAAGTAACAAACACACTCATACACAAATTTTTATTTAGAAATAATAAAATCGATTATACCTTTTATCATATAATAATTTTTCTTACACTTATTTCTACCTTAAATTAATTATTTTAGATATTATTTTGATTAATCATCAATGCATGCATTCTTATTTATGTAAATCTTTTCATGATATTAAAATGAATGAGGTGATGGTTAATAATTAGCAAATAACAAAAAAAAAAAACATTCAAATATAAATATATATAAATATACTAATATATTTATATATGTATATACTTATATATTAAATTTGTAAAATATTTCTATCTATTCATACAAATTACAAAGAGAATCATATCATTGGTATAAATGTAAATGCATTAAGCTATATATTCAGTCACACAAAGATAACAAACTATGTTATGACTGATACTAGGTATGCTTACAGGAGAATCAACGTATTTGTGATTTTGAGACGTGACTGAGGATGGGCCACTGCAAGCTAAGCTCCTTTACAGACGACCAACCTTTATAACTAGAATAGTTAAATATTACTTCATGTACCTTAAAAAAATTTTAATCATACTTTTTGACATTATCATAACATTCTAACTTTACCTGTTTACTACATTGCTATGAGCATGAGTTCCATTTTTGCCTTTATAATTATTTTTTAATTTATTATATATCTAAAGAGCGAATTAATCTCAAAGTCCTATCCTTTGATTCTTTTGCTCATCTAAATTGAAATATAAATTTTTCAACATATTCATAAGTACGTAAAAATTAATGATTATGTATAATATTGTAGCATAGTATTTCTTTAACACGATTAAATATTGGTCCTTTATTAACGTGATTTATTTTATAATGATAATGATATATTTACAAAATTGATTTGTATTTACATTTTTATTTTAGTTCATTTATTTATTTAAATTTGGTAATTTTTTTTTTTTGTTGATCAATCGTTTCGTTTCATTTATTTATTAATAAAATTATGTCAAGTAACGTATGTGAATAAATTTTACCAATGTAAATCTTTACAAGAAAATTCATTTTTAACTATAAGTCTTATAAAACGAGACTTATATTATAACATCAGCATAGAAACTGTGACTTGGATTAATTGTAGTAAATAAAAAATTATTCTTATTATCATAATCAACATTACCGTTAACATAATGCTTCTATTAGGGACTTATTGCATTTTTATCATTCTTATTATTATCGTTATCACTATCATAAATCATCTTATTTTATTATTATTGTGTACTCAGTTGTTCCTTTCTTTATGTATTATTATATAGATTTTACTTACATGCATTCATTAGAGACGAACAGTAAGAAAAAAATTAAACGTAATTTATTTGAATATTTATTAAAGTAATTTTAATCGTATTCAAAAATTGAAAAAAAAAACTTTATAAAAAATGCTTGTTCAACCTAAAAAGTACAAATAAATAAATTTGATCTCAAGTAGAGTAAGGTTAACAAATTTAAAGAAAGTCAATTCTTTTAGATGGTATTATAATATTGTTGATAGTTTTTTGAGTTCATTTTCATGCATTATAATCTACACATTATGTTTCACCCGCTATTCATTAATAATATGTAATAGCAATTTCATTAATTATTTTTCATTTATTTATAGAACAATAAAATGAATAAATTTTCATACCAGTAGATTTGTCAGCTAATATTATTTATATCTGCATATTACTTTATAATTTTAATAAGTACGTAGTGTTTCCTGTATTATAATATATAGATATTGAATTAAAATAAGAAATAAATATAAAAAAAAATAATTATATTTATTTTATTCATTTTTTTTTGTCATAATTATAATACATAGACACATAATATATTTATGAATCATACAATAGCAAAAATAATAATCAAAGTAATCATCGTTTTTCAGTTCATTGGGATGAAGAAATGTATGAATACATGATTTTGAATATACAAAAATGAAATTAATGAAGTTATCTTCCTCTTCCGCGACCACTACGATTGAAAGTACCTCTGCCTCTACCTGAAACTTTGCCTTTTGGCGGAGGCGATTTGGGTCGCAATGCCTCTATCCTCTCTGTACAACCAGTTGTAATTTGTCCAGAGGCAAAATAACTACTATACAAATCAGCATTAAAATTTGTATTTGTTAATTCGGGTCCAACTGTGAGCCAGCCTGGTCTAATTGTGCTATCTCTTCCAAATAAATGAAGTCTAGATAAAACAAATCATAAATTATTATTGAATCATTAAGCCAAAATACTAACATGCAAATTATTTTACTAGTAGATCAATAATAATAATTAATATAGAATGGAGAAATGATTAATAATTAATTATTTTCAAGTATAACGTTTAAATAAGATAATGTATTCATTTAATTTAACTAAGATAAAAGCTAATTTTGATGTATTTTAGTAATTTACAAATAAGTTAATAATCTGTTAAATAGAGTAAGAAATATATTACCTTCTTCGTCCAAGACAAAAATGTTCAATAATATGAAATATCTCCACTGGTTTTTCAATAGAACCATACTCTTGTTCTTCAGAAATAATTAGGTCAATATCGACATTAGCATGAATGAAATCACCATCCGTGGATCGTCTAACAGTTCCTTTAATACCCATTAAACAATGCTCTTTAGTTCTCTGAAGAACGGCTTTACTATCAAGATTTTTACTATGACCAGGGTTATTAATATTTGTACGAATCCAACAAATATCTTCACAACGACGAAATCCCCATTTGCGTAAACAAAAACGTCCCATATCAAGACCATCACTGCTTCCACACCAAAGAAAAACAAAACTACGATTTGCTGCAACTTCACCTATGTCTAATTCCATTATTTGGTCCCAATTCCAAAGTTCGACGTTTGTAGCTCCACAAGTTCTCTGATATTCTTCCAAAGGAGGTTCAATTAAAATAACATCAAATTTACAATTGAGTTCTTTTAAATTATATGTTGATAAATTTGTTTTTAAATACATGGGAGGTGTTGCAGTTTCAGATATTAAATCATCTTTGAGCTTTATTAATTCACGAAGTTTTGGATATTCTTCAAATCTGTCAGCTAAACCTACATCTCGAATAAAATTTTGTGGTCGTTGACCCGTGTCAATGAAATGTTGACAATAATCATTGTGCGGATTCGATGATTGAGTACCCTAAAAGATGAGAAAATTCGATTATCTTTAATTTCACTTATATTAATTTGAGTTGAATATTTAATCATATACATACTTTTAAAAATGTGGAAGAATCTTTATACACTATTTCATCAGTTATGACATTGTTACTTTCTTTTTGATCTTTGATCGTTTCACTGTCATTTTCCAGTGTGTCCTTTTCTTTTGCTTTCTTTTTAGGATTGTCATCAACATCAGTTCCTAATATTTGTCGCAGTTCATCAATACTAGAAACTCCAAGCTATAAGAGTAATAACAGTAAAAAATGTTAACAAAGAAAAAACAATTCAATAGCTTTTTGTAACTTACTGTTTGTGCGAGTAATTTTTTTCGTTTTTGAGAACGTTCACGGAGTACTTGAAGCATTCTTCCAATATTCAGTATATTTATTTGCTATTATCAAATTCTGTTATTAAAATATTTACATGTTATACACCTCTTACCAGAAAAGCTATAAGTTTTATAAATAAAATTCTAATTTTTGTTATTCAAAATCGTTGACATTGGAATTATAATGTTATAAAATAATAAAAGTAATCACAATTTAAAATTAAAAATGAATTAATTATTTATTATATTAGAAAATAATTAAAAGCACAGTCATTAATGCACTTATGCATATCTGTTACAACTAATTAATGTCAACATTTACAAGCATCTACAGCGAGGTTATGTTTGGATGGGTAATGTAGATAAATTTTAATTTATGGTTTCACCGTTAGAGGTCGATAGAAAAAGACCGCTAAAAATTAAATAGAAAACATCAAAAATTAAAATTTTAGTAATGAAGGCCTGTTAGTAGTCATAAATAGTTCGTAATATATATATATTTTTTTTGAAGAGCAAGTTTAGTTTTTAAGTTTATAGATAAAAACAGCAAATAAAGAAAATTTTAAATCTCTCTTTCATTGTCAAATGATAGTTAGGAGTGCTCTTGTCAGTTTTTGGTCAGTACTTTCCAAGCTTCAACGAAACACTTAATCGATTGTCATAATGATTTGCTTCAACAGACAAAAAGCAACGGCAGAAGCGTCTGTTAAATAACAACATTAAAAGTTATTATTCAAGGGACACAAAGACAATGATAATAATCAGAAAACACTTACTAAATATTTGTTCAGAAGTTAATGAGCTTTCTTGAAAAGTATCATGCCGATTATGATCAATTGAAGGAATTACTTTCAATTCCTCATTATGTTAAATTAGATATTCATGCTGAATATAGATAAAAAAAATCTATAACATTGTAAAAGAATCCAACGATAACAATATTTTGAAGACAGTAGCAAAGATATTAAAATATAAATATTTCTCTGAACAATATTTCCAATATTTTATCGTCATTTAAATTAATAAAACATATGATATTGTTTTCTCAGAATTATCCAAGATGCAACACGATCGCGTGATAAAACGTATCCACTTGTAGAGCTTTAAGGTCACTGCTCTCATTGTTGCTCATTAACCTATTCTCGCTCCGTAAACTTAAAATTAATTTTTTCTTCTATTATTTATAATCGATTTTATTTTTTAATGGTTGAATATATCGAAACATTTTTAATGTCAACATTTCGCAAAAGAATATTGTTTAATTACCAAATAAAATTTACTGCGAAAGAATACGTCCATGAACAATGATTGGGACATTGACCCCATGACTTATAAGAAAATTAGAAATGTGGGGGTATTTGAATTGTACCTTAATATCGAAAAGCAGTGGTTAATGCATGGATACATGAAACAATGTCTTGATACTGATCCTGCTACCAAAAAAGTGTATGTCACAAAATGTGATCCTTCATCGTCTACTCAGAAATGAACAATTGAGGAGGTCAACAGGAAAGCAATTAATGATCAGACGAAAAATTTGTAATTAAAAAATTGTCAACTTTTCTACTCAATCAAATTTTTATTACTAAACTTTAATTGTTTAATACTTCATTTCATTAAGTGTCTTCATGTTATTTTATAATTAGAGAATTCAATTAAAATCATATCGACTAGTCATCGATGATATAATTCATGTTTTTTCAATTGTTCATATACTGTCATATCAAAATGTAAATATTGTGATTTATATATACATGGTCAACTATTACTGTGCTTTATATTCTTGAATTAAACAAATCTTTCTAATAAATAATAACTGTTACTTTTTTTTACGTGCAGTGGTCACAATGTTAAACGCCATAGCAAATTATGATGTTTACATGAACCTGTAGTTTTAATAACCTCATCAATTATTATTTAGGAAACTTCATCTTAATACTAAAATTATATATTTTTATAAAAGAAGTGTAAAACTCAATTTTGGAGTTTGTTTTAATTGCCGCAATCGGTGACAAATGGCACGTGTTTGAACTGTTCTGAACTCTGGTAATATGTAAACAATTTTTTTCTTCACAAGAATATAATTCGCTACAAAGAGCAATTGCCAAGGTTATGAATCGTATTCATTTGTGTATACAAATCCTCAGATGTCCGATAATTCGAGCATTAGAAAAATAAAATTGATGAAGTGTTGTTTACTTTATAACCCCTACTCCCCCTACTCTAAGGCTTACCCGCCAAAACCTACAGCAATAAAATGTATAACAATTTACTTATACCAATAGACTGCGTGACGACGTCCAATTAACAGGACGAACTTCTTTCGCGTCTCGCTAGTTTAGTCTCTAGTTCTCTTTACTTTATTTTACTCCGAAATTATTTAATTTTTCCTAGAACTTGAGATTACGTATCTCTTTGTCTTTCATTTCTTCACTCAATATCAATCCGATGTTCAAGATTTCACATCAGTAATTACCAACCCTTTTCTGTTGGCTGCCAAATCCAACGATCTCTATTTTTTCAACATACTTCTTGCTACTTTGCAGTCAACTAGATCATCTTATTCATAAAAAAGGTAATCAACAATATAGTTTTCCAATTTTATTTTTTCTCGAAGATTAATGAGATGTTATTTTTATACTTTTTAATATTTTTTACGATTCTGATGTAACAAATGTTTTTTTTATTAATCAAATATTTGAAAAAAAATTAGTAAAAATCGTTAACAAAATGGGTTGATTTTTAAAATTTCAATCGTTTACTAAATTTTAAAGTTATAAAACGGTTATTTAAGTTATTTTAGTACGAATTGAATTTCAAAATTAAAACGCAGTTAGTTTTGTATTCATCAATAATAACTTATTCAATATCACTCGAATACTCATAATAGATAATATCATGCCTACGGTAAATTAGTTTTAATAAGAAAAACTTAACAGGTCTATCTTTACTATTATTTATTTTATTTGAGTTGATTTACATTCAATTAATGTATTATAAATCAACAGCTAGCTGGAGATACAAAGATGAAACCAGACGAATTGATCCCTCTTGAACGGCGGGCTTTGGAAACAATGTCCGAGACATCTGAAGGCACTACAACAACAAGTGTCTCAGGTCATCATGGATTTGAAACACGTGAAGAACTCCTAGAGTTTGCGGCTATGTTAGGAGTTACTAATGTTGATGATTTGCATCGTGAACGCTTCCGAGTTGATCGCCGTAAACTGGAACAGATGCTTTTGGGTAATTTTATATATTCTAAGGAATATGTTTTTACGTAAACTTTTGGGTAAAAAATAGAACTTGAGTCTAAAAGAGTAACCCAGCTTAGAAATACCTGAAAAACAGAAAAATTATTTGAATTTATTTTGTAAAATTTTTGTACCAATTGGAAAATATTTATGAAAACTAATTTATGAGTAATTTTTAAATAGGAAACGATGACAATTTAGAACCTGCTGATACATTTTTTCATAAGGTATGCTGGTATTTTCTGTAATAATAACACATGTATGTGAAATGTGTTGTTTTCAAAATTATCGTTATTATGTTAATAATAAATCAAGAGAAACATTACTATGATTTGCCATATTTAAATTTTTAAAAGTCAAACATTTTTTCATACATCACCAATTAAACTTAAATAGTTTAAATAATTTGAATAAATAATACACAATCAGATGGTAAATTAAATGCAATTACTGTAAATGTATATTCATATTGAAAGGAACGATTGCATGATTAAGTGAGAATAAGTAGTCCGTCCAGTTTACTTTAGATCAAGTATTGAAAAACAAGTTATTGAAATATTTATGTATCTCTTTAAATAATTAACCCATTAATTTGTATTACTTGGAGTAAATCAATTTCATTTATAATAATCGTATAAACGGTTATCAGGTCAATGTGATAGTTGAACTAATGTTAATGTCGATCGTTAATAGTTAATCGATTTTAAACTTGTGTACTTTTCTAAATACATTTTTTCAATATTAATAATTAATATGATCTATTGAACAAATTAAAAAGAAAACTTTTTTACTAAAATGACGGTTATAATGTGTAAATTATATGTATTTAATTTTAAATTTAGTGGCAAGCTTTTTTTATATAGTTTATTTACCACTATCCTTTTACTTTAAACTTTTTTTACTCTTTTAATTGAATTTATATCTTACATAATCAAGTACAATATGACTTTATATTGTAGGAACTGTTTTTAGTCTTGTTATTTTACTAATACATTTAATAAAATAACAATAAATGTATTAAAAATTTTTATTATTTGTTTATCCTTTATTGATTTATTATTTTTAGATAATGGATAAGACAAACACTCTCATAACGTGGCCATCGCGATTGAAAATTGGTGCCAAATCAAAAAAAGGTCAGTTAAATAAAACTAAAAAACTAAAAACTAAACTATTACTTCAGAAAAAATTATTTTATTAAAAGATTTTAAAAAAATTAAAAAAAATTAGTTTAATCAATACTTATCTTTTAATTAAATGATAAAAATGAAGATTTTACGCTGTTTTAAATTACTTAAAATACGTTTATTATGTTTAGATCCACATATAAAAGTAGTGGGTCGAATGGAAGATGTTCGATTAGCTAAAGAGAGAATTATGCAAGTATTGGACACACGGGTATGTTGAACAAAAAATCAAAAGTGAATTATAAACATACAGATTCTTCGTTCTTATCAAGTAACTTTTTTATTTATTTACGAAATTTTGGTAGCAGAGTATGCGAGTAACGATGAAGCTGGATGTAAGTTACACTGATCACTCACACATTATTGGAAAAGGTGGATTAACAATAAAACGTGTGATGGAAGAAACAGGATGCCATATTCATTTTCCTGACAGTAATCGAAGCAATCATCAAGAAAAAAGTAATCAAGTGTCTATTGCTGGTGAATTAGAAGGAGTTGAAAAAGCTCGTGCTCGAGTTCGTGTAAGTAAAATACCATTTATTATTTATTAATTTTTATTAATCAAAATAATAATGATTTATAAATTCTTTATTATGTTTTATAGAATCTCACGCCATTGATTTTTTCATTTGAATTGCCAATAATGGGTTCAATACAAACAATCCCCGACTCAACATCACCTTACATAATCAAAATTCAAGAAAAGTATAACGTACAGGTCATGTTCCGTACTCGACCAAAATTGCATGCTACACTTGTGGTCGTTAAAGGATGTGAATGGGAAGTAGCCCAAGTAAAAGAAGCTACATCTTTTCTTATTCATCAAATGTGTAAAAATTTGGCGGTATGTTGTAATTTCAAACTATAGCATTAAGAACGAAATATTATTAAATTTATCATTAAATATTTTTGTATTATTCCAGAATCAAATTTCCGTACAAATGACTATGGAAATTTCGCCACAACATCATAGTATTGTACTTGGTAAACAAAATAGCAATTTGAAGCTTATTATGCAACGTACATCTACTCAGATTATTTTCCCTGATGCTGGTGATCCAAATATACCCAGCCTAAAAAAAAGTTGCGTATTGATAATAGGAGGAATCAATGATGTTTATCTTGCTCGTCAACAATTGATTGGATCACTTCCTCTCGTACTGATGTTTGATCTTCCCGAAAACTCTGTTCCGTCTTTCGATACTGATGGAATATCACAATTGATGCAAAATTTAGACGTTTTCATCAATATTCGTCACAAACCAAAACAGAGTAGCCTTTCGGTAATCATAAAAAGTGTTGAGAGAAATGCAAGTAAAATGTATGAGGCAAGAAGACAGTTATTGAGTCTAAAAGAACCAAAAGTTCAAGCATCAATACCACCATCATATAACATTCCACATGCTAACAACGCCTTCTTGGGAAATTCACATTCAATGAATGGAAACTTAATGGGATTCTCAGATCCTCTAGCCAATGTACAATTAACAATCAATACTCAAACTCCATCACCATACAGTTTATCACCATTATCATTGTCTCCAAACCCGATGAACTTTTCATCGAATTGGGCAATTCCTTCGCTCTTTTCACCTATTATTAATCCTACTTCGTATCCCTTTAATCATCCGAATGTTCAACTCCTAGCTGCAACACGTCAAGCTATGCAAGCAAATCTACTTAACAGTCAACAACAACAGCAACAAAATAATCATAAATTAAATAATCCATTCCATAATCATTTGGTTGATTATTTATCATATAGCAGTGCTTCTAGTACACTGTCGAGTCCTACCGATAGCCCTCGTAATGTTTCTCCAATTGGAACAGTTGAGCATGCTACAAGTATGGATATTTCAAGTGTATTATCTGATCTTTCATTATCTGATCGTCAGAGTGATAGTAATTCAGTAATGACTGAATTACCGAAACAACAACCAAAACAACACTCTCAAAATCATTTGTCTGCATTTGATTATGAACAGAAGAAAATTTTAGCTGTGAAGGCCATGCAAAATAAACTTAAATCTTCTGAATATCGAGTTCCAACAACTACTTGGTCAGGATATGGATTCAGTCAGACAATGCCTGCAACTATTACCTCATTAGATTCAACTGCCAATCAAACTTGTAATTTACTTAATGAGCATTCATCGAACATTTGGGATGATCCGAAAACTCCTTTGGCATATACACCACCATTGAATTTCAATCTTGATACTGAAAAAGACGACCCACTTCCGTTAGGTATGACTTCTACTTACGTCGATCACACACCGAATTCACGACTTGAGAAAATTCTTTCTGGATCTCATACTGATTTAGCGAGTATGCTAGCTAGTGTTGGCCTTGAAAAATATATACGTAAGTTTAATATTTATTTATTTAATGTTAATGAATATTTGATCAGTTAAAATAATTTACTCATTAATAAAATTAATTAATATTTTTGTTCAGGCCTCTTAACATCTCATGAAGTTGATATGACTACATTCCGTTCACTAACTGAAAAAGATTTGAGTGAGATTGGAATTACTGCTTGGGGTGCCAGACGTAAAATTCTTCTACTTATTGCCGGTATGTTAAATGGAAAGACGGTATATCGTTATCTACTTTATATTTTGGGGAATTCAATTCATTGATCAATTATTTCTTTTTTAATTACAGAAATTAATAAACGAACTATGCCATTTTCTGGAAGTGCTGCACCGGGTGCTGAACGAAAGTCGTCTCTAACAAATTCATCAAAATCTAATTTACCCAGTGCAAACATCGAAAATAAATGGTAGTTCTTACTATTTTCATAAAAAGATAAATTAGTAAAAAAAAAAAAAAAACAAGGAAGTGAAATTTTTATCGTAGTGGTATTTGTTAAATAATTAGTAAGTAAAAGGTTGTAACGTACCTAATGCATGTATTTATATTTTAAAAAATGATAAAATCAAAAAAAAATTAATTAAATGAATGAAATTTTGTTAAACACGTGAATTATATATACTCAAAAATCATGCATGTATTTTCTATTTTTTTGTTTCTATTGTATTCGCTTCCTTGTTAATATTGTACCAAGTACAAAGTAAGAATAATTAAGTATATTTTGCCACAATAATATGGTATAAATAATAATTACATTTATACACAATAAATCTTTAAACGCGTTTATGCTGGTAATTACGCGTATATGCATGATAAATAATTTATAGGATTTTTATTGTATTCGAATTTATTAGAAGAATAATCCAATTATAATTATTGAAGAATTATATACAGTAAAGAAATTTAAAATTGTATGCTGACTGGTATTTACGAAACCGTGTCGTATTTTTGTATCTGTGATACTTTCCTAAAATCAAAATGATTCTACATGGGAAAATAATTATTAAATGAAATTTATTTAACCATCATAGTCACGTTAAAAATACACACCAATATTTCTTAAATTATATTACGAACATTTAATATGCATCCTTCAATGAATTATTCTGGAAATAATTTATTTAATATTCTATAATAACATATCAATAAGAATAATCATTCATTTAATGTATTGTAGGCTGTGCAGTGTAGTAATTGAATATTGTAAACTATTCAATAGTATTATTATCGATCACTTAAATGAGTTTAGAAATCATTTTCTCTTAAACCATAATAATGTGTGATTTGAGAAAAAAAGTAATAATCTTTTAATGTAAACTTTTGTAGAGTTAAAAATACCGACGAAATATGACAAAAATTTTAAGAAATCTTAAAAATAAATCTGCCAAGTCAAATTATGTGTGTATAAATAGATGTTGGAATTTTGTTAAATTTATAATGAGACAATTACAATAAACAAATTACTTCAGCTGCACAAATATACTTAATATTAATTAAAAAAATAGCTTGATATTTTCACTAATTTCCATAAATAAAATATTGTCATTTAAATTGAATTTAATCAATACTACTTTTTCTTTACTTTTATAAACAAGGGGATTTTATTTATAATAAAAACAATCAATAATATCAAATATACAATGTTTAAGAAACCTTTTTATACCTCATTTTTTTAAATTTAATTTTATATTTATGCATAACAATAAGTAACAATAAGAGTATATACATTAATAAAAATATATAATATTAATCCTTCTTTAAATAAATTACAGTATTTAAAAACCTTTTGCTAATTAAACAGTATATACTTGTTTATTGGCACTATGTAATTCTTGTCCACAAGCTAGGCATTTGAAGCTTTCAGTAGCAGTGAAGTGAGCTTCCAAGCAATAATAGCAATAAATATGTTGACAGCCAGCATGATATGGCAATGTTGGAACTTCATCACAATAAGGACATGTTGTGTCAAGCTTCATTTGAGGTTTCATTAGAGAGCTGTTGTTGTTGTGTTTAGTTTTTTTCAGAGTTAAGTAACATTGTTTTAAAAAATGAAAATTAATCGCTGGTAATCCTACTGAAAATAAATCCAAAAGTCCATGCCATAGCAATTCTCTTGTCATATAAGAGTATCCAATAGTTCGTGCTTTATGATTAACTGTATTTTGATGTGTAATACCCAAAGTTCGATCTACAAATGTTGGATACTTAGCTTGATTCAGAAAAAATAGGAAATTCACCAAATTTAATATTCTTAATAAATTTATTGTTTTCTCAACGTATTTTTGAATATTTTTTTGTTTAGTAATTCTATTTTCATCAAGATATCTATCTTTTAAATATTTTGGAAGAATTGAAAATATTAAAAATAATGTTGCTTTTGTTCTAGATAAATGTAAAAAATTCAAGTCCAATAACTTTTGGCCAAATGTTGATTTGTTTTTACTCAAAGAAAATACTCCTATTGCAGTACGTAACACTGCATTTAATTCTGGATGAAATGATTGAATTACTTTTGGCATAAAGTATTGAAAAATCTCTGTTGTTCTTGATAATATAATTCTATCAATTTCATTGTCAAGTTGCAAAGCATCAAGTTGATTGATACGAGATACATATCCAATAGAACTCATTTTGGATTGTTTACATTTACTAATTTATATGCAATTAGATGAAAATGAGTCTTTTTTAAATATATTAATTGTTATATGTTGACATTATTTTATGATATAAATATTACTTGTAAGTGTGAATCCAGGTGTTTATAAAATATTTTCTCAAGAACACTTCTCATTTCCACACCATCTTCAAATTCACTTCATCATGTTACTTGGGATGTATTGAATACAGAAGACACTCTACATGTCGCATTCAAAAACACACATTTATTGAATAATTACCAATTAATGTACATACATACATTTATTTATTTAGTAATCAAAATATTTTCATTCTGATGCAGCCTGTAGAACACAAAGTTATCGACATGGTCAAAAACATGATTTTAGTAAAAATATAATAGGTGTCGTTGTTAGTACTTTCCAAATTTAGGAAAATCGAATAACCTCAAAATCATATTTCTGTCGATTTCTCTTTTTTGACAGAAAGTTTACCAAAATGGTTAGTGAATGTCCGAATTCATAATCTGTTTATTGTTTATACATCTTGAAAATGGCCACATTACTAAATTGTTATTCATTAATCATTCAAATAGCGCAACAATTTAAATTTATTATTACAATAAAACCAGTAGTTTAAAACAATATTTTTTAGCGTTTTGAAATTTTTTAGAGGTTATAATAATTATATCAAATGAAATGTATTTATCGAATGTTTTAATTTATTTCAGGGTAAGGTCAAGTGTTCAGAATTGCGTACAAAAGATAAAAAGGAGTTGCTCAAGCAACTCGAAGAGCTCAAAACTGAGTTAACTAATCTTCGAGTTGCTAAGGTTACTGGTGGAGCAGCTTCTAAGCTTTCTAAAATGTAAGTTTCTGACAGTTTATCTTTTTCATCCTTACTATTACTAAGTTTTGATTCTTAATTTGTATTGTTTTTTCTAAATCATACGAATAATTTATGTTTTAGACGTGTCGTACGTAAAGCCATCGCTCGTGTATACATTATTATGCACCAAAAACAAAAGGAAAACTTGAGGCTTCTGTATAAAAACAAAAAATACAAGCCTTTAGATTTAAGGCCAAAAAAGACACGAGCTATTCGAAGGAAGTTGACGCCTTTCCAAGCGGGTCGTAAAACTCTAAAAGAAATCAGAAAATTATCCGCATGGCCAATGAGGAAGTATGCTCTGAAGGCTTAACATATTTTATATACTTCAAATTAAAATAAATTATAAAAATCCAAAAAAAGTGGTCTACTTGTTTTATTTTAAATATAAATATTGACGTGACCTAACGAAGTCTTGAAACTTTATAGAATGATAACGGATTCGATTTTTAATAAATCTGTTAATATATTTTTTATTTTCATATCATAGAATTAAGTAAATTATAAAAGTGTAAAAATATGAACAATTTATTTGTTTCATATTATTTAAAAATAAGATATATTAAGCCATTCACCATTTGCGTAGAAGAATTTAATTAATCAGTTACTATTTTTATTCAATTATTCGTTTTCAAGCAATTCACATGCACAATATCAAACTTGAATATTTTTTAAAGTTTTTTCCGGCTACAAGTTTCTCTATCCTTGTTGAAGATTATAATTTTTTTGATACGAGTTATAGAGAGATTGAATGTGTATTTACAAAGTATTGTAATAATTCATTTATTTAGACTTTTCTTTAATCATTCGGATGTAAGGATTATTACTAAGGTACGCTTACATACAATTGAGAATTCCTGTCAACAAAAAACAATTTAATATTCTAGATAAAGCATAAAGTATGATTTCGATATTTTTTAAGGTCGGAATGAAAATTTGTTCGATTTTCAAGTCCGATAACTGTTTTTCTTCGTCTCAATGCCTATAAATGACAAATCAGGCGAAAAATTTGAAAAATAGGTTTTTGATTTAAAAATTTTATAAAACCAGAAATTGGCCTAATTTTAGCATAAATCATGCTCCAATTATAACTAGTTATTCCACTTTAAAAATTTTATAAAACCGGAAGTTGGTCTTATTTTTAACATAAATCATGCGCTGATTATAATTTAAATTAATTTAAAGATTGATGTTACTGTTTACCTTCAGAGAGTAAGTTTTTCTGTCTTTTTTCTCTAGACTTTTTATCTTTTGTCGATAACTTATGCAAAAAGTTTTTTCACTTGCACAGAGGTCATACCGGACTAAAGCTGAATACTACAGTCGCCATATTTGTTTTTAAAAAATTTCCTTGGTAACGTTTGGTACAAATTAAAAAAATTATTTCATTTACTTAAATTATCTTGGCAATTGTTTACAAATTAAAGAAAAAAATCCATTTGAGTCTATGATTATTTTATATTTCAGTGCAATCTCATGTAAACAACAGAAATCGTCTAGCCTTTCAGTGACGTTTCCGTGTTTTCAGTATTCAAGATGGCGAATGGGAGTAAAACGTGTTAAGAAGTGTTCTACTCATTATTTTAATTAACTCATCGATATAACACATATTTTTAATTTATATAATTGTTTTTATACTTAGTTTATATATACAATCGCCTGATACTGTGATATCATATATAATACAGCTATGAAGCGTGTTATTTTATTTAAGAATGGTACAGAAGTCAATGGGAAGGTACTTTTTTACTCCTGCACTCATTCTTTTTACTCACTTATTCATTTTGAACTTTTATTACTACCGGTCTTCATTTTTTTTTTTTATTTATTTATTTTCTCAAAAGCACATTGTTTATATATTGTTTCAATTAAAGTAGTTGATAAAATCTTTAATAGAAAATGTATCTCATTTTCCTACGTTACAGGTGTTAATGGTGACACATTCAATTGAAGAATTATTAAAAGCAGCTAGTATGAAGTTTAATATAACAGCAAAAAGAGTTTTTACTCCCCAAGGCGGAGAAGTAGATGACATTAAATTAATAAGGTATGGTCAATGTTTAAGTTTCCTTTTATTTTATAATCAACCAAAATGATCTGCTAAATTTAATTTGATATAAAATGAAATGACTTATATCATGAAATAAACTGTAACATATTATGTTGATTGTACTTTTTAGTGATAAGAATTCTAAACCGGAATCATGCCTGAGTTCGGTATGACATACATTTCCTCTGATTCTCAATCAGCCTAATAATTCGTTCATAATTTTTATTCTAGAGATGACGATATTTTATATGTGTCATGTGGAGAGGAGTTCATTGCAAAAGATAATAATTTAATGAGGAAAAACGATGACTGGGTGACGCTTAACGTAGGTGGTAAACTATTTACTACTACTCGAAGCACATTAACCCATAAAGAACCGATGAGTATGTTAGCTAGGTAGAATAAAATTAATCATGCTCTTTTTATTCCCAATTTTTTCAAAAAGATACTTTAAATATTGTTCTAATGATTTTATTTATCGCTTACAGAATGTTTACTGAAAAAGATGACACAGATGAATTTCGAATATCACCTAGTAAGCAAGATAGTAATGGCGCTTTTCTAATAGATAGAAGTCCTTTATACTTTGAGCCACTTTTAAATTATCTTCGACATGGTCAACTCATTCTAGATGCTAATATCAGTGCAGCAGGTTGGTAATTTTTTATTGAATAATCTAGAGTGAAATAAATTTAAAAGTAAGGTATAACTGATATCTATCATTATTGATTGAGTCTTTTCATTAGAAAGTTTTCATTGCAATAATTTTAAATAATCATAAAAAGGTTAATGATAGCTATTACTTACGCTCCATTTACTTTATCGAATCTACTTGACCTCTTATTGCTTTCCATTTATATTCAATATTCAAAAAATCAATTTTTCTGTCTTGTAACTTGACTTAATGGATTAATTCCAGGAGTACTAGAAGAAGCTCGATTTTACCGAATAGAAGGAGTTATTAGTACATTAGAAGAAATGGTAGCAGAAGAAGGAACAAAACGAAAAGGCACTGAGGCTTTAACTCGTCGAGATGTATTGAAAGCAATTATGTCTACTTCACCAACATCAGAATTACGGTTCCAAGGTGTAAATCTAGCTGGCGCTGATTTATCTCGATTGGATTTACGAAATATCAATTTCAAAGTAAGTTTTAACGTTATCATTTTTCATTATTGCTACAGCTATTTTTTTTACTTTTTATTTTTTTTTGTTTAACATTTTCCGGACACGAAGAGCGTTGCATAAGTTTTAAAACGTAATTTTTAACATAATCTATTGCTAGGTGGGTGTAATTTTAAAATGTTTGAAAAAGTTGTTCATTTGTCCTTCTTTATTTTATTTTTGTCTTGTGATGTTGCAGAAAGTCAATTTAACTTTTCTAGTCATTTTAAAGTAAACAGCGTTATTTAAGATACATTAACGTGACATCAAAGTTATGTTGAAATAGTAAATGCAATACATAAGTATTTGAAAACTGTTTCGATAATTTAAAAATATTCAATAGCTACACGAATAGAATTTATTACTTTTATTCAATATTATGTACGCCTCGTATTTTTACAATTCAAGCAAATTTAACCTTCTATCTGCAAGTATCAATAAAACTTCAATTGCACGTCATTCATTATTCAAGTTGATGTAAATTTTATGTCTTGAACTTTACTTGCTTAATTCACCAACTTTAGCAGCAATTAAGTTGTATTTTTCGGCCATTTAAATTAAACATTCTTGGTAATGTTATATAATGAGCGTGAAAATTGCAGTATGCAAATCTACGTGGATGTAATTTGGTCGGTGCTAATCTGTCAGGATGTTGCTTGGAGCGAGCGGATTTGTCTTTTGCAAATCTCGAGAACGCTCAACTAGTGTGCGTGAAGATGCTGTGTGCTAATCTTGAAGCAGCAAATTTACATTCCTGTAATTTCGAGGATCCTAACGGCTTGTCAGCCAATATGGAAGGTGTCAACCTCAAGGGCGCTAATCTGGAAGGTAGCAACATGGCAGCTGTTAATCTGCGAGTTGCTACTTTAAAGAATGCTATTTTAAAGAACTGTGATCTTAGATGGGCTGTACTTGCTGGTGCAGATCTAGAGGTATGCTGTATTATATCATCTGACGAATTAACTAATCCCAAATAGATTATTCATTTTTTTCAACTGTCTTTTACTCGCGAACATTGTTAATATTGAACAAAAAAATATATTTTTTTTTTTTGCTCAAATTAATTTTTAATTAACAATGATAAATTAATTAATTGATAAATTTTTCAGTCATGTGATTTATCTGGCTCCGATTTGCAAGAAGCAAATCTCCGTGGTGCCAACTGGAAAAATGCGGCCTTTGAGCTCATGCAAACCCCTTTGCACATGTCACAGACAGTGCGATGATAATTATTGTGATATCTATAGACTTTGAGGCAACGTTACTTTATTATTGCTTATATTTAATGGCCTGTAAATGGTTAATTACTACTAAAAGTAGAACTTATCAACTATTTATATTTGATAAGTATTAACCGGTATATTTATTCTGTAAATGTATTACATTGGAATTAAAAAGCACACTGGAATATAAATTATTTATATAGTAAATTATATAATATAATGAATGATGTATTTTTATGATGGTATTAATAGTATACGTTAAAATGTATCGTTAATACCTGAAAAATTGTACAGTAAATTTGCAAACATTTAGATTTTTATATGAGTTATTATATCTTAATATAATTATGGTTTATTTATATCGATTATTAATATAATAAACTTTTCGTTTTGTTAATTTTTATTCAATCATTCTATTACTTGTTCATTGACTGTTTTATATAGTTGATATTTTTTTCTCAAAAACTAGTTTCTTCTTATCGTAGCTAAAACATTTTTCCAAGCTCTCTATCGTTGTGGGGAACTACTTTATGGTATCCACTGAATAATTTATTGCCACGTAAGCCTGGAAAAAGTCTCTTCACTGTGTTTGTAGCTTTTTGCAAGACATTTCGTAGGATCAAGTGTAGTAAAGACCCACCATTGCAGATTGTTGAATATAATCAAGGCAGATAGTAAATAAAAAAGTGTTTTCTAAGTAAACTTGAAAAAAACCTCTTTGAATTCTATCTACCTATTTAAATGAGTTTCTTTGGTATGCGTTTATTGTCGTTTGTATAGATAGATATTTTAGAGTAGATTTTCCATGAATTCAGTTACAAATGTGTGAGGGAATTAATCTATCCATGCTTTTCCTTAAACTTATCTCTAAATAATACCGTACTTGGTTAACTTGTATGATGACATAACTGTGTTGTAACGTAATGATTGCAATGTTGTGGTTGGATTTTGTACCTAAGGCGAAGCGTGTTGTGAGCAAACATATCGACATATTGCTTGTTGCATGGATTGTATACAGTTGCGAACTTACAAGAGTTGTGATCGAATCCATACCAATAGAATGACACATAGCCCTAGGTAATATCTACCAACATCAACCACATGTAAACGATGCTTGTTTGTTACAAAGAAAATCATGCAGCAGATGAAGTACGTCAGTATAAAATTTTACTACTAAACTCCAAGTTTCGTGTTTTATCATTTTTTTAGCTGCATTGAAGGTGGGATCTTTTTTATAAGGCAATACCGTTTAAACGAGTTATGCTTTATAAAAGACAGGTATGTTATGAAAAGTCCCACGTAACATCCGTATAAGTACTTAACATTTTTAAAGGATATAAATAGAGCTTTTAAAATGTCAAACTAAAGACTTGCTGCTGTTTAAAGAAAACAAGGAAGCAGAACATCCACTTGTTGCGAATTAGAATCAAGTAGTGTTTAGTAAGTTTATGAATTTTTTAATTGAATTAATTAGGTAGGAAAGTGAATATAGAAAGTATAAAACAGCAAAAAAGTCACTCTTTTAGTTTTATTATTTACCTTGTTTGCTTTTTTAACGAGTCATAAAAGTTGTTTTATGGGTAAATAGCAGTTTAAAAAGCTGTATATGAAAATTGGTGTGACATGTTTGTTGTATGCCTGTAAGGCCAACTTTCGAGTAGTGCAATACAAGGACAAGGACACTGAACATAATCTTATCTCAGCAAAGTTTAGTAACTGGTGTATTGTATAGGGAGTTTGTAGGTTTGCTGAGAAATACAATTCCCTTAGCGACATTGGAATAGTCCACCGTCCACCAAAGCAGTCCCAAGTAAACTTCAGTATACCTAAATCAAATGGACTACAAATCTGCTTATTCTCGTAGATAATTACAAATGGAATTGATTAGAATTTACAATACATTTTAAGTACATTTATTAGTAGCCATTTTCAGTTGTTTTCTATGTTAATATCAAGTGGTCTAGAATTTTAGCAGGCTTTTGTGTTGATTTCAAACGTTGATTATTTCCTAATTAACTGTTTAGAAATATTTGCAATTCACTTTATATAATGTAGATGTTTGTGTGATATAAATTGGCTTTGTAACGAAATTTATAACTCAACAAGTAACCATGAACGACAATCAAAACTGAAACTGTTGTTTGTGAAAGTTGTTCAATTAAGTTTTCTTTTTTAAATTAGAGAATATCAATAAAGTTTGGTCACATAATTGACAGAGTAAAAGACAAACTTGAAAACAAGTTTTTTAAAAAATATTATTAAATATGAAAAAAAAAATAATATGACTTATGAAAAAGTGGTAAATTAAAACTTTTATTACGAATTACATTTGTCATACAAAACTTGATCTTCTTCAAATATTCAATTTAATACCAAGTGGCTACCAAACTTGGCTATACTTGAAATAAAGTTGAAGGTTTTATGACGTATTTATTTAATATTATTGAAGTAAAATTTACATTTAATTCTAGTATAAATTAACGGGATCTCTAGTGTAAATTTGATGTGGCTTTATTAAAGCTTTTAAGAACTTAAAATTTTATTTCAATGTATTTTAGTGTAAACGAAGTGTAATTCAGGTGAGAATGTAGTGTAGACGTAGTAGAATCAATATCCATCAGAATTACTCCAAAATACACTCAAAATCACCGTGGGATCTAGTGCATCAGTGTCGTTATTTAGCATAGTTTTGACTGAGCTTTCTTTACAAGTATTAAATATCTAAAAATGTGTCAACTTTAATATTTTAAAACTTCAATCTTTCATTTCTCTAAAATTGGATCCTTATTATTGAATATTATTCATTTGCAATCATTTTCTTGAGGGCAGATTTTATATTAAAAATTTGAATGAAATAAAAGCACACTTGTACAAAGATTGAACCTTTTTGAAGAAATCTTTATTGTACAATTGTAATTAACTTCCACACGCCTTCTCGTTACAAGTAATTTCGTTTGCCAACTTTTATTTCGTTGATTAAATGTTACCTCTGTATTTGTGCACAGCTGGCGTATCATGTCTATCTCGTTGAGAAGAAGAAAAGAAGAGAATGTGAACCGGATGTATGGTACACTTGCAATCAAGCGTTGCAATGCTTTCGGTTTTTTTTTTCTTTTGTCTTCAAAAAAGTTATATTCTGTGCTACTGTTGACTAGTCATCTGTTGCAATCACAAATACCTACAGATACAATATAATCCAACAGATATTCCTTTTTTACTGTCAATATTTGCGGTATGATCAATCAATACATTCGGGTTGGTAGATAAAAAATATTAAAAAACAAGCCCATAAGAAAAATGAGAGATATTTTTTGAGATAGCAATCTTTCTTATGTGTCTGCACTAGATGTTATATGAAACAGGAAAAAGGCTGATGATGCAGATTGAATGAAACTCTTTAGAGAAATCCATACCTTCTGAAACTCTAACTGCTGCCAAAAGTATTTCAAACGAATGATGTCAAGAAGAATTCGCACCATGTCTTCCTTTGGAATATATCCACATTCCTTTCAATTCAATGCTAGAACTATTTCATAAATGTTTTCTTATCATAAGCAAAATGTTATGAACAAATTGTTATAGTTGTTTGTTTTTTATCTTTTATTCTGGTAACTTTTAAATTATCTTTTGAAAGCAGGTGTGTTCAATTTTATTCTTAGAAGGTTCCATTTTGTATCCAAAAGTCCCTTGGCCTGAGAGTTTATTTGAATATTTAATATTTCAATCTTGTAATATAGGAATAGATACCATGGAATGGAATATTAAAATTAATATTTAAAAAAAGATTTTTAATTCAAAAATAAACACACGAGAAGTATTGAAATGATTAATATTTATTATAATCAAAAATTGCTTGGAAAAATATAATAAAATATTTTTAATTTATTATCATTGACTATTGATTAGTTTGATTTAAACACAGATGCGCGCAGTCACGTAAACTTTCGTGACTTCAAGTCACGTTGTAAATTTGCACTTTGAACTGTGCAACTTACGTGGGATTTATTTAGGTGGGTTTTAATATATGAGTTCGCTCATCGTAACTATTTCGCCTTGCTAAGTGTCCTCACTTCTTACTTCATTAAAAATCCATATTACTTCCACTAAATTTGTTAAAGTCATTCAAGATATTCATTTGATTTTATTTCCTTTTATTTTCTCACCATTAAAAATATAACTCAATCAATCATAAGCTTCTGATAATTTTTTAAAAATAAAACATACCAATTTAAGTAAATCATCATTTTATAAAAAATATACTGCAAATCTCAAAACAATAAAGTGTTTAGTGATGAATCACTTGAAGTGTTTAATAATTAAACCCCTAAGTGTTTATAATGTTGAACACCATAAACAAAATATAGCATTTTGGTAAACGGCAAGAACCGTTTAAAAGTTGTCTATAGAATTGCCATAGTTCGTTTATGATGTTTAACATTGTAAACACTTTGAGTGTTTAGTTGCTAAACACTTGGATTTATAGTATATATCTTAGTAAAATTGGGTTTTCATATTTCGAAAAAAACATTTTGTTTTAAAAATTTATTTTTAAAAAATTTCTATTTAGAAACGTTTTAAATTTGAAATGGAGTAGAACTTTTTCTTTGGAACTTCCTTCAAACAAAACTTGACAAAAAACAATTAATTTACAATTTTTCAAAACCAAAATTGTAATACGTATTATCTTTTTTCTATGAAAAAAATTTTGAACTTCCTATTAGAAAGTTATTGTAATGGCGTCGATTTTTGAAATTCATAATTTTACTATATCTTTATATTTTGAGACATTTAAAAGTATATTAGAAAGTTCAAATATGGATGTATGTATGTATATATGTACGTATGTCAATACAATATAACGTCAATGTAATATTGTTCTCAATACACGGAGAGAAAGGATTTATAAATATTACTCCAATAAACAGTAGTCTGTCGCTTCGGGTACAAAAATTGCAATAAGCAATTGTTTAATTAGTATATATTACAATTTTTTATTGCAAAAATTTTATTACACACTCCAATTGAAATATTTTATATTTTTTTTTTGTATAGTTCACTATTTTGGTTCATAATAAAATTTTTACAAAAAAAAATTATAATGTATACTAATTAAACAATTGCTTATTGTAATTTTTGTACCTAAAGCGACAGACTACTATTTATTGGAGTAATATTTATAAATCCTTTCTCTCTATGTAACTTTATATAACTCTACACAATTATGTATTGTCTATAACAATTATCATTTATTATAAACAGTTACAAATGGTTTTAATTTATTGAATTATTATGATCATCATTATATTCGATGAATATCTTTAGCTTTATTTAAAACTGAAACATTTTTTTATAAAGGTTTTGACGGTACTAAAAGTTCATAACCCTTTATCCCGACCTGTATGCAGGATGCGCTAATGCTAAATTGGAACGTCTATATATTCAGACACATGAAATAGCTTTAATGTAATTAATAACGACACTCTAATGCAGCCTTGTATTACTAACTTGCTTCTAGAGTAATATGATCGAAAAGCTCCAGGTACTTATCAAGAAAATCTTTACAAAAGAGTCTCCTCTAACATTCCCTTACCCTCTTACTACATTTTTCGATTTTATTTACGCTTATACTATAACATATATTCCATGTAATCATTATTTTAATGATATCTCTAATAATAATAAGATCTATTCGATTCATTTTATAATTTTTTTTAAACAATATATTTATACTTCAATTCATTCTAAATGTATAAGTAGTACAAGCAGAACTGTAGAAGCTTCTTTCCACATTATCCACAAAAGTAGTCACGTACAGACTTTGTCAGACAAACTATCTTCTTGCAGAATCTGGCTTCTAAAGTCTATTTCATGCTGTATGGTTTGCATTCCTATTGGTAATACATTTCTATCTGCTTGAGATCGTCTCTTTATCCAATCTAATCAAGAAAGGAATATTTTTTGTAGTCAATTCCTTTTAGATCCTCACGATTCAATATTTTCCAGACTTTATTTTAATAGATTCTTCATTAACTCTTACGCTTCACTACTCCACAGTAATATTCTTCCTTGCTACCATTTTATCTTGATTGTAAAAAAATTGTCTCCAATAAAAGTTTAACCGAAGAAAAAATAAATACTTATAGATTATTTATTTTATTATTAACAATTTAATTAAACTTTGAATAAAATTAAAAAGAAAGTTGATTAATGAATTTTGTCGTAAAATGTAATTTGTGTTTAGTTGTAAAATAGATCTATTTAAAATTCCACTCGTTTATAATTACAAATTCTATTACTTGTTACTATTGAAGTAAAATCGATTTTGTTTTTGTACAATAGACTATTAATTTCCGTCACTATTCAATTGACGATCCTCAACAAACAAAACCGCATGCTTTGGTAGTTTTCAAACTAATCTGATTTTCTTTTTGTTTACAAAGAAAAATAATCAATCAAATAATTATAAGAATTTAATTGTCAATCCATAATTTATTTAAAAAAATTTTTTATTTATTGAATTAAAATAAATAGTAAACACTTACAGAAAAATTTGAACTGACTTTAATGAAAATTTAGAATTGCTAAAATATTTTCACACATTTATTAAATTCTTGGCATAACATAATCTTTCGATTTAATTAATCGGCTTAAATGTCAAAATCGATTATTTCTGAAATAGCAAGATCATTCATGAGCAATAAACAGCATGTGAAAGGAGTTCATTAATCTTATTTAGTTGGGATCGTGGGGAGTGAAAATCATGGATAAAATTATATAGTCTTTCAGTTACCGACTAATTAATAAAGTCATCAAGTAGCCGTTGTTTTGGGATTTGAGACCACCATAAAATCAACAAACTCAATAATAGATTTATTGGCATAATCATCGTTGTTACTAAACATACAATTTATTAAAAAGTAACACTAAGTGTATGAAATATTTTTCACTATATTTAATGTATAATAATTTTTTATTTGTTCATTACTGCATTTTTAATTGTATTGTTCATTTTACTTTGGATTTTTATAATCAAAACAATGCCTTCTTCTTATTACATTCCAATTTTTTCTTTTTATTTTTTTTTACAAAATGAAAACATATCTTATTGAGTATTCATTGTAAATTTTAGTGTCTTATTTTAATAAACATTAAAACATTAAAATCGTTTTAATATGACGTCACTCATTTGATTAACATTGTCTCGATTTTAAAACGATTATTAGTGTTTAAGAAGTGACTACAATATTAATCAAATGGATAACGTCACATTAAAACGATTTTAATGTTTTAAAATAAGACACTAAAATTTACAGTGTTTACATGTGCTAATCGTTATTTTCCCTTTTCAATTCATACTTTATTTCTAGTTTAACTGACTGTTCGTTAGTTAGCTTCATCCATTTTTGCATCTTTTTAATCTTTATTGTTAAAAATGAACCAACTCTTTTGCTCTTTTTATACACTGCAAATCGTAGTGTTTTTTTTTTTTTGCACTTGAAGTGTTTTAAAATGACATTACCAATTTGATTAGTATTGTAGTCACTTTTTAAACATGTTCAAGTGTATTAAAAGGGACTAAAATGCTAATCAAATGTAACGTCATTTTTAAACACTTTAAGTGCATTAAAATAAAGCACTTTCAAAGTTGAGATTTACAGTATATTCATTCAATTTTAAAAAAAATACTGTCCAAAAAAAAATTTCCTTATTGTAGCATTGATGACAATAATGAATTTAAATCCATGCATTGTACTTTAATTTTAGCAAAAAATTATAAAGATAAAATAATTTTCTTTAAAATGAAGTAATTTTGATTATAAAAACAAATTAAAGTTAATGAATGTTACTATACTAGAGTTTAACAGTATAAATGAGCTTAGCATAAGGTGGGCCTCATTTACCTCTATTACCCCAGTATTCTTTTGAAAGAAAAAATAAAGAATCAAGAACATTTGATATTCAGAATAACTTGGAAACAGAAGACTCTTTTGATAACTACTTACATAATTATTCAACTCAGCCAATATCAAAACATTGAAAAAGTCACGAATTGAATAAGGGATTTTTTTTATAAAGTAAGGATTTTAATTATCTTGAGTGCTTTCAATATTCATCAAATCTGTTATCTCATTAATTGAAGAAGAAATTTATTTATTATTATGTTTTCTATTGATCTGAAAAAAAAAACAAATAAAATTTAATTCAATCAAAATTAACATTAATTAGCAAGTTCATACTTTTATGATTATTAACATAAATTATTCTCAATTCCTTATTAATTAATAAATTAATGTATTTATTCTTGACTAATTTCTTAAAAGTCTGGCTTTACTCCATAGTTCATAGTTAAGAATCTTTCAACAGCATAAAATATCATCACTTAGGTTAAGAAATATTTGATGTGGATCATTTTGATGAATTTTTTTCATTAAAATCATCAAAATTTATCAATAATACAAGACATTCTGTCTTATAATTTTGTTAGAGCACAATATTTATCTATCCTAGGAGCTTTGCCTTTAGGTTCTTTTCAAAGAAAACCCTGAGGAGTATGAAGAGATCAACTAAAAGTACATAAGGAGAGCAGTGCATACTAAGGCTTCACTCTAGATCCTACAAAAGGTTTTACCTGAAAACCCCAAGCTTTCCAGTTCTCTTCATGTTGGAAAATAATTATTATTAACAAAAAAAATTTCTTTTTTCTTAAATAATTGTTCAAAGTGCTTTACCTAGCTTTAAATCTCCTATTCAAAAGACTTCAAACCTGATCCAAATAAAATGTTTAAAAATTTTCAATATAAAATTTCATTTTTATAACTTTATTCTCCAATAGTATTGAATTTTATTAAATAAAAATGGGCTTTCCAACCAAATAGTCTGTGAAAATATCTCAAGTCTAAAAAGTGTTTAAAATGCGATAAAATAAACGTTAATTAACTTTCAGTGACAAAGTTTCATGTTATAAAGTGAAGGGTATCTACCATTAGGAAGGGTAGTACTACCTGACTGTTGATACGCACCATCAACTCAACTAGCTGATTGTCCAAGCGGTCGCATGTTAACATTTGAAATTTTGCGTTCCACTGATTACACTCGCGCACTGATAGCAGAAGGTGTAGACCGAGTGAGAGGAAGATAGAGATAGTGTCAAAGGGGTAGCCAAGTGGAAGGGAGAGGGTAAAGGGAGATTAGATCCAACCGCGGCGACTCGTAGTATCTCCGTGGACACCGGGAACGTTACTCTGCGTGGTTCTTGTTGCGCATGCCATCGTCAAAAGCAAAATAAATCGTGAATTGTTGTGAATTTTTTGACAGAAAGTTTTATCTAAAAAACTCTGTAGAATCATTGATGTTTTATTTACATGATAATTAGTTAATTAAAATAGTGAAGATGATGATTTATTTTTTATTCAATTATTTATTTAATTATCGTAAGTAATACTGAATACACTGACAGCTTAGAGTTTGTTTATCCATTCGAAAATTTCTCTCATAGCTTACTAAATAGTGCCGAGTTTCATGATTATAACAAACTCGTTATTGTAATATGTTTGAACGAACTTTAAAATTGATTGTCGGTGATCCTGGTGTAACTATCAGAAATTATAAAATTGATTGACTAATAAATCTTCATTGTCATTAACTTATAGGTAAGTTAATTTAATTTTTAATAATATTATATTATTAAACTTTGCCCTCTAAATTAACAATCATTATTAAGCTTCATTTTTCAACTTTAACATAAATAAAAATATTTACCTTCATTAATTAGTTACACTTTATTCTTGAATACGACGAAATTTTTTTTATTTAATTATCTCTTCATTTATTTTTAATTCATAAAAATTTATTTCGTATTCTCAGAGAAATGTTATATGAATATTCAACTAGACATTGTTTTTATAAACATACATGTAGAAATTTAGTTGGAATAACATTCAAGTAAATTACGTTCCAGTGATGTTCATAACAATAGACTGAGATTTTGAAGGAAAAAAAATAATAGAAAATAAAGTCATTTGAAGAAATGGTATTTTTTTTTGGTAATATTTTTTTTTTTTACGAAAGTGCTGAATTTTCTTTGTCGAATTGACTTTTACAACTCTTATTTTTGTGTCCAATTGAGTAGAAATCGCCAAGGAGCAAACTGTGCTGTCGACAATTTCCCTGGAGACATAACCAGGTGGGTACATTCTTCCTTGGATACAAGAAGACTTTTAATCTGCGAATAGAGTGATATTCTCATCTTTTTTCTCCAAGATTTACTTGATCTTCAATTAAATTTCAAGTCGTGGTCTAGTAGTTGCACATAAAAGCTCATCTTCGTATCTAAATTAAATTTAATCTCAATAGAACCCCAAGTGAGAGTTTAAATTTTGTTTTTACTTTACAAAGACATTTTTAAATTAAAAATATTACACAAATATATATTTTTTTCAATAAAAATATCACAATATTCAAATACTCCCAACTGTTTTCCATCATTTGCATTAATTTTTTTGAAAATAAATCAATATGTTTCCTTAATTACTTCCATTCTATCTATTATATTCCAGGATATTCAATGGTCAGATGCTGTTTCTATTCATCATCATCCTATTTTCTTCCAAAACCTCAGCTATCCGATTACATAGATATGTTTTATTCTATTTTACTTTTGTGACTCTTCGGCTTACTATTACCAATAGAATCATTTTGTAGAGATTGTAAAAGAAGATATACTAGAGATTGCTCTCTTGAGAAACTGATCTACCTTTTGGATCCTCTTAGTATACCAAAAAGTTTTCTATTCCACTGTGAGTCAACTATTGAATCTGAACCTTACCACGTATGCATATGCTATTCACTACTCATGTATAATTTTATGAAAATTATTCCAGCTTATTTTAATGTTTGAAGATCATAATAATTCATTTCTTTCATTCAATCAACTATCAATAATTATTGACATCAGTTATTAGCTGTTGCATTATTAAATGATGTTCTTTTGAACATGTTGTAATAGACCTAGAAGTCATGGTACTTAGTCCAGAGATTAGATACTTTACTTGTGTAATAATTAGGGTACTTTTGGTCCAGTGTTATCATTCACACATGGTCCACAGTTAGACCAGGATTAATTGCGATGTTGATGATGATCCAGTTTTAAGACATGATAACTCTAGACCAAAAGTACACTTTATATGAGGGAATCTCCAGCTAATAGGATCAATTAGTGAACTTACTTTGATCTTTGAAAAATATTAAATGAATAAAAATCATTTTTATTGATGAAAGCTAGAAGTAGAAGACTTCTGAAATTATTCTTGACAATACTTTCATTGGATTCATGGATTTTTGAAGGAAATACACAAAACACTTTATGTCAATAGACTTTGTGAATATCGTTAGAATGCGGTATGCAATCATTTCTAAGCAACGAAAGCTGCACGAAAATTGTAAAGCTTCATTCTACACTTAGTTCAAGTGAAAGGTATTCTTTTATACTTTGGCATTTTTATTTTTATATTTTTTTGCTCCACACGCTCGAGTTAATGGAAAGTATTAGCTCGTTTTAGAAAGAGTAGCTTCATGGTCCAACTCTGAGGAAAAAGTAGTATGGTCAACAAGTGGAGCTTTTTTTAAATCACTGATTTTCTTGTGAAACTGTATAATCAATTCGTTACATTTCAAAGCATTCAAGAACTGTTTCACATTTCTTTCTATCAACTAATGAAAAATTCTTCTCCCTTTTCTATGTAAATCAGTTTATTATTAGTAAAATAAACTTTTAGTTTTTTTTATTCAAGTATTTCGTTTAACGTTCCTATTTATTAGTTTGATGTTTATATTTTTTTATTCTTGGAATACAAATTCAATTTAGAGTGGCTTGTGAGCAGAATGGTTTAAGTCACATAGAAAAGTACCTCCTGGAAACTGATTGAAATTCTAGCTTCGTGCGTGCCTCAAACTATTTTGGATGACATATGATCGAAACAAGTTGTTGGGGAGTAAATGCGAAAAATTACGAATTTAATCATGTTTTGGTTCAGTAATGTGTCACACACACACATTCACATTATAGATTTCATTGATGATAATAACTTGGAATAATGTTCGGTTTAAAATTAAAAAATAATCCCAAATATCATCTGCAATAAGAAATTATTGAGTTGGCATGAAAATAGTGAATCATTTAGAACAGCTTTTGATTCTATTATTTATTTAATTGTCTTTAAACTTCAATCTCCAATGCAGTCATCATCTCTATCAATGACTTGCATCTGCCTGGAGGGCTGAAACCTAATGCTAACATCATGATACTCTGCATTCTAGAATATTCAAATTATAAAAAATGTCTATTAATAAATGACTTGTCTATGATGAAATAAAATTATAATCACGATTGTTATCTTAGAAAGACTTTTTAAAGCATCCAAATATTTTAAAAGAACTTGACTTAATCATCAACTGTTATTTACCTTCATTTACTTGTGTATCTTTGCAACTATTTGCAACTAATATTTATTTTTAGATTAAACTTTATTCTATCATGCTTCGTTTATTCATGAGATTTTATCTTTTAAGAAAAATCGTTGATTAGATGGAGTGCGAGTTCATTTCCTTGATTTTTCTTTGAATTTTCTTTAAGAAATCAATGGAATAACCTTTTACTTATTTTACTTATAAAAAAGAAAAAATGAAGTCTTCAATCAAATGAATAGGGAGTTGGATTCAATAAGTTTTCATTTTAACCATATTTCTTTTTTTCTCTCAATAAAACAATAAATTCTGTTTATGTTGTTAATTCATCGTAGCTTTGAACATCGAGGTATATTAAATCAAAAAAAAATCTCTGAGACTTATTTTTAATGGAAAAAATATCAATTATTACAAAAAAAAAAAATATATAAAAAAGTTCTATTTTCAACGAATTTTATTTTTTTCAATTATAGAGATATAAGTTTTAATAAAAGTTCTGAAACTTGACAGTTAAGATAATAATAATAATAATGATAATAATGTGTTAAAAATAAATGTGAGAACCGTAGAGGAAGGAGACAGAAAATCGATTAACACTGCACACTATCGAAGAATCTCTCTTACGTTGGGAAATTCCCATGGAATGCTTTGAATGCTCGGACTCAACGTGAAAATGTTGGAAAAATTAAAAATGTTTCTGGCCATTGAAGCAAAGAAAATTAATAATGATAATAATAAAATAACAATATAAAAAAATTTTTTTTCTTATACTCCCGTTCAAAATTAAAATTTACTCCCTGTTTTCAGGTCCCAAAGTGACGTATTCTATCCCGCCTAAAAAGACAAAAAATCGTTTGCGAGAGAGAGAACGTCACTTTTCTAACCTCAAAACAGACAACAAATCATCATTTTAGACGATAGTATGATAAAAATAGTATATTTCACACTTAGGGAGGAAAAGTAGACTACTTGTTTACTACCCTCGCTTTCGGTTCGGGTTGTCATTCTACACGTGGTTTAAGCTTGTCTAATTGTCCTCCCTAGGGTTGAATTTGATTTTTCGTCATACCTGAGTAGAAAGTTCAACCCCTCTCCAATGGAAAAGTGAATTTTCCGCGCAGGTATGACGAAAAATAGTATGTTGACCACGAGAACAAAGTAAGATATCCTTACCTGGGTGTTTGCCACCCTCGCTTTCGGCTCGGGATGCACACCCAGGTCAGAATATCATACTTTGCTCCCTTGGTTAACAATGTACTATTTCTATTAATTTACAAGAATTTACACAGAATATTTTTAAATAAATTTTAGGAGTCTATTTCTATACTTACAATCATATAATAATCGAAATTCATTTCCCCTAACCCGTGCGCTCTCCTTGTTATATCCAGCTCGTCATTTTACACCGGATAATTAATTAAATAAACTTAAGAGAGATGTAAACAGGAGATTAATGCTTTGACTTTATTCCTAATCACGTGTACCGAGAATTTGTATTTGTTTATATTAATGGTATTTTCCCATGACGACTGACAGGGCCAGAGGAGTAAAAAGAAATGGGACAAAGGCTCAGTCTCCTGCAGGCTAGCGATGCTGCTACATATATTTTATACTGGAATAGTTAATAAGATTTGGCTAGAGTTAAGAGATAGTTATACACTGCATTGATCTTTAACATTAAAACTATATTTACTGTCGATTTTATTTTCCTATAAAATTTTCAATGAATTCATTCCACCAATAAAAATAACAAAATTCATTTTTCTTTATCAAGTAGAATATTTTTATGACAGAATTAATGGTCATTGATAAAAATATTTCATAAGAAAAATTTTTCTAAAATCCTTTATACCCTTTTTGATATCCAGTAATTCTATTTATCAAGTATGGGTAAGTACTTGCATTCAGTAAAAAAAAAAAAAAAAACTGCATAATAATGAAGTCTAGTAGCATCGTTATCAGATACTATAGTTTTGAAAAAGATTCAGGTCGTTTGAAGAAAATACTATTACTGTTAAATTGTCCGTAGAAAATCGTGAAAAATTTTATATTTGAGAGAATAATGAAAATAATGGGTTTAATTAGAAGTGAAGTTCTAATGAGTGGTATCTCCGAAAATAATTTAAAAAAATTTTCCAACGATTTATATTTTTTTAATTATCCAGTAGAATATTATGTATCCAAATAATCACATCGATATGATTCGTTTAATAGCATGAATATTTTATTTATTACATTTTTACATAATATGATAAATTCAATAATAAATGTATTTACTGAATGGTATTTTGCAAGATTAAATCGACTTGATGAAAAATTATTTCTATTTAAAAAATAAATAAAATGATAATACCCTGCAAATATTACTTTTTATTTATAAAAAAAGTATACTTTTAAAGAGTATATTGAATTTATCAATTTTTATTCAAGTTGAAAAGTTATTGAGCTTTGAAAGAATTTATTTCAATATCATAATATTTCTGATTTGATTGTATCAACTTCATTCTGTCATTGATAATAAAATAGATAATACGAAATAATTTTGTCTTACATCTAAACATAACGTGAATAAAAGATAACATTTTTTAATTCAATATTCTTATTAATACATCAGTTGCCTTTTCTCTTCTGCTGATAATTAAAAATAGATTGAAGGCAAAATAAAATGGTTATTTATAAAAACAAAATTTATATATAGCCCATTAATTTTAATAAGAAATAATAAATATCTTATTAGTCCTTGATTGTAATTTTTATTTAACAATTCGTCTTTTATTGATACACAAACATCATAAAATTATTACATACCAATAAAAAAAAAATCAATAATAATTATTTGGATAAAAGAAAATAATTAATTAATATTTTTAAATATTCTTTTATTATTTTGATAATAAGTTGAATAATAATAATAAATTTAACAATTAAAAATAAAATATCAATTTATTTATTCAAGAGATGATTAATTAATTATCAAAATAAAATTTGCTTATTCTTAATTAAATTTATTAATTGTAGAAAATTGAACATTTTTTTCTCCACTGTGCTTACACATACTATCAATAGATCAGAACAAATATGTCCTAAGTCTATTTGCAGAGCTTTAATCAATCGAAGTGCATTTATCTTTCATCGAAAGATAAAAACACACCAATCTATAGAATAAAAAAAAAAATCTAACAGTCCTTCTCAAACTATCCAACCCTATTCTCATTTTTTTAGATTTCTCTCTAGCTCTTTTCATTATAATTCCAGCATTGTCATTTCTTCTATTCCAACATTTAAATCTTTACAAATGCAATGTGTTTTCTTTTAAATTCTTCCACTTGGTATAAACAAAATAGTGAGTAATAATTTTTCTAACATTTCCAATCCTATTTTATCACTACTAACATGAAAATTGTAAATATTTATTTAATATTAAATTTTATCAACAGTATGCAGACGTGTATCAGAACAGTGGAGAACAGCTTCATTCTTGTTTATATCTGTTAAAATCTAGGTTATAAAGTAGAGAAAAGCCGCAAGGGAAAATCGAAGTACGATGAGGTACCAGCAAAGTAGAGCTACATGTTCTGATGACATATACATACCAGTAGACATGTTCTATTGAGAATATATGAAAAGAGATAGACTTTTATGAGAAAATAGAGGCTCAGAGATGGTTTGGTCTTCATAGCTATTTGGAGGAAGCTAGTAATAAAGATATAACTGTCCATGCTGACTAATATGTATCCATAAAAAGTAATCAATATTTGTTATTCTCATATTTATAATTTTTAATTTAGCATTTATAATGTTCTTTGCCAATATAATGTCATTGAGAAATACATGTTACTATTACTTCATGAACATGTGACATTTTTCATTTTAAAAGAAGATTAAATATGCTATTGTCCTTTTTTTTTTGGTAGCTTACTTTCATCCTTTGGCACTTTTAATCCAGCCGCATTTTTTTCATTTTCCTTTCTTCATGTTATATTCACGTGAGAGGTTTCATTTCTCTATTTTTAAATCTAGATTTCTACCACTATCTGGATAAAGATTATATGATTATGGCATATGTTTTATATAGTATTATGTCTATGGTAAGAGTAATTCATTTTAGATGTATATTTCTAGTTATTGTTATTATTATTATTGTGATGATTGAACTATATCTAAAGAGCTTTAGTGCTAGTAGACAATTAATTGTTGTATTCAACAATGCATCAAATCAATTTCTAATGGACAAAATCCATTCATCTGCTTTTCCACTACTTTGTTCGATGATGAAAATTTGCAATCATCATCATCATCGTTATTTGTTATTTATCATCTATCTGAAATTAATGAACATTTGCATAAGGATAGCTTTGGCATGTGATGATAGACTCATTTTGAAATTAAACTAGAAATTGAACATGATATAGATGGAATTATTTTTTTATAAAGATACCAAAAAATAATACTTTTGTTCTTGGAAATAGTATCTATCAAATGGCAACAAAAAATTCATATTTTATTTGCAAAATCCGAATGAGAATTTTACTTCCGTCCTGACTCGATCGGAATTGAATGGGAATATTGCCACAATGGGTTATAATATATCTCTACAGCCTTCAAAAAATTTTACAAACTTTTTTCTACAGCCATTTTGGCTTGACATTTGGTAACAAACATCTAAATAACCATTTAAAAATTTTTAACTTCAATGTTGGGCTGAAAAAAAGTGTAATATCTTGAAAACATAGTTTCTATTTTATAGTTGAAGTGCAAAAAGTATAGTGACAGTTGTTTTTATACTAGTTGGTAAATCCACAACCACTTTAATAATATTTTTGTAGTTGTTGAATCGCTTTAAAGTTGGAGATTTAGTTTTATTCAACGTATTTTATGATGCCAATTTTCTTCAACTTTAAACTCAAGTCATTGAGTATTCTCATGTGTATCAAAACAATAATTTTAATAAAATGTTTCTCATAATAAATATTTTCAACTTAAATCAGAATTATAACTATTTGTATCATAAAAATTAATTACAAAAACCTATCTTTGATCAATCATTTCTTCCCAATGAATTTCAGTGCATCAATCAAAACTAGGTATATTCCTATCTCACTATATCACTTTCATTCTCCCTCTTGTAATGAATAAAAACAGAATATTACTCTTAATAGCCAATTACCATCAAAGGATGAAAAATACATCAGCAGCTAGAATGAAAGTAACTTCAATCGCGAAAGCTTTATCATAGCATAACAAAAACATTTGTTCTGATAAGAATGAGCAGAAGAAACAAACAATTACCACAATGTTATGGTTCAATTTTTATGAATCATAATTCACAATCAATAATAGTAAAAAAAGCTGGTAAAAATTTTTTCTCTCATCTAAAAGAATTAATATTTATTATTCCATTGATTTGATCAAATGATGGGTATTATTTTAAAGTATAATATTGATCTTGATAAAGAATTTAATCAACATGTAGTCGTGTTTTTAAATTAATTAATTCATGGTCTATTTAAACATGATGATTTATATGAGAATATTTTGTTTATAGGATAGTTAGTGAATGGTGAAAAATAACAAAGTACACTAGAGGCTCATAGAAATAAATATGGAGATATGTAGACAAATTGTATGCAAGTTTAAAAAAATATACCATCGAATATCAATCGTTCAATATGGACTGTCTATTGAAATTTATGGATGAGTTAGTATCATTTAAATTATTTTTTCATGCTGCATAAGTCAATAGCCTATATTTTATTTATGCTACATATAGCAGATATTATCGGTTCATTTATGTTTCCCTTTTTGTTTCCTCTAATAGGAATTATTACCCTTTTATACCTTTACCATCATTGGCATACGCACGCAATCGTGAGTTGTGAACGATTTGAATGGATTCAAATGCTCTGATTTTATCATTTAATATTTAGAACATCATTAATCGCCATTTCATCATCATTGCAAGGAATTTTATGGGAATTTTTTTGTATTCAATGTCAAAGAATATTTGCAATATTTCTTGATTTTGTTTGCTTATGTTTAAATAATAAATGTCACGATAAATCATTTGTGAGGTTTTGAAATAAAAATGTTTATGCTTAGCAAAGAAAGTTTAGCACAGTTTTGTTTTATCCATCATCATTTTCTCTGCATAGCTGATGAAAGCACTACATAGTCCCAGTGGTGATCTATTTACTATGCATAATGCTCTTGTTATTGTTATAATTAAAGTTGTGAACAGCCTATTTGAATTTTTTTATTAAGATAGTTTATGTGCAAAAATTTAATTGTTATTATCATATAAACGTCAAGATTACAGTTTTGTAATTATTTAACGACTTTATTGTGACAATCCTATTTATTTTATGGTGGGAAAACCTTGTTTCATTATGTCCAATTATTTCAACTACATTTTACTCAATAAATTCTTTTTATCGATCAAATAAATAAGGAATTAATAATAAATAAATAAACATACTAGTAGTCATAATTATCAGTGATATTGAAGTTTTTAAATTATTATTTAATCATGAGTAATTAATTGTCAGACTAAACTCTGGTTATTCTACTTTCAAAAGATTTCATGGAGAATAATACAGTTAAATGATTTAAGGAACAGTTAATGTTTATTGACTAAGATTATTATAAATCTTTTTTTTTTGAGTTTATCTACAGGTTATATAAACAATCTGATCATAAATAATTTTATCACTTGAAATAAAAATAAAAGGAAGAAATTTATTAAATAGAAGCGGAAGCTTCAATTTCATAAAAAATTTCCAAGCCTTTTATAATCTTCATGTCTGCTGATTGATCCTTGATTTTTATGAACTTTAATAAATTTTATAACAAGTCACGTCTCTTTTTTATTTTATTCAAGTCTCAATTTTATAACAAGTCTTAGAAGAAGATTGTTAATTACTTGATTAATATATGTCACAATTTAATCTTAAAGTTGTGATGAATAATCTGTGGAAGGTGAAATGTTTATATTGAAATAACATCAATTATTGTTTATTAAACAAATTAGAGAAAACAAACTTGAGTTATGTGATATAATTGTCAACGTATACAAGAAGGGATTTGCAAACAGTTGGACAGTCGCATCTAGACTGTCTTTCAAGTAGTGCAGCAAGATCCATGATGATCCCTTGAAGATTGTTCTACCCCAGTCTCTATTTTGTAATAAGTAAGACCTGTCAAAATATCTATCTATGTGTCTGTATTAAAGTCTCTAGATCGCTGTATTTCAACAACAAACATTATTTCTCAAGAGCAAATAATAATTTTATACTCTTCAAACACAGTGAATAAAAAATTGAAATTTTAAAACAAGTGATGTTTATAAAGATTCATCTAGACATTGGCTGTATTCAAAGTTAATTAGTTGTAATAATTGTCTTCTTGTGTTTATTAATAAAATAAATTATTATTAATATTGAGTAATAATATTGGGAATTATTATCACCAATGCTTTGTAACAAATGAAAATTAAAGTAATTAGTCACAAGTTTGGGATAACTCGAGAAAAAAATTATTGATTAAACTGATAATACCAGAATTAATTTGGTTGGATGATGACAGAAGGTACGGTAATTACAGCTGGTAAATTTACCCTCAAGGAATAAACACATACATAGTTATATACATCTATCTAATCCTCATTCACACAAGCTTGATAATAATAGAATATAACCCTCTGTTTTGAAATTGAGCAAAAAATTGCTGTTATCATCACAAGTCGTTTAAGTTTTATGGATTATTCAATTTTGTAAAGGATAATGTCAGCAAGAATATTATTTCATGAGTTTTTAACTTGCAAATTATTTTTAAAAATACATAAAAAAGATTTATTAATATTACTATGAAAATACACCTAAATGAAATAAATTTTGAATGGATATTTAAATTTATATAGCATGATAGTAATAATGGATCATAATTGAGTAATAAAAATAATAAAATAATTATTATGCAAATAAATGGTTCTAATAACTTTTTATAGATGGACCTTTAATTAAAAGTAAAATGCCAGATTTATTTCAGTGATAGTTTATTACCTTTTAAATAGTTTTATCGATGTTTAGAGATAATTAATATTGATAATGATTATATTTAATGGTAATCCATTAGATTTGAGTGAAGATATTATACAAATGCTAGATAAAATATCATAAAATAAATGCTGACCCTCTTTTCTTTTATTTTCTTTTTTAAACAGAGATACATTACACTTGAGTTGTCTTTATACTTTTCTGGCTCCCTATTCCAAGTCTTGAACTTGACCTGGATTCTCCATCTAGGCCATTGACTCATCTGCCGTAGTTCGTCATCTTTTTTTTAATTCAAAAGTTTCCTGACGTGAAATAAAGACTATGACAGATGATAAAATAGAAAACTCTCAGTATCTATTTATATCTTTTTGAATTTTTATTATATTTTTAAATTGTTTTTTCTATTTATTATTTCTTTTTTTACTTCAACTGTTTTTTTTTTTTTTTATATAAATCCACTTTATTTTCAATCACTGAATTGAAAGTTTCAACAATTATGCTTTCAATTAATATTTAAATTTGTATAAAAAAAAATGTTTAGCTTTTTTCGGGATTGATTTAAATTTTGTTATTAAATTGGGTGATTAAAACTTCAGAGAATGATTTGTTTAAATGAATTTATGTTGTTGCAGAGCTATAAATCACGAATTTATTGATCTCTAAATTGTGCAGACCCAAGCAATTCACGTAACTAGAGAGAATGATCAATAAGAACAGTTAATTTTCAGACATTGTTTCCTATTAGTGGACTAAGCCTAGCTTAAAGGGTTATTTTGACCTAGAATGTCAAAAGTTTTCAAAATTTCTCTCGTGTAATTTATCAGAGCTTTAAAGTTTCTTTTGTCAAATTAAAAGACTTTTTTATCATCAAAAATATTTTATGGAGATATTTTTTTCTTGATTGAAACTATGGACATTTATTGATCAAAAAATTGTCCTTCATAAATAATTAACAAATTTTATGATATAAAAATGCACATATATTGTTAAGATTAATTAAATTATGACAGAAGTAATTTATTTTTGCTACAAGTTTCTTTTTTGTTCATATTGATTTAATGTGATGTCTTTAAAGCAGAGTACAGTATTAAATACTTAACAATATTCAGAGTTTTTTATTACAAATAGAATTAAATAGAGTGAATTTACTACTCAGTGAAAATCTACTCTACCAAACAAAAAGTTTATGTTCACCTATTTTTAATAGTTTGTTATTTTTCGTACAACAAATAAAAAATGGTGAAAATGAGAAAGAAAAACTAAGATGTACTATTTCTTTTTTGTAATTGCTTTTAATGTGGAAAAAAGCTTGTTAATTATTTTTACTTTCATTCATTTAGCTCTGGATAGTTGAGAAGTAACATTCCATTTCTTCGTACAAATAATTACAAGACTTAATAGTCACTTTCTTTTTTATCATGACAATTAACATTATTCAAACAATATATCAAGTATATCATTGTGATTATATTTAGCATTGTATAAAATAATTCACAGAAATAAATTATAAAATATCAGAATTAATACAAAAAAAAAGTATTAAGTAATGTAGATTTTTTTTTTGTAATATAAAGTTGTAACTTTTAATAACATTATTAAACTTCTATTAAAAGTTATTTAAAACTTTTTTAAAATTACTTCACATTAATAAGCAATGCTTAAGATATAATTAAGTGTGGTCAAGTAGTGGAAATAATAAGCGTGATAATTTTTAAAAAAAGAACTTCTTATTTGTCTTCACAAAATCATCATAATCTTTTTTTTTTCTAGAATTCTAAGAAAAAAAAATTCTCTTTTATTATATTTTTTTTTTTTACTTAAATCATTGATTTCAACAAGAAGCTTTCAATTTGAATACATTCAATCGCTCGTAGCATTCAAAAAAATTCTATCAGTTATCCTATCCCCCTATATGTAATAATAAAATAGAGATAGAACAGTGCTCAAGGGCTGAAGCAATTAAGCCTTTTGAAAGGAATAATTTCAACATGTTTTTTTATGTAACTGTATAACTGACCATTATCGTATTCTTTTAAAAGGTTTTTTTTAAAGTTGTAACAGAATGGTTCCAGTTGAAAATGTAGAATCAAACGAGAGTTAAAGTACTATAAACGACATTTGAAGAGAAAATGCAAGTCTAAGAGAAAATAGTTAACTTTTAGAAAATGTATGTTCAACTTTTCGACAATGATGTATATTTTTGTCAGAAAAAAATTGGCTACAAAGACTAGCTTGTTGCCATCTTGTTTGTTCAAAAAGTGAGAGATGTATTTTTGAAGTTGGTAAATGTACTAACAAAAACAACAAAAGTTAGTCAACTTCTCTGAGAGTTATTAAATAACGAAAAATTCTTTAGAACGTCAATAGATTTTATGCAACAGTTTCTTCTCTTCTTGTCACTTGTTTAATCATTAAAAATAGGTGCTGTAACAAGAAGTAGAATGATTAAATTTATTTTGATAGCTAAAGCAATTTGTATGTATAATAAATTGCATAAATAAAGTTAGAAAATAATTGAATATATTCATCACACAATCCAGAATCTGAATTAAATTTATTTTAAATAATCAAGTTTTTTATTAACTTCATTTAAGAGCCATTGTAATAATTGGATTCAAGATGAATGCATTAAACAATTCATTTTGATATTTGAAGTCACCATTTTACAAACATTTATTTTATTACAGGCTTTAAATTCTTCTCTAAAGAGTTATTCGCCAAAAAAATATACTCTGAACTGTACGGTTACTTCAACAAGACAAGTTCTGTTGTAAAAACAAGACTATCCTATGGTAGGATCAAAATTTGCCTTTGACCGAAACATCAACTAGCATATTGTTGGTGTGCTTGCCAAAACCTCTACATGTATTTCTATTATATTTTTTTTTTTTTACTAAATATTCTTAAAATCGAGTGCATCAACAGTACATTTTATTATTTTCACTTGTATCTCAGTTCATACTGCATTTTCAAATTATTCATTAGTCAATTAATCATTAAATAAAACAGTTTATTGTCTCCTCTAACAACTTAATGAAAAACACATAGAGGTTTTGGCAAGCGCATCGACGATATTTTACATCTAGGGAGGAAAGGTATATCAACCTAAACCACAATAAAAAAATCGTGAGTAGTAAATGTGTGATTTGAGATGATGTAATTGTCCCACCTAGAGTTGATTATTATTTTTCATCATACTTGTACTGAATGCTTTACATCACTCAAATGAAAAAGCTGAACTTTTAGCAAGGGGATAGTAAAAAAAAATATTTGTGAAATAGTGTTCAAAAATTGTATGACATTGTAATTGAAAATTTTTTTTTTTAATTTATGCTACAAAAATAATAAAACTTTTAATAAATTCAATTAACTTTGTTAGTTAAACATCATTCAGAATGTGTTTCCAATTAGTAATTTTTACTTTTCAATATGAAAAGAAGTGAAAGCAATGAATATTGAAATTTAATAACAAATTTTACTTTAATTATATTTATTGATTTTTTGGTTGCTGATATCAGATAAGTCCTGTTACAGCTCCAGGAAAGTCTTATTTTTATTATTGACAACCTCTGTCCCTATCATAAGATAGTCTTGTTGCAACAGGACTTGGCTTATTGAAGTAACAGCACAATGTCTTGTTTCTGCAAGAGGATAGCCACGTTACTACCACAAAAGAATCCTGTTCCAGGTACAAAACACTGTTCTGTTAGGAGAACATAATACTGACCTGTTGTCTACACAATCCTCTTCCTTCTATGTACATCTTGGAGAACTAATCAGGTTGACATGATGAAGAAAGACAGTTTAGTGGTTGTAATTGGTGCTGCATCTGCTAATAGTGAGCTGATGTCTGCTCTATTAGTTAATAACATACTTGTTAGTGTCAGTGGAATCTTTTTTCTGAAATAAATGGTTCAAACCTAAAATCATTAACAATCATCTTTGATGAAATAATTCTGCATTAGATTATTGAGCATCAACTTTGAAAGAAGTAAACAGAAAAATTGAGTTGAAAAAATTCTCTATAGCTAGAGAATAAAAATCACATTCTGTTGTATCATGAAGTGATAGGATGCCAATCAACATGCAATAAAACGTTATGTAGTGTATCTCAAATTTTAATCATTGATTGATCCATTGTAATCGGAGTTAGATAGATATTTGGATATATCTTACAAAGGGAGAATTTGAAAATAAAATATTTTCACTTCAAAAATGTACTTTTGAAATGAAATTGTTTTTCAGGCAGAATTACAATTGATGAACATAAAAAGTTCAATTTGTTATGCTTCAATAAAAAATGGAAATTCATGACAAACGATTTGTGGCTATTTGAAGTTGAGTGGTTTTACATTGCTTTGTTGTTTATCATGAACATTCGATACAATTCATTGAGTGCTTATTACATTATTCTCATGAGTATACAATTGTTTTTTGGAAATCATATTGCTAAAAATCAAACAGAATAATATTTGCAGTCGGGACAATAAAAGATTTAGTAGTTTACAAATAGTTTCTTCTTGATGTATAAAACATTTTGCTTGAAGAAACTTGGATTTAAACTTTTAAGATACCCCTGATACAATAATCTTAGAAAAATACTTGAATATTATTAGTTAATTGTGCTTTATGATAATGACCATCAAATAGCCAAGAATTATTTTGACTTAAAGACTAAAACATCTCTTTTATTGTATCAAGGTTCAAAAACTGAAGAACTTTGAAAAAAAATAGAATGAAATAATAAAAAGAGCAGTATTTTTTTATTCATTAATTTAAAAAGGTAAATGAATGTAAACTTTAACGATTGTAAAAAGGTTCTAAAGCATGTAAATAAAAAGAACATTACGATAGATAAATTTACATTTGCCTTTACTGTTGAATTATTTTCACTTTTCAGATTTTTCAACCTTATTTTTATCATATAAAAATGTTATTTACATAAAGTTTCGAATTTTAGATTTTCAATATTGAATGTAAAGAACCTGATAAATTCTTGAATTATAGTTTGATAATGGATTATTTTCAAATGCTACAAAGGGCACTCGTGTCATCTTGAAAATAGCTAAATCTTTCTCAAGTAATAAAATTTACGAGATCAATAAAGTTGGTGGTTCTTCTGTTCGCATGTATATTACTTGAGAATGGATAATAAAATTGAAAAACTCACTGAATAAAAGAATACACTTCTGGTTCATTGGGATACAAAAGTGAGGTCAGTTACTGAGTTTTGTACGAGCATTTATGCTGAAAAAACTTTAATTACAATAAAAAATGCTACTCTTTTCAATAGTGACAGGTAAAAATTTGAATACTGAGCAGTCATGCATGAAATTATCGTAAAAAAATGTACTTCTTCAGAATACAAATGCTTTCGTCGCAGTATATAATCTTTTATAATTACATTATGCATTGCAATTTTTTACTCAACCAATGGTGCTTTTAAGATTAATAATTGCCAAGTTTTTTTTTATATAAATCAATTTAAAATGAAATTAGAAAAGGTATAAATTATTCTTCAAGATCCATTACTAGTAAATGAAGTCAATTTTTAATTCGATAAAACTCGTTCAATGTATTTTTTGAATCCGCAAATACCTAGTGATGGAGAAAAGAGAGAAATTTGATCAACTTTTTCTGAAGCAAAAAAATTCAAACAAATTTATTAGCAAAAAATTCCAATATTATTTTCACTTCCAACAGAAAAAAAAAAAAAACCATAACCAGGTCAATTTAATTTATAACTCTCAATATCTCAATCCTCCTTCACTATCTCTCGATAGATAAAAACATTAAAAATGATCTAATTAAACGAATTTTTTTCCTGTATATCAAATTTCCAAGATCAGATTATTATTCTCCCCTTAAAATGACGATTAATGGCATTCGACTAATTCCAGATCACATGAAAAAATATTTCGTTACTTTTAAACGACGCACATTCATCTTTCATGTGCGTGAGTATATCACCAAACCACTATCCTTGAATTGAAGAAATATTGTTGATTTACGATGTTTTAACAATGAAAATGATTATCTTACATCTTCATACTCTATAAAATTAGCTGTCAAAAATAGAAGATTAAGTTGGAGACGAAAAAAAAAAATCAATTACTTGATTCTAGAGGTGATGTTTATTTCTCTTTTTCTGGTGATAGGAATATCTGGATCAATTGAAATAGAATGAAACAAAAAAACCATTGGGGAAATTTGAAAAGTGTAGAAGAGGGTTTCCAATTGCCAAACAGAGAGGATCTCAAAATATTGAAGGAAGAAGTAGCTTTTGAGGTAAAACTTGAATACAAAAGGTAAAGGAAGAATCTCAAGTTTTAATATGATCTTGAGGTAACATGAAACTTGATTTCCTTACATAATTATCCAGTGGCTTGACTGTTATTGAATTCCATTTTATCAACAAAAGATAGTTCATTATAATATTGCATTCACATTTTTCAACCAATTCGCCATTTTTATCACTCAATTATGTTCTATCCTTTATTCTTCAATTAACACGACAGCTTTAATTAAATCCAGAACTGTTAAATTTCAACAGCTGATAAGAATTACGTTTTACCATTTAATTTAAATTCTACACGCTTTATACTATTGTCAGGTATTTATGTCTATTATCACTATTAATGTCATATGGTAAAATGATTGTTAACGGCGCGTTAGGTAAAACGACATATGAAACCTGAATCATAAAAATTGTGTTTTCGAATTGGATTAATTATCGAAATGACTTGAATGTTTTCTTATCACCTTCCATACTACGGATAAAGTAACGAGATTCTGCTTTTTATGTTTGCGATACCTTCATAAGGCGACGAATAAATCTAAGATTGACATTTCAAGTTGAAAACATTTACATCAACAATGGGTCTGATCATTTTTCTAGTTGTTCTTATTGTTTCCCAGGTATAAATAATTGTTTATTCTATCTATTAACTTAAGGCCAAATTATTATATATTTAAAGCTTCATTCGAAATTTAAATTAAAACATTTTCTAAATCATTAGTGTGTAGCTTATCGTGGAGGTTGTGGTTCCGAAGATTATTATCAAGACCGTCATCGAGGGATAAGAAGACATTACCAACAATCTGAACTATCTCCTGAAGAGTTGCTTCTTCATTCTGCTTCTTTGGGGTCAGAAGATACCCTTGATGCTGAAGATAGTTCAGTTACTCAGGAATCAAGTGAGTCCAATGAAGCACCTCTGGTAATACTACCATCAAAAATTCCTCGATTAAGTAAAACAAGGTACTCGAAATGGATGTCTCATTACTTACCAAAGAATCTCCAAAACCTAGGCTACAAGGTAATAGGTAAAAAAGCTGGCAGGCATGGAAAATTAATTCTTTTAGCTCCAAAAGCAAGCAATCATTTTGTGAATAAAGAGGATTCAATAATTACTGTTAATGGTAATGAAATAGGCTATCCTGAGCTATTGTCAGAAACAGACGATTATAACTCATTAGATTTAGGAGAGTCTAATGGTGTTAAAGAGTTGAGTTTGAATAGCAGAGGGTTTCTAACTGCAAATAATCCTAGTGAATATCATACTGCACGATCGATTCACCACAGAAGGAATTTATATGGTGGTCATTCTCTCAATTCACTATTTAAAGCAAGAAGAACTCTATCAAGATCTAGAAGTCATGCTAATAAAGATATCCTTGAGTCTGATCATTTAAGCTCTGGTCCTACAGTAATAGTGAGTGCTAGATCTGACACTGATGATGAATTAGACAATGAAAATCAGAATACTAATGTAAACACAAATGCAAATATCAACGAGTTAGCTAATGCCTTTATTCTCCCGGCAAGAAGAAATGCATTAAATTCTGAAGCAGAAGATGAAGAAGTTAGTGATTTGGTGTCTAATGATAATGACTTGAGTCAAACAAAGCGAACTGGTCCAACAATAATTGTCGCAGCTCGTCGAAATTTAGAAGAAGCTAAAAATCGAAATGTCAATGTCAACACTAATGTAAATGCTGAAAACGCTAGTCCTACGGTAGTAGTAGGTGCTAGGCGAAATATACAGGATGTTGAAGGACAAATGAGAATCAACGATATCGATGATATTGTTGAAGATGAAGTAACTTCAACAATTGGGAAATTATTTCACAGCCAACCAGATGAAAATGACAATTCAAACAAAAATGTCAATCTAAACACCAATGTTAATGCTAATGGCGAAGGTAGTCCAAATGTAATCATTAGCGCAAGAAGGAGTGCGCATAAAGCTGAAGCAAGATATGGTTCAAGAAGAACTAGTGATGATAATGAAGTAATTGGTGCAAAACAAAATAATAACAACAATATAAATGTAAATACGAATGTAAATTCTGAGAATGAAGAAGGTGGCCCAGAAATACTAATTGCTGGAAGAAGGAATGCATTTAAAAGTGATGCAAGATATGGAGCTAGAAGTAATGTTGGTCGTAGTCATGAATTAAATGCTGCCCGGAGAAATAATAATAAAAATGTCAATGTTAATACCAACGTGAATACAGATGGTGAAGGTAATCCAGAAGTGATAGTTGCTGCTAAAAGACGTAACCTTAAAGGTGAAGCAGGATATGGTGCTAGAAGCCAAGGTGGAAGAAGTAGTAGTCCTAATAATAATGGTATGTTCAGTTTGAGAGGAGAGCTCAACACTCCTGATCTTTTCGGTAGAAGAAATAATAATGGTAATACAAACACAAATTCAAATGTTAACGTTAATGTGAATGCTGAAGATGTTGGAGGTGCTTCATCTCTCGTAGGTGCTGCAAGAAGACGATTGTCAGCTCTAAGTGAAGAAAATAATTTACAAAGAATCTTAGGATTCCAACGACCAGGTCGTCGTTCTCAACATCGTGCTCCTAAAAATGAAAATCGTAATGTTAATATAAATGTGAATCGACTTGAAAATGATGAAGCTTAAAAAGATAATTGAATATTGCAAATGCATTAATGTCAAATATTTTTTATAAATATTAAATGTTAAATGTCTACTATTAAATATATGAATAAATAATGATTTATTTGGATGTATTACTTGCATCAATATCAGGTAATAATTAACAATTCATGCCATTTTTTTTCATATCAAGTATCAGTAAATCAATTTAATAATTTCAAATTACATTGATTTTTAATTAAATTAAATCAAAGATTGCTGAATAAATTTATATGCTGTTGTTAATGTTAAAATTTTTAGAAATAATGGAATTGAATTATAAAAGTTATATTTATTGTAAAATCTTTTTAAATATAAAGCTACATTAAATAGGTTGAATAAATGATTAAATTTCAATAACCATCATATTTTATATTTATTTATTATTTTATCAATACAACTCATTCAGAAATATATCATGCAATTTCATTCAAATAATAACCGGAGATTAATTTTTTAATTCTTTCATCAATGTTTTAATTTTAAACTGATTCTGTTTTCATCGTTGAACTAAAAACAAATCTTTTTTACATTCTTGGCAATCCCAATAGTCCTTTTCCAAGTAGTGATGGGTGATGCATACCCATATCGTGATTGATATTAATATTAGTATTAGCATTTTCATTTTCATTCAATTGAGTTTGTTGTGGAGCAATTACTGGTATTGGTGACGGAGCACTGAAGGCTGTTGGAGCATACGGTACGGCTGATGCAGACCCATATGCCAGAGCACCGACATCACTAAATCCTGGACTCAACGGTGGACTGTAACTAATGGGTGATATGCCTCCTTGCATACCACCTACACCAAATGCAGATGTCATTCCTCCACTAGGATAAATTGGCATACTAGACCCGAAACCTTGCGGATAAGAGGAATAGGGCGCAACAGAACCCATTGAAGGGTCCACAAGAGGATTGTATGTTAGTCCGGGTCGATATCCGTAGCCTGGTACTAAAGGCAGAGGTCTATAGTTTAATGAAATGAATCAAACTTTTGCACAATGAAGCCTTTTGAGCTCTAGGTAGATTACCATTGCCATAGGCTGTACCAACACCATAAGCACTTGCTCCAGGTGTATAACTTGGTGAATAACTTCCAGCCCAACCCATACCAACTGCTTCACTTCCACCATATCCTGAGGGTCCTCTGCTGCCTGCTAGAGCAGCTCCCATTGCACCACTACCTAAATACTGGCCAGTACATCTTGTGGCCAGCTTCAAATAAAATTATTATGAATATTATCACTGTAAAACGATGATGTTTTTTGATAGTGCAAAGTTTATTGAGAATTAAAACAAATATTACCTGGCTTAATGTCGACAAAATGAGTAAAATTACTGTAGGTACTTTCATATTGTTTTATGAATCACAGCCAAAAGCTGAAGTAACTACATTTCTTGCTGCAATGAGTTTTTATATCTCAGTAAGCTGTTACGTTTTTTATTATTAATAATTAATCAGTTAACTCATGAACTAAAAACTTTGGCCATTGAAAAATTTTCTAAGTGTTTTAAAAGTTTTTAATTTATCAATTTAAGTTTTGCAAATAATAAGTTTTCTTGTTAGCTACAGTGAAGTAGTTAATGATAACAGCTCAGTGTTACGTTAATTGAAAAATAACTCACATTATAATTGAAAGCTAATAAAAAAATATTTTCGAAAAACATTTTGCTATTATTCATCAATAAATTTGATGCCTGTTAAATCAAACAGTTTTATTGAAAAAAATTTATATTTAATAAAAAACATCATTTTTAGTATCTAGATATTTCTATGAAGTATTCATAAAATATTTTATCGTGATATTGAGAACGTAATGGCAGTTATCCAATCGTTATTGCAATATCTTAAAACACAAGCAAATAAAATTTACATGCTGAAATGAGCTTCAACAGACGTTTTACAAGCTTAATAAAATAAATAAAGTCGACTGATCAATGTAATAATGTCTATAAGCAAAGACATGTAGAAAAAACAAAATTGCTTGCAGTCTCTGAGAATTCCATTCTGTAGCATAACTAATCCGTGAACATCGGTATTATGTCGTGTATTATCCCCCATTCAATATTTCTTTAACATCTCTTTTTATGATTCGTCATGCTGACTCGACCTCTATCATCAATTTTCCTTATCCTTACCAAGATATAGAAGCTTAAAACGTGGCTTCAAATAGCACTATTATATATATATATATATATATAATAATTCTTGAAATCTTTATTTATGCAATCGATTTCTCAACAAGATATACCTATTAATATTAAAACAAATATTAATATAATATATAATGTAATAGATAGAGATTCAGATAAATATTATGTGATTTTTATTTTGGAGATTCACAAAGTCAAGAGTTCTTTTCAATGCACAACCTCAAATTTTTTCAAGCAAAAGTTACAAGAGAATAGGTTGGCATAAAATTTCTGAAACTACCTTCAATTTCTGTATTTGCTTTAGTCTTTACCGCACATTTCCACTTGACTTCCATTTTCATTTGTATTGTAGCTTTCGTTTTAGTTTCCTACCTTTTAAATGTTTTTGTCTTCATATTCCAGGTAAAGTGAGTAAACAAAAGAGGTTGTTGTGATTATTAATTCATCAGAGAACATTTATGATGGTCATTTTATCATACCAATTATAAATAATTTACTTAATTAAATTTTTCCTCAGAGCTTCATTCATCATTTAAATAACCACTTACTTGGAAATAAAAAGTATTTTTTTTTATTCAAATATTAAAAATACTCCATTTTTTTAGATTTTAAATCTATAGATAAATTAAATTAATCATTCTAAATTTGATTATAATCTTCCATTGACTTTTCTTCATTATAATATAACTACATTTCACTGATTTATGTTTGAAAATAGCATTCTGCTGAGTAATTGTGCCTTCTACTGTTGAATGATATCAAATAGAATAAGATTAGTGATTATTTATTCAAAAAGTCACAATGTAAAATTTATTTACTATCTGACATTTGACATTAGTTGAATGCATAAATTCGTAGGAATTGATGGATGATATAAATTTAGAATCGATACAAAGTTTAGAATGAAGAAACTCAATATTCTGTCGTATTTCGAGGGTAAATACGTAAACGGTAAATATCAGGGAAAATTCAAACTTGATCTTTAACTTTTTATATTGATGGCATCTGTATTGAATCTCTTTGGGTGCATCAAAAAGTTATTCAGATACACCTCGGTGCTATCAATTTAGTTGTATCACTATCTGTATATCACTGATTTTAGAAAGCTATTAAAACTTCTAATGATATTCTTTTCCATGCAAATATTTTATTTACTCGAATATTTAATTATTCATCGACGATTTTTTTTTTTATAAAATTGTTGAAACAACTTAGCAGATAGAAATAATTTATCCATTAAAAATAAACAAGTATTTTATTATTCGTTTTATAAATTATACTGAATAAATAGTATTCAATTACTAATAAAAAAAAATACTACTTAAATATTTTAAAAAAATATTGATATATAAAACAAGATGCATTAGGTTTGAGTGTTAATATTAAACCTCACAGAATAACTGAAACCTTTACTAGAATATTTTGATAACAATTATTATTGAAGTTCTTCAAAGTTAGCATATTGACACAAATGCACATCGTTAACATCTCTTATAAATTGTTATTACTGTAGAATAATTTTGTTTTAAGTAAATATGTATGTAGCAAGTTTCAAATAAATGTTTGTGCTATTAGATACATTAAAGGGTATTATCTGAGTTCATGTACTCATATAACAAACGTTAATTTCAAGATGTTTTGCACTCTGTTCTACTTCATCCTGGTATGATGATAATTGTCTGAAGAATTAAGATCTACCTTAGACATATGGGGGATCTTCAACATTATTTCTATTTCTTAGTTTATTTTAAACATTATGTTAAGCAAAAGACAATTAACATGACTTTTAAAACTACATTTTTTTATTCATTAACACTAATTTAAATAAATTGGTAGATAATTTTATTCCAAAACCTTTTAAAGCCATGTTTGTGAATTAAAACAAAAGTTAGCTTCATGTAATTGATGTTAATTTATTATGTAGCATATGTATGATATTCCTTTTTGTTTATATTACTTTGTCAAATTCAAATTAATAACAGTAAAGTTTTAGTGAATATTTTTGAATTGTATACATAACTTGAAATAGGTAAACTTACTTGAGACCTTTAACTGTTAACTTGTTACAAACTGCACAAAATTATCTAGTTCATATTCGGTAAACGACTGAAGTTTCATGCTCGGTTTACTCTCTTTAAGAAAAAGAAGTTTCGTCTTCCACAATTTCACTTATGTATTAGAGTTTCTAGTTTGTATACTAACGGCTTATTAATCATTCTACGATATTAAACTATTATTAGCATAATATATTAGATATAAATTTAGACTAACTTTGTCTCAAACTTTTTTCAATAGTGTGCCTTTGTAAACAAAAATAAAAATACTTTGAAAATCAAAAGTAAATAAATTTATACAAAAATTTTAATTCAAGAAACAAAAAGAGTGTCATGAAAGACTATTTTCAATCATTTGATTAAAAAAAAAATTATTAAATAATTCTCAGAAGTATTATTGTTGCATATACAAAATATCTTTTAAGTAGAATAGCCTGTTTTTGTTCGGGCATTTGATGCTGAATTTTTTTATTTGCTTTTGTAAGTGAAAGGAAGATAATAATTGTTATTATTAATGTTTAGTTGTATCTAATGAAGAGAACGAACAGTAAAATAGTGGTATGTTAAGGGTAGTTATTGGTACTAAGGGTAGTTACGATCTCTTGTTTTGACCAATCCATTTTACATCGAACATATTGAGCAATAATCGTTAGCACAATTTACTTTATTGCTCTGCATTACTCAGAAACAGATTATTGTAAACATTTGATTAATTATTTAGTCACATTATTAAAGGTCATGTAAAATTAATTAATAAAATAACCCATTTTTTTTTTCAAATTTTCAATAAAAAATTACAAGTACACTTTTTGAAACATAGAAGTAAAAATATTTTTATCTAACAGTGAATTTTGAGTTCTTGTAAGTAGACTTGACTTCGAAAACTCCAAATTCACTGTTGGATAAAAATATTTTCACTTCTATATTTTCAAATGTGTATTTATCATCTTTTTTATTTATGATTAAGAAAGAAATTCTCTCTGGTGCTATAAATCTTTACTTACGGTTTTATCCCATAAAAAATAATCTTTGATTGTTACTGATCATTTTTTAGTTTTTATCAATAAGCTATTATTATGATTAAATATAATATTTGTTAGTGTTATAAATAATAAAATGGATAAGCTGACCTATCATAATATTTCCCCTATGCGCAGTGAATATAAAATTAAGGAAGGTCAATCATGAAAAATAGTACCATATAGGGAATAATGATATCAAATAGTGTTACAAGAAAAATAATACTGTAGGATCTCTATGATATGGTCAGGTAGAGAAGATGAATGTTCGATCAACCATCTTTGACATTGAGAATGGTATATAGTGGCAATTATCAAAAATTTAGAGCCTAGAGCAAACTGAATTATGGAGACTAAAATCAAATTTATCGTTTTCAATAAATTCAAGAAGAAGTAGAGTTGATTATTTAACTTCTCAAAATTTGACTGGCTCATTCCTCATAAATATTTTGAATTATTTGTGTATAATAGTCCATCTTTAATGTCACTCCTATTACAATCTTAAACATTGGTTTAAATTGAACAATTAATTTTAACAGAAAAAGTGAAATTTATTTTGTTTAGATATTGTTTCGAGTATCAGACATTTATATCCTCAGACCAAATATCTTTGGTCTAAAATATCCCTGGATAAAATATCTAGGTGTATGAAAATGTTTTCTGATGATGAAGGTATATGGAATCATTGTTTTACCACTTTAGATACTTTTAATATTGTAATTTTGATTTTTATTGGATGATTGAACCTACTTAAGGTAGTATGGGCAAAATATAAAAATAACCTGAGAACAGTAAGTTCATTATTATACACTGAGAAAAATTGAAATAGTTACAGCTACTACTTTGTTTTAACTATCAGAAAGTAGTCACATTAACCAGTTTGTCTAGTTGAAATAACTATGGAGTAGTTGCTGGTACTAGAGACAATAGTAAGAGTAACTACTCTCTAAACATTAATTATTTCAGACTAGTAGCAGTGACTACGTTTTTTTTTTGATAAAAAATAATAACTATTTTAAATAGTTAACCAATAGAGTTAACCAGAAATTTCTCTGAGTGTAATAAAGATAAGTATCCAAATGAATTATTTGGCAAGTTTGAGAATGCTTTAACGACTTTTATAATCAGAAATCAATGATCAAATATCGTCATTTTTACATTGACACAATAGGAAACTATTTATTATTCTTCTGATAAAACAAAAATTTTCATATTTTCAGAAAACTTTGGTATACATAATAATGCATCAAAAACAAGCTTAAAGTTTGAAGAATTTATTAATTAAAAAAAAATGCATGTCAGCAACTATTATCATAAGATATTAATGATTCATTATGATATTCATAGTTTTCCAATGTATAATATGCCGATAAGATAAAAGTTATAGCTACAGTAATTAATCAAATCAGTTTTAAAAAAGAATTATTTCTGTTTGTCATTAAATTTTTTATATCATTAACTGTTATAAAATTTATTTAATTATTGTAATGAATTACAGTAATATTTAGATAATCTTTTGTACGCTATTTAAAGTTTAGAAAAAAATGGATGGTCTGTTGATGACCCATACTACCTTAAGTTACCTAAACAAGGTTATACAATGGATCCATCATTAGCTACCATAACTAGCATTGACCCAGTGATGAGAAATGACTGGACCATGGCTGGATGATACCCCTAATTTAACAGATTTTACTTGTTCAAACAACCAAGGTCTGCTTGTTTGAACATAATTTTTTCTTTAACTTATATTAAAAGACCTTTCATATCAAATTGATAAGGTTTTAACTCAACTTAAAGTATCTCATAAGTTTTGATGACTGATGAGAGGGTGTTTTAATAAACTAACAGATAATTTTATCAATACAATGATCTTGTAGAGTCTTGATTATTTTGTTTTTTAGTTATGGAACCCTAAACATTTCAACCATTTTAATCGTTTTACTTAATTACTTAACATCAAAATTACAAATAAAAAATTTAACCGTTAATTATCACAGCTATTTCGGGATAATTAGTAACACATAAGTCGTCTAATGGCGCAATAATTTGTCCCTCTAGTTCGTATAATTACCGGAGATGAATGATTAAGTTATGGCATCGGATGGATGATGTAAGGATGAGACCTACTGAAGCGTCTAAAGATTTTACGTGGATATAATCACGATAGGGAGTGTAATTCAATCACGTAGGCAAGTGTTCACGTTAATACATAATATGGAACATATGTCCAAGCTAATATCTCTTCCCTCAATAAATAACTTGTATCATAAAACATTAATTACATACCTGACCATCAAAGCCATTGGAATAAAATATTTTCTCATAAAGTAAAAAGAGTTAATTAATTCAATGATTAAAAATACACTTGAGTAAGAGTTGAATATCTGAGTTTTACTTTGATGAATATATTTCAAAATAAATATATTAAAGTAGAACAAATTTTTAATCCAAGTTATACAGAAAATGATGATCAACAAATTTTGAGTTTATTTCAAGCAAACATTTTATTCATGTGAGAATGATAAATTATTAAAATATCAAGTCTTTAAAATTCTACTTAGAATTGTTTAGCTGTTATTTATACATATATTGATAAACATTTGATATGTATTTTATCAAAAAGATTCCAGGAATAATTGGCAAAGAATTTATCGAAATTCTTATATGTCATACAGGAATTTATCGTGTATAAAATAAATAGCTATTAGATTTCAATGGAGATCGATGAGTCTATTTTTCATACATCAATTTTATATGAATAAATAACTCAAACAAAAAGTATGCATCAAATTGACATACAAAACATTTCTGATATTAAATTTATCAGATCTATCCTACATACATAAATTAATTCTAAAGTCATTCTAAAATCTAGTAAATTTTTTGCATTGCCAATATAAATAATTTCATCAGCATTTATAAGAACCCTAAAAAACCCTCAAGGACCTTGTAATTTAGTCAAGTGTTGAATTAATTATTTTGAATATTATTTTTCTAGAATATATTTAAACTTCAGAACTTTGCAAATGACTCATTATTTTTTGTACAAAGTAAATAAAGGGGTATTTTAATTAGAAAAAAAGCAATTACTTCAACAAAAGAATATATGTTAACAGGTTTAATTTTATTTGTATTTAATCACAATAACCCAATTGTATTATCATAATCATCAACATCACCACCATTTATTGAATAATATTATGAGGTTTAAAACCAACGTCCAGATGCTGCATTAACATTAGTATTAGCATTGGAATTGGAATTATCATTGCTGGAGGCAGGCATCATGGGTTGCATTGGATGTGGATACACCATTGGTGGTGGAGCATACCCTCCAATAGCTGGTTGTCCATATGGACTCCAATATTGGCCCTATAAGTTGAATAAGTATTACATAAATGAATAAATAGATAGATTATTCTTGGGATTGCGAAAATGTCTGTCTTACCTGAACAGCTGCCAACATAACAACAAGAGCGAAAATCACAGCTTTCATGTTTGTTTTGTTAGGAATTATTTTCTGAACTATTCTCAGCAAAGTTTCTGATGTCTCAAGAGATGACTGACAACTCAGTGAATTGTGTTTGGGTTTAAATACTTCTCACATATAGTCACCTCAGTAATTGTTTGCACAAATTTAATCTATCTTACTTGTCAGCACACGCAAGTATATTACAGTTCAGAAAGTACGATCTATAAATCTTCCATGTTATTACCCGTGACTGACAAACTTTGCGTATCGCACTATACACGCATTTGGAACTTGTTTGTATGGTTATTAAGCGTTAAGACTGTAATTGTTTAAGTTTTTTGTTTGATTTTGTTCAAGTTTACTTTTTATTTCTCATGCCATAAATCACTGTCTATGAAATGAACAAGTTTTATAACTTACTTCATTGATTCAAGATGCTTTCAATAATGTTTTCAATTTTTTTTCAATTTAAATTAATGTCTAACATTTTAATTATAATTGTGTTAAACAATTAAGGAGATCAAAGTCGTTTGGCACAAGAGAAATATTTTAACAGATCTTATGACTTCTAGGATCTCCAATGATTTTATAAATTTGAATAAATATCTGCACCTTTATCCAAAAAAAATTGTAGACTAGTCCAGGCAGAAGAGCATTAGGGCATGTTGAATTATCATTAGGGTCTATTAGACTTGACAGGAAGTGTCATATTACGATATTTAATATAAGACTCTGATCAAAAACCACATGAAGTCTCAGAGTAAATCATACTCAACCAGATTTTATCTTACTTTTGATGCTTGATGATTGATTTACCCTTCTTACTAGATCCAATCAAATATTGAATTTACTATTATTGTTGTTTTCTAATAAAAATACCAAACTATCTATGATCAACATGCTCATAAAAAAGGAAATAGTTGGTGAATTATTAATGATAAGCTAGACAAAGTTCAATACCTGTTTAATCATACCCAAGTCTCATCAAAATCTCATGTTTGAAAGTGTCACATATCTGATAGAGGTATTTCAAAGTCTCTAGCATTATAGCTCAATCTTTTAGGTATTGGTTTAAATAATGCTTTGCTTGGAAGTGTAATCAGTATGACTATTGAAAGAATGTCAGTTGACAAAACTATTGGTGTTATATATGATTATCAATTAATAACCAAGTCAACTATTTTAATAAAAGAGCTCTGAGATTAACCTTTAAAAAAGAATTGCTTTATTTCATAACTTTATTACAATATATTGATTCTCATGTTTCTTACAAGATTCTCAACATTATATTTCTAGTATTTAATCACAGAGCTTGAAAATAATTCAATAAAAAATGCATCTTCCAAAAGAAGCTTTTCTTCTTACTATTTTTAGTATCAATGCATCAGAATTGTGTCTGTTACTTCAATAAAAAACATTGTTCTCTTATTTTTCATAAAAAAAAACGCTCTTTCATTCCATGACAATTTGTATTAAAATAGAATTGTCATCAAATAAAATACTTTGTACGAGCCGTTTTCAGGGGAATTCTTATCATCTCCTACATTTTACGATGATGAAAAATCTGAAATAACACTCGTAAATAACTGAATACTAAGATACAAAATTCTTTAACAATAAATTCCCACACTCTTCTATATGCAAATCATCGAGATTTGATATTTGCATGAATATCAAATTCACATTATAATAATCACAAACCCGAGTAACTGTGAAAATCAATGATGAAATAGTTGGACGATTATTTGAGTCCATAGTATTGAAAATAGTGAAGCATGTCAGACTGTCGTGCCATTTATTAGCGAAGAAAGAGTGAATAGCATGAGTTATTACATAAAATTAATGTAAGTAATTAAATCATTGTAACATTAACAAGAGCCATTTTCTCTCTGAAATTTATCAATCTGATTGATAGTTAGCCTACATAGAGGTAGGTTGGCACAGTTGTAATAAAGGTAAAATGAGTGTACTTCTACATTTTATATGCACATGGAAGAGCAATTCAATTATTCTCAATTGTTTGATTTCATTTTTATACTCTGTTACATGGATAAATTTCATTTAAACAGATATCAATTAATGTTTTAAGTGATAATGAAATGACGCGTTTTGAATACAAGTTTTTGAAATTTAAGCACAGTTGAATAAATATTTTTTTTATTGATTTTTCAAGAAATATTACGGTCATTTACTTAGGTTAATTTTCTAAACCCTGCTCGATGAAAACATCAATACATTAGATGAAAATGTATGGCACAAACGACCTCAATCTTGACGGCGACAATGAGAACTCACCATTCAACTGATAAATCAGTAAACAAATATCAAATGACTGATTTTTCAGTAAAATTTTAGTTACTGAAAAATTCAGTTAAATTTTTACTGATATAATTTAAGAGAGTATATATATATATATATATATATATAAAAATATATGAATCTTTGCGCACTAATTTTAGGCAAATAAATAGATAGAAGAAGGAAATACCTACAGGAAAAGATTCGCGCCACGACAATCTATGGAATAAAACGAGATGAGGACGATTGGTTGAAGAGCGAGGAAAATATCCGAAATTAAAAGTCTAAAACGATTTGATAGATTGTTTTTCATATTTCTAACTCTTTTACTTGTTTACATATGGCTGATCAAAATCTGTCAAACCGCTTTCGATTGTTTATCTTGGATATTTTCCTCGCTCTTCAACCAATCGTCCTCATCTCGTTTTATTCCATAGATTGTCGTTGCGCGAATCTTTTCCTGTAGGTATTTCCTTCTTCTATCTATTTATTTGCCTAAAATTAGTGCGCAAAGGTTCATATATTTTTATATATCTATATGTTTCCGCTCGAGGCGCTTTAAATCTATAAATAAAAAAAAAATATCATCAACAAAATAGAGTCTTATAATTTAAAAAAATTGATAAATTTCAGTCAGGATATTCATGCATTAGGTATTTGATTTGTTGCTTGATCAATTTAGTGAAAGAGAAATAAAAAATAGTACAAAACAAATCTCATAATAGATACAGTTTTTAATTAAAACTTTTTCAATCAGTTGAATTGTTAGATAATTATTGTTAATTTTTATTCTGCTTCTTGCGCAATTATAAACTTTTTTTAACGTGATAATAAATATTTGATTTACGATTTTATTAACTTCATATGTTAGCTAATCATTTTATAAAGGTTATAAAAAACGAAAGAATTGTATTTCATTTAGTTTTATTTTAACTTCAAAGTAGTCAAGTACACTAGAGAAAAGTTGAAAATGATTCTCGGTCTTGTTGTGTTCTTGGCATCTATTGCTGCAGGTTTGGCTCAGGTATTAAAAATTTTTTCTTTTTTATTTCATCAATGAGGAAAATTTAAAAATAATCTTCCACGAATTTTGAAAAAAATGCAAAATAAATGTCATTTTTCTTCAAGTATTTTTTATTTTTAGTATTTTCCTGGTGTAGGAGCACCAATGGTTGGTTATGGACCACCGGGAATTCGGGTTCCCGGAACTTTATATCCTGCGGGACCTAATTATTACCCAGGTGCTTTTCCACCCTCACCCCAGCCATATTCTGCTATGGCAATAGGTGCAGCTAGTGCTGGAGTTAATGCCCCAATGGCACCACCTCCTTTACCCATACCAATATCAGCAAGCGAAAATGCCAATGAAAATGCTAATACTAACGTTAACATCAATGCAGGCTCCTACAGAAGAAGCCTTCATATGCCTAGTAAAGAGTAAGATTATTTTTAACAGAAAATAGTTAACAGTTGGAATTAATTAAATTGCTACGTTTTCAATTGATTACTTTTGTTTTTAGAAGTTCTGCTAACAGAAATTCCAACTCTAACAACAATATAAATGCATAGAGCAAGAAACACGAAGGTGTACATTCAATTGCTGCTAAATTTCAACCTTCACAAGTAGAAATGAATTGCTATCTTTAGTTACTCGAATATTAATGCTTTATTTCTGTAATGATATATTATTATTAAATTAAATAATACATTGGAAATTATTGTGGGAGATAAAATTCACTTAGTGTTCTAGATATTGATTATATCTACCACTAATATGCTAATAAAATCAACTTTTTTTCAACTATAGTTTCCTTTTAATAAAATAACAACAAATACATTTTAAAAATTATTAAAATTAAAAATATTATATTATTAAGTTTTTAGCTATATAGTCATTTTTAATTTTTCTTGCTAATAAATTTTAATGTAAATTAACTGTGGTTAATTTACCTAATTAACCTAATCATTTCTAAAATTGAATTTTTTTCTTTCTTTCGGTCATTTTTACCGACCAGAATAGTACTTTTTTCTAAGCTTTTTATTCATTTTTACTCAAAAAAAAACCTAGTAATTTTTGAGTTTTTTTTGCTAGTAAATTTTACTGTAAATTGAAGTGAATGTCAAAACTGTATGAAATTTCACTGAAGCATTAATTATATATTCATTGATTTTCTGTTTTTTTTTTTAAACGTAATAGTACATTCCGTTTTGGAATATTTATTAAAAAACTGTAATAGGTTACTTTCTATCATTAGACTGTATGGTAAAATCGCAATTGTTAATTGCGAACATTTTTATTTCAAAACGTCAAATAATCTTTTTTGTTTAGAAAAAAAATTGTTCATTTTTTGTTATTCTGTAAAAATAATGCGGTTTAAAAAAAAATTATTAGTAATCGCTCTCGTGGGATAACTACCTCAAGTACTTTGTTTTCTTATTTTTATGAATTTAATTAAAAATAAAAAATCGTTGTTTTTTTGTATCAAATTAGAAATCTAACAAACTATCAAACACTGACAGTATTGATAAAGTTTGCAAAATTATTTAATTTGAAGTATTTTCATGCCTTGGATTCATCAGCCAACTTCAAGTTATATTTGAAATAAAATATGGTTAACATTTTGATTAAATCATTTCAAAATAAATATCTGGTAGAAATATTTATAGAATATAAGTGCAGAGTTAGATTTTCTAATTATTTAATTCATTTAATAGACGAGAATAAATATTTAAAGTTGAGAAGTATATGAAAATTGAATGATAAAATAATAAAACATAGGTAGAAATCAGTATTCAACGAATGTTAAATCTTCATGGAATATTTAAAAGAACGTTTTTCGAAAGTAGTATTAAAAAAAAAAATTAAATATTTACTGAGTCTTTAATTAGTACAGGTACCTTAAATCCACAGCAAATATTTTATCAGTTCTCGACAAGCTTGAATAGTGTTCAATTTCAACCCGGAAATTTTCTGTCACACAATCTAAAGGTTAAAAGACAGACGAACATTCTTAGGAAATTACATAATACTCTTATGTTTCCTTCTTATATGTACAATTATCATTGAACTTGAAGAATATTATTCCACTTGCATTCAAGATTTCTCCTTTTTTTTACTCACAATAAATTTTTCTCAATCATTTAAATTTATTACTTGAAAAAACATTTAAATATTTATTTTTTTTTTAGCAAAACAATTGATTCGAAAATTTTATTCTTTTAACGATGTCATAATTTTTCAACAGAGAATAAACGATCGTCGTTTGTGAATAAGTAAATAAGATTTCGAGATTGTAGCATGAGTAAAAAAAAATAAGTTATGAGCTGTTTGTCCCTCGAGGATCAACCACAAGCATCTTGTCTTGAATATTTTTCACACATTTTTTTCAAAATTCATGATAAAATGTACGTGACAAAAATTTGATCCAATGATGTTTCGAAAACAACCGAATAAATTTAGATTCAAGATCTTTTTTTCATAATGTTCTGTAGATAATAACTTCAATCTGACTATTTTCCAATGAATTGAAAAAAAAAAAAAAATGTTCTCTCTGGACAAAAGGTTATTGTCATGAAACCGATTTCGTTTAAAGTCTAATCAGTTTTAAACTACGTTGAGACGTATCGATTGATAGCTTAACAACTTAAATTGATCATACTATTCTATTCAAAAACTTTTCGACTAAAAATTGTCTTATATACATTTTATTTCCTGAATAGATATGGATGTAAATAGAAGTGTTTGAAAAAGACTTTCAAATGATTGGGGAGATCTAAAAATGTTAAGATTTTATGATACTATTTTTCGATATTTGGATCTATTAGATTGGAAAAAATTCCATCTGTCACGATAGTTATACTTTCTAGAAATATTCTCCTGTTTGCATTGGTTAAACAAAATGAAGAATATCTTATTATACAGAGATCAATTTCTATGAATATAAAAGCCATTTTTATGCAATGAATTTTTTTGTATTGTTGATTAATTTAAACTCAGTATTTAATGTTGAACAAAAAATGATTCACTCAGATAATTCATTAAAAAATAATTATCTCACCATTTTAAATGCTCTAAAGTATTAGCAACATTTTTTGCAATGAGAAATACTTTATTTAAAATTTTAAATAATTCTCTCTACTAAATAAATGAACTTCTTGAAAATAAAATTCATGAATTAATTGATTTACTTAACAAAAAAAGCAATTAAGCATTCATTTATAAATAAATGTAATTCCTGAGTTATTTTTTATTCAAAAATTGTTTAATTTACAACTAATATGCTAATTATTGATAATATTAATAAACATAACAAACCCTAATTTATTATAAATAAATAAACAACTCAAGCTTTCAATTTTTTACTACAACCAAATCTAAAAACATAAATAAAAATTAAAAATTCATTAACTAATAAAAAGAAATAATCTCTTGCATATTTTAAAAGTTAAAATTTATATGGATTCAATAATATATGAGTGGTTTCTCTGATAACACAGTTGATCTTTTATAAAACTCAATGTATTCTTTAATCTCAGTACGTCTGTCACCCATTCCCCACGATAAAAAATAATATTTCCACAGGGCAACAGAAACACAGTAGTGCGAAGTGGGATTCGTTGAAGCGCAAGTAGTACAAAGACTGTATGGGCCAGACAAGTCCATGTGGTATATATAATTTTAGTCGATAGAATCATTTCAGGATGAATGAACACACGAGATTTATGGATCTTTGGTTGGTGAGAGAGAATTTATGAGTACAACTTCAAACTCAAATTCAGTGGTATAGCAACCTCACGAATTTTCATGACTGATTCGATCATATTCAACAATTCGTCGCAAATATTCTCGCTCTGATTTTCTCACATTCTAAAGCCTTAGAATTGCATGTGTGTGGTTATAACGTGGCATAGAAATCTTGATGGATAAATAACCACCACCGAATACCTATATAGAATTAGAATATGAGAGATCCAGTAAGAATATTTGCATAAACCCACCTAGAATACTTTATATTCTTGCAAATTCAGCAGAATGTTAAATAATAGTCTCTGTTCGCGTTCATAATACTTAGATATTGTTTGAAATGAGCAGAACATCAGCCAACCCACTTCAGTCTACTAGAAAAAAAGATTGACCTGATCTTTGCTCAACATTTGGCCAACTTTAGGGTAGAATACAATGTCTACGAGACAAGAGAATAATCAATACCTTCTTTAAGATAATTCTTTCATTTCTTATGCTTGAGTTAATCACTTAAATTGAATAACAGTCCAAGTAATACTTGAATCATCTTCTATAATAATCTTACTACATGATAGAGTTAAATTTTTAAATGAATTATTTTTATCAAGCATAAAACAAGTTTGGATTTGAATAAACTTTTTTTGTTCTTGAGAAAAAATAGAATAAATTGTATGATACAGACAAGCTTTGGTTCAGTAAAAAATCAAGACTTTTATCCGTTGTGCTTTGTTCGAGTAGATAAATTGAACATTGATAGGATTCACCAGTTCTCTATTACTTTATATTGTTGAACTATAATATCATGGTTTCATTAACAACTTTGAATAAACTTCTCAAACCCTTTCCTACTTTCAACTTACTTCCATTATTTTCTTTCCATCTATTCATTACATATTGTTTGCTTTTTTGAATGTTATTTAATTAGGAATTATCTTGATGTTTGGTATTATTGAAGCTTCAGAAATTTGAGGGAGATTCAATCGGATTAGGTAATACAATCGGTTCTAACATAATTTGAATGATCTCTGTGAACATGACAGTCTGTATTAAGATCATGTTATCAAAATTATCTATGATGAGGATACAAAGCAATAAAAGCCTGTGAGTATAATAAACGTTTATTAAATAATAACAAGAGTAATCAGAAATTTTATCTCAAAAAAATAATAATCAATCTTTGTTGTTATTTAATTAATACTAATTTATTTAAATAAATAGATCTTCATTTTATCTATCATTGTAATTCATGTCATCATCCAATTAAATATCATCTTATACTCTAAGAGAAATTACAACCTATTGTGTCGAGAAACTCTAACTTGAATTTCACTTTTGATTTGAGGTTCAAAATTACTTGATATAATTTTTTGTTCAAAAGGAGCCGAAGCAACAGTTGACTCCATTTGATCTTCAATCAAGTTTGTAGCAGGCTAAATTGGTTGATCAAAGACAGCTAACTTGCTACATAGATACAATGTTAGTTACAAATGAATGCTCCATTAATTTAAAAAATTGGCCATACATTTTTTTATTAAAAACCTTTTAGAAAATATATACACTATGATGTTTGCACTTAGAATGGCTTTTAATTGAAACTAGTTAAAAGGTTATTCTGTTGAATATTTGATTAAAGTAATAGCTGGAAGAATTTTATCATCAAGTTATGGTATATTGAAATCTATTGTAGAAATTAAAAAATGCTTCCAAAATAATAGATTAATTCTCTATCAATCATCCTGAATCTTGAATTAATGTCTAACTTTTTAGAAAAATATTTTTCACTTCTCTTCAGGAAGTTATTGTAATGGGATAGATTTTTAAAATTCGTAATTTTATCATATCTTTACGTTTTAAGACATTTGAAGGCATATTAGGAGGTTTAAAAATGAATTTTGTGTGTGTGTGTGTGTTAGGTTTTTTTTCGTTTTCGATATCTCGAGAACCACTAAAGATATCGACTCTGGACAAATTTCATTTTAAAGATAATACAATGAAGAAGATCTGAAAGGAATTTGAACAAATTCGGTCGAGCCGTTTTTTTTTTATAACAAAAAGAGTGTAAACTGAGTTAAGTAAAAAAGATATTTGAAATAAATTCTACTTATTAGATGATTAATATTATTAATTATGTAATTATATTAATTATGTATTATTTATAACAATTTAAATTTATTATAAACAATTAAAAATAGTGTGAATTTATTGAATTATTATGACTATGATTATATTCGATAAATATTGATAAAATATTGTTATAAATCACGTAATATGATGAAAAAATTGTATATTGTTTATAATAACAGTAATTTTTTATAAACAAAAATGACAAAATTACGAATTTCAATTAATGGGAAGTTCGTCGTCAGGGCACAAACTAAGCCCAGACTCATTTTTGTTTTTTTTTTTAAAGTGAATTTAAATTTTCAACTCAAATACATTATTCTAATTTTTAAAATTTATTACAAGTACTAAATAAAGTAAATTTTAAGATTTTTTCGAAGCATTATGATAAATACAGCTAATTTTTCACCGGAATAGTTATGCTGATTTCAAGTTTGATACCAGATATCTTGTAGCACATCTAAATTTTCTGCTATAAAGAATATCCTTAAACATGGTAAACATAATTTATTATCAACGTTATCACATTTACATAAAAAAATTTAATGTGCTAAAACCTTTTTATACCTAGAATTCTAGATCCTGAATATATAAATAATAAAATATAATTTTTATCATACCATTAAACTTCATCTTAACTACTGTTACTTACTAATAAATAATATTCACTAATAAAACTTATCAGCCAGTTTTAAAATGAATTTTTTATAATAAAAAAAAAAAAAAATAATAATAAAACATCCACCAAATATTCACGACATTATTGGCAATTTTCGTTGAATTATTAAATGAAGACGAACAATCAGCTGAATATGGTGGGAACATTGATAGATATTGAGTTGAAAAGACTTTTATAATTCACAAGATAATTACTACCAAGAGCTGTAGGTAGTAGACTATCTATTATATGTTAGATTTGTTCATGTGTTTATAATTGACATTCAACGAATCTCTTTGATTTTTATTCCAATAACAAACTCTAATAAACGCTAGCAAAACCAACGAGTAGAGTATTTGCAGAGGCGAGAGAGTATATCATTCAAGAATGATTCGAAATTCATATCAATCTCATCAGAACTATTTTTTATCTTTTCATTCATTTTATTTGAAACCAATTACCATGCCAAGAGAGTTTTGGTATTTATCATATTATGATAAATATCAGTGACGTCTGAAAAATTAAAGGATCCATCTGAAGGTATCCACAATGAATGAAAATTTAATCTAAGGGATTAAATGGACATCTAAAGGGTCATTCCAGTCTAGTTTCCTAGTGAAGAAATTAGCATGAAATTTACTCCTCAATGTTGGTGTTTTTTATATGAATAATTTTAAACAAAGAAACCTAGGCTAATACATTGTTAGTTTTCTGCTCTATTAATTAATCTTCTGTATGAAATTTCTTGATTATTTCATTTGTCAGGCTGAGAACAGTTGAGCTTCAATCAACGCGTAGTTATAATTCTAAAGATTAGTATATCCACAAAAGATGGTAATTTTAATCAGATTTAATAAGTAATCTACTTATCTAGCTCTTTATATCACAAAATACGTCAGTGGTTGCACATTTCACCTGAGCTAGTGATAAATTTTTATTTTATTCAAAACATTATTTTATATTTTTTAGAGTAATTAAAGAATTATTTTCAAAGTTGATAGTAAAAAAAAGCATCAAAGCATTCATATTTTAAACAAGAAGTTGATGATAGTGATAGTGGTGATACATGGACTAATAAATTAGTTTATTGGAGTGATATATTTGCTGGTCATGTTGACATATTTGTGTTGCCTGTTTCTATTTTATTTATTACTATGCTCTTATTAACTTATAAAGTTATTTAACGATTTCAATTGCAAAGGTAATCACATTCATGTTTATTGTGTGGAGTAATTCTAGGTAAAACAACCCATCAGGGAAGTTGAAGGGTGATATATGGTCTATTGATCTAGGTTACGGTCATCACCTAACATGTACCAAACTTTTACAAATTGTGACTCAGTATCCATGCTCTTTCTTCTAATAAAAATTAATAATTCACAGAAGATCATTTCTCAATTAAATAATTATATTTTCTTATTCATTTTCTAGATGAAATAAAATCAAAACCTCTTATGAATTTGTGTTGAACTTTCTTGTTAAGTAATAAATTCAATTCTAATTGTAGAATCATTATAAATTTCTGTTTGATTCAATAGATAGTTTAATTTAGATGAGTTGTCTTCATAAAAATGCCAACCAATAGAAAAACTTAACTGGAATGAATTTCAGAAGTGCTTCTTTTTTCATCATTTTGAAATTCAACAATTCTATTCTTTTTTAACACAAGATCTTAGCATTGTTCAACTCTCAAATAAGAAAAAAAGTAACTTAAATTTCTCAAAGTATTTGAAGTAAATCGTTAAAGCCATTAAATTTCTTGATTTCATTTCAAAAATTGTCTTGATTACGATGATCAAAGACCACTGAAAGATCTTTGACATTTTTTTCAAATTCTCATTATCGAAAGAACACTTTGAAATGATAACTGCTTCTATTGAATTGAGTATCTGTTGCACTTCTTTAATGTAACTTAATAAAAGATTATCTAGCTTGTATGATTCGAATAAAAAAGGCTTTTTGATGTCACAATACCTAGTGAGAGAATTTTGGTAATTTTATATGTCTACAGCACAATGTATCATATCTATATGAGCTATTTATTGCAGACAGATAACTGAAAAAAACTACTCAACTGATACAATAAAAATCTTTTTGACATAGTTAAAATATGAATAAAAAAGTGTGGCTTTTAATTATAGGTGAATTATAGTATCCCTGATGTTGGAAGTAACGAACTTATGCGAGAGTTGACGTGGAATTTAATTTGGCTTGAAAATGTATTTTCCGAGAGAAACCAAAGTGACACAAATCTAAGACTCTAGTACAGTTTTCATGACGGTAGGTATTTAGAGGGGTTTCGTAGCAATTTAATGAATATATAAATTCAAGCACAATTCAGTTTAACCTTTACAGAATATGAAATATGAGAATTTATTTGAACCTGGCAATTGCAATATATTTTCTTGCTTTGCATACATTTGGCTTTTTTATATAAAGTGATATTTCACACATTAATTATAACTTGTTTCTAATTAAGTTGCAACGTCCGTGTGATGTTATATTAAATTTTCAGAGTCTGCTTTTGGATAGTTATGTTATAATAGGTTCTGTTTTATGTTAAAATAAATTAGTATCTGGTGAATTTAATCAAATTAATCATTTAAAAGTATTGGTATTGTATTGCAACGTTGATTATACAAAACAATCATTTTCCAAATCATTTATTTTTTATTCATTTAATATAACAATAATATTCTGCTACATTGAAGAAAAATATAAATTTGTTTAATGTAATGAAAAAATTCCATGTTTAGGTATACACTTGTTTTCTTATAATAAGTAAACATTATATAAAAAAATGAACAAATAAGCTGAAATAAAAGGAAGCTTTTTTGTAAAAAAACATCTATCTGAGTTGTCAGGTAATGTTTATAGTTACACGTCCATCATTAGTTTTTTATCATTATTGATGTATATTTCACTACATAATAAGCATTGAAGCTTTATTAAATTTTTTCACTTCATCAAATATGATCTTTTTCTGCATTGTGAAGTCTGATTGAAGTTGAGCTTTTCCAATCATTCAGAGTAGCTTTATTTCTTGCTACTGAATATTAATATAATAAACAATAAAGTAATAAATGGTTATAATGGCTTTGAATGTGTATTGAATAGGCAGAAAAACATGATAAAAATGATCACAGTAGAAAGAAGCCACTTTGGTGAACTCCACTCCTATCCCTACTTTACTTCTACTCAGGAGCAAATTTCAGATTCAAATAGATTAATTTTGTAAAACTTTAAGACCTGAAAGCAAGTTTTTATTAGATCTGACTAAGTTTGATCAGACCTGATTATTTTTGATTAACCACAAGTGGATCTTGATGATGGAGTCCTAGGTCTGGTTAGATCTGGATCCTAAATCTAATTAAATCTAACTAGATTGAGTCATGTCTAATAAAGATCTGTTTCTCAATTTGACTAGGTCTTACAAATTTAAATGTAATGCTGATCTAGTTAGATCTGATCAGATCTAAAAGGTTATTTCAAAAATATACCAACTCTAGCTCATTTTATTACTTTATTCTACTAAAATTGTTCATTACTCTTTTAATATATTTAAATGAAGCTAAATAATATTATATTGAGTGAAAAATAAATACATTTATAATCTCAAACTTGTTGAAAAATTCATCTTATTTAAGCTCTATTAATTTTTATGAAATCAAAATCTTCAGCTTTTCTCCAGTGACTTTGCAGTTTTTAAAAAGATTGATGAAGTTATAATGATCTTTATATCAGTTGAATCAAATAATTTTCCATCATTAAACGATTCAATTAATCGTAATGACGAGAATATTAAAAAATAACTGTTTTGATCTCATGTTAATGAGTATGAAATATTAATTTATTCTGTTAATTAAACATTATTTAATATAACATTTATAAGTGAATAATGATAAAAAATATACAAGTCAATTGATATATCATTATTTCATGTTATACAGATGGAATTTCATTAAGGCCAACCCAAAATATGTTGAACGTATTATAGCTCATGTATAACTCAAGAGATACTCAAACACATGTTCATACGCATAAATGTATTTTGTAGAGAAATGATATGAGGTTCTACTGCCAAATCCATGAAAGCAAGAGTTAACGTGGCTTCATTATACCTCAGTATGCATAATAATTTAACACACAGAAATTGAGTTGATGCATTGTACTAATACTCAAAGCTAAGAGGACTTTATGAGCTGTCAGGATCATTGAACTTTTTTAAAATTTTGTAATCATACTAATTAGTCTATTGAAAAATATACAAATGCTGGTAATATTTAAAAATAATTGTTTAATTAAAGTAAAATGTGCCAAGAAGAAATGAACTTTCTGTCATCATCAGATAAATGCTGTTTGATCATTCGTTTTCATGGCATATTGGTTGTTGAGTTCCACGAGTTGATCACAAGTTGAATGATAAATAACTCTGTCAAAAAAATTTGTTGAAGGAAAGATAATTTTAAAAGAATTCACTGAGATTGTTCCAATGGCTGTTTTAAATGAGTTTGTATATTTCATGTCTCATTTAACCCAAATGTTAATTTCATTTGTTTTTGAGCTACTTAAATTACCATAAAAGTTTGAAGACTGAATTTTAATGAATACAGATATTCAAGCTTGGGATGATTGAAAGTAATGTTCATATTGATAGTGAATTAGATTTTAAAAAAAAAAAAAAAAAGTAATTGAAAGGGATATTAACCATCAATCGTTTGAGTATTTTTTTTATTTTCCTTTTGTTCCAACATCTTTAAGAGACTCATTAATTTTATCCTTCGAATAAATTAAAACAAATCACCAGTAAAAGCTTTTGTCCAAAATTTCCATTTACCCAAGGAAAACAATAAATTAAATGGTCCGTATGTTTCTGAAGGTATTCTTCTTCATTGTAAGGTGACTCCTCTTGTTCAGAATCGACTTGGTATAGCTACTCTCTCTCTCTCTTCCTCCTACCCTCTTAGCACAAGCAAACAGTACGAATTTTCCAACTAAAAAAAAAAAAATATATAATGAATGACTTTAGAGTGCTTATACCTTTCCTTTTTCTTCTGTAAAAAAAAGATGGTAGAGATCAGCCATTAGGAGGCCCACCTCATTATAACTTTATTAAGTTAAATTAAAATATCACTCAACTTGTAGACCTCACTCGTATTTGATGTGTGAAGAATGATACCTTTGATGAGATTTCAAACAGAGAATATCAAACTAATTAATTTATAATCAAGGTGATACTCATGAAGTCAAAAAAAGTATTATTTATGATACAAAACATGATAATGAATAATAAATGGTTAACAAAAATACGGTTATGTAAGCATTTCATTGATTCTTCATGAAGAAATAACATATTGGAATAATTTCGATAAATTTTGAATTATATTCACGTTTTTAAACCTGTTAAAGCATATTATGTTGTCATAAAAACAAATTTATGTGTGTCTGCACATATGTTATAATTTGTTTCTTTCACAATACTTAGGAGCTAATGAGGATATTACGTTGGACCAAAAGCTATAAAAATAATGATGTACAAGATATTCAAGAAGGATTTTATTGAATTCAGTTTGGCGATTTTTTGTAACAAAAGACTTGGAAAAATAATAGCTTATAGAAATTATTTTAATTTAATAAACAATAATAAATCTATTAAATATTATGTGTGATTAAAAAATATTTATCAAGGTTTTTTTAATTCCAACTAAAAAAGTGGTATTAAAATTTGTCTGAGAATAATATTTTTATAATGTAAATATGGTTAGCTAGGATCAGTTCTTGTAAATAACTTTTAATCAGTTAATCTACCTTTTCAAAGTTTATCTCAATGAAAAATATTTAGTAACAATAAATTATTGATCAATAATAAGAGGAGAAGGTAGGATTATAGATCACTTTTTGTTTTCATTCAACTTCATTTTACTCTATTAAATTATCATCAATTATAACTTTTCGAAATTTCTGTTTATTAGTGAGGAGTTATTTTTCAATATATTTGTTGGTTAATTGATGGAAGACGCACCGTACTCGCATAATAAACAAATGAACCATATTAAATACTGGACCATAATCCTACCTTCTTCTCTATAATGATTATTTTATAATAATAAAAAAATGAGAGACATTGATTCTACAATACTGATGATAGTTTTATTAACAAATAATAGTAATAATGTTGATCTTTCCTCAATAATTGCTCATTTAATTATGTTGCTGAATAATTGTGGATTGCTAATAATAATAATCAGATGTTACAAATTAATATTGAATATCATTAATATCAATAATAAATTGTTATTCAAGATTACATATTGTTTACACCAATTAAATAAATGTTTTTATCAAAAACATTGATAAATATTGAATATTGATAATAATTTTTGTGAATTGTAGAACAGAAAGTTGATCGTGTGGACCCCCAGGATGGCATTCAGAATACTAGTTTCATTATAGATTTCAAATAATCACGAGTAATCAGGTGTATAGTGGGAGCCAACCAAATTGACAATTCTGCAATATTTAATATATGAATAACTAGCTTGTGGGCTATGTTTATATTTAAACTTTATTATTTAATATACATTGGAAACCAGTGTGTGAAAGTGCATTTATTTCACCCTAGATTGTGCAAACGATGCAATCAAGCTGATGGATTTGCCATTAGTTGCAAAATATGTCGATTAATACCCTTAATGTACAAATGTTCAATAAGTTTCAGTTGGAATAAAGAATTAAAATTTTTTACACTAATTGCATCATTATTTGTTACAACTGATTCACTTATTATAATATCATTTTATTGGCCATAAAATGATACATATGGCGATCACAATAATTAAAGTGAAATCTTTTTACTTGTAAACAGATAATCGTAAAATGGATTTAACTTTTTTAGAGTCAGTAATTGGATTGGAGTTTTTCATTTTTATTAATTATGACATAATAATTATGTCATAACAGATTATAATTATTATAATCTGCTTTAATTAAACTATGAATAATTATAATGATTTTTATGCATTAGATGATCGTATAATATTGCAAAATCGAAACTATGATATTTATTAAAGATAAATAAATCATGACAGATTCAGAAAGATGTCTGATTAAAGCTAATTTTAGTCAAATAAGGGAAAGGTGGGTAAAGTGGAACATAGGGGCAAAGTGAAGCGCTTGAGAAAATGTACTAATTTATTAAAATAAGTTTAAAAACGTCTATTGCACTTTTCGTAGATCAATTTTTAAATTTATGAATGCATTACAAATTATTAATATTTGTTAATATAATAATTAATTTGTAGATTTACGTTTTTTCTTGGTGTTCCATTTTACCCCACCTTTCCCTACAAAATATAAACAAATCGGTTAAGCCTAGCTAACAACGAAATCGTTCTTTATTAAATATTATATCGATGGAGGCATATATTTATTTTACAATAACGTAGAGTACTAAAGACCTTCTGGTTTTCAGTTAATGGATCTTGATGGTGGGTCTAGTGGTTTAAGTTTCTTTTTAAGTCTACATGTTTCGTCACTTCTATCGAGGATTGTTGATGCCAGTTTGTTCGGGTGGTTGCTAAGCCTGTCTATATCTCTCGTGCTGAATCGTGTTCGTTCAAAGGTCATTGCGAATATTTTCATTAGTAACGAACTAGGGAGCATTTACTAAGATTCTAAGAGCTTTGAATTGGAGTCTTGAGATAAATTTATTTTTCAACAATTAATTGTCGTAAATACGTAGTTGATTTCAAATAAAATGCTAATGAAAATGCTGGGAAATGTTTAAAATAATAGATTCAATATTTTTTTAATTGAGTTGAGTGACTGGATGGTCAGTAAATGGAAATGTTTATTTTCGGTCGCAGTTAAGTAGTTGGTACATAAAAAGTTTGTGTGGTTACTCTTCGAATATGAAGCGGTAAATATTGACAAATTTATTAGTTAAAAAAATGTATATTAACTGATACATTTAATTGTAATGTCTGTAAATATTTTAAGTTTTAGTTATAATGACGAATTTGTAAAACCACATGACTCAGTTGTGTGCCTGTATGTAATTATAAATCGCTAATTCAATAGTGAAAATTCTACAAGCAATTTGTGGCTGCCACAATCAATCTACTGTCACTAATTAAACAACAAACTCATCCAATAGTTTCACTTTAATTGTTTTTTTTTCTGTATCAAATAAAGAATAGTAAACTTACTGGTCATTTGTTAAAAAAAATTGATTTTGTTATCATTTTAATTGATTGTTATAAAAATATTATTCTGAAATTTTGAAGTAAATTTCTCGTTATTTTATGATTAATAAATAACTAGTGAAACACTCCGGCTTCGCCCGGAATCGTTAAAATTATTAATTTTTTCTGAACAATTTTCTGTATTTACTGTTTCTGGCTTTCTATATTTCTTTTACTGGTACGTTTTTTAAATGTATTTTCGAAGATTTAGTTAATAACTCTCATTATATTTTACTAATTACAAGTAACATTTCCATGAAAGAAAATTTTCCTTGTAAATTTATTGACAATTTTTTTTTAAAACTTAAATAATACTTCTTTGCTAGTAATTATCGTTTCTTTTCTCCCTCAATGTTGCGTCAAAATTTCATTAGATTTGGATTTACCGTTTAATAGTTTTACCCGGACGGACAAATTTTATGTTTTATATATTAAGATTTTTAGTTTCTCATTTGAAAAAGCAATACATAAAAAAGTGTTATATTTTGGTGGTAAAAAAAATCATACGTTCACGTTATGCACATTCCCTTTTTTTTATTACGATACATGCTCGAGCCATTCTCGTTTAATGTCATACACCGTGAACAAATTTGCATGTCACGCACTATAAAAAAATTCTGCGTGACACGGACTTCACTAAGATTTACGACACCCATCATGTACGAATTTTACCCTTAAATTTGTAGTCACGATGATTCTGAGAAATTCACCCACAGTGTTGACACTAAATGGGAATGACCCATTTATATTAACGTCCGGACAATGGGTTCATGTCCAAGTATACTTATCTTAGATTAGCGAAATTTGTTTGGAACTGATCTAATTTATATATCGCGCGTGCGTAGTGCCATAAAATTTACACATGTCTAACAGTTGCTAGTGATAACTAGATAATTAACAGATCTCATTTGCATTGAAATAGCAAATTAAAAATATTTTTTATCCAATTTTTCCAACCAAAACCCACCACGTTGGCTTTAAAAATAATATTTTTACATGATTATTAATACTTTCTTAATAAATAAAAAAAAATTTCTCATTACTAACCCTAGCCCTGACCTACATTTAAAAATTTTTTTCAACATTGTTTATTAATATCCATTATTTTTCTTCAATTTAAAATTGTTTTTTAAATTAAATTTTTTTCTACTAACAGTAGCATTTTAAAAATATCATTGATTTGTTTTTCAATATGCTTGTCATAATGCAGGATTTAAGGTATTGCGCTCGCGCTGGGCTGTATAAAAAAAAAGATTCAGGGTCCTTCGAAATAAAATTAATGTTTCTTATGAATTATACACACTAGCTTTCTGTATCTTGATTAATTTGTCTTCAATTATTCCAGAAAACACAAAAATATTCAATAAAGAAGGTTAATGCTTATTTTACAAGAGAGTTTAGACTACAATTATTAATAATAACTCGTTCTTTCAGGAACGGTACGATAAAACTTGATTTTTTTTTGACAAAGTATTTATAACAGATGCATTAACACTGTATAATTTGTTTACGAAAATTGGAAGAACCGTTTTTGAATGAAAGTTAAAAAAACCTAATCTTGTAGTCAATTATCATTGGTTTATCATTTGTCAGTGTCAATCCCATCACTGAAAGATTAGTCATTGGATTAGTACTGAATATCGATGAATATTCACTGATTTGCAGTGGTTTTCACTGATTCAGTTTAAGAAAGTTAATGGAGAAAAGAGTCAACTTTAATTTCAAATAACTCGAGTTTTAAACGGTGAATCGATATTTTTTTTTTTTAAACAAACGTTTTATTTTCTAATAAACTGTCATTCTAATGCAGCAAAAAAAAATCTGAAGAAAACATTAATCTCGATTGAAATACCTTAAATCTCGTCTTTATCTTTACAAGGCAAGATTTATTTAATCCAAAGATTCACAACTATGACTTACTCTTTTTATATAAACCAGTAAACGAGTAAGAAAATTAGTCATCAACGAACTAAATTCCAACACGTTAAAATACTTTCCGTCTCTCAAGGAGGTTATAAATCCCTGCGATAACCCATTACAGAGTCCAACAAACGGGGTTGTCGACTCAAGTGAATTATCGTTAATGTCGTGTGCATGTGAATGAGAGGGTTGGATTGAGGAGAAGAGGGAGGTCATATCGAGTGCAAGGGGTGACACATTCGTAAATCTTTGGACGAAGGTTCTCTTGCTAAGCCATCGTTCTTTAGAACAATCTAACATTGAAATGCTAATTTGCGTAAGGAGAAGAGGTCACTACAGAGGTCTAACTTTGTATATCGAGGACATTGTGATGAGCGAATAGATATTTGCTTTGTCTTTGAGGAAGTGGGACGGAAAATTAGGCTCCATTGATTTTACTCATTTGTATTGCGATAGATGTAGATTATTTGCTAAAAATTTACATCAACTTTCAACCGTGAATTCTAATAATGGTCTTTTGTTGTATTATAAAATAACTTTCGATCAATTCAATCTATCTTTTAGTCATTAAGCATCCCTCATTTGATCCCAATATTAGCATAATTGTGAAACTTTATTAAAAAATTATTCACCTCTCTGAATAAAATTTCCACCTAATTTATAAATTTTAAAAAATCAACTTCACAGTAGTTTCATTTTATCAGTGATTTTTTCAAAGTTATTATTCCAAAAATAATATTAATAATTAATGTATTTATTTCCGTACCATGATTAATTTTTCAGCTGATGAATGATGAAGTTGAATACACAATTATTTAAATAGTATAGAAAATAATGGAAGTAATAGAAGTTACTGAAATAATAAGTAGAGAATACATTCCAAATTAATTGTATTTTGAATTCAAATAATATTTCACCTACAATAAAAGAGCAATTTTCTTAAACTTTGTGGACTAAAATTTCTCCTCTTGATATTCGTTAGTATTAATTTCGAATGTTCTCTGTAAATACTGATTAGTGAAAGTAAATTATTCAAAGCACATGTTGGTTAATAAAATTATCAAAGGTAAAGACGGGAATTCATAAATAATTTTAGTAGTGTAACTAAAACTCATGAATATCAATTTTGATTACATGCTTTTATTTTCATTGAAAAAATATAATTTCTACTTTTTAGGAATTATAAATTTATGTAATACTGAAAAATGATATTAACGATACACACTACAAATAATGTGGAGAAAAAATAGTATTAACAGAATTTTTGTTGTTTTTTGCAAAAACTCTGAGAAAAATAATATAATTGCCTAAATTATATGACCTATTAACAATAAAAGAATAACGTATTTGTTGATGCACATACAGTGAAATAATTCTCTACGGGCAAGTCACGTTTATGCATATTCATTCAGACTTTGCACCAGATTTATTTTCCTCCCTAAAGCTAGACAAGCTTTTAGTCAGTCACTCCTCAGTCCTTTTATATATGTTATTTAACAAGAAAATAGTATGTGTGAAATCATTCAGAGATCAGTCTAATAAAGTATCAAAAACTAATCGTAATTTATTTATAAATTTCAGTCTTTCATTATCTGAATCCAAGCTCACTTTTTACCATCTGATGTACAAATGTACCCAAGCAAAAACTTGTACATTGATCATCTCCATGTACCAATAGTTGAACGTAAAATGTATATTTATTATTTATGGTGCATGTTGTAGGGCAGTGATTTACGTCGTTTTTCAAACACTCTACCAATCTATCGCTGTCTTAAGGAAAAATGTATTTTCGCACACCAACTCAATGTTGCTATATTTTTTATTATTATTTCCTCCTTCCACCGTCATATTTCTGTCAATCTGATGTAAACTTTTTGCCTGTTAGCGAGCTCTATATTGAACTATATTTCCAACATAAAATATGGAATGTCACCTGTAGGATAAAGTGAGACTTTAAGTTTCTATGACGAACTTTAAGCAAAATCTACAATTCAGAAAAGTCATGGATATAAAAGAGAATTGCATCAATTCTTTGCAACTTTTCAGTCAATTTTATTCCCAAATTTCTTCTCTCTATTCCAACTTTTTTATCACACGTTGAAACGTGGTAATAACAGTGGCAAAAGTTGATTAATACTTGAATAAATTGTTCTTGAACAAGAGAAGAATTTCTTCCTTTCTAATTACTGTATTGATTCAAGTGGCAACATGACACTGTAGCAGACAAGAACATATACAAAATAGAAAATAACTAGGACACGTAACAAGTCTTAACAAAGTGCATATTGTTCAGTGGTAACAAGAGAAAAAGATAAATGTAAAGGTCACTTTGTAAATGACTAAAGAGAACTGAGTGCCAAGTGGTGGAGAAGATAAAAAAACATATGAATAAAGATACATACTTTCCTTACCTGTCTACCAAAAGCTACATTAAAATCTGAATGATTCAAAAGCTTGATAAATTCCATTTCAGTTTTCACTTCAAACACACTTTACTCCAAGAATACCCTCTTCCTCCATCTCCAACTCATGTCGATATAAAACAAATAGACTCGATTGATACTCAATAATACGACTTTTATCAAATTTCCATTTTATAAATGGAATAATTCTGATTTGAATTTTAATAAAAACTTTTTTTTTTTAAAACCAATATAAGAAGTGAATGAAAAGCCTTAATTATAAAATCAATTAATAAAACTTCAAGTGCAGATATTATTTATAAATGTTTAATACTCAAATTAGACTTTCATTATTTGAGGTTGAAAAATTTCGATGATACTTCAGCTCCAAGTCACGTCAGTGGGGAAAAAAGGCCGAATAAATTGACGCATGTAGTGGTAAAAATGTATGAATGCCAAGGTAGCAACGGTATTAGTATAGTCGTGAGAGTAGTAGTCGACAAACGGTAGATGCACGTCCCCCGGGTAAATCGATGGAGCGCCTCCTCTCAGCTACCCTTTTTCTCTATCTCACTTCCACCTATCTCATCCTCGTGCCCTCTTTTCTTAATTTAACCAATACCTTCCTTCTTTTCCATTCATACGTATTCAGTAATGATGACCTTTGATCATTTCTATTTATCTACAACTCAACGAGTCGTACTTGAAAATTCACCATAAGTTTATGCTTTATTAACTATTTTTTTTTTTTCAATTTTATTTTCCATCTAATTTTTTTTTTCCCCCTTACATATCAATTTATTTGTATATAGTTCCAACATATTTTTCTGTTATATCAAAAGGTAGCATACATCTAAAGTACTCAATTTATTTTTTAACATTAATGATAAAAAACAACTACATCATATGAGATTTCAGTAAGAGGTTCCACCCAAGCTCAATCTTACCATCAAAGGCATTCTCATGAGCAATATGTAGTTCCTTTAAAAAAAAAATCATGTTCATTAAAAAAAATTTTCTCCTCAAATATTTTATTCCCTATTTTTTTTTAATGTACTTTTTTTTGAAACATAAAATACTCGTCATCCCTATTTCCTTGTAAAAATCAAAGGCAATAAAAATGGTAAAAATACAGAAATGATCCAAATGTATAACAGATTGAAATAAAAATCAACAAATGAAAATTTATTCACAATAATTTGATATTAATTGGATTTTTTTTTTCTGATTGAAAAATTGAATAAATGACAATTAAAAAAAATTCAATGTAACGTATATATATATAATTTATCATTGTTGCTATCTTTATCCAATTTCTCTTCATAGACGCGAATGCCTTGTGGCAATAATACATAACGGAAGATATTCGCATCTGCCATAACCCTTAACGATATGAGGTTTGAGGTTTCCTCAGCATGTCTTCAAGCCACAGTGATTCTCTCTCACTAATTCTCTGATGCATACTCCAATTCATTGAGTTATTCACTGATGGAGCTTGGAGATCTTCCTGGTACATTAATTATTAAAGAAGCTACGTGATCTATATTCTAACTTTAACTCTTTTTCTTCATTTATTCAGGTTCCAAGCTTTAAGGTAGTTATCCCACGAGAGCGATTACTTAAAATTTTTTTCAAACCGCATTATTTTTACATACAGTAACAAAAAATAAACATTTTTTTCTTCTGTGCAAAAAAGATCTGACGTCTAGAAATGAAGATATTTGTAATAATTAGAGATTATGATTTTAACATGCAGTCTCCCTAGTAACCAAACCAACGTAAGACTTGCATCGGATCTGGATATTTTATCCTACGATGGTCATTTACGTATGTTTCTGCCGTTTTTCTGAAGCAGATGGACGTAAGATCATCGTCAGAAAATGATGACAATCTGATGCAAAACCGGAACAGACCTACGTAAGTCTGACGACAGGACTGATTACTAGGGCTAATAGTAGAAGGTAACCCATGATAGTTTTTCAATAAATATTCCAAAAAAAAATTTAAGATTGCGTTTAAAAAAAATAAAAAAATCAATGAATATGTAATGAATGCTTCAGTAAAATTTCATACAATTTTGACGTTCAGTTATTGAACAAAAAATTATTAAAATGAATTTTCCGATACCAAATATAAGAATAGTAATGTGGTGGTACATGCATGTAAGTAATGTCGATATATTGGTACAGGTTCGTACAAAGAATTATTTTAAATTGTAGAAGAAAAATAATTAATAATCCTTTATAGATATTATTGAATATTACTTATATCATATTATAAATAATTTCTGAATATAATTCGACAGAAGTTTGAATATTTATAGGATATTTTTTTTCATATATCACTAATTCTTCTTGGCTGGAGCACAATGAATTTTGATACGAGCTCTCGGAGGATCACTATCTTAACTCATAATTTTTTAAAAAAGACAAAATATCAAACTGGTCCATTGTGAAGATTTGTCCGAAATAATTATAAAGAAATAATAAAGAGATATCAACAAACTATACTGGTTCATTAGCATGTATATACTGTTGTCCCAGTAATTGGGGTCTCAGCAATTAAATTCAGCTTTTCACAAACACAAAAGCCTGCTTCGTGTTCATGACTCTTTCCATCTTCATTCGTTTACAACCTGTACCTAGTATTCACTGAAGCTTCTGAAGCCATTAAACGATAAAACACAGACAATTTATATATATATATATATATATATAATAGTAGAAGCTATGCTCCTGAGGGGTTACTTCTATCTTTCTATATTTTTTTTCTCCTTTATAATTCTAAAATACACCTTTAAGGACATATTTAAAGTGTTCAAAGAAAACTAAAGTTGATATATATCACTAAGTCAAGTAAAGGAATAACGTCGAATTAATAACACAATATTTCACTTGAATTGTTTAATATTATCTCCCATTTTCTATTAAATTTATATCAAGGAGAACAGGTACTAAAAGTTATGAAGACATGGGTTACATTTTGATCTATAATTAATAGTGTAATTAAATTTCCTATTTTATTGGAAAACTTAAATACGAAATAAATTATTAATTGAATCCATAAGAAAAATAATATTGTTATTTAATTGTTTTAATACAATCATTCATTTTTCATTGAATTATTATTTTTATTTTTCTTTAAGTTTTATTACTATCATTTAAGAGTACTTGAAAGTATGGTAAATGACTCTAATTAATTTTGGTTATGTAAAAAAATTTAAAAATATTCAATTAATCTTGTAAGCCAAAAGAAGTTTCTTTAAATGATGCTTGAAAAACATTAAAAGCTCCAAAAGTAATTAATGTAACTTCTTAAGACTTCTAAAGTACTCAACAAGCTTTTCTTAGAATGTAAACCTCAATGGAGATGTTAGCGGGTGTTATCAGACAAATTAAGTGTATTTCCTCCCAAGAACATCCTCAAAGAAGATGTTCCTAAGTCATCTAATGAGATTTAGAAATATCTTCCTTAGGATTGTGTTGAAGAAAATGCTCCTAAGTTATCTGATGAGATGAGCTGGGAAGGTGTTTTTTGCACTGCTGATCAAGTCTAACTTAGTACTTTTGTAGAGACTAGATCTTTGAAGTTGCTACAGAAAGGGCCAGTTATGTAACTTGATAAGTTTACTGAAAGTCTAGAATAACTTTTCCAATATAGTATCAAGGAGTAAGGAAAACTGGAGCAAAGATACTTAAAATTGATCACCTTGAAGCCATATTTATTGAACAATTATTATTTGGTTTCTGAGAAGTCTTTAATAGAATGAGTGAAATTCCTGTAAAGAGGATTAATCTTGACTGGATCAGCTCTACGTTTAGGTGAGGTGATGTGATGTCATGTTAGTCGTGCATTCAACATGAAGTTTGTACTGTACACATGTCAGAATAGATCCTAAAAGCGAAATGTATTTACTGGAAAATCATTTGTTTCCAGCTTGTAGCTCTAGTTCATAGAACTAGTCCAGGTGGAAAAAGAAAGAACATCCTAGAAATGTTTTCATTCTCAAACTTAATCAATTACATTACTAACAACTAATTCTCTACAATAAAATACTCGGTCAAATTTATTGATTAAATAAATTCTTTATTTTTAAATAAAACATGGTAGACCAAATCATCAAACTTGCTTTTAGAAATGTCATTGCTCGTTACTGATTTTCAAATATTTTTCAATGAAAGAGTGGCTACAAATATTCAAAAAAAAAAATTTTTTTGAATAAATACTTGGTTGTTATTGAAAATACTAGTCAATTAAAGAATTTGAAGTATATTTTTATTTGCTTATCAGCTGAAAAAATATTGGTGGTTAAAGTTTAACTCTGAACAATGTAATAATCAATGAATGTACTCTAGCAACTAAGCTGATATTTTTTTAACACTCGATGAGCTCTAGTTATTTTAAAAAAATTTTTCACCCTCTTATATTAAATTTCCTATCAAGCTTTTTCTTTTATTTAAAACCTAGTTCATTATTCAAAGGACAAATAGTTTTATTCACAGATTTGTGTCCAGAGTGATCTGAATGATGCGATACGGGTTATGTAGATTTTGGTGATGATCAAAAGAAAGATGATTACATAAATTATCTAGATAAATATTAATTTAAACCCTTTTGTTATCAACCACTAAATACATCTACCATAATGAATAAATTCCATTTTTTCATGATCTCCAAAAGTATTCATTTAATTAAAATTGGTACTATTAATTTTATATAATATAATCCCCCAGTTAATCAAAATGAAAGCTACTTATCAAACTTAGTTGGAATTATGTTGTGATTGAAATATATATATTTTCACATTTTCAATCAGCTCTTCAATCTCCAGTTATTTTTAACATTGATGATAAGTTGAGCATAAAATATAAAATGATGTTTCATATAAAATAATAATTGATTAGATTCAAATTTATTCATACCAAAATGATTTGCTTTTATAACATTTAAGAGTATAAAAAATATACATTTGCAGTCTTTTATGCCATTTGAATGATAATGTTGAATTTCACTTTGTTGCAGCTGTGCCATTTTTTCTCATACGTATAGAAGATATTTTCAGCTGATAGCTTATGTAATATATTACAGAAAAAGGTAAAAAGTTATGATATATTCGTCAATATACTTTGGTTATTTTTTCATGTTGTTATTAAAGCTTATCTTTATTCCATTCCAGTTCCTTTCAATTTCTTTTTTTTTGGAACTCGGATTTTCTGGAAATCAATAGCACTGAGGTGAGTTGAATAAAAATTAATCCATTTTTTTCTGCAGTAGATGAACTTTTTATCATTAAATAATTTAGTTACAAGTCCAACTTGCATATTTAAAAATCAAGAAATTTTTTTCAAAAGTATTATGATTATTATTTAAGCTCGTTTTTGTTATTACAATTGTTTTATTGGAATAATTTATGATAAAAATATTCTCAACTATCGCATAAATGATTTTTATTGTAGGAAAATAATATAAAACACTGATATTTCTAGTCGTTATCGACATTTAGGTAGTGGAGCTTTCACTTGATGGTTTATTTTATCGATATCGATCATTGATCACACTAGCTCAGATATACATGTCCACAGTCACGTAATCTATCGTGACTTATTGTCACTATATAAAAGTGCACTTTAAGTGCAAATGAAATTGTTTGGCGAGTTTAGGATATCGACATTAGGGCAAATATTTTATCACAGTCGTGTTCTCGACTTTTATTCAGATAAAAATCAAATTTATATAACATTTTCACTATTAAAAATTTTAAAAAATAGAAAAAAACTTAAGGTCCTTTATTAATTAAACATTTTCATTTGTATTTTATTTTTTCTTATCATTTATTTACAATATAATTGCGAGTAAAAATTTTTTATAGAGCTTTGGCAATCAATAAGATGGTTTTTATGAAATGTCTGCACAAAACTGTGTATTTCTACTTTCAAAAAAATTTCCAATATTTTTAATTTAATTTTCCCTTGATTTTTTCATTACATATATTTTTTTTGTGAGTGATAAATTTTTTTTCAATAAATACATATTAGTTTTAAACTCAGTCCATACAGAATTATGAACAAAAGAAATGGAGAAAAAATAAAATGAAATCAATTCTAAGATAAAAAATTAATATTCGTTTTTCTGTCATTCTGATTACCCACTATTTACAAACTAAAAATTCTAATTTCTAGTGTTTTTCTAACTAAAACGTGTCCATTTGCATATATTTGAAAATTGGATGTAAATAAAATCGGATTCATTTGCCGAAGGTGAAAGAGTGATAGCTCTCACGCCTGGAGTGAGTGGAGTTAAATTGGAATGAGAGAAGACAAAACAGACATGCACTTGGCATCATACTTTACTATATCTCTTGATTGCTAAACCACAAATACTATCATTCAATTCATCTCGTTATTCTACAAATATTTCTTATATCTCTGACATCATATCTCAATCGACTATTTATTTGTAAATCTTTGAATAATGCGTTAATATATATTCTATTAATCCTAGATGTTCATGTGATTTACGTCATTTCAAATGATTGTAGATCGAAAATAAAATGATCTGGGAATGTAGAGGAGATATTAAATGAAGTGCTGCACTTGCTTTTTCTACTCATTGCCAGCATCAAGAGATTTAGTGAAATCTCTTGACCCGATGCTATTAAAGTGTTCAAATAGCGAATTTGATATCGTAAATTATAGAGATTGGTGTGTTAGATTACAATAGTTGTAACACATACTCATCTCTTAAAGATAAACTACTAGAATTTGATGAGGTGTTGAATGACTTTTGGCCTCACATCCAATCCCTCTTCCTAATTACTGATAATTAAACCCATAAAGTTTGATAGATTGACGATTTTGATAATACCTTCCGGTAGAGTATGATAAGAAAAGTTGATGGAAGCTACTTTATTTTGATAATAAATGTTATACGGATATTAGAGATTACAGATTAATTACCATCCATTTTTTAACATTTTAAATTGTTTTATAATTAGTAAATAAAAATATTGTAATTTATCAAATAGGTCAAAAAGATTGATTTAGATCTTTTGGGGTTTTAATGAATTAATTAGTTGTTTTAATAAAATTTTAATAAACTGTTGTTGTAAAGTTGAATTATTTTTGATAGTATATTCAAGGTAATTAATTACCTGGAGAAATAACAATCAATTTGGAATTTAATTAAGTCCATATTTATCAAAAGCATTGAGACTAGATCTAAGACGGATCCATTGCACTCTAGGAAACCGCAATTATATTGCTGGAGCGTGAGAAATCATTGAACAGAAATTTGCTTGCATGTATGCAGATATATGTGCATATACGTTTAGATATTTTGTTAATTAATATCTCAGAGATGAAACATCTAAGGATTTTTAATCAAGAAAAATCGTTTGCATTCAAAAATGTTTGTAGTTACTTTAATGAACGAAATTATTTTAATAAAATTATCTGTAATTCTCTAGTATTATGTACAAGTTTGAAAAAGTAGGACCATCAATTTGCTAATCGTACTTTCTACTAAATTATTTTAAATAATTATTTAAAATCCTATCATCTTTGTCTATTGGTCGAAAGGCTAGGACTAAAAAAGAGGAACTTAAAGACTCCAAGGTTGAGCATCTGATTCACATATTGACACCTTTAAAGAGCAAAACACAAGAGTTATTAAATTTTATAGTAATGTCACTGTAGTTACTTTGAATTAAAAAATTATTCATTGATTGTTAAAATAAAAAAAAACTTTTATTCAAACTATTATCCTTGACTCAAATCATTCTTCTGCCTATGTATCAGCAAATTCATTTGAGTCAAGGAGTCTTTCTTAAATTATTTCGTTCGTTACGGGTTATATCAAAAGACAGATCCACTCTTTAAAAATGAAACAGTGAAAATAAAGAAATAGACTGCAAAATCAGTGAATACAATACAACTGATTCAAACAGTGGTTCAATTTATACTGCAAAATCAATTAATATTCATTGATTTTGCAGTGTATTTCATTATTTTCACTGTTTCATTTTTAGAGAGCAAGGTATTTTGAAATATAATTGATGTTTTTTATGAATTATACACATTAGCTTTCTGTATCTTGATTAATTTGTCTTCAATTATTCCAGAAAACACAAAAATATTCAATAAAGAAGGTTAATGCTTATTTTATAAGAGAGTTTAGACCACAATTATTAATAGAAGAAAGTAACTAAATATGGGCTACCATTTTGTTTTTGCTTCAAAAATAAAAAACTATTAAAAAATTAATTATTTATTGACGTCAAAATAATCACACATATATTTTTAAAAAACTAAATAACAATCTTATGTTCTTAATATTATAATATATTATTAAACTAAAAATTGTTATTGTTATTGTTTTCGAGAATTGTTACTATCTCATATTAAAGCACTAGCCCACATTTAGTTACGCTCCTCTAATAACTCATTCTTTCAGGAACAGTACGATAAAACTTTTAAAAAGTTTTTATTGAATTAAAAAAGAAAAAAAAACGTTACAAATTTTATTTCTAAGTAATTCATTATATACCAATATTGTGATATGTATTATTTGATTTATTAGTGATTTACATTTTTAAGGCTTAATAAAATTCCTTACAACAATAATTTATAATATTCCTTCAAGAAAGGAATTCTTGAAATTTTTTGATCTGAAGCAACAGGCTGATGTCATTGTAGAGTTTACAATTTCCCATACACTATCAATCTTAAACTTATTTTTATTCATGATGAATTTATCACTCTTAATTACTGTAGTGAATTAAACACAACTCAACTGATTATTGTCACAAGATAAATCTTTTTTCATTATCACAAAGAGTGTTTTATTTTTAAAGTTTTATTATATCCTTTAGATAGTAATGAAAAAACTTTAATAAGATGACAGAACCTTTGGAAAGAAGTTTTTTGATCTTACAAGATCTTATGTGGATATATGATAAACTATTGAGTTCAACAAATTGGTTGGAAAAGTGAGTTGAGTCAAAGCAGGATTTATCTCTATTGTATCTTAATCTACGTCTGAACAAGTTTTTGGTTTTGCTCAAAGATCGTCGATAAAAGTTAAGTTAAAGTGAACCCCAACATTTGATCATTCTCATATTTTTCCTTTCGTTTTATTTTCTCTTTTATTTTTTGTTTTCATCCTTTTCAATGTGTCACAAAAGTAGATAAAGGAAGTAACGACAAAAGTTGTCGTCTTTCAGACTAATGATTAAAATTAGTGATAAGAGATGTTCGTTGTTGAAATTACTTTCATTTTACTTTGCCTCGATGAAAGTACTAAAGTTTTCATAGTTCATTAGAATGAAAAGGTGTGAATTAAAAACGAAACGAATTATTTTCCTTATTAATCATGTAAATTATTCATCAAGATAGTTTTTAAGTTTCTTCCAATCTTAAAGAAATCCTAATAAAATTTAAAAATAATTCTTTAAAAATGCTGTACTTTTAAATCTAAATTCAATTAATGGATATTTGTTGATTTGAAATTAAAAATGGAGTAATAAATTGATGGAATGTAAACATGATCTTTACAATTGTAATACGTGAGTGAGAAATTAGTGATAATTCGGATGAAAATGAATTAGCATTAATGTAAATAATTAATTATACTCCAGTGTAAAGAGGTCAATCAATTCCTATAATGTACTGGAATATTTGATCAACTATAACATTAAAGTTCACAAGTATTTTAATTAGTGAATTGAAAGTAAACAAAATCTCTATTTGTTTTTGTATAATGTAGCTTATAGAACTGATGGCGTAAACATGTTATCAATAATCAATTTTATCTATTATTTTTTATCATAACCAATTTAAAAATTATTTTTTTATTTTATAAAATCAACACATTCCTCCAACTGTCACAATATTTTTTCAATTATTCTCTACACTTTTTTCTAGTCTTTTAGTTTCTCAACAACTTACGATGTAAAATCGATCGTTTTTTCTGTTATTTATCCAAGAATAATTTAGTAAAACATTCCATCGTGGAAAATTACAATCAATTGATAAATTTCAAAAACTGTATTGCAAATATCCATGGCTGAAGAGTACCAAAATTTGTCAGTTGATGACTTAATCCGAAAAACAAAGTTAATTATCTACGATGAAATAATCTGCAATATGAATTATATCGTAGAATTGATAACTAATGATTCATTAGTGACAGACTTTTGAATTGTAAAATGACTAATACACATAATGGTGCAATTTGAACAATAAGTATGGTTTTAAATCAATTGTTAACTTCTGTATCAACAGCCTCGAAGAATCCGTTTTGTCTCACTAAGTTACTAAAAATCGAAAAGTCCGTCTTGCCCCACTCTCCCCTAATAATGTAATTGAATTTAAAAATTTAATAAAAATTTCATTTATTTTAAAAAATTAATAATAAATATTTTTCTATTTTTTCATTTAAGTCTTTTTTTAAAAAAAAAAAAACAAAAAAAAAAATGAAGGATTATACTAGTGGCATACTTAACAATGTCACCTACACTTCATAAGATTATTTGATAAAGAGCAAAATTCCAATCCATTGTAAATCCAACCATCACACGATATCAAGTGTGACTGAAAAGTCATGTCATTCATATATTTTTTTTTCAATCATTTTTTTTTTATTTCCTGTAGAAAAGAATGAAAGAAAAAAAAAGGTATTGAATAAACGCGAGAATTCAATTATTCATCGAGAAGATTTGCAGTTCAAGTATGTCTGGAGTTGTCTAGAAGGTTAGAACAACAGATTCAAGTACTTTAAAGCTAACGAGAGATCATTTAAGTGACTCGAATGAAAGATGAGAGCTTTGTAAACCCGTGACTTGTGGTTTCTTTAATAGCTTCACTATCTATCTCTCTAAAACTTTAGGACGATCGTTACATTTTGGCTAATCGATTGCATTCCGTTTATCTAACACTTCCAGATGATATCTAAACCACGTTATACCGATAAACTGTACATTTAATCTCAATAAATACTCGATTATTTTTTTTTAATGTTCATTTAAAATTTTAATAATTGTGAAAATGAACACTTTTATTGTTCATGAAAGAAAAAAATTCGCTTTGTCAGTTACAAAATTTTTTCCCATAACAATTAAACTAAATTATAATTACAGTTGAAATCTTTTGTAGAAGTCGCGAAAATTTACTCGAAAACTGTAAAGTGAAATGGGTTAATTGCAATACTCAAGATAAAAATAATAAGGATTTATAATTTTTTTCGAAGGAGCACTTATAGTTTACAAAAGACGATAGTAATACTTTGTTATCAAAGTAAAAAGTCTGAAATTCATATAACTTTTATACTCCTATATTGCATTTACCATATACAAACCTTTTTTCATTATTTATAATAAAGAAAAAAAAAACTGCAAAATTAATTCGAAACATTTTTAAAAATATATTAAACTTTTATTATGATATTCTGAAAAATACAGTATAAAACAAAAATTTAAGTCAAGTTTTATAGAAATTAATATTCATTTACTCAAAAATTTATGTTATTCATAACTTCCAAAGGAGACCATTCGGCTTGATAAAGTTTCGATGTTCTTTTTTGTCAAAGAAATTGTTTTAAATTATGAGAAAAGTTATAGGACAGACAATGAAAAAGATAATATTAAATAATACTACAACTTATGACTTTTCTAAAAAGATCATAAAAGAACAAAGGAAAATACCAATATTTTTATTTTAATTCTTTAAGAGGCTTCAGCTCATGCCCAGATATTAATTTATGATTTAATGAGAATTAGAAGTTGTTATTTTTGAATAAAAAAAAAATATCTGTCCTCTATATTTACGTTATAAAATAATTGAATTAATGTTTAGTTGCTGACTGAGAAATCTTTGCAGTCAATTTAATTGTCCTGTCATGTTTACTAAATATTTAATAATCTATCGAGTTATTTTGCTCGATTCAAGAATACATTTGAAAGTAAAGAAATTTAATTTGGATATTATAAAGCTTTTTATTCCATTCCCATTTTTCAGATATTTATTTGAATATTTTTGCAAGACTCAGTAAAGACATAAGAAGGAAGACACAAATGAATTGCATAGCAAAGTCTGAAATCGATACAAAATGGCATTCTTATATTTTCTTCTCTTTTAGCAACCGAAAAAAGTTGGTGGAGAACATGAAACCCAAGACTTTGCACGTGAGCTTTTTCTCTCGAGTAGTAAGTTCGAGGTTTGAAACTTCACAGTAAAGAATTCCGGAATGGTAGATTACTTGTAGAAGTAGAAGAGAAATTGTAATGCTACCGGAACAAAAATAAAATGGAATAAAAGAAAAAAAATACCACTTAACTATGAGATAAAGTACTATAAATTCAATGTTTTTTATTTTAGATTTATTTAATCAATTTTGGAACTTGCACTTGTTTATGAATATTAAGAGCATTCTAATGAAAGCTATATCACAAATTTTGTCATAATTTTGAACAATATTATAAGAAATGTTAACTCATTATTTAATTCAATAAAGTTTATGACAAATTACTTACAAAAAAACCACTTTTATAATCAGTAAAAAAAATTTGTTTTGATATATAAATAGTTTGAGTAATATTTATGTCTCCCTACTTGCTGAAAAAATTATGCACACATCCAAAGTTCATTCTAATAATAATTCTTGACGTAATAATTTTTTTTAGATGTTAATAATAATCTTACAGATTTAAATTTGCTATAAAGACCTTCAAAAAAAAAACATCCTTTGATCAGTAATAGAAAATATCATTAACTCTTAGATATTTTTAAATGTTGATTTAAATGTAAGAATCAATCTACTTCACTTGCAAATCGTAGGATTTTATTTTAATGCACTAAAAATGTTTAAAAAATGACTAAATGTTAATCAAATAAATAACGTCATGTTAAGATACCTTTTAGTGCATTAAAATAAAACAATTTTCAATTTAAAAATTGCAACTGTAATGTTTGTGTGCATTTGAATATTAATAGATAATAATTAAATATATTTTAAGCAACGTTAAAAATGAATGGCGATAAAATACACACTAAAAATATTAGTGTTTTATTTTAATAAATTAAAAGTGTTTTAATATGACGTCGTCCATTTAATTAACATTATCTTATTTTAAAACGTCTTGTCATATTAAAACACTTTGAATGTATTAAAATAAAATACTAAGATTTGTAGTGCGAATACTAAAGTAAATGATTATCACTAAATATACATATTAATACCTTGAAAAAGCAAAATGGCAACACAATGTTTATTTCTATAAAAAAATGAAACAAAGTTTTCTCAAAATAATGTTGACCTCAAAGTTTACTTGACAAACTGACTAAAAACTGGGTGAATTAAACAGAAAAAATAAACTCGATCCAATATGTGCAATTATTCTCTTTCTCATATCAAGTTTAAAAGTTTGATTGTAGAATTACTTTTGACGTTTGCTCTCTGAACTTTAATGTTGATTTGGGGATTCGTAGCTCGTTTGTGTTGTCAGCATTTTAGTCAGTCACGTAGATCAGTAAATTCGAAAGTTTTGACAGAAAAAGCGATATCGATGTTGAAATTTATGACCCAATTATCGAAAGAAATATATAAATGAAAAAAAAAAAACAAGATATCCGATATTTTGGTATTATAAAGCTATTTAAAGAGAATATCGTACATATCTTCTAGCTATTTGCGCTGAGGTATTCAACATCGATTGAAAGTATAGCTCAACATGCAACACGTGTCTTTTTTTAACAGTATAAGTGACAGTTCGATACTATCTGCAAACACGAGCGTAAACTTTAGCTATAATTTTCCAGCATGGAGCAAGATGATTAATAACACTTTTTTTGGTATTTTTACATCATAGGTATTTTTTTTTTTTTTTTAATTTAACCTTAGACTATGTAAATACGGCTTTTTCCTGGGTATATGGGAAGCTTATATTTTTATCAGTGCATTAGAGCGCAATTTGCTTCTCTCAGGGACTATAGTGTCCGAGATTAGTGATCATCGAAGCTTTCACGTAGAAATTGTTGTCCAACGCTTACACGAGACTCTCGTGGGATCCATGATGGCGTAGAAAAGCACTCACGTGCACACCATTATGATGGTGGTTATAAAATAGGATGAACGAGTATTTTTTCATCTCTAAACGTTACGTTGTCGATTAACTTTGTGAATATCGTTAATATTCGTTGTTTCGGTATATTTTTCAATCATCAAACTTATTTTACTACACAATCAACAGACTTTAATGCTACCCACGAGTACGGTATATATGAGACGAGATGGCGGTCAGCCAGCGTTAAAACGATAAAAAATAAAATAAATGTGAGGAATGGATAAATGGAAAAATGAGAAAAATAGAGATATATTGCTAAATCGATTTTATTTCTCTTTTTCTTCTTCTCTTTGCTACTCATGTTCACCAATAGTTATAAAATATAATGCTATAATTTTTGACTTGCAGCTGCGCACTGACAAACCCCATTTCATTCTGATACACAATTATCTATTGCATGCTCGGTGAATATCGTTGCCTACTAGTGTGAATATTGTTGATATTTTATTCCAAAGCAAATATTCATATTTTATTCAAATATATATATGGTTATAATTAACTTGAATATTATTTAAGTTAACCCTTCTAAGCGTAGCTCGCTGTTTTAAATAGATTGATTAAATTAATGAATAAAAATAGCTTGGTTAAGAAGAAAAAAACATTAAATTCTTTACAATGATTTAGGATAATTTTATACTATCGTGATCCCCTCGTTTTTTGGCTCTAGAAAATTGACAAATCAACATTTTTGTACGTATGGTGATTGTTCCAACTGTCGCTATTTTATTTAGTAATTAAAAAATATTCTTTTGCGAAATGTTGATCATAAAAAATGTTTCGGTATCTTTTTATTAATTCATAAATAATTAACCTTTAAAAAATATAATCTTGTATCCGTTATAAAAGAAAAAATTAATTTTTAATTTACTGAGCGAGAATAGGTTCATAAGCGACAATTGGGACAGTCACCTTACGGGTGTTTTTTTTTAAATCTTCGTCTTTACAGTGAATTTACGAAAAAAATTACAAAAATGAAAAAAATGAAAATGTATATTAGTTTCAGGGCTTTAAATGTTTATATAAACGCACTCATTTACGTACAATTGTTGATAATTTTTTTTTTATAAGTAATCGAATGAAGTTTTTTTATATCTTTTTCTTAATCTACACAAAAAAAACAAATTTATACAAAAATTTGGTATCAAGTTCGTACACAATCATCATAATTTTATTAATTACCAATCATTCTTACTCTCTAAAAATAAAACAGTGAAAATAATGAAATAAACTGCAGAATCAGTGAATATTCATTGATCTTACAGTATAAATTAAACCACTGATTTGATCCACCCGAAATCCGAGTGTTTAGCAACTAAATACTTAAAGTGTTTATAATTTTAAACATCATAAACAAACTATAGCAATTTTGTCGAATTTTATAATAATATTAGCTTCCATGTTATTACATTTTATGCAATGATACAAACTACACCGCCATTTGTTTGATCAGGATATACAAATCTTCATGTCTGTCTTGATCGCAAGTGAAGTTTACGAGTTACATAATACGAGTTGTATCTTCTTTGATATTTTTTAAACAGTATTTCGTTATTTTTCTCAATGTTTTCTATTCATTTCATTATACTATTGAATATAATAAACATTGAGTTCTTATTTATTATTTCAAATAAATTGAAGAAGCATTTTTTTATGTTTAGCCAAGTTATTTCAAAGCTTCTCATTATTTGAGTAAAATCAATTATCAATACATATTCGTGCTCCAAATTCTCAACATGCCATACTCAATTCTCCTGTACAATGGCAAATATTAATTTCGGTCTAGACCATTGTCATTTCTTGAACAGTATGCTAAATGTAAGTAACACAGCCCTTTTTTCTCAATTATTTATTAATTACTCTTATCACAAGCTCTGAAGCTAGGATTTTATTCGAACACAATATTCAATAAATTTTTCTCTTTCCGTTGATACCACTATCATAGAAATCTGAACGTCCAGTTTAATGAAATAAAACAAAGTTTGCGATTTCCCATAAGAATCAATGGTAAAGACAAAAATTTTTAAAGATCAATATCTTTTTTTTAGCTCTCTGTAGGCCTCCAAAAATTAAACTAGTTAATTATGATATTATATTGTTTCATCAAATTCTGAACGTTATTTCTAAAACCGGTAGTACTACCTTAATGAAGAGAAACTATATTTTTAAATTTAATTATTTTTTATTTACTATTGAGAAGTTTTTAATAAACTTTTGATATCTCAATGACTCTGTTTATTAATTTTTTCCAATATTAAAACCTGAATAGTTTGCCTAGAAAGTGCATCTGCAAATAAAGAATTTCAACAGTTAACTCTGATTGGTCGTAACTTTGAAACAGTTGAATTATCGATCTTATTCACAAGATGTTTTCTGTCGGAAATTAAATTCTGTAAAAAATTATAGCTCTTTAACTTATATAATAACTTCTGTAGTAGAGAAATATGCCGGAAAACATGTCGTGGAATTCGTTTCATGTTAATTTTATCATTCCATAAGACACTATTAAATACTCCACTACAGTCCTTTTTTTATGAAGAATAACTCTTCGTTATTATATTTTACTAGTAGTTTAAACTAAAACACAAATTATTTTTTTATTACAATTTTTTTTTTTATTAATGTTTAACAAAAAAAACTGATTGAAAATTAAAACTTTCATTTCTCTTCATTTCAAACCACACTATATTTAATATACTAAAGTTCAAAAGTTCAATATGCACATATCTTTGAATCAAATAAAAACGAAAAAAAAAAAAAATTATCAACAGAGAAAATTCGAAGTTCGTTCAAAAATGGAATTTTTATCAAAAAACAAAGATTTCTTAATCATTTACAAACAAACCCATTCAACTCAAGTGTGTTATTTTAATATTTAAAAATGTTTTGTTTATTTCTTCACATCCTTTGCTGTTTATTGATTCGTTTGTTCCATCAGCAAATAAATTTTTCAAAATAAAAAAGGGCAACCAATTCCTGAACATGAATTGTAAACATTCCATTCTTATTGTCATTTCAATTTCATAAAAATGCATAAAATTTAAAATGACAGTCACTTTAATCATCAATGTCTATAAGTACATATATATTTACCGAAGAGTTATTGGAATAATATTTACTTGGCTCTGAAAATGTAAAGAGAATCCATTACTAGAAATGAGAAAAATGTCTGATCCAGAGTTATTTGATGATTCTGTTGCTTTATGTACGTAAAAAAAAACTGATAGGGGAGTCAGATGTAACGTGTTCGGTCGTATTAGATGGATTCGAAGCTTTACCATCCCCCTACTACAGATAAAATTGTTTCACGCTCGAGCTGTGAAAGAAAAAGATTTCGTAGCCTGAAAATTTCATCTTGGAATCGAATCGATACGAGATGCACACCCACCAGCACCTCAATTTCGATCTCTATTGATCTAAAAATTCATTTTTTTTCTCACTAAATAAAAAATATTAAATGTGTGCTGAGAGTTATAAAAAATGTTAAAGTGTAAGTATAAGATTATATGATTGTCGAATCAGAAAATTTTGAGTTCTATAGTTCAGAGTAAACATTTTTTACGGGTCTTCGATGTTGAGCAAACATCCCATTTGGAATTTCAAATAGCCGACAGTCTTGAGATGGAGGTATATATTGATATTTACTGGAGGGCAACCATCAAACGGAGTAAAAGTTAGAGTTTGTCGTGCATGAAAAACTCAGAAGTCACATAGTTGCCTGCTCTTCTTCATTCCCTTATTTCAATTTTATTCTTTATTTTTACAACGCTCAGTAAGCTTATTCTTCCTTAAGAGCAGCTTTTTCTGATAAAACTTCTCGAATTGAACTTTATCTCCAATAATCTAGTCTGTATGTTGACAAGAATAAAAGAACCAGATAACTGGCAATATTCTAAATAATCCACATCAGTTCATAGAACTTTTGACTCTCTGCCTATCACCACCATTTTGGAAAGCAATAGAATACGTTTGGGTTACAAAAAAAACAAGTCCTGAGATAATAGAAGAGCCAGAATAAATTTAGAAACAAATAACATTGAATTGACTTTTAAATTACTGTATTAATACAATTTTATTTGCTTTACGGACATTATTAGTCGCTTCTTCTTCTTCTACTTCTTCTTAGTCGAATGTTCTGGCATACAAGCATGAAGGTACGTGTTCAGAGTTTACCTGACATCTGTTAGTAATTTCTCATTCTAGAACAAAATACACCAAGAGCTTTTCAGTCAGTTTGGCTCCTATCCAAGCCACTGACTATCTCGATCTTCAGAGTCATGATACTTACTCTCCTCACCTTCAGCTCCTCCCCCTCATCCAGAATATCCACCTAAGCTTGTTATAAATTTACACAGTAATTTACGAAAACGAATGGTTTACTTATCGAGTTAGAAGTCATGTTTGCAATCATCACACTCATTTTCACTAATAATTATTCTATATTTTCTTAAAAATATTCAATTATTAATATAAAATGAACTCACGTCATTAACTTAACATTAGTATATAATATTTTTTAACACTTGATTGAATAAAGTGACTTAATTGATGGTAACTTCTGTTGGATCAATAGCAAATTTTTGTTGGATATCAGCCAAACTCATATGTTTGGTATCACGTACAAAGATACCACAAAATATCCCACCAAGGCAACAAGACCCACCAAAAAGCCACATTGTCTTGGAAATTCCAAGTGACTCGGCAAGTTCGCCAAAGGTCATTGTAGCAATAAGGGATATAAGCCAGCTGAGAAAAGCACCACTGGCAGCGCCTACTGTTTTTATCTCATTGGGAAAAATATCACCCAAGATGGACCAAGATATTGGTCCCAGACCAATATTAAATGCAAAGAAGTAGAGAATCATGCAAGCTGGTGGTATCCAACCAAATGTCTCATCATAATATTGGGGGTCGTTGTCTCTTACACTGCTATACCACCCTAAACATTAAAGTTTATTATTATCATTACTGTTACCATGATCATTATTATTATTATTAATGATTATAATATTAAAAAGATAAATAAAATTACCAAAAGTCATCATAAAAAGCCCCATAAAAATTCCTGATATTGTTAAGAGGATTCGTCGTCCCAAAAAATCAATAAGTATCATACATAAGGCACTAGATATTATTTGTACTATCCCAACAACAAGAGTCTGTTGACTTCCACTTAGTTCACCAGATCCACTGTTGTTGAATATCACAGTTGCATAAAATATTAAAACATTGACACCACTTAGCTGTTGAGTTATAATGACTCCATAGCAGACGATAATGGCGCATTTAACGCGACAGTTCTTTATGATCTTATTCGTACACACCAATTTCAGGGTGGAAGGAAGATTTTAGTAGAGTTATGAGGTAGTAAGACCAACCGAGAAGAGAATGAAATTAAGAGCGTTAATGAAAATTTCTCGAATGAAATATTGTGTTCATGAAGGAAGACTTCAGAAGATAATAACATAAGTAGGTAAAAGTAAACTTGATTAAAATGATCATATTAGAAACTCGTTATTTTAAATTAAAATCATGATTTTACCTTAAGACTCGAATTTCTAGTTTTAATTATAGTTTGTAAATCTTCTATTTCATCACTAGTGTGTCCTTCACCTCTGTACCACTTTAAGGATTTAAGAGCAGCATCATCGTCTTTTTTTGTTAGATAATAAAGTGGACTTTCTGGTAATGTAGCTACTAAAACTATTGGTGCACAGCTGATAGCACAAGTAACACTATATCTCCAAATAGAGTCTTGTTCATTAAGAAGGTAGGTCGTTAGGAAGGCGTAAAAAATTCCGCAATTAATTAAAAGCTGAAAGTAAATCAATAAACGAGTGCGACTGTTTTTATCAGCTATTTCGGCAATGAATAGTGGTACTAGAACACATGAACTTCCACCAGCCACTCCACATAGGAATCTACCGAACATTAGACTCCAGACCTGCAATAAACATTTAATCATTTTTAGCTTTGATGATGGGCAATAATATTTGATACTCTTCAAGTGCACTAGTAAATCTTAAAAACTCGAACATTTTTATTGTTATTTTGTTTGATAATTGTTCGAAAAAAAAACAGTATATTTATCATCGTTTAATTTTTTTTATAACGTTGTTTACGCAATAAATATATTTTTCAATGATCAGTCAATTATTTTTCTACACAAATTATTAATTAGTTCCTTAAGACTACTTTAAATCTAAAACATATGCCATTTTAATCTTGTATTATTTTTAAAAAATTGAAAAATGGTGTGAAATATTTATAAATATATTCTCATAAATTGGAACTGAAGAATAAACAAAAATTATTTTATAAATAATTTTGATTCACTTTAATAATATTCATAAAACAATTTTTAAATCTTTAACAAAATTTCATCAATGTGATTTTTATTTGTTTTCCCATCAATTTAAATAACACTGACATCTCCAATGCTATTGAATCATTATTTTTGAGCTTGATAATAAATCCCTAAATAATGATAATATTTTTTCAACAATTCAGCTCAATTCCAATTCATAAAAATTAATGACTTGATACCGTTTCATTTTTTTCTCTTTATTACATCATCCTAGACCAATTAAATACCAATTTAAATAGTTGTAAACTTTTGAAAATAGCCTTGAGCAATGCCATTTATAATTTATTATCAATTCCAACATTCAAATGCGTTTTAATAAATGATCAAATATGATTCATTTGTACATGTTGGAGTATAAAAATCAAGATACAGTTAATAAATGTAATAACAGTTGGAAAAAACTAACCTTTTGATCTGCTAAGCAGATGAGGAGCCATCCAGTTACATAAATAGGAATCGTAAGGAGAATACTAGTAATTCGGCTGACAAATTTAAGAATATACGGCAGCATTACAATTCCGCCACAGGCTCCAGCATTTAAGATGCCACCCACAAGCCCTATCTCAGTGCCTGTGGCGTTCAAAACATTTCTAAATGTGTCACCAGCACTAGAATTCCAACCTAGACTCACTCCAAGTGCAAAACCACTCAGAGATGCTACAAATTTAAAAATAAAATCATATAATTCTATGAATTACAGTATCAATTTCTAACATCTTGGTTAATTTACACCATTTTTTTTTAAATATTTAGCATTAAAATATTATTAAATTTATAAAATAAATTAAAAAATATCGGAAAAATGATTTGACATACCAATGATAGCTCCTAGATGTTGATTCAACCTCTTTGGACGATGACTATCTAAAGTTGTAGTATCTATTTCAGATATTGTGGCCATTGTTTCAATTTATTTAACTACAAACTATGAAACAGGTGAAATGAAAGGAAAAAAAATGATCAACAGAGTTACTTTTTACGTATTGGAGTAGAGAATTTGCTTGCATGACTAATATAAACGACGTCAAGGCTCAAGTTGTTGGTATCGATATCAATGCTCACTATGATTTGATTGAGAATGTGAGTACTGTTTTGTCAAACAAAATAGCCTCTAAATAGTGTAATATAATGTCACTATTTCTCTCTCTACCATTTTCTTTCTTCCTTTTTTCTCTTTTAGTTATTTTTATTGACGTAAACTTCATGCATGTTAAAAATAACATTATTTGATATTTTTAGCTTTTATTATTAAATATCGTTAAGGAGGAGAAGAAAACGTTGAAATAAAAATCATTTTTAATGTAAACAGAAAGTAGAGAAAGGAATTTTCTTGAGAGAACAATGCCATATAACAAAATATGAGTGATATATTCAAGCGTTTTAAATGTATACATGTAATGTCATGCATGTTTGATAAAATTACGATATGCTTCGGTGATTACGTCCTAGAAATGTTGGAATGTTAAAAATATTTACGATTCGAGAAGACATTACAATGCATTCAAATGTTTATGCAAAGTAACTTATATGTCTTGTCTGTATCATCACAGCTAATTCACATATTGTTGATCTCATTTAAGCTCCTGGAAAGTAGGATCTTATGAAATGTAGACAAGGTCAAAGCTTTGTCCTTGCAAAATACTTTTTGTTTGTTTTTTTCGAAACATTTCCCAGGCCAAATGAGTAAATTTATGATCTTCAATGCCTTGTAAGTTGCCTTAGTTCATCTCATTCATGAACTAGGGATAAGGTTAAATTTATAGGACTGTTATCATCAACCTTTTGAATATAATGTGCATTATCGTACCAGTTTCTTTTCAATATTTTCTCACTATTATGTATATTAAACCAACGTCATCGTTTTAGTCGAGAATAAATGCAACGCTAAGATATTTTGAGGCTTTATTGGTATCTGTAAAAACTTTCCTTCGTTATCACTTTCCACTGTTTTTTAATGGGAGAATGGGTAATTTCGACTCTTGTGAACTCACAAAAATTGCAAGTTTCTAGAAGCATCTTTCGTGTGACCAGTTGGCTTTTTTATTTAAAAAATAATATATTTTAATTAAACTGTTAATTAATTTTAATTTATTCATTTATCTGAGTACAATATTGTGAAACAAAGGAATGAATTATTTCAATTTATTTAAACTTTTATTTTTGTAAATCAATATTTTGCAACCTAATTTCAAATAATGATGATCATCAAGACTTTATTTATTTACTATCATATTGAATCTCATTGAGTTCATGCTAATAATTGCGATTTTTGAATTTATTATTCATAAATAAATAAATATAATCAATAATATTAGGTTGTCCAAACATAAATCTGCCATTTTGATAAAACTTTCAAGAATTACAAAAATGATTTGGAAACATCTACACTACGGTTGTAAAGGAATAGCAAGCATGCAATTGTTGGCAGTAAATTGTAGATAACAATAGCGAATATATTAGTAAAATATAATTAGCAATTTGGATTAAATGAAAGAAAATATTTTTTTAAAATGGCCGATTTATATTTGGACAACCTAATATTTCATGTTCAGCTATATTTTGTAATAATTAATAACAATTTATTGCTTCTTTTTTCTTGATATATTTGCAATAATATTCCTTAGACTTCACTTCAAGTTACCAATCAATTTTCATTCAGAAAAAACTCAAACCTTTGCAAAAAATTTGTCAATAAATGAATACACTTATTTCTTTGTTAATTTGTAGTCGCTATTTTCCAAGATCTTTTGAACTTTCTCATACATTATTTAATAACACAATTTAAACTTTGAATAATTCATAAATAACTAATCACAGTTGGCTGTGTTGACATACAAATAAAATACATTTGATTAGTTAACTTTCTTAGCTGCTACCTAACCTGGACCCAACACTATAGACATTGTGAATCAGCTCAGCAACAAAGTTTAATGATAAAATAAAAGGTGATGTTAAGCGTCACATTTGTAATGTAATATTTTCGTAATCAAATAGACATTGGTAACTTTTCATCTACTATTTATCTAAAGACTTCAATTTGTTGTTTTATTTGTTTCAAGAGCTATTTATTTTCAAGTCAAAATACTTCTTGACTGTTTAAATCAGCAAAATGTTAGATATACATTGAGTCATTTTGATTTTTTTCTTCCAATAAAAATCATACTTGGATTATTTTCCACCAAATTCAACGATGAGAGTCACAATCAGGGATTTTACTCAACTTTTGATCTACTTTAGATATTAACTAGTAATTTAAAAAGTTTCTTAAGCTTTATCATGGATGTATTATAACTTGATAAAGTTTGAAAAATATAAAGATGTATTTTTCAATTATAATTTAAAGTGTGATTTAATGATTGAGTTCATCACTGGAAATAAATTTCAAGAAGACATCAATGGATTTATTAATCTTCTATTAAATTCTCTAATCTTATAATCCTTTAGTCAATAATTGCTATGGAATTGCTTATGTGGACATTTTGATTTATTTTTAATAACTGTGAATAAGAACAATCCTACTAATTGGTGTCATTATTTTATTTAATTCTACTGGATTAATCTAATTATTTTTGTTTTTTTCTTTTTTTTAATAAAATAAAAAATTTATTTATACAAATTTCAATGATTATTCCTTAATAAAAATATTATCAAGTGTATATTTTATTATAAAAAAAGAAAAAAAAAATTTAGAGATAAAAAAGAGTAATTGAGATTAAAAATAAAATGAATTTGTATATTATTATTTAAATAAATTTTTTTTAATTTTATCACGACGAATTATGTGTTTTGATACGTTTAAATACACTTGTCGCATTGAATTTATTATCTATTATTTATAATGTATTCAAATAAAAAGCAGATCTAATATTTTTTGCTCACTAATTCTTTGTTTTTTTAAATAAACTACTCTTGGACGTCATTATACATGACAGACGTCACACCTAAATATTTTAAATGACTTTATAATTAGTTGATTTCTTTTTTATAATAATCTATAATCTTTTTTACTCAACTTCAAAATCATCAACATTCTTTTTAGTTAATTAATAATTGTAAAAAAATAAATACCAGTGAAATTATGCATAAAAATTTTTTGAAAAAAAAAAAGAATTAAATCATTTCTCACAGCATCAAAAATTCGCAAGTAATATGTAAAAAAGGTGTCACAAGATATATTTCTAAAAATTTGATAGCATTTTTTATTTCCATTTCGAGAGAAAGCATGTCGTCGAAAAATTCTCGACTTAGTCCTCTAGGATCTGACAAGTCACATCGGTTCATTTTTTTATTTTAAAAAATAATGTTCATAACAGTGCTGACGGAGTCTTGTTATCGCATAAGTGCAGTGAGTCTTCACGTAGTTTAGTCACGGACATGATGCTAGCGTGGATCTTAAAATTGCGTGAGGCATAAGTAGAAAAGTGCAAGAGAGATGAAAAATAAAAGGAATGATGAGCACGTGCATCGTCTGAAGTGATTATATAATTTTATTGTTTTCTTGTGGAGTAGATGATGATAATTCAAAGGAAGTAATTAAGTAATCCTTTATTTATTTTCCTTGCTTTTCATTTCTATGGTTTTTTAAATTACTTGAAAATTCCTCATCGTCAACTGCACTAGACTTATCTCTTTCTGCGCAATATATACCACACTATTAGATTCTATTTTTCGTAATAAAATTATTAAATAACATATATATATATATATTTTTATTATCAAGTTGTTATCATTTATCGCGACAAAATATCCAGCACCAATCGTCACGTTCGTTCACATTGGGAGAAATGACTAAGTATTGTTATTATCATAAAAACAGCTATCAATGTGGGTTAATTAACAGTTGATAGTAATAGTTGGAGTGTATGATAATTTTTTTTCGCACTAAAATAGCCTCCTTTTTGTATCGAGAATCCGCCAACATGATTAAATGTTTTTTTTTAGAATTAGTATATAGTTTAACCTTGGATTATTATAGAAAAAATTATGTCGATTATAGCCGTACTATAGAGTCATAAAAAAAATCATACATGTCATTGTGTTGCTAAATGTCATAAGACACAACTTTCAGTACTCTTTTGTGTTATTGTTTTTTATTTATTAACTACTATTTAAAATAATTGTTGGATAAATATGTATTATTTCGTAGTTGTTGGATAGTAAACAGTCTATTAAACTGTATTTAATTGTCAATCAAGTGGAGAAATTATCAAGTTAATAATACTCTATGTACTACTGTGATTGACAATTTCATGCAATTATCATAATGATCAAGTTATTTGTTATCATTGATTATCAATTATTGAACATTTGTTTGTGAATTGTTGGGTTTATTTATCTTCACATTTGGTATTCTCACAGATATTTATAAAACATCCACCAATACATTGTTATTATTATTAATAAATACAAAGACAAATTTTAAAAAGACTTGTTAATATATGAACCATCGAGTACTAGATGTTTTATTGTATATTAATAATAGTGGTTAAAAAAAATTATTGATCAGCATATAGAAGATCAATGAATTCTAATATAAAATGCAATTTAAAAGGCCGACCCTGAATGTTGTTTAGTTTTTTTTTTATTTACAAATAAAACAGGAATTTTATTTTTATTCACATTTTTCTTGAAATTAAATGAAATTTTTTAAATTTAAGGTACTTTTATCACATAGAGCCGTTTTAATGGACCCATGTAAATAAATAAAAAAAAAACAAAGTAATTTTAAGTAAAAAAATGGTTAAAAATCAAAAAAACGTAATTTGAGGGACCATGATATTTAAGTGACAAATTCAAACTAAAGTGAGTTTAAATAATTATTATTCAATTAAATAATCGATAACAGTATTTTGTTCTGCATTAAATAGTTTTTAGATAATCCAAAGTATTGATTAATAAGTTTTTAAAAAATTACCCAGGTCAACAAGTTTGAAAAAAAATAAGTATATGAACAATAGAAATACTATTTTTCTTACATGCTAATGTAAAATAGTCGATTTTCAATTCGATATTACTCTTTCAAATAGTCGACAACCTACATTTCTTTGGTTTCATATATTAATATGCTACTTGAAGAATATTTTATCGAATTAAAAAATTTTTTTCGCGACTTCTTGCTAGTAATAGAAGTACCTCAATTGAAGATTGTCTAATTATTATATCAATTTTTAATAATCATTATTATGAGTTGTTTACGAGAAAATCCTCAAGATAAATAATTAACAGAAAAAAATTGACTAAAGTGTTTATTAATTGAAATTTTAATTAAAATTTTTTCAATAGTTTGATTAAAAATCAAACAACTCATTAATATTTATTCAACTCTATTAAAATCAACTATTTTACCAGCTCTAAAATTTGATTCTCCAAATAAATGATTTATTTATAAAATAGTTTACTCACAAATTCACAGTAATGACCAATAAAAATAGCTCCTTGAGGGTAATGTAGACTCTCAATCGAGAGCTATAAAAATTCATGAACATTTAGCCAATATTATCGATATTAGCATGCTTTTTTTTCATATTCATTTTTCATCGAATATTGTAAGCAGTTACTCGACAATATTCTAGCTTGTCATGTGTACTAATATCATTAATCCAACACACAACTAAAATAAAAACAACGACAACGAAGAAATTTTTTTTCAATCTATAGGATTATTTTATATCTCCTTTTATACATTCGAATAAAAATTCAAGTGTCCGCATTGCGCCATAAATATTTTAATGTTCCTTTCTTTAAATTATTTGTACTATTTCTTTAGCAGTGCGTTAAAAAAAAATCATTCACAATAGAAAAAGAAAAGAAAAAGAAATCCTTTCAATAGACTGAATAAAAGGATTTAGATAAACAAATGTTTTTGTATATTTCGTGCAAAAGTAAATTACAAAAGGGATCTTTTCACAGTTTGTGAGCAAATACAATCCTTGAATATAATTCTAGGTGAAGGTGTATAAGAATAGAAATGAAGTGAAAAGAGAGAATATATGAGTTAGCATTTGATTGATTTGTTTCCTTGTTAACCACATCAGACATATCTTGTCAGGCTTCTTTATCACGTTGACCAAACCTATAAGTTTCTACCATCCCTCTTGAGCCTATTACCCTTCTTCCAATTCTTTTCCCTGTTTATTTTTCGCTTACTCTCTCCAACAAACTAAACTCAGTTATAAGCGCCCTCGCTCTCTTCTCCCTCTGTCGAGGCTCATTCAAGCTCGGGCTCCCGACTCCGTTTCGATTCAGTAGCGGCCGACCCGCCATGCAGCATGTGTAGTAGTCGCTTGCTGTTTACTATTTTTCTCTCCCTTATCTGGCTTCATTGCTGTCATTGCGTGTGTCAACTTAAGACTTCAAACTTGTCTCATTATCAAAAAGTGTCCTACAATGTTCTATCAAACAATTACTCTAATATTATTTTTACGATAATTCATCAATTAAATCTGAAATGTTTTTTTTGTTTTGTATTTCTAGTATTATTGGATTTGTGTGTTCAATGTTTGACGTTTATTATGATTAACATGTAAATCGAAATATAAAGTTAAGTAAGGTCGATTCATGTTAATTAATTACTTTGAGTGATAAGTGATGACTTAATTTTCCAATTGTGAATAGTAAATATTTCATTAAAATGCAATAATCACTGAAAGCTAGCTTTGTAGCTTTGATTTCCTCTTCTAAACATTGGAATACTCGTGTCTGATGATTGTACTACTACGATATCAAATAGCCTGTTAGTTAAATTAAAGGTACAAGACGTCAGTTAACAGTACAGTAGTGAATTGTGCTATTGAAAAGTCTGTTTTAATTGAGTTCATTGTTATTATTTTTTTCTTCAATGGTTTTTTTTTTTTTTTTCAATTTAACATCAAAGTGAAAACAATAAATGAAAAAGATAAAATAATTACTATTTTATCGGAGTGTTTTCAGCTAAAAATATATATTTATAAAGTTTATACAAGTTAGAGTTGGTCGCTGTTTTCTTGGATAAAAAGTAAGTTTTAAAAATGCCCTGAATTTTTGGGTTAAATAAATTATGAAAATGGTCGTGTGATTGTTCTTGAAAAAGTTCTTGTAATGTCAGAAGACCGTACAAGTCTGATCGTTAAACGAAAGAAATGTGAAAACTTAAACATATTTGGATGTTAATGGCCCATTAAATCAACCTTTTTTTTCTTTATTTGAGTCTTATTCTTTAAGTGCACATTGTGTTCATGTATAAAAACATTTTCCATATAAAAAAATGTTTATTGCAAAAATTATTTTATTTTTGCAATTAAATAAAAAAAATATTTAATAATTAATAATTAGTGACTTAATTGGAGTATCGACAATATGTTGTTGTTTTTTTTTTTTTGTTCATTTCAGACACATTAATTTAGTTGTCAATAAACCAATAATATTTAGTTAATAAACAAACGAGATTTAAATCAAATAAAATGATGAAAAATAAAAATAAAACTCTTCATTTATTCACGAATGATAAATACTTTATTTTTACAAAATGATAAAAATCTTTTAGCAAGTTCAATTACAAGTTCTGTTCGATAAATATTTTGTCACGTGTTTTGATCGGTTTGAAAGATTTCATCTTGTAGAATAGTTGGAGTCGCGTGCTAACTTATCCAAACAAATGTCGGCCTTGTTGAGAGCATTCTAAAGACCTCATACAGTTTCCAGTGAGACGAGCGTGCAATCATAGACACGCGATAACGAGAACCGATACCGTCATTGGCCGACAAAACTTTCATTGTTTAATATGTCGTGGTCAGCTTTTGTTCCTGAAACCTCTATTGTTTAACTATCAAACGATTTATTTGCAACAAATGAATATACTCAGTCACTGTTAATCGATTATTTAAGAAAAAAAACTATGAGAAATGAGAATGAATCATATTTTAATTCAATCTCCTCTATTCCTAGTGAATCAGCAATAAATTTAATCATTCCGCGGAATGTATTGAAAAAGATAATAAAATTGATCAATATAAGTTTAGTATTGAATAATAGTAAAACTATATAGTAATTTTACTGAAATAATATTGTTTTATTGAAAGAATAAATCATATTAGCATTAGTATCACTTTGACAATTTTAGATAAAATTTAAAAAAATAATAAACGGAATAATAAATGACATAAAATGGAAATGAACCTTCTATCATACTGAATATACTTCTAGAAAACTTGAGTTTATTTATATTTTTTTAATGAACCTGGTCTGACACTGAATATCCTGAAAACGCAAGAAGGTTGATCAGAATGATTTCAGCATTATAATATGATCATACTTTCTAAAAATGAATCAGTGAATATTCACTATTTGCAGTGATAATATTATTAATAATAACACTAATTCAAATAGTGATGGTTTTATAACTAAAAATTAGTGAATATTGACTATTTTGCAGTGATTTTCACTAATTCAGTTTTAGAGAGTAAAAAGTTGGTCTAAAAATCGATTCAGGACATTCAGGTTCAAATAAGGATCATTTCTTCACCTCGGGTTATTTTTTTTTTTAAATGTAATTCTATTATTCTAGATGCTTTATAAGTAAGAGCATTTGTGATAAGAAAAAAATTGGAAAACACACTGATAGTCCATAAATTTTCGAGATTTATAAAAAATTCATGGGCAAAAATATTCTAAAGTATCATAAAAATAATATTCAAAAAATGAACTTTTTATCAACATCATAATTCGCTGGAAAAGATTTCATACAAAAAAACACAATTTCATATTTACTTGAAGTATTTTTTTTAGATCTCATGAAAAAATTTATCCTACAATAATTCTGAGTTATAAAAAAATCCCTACTTTTTATGCACGAAATACAAAATAATTTTTTATCGACAATAAACTCTGTTCATTTCAGACACAGCAGTAAAACAGCAACTCATTGTTAATAACAAAAAAATCCTTGCTTGTTGTTGAACAATTTGACTAAAATTTAATAGATAATTTAAATTGTCATTAATGTTTATTTAATATTGAGAATTAATGTAACATTAAAAAATATCGTTAGTCTACTATTAAAACTTTGAATGAAAATTTTCTGGATTAACCTATCCCACTAGTTCATTGTGTTGGCCCTTTAGAAGCTTGACAGGAGCCAACATTGAATTTAATCGATCTGTCTGTCATTTTGAATATCTCCAATAATTCCTTCATATAATAAACTTTACATGACAACAATATAGACTCTTGATGGACTATTTAATAATTCAAACTTTTTAATAAAATTTTAAAACTGATTATTAATCAATAAATAATTAATACATAAAATATAACTCATTATCACTTTACATCAATGACAAACTCAACATTAATAAAATTATTCCCAAGTATTCTTTCAATCATTTTCATTAACAATGTCCTACAAATTATTCATTGACAGAATAATGTATACATCTTTATGCGATTAATTAATTCAACTAACTTTTAGTACCTTGAGAATTAATAAAAGTAAAGAAAATAAAATATTTAAACATTTTTCATTTCAGACTTGTTTTGAATAACATCACTTGGTTTTTTGTTTTAATTCTGAATCAGTTAGAAAATAAATAAACACCAATTCAAACAATTGTGAAATACAAAAAAACTTTTAATTAACAAATGGTCCAACAGTCAAAAGTCCATTGTGGTTGAAATTTTTATGTTCCCAAATTCACTTAACAAGTAAAGTTAAAATGTTCACCTTTAACATATAACAAAACTGAACACATTAAATGTGGTATTGAAGCTATTTCACCTTAAATCTCTACACCAACCTCTACAAAATATTTATAGTTGTAACTAACTCAATTAACCAGATCCTTCATTGTATGCATTGTAGTTTAGTCAATATTGAAGGCTGTTTCAAACGTATTTATTTACTTATCCTTGATGATTTTGAACAAATGAATCTACATAACTCAATCAATATCAACAAAAATGACTATTACAAATGAATCATCAAATATTTATTTATCTAAATCATTAAAGGATTATGAATATTAATAAATCACGTAATTAGACGGATAATAGTCAACCCTTCACGTAAAGAAACATTGATGTGAGAGTCAAGGCGGTCAGATGGTTTATAAATAAACGAGTGACATTGCTGTTAGAACTAACTTATCAACGTTTTAATTGTTGTACTTAGTTTGAGGTCAATTTAAGTTTGTTGCAAACTCGGAAAGCCAAATAGTTTTGCATTGTATTGAACATAAATTTTGTAATATAATAAATAATCCTTATATGATTGAACTGTCCTCTCTTACAGTATTAATTCGCTTGAGTGACAATGAATAAAGTTTCATGGATGGATAAACTTTCATAGTTATCACGTTTATGTCATTCGTTAGAGATACAGCTTGCAAGATGAAAGCTCATTCAAAATTGTTCACTAGTTACATTAGCTACAAACTTCACTATTGTTGGAGAAATGCATCATCTGCATCCGTGAGTTAGTCTTATAAAACAACAAAAAATATGATCATTATTTTTTTTTCTTTATTGTTAAATGTTAAATAAATAGTTTAAGTTCAAAAATTAATTAAGTAGTTAAAAAACATATTGTAATAATAAAAATAATAATAATTCATACACAATTTTTTATTTTATTTTTAGCCTACTTTATAATTTTTTTTTTTAATTTTTAATATAATAATAAATAAATATTATTATTATTTGACAATAGTAACTTATAGTTAATACTATTGATTTTTATTTTAATAAGATTTAAATAAAGTTTTATCTAGGACTTATTGAGAGACATATAAAACAAATCATTCATATTTTGTAAATCTATGAAAAATTTCTGTGAATCGAATAGAAATAAATACACAAAGAATAACTTCAATGCTAGAATTTTATATACCAACTATAATATTTTGTAGACACTTTGAAGTACATTAATTCTACGAGTTGTTCATAAAAGCTTAACATTAAAAATAATTGAAATAAATTTTATGTTTTGTTTCAAAACACTTCAATTTGCAGTAATATTGTTAAATTTTAATGTATTGCAGTCTTTTATGATCATATAAAATAAAACTCATGAAAAATCAACAGAAAATTATAACTGAGATTTTTTAAAAGGAAAAATACAAAAATATTTAGTACTTTTGGTTTATAGAAATTTTTTTTAAAATTATTATATTTTAGTTAAATATTTTTTATTTTCAATAAATATAGAAAATTATCTGATAGTCTGATTAATAAAAAATAAAATTAAATAATCAAAAATGATTAAAACATTCAAGCAAACATACTCATTGCATCAATAAAATGTTCATCATACATTAAATCATTTGGTCTGTACTAGCAAGGCCCGTATCTACTTAGCACAACAAAGATAGAGTGTATTACGTTAACCTTCGACATGCTCAAAATAATAACGCTTTGAAAAAGAGGGAGGTGAGAGGGATGAAATCTTGGACCTCAATGCTTTTTCGTCATCAAACATCAGACTTGCCAAAGTAAAAATGAAATAACCCTTAATTAATAAACATCAAACAAACCATCAATCTCATATTTTACTTCAAATGTATTTTAGTTTCATTTAAATTCAACATGACATTTATAGAAAAAAAAAAATAAAACAAAATAATATTTCTTATAAATGATTCTCTAATTTAGAATAAATTTCATGCTTTAACAGGCATTTTCTGACGTTCTTCTGTAGACGGAATTCAATTTCGACCGCATTCAGGAAAGAGCGCTAGGAATTGATGGGTGTAGACGATAATTTGATAGGGGATGGTGAGAAGAAAACGATGGCGAGTGTGCCTTTGAATTTACACATCACTTAAGAGTGAAAGTCAAGAATTCCTTCACAAGTACATGTCATTCATTTAATTACGTATTTGAATAAAAAATTTCCCAACTAATACTCTTAAAGCTGTAACCAAGAAATTCTTGGTAAACTAGTTAAAAAGTATTCTTATTTAAAGAGCTAATACTGGACTTTTTAACGTTCAAGGAACGACCTGCGCTACTCATCAGATAAATTTGCTTCACTCTATCTCTAGAATAACGGCCCGCCAATTTATTCTCATTATTATTTATAAATTCTAGAGTGACGAGAATAAATCGCGACTGAGTTCTCATCTACATTTTCTCCTCTACTCTGTCCTTATTGGAGGTCTACGAACAATTTTTTTTCATTATTCAACATTTTTACATAAAAAAAATATCTACTTCAATATTTTTGTCCTATTACTGTTATTTTATTTTTTTTTTTTTTTTTACATTTATTAAATATTAGAACCTTAAAAAATCTTTGTTTTTATGCTGACAAGATTCTTTTTTGTTGATAAACAATAGTTCAGCGAACAAAAACTTTGTTAATGAATTCCATTTTTTTTTTTTTTTAGAAGATAAATAATATTTTTAAATGTTTAAACATGAATTTGCTTTTAGCCTGTTTGTGCATTAATTATGTGTAAGCTCTAATAAATTATAATACTAAAGAAGCTTTTATTATTGTTAGTTGAATAAAAGAAATAATAAAATGTGGTAATTCGTTTCGATTAAATGAGCGAGATTTTTTTAAATAGTTTATTCATTAAACGAATGAATTATTTATAATAATATAAATATATTATTTTTATTTATAATAAAAAGGAATTATTTTTTTTTGTTGTTATTACAGTTTATCATGATCAATTATTTATCAGTAAATGTGTAAAGCTTGTGGTCGGTGCATATTTCATGGCCACACTCTAATAAATTCCGATGATGTCGATATAACCGACTAATAATTTTTTTACATCACTATCAATGTAATCTCAATAATTCCAGAATTCTTTAAATACTTTCAAGCATCACTTTGACTGAATAATAAACATCCAAACCAGAGAGAAATTTTATTTTATTAAAAATAAATTTGTTTTTTAACTTTACCTCATTCATTGCTCCAATATCTTCTAATCAAGAACTATCTAAAAAAGTTTATGACTCTGATGCGTTTTTAAAGCCACACATCAATCAATAATTTTAAAATCTTTCGACAACCACAGATAGTATATTGGCGTAATAAACGACTAATAACTACCATTGCTAACTTGTATTGAAGTAATCAATTGCTATTTAAACGCAAATTGTTTAAATATAAATAGACAACCAACTCTGCAGAGTAATATTTATAAATACGTAGTGTAAGTAAAACAAACATATAATTATGCTTGTGGAAATATATCATAAACTATTCACTTATGTCTCATTTACTCAGTGTAATTAATTATATACTGTTTATAAACCGTAAAATAACTTTATTAATTATAAATTAATTTCTCTTTTCTCTGAAAAAGATTGATAAGCGACTAATAAACTCGTAACTTTATCATACAAAAGATAATATTTTTTTTTTTACACTTAAAATAAGGATACTAAAAACTACATGTATTTTGAAATAGCAAACCTGAATGATGTTTAATATTAAATCATCCCACATAATCTAGTACACACTTATAGTCATTTTTAAAATTTACACTCTAAAAAATCTGATCTTGGTACGACCCAGGAAGTCCACACGACCATCTTCCCAGTGGAAAGTAATAAAAAATTGGAGAAACACTTAATTATTTCGGAAAAAAAACATTAATGAATTGTGGAAATTGGCTAGTTTACCTGTCTTTAGTTTTTTTATTCTACTAGCAGAGTACAAACGCACTGCACGCGTTCAGCATCGTATTATATACGTAAATAAGAAACAAAATTTTTCTATTTTTAAATTAAAAATTTCTCCTGCAATTATTTCTAACAACTAATCAACACCCGAATAAAGCGATGACGGATATAACGATATTAAAACGATAACCGGTCATGCCTTTTTTAAAAAAGGATATAAAAAACAGCTCGACTGATTTTTATTTAAAGTTTAATCAAGTTTAAGTTACATAATTATGCATTGAATGAAACTTATTCAATGTCAATATCATCACTTGTTCTCGAGATACACCAGACAAAAATTGATAACGAATATACATATCGTCATGCATACAGACATCTACTTAAAAATTGTTGTATATAACTCTAGGGACCTTGAAATACGAAGATATGTCAAAATTTAGAATTTGTAAAATCAAACCAATTATTATAACTTCACACTGTAAGCTATCGATGAAAATTCATAAAAATAGGTCTGAGCACACTTTGTCTGTGCTTACATGACGAAACTTCTCATTATTAATTGTTTATAACAAATTCACATTGCTATAAACAACACATCATATTTTGTCATAAATAACATTATTTGGTAATTATCTAGATTAAGTTACACCCCTCCGATTTCGTTGAAATTTTAGTATATTATAAAGAAAATTGCGCTAAACAAGAATATATAAATATAGGGCGCGGAAATCATCCCTTCAGGTACTTTTTTTCGTTTGAAGAATCAAATAATTTTAATAATTTTTCAGTGATTGTAATATTTGAATTAATCATTGAAAGAAATAAGAGAGGAACAAAATAGGGCAGGGTAAAAAGTTGGTCCAAAATTTCAACGAAGTCGGAGGAGTGTAACTTAATCTAGATAATTACCCATAATTTTGCCGATAACATCCAAGTCCATGTGATGTACACATAAGTTACTCGATTAAGACAATTTTTGATTATTTATAACAAATTAATATTGTTATAAACAATTCATAATTTTTGAGAGTCATAGTTCATTATTAATAATATTATTTTTCCAAAAGCATCCAAATCCATGTGTTGTCTTGCGCTTAAAAGTATTTTAAATAGCTTTTCATTTATTCATGATTAGTTTTTTTGTTATAAAAAAAAATGGCTCGACCGAATTTGTGCAAATTTCTTTCAGATCTTCTTTATAATAATATCTTTCGAATAAATTTTAGTTGAAGTCGATATCCTGATTCGTTCTTAAGATATCGAAAACGAAAAAAATGCTGACGTCCGTACGTACACACGAACGTACGTACACACAGATCATTCTAAAAATTAGTCGGTATGCTTCAAATATCTTGAAACGTCGAGATATGATAAAAATTCACATTTCACCAATCGACCTAATTACAATAACTTGCTGATAGGCAGTTAACAATAATTAAGTCTCCATTTAGCAATAATTAGATGTACAATCCTGTGTATTACAAGTAAATGCATTTTTTTTTTATTATCAAATTTACTTCCAAGTTATGAGCGACTATATATTCGTTATATAATTTTATTATTGTATTGAGTATTAATATTTTTTTTTAGATTTTGGAGTACAGTTTAGTGTCTTGGAGGAATTCTAATAATTTTTTATTTTTTTCATTTAGATTATCTTTCAGTGATACATCCAGACCATGTTTTCTTCTATTGTTGATATTGCACTTAGAAATGCATATTTTTCTCGGTATATAGTTTGTTTAAACCTCTTTTTTATTAAACACATTTCAAACGTGTTTTATTACATCCTTTAATGTGCAATGATTTCAACAAATTTTTTGAAAAAACTTTTCTCTCAATTTGAATGATAAAAAAAAGTATAATAAGAGGTGATTTATAAAATATTATTATAAGAATCTATCGTACTTTCCTTTCATAGAACGTTTTTCCACGATCATCATTTAACCACACAGTTGAGCTACAACGAAAGAATCTCGTTAATGTCAGCATTTCTATACTCCCGATAAATACAAAAAGAACTTTTTACCAATCCTCAAAGAATATCTAAAATTATTCAAGGATTTTATATAAATAATAACAATACTTAGAGCCTAGAGGCAGTAAAAATAACAGATTCTTGAAAATTATGGCAAACGAAAAAACTTCTAAATTTACCTTAAGAATCATTCGTAAATTATATTCTTACAGAAAATCAACTCTTAGTTGAAGGTATTTGTGGGAAGCTTATGATTCCCTTGAGTCTTTAGACCGAGTTCCGCTATCCCTGGGGCTATTAGCACAGAGTTATCGAGTTTTGCAAAAGCTTCAACAGTAAGGTTTCTATCTTAATTTCGAAGAAAAGCAGGAAGAGAAGAGTGTTTAAAGATATTACCTTTTGCACGTCGACTTCATAATAATCAATTTCTTGTCCAAGTACACGTGTATTAGCATCGTTAAAATATTTTTAAAAATAAACACAAACTTCTTACTGCAAATTATTTAAGATATCTGCAGTAAGGGTCGTCGTAATTGCAGAAAAAGCATTGCTGCCAAATTCATATTAACATGACGATAATGTATGCTGATGAACGATCCACTGTTCAAATGATACATGGCGCCCAGCCAGGACATTCAAGTTCAAGCCGGGCCTTAAAATAAACTATTTTGTCGGTCACTTCATGAAGTTCAACTTTAAATCTCTTACCCACTTTCAAATATATTTTGTGACTAATCATTTTATTTTCTCGTCATCAATTTATCTCAGCATTAAGTCATTTTTTATTTTCCAGTTATTTATTAAAATTAATAATAAAAAAATATTATAGAGTGTGCTGTTGAATCCAAGACTATTTTTTTATGTACAGAAAAATAAATAATTTATCGGAATGGAAAGTCGACTTGATTGGATATCAGTAATTGAAATTATTTTTTTTATTATACCCCAAGCGAAAATAGAACAGCCAATAAACTACAAACTATTTATTGTCGTAATTATACTGTGGAAAATGTTACAGTTCCAGAGAATTATTTTTTCAATAAATTATCCATGGGTTCTGAATTTTTTCTCGTCCGGACAAATAAGAACTATTGAAATGATAAATTGGCCATTAATTGTAGTATTGAGACTTGAGTATATATTAATAAAGAGTTTGAAATTATATCAACATTAAAAAGCTGCTGTCGATATTTTGACTTTTATCTACACTGATAGTTTTTAAGTCGTTTTCAATCCCGTAATAAAGATAGAATTACTCAAGTTCGGATAATCTGCAAGCATATTGAAATTATTGGAAAAATTATCCAACTTGAAATCAAAGTGATTCTTCATCATCCAAGCAAAAGAACACAACTGACTATTTTTATCTTAATATTGGTCCACACTGTAAATCCAAGTGTGTTATTCTTGTAGACACTATTAACACACTAAACCTCTTTAATGTTAAATGCCATAAACAAACTATAGATTTTTCACACGGTATGAAACGTGTAAAAAGTGTCTACAAATAATGCATAGTTTGTTAATGGGCATTTTATATTAAATACACTTTACGCGTTTTATTTTAACATGTTTGTGGAATCTTGGGATTTGCAGTGCAGTCTTAGTCAATCAGAGTCTATACTGCAAATCCAAGATTTCACAAACGTGTTACAATAAGACACATCAATTGTGTTTAATGTAAAACGTCTATTAACAAACTATTGCATCAAATGCAATGTTAATCAGATGAGTGATGTCATATTAAACACGTTTAGATGTGTAACAATAATGAACTTGGATTTGCAGTGCAATAGAGGAATAAAACATTACCATAAACGCACATGCAATTCGGAAATTTTAGGTGTTATGTCAATTAATTGTTCCTAAGTTTAAAGTTTAATGTGCTTGTTATACACTGTAAATTGCAGATGTGTTAAAATAACATACCTTGAGCGTTTTTATGATGTTAAATTTTTATATACAAACTATAGAACTTTGCAGTTATTTCCAACACACTTCAAGACGTGTTAAAATCTACAGTTTGTTTACGGAGTTTAAGATTAAACATGTGTAGATAAGTTTACTGTAACACACCTTAGATTCACAGTGTAGTTGGTCCTTAGCCTACACCTGGTTTTTATTTAATTTCTTTCACAGTTCTGCCTTATCTTTAGTTTATTTACCAAAAATCGTATATACAATATCAATTTTCCATTTTACAATTTTATTTTTAGTAAAAATAAAGAACTAAACCATGGAATGATAAATAGAAAATTAGCACATAATAGTAAATCAAACTATTTAATTCTCTCAATATAATTTTGATGGAAGAAATAACTGTAATGCACTTATTTATAACGAAAATGGGCTCTATGAAATGCTTTTGAATTTCGAATGTTTACTACAAAAGGGCACTCTGAATGAATCAGCAATTAATCAATTCAAAATCTTCCAATTAATCAAATCCCGAGGCTATTACTGTTTACGTGAATGTATCTATATTTGTTAATTGTATTCTTTATATCTTTATCGGAATAATTAATTGTCTCTCATTAAATTAAATTGCTGCTACATATTACCTTCACTAAAATTTTATTATTGTACAATTTACGGATTCTAACGTTATTCAAAAATTCGAACAAATTAGATCCTTCGAAAAAAGAAAAAAAAGTTTTAATAGATTAGATGAGGATGTGATTCAATTATCGTTATTTATACTGTTGATTAATTTCTCTTTAAGGAGCCGGACACGACGCCAATGTAATTAAATAATGTAATTAAGTGATCGATCTTCATTCGGAGACTCTTGTCGAAAGGGATTTCATGTTATATCAATACCCTATGCCCAGCAGGACGATAGTTGATGAGTGTACCATCATGACTTTCAATTACTACGATCATTTATAAGAATATAAAGAATCGTCAAGATATGACTATTTATATCTGGTTCAAGTTGAATGGTAGTTAATTTATTTCGAATAAAAAAGAGATTTAAAGATTTAAGGAGACTATGATGCCAATCACAGTATCGTAATCCTTTGAGTGAGACGTATATGTCCAATCTTTTTTATTTTAGTTAATCTTCTTAAAAGATAATCAATTATAAATAAAGTGAATTTCGTAAATATTGATCGATCACTTAATATGGACTAAGATGGCGTTATTTCAGTAGGGTAAGTCCGGTGGAGATGGCCAATCGAAATAATTTAGAGAACCGTTGACTAGGTGTCCCTACTTCTTCATTTTTTTCGTCAAAATTTAGTCGTATCACTGCAAATCCAAACTATAAACACTTTTAACACACTAAGCCTTTTCAATGTTAAATGCCGTAAACAAATTATAGATTTTTCACACATTATGAAACGTGTAAAAAGTGACTACAAGTAATGCATAGTTTGTTAATGGACATTTTACATTGAACATACATTACACGTGTTATTTTAACACGTTTGTGAAATCTTAGAATTTTCAGTGTAGTTTGGATCCCACGCATGATGCAAAACGAACTAAACAGTTACTAGCGATATGTAGTCAACAGTTTTATAAGTTATTTAAATTGGCTATTTCTTCTCTATGGCCATCTATCCCGTACTTACCTTCAATACTATTCCTGCACAGAGAAAATTTTTTTTCTAGTTGTAAGTAAAAATGAGTACGAAGTGTGCTTGATAAAATATAGAAGTTAAAGTATTTTTGTCTAAGAGTAGAGGAAAGTCACCAAATATGAAATAGTATCCTAATATGGAATACCTTCATTTCTCTAAGACTATAAGTAATAAACGCAATCTTTTGTTTCATGTATTTGATTAAAGGCTGTTAATTATTACATATAAATGTATGACTGATTAGTAAAAACATTAAACTGATTTAATTAATACGAAGTTTTTTTTTATATCCCAAAAAAAAAATGGTATTCTATATTTGGTGACTTCCTTTCAATTATTGAGTTCTCGTAAGTAATTATTCTACTGCAAAGTTTTGTATCTCTTTAAAAATAAAACAGTGAATATCACTACAAAACTGTAAATTGATATTGTTGTTTAGTCATAAAAGTATCATTGTTTAAATTAGTTCCACAATTATCACTGCTAATAGTGAATATTCACTGATTTATTTTTTGAAAGTAATCAATTTACTCACCAGAATTTCAAACTGACTACTGGATAGAAATATTTATTATTATTTATTTTTTTATATGTTGTAAAATATACATGTATAATCCACCTGTAGATGGATTGACAAACGACAGTTTGTTAGTTGACGACATTTGTTTGACGATTAGATTGTTTTTAACAATGAGAGGAGAATTTGTTTATCTCCAGTTTGTGACTGAGACTAGGACTAATTAGACGTCATTTTATGATTCTGTATTTGAATCTGTCATTTTAATAAACTTTCTTTATTAATATTTGTTCTTTCAATCTAATATTTTACGATACGATTCAGAAGAAAAATTCTCTTTTTTCTATATATGCATTGATTATTCCCATAAAGGAACATATATGTATATGCTATAGCTATATAGAATTTGCTGTAAATATATAGGCAGGTATTTTTTCCGTAAGGATAAATAATTTTTAAATTAATTGAAATCAAGAATTCATTCAACTTCAAAATATTGATTTTATCGAACAAAATTGATTTCCTGGTCTACAATTAGAGAACTTTATCTAGATAATATTAATTATTTTTATTTGCAAAGAGTAGAAAAGAATTAGCTTTAAATAATATGAAATACTCCTGTCGAGGATAATTTATGAGAAAAAATAGAATCACTATTAAACCCCATTATAAATAAGTGATTCAAAGGATCGTCAAAGTGGCTTTGTGTAAATACACCAAAGAGAAGAAATTAAAGCTTCAGTAGCAATTAATAAGCGCCAGAAAATATACAATAATAGGACATACTGTAAAATGTTCCTAATGAAGAGGAAAACAGGTGAAAATTTAAAAAATAGAAATAGTCAACAAGAGGAGAATTATTTTCAGAATTGCATTAGCTTGAAAGTGATTTTGGAATGCGTTTGATTACGATGCATGATGAAAGCCAATTTTGTAATGCTTTCAGTGCATTCGATAGACTTGCAATATACATCTACTTGATCTCTTTGAAAATATTTCAGTCAATGGCATGCAGATAAAATCAGAGCAATCAAGAGCGGAAAGCATTGAAGTATATAGATACAGTTAACGTTTTTTCTTGAAAGTTTTTTCAATTAAAATTACTTAATCCTCTACAATTGGCTATTCTATTTGAACCGTAAATCACAGTCAATTATCCAACAAACGGAATTAAAAACTAAGAAACAATGAAGCAGGCGACAGCAGTCATGTTTAATCATCATTATTCACTTGAGCACATGCCTTCGCGTTATCTACTTCTATACAACCGCCCACGGTTCTAGACGCTAAAGTATTTTTCAAGTAATTTTTTAATAAAATTTTTGATTTTAAATTAAATCGATTTTATGATAATACACGTCTACGTTATTAATAGCTCTAGTGGTTACAGAAAAATTCATTCTATTATCAATTTAATATCCAATTTAAAATATGGCACCTTGGAAATAATTTATTTTTAATTAAATTTTATTTTAAAAAAAATTTTAATCGTCTTTTAATTTATTACGAATAATCATCAGAAGTTGAATATTATTTCATTACTTCATAAAAATGACCTGACAGTAATGTAAAATGTCAAAATGAAGTCTGAATTGATCGATAAATATTTTTCGTTTTGTAATAAAATTTTATTTTAAAAATATTCTTTCTTGATAAAATTGTTTTCCCTGATGGAATTTTTTTCTGAATTCTATCAATAAACCTATAAAACAAAAAAAAAAACTATCACAACTTATTTTCCTTGTCAATTTCTTATCAGCTTTTTATGATTTTTTCTTCAGACTCTCACATTGATTAGAAAGTATTCAATCATAGAAAACACAATCAACCTTGTCTCTTACTACAATTTTTAATATTCACTCATTGATCTCTATTATTTTAAACAAAAATTTTCCAATGGAAATAATAATAAATTATGTACATAAAAAATATCTAACAATTTTTTCCTGCTAAAATACTAGGATATTACGACTATAGTAATTTTCTATTTGGATTACTATCTATTCTAAAAATCACTGAAACCTTTACAATAACATTCATCAGCATTAGTTCTAATGTCAAAGTTAATTCTATTGATTTAATAGCACTATGCTTTGATCTTGGAACTTTATCTCAATACTTTTCTTTTCATTGCACTCTTGACCCTAATCAGAAAGCTCATAAACTAGTTTTAGGGAAACCTGTTATCAGAAAAATTACAGTTATAATCATTGGGAATCTGTTTTAAGTCAATACCTCAAGTATATGGTAATAATATTGATTACATTTTATTGTCAAATATGGATATTTTTCAATATTTCACAGATAACAAATCTATTCTTCATTTCACCAACGATATTTCGCTTTAGAATATAAAAAAAAAATTCTATCGCACTTCAGCTTTGACCTAGTTATTGAACTTTAATCTCTTATCTTTCTCCTTTTGTTTTCGGAGATTAAAGATATTATTCAAGTTGGTCACGAATTCGCAAACTTACCGTAAAGTTGAAGGAATTTTAAAATTTATTTTAAAATAGTTTTCAGACTTTATAGATGATCATACTTGTAATCATATCTTTTTTCTTTTAATTTTCTTTTTTTTTTTTTTTTATTTACATAAATTGCAATTTTTATATACGAAACACAAAGTTTTGTTTCACATTTTAAAAAGTTTATGATGTTTTATAGATATACGTATAAGTTTGAAAACAGGAGATAAACTTTTCAATAATATTTTATGAAAAGCTTCTATTACATCTTTGCCATAATTCATAATAAATTGAAAAGTATTCGATTGAAAATATGATTTCAACAAATATTTGATTTAGCATAGGATGAAAATTAAATGGTGAAAATAGATATGTCGATACAAAATAGTATCTAAGATTCTTTTAAGTGCGATGTCAGTGTAGTCATCAGAAACTTCTAACTTTTGAACGTACTTCTCCAGACTTGGAAGCTCTATAAGAGTTCCAGTAAGCCTGGAAGCGATAAATTTCAATTATACCCCGGGGCTCGTTCGATCGATTCTATCTGGTTTTCCGGTATTTTCTAAAGGATTTAGGCAATGTTCATTTTTCATATTACAAAAAAAAAAAATATAAAATTATTTATTAACTACAATCAAATAAATAAAATGAATTTCATTTTTTTTTTTCAAAAAGCTTTTGTAATACTTGAATAGTAAAATCCTCTAAAACTTTTTAATATTTTTTAGAAAATTATTATTAATCATTCAATATCACTAACAGTTAAAGTACTGAATTATTGAATATAAAACAAGTGTAATGGTAACTGCGAATTGTAGTGTTTTATTTGAATGCACAAAAAGTTTTTTAACATTAACCTATTTGATTATCAGTGAAGTTACTTCACTGCAAATCTTAAATTTGAAAGTGTTTTAATTTAAAACACTCAAAGTGTTAAAAAATGATGTCACCCATTTAATTAACATTGTAGTCACTTTTAAACACTTTCAAGTGAATTTCAAACTCGAGATTTTCAGTGGTAAAGTAATAATCATAAAATATTATAAAATAAATGTATGTCTCTTTCTATGTGTTAACGAACAAACGATTGAGTTTGTTATTAGCAACGCTTGATTTATTTATTTATGTTCAGTTTCTGACGGAGACTTGAGTTGACCGGACATTTGCCTTTTCATTTAATAAAAATTTTAATTATTTTCTAAAATTTCTTGGAGTTATTATTTCATCATATTCTACAATATTTAAAAGTAGATTTAAGGTAGTGATTTATAATTTATTTCCTACGCTCCAAAAATGAAACAGTGAAAATAATAAAATACACTGCAAAATCAATGAATATTCACTACTTTTGCCATGTAAATTGAACCACTGTTTAAATCAGTTGTATTACATTCACTGATTTTGCAGTGTATTTTATTATTTCCACTGTTTCATTTTCAGAGAGTATATTTACCATAATCAAAATTTAATTGAAGATTTTTTGAATTTTATAACTAAAACAAGGAAACATCAATGTTTGTTATTCTAATAAATTTATAGTGTTATCATGGCTCTTTTATTGTCAATACATAAATTCTATTCAGATTAATCTGCTTTTTGAAGGCGATAATTAGGATAACTATATTGATGTATTGAGTCGTGTTGATCTGATGACGTGAGCTAGAGGGTTGCAGGGCCTCATGACGCCGAGAGGAGTCAGATTGGCTTCAGCCACGAGCATGACAACTGAGATAGACTTAATCGTTATATAAATACTTATTATTTTGTACACGCAGTTTTAACCTGAATATATATATATATATTTCATTAAACTTTATATTTCTACATTTTATTATTCTAAAATAAAAAATATGTTGTCTGAATATTTGATCTGTGAAATAATTTCAAAGATCAAGTATATCAATCCTATCACTCTTATTTATTATTATTATTATGCATAAAAACAAGATAAAAATGGTTAAAAATAATAATTCTCATCAGAACAAGTTTCCATGCAAATTCACGTAGTTATTTAGTGAATCAAATTATTATGATGATTATGATATTGTTTTATTTATAAATAAACATATCTGGTAAACATCAATTCCACGTCATGAGTAGTTTGCGTTTGTAGATATTAAATCTATACATCACAAGCTTACGTTCGATTTATTTATATCAACCGAAACTTGAACACTTCATTAATCAAAACAAACTTTATTCAAATATCATAACAATGACACACCTAGTTATTTGTATTATAGTATTGTTATAATTGTATACATATATGTTATCTAAACATATTACATACTCGATTAAGATTGCTGAATGAGATTATCTCATCATTTAATAGCTTAAATAAAAGTTTTATTTTATCAAACAATCACCAGATGATCGAAGTGTTGATGATTTATTCAGCTGTGAACTAATTGACCAGGAGATTATTTCATTTTTATTATTATAGTTTACCGTTTACGATCAGCAATACAAATGCATGGCAAGAAGGTTTATTTATGCGAAATAGAGTTCAAATAATGATGACCAATATGACCTTGATTATTTAGAAATTTGATTTTAATTTGTAGAATGTCGGAACAAAATGATATTGTACTACTTTTAGAAAACTCTATGAGGCTCTATCACTTACTTTACTTTCTTAATATAAAATCTTTCTTGTATTATAAAAATATATGTGATATTTAATAGGTTTATTAGTAAATTTTTTTTTAAACTGTTTAATAGTTCATACTGTACACTACAAATTTCAAATTAGGAAGTATTTTAATTTAGAAAACTACGATTATCAGTTTAAATCTAAAGGTCTAGAAACTAAACATTTAAAGTGTTTGTAAATGTTGAACGAAATTTTTTTATAGTTTAACCATTCTTCCGTGTCGCTATAGGTATTTTACTCATGCTGATTTTCAAACTCAATTATTTTTACAATTTTAAATGTAAAGACCCTTTGAAAATTTGAGTATCTTTGTAAAATTTAATTTTTTACAAGATACAATGAATTAAAAAGTCATTTTATCATTTAAAATAATTAAAAAAGAGGTTTAAAAAAATTTCATGAGTATTTTACTCGTTACGACACGGAGGAAGGGTTAAAATGCTATAGTTTGTTTATGACATTCAACATTGTAAACACTTAGGTATTTAATTATTAAACACTTTAAGCATTTTATTACTAAACACTAAAATTTTCCCGAACTTGCAGTGCATTTTTTACTTCTACATTAAACAAATTTTGGTAAAATACAATATTACGTAAAAAGCTTAGAGAAATAAAATATCCATTAATCATTATGGTAAGTATCCAAAATTTATTTCTCGTTTATCATTAATTTTTATTTAATATAAAAAATAATAAGAAGCTTTCAACAAACGTAATAAATGTAAAAAAAAATTTTGATCGTAAGAAATTTGTTCATATTTTTGGTATAAAAGATGAGTCAGCATACAAAGTAAAATTTGATATTAATTTTTACTGAATAATTTTTAAGCTTAATTCTTTTCATGTGGTCTACTAATTTACTAAAAAAAAAATTTTAATTTCATTCTCTACATTTTTTTTCGGTTAGCAGATTACAAGGAATCATCCGACAATTATTTTTTACATTTGCTGATCAAAAAGTTATCTTGTAGATTAATTAATTCTATTCAATCCAATAATATTTTGTCATAATTCTCATTAATACTATTATATATTTTGATTCCTTGGTTGGTATTGTCATTTTTCACATACAAGTTACCTCATATTGACTTCATAATAACATTTAACTCATGAATTTTTAATACTCTGATAAAAGTATTCAATTATTTAATAACAAAAGAATGAACGTCATGCTGAATATGTATCATTAAATTATAGCTTTAAAAATCTACTTTACAGGATAATTTGTAGTCAAACAAACAACTTGATTGGTGCATACTTTAGGAATTATAAAAACTCAATATATATCCTGATTTCTCACTCCTAGAGCTTTTCTACTCTCTACATTATTATATATATAAAGGATAGAATTACGACGTTCGGAAGGCTGAAAGTTTATTGTAGTGAACTCATTTCAACCCCAGCTAATTTTCACGTAGAAACTTTTTTCCCTCTTACCTTATAACCTCAGCCAACAATGCTTCGTAGCGTGATCTAATTAAGGATCATTCAGCAATCTAATTTCTGGAATGATATATTCAATATGATAAAAAAAAAACCCTTAATTACTTAATTATTTTTTGTTTCACAAAATTAGTTAATCTTTCATTTCCGGGCGACTTTTATTGAGCACGTGTAATTTTCATACAACTAAAATCTATTGTTGTACGAACATTATTTTAGGGTCTTCCTCTTATAATACCCGAAAACTAGGATGACCAGGAATTCACAACTATGTTCTTTGTTCTGTTTGTGATTTATTTCGTATACCAGACATTAATATATGACATCAATTTTGCATAACAATTAAATAATTGCGAATATATTTGTCATTTTAATTCAGCAGAAAAATTATATTTAAAAATATTAATTCTTTTTATGCTTGAAAAATTTTTTTTTCCAATCAGAATCAGTATTTTAATACGTCAAAATGGATATCGAATTATCTTTGATAAATTTTATATTCTAACTGTGATTCTCAAATAAATATTTATAAATAGATATTTGCCAGTTTTTTATGAAGAAAAAAAAAATAATAGTTTATGCCAATATTTAATATCAAATAAATTATTTGCACAAATTTCAACATCGTTAAAATTTTTTATTTTAGTTTTAAGCAGGTTTAGAATATTATAAGTAGATTTTTATTAACTTCCTAAAGGATTTTATGAAACTTAAAAGTAACATCAAGAAGTATCAATAGATGATTTAATAACAAGAAATCGGTCAAACTAATCTTGAGATATTGGCGAATAAAAGTTTTGCTACATAAACTAAATAATTTTGTCAACAGTCTCGAGAATTGACTTGACCAATACTCATTTGAAATTTCTTTCTCTTCGCTATTTCTCAAAGTAACGTAAAATTGATTAAATTTCAAGCTAGAGTGGTTTAGTTGTGTCCAATTAAAATTGAAAAGATAATATAATTTTCAATTTCAAAACTTGGATTTTTTATTTATTTTATTATTTGTATTATGAAAGATAACTGTTGTGTAAGATAAAGCAAAAAATGATAATAAAAAGAAACATATTACGACTATTCCGTCTTAATAAGATGTAAAACATTTTTTTCAAATAAAAAATATGAAAGAAAAGACAACAATGGCGTTATTATAAAAAGTAATTGTTCAAAATATTAGAGCAAAAATTAAAGCAAAAATATGAGAAATAATTCTATTGTTATAATTCTTTGAATTGTGTGCTTTTTTGAGATGATTTCTATAAAGAAACATTCATCGTAAAATTCTAATGATTTGGTATGATTATCTCCCAGTCTTATTTACAACATTTTAAGAATCAAGCCATTGACTCTATTTTCACACCCTTGGGAACATAAATATGTCTAAAAGTACCACTCTATCTTCATTAATATAGTCGTAAAGACCACCGTATCCAAGAATTTCTTCACGTTAGAGTGGCTTTAAAAACACTAAATTTTTTTTTTCTCATCCGAAGTTCTACTTTGTTTGTCTTAAATAGCAAAATTTATCTTTATTTTAACATACAAAAAAGTAAGCGGATAAAAAAAAAAAATAAAACTCAAACATTACACTCCTTTGAGAGTCTCAAAAAAAAAAAGTAGCAGAATATGAGCAAAAACAAAAAAACAATGTTTGGAATAAAGTTGACAGCAAACACAATAGATAAAGTAATAAAGTTGGTACACAATTCAACATTGATAATAAGAGTATCTGCTATCAAGCATTAAATCGGTCGCAACCCTCGTAATTTGTCTTGGTGTTTTGATCACATTCAGAAGTAAGGACAATAAATTCTGTCCTCCCTCTTTTGTGTAGTGTCTTCTATCTTATTTTTCACATATTTATATATTTTTTGTCAATACTGAACTTCTTGTTCTTTTTGGTTAATGTTACAGAAAAATTTTTTCATTCGAAATTTCAATACTTTTTGTTTTTTTTTTCTTTTTTTTTAATTGATCAATATTAAAGAAAATTAATTAGTTCAATAAAAGAAGGCATTCTTTAAAGTATTTCTTAGAAAATGCATCAAAGTCTACTTAAGTACGTTTTTTCCTGAATTAAGAGCTTTCTGAGAATAAATAACAATTTTAAAAGCGAATCTAACTACACTCTTATCTTAAAATGATATAAACTCTCGTTTTTTTCTGTTTCTAAACAAAGAACAGAATTTTTTTTTAGTGGAAAACGACTCTACAACAACTAAATCTTGTAAGCTCAATGTGGTTCGAAAAAAGCGTGCTTTTCGGGGAATAAAATAAAGCATAGAAGCTTACTGAAAATGATAAATTGACCGATTTAACTCAAACAATATTCTTTTCAGCTTAAAAAAATTTTTTATTTTTTTTTCATCCTAAAATTTCTATTGTGTGCACCCTAAAAAATTATATACTAATATCAATAAATCATAAAATTTTCATTTTTATTTTGCTGTACTAGAAAATTTGTGATTTACAAAAAGTCCATGACATAATAAGATATCTCCAGTAATTGCAAAAAATAAATTAAACCTTTCAAATGACTTGTCATATAATATGTGTATTACTTTACCCTAAAAAAAAAATTAATTATAATGTATTATCTATAAATCTCCGATCCACAGCCAATTTTTTTACTATATCAATTATAGCATAACAATTAAAAATAACGAAAAGAAACAGTCGTTTCATCTTGATGGTATTACTTTATACCGAACACACACGTGACTTACAAATTCTTGTTACATTACTATATACTATTTAAAACTGAATTAATACAAATCACTGCAGTGCAGGGTATACTAGACTAATGCAAATCCAGTTTTTAAAGAAAACTAAACAGTGTTGCCAATAAATAAAGGTAATCATCCAGTCATACCTGACTAAAAAAAATCGAAATAGTTGGATTTATAATATAATGTTAATTTTTTATTTGAGAACTCATAGTTAAGTCCTTTTCTTACTATAACAAGATTTAACTGTAATATGTTAAATTTAAAATTAACATTACATAGAGAAAAAGGTAAGATTATAGGTCACTTTTCATTTTTTCTTCAATTACATTTTTTTCTGTTAAATTATGATTAATTGTCCTTTTTTAAAGTTTCTATTTATTACCATAAAGTTATTTTTCAATATATTTGTGAGGTAGAAAAATAAAGAGAAAATTAGAAAAGTGATGATTGGTGATGAATTTAATAAAAAAAATATGGTTCAGTACAAACACAAAAGTGATCCATAATCCTACCTTCTCTTCTTTGTCATGTTTACAATATGTTTAGTAAAATTTCGAATAACTTTATAATAATGAGAAATAAAGTTCTAATGAAAATCTTATAATTTTTATAAAACTAGAGATCAATGGTGCGCTTCCCGATCCTTAATAAACATGTTAAAAATAAAATAAAATTCAAATAAAAGCTATTTATCGCCAATCAATACAACGACCAATCAAACAACGAATAAAATGACAACAGATATGATACAATTATGACGACATCCACCAATCAATTTTTTAGAAAAGGATCATGTAGGAATTTTTATCATAGCTCATTGATTCATTTTACTGTAACCAATTTTTCTTTTTAACTGAACTACAGAATGAAATTTTTACCTACACGGATGTGATATCTTTTACTGAAAATACTCGAAAGTATGCCGATATAATAACTCGAGAAAGGATTATAAATCATTAAAAAGGTTTATTAAATCAATTGGAAAATTAATTTGACAGGAAAAATATCCAGTCAGTTCAAATCTTATGAGATTTGACTGCAGTCAAAAACTAAACATATACAAATCAATCAAGTGTTGCTAACAACAATTTCAGTCAGTTGTCAATTAACATAAAGATGTAAACATATTTATTTTACTGTTACTGATTTTAAATTTTTTCAAAAAAAAAATTGCGATCGATAACGGCACTTCTTATTAAACACTCATACTCTATCATGTTCGGAAACATTATTCATGTATTAAAGTTTTTTTCGATCAAATAACTATTCCTAAGATCAAGACTCAATACTTTATTGACTTCCTTCAGATTAGCACGTGTGTCAAATCACCTTAGAAAAAATGATATTACATAAAAGAAGGTAAAAAGTTGTAGCACTTGCAACATTTACTATTGCAGATCTTTGTTAATCTCTGACAGTTCCGGTAATGTATTACGCAACGACATTCAGTTATAAGTCTCAAGGTTTTCATATTACGCATTTGTTCTACTAAGAAATCATATTTAATTGTATCATATATCTATAAAAAAAAAAAAGAAAAAAAAGAAGAAGAAAAAAGAATGCATCAATACAATGTAAATGATAATCGGAAATTGTACCAAAGGTTATTTATATCCGAATGTAGTTACTAAACGTTCACACGTGCGTACGAAAATTAACTAGATCGATCAGTTGTCATAAGTTTTAATCGGTTGCACACCACATATCTCACTCGCTCTTCCATCTGAACAGAGAAGGTAGAACATAATTGAGTTAATTATGCGAATCATCGCGTTCGTCGGACCAAAACGAAATTGGCATTCAATCAGCTTGATCGAATCGTGCCCAATGAAACGATAGATTTATTGGTGAAATTTTTCTTTTCATTAAAAATCATGATATATATCTCCTCTAAAAAAAATCGCTTTTATCAAATACTTTTGATCCCATTCACAATTCTTTCATTTTTGATCCCATCACACATCTAGTGGTGTTACTATTTAAAATTTAAAGAATCTTTATAAATACTTAATTAAATATTTACAATCACAAGTTATTTTAATTTTCCAAATTATAACTTTTATAAAAGCCAGCTGCATAAATGAAAACTTCATACGGTGATAAATTAAAGTGAAAAGAGAATGAAAAATTCTGTGTTGTAAAGAAAATATTACGAAGGTTTTTTGAAGTTAACTGTCAAAGTTTTATTTTGTTGTTGATGTGTAGGTGGAAGTCATATCTTGATTATTCACAACATTTATATAAACTTTTTAATAAATGAAGTAAAGTCCAACAGCATAAAATAAAAACATTTTTTTCTATTCGACTGGAATGCTTGGATATAAATTAATCTCTGTATGCAATAAAATTAATAAACTCGTCATTTAATTGTAATCATTCGATAGAAGTATTTTTCTAATTCTTCCTTATTATTCTTATAAAGGAAACAACAAAGTTTATCAGGATTCATTATCGATTCTTTTAAACAAATCAATAATCTTGATCTGGGTCAATCAGTAGTGATTGATGTAACAATTTTTCATTAAATCCATCATTGACGATATATATTACGCAATTTATTTTGCAATACAATTCTTAAAGAATTGTTATGTCTGATAAATATTTTGAATTATTTTTCTTTCTCTTTAATCGGTAATTGTGAGATGCAATCATAAATTCTATACACATAAAAGTTTACGTAACAATACACATTTCCCGGATTTTTTCTTTTCTAATTCTGCTCGATAGAAAAACCGCAGCAACGTTCTAACGGAAATCAATAAAAACGATAAGATATGACTATCAATACAATTGTTGGATCGATTTACTATACTTAAGAATAGTGAACTCAAAGTATAGATAATTGAAAAATTTTTACGATCAACGACATTGACTTCTTTTTTTACTGGTAAATCATTTTTTGCAATACTAAGAAACTGAATATTATTTTATTCACTACTAAATATAGTTTTCTTGGAAGCAATTATTTTAAAATAAATGCATCTAATAAATGTTTTATTCCATTTAATTTAATTTTTTTTTATTACGAAAAATTGCATCTTTATTTGAATTCCTGCTCAATCTTTACACGAAAGAAAAATTTTTTACGATTGATTGCTTTGTGGTACAGGAATCAGTCCTGTTTGTGTTAAAAAAAACTATGAAAGCAAAGCAATAGTTACTGTTTGCTCAAAATTGAGTCATATGTTGCACAGTAAACAGTCATGTGTATCACAAGAAAACACAGCACAGGAATTATTGCTATGACAATTTGAATGAGTCTTGTGGAGTACAGGAATGATTACTATGCATCACTAGAACCATTTATTAACGACTCACGAATGTTAAAAAAATGTTAATTAACCGTTAATTAACACTTCGTGAGTCTTAGGTTTTTTATAAGACATATAGTAAAGGAGCCAGTCATAAGAGATGTATGGAAATTTTTCTAAAAAAAAGTAAACAAGATAACTTTGGCAATTTTTATAGATTTTTGCTTGATAATTATAAATATGGTAATTATTTTTTTCTACCATGGTTAGTTAATTAGTTGTAAATAATTCAATGTTTATTTAATAGAGATTTATTGAGAAAGGATTTTTGATTATTCAATTTTTGAGGAGTTGGAAAGAGTACTCACTGCAAATTTCAAATTTAGGAGTGTTTTATTTTAATGTACTTAAATTGTTTTAAAATGGCGTCACCCATTTGATTAACATTGTAGTCACTTTTGAGATATTTGAAAGTGTTTAAAAAGTGACTGCAATGTTAATCAAATGGTTGACATCATTTCGAAATACTTTAAGTACATTAAAATAAAACACTACGATTTGCAGTGCTAAGAATTTGTATGAAAAAACTATTGTATGAGAAGTGTTTTTTGTGAATGAAATATTAGCTAATACTGAAGTATAAGTCTTCCCACACCATCTACTTCCTATTCAGAACACTTGAAAACTCTCAGGTAAATCATTATTTGAGTTTAAAACAAAAAAAAAAAACTGATTTAAAATTCTTTCAAACCTTATCAGGTGTTTATTATGTAATTACACGTTGAATGAAATTGGTCTGGAATCAATATCATCATTTGTTCTCAAGATATGCGAGATGAGAAAAGTTCATACATACACACACATAGATATATGTCACTGAAAATCTAAATGTTTAGCAACTAAACCCTTAAAGTGTTTACAATGTTAAACATCATAAACAAACTATAGTAATTTTGTAGACGACTTTTAAACCAAAATTTACATGTTCAGTAATAAAACGTTTAAAGTGTTTAATAATTAAACAACTAAGTGTTCAGAATGTCAAACACTATAAACAAACTATAGAATTTTGATAAACGGCAAAAACCGTTTAAAAGTCGTCTACAAAATTACCATAGTCCGTTTATGATGTTTAACATTGCAAACACTTGAAGTGTTTAGTTGCTAAACACTTGGATTTCCAGTGTTTAAAGATCTTATAATTTCAAAGATTCCAATCGTTGTTTGAATCATTAATCTTAAAAAAAAATTCAATTATTATTATAAAAAAAAAAAAATAGCATAATATTTATATTATTAATATTATAAACAAACCATTACTAATTATTTAAAAATGCGAATGATTATCACGAAAAGATTATAATAACAAAATGAAATCCAAATAGATTAAAAACATTACTTCATAACTGATTAATAAAAAAAAATTTAATCTTAAAGAAATAAATTATTTGACTATGGAAAAAAACTTGATTCAAAATAAGTGTTTACTTAACTTCCTGCAATAAAATAAATGAAATAAAATTGGACACTAACACAATTATTACAGAAATATTTCTACGAAGAATATCCTTAACCTCTTCCGCTTCATATTTTCTTATATGACTATGAATTGTTACTTGAGCTTAAAACCCGCGCAGGAGACTTGATGAAATAGAATCAAAGGATTATTTAAGTGGTTGAGAATGAACATGAGGAGTAAGCGAGAGCGATATAAACGTTTATAATAGATAAGTGAGCAGTTTTGAATAGCATTAAACTACCATACATACAGTTTAAATGATCCATTAAACGGATTATACATAGCACTTTTGTACGAATTAAGGCCATATAAAATTTAATATGATTTCTTGTTGTATTGTTTCATTACATATTAAACAAATTTTAGTTTTATACATCATTATTATCAGTAATCCACCAACATATACTAACAATCAATTATTATTGTATCATCATCTAATGAGTATACTTTCATAACGAGATACCATTAATATAATTATTCGGAAATAATAATCATTTTATCTAATTGTTATTTTTTCCATTGGATTTAATTGCTCAATTAATTGTTTGATATAAAATTAATTGCCAAAAGAATTTTCATTTTAAATGGACTTTTTATTCAAATGTTGAAAGAAGAAAGGATATTAGTATGATAGCTGATTCTGCTCTACTTATTTCAAAAATCTTTTGTGATTAAAAAATAATTACTCTTATTCTTAATTTTCCTACTTTAGACCAAAAGTTTTGTTTTCGAATGAGGGCAACTCTTCTCCAACGTTTCTCGTACCATTGTGAATATTGTACAGGTTTAGATACTTAAAAACCAGAACGTGGTGTTGCTACTAGAACCCTCAGAATAAAATTATTAAAAATTTATATACCTTTGAGTCACTATTTTTCCGGCTTTGAAGAAAACTTGGAGACTAAATTGTCGCCAAATTTATATATATTTAATTTAAATAATAAATAGTTGAAATATTTTAGATGTATTTTGTTTTATTCTTCAATTGTTCGTCTCACCATTAAATTGTCAAGTTACATTTTCAAACTAGTATCTACAGAATTTGCTCATAAAATTGAAGTAATGACTTCACTTTATTCTTCGTGCGTATTGTGTAGAGAGTTGTTAGATGATAAAATTATACAATATTTTACAATTGTTATCAAATCTTTTTTTTTTTTTTTTTTAATATTTAAAAATTACAGTTCAAAAAGAGACAAATCCTTTTTTAATACTTTATAATAACTACAGTAATTGAAAAGAGTCACAAACGTTAATTACTTTCATTGTCATCATTAAAATGTGTAAAAATTACACTATAAAAATTTTTATTAGGTTTTTTTTCAGTTCATTCAATTACTTAAACTTAAATTCAGTCAATTAAAATTTATTCGCATTCATAGAAACGTTAAAATGGTAACAATATTTATGAAATCTTTTAATTCTCTTAAAAAAAAAATAGGCCTGAGCACACTTTGTTTATACTAACACGACGAACCTTCCGTTATTAATTGTTTATAACAAATTCAAATTGTTATAAACAATGTGTAATTGTTAAAGGCATATTTAGTTGTAAACAATCATGTTAGGTCAATATCGATTCAATTTTTAAATAAAATTTTTATTCTTTCACTTAAAGTATTTTTAATAGTTAATCTTTTTTTATATATATATATCCGTTTTTGAGATATCAAATACTAAAAAAATGCTTACATCTGTACTTACACACACACACACACACATCATTTTCAAAATTGGTCAGTACGCTTGCAAATATCTTGAAACATGTAGATATGATGAAAATGGACATTTCACTAATCGACCCAATTACAATAGCTTCCTAATGGCAAGTTAAAACGTATCCAAACCAAAATAAAAACACTTAACATATTTTATGAAAATCTTCGTAAACTATCTAGTGTATTTATGAAAAATTCCTCTATTCTCGTTATTAACTCTAATTCATTATCAATTGCATAAACATTAATCTCATTGTGATTTATACGTTCACCTGTGTTGAAAAATTTTTTTTTAAGACCGTGCTATTTTTTAAATACTTAAAACATTGAGTAAAAAGAAATCTTTACTAACTCCTGTGGATAAAAGTTTATCACGAATTTGAAATAAATCTCTGAAGACAACTTTATTGGATATAAAGAAAAAGAACGTTTTATAATACATGTGTTGCGGTGATTGGCCGTTATTCCGGTGTACTAACGATAAATTACTACTTATTTATAGAGTAATACATGGATCACACGGATTATGAATGTAGCATTCATATGATGCAATATGATTACACAAAACTCGATTTTTATTTATGCTTTCATTCAATTCTTTGCATTATTCAGACGAGATATTCTCGTGAACTTTTTCTTCTCGAGTTAATTTTTCATAACCACCAGTATATTCAGAATAATAAATAAAACATTTATGTAAACCTATCGGATTATCGTGGATTGTACATGTTTGATAGCAAGTAATGTTTGAATAAATAATTTTTCTTCTACAATTAAAACCAGTAAATTTTTTATATGCTTTCATGCGTTATGAAGTTATACAATTACAAGCATCTGTCGAGTTGATATGGAAAGAAATTCAACCAAATATATCTATATATTTTAAACAAAACAAAAAATAAAAATAGTTTAGCATAAATTTCCATTGAATAAATATTTTCTTCATAAACTTACATTCTTGAAGATAGGAGTTATGATATCCTGGATAGAACACTGTGTAAAAAATTTAATTGTTGGAGAATTTTTAATGAGCCTTGTTAGATCATAGTTAGTATATGAATCATATCAACAACATTTATTCAATTAAAAAACAATTATAACAAAAACGCATGACTGTTGATAATAGTTTTTAAAAATTATTATTAAAAGAAATTTTTTAAATATAAATTATTCAACCTCGAAGTCATGTTTTATGATAACTTAAAAACAAAAAAAAAAATCTACAATAGCTCATTAGTAGTAAAAAATACTAGATGTTGATGCTAAAGTTTTTGATACTAATTTCATTTTTTAGTTAAAATTTTTATTGTCAACTTTAGATGTTGAAATCAACAGTCATCAAATTTACTTGAACAATCTTATCTAATTCCATTACTTATAAATCTCAAATTTGAAAATGTTTTATTTCAATACACTTGAAGTGTTTTAAAATAATGTCACCCATTTTATTAACATTGCAGTCACTTTTTAAACACACTCAAATGCATTTAAAGTAACTGGGGTAACATCATTTTAAAACACTTTAAATGTATTGAATTAAAACACTAAGATTTGCAGTGATTGTATCCCCCATGAAACAATTTACAGTCAAACTCATATTTTATTTCTACAGCAAAAAGTTATCCAATATTGAAAAAAATAACTTTATCCTTATTCATAAAAATCTAGAAATCAATATTTTATTCTTCAAAAAAGGTTATTTGTTTAAAACTAAACAATTCCTGATGTTAAAACATTCTTTGTTATTTTCCTATAAATGTAATAACAACTTCAGTAATTGATCAAACATTTACTTTCTATTTTATAAATTAATATAAAAAAATAGTTTTTTCCATGAAATTAAATTTACTTTGATTCCATTTTCTGATACAAAGCTAATTGATCTTCCTAAAAGAGTATTTCTATATTAGTTTTGACTTTTTATTTATTCATTTAAATATCAATGAATACACAAAGAACCAATTATTCCACTCATTCAATTAATCTAGTCCTTTTCAAATACCAGAAGATAAAATAATAACTATCATTTAAAATTTGCATTTAATCAATAGACATCACCAGTATAATTACACCAATGGTTGACAGCTCATAAACTCAATAATTAGCTACATAAGTTAGATACAGATCAACAATTTTATTACACAGATTTCCCATAGGACATGTTTTCCTGTCAATTATAAATGCTATGTCAATCACTGCTTCTTTATCATAAAAATAATTTGTTATTCTCCAGCAATCCATTCAACTATCTCCAACCTAACATCTATACAGTCATCATTATTATCTCCATAATTTACATTCCCAATACCCAATTACACTTAGTATTTAACCACAGTCAATTCAAATCCAAAACATTAGTACAATTAAACTGCTCATAAATCTGTTTATAAGTCTTTTAGTATTTCCGTCAGTATTTTTAGCAACATGTCAAAATACCTGAGTGTAAATCTAAGCATAAAATAGGTATAACGGAAACAGTAAATATAAATATACATATTATACCATCATACATAAGTATTAGAATGAACAAGCAACATCATGATGATAAAAATAATCAATTTATTCTCCACTGTCCAGTGTTTTTGCTTGACAGCATCAGTTATCCATTGGCATCATTAAAGAGTCAAGAGAAAGCTAAGAATTTTGGTGATAAAATATCGTGAGAATAATACTAAAAGACATCAAAATGCTTGAGAGTATTTGATAAAGAGAAATTTTTGAAAGCTCTTTAAAGTTTTGTTACAAGTCGAACTTGTGATGAAGTGCTTATTATAGACTTACATCAACAGCAAAAGATGAAAAGCCCTGGAGACTATTAATCTTAAGACTTGAACCATGAGAAGAGAAGCTGTTGGCGGCTGAGACACCCTCCGTATTATCTTTCTTCCTCACTCACTCATCTTCTTCTTTCTCGCGGACTAGGTATAAGTGATATACGAAAAGCTTCATGGAGCTGAGAGTCACGAAACTCCATTATTTATGATGATATTACCAACGATCTAGAGTATTAATAAATAAGTTGGACAGAAATATATAAATGTCTAGTGTTTCTATTTTTTTTTGACGTTTAATTTTTTTCACACACGTATATCCGTAATATCAAGTGATTATTATCATTTTCATATCGAAATTTTTATTTTTCATATTATTATTGACTTTTCTACTTCACCCACTTTATTATTTGTTCTATCAAATAATTTTTTTTTTTTTAAATAAAAATTATCCTCTTTTAAATTAAATTTAACAATAAATAATTAAGTCGTATAAAAATTATTTTAAAAAATTTACATTATTTTTAATAAAAATTTATTGATATTTTTGTATCTTATAAAAAATTTATTTTAAATAAATTCATTTTATTAATAAAGTTGGTATTCATAAAAACAAAAATCTGTAAGTAAAGTTTAAAATTTGTAATTAAAATAAAAAAAAAAATCTATTTATTTATAAAAATGATAATTAAAAAAAAATTTTAATAATTAAGCAATGAATATCCTTCTCTTAATTACGAAATAGAAAAATGATAAAAATGTTCATTATCATACTCAGTCATTAACTGCCTTGACACTGATCTTGAATGCAAATTGTTTTACCCTTGAAAGCATTTTAACCTCTAGCGAACTAATATATTCCAAACAAAAACTTGAGCATATTTAATAATATCAATTAATAATAAAATAAATAATTCATCAGCTCTTTATCAATTACATGGACTAATTAGTAAAAGCATAAAAATGGATAATTAATCTTTTATCACAACGGTCAATATTTAATTCATATTCACTGATGTATTAGCGAGGTCAAGTGTAAAAATTCCATTGTGCATTTTTCTTTTTTGCGGTCCTCAACGTGGCAATGCAAACTGTGACATCAGTCAACTGAATGTTACCCACAGGATAATTGACCTAAATAAAATAGCAAAAATAGAGATTCATAAATTATGTCTTCTCTTGATTCACGTGATGAGAGTAGTATCACGTGTGAATGTATGTGTATACTTTTGAAGTTTCTATGTATATCTTTTTGTCCAAGGTTAATCTCTTTTGTAACTGTTGATCATTTATCTCGGTCCACTCGGTAGCTTTTTAAATTTACAATGAATATAAACAAGTCAATTTTTATCCACCAATATTCTCCATTATTATTTTTATGATACTCTAAATTCAATAATAATATATTCATTATTTTTATTACAGATCAAAGCAAAACAAAGCCTTGACGAATGTGACAGGAAGATTAAACGAAAAGCTGACGTGAATCTGGCAAGTGTTACCGATCAGTCGCATCATTGGTGCGTCAAGCGTCATCTCACGAAGAAGGATGAAGGCCAGTCTGATACGAAAACTCGTTGGTACATCAGTCACTTAATCGAGCATTGTATAAAAAAAGCCGAGAACAAGCAGAAGAAAGCTCGTGTCATCATTCTCGTCGCCGTCGTCGTCGTCTCTGGTGAGTCGAGGATGGCGACGACGTCGGATCCGTCAGATGCCTCGTCACTGGATACTAAATCTCTGACAGAGCTTTACATCCCAACTGACGAGTTGTACAATGAAACTAATTCCAGTTACATTGCACCAGATTTGTCAGTTGCATTCACCAAGGGTTGTTTCCTTGGTTTCATCATAATTGCTGCAGTATTTGGTAACTTACTAGTTATAGTATCAGTCATGCGTCACAGAAAATTGAGAATAATCACCAACTATTTTGTGGTATCATTAGCATTCGCTGATATGTTGGTAGCAATGTTCGCAATGACATTTAATCTAAGTGTTCAAGTAACAGGTCGTTGGCTATTTGGTTATTTCATGTGTGATGTCTGGAATTCTCTGGATGTTTACTTCAGCACAAGTTCCATCCTACATCTGATGTGTATCTCAGTCGATCGTTACTATGCAATTGTAACACCACTCAAATACCCAATCAACATGACGAAAAAAGTAATAGCATGTATGCTATTAGCATGTTGGATATCACCAGCAGTTATATCATTCGTTCCTATATTCAATGGATGGTATACGACGAGTGATAATAACGAGTATCGTCATATGCATCCAGAAATTTGCGAGTTCAAAGTGAATGGAGGATATGCATTATTATCATCTAGTATATCTTTCTGGATACCATGCACAATAATGGCGCTCACATATTTTGCTATATTCAAAGAAGCCAACAAGCAAGAGAAACAAATGCACAGTCAAATGGGTAATGCAATGCTTCTAAGTCATAGGCCAAGTCGAGATTTAAATAATTTGAATGGTGAATTAAATAGTGGTGGTTCATCAAAAACACTTACGCTCAATGAACTAAATACAGATCACTTGCATACACCAACCAAAGATAAAAATTTGATCAAAATGAAAAGAGAACATAAGGCTGCCCGAACCCTTGGTATCATCATGGGCACATTTATGCTTTGCTGGTTACCATTTTTCCTCTGGTATGTGATAACTAGTCTTTGTGGTAAACGTTGTGACTGTCCAGATATTGTCGTCTCTATTGTCTTCTGGATTGGCTACACTAACTCAGCTCTTAATCCACTCATTTACGCTTACTTCAACCGAGATTTTCGGGAAGCCTTCAAGAACACACTCCAATGTGCGTTTTGCTCACTTTGTAGAAGAGAGCCTTTTGACCTCGAGACTTTGGACATTCGCCGACCGTCCTTGAGGTATGTTTTAGGATTCTTCAGGATCAACCTTTCAACTTGCTAAGCAAAATTAATTTTGTTTTTATACAAAACACGATACTTTTGTTTAAATAATTCCATCAAAAGAATTCATCAAAAATATTCTTTACTAGAATTTTAAAAAATCGTCTCTCAACTGTTTCTCTATTGAAAATTATTTCTATACTCTTTAGATTTAAAGTTAAATGTTTAGTCAAGATTTTAAAAAAAGTTGATTGCACAATAGTAAAAAAAAAAAAAAAAATAACCCATTATTGTTGATCTTAAATGTTAAAATGAATTTTTGATAGTCACTATTTTTTCTGTCCTAGGTATGATGATCGTACGAAAAGTATGTACTCAGAGACCTACATAAAACACAACGACCGAAGGAGATCAAGTGAATACGGAAGTAGTCTCTGAAACGAAACCAAATTTAGATTTTAATTATAAATTATTATTGCCGTGCAATAATTCCTTATGATATTATTTTTCTAATCCTAGTAATATTTATAAATATTTTTTTTTTTGTTATATCAAATGTTTTTTTATTTTATTTATCACTGTTAATAACTACTCAATTGATTACAATATACTCTCTATACCTTCATCAAAGGTTCATTATTTATTTATTTATATTATAAAAAAATTGTTAAATTAATTTTCTTGTAGTTAAAATTTATACAAATATTTATTAAAAACCAGAACAAAATCATACTTTATTACTGTTAAATAAATTTACTATTTATTCGTAATAAAAATTTTTATATATTTGTTATTTGAGTTTTAGGATTTAATAGAACAATAATAAATTTTAAAAAAAATGTATATCTTTCATCAAAGTCTTATATATATATATATATATAAAAAAAACATAATTAAATATTCAAAAGATAAACTTTTTATTAAAAATTAAATTCTTATTATATTGTGAGTATTATATTTAATAATAATAAATAAATAATAACTGTCCAAGGCAATATGGAACGTGTGCTCAAGAGCTAAGCCATTATCGTTCATAATGAGAACGAAATTAATAATAATTACGTACGATCAAAAAAAAAAAAAAAAAATGTACATAAATATATTTATGAAAAATAATGGGAATATTTGAAGAAAAAAATAAGTTCCCTTGGAACGAGACTGGCCTGATATATTTATACTGCAGTAACTCGAAAGGAAATACTAGAAAAAAATGCTAAACGCTGTCATTTTTAATTATATTTAATTTAAGTAGTATGTGTGGTTATTCAAGCAAGTATGTATCAAGATTGCATATGAATGTATGCGTATGTGTATGTATATAAAAAGATAAAAAAAAATAAATGGAAGTACATAATTGCAGTACTGAGTATAACGATGCAATAATACATTTACATTCACGTGGGAAGACATTTATTTGGTGATATGATGAATCCCTCTCTTCTACCGTATGTTGCAAGAAATGAATTTTGAAACTCAACGGCTGTAGTTAATTAAACTTTCGCCATCAACTGTACCAAGTGTCCATGCATATTCGTCAACTACTTCCACGGCTTCCGCGACAACTGATTATTACACATGTTGCCAAAATTTCATTTGTCAACGTGCCAAAAAATGCACGCTAATGTTACCTAAACTTTCGTGTTACTACGGTTTATTAAATTATTAAATACGGAGAAAAGAGAGATCATGTATGATTGATTGGTCATTAACATTTGTAAATAATAGTGTAAATATAATACATTATCGTACAAATATGAGTATAAATGTTCATTAGTCATGTACCATTTAAAAAAAAAGTCAGACATAAATGATCAATTTTATTAAAAGGATTATTTATTTAAACAAATTAATTTGTTTTATTATTTTTATTATAAAATGTCAAGATATTTATCAACTCATATCAACACTCAAATAAACATCCATCATATTGTGTATAAATTTTTCATTTTTTATTCTTTGTAATATGATTAATTAGCATTTTTCTCGTTTTGCGTGCGTATAAACAATCAAATGCAATATCAAAGATATTTCGCTATTCTGAATTTGCTTGAGACATTTATTAATCGTTTACTATAAACGATTAATTTGTTATTTACTCAACTGTGTTTAAGTGTGTATAGGTGTCTTCTGGATTAATATATATTTATTATCATGACAGTAAATAATGAATAGGAAATAAAATAACAATAAATAATAATTAAACGAACAAAAAGTATATGTGTATAAGGTACGCTGAATAAAAGTATTTTTCACTAAATCAAATTTATAGAATTGAAGAAAATAATGAAAATCATTCATTCTGAGAATTCTTAATAAACTAATATATGTGATAAAACATAAGTAATTTTAATAAATAAATTTAAGGCTCGTAATAAATAATATCTTGCTCGATAAAATGAAAGCAAATAAATAAAATATTCAATACGAATATGTTAAATTTTTGATGGCATTATTCTGTCTAGATAAATTAATTTAAAATTTCAAAAACGATTACTCTAAAAACAATAATCAACTTGTCTCATATAGTTTTCAAAGGTCTGAGGTTTTATAAGAAAATATTCTCTCATAACAGTAAATTTGCGAAAGAATACAGAGAAAAGTAATAAAAAAAATCAATAAAGCAAGAGAATCTGGTAAGTCTTAAATACTTATAACTTAAACCGTTTACTTAGAAAGCACTTTGCCCGATAGCTATGTCGAGTGTTTAACAATCCATCACCAATATGCTACAAAATGTCATTACATGTGCTCAAGTCCTTTTGATATACTTAAGTTCGCGAATCCTGTTAATAATCATTTAACTTTCAAGTCGTTTTTTTAATTAACTCAGCTATGTGGCTTTTTTTTTTTACTGAATTTAATTTCTAGAGTCAAATAAAAAACTTTTCTAGTTACAATGTTATTTCATTTAATATTAATAAACATAATTAATATCTAAATTGAAATGTATAATTATTATTAAAAAAAAAAGAGAGTTTAAATTTGAGTTATTCTTAATTACTGATGAACTTCTTAAAGAGTTATTAATGAAATGCACATTTTTTAGTCTAATTAATTTCGAAATTTTTATTTTAGACAATAATATGTATGGTGAACAAATTAACAGATGGAAATCATCCAGAAGATAACCATATACCAAATTCATTTAACATTAATCTATTTTATGTACATAATAATTTCTAACCAGCAAGTCCATCTTTTAATCTTAATTATTCATTTATTGGTGTATTTACGCTATTCATAATATTTGTGTTCTTTCTTCAAAAAAATTATTTATATTCGAAAAAATGGTTGATTAATTTTTGTATAAAAATTATTGATTGGATGATTAAAGAATAAATCATGCAAAAATCCACCAAATAAAACCTAACATAAATAAATTCCACCATCCTATAAAAAAAAAAAGACAAATCGATAACTCACTTGAAATAAAATCAAACTATCATTCCATTGAAATCTGAACCACAGTGTGGTTCTATCGATTAAGATTAGTTACAGAAAGGTATCTCGTTAATTTCCTCGCCCTCTATCCTCGTACGAGAAGGTACCAACTGGAGTTTTACCTGCATGCCAGTACTGCACGCGAATTAGTGGTTTGCACGAGATGCCTCATACCAAAGAGAAAAAAAAATTATTCCGACCTTCTCCCTTCTCGGACACTCTATAAGGTATCATATGAGGGAGTAAGAAAATTTATGTCCTTCATCATAACCAATGTACACAAGTTCACAAATAAAAAGCCTATGCACTAAAGAAAGTTTTTGAGGAGTCTATTCTACTATTGTGGTTTCAAGAGTTACAATAAAACTGAATCAATAGAAAGAGAGAACGAATATATGCTAGAGAAAAATACCAAGTCAAAGCTGAAAACAGAAAACTTTCCAACTTATATCCACCTGTCATTTAATACACATCAATTTCATGCAAACTTTAACATAATTCAAGCAAAAAATATCATCAACAAATAAATTACAAGAATGAAATAATGATTTACAGTCTTATCAATACCAGCAAATACTTGAATTTATTATGAACGAATCATGATTAATTTCATTCACTTCAATAAAGCTTTTTCCTAGATGATAAATAACAGCACAGATTTATCCATCAGCTGTAACCAAATGACATTCCTTGAATTATCAGTTAATCATAACTGTTATAAATGTGTCTAATTATGTAATATTTGGAAACATCAAATGTTTCGCAATTGGGATATGTAAATATTTATCATAGATATGATTATAGCAACAAAACGTGGCTACATCCCTTTAACATCCCTTACACCAATATACTATCTGTCGTAATGCTGTCATTACATATCTGTTCATATAGAAATTCCACTATTTCTCATCATACATATGTATATATTATATATATATATATATGGGTGTGTAACTTAATTTTGTATATACAATCATCGAATGAGAATGTAGGCATGGAAGGCAGTGTAGCTTCAATGCTATCTAATTGCATATACATACAGTCCAAATAATTTGAATTTGTAAAATTGAGTCAACAATGAACACACAATCTAATCAGAAATTCCAATGATTTTCTATATTATTTATTTATTTATTTGCCATTTTGTTTTAATTTTATCAGAAATTTTAAATTTTTATTTGAGACCACATGCTTTTTCTACGAATCAGTAAATGAGTGGACAAGTGATTTTTTTAAACATGCAATATTGTCGTGAGCTATGAAAATTAAGTATATTGGTAATTACCACGTTGCAGTTGACCTTTTACAACACGTAATCCTTACACATATATAATATGAATTTTCAATGTCATGAAAAAAAAATCAGATTATACATGACATGAAAGTGAACATATGAAAGTACTTGAAAAAAAAAATTATTTTTATTTTATTTTTTTTACCACATAAATATGTAATAAGTCATTTAGTTAAATAGAAATTTCATTGATTATTATTTATTATTTTTTTGATCTTCAATTTTACCTTCAATAATACTTGTGTCATTTTTATTTCAAAAGCTTCACTTTGATTTGTGGATTTTTTTCTATTGAAAGATTGAATAAAAGGCTTCTTTTCTACAAATAAGATTACTATAATAACCTTGTAGCTTCATGGAGTTGAATAATTGTGTGATCAAAGAACAACTAGGGTAAACTAAACAATGATTGACATTATGAGGACTAATTTTGGCACCATCTTTGATACATTAATTAATTATTCTTTCATTAAATTTAAAATGCCATTTACTAGCAAAATTACTCAAAAAAATTCTGTAACATTAAAATAAAATAATTTACCAATTATTTATATTAAAATTCATCATCAATAAAATAATAATTATAAAAATAACTATTGATTGTTTTTGATACTTATTAAATAATATAATACTTCTTTACTTTTTTATATTTAAACTATAAATAATCAAATTCTGGTAAATTTTATTTAAATAAAAGAATAGACAATCACAATGCGATTAAGGTCGAGCAGATTACGAGCCTTTATTGACGGCACGAAATAATTTTACCGTTAAAATAAATCATAGATGATAATTTATATGTACATCTATATATGACAAAGATACTATATATGAATATAATTGCAGTGGGGAAATCAATTAACGCATACTATACGCAATAAAAAAAGACTAATAAAATTTAAATGTCCTGTAAATAATGAATGTATAATAATGATAATTAATTTTAAAAAAATCACATCACTGTAAAGTCATATCTCATCTTACTATACAATAACTCATAATAATTTATAATTTAAATGTAAAATTTTATGTTAATTTATTTGTTATAATTGATTTAAGAAAAAGTAAATTTTCCGAATAAAATTCTTTTTCTGAAAAAAAATGAATAATCTTCTTACTCCCAATTATGCAGCACATAGTTATAATCCTTAAGACTATATAAGTCATATCTCATACCCACTATAATTTTGATTCAAAAATTTATTATTTAATTCTTCTAAATAATGTCACGTTAATTTTTTATTTATATTTAAAAGTCCATTAATTTTTTAACAATATTACTTCTGATAAAAATTTACATTTAGCTTTCTTTATATTAGTATTTATGTCAGTAAAAACAAATTAATAAATATTTTTCTTTCAAGAAGTTGAAAATATTTGATCCCCTAATATTCCATCATCAATCTCTTTTTAGAATGATTACTCAGTTTTACAAAAAATCCCTTTTAAAAATGTAAGCTATCAAAAAATTACTCTCTGTATCAAACATTAATAAAAGCCTTCATAACTCCATTCATTCATTTCAACATTCGACGATTTCATGATTGAAAAGTCTTAGCAAAAGCACAAAAAAAAACCCGCTATCATCTTTCATTTTTACCTTCTTTTTTTTTACATTATTCTGACAAGTGGATAATATCTGACAGTGCAGACTACTCAAAATCAAACCAGAGATATAATTTTGGCTCCAGGGTTAGTATACATGTCACCAAACGAGGGCTTAGAATGACCTGATCCTGCTAAGAGCCAGAGGGAGTGAGAAAACTGTAGTAAGGTGGTTGCGCATTGCAGCAACCCCAATAGTACAAACACTGACTCACACTTCACTTTGCTTACCTCCTCTGTCTCGTCCTTATTCTTTACTCATACACATACCACATATAACGCAGTCGTTATAAAGTGGCCCTGACGCAAGCCTGCAGTTACATGCTTGCACGACTTGTACTTCATATCTCCACATAAGTGTCCGTAAAGTAAATATTTTTCACGTACAATTAGCATTGAAACACGTGCTCATATTCGGATCATCAAGGAATTGATTCATTCAAGGATACCACCTCCTGGTATTGGATAAATTATTTCTCAAAAATTTGCAATTAAAAAATAAAGACAAAAAAATCATTTGAATAAAAACTTCTAACTTTAAGATGTGACCTTGACCGATACTGATTTGAAAAATAGATTGAGTTCATGCAATACTCTTAAAATTGATATCTTTACATAGTAACTTAGTTATTTGCACCTTGAATACTATAAAAGCCAAGAAAAACACTTCAACTCTATCATCAACACTTAAAGTATCAATTTGATGGTAATCAACATGTAAAAAAAATTTCAATACTAAATTTGAAAAGATAAATAAATTATTTTAAAAAGAATGTAAAAAGTAGTTAGAGTAGTGGATGATGATAGCTTATTGACAAGGATTAATGCGATAATTGATGGAAATCTAATTTCTAGCATGCTACATTCGAGATTGGATAATCATCAAATCCTCTTCTACCAGTACCATGATAACCTGTATAAATGCTTCAGAATCTCTGACGTGTATATATTCAACACGAGTACTTCCTTACAATTCTAGAGAACACTTATTTTTTTGAATCATGATTCAATCAGGATATCCAAGCCACAAACCTCATTTCTCATCAAAACAAATTAGAAATGAAATCAGAGAAGACAGCTTTGATTTCCCAAGTTTTATTTATTATTCCAATTACTAAATGATGTAAAACCAATTTAAGGAAGACAAAACACCTTAAGAGCTATCAGACTCTCTAGAGAAATTATTCAAGAATATGCCACCAAGTTTGTATTCATAAATCTGAACTTATTTCTTGATAACTATCTAGATTTGTGTTTAATGTAGAGCTTGGTTTTATTTGCTTCAAATTATTCCATTCATGTTAGAAATATAATATAATAAAAGATTGTCCAATCAATCCATGATACCCGAGTACCAGATGGTGATCAAACATCAATATATTTATTCTTGAGATGTACATCAGCCAACATCAATTCTATTTATTTGGATTCAATGAAGACAGATGTGCTCTTAGAGGTATACTACACGTAATGTCTTTGAATTCATGTAATCTTGAAGAGAATATTTGCCAGAAAATTCATGGTTTCGAGATACATCAACCAGGTATTTATGATGAATAAACTCAAAAGCTTAATAAACAAAAGAATTTTCAGCTAAAAGCCAATTTCAATCTTAGTTGAACCGTAAATTATAATGTAGATATTTAATTAATAATTAGAGAGTTAAATAGAGCAGAATTAAATGACGAAAAATTACTCTAAAATTATGATCTTTAGAAATATGATTACAATTTAAAAAACCCCATTAAATCAGGTTTATACAGCAAGTAAGTTTATTATTTGGAGTTCTAATTAAAGCAATGTTTCAAACATTGAACTTTGATCAACAGTTCCCCTATTAGAACCTGAAAGCCCTTGGCGAGACACGTATCTGTGCAACAATAAATTACTTAGATTAGTGTCTCAAGCCGATACGATCATTTTTTATAGCTCGTGAATAATAAAGTCTTACTATTTACTTCTAAAATTTTACAATAATTCTTTCGAGTCTTTTATTTATGAGAAACAAGTTATAAGCAGGAAATGTCATAGAAAATGAATTTTATAAAGCGTGAATAACCTCTAAAAATGATAAAGTAGTCAATAATTTTCTGATTATCCAACATATCAATTAATTAATTGTAACTTATAATTCATTTTGTTAAATATTACTACTATTATATTTAAAGAAACTCTTTGGTATCCATAAAACACTGCTGAAAATTGAACAATGCTTTCTTTACTTCGTATGTTGTTTCAGAACGCTTGTTCATGATGTGATAAAATCTATTTTGACTTACCTATTCTTCAGCAAGAGGGAAAGAAAATATCCTAAATAATTGGTGTCATTAATTTCTGTTATAAATTCAATGTGTGAGATAGTTCTTCATAATTCGATTATAGTTTTTTGTGTTGTATGCATTTGAAGTATTTCAATGTTTAAATAAAATACTTTGAATTAAAATATTAAGTAACATGTTCATAATCACTGATTCATAAAGCATAAAGCATAAACTATTTTCAAGTTGTCTTTACTAATCAAATTTATAAAAAACATTGATACTTGTTAATTTTCTGTCCATTTTACTTATGCGCCATTAAATGATATCTAAGCTATCGACTGCGCATCATTCTGTAATTGTAGGTATATTACCGACACAGCATTTTCATTAGTCGGTAAAAGTAATTGTTTTCTACAGCCGATAAACACTCAAATACCTTCTGATTTTCATGAAATCTTTTCCTGAAATTGCACAAAAATTTGCAGACTCAAGAAAGACCTCTTGCATGATCATGTAACCCAGATATAAAATAAAATTTTTCGAGAAACAAGTGATACAAAAGGTCGTTTATTACACTGTAGGTTGATGTAATAAATCGATACTCTAAAAAAGAAGAATCGATTAAAACGTTTACAACGATCGTCATACTTGTGATAATACTTGTTTAGTATTAATAGAATAACTTAAAAATAATTAATAAATTAATGAAAGTTTTAATATTGTGATTAAATTAAAAGAATAAAATGTTTAAAAGATGTACAATATTGTTTCGATACAATGCTATTAGTTTAAACAAATCATAGTGGTATAAATGTTTAGATTCAATAAATTTGATATCTAAATTGTTTAAAAATTATGAAAAAACATCTAGACATTCGTATAATATAATTATTGCTGCTGAGAACCACTTGTTTTGTCGTCATTTTGTGCTGCTACTATGTTATCGACTTTCATTTCTACTCACCTCCATGTATTTTCATATGGTTAAGTTTACTCAGTCATTAGTCGCAACAGGAACTGTATCCAAACAAACGCTCCAATAATCATAACCAAGGTAACGCTAGAAAAACTCCATGAGCATACCCATAAATTGATCAATCTAATTCCATTTTTTATGAAGACTATCAATCTGCTGGCCACCAATTATGTTTAGTAACAAATCTTTTGAAACAATTAGTTTTACATCAGCTGTCACAACAGAAGCGTAAGTAAACTCAAAAAAATAATTTATTATTCATAAACTTCATGTGTTATTTATAAATATTTCTTGTTAATAACAACTTTAGATCGTCTACATCTGAAAGAGTGCAAACAGATGAGGTCAACTTCAAGGATGCAAAAATCCAAACTTTAGAGCACAAAGATGCTCAGGTATAAAACAAATTGATATCTTCTGTTTAAGTTTCATTGTCATTAGGGTTAACTTGATCCTAAATGATCCTATTGTGTTAAAAATTTCAAGGAATAAATGATTCACCAGTATCACTTATTTTAGACCCAGATTAGTTCCGATGAAATGGAGAAACCTGCAATAGATTATGATAAGCTAGCAGCATTTCTCAGAAGGGTCACACCAGGTGTATTGGAGTCATTGGATGAAATTTATGACAACAATGCGATTGACGAGTACGAATCTGTTGTTCATAAAGATTCAGTACCACCTGTGAAGCAACTGACCAGATTTTCAACAATAGAACAGTCAGAAACTAAAAATCAGGTAAAGCTTATTATTTAAATTTCAAAGGAATTGAAAATTTATCCTATTATAACCTTCTTTGTACTATTTGAATATTATAATAGAACTAATGTAGTGATAAAATCTCTTTATTAAACAGAAAAAAATAAGTGCATTGAAATGGAGTAAGAATGGAGGAACATTTGCAGTTGCTTACAGTGCATACATTCATGAAACTTGGTGTAACCATCAATCACTCATCGAATTCTATGAATTTACGAGGCATGATAAAATATTAGAAAAGCCAATCAAAAGCTATGAGACCAATGCATGTGTTACATGTTTAGCTTATCATCCCATTGAACCTTCAATATTAGCAGCAGGACTGTACAGTGGTAATTATTTTTTTATAGCCAATTTTTTACAAGAAGACTTGTAGAATTGATTAATGAAAACCAATAGGTGATGTTGTTTATTGGAATCTTATTGAAAGTGACATAACTCCTGTCCAAGTTTGTACTCATGGAGATGTCGTCACATCAGTAACTTGGAGACCAAAAACCATTAGAGAACCTCCTTTATTAATTTCTTCTAGTTCCGATGGTTATATTCTTTTTCACAGAATGATTGAAAGTTATACTGATTCAACACTCGATAAAAGGTATTTAAATAGTAAATAATTCAATAATTAAACATGCAGTAAATTTTTTAATCGTGTCTATAATTATATTTTAGGTTTAAAATAGTTAAGGAATACAATCCAGCAGAAAACAGTCGTCCACCAAGTGCTGGAGGACGTCAAGAACGAGCAACAGAACCTGGATTATATATCACATGTTTAGAACTTTGTTTAAAAAGTTTTGAAAATTTTATCGTTGGTACTTTGTGTGGAGGCTTATATAAATGCAGTATCAATGCTACTTCTCCAATACAAGGTTACTATTTTTTAGATCAGTTTTAATTATTAATAGAGTCAATTAGTTTTTATGATAATATTTATTTTTACAGGCGATAAAACACTTATTGATCCAGTAATTTTTGAATATGAAAGATGTGATGGAAGTATTACTTGTATTAAAAGTTCATTAACATTAGATCTATTCGTTACGAGTAATACTCATAGAGAAATACGTATTTATAAGTTAAATGAGGTAAGATATATTGCAAATAAATCCAATCATTGATTTTCTATATTTCCAAACTGTAAAGTAATACTTTTTCAGGCTTCTCATATTCATATTATTCCAATGGAGTACATGATAGTTGGATTGAAATGGTACATAGAAACACAAGACTTAATTTTAGCATATGGAGCTAATTCAACTATAAAATTCTTTCATGCTTCAAGTGGTATTGTTTATCCTGACTTAAAAATACAATCACAAAGCAATGAAATCAATAACGTGGATCTTATATTAAAAAGGTACTAAACAAATTTTTATTTAAAAGTTAAAAATCTAATCTTTAAATATCTATAAAGTCATTTTTTTGTTGTTTAGAGACGCAATTGTTCTGTCTGATATACATAGTAACATAGAAGTATGGAAATTACCAAAGGAAGTGTGTTTATCAGTCTAAAAACTCCAATGCTATGAGTATTTCGATCACATTAACTAAAAAGACTTTTTTTTCTTGGTATATTAAAAAAATTATTGGAAATAAAATTTGTATAAACATACAACAAAATATATTTAAATTATTTTAGTATTATTATCTTCAACTAAATCCATGGAAAAATCCAATTAAGTCGTAAAGAAATATCCATATAATTAAATCTTATCCCAAGAATACTGAAATAGAATCTTTCGCTCCATGGCAAATAAAAATCTGAAACATTCAACAAAACAAATTTAAGAAGTAATATAAGCGTAAAATACTTTAAATATACAGGTGTTAGGTACTATGGATCGTATACATACCAATTTACGGATAATTTTTACCTGTACATAGTTACCCTTGTATTTGGGAATTTAAATTATAAGTGAAATCTACTGGTCCTCACACCTGTAAGGTATTATCATCGTGACAATAGTTCAGCCACAATCTCGTAAATCCCTTAAGGTCGTTTTCATAAACTTAGGTATTGATCCCATGCTGATCTTCAGACAATTGTCCTTAGAAGGACAGTTTTTACCTGTCTCCCATTAACTTCCGGAAGACATGCTAAAATTTTGAGTTGTATTGTCCTTAAAAGGACAGTTGTAGAGTTTTTACTTGTTCTTAAAAGAACATTTTTAGAACTTGATATAGCGTTCTACAGAGTAAACTATTTGCGGGCCCTGAAAAGGGCCCTAAAAATTATTGCCAATAAGAAAAAAAAAAAAAAAACGGGACATAATGTTTTGAACAATACAATTAAAATGAATACAGTCAAATTAAATGAAATACAATGATAGACAATTTTTCTGTAGTAAATTCGAGCCATTCAGAATTAAAAAATATTTTTTAAAATTGTTCCAATCGTTGTGATATCTTTAGAAATAATATTATGTTCCCGTTGTCAATTTTGTTTTTGATATTCCACACCCAATTCCCGTAATCACTGGTTATTTGAATACATATAATAAAAATAAAACAGAAATAACTATATTATTTTAACTGGCCCGTATTTATAATTTGGCGTATTAAAATTAATCTATTTGCTTGATAGCTAATGAAGATAAGGACGGTTTATAAATGCTTTGCACGTGAGTATGTTTTTCTTCTATGTTGTAAACTTCTCATCCAATTAGATCTTTAATTCTAATCCAATATAATTTGATTATTCCACTGTATTGTTGAATAATTCTATAATAATTTCCATGTTTTTCTTCTGATTTATCCATTAAATAAAAACTCCAATATTTCGAAGTAAAAACAGCACCAGATTCTTCGGTTCGACGTTTATTAATTGCATTTTAATCTATGATTCGATTTCTTCCACATTTTTCTCTTCTTACTCCTCTAGAATTAAAAACGGGGGTTTATTACCAATACAAAGATTAAAGACCATCCTTTTGTTTCACATATGTGTAAAATAACAATTACAGATCCAGTCATTTTTGATCAAATTGAATAAATATTGTTTTTTTTTTTTTGTATTTTTTTTTTTTTCAATGTTTTTCAGACTACGATCGCTCCTGCGAAATATTTATCACCTACAATTTACTGGTTTCCTTATTACACTTCTAATTAGATCAGTATATAATAATAAGAATAATAATAATAATCATAATAATAATAATACGGAACCCTCAATAGAAAGCACTTGATTTTGTGTTGATGGTTGTTAATAACATAATTGTTACTTTCATATTTTTTATCTTCATCTTTTCTTTCTTATCTTATGATTTCATGTTTCATCGATTTATTATCATTATATCTAAAATTTAGTTTTTTTTTTCATTACACTATTGAACATTCCAATCATTCAGTTTTTTATTTCGAGCACATTCAAGTAAAATGATAACTATACAATGCGATTGATGTTAATTCTATTGGTACATTTTATTTGTTTTATCTTTCAAGAAAACTCGTCATTAGAGCCATAAAAAATTTAGATTTTTTGCTAATTTTTTTCCCTGATCACGTGACGATATTCACTTATATTTTGAAATCTATTATAGAGAAAATTCATGCACTATATAAATTTAAATCACCAAGACATTTTTTTTTTTTTTTATAATAATAAATTGATTGACGAATTTTCAATTCAAGAATATACACGATTGTTTCTGATTTTTTTTTGTATTTTTTTTTTAATATTTTATCAATCGTTGACTTGCAATATTCTTGTTGTTTTTGATTTAAATAACTATGTCTTTTTGTGCAGAAGACACAATTAGAAAAATAAATGTACACATTTTCGCATATTTCCCATAAACTGACTCGTTCATTTGAAAAATGTGAATAAATTAACATCTCTTGTATCTCTGTACACATTAAATTCCGTCTTAAAATATAATAAAATTAAAAAACATAAACTATTCTATACCACCAACCATTTTAGAAAAAAAATTTTTTTTTTATCACGCAATTTAAAAAAAATTTTGTATTATCTAAAATTAAAGTAATGCTGTACGTATTTGGTAATATTGATGGATTTTTGTATGAATTTCATTTGCGCGAGTTTATTTCATTCTTGTGAAAAACGGTGTGTCTCTTCATGTAATTATTCATTAGTCTTTTAAATTGATACCTTCTTAAAAAATCTCATTAATGAATAATATACATTATGTATTACAATATATACATTTTATTTTATTTTTTTTGAATAACGAAAGAAACACACCGATCTTCAAGGGGGTAAAAATAAAATTTATTTTCATGTACAATTCGCTTTTTTTTTTTACAAAAAAAAAAAAAAAAAACGAATTGTTAGAATACCGTGAAATTCGTTATCGATCAAATTTTTAACATCTAAATAACTGTACTGTAATATAAAGGAAAATTATCACACCTTATCTTTCCATCCTAGTTATTTTCGCACATAAATCTTATAATTAAAAATTTTGGACTCATCCACAAGAACATATCAATCGCATCATGCCCATATTAATTTTTGTAAGTTGATTCGTGTTATGTTTTTTTTTTCTTCAATCGTACAAATAGAAAATCCTACTGGATTTGGTATTCTATTATAAAATTACATCTTTTTCCTCACACATTGTATTGTCATTCAATTATATGTATTTTTTCATTAAATTAGAAATCACTAATTACCCATGTGTGTGTTATTAGATGTAATTATTGATCATTGATTTTCTGTTATTTATTTTCATATTCGTTCTTTGTTTTATAATCCACAAATCATCTTGCAATTGTACACAACATCAAATATGATTTATAGATTTATTTTATTCATTATATACTACTTGCACAACAGAATCACTCTACGCTTATTCGGAAAATTTAAAAAATAAAATGAACCCAGTGACGAAAATATAAGAAAAAAAAATTATATAGTGCAACTGAATATCTTATGTTTACTTATAACAATTATTCCTCGAATGTTTATCGACAATTTCTTTTAAAACAATTACACAGTACTTGAGTACTTTCAAATAAATTATTTTTCATATTTATTACAATTTTTTTTTTTTTTACAAATTTGCAGAGCAAATGGCCAAATTGATTGCCACAAAAAATATTTCTTTAATTAACATATTAATTAATCATATTCATATCGTACTATCCAATGTAGAATTTGTTATATCAATCAATCGTATAGATATGTAAATATTATACATCAATATGTGTATATTTAATTTGAGTCTTGAATAATCTGAATGATCCGTTAATAATTAATAGTACGCGTAGAATTATTTTATCATCACAGTTAACCTTGTTTTATTTATATAAGTCAATTGATCCCCTCAATTTTCATACTATTAATTATAATTTTATGTACTAAAAATATTGAGGATTCAATTATATAAATAATGTCAATAATTTTTATAATTATTTCAATGGCAATATCATAAAAAATTCAAATAATTTACTTAAATTTTGTTTAAATAACAGAATACAATGAGAAAAAAAATAATTCCTCTGTAAATTTATAATTAAAATACATTTTGTGGCACAGACATATTAATTTACAGCATTCGAAGAAAAATTGATATACATAAAAAATAAAAGTATTAGCAATATTATAGGCAAACTACGAATTTTAGTTTTCATGAGAAAATCAAGTTAGAAATAAAAATAGTATAAACTAATTGAACAATTTCATAGTCTTTGACGATTACTCTTCAGAGCATGAACAATATCAGTTTTTCATCTCATGTACGCGTTTCTGTATAAGTGTGTACATAATAATATTATCATCTAAATACATATCATTACAACTTTGTACACAACTTGGTAAAATCATCGATAAACTTTGTGACATATATGTATTCGCGAATGACGTTTCGCTACATTGAAAAAATCCGATTATATCTCCTTTATATATCTCTTAATGCATAAGATATATTATCGTAAACAAAAGTATATTCTTTCACTCAATTGCTTTTCATTTTTTCTTTTTCCTCATGTGCTCATTTTTTCACTCATATTCAAAAATTTTTTGCATACAAATTATATACACCATTACATACATACCAGACATAATTATTTGCACACTCACAAACATACTTCAATCTCACAATCTTGCCGTATTGTCGATGACAAGACTCACAGTCACTGAAAGCGCTAGCGCCTTCTCACACTCGAAAGTTTCTCAGGCATAATTTTTAAAAATTTCTTAGTCAAAAAAATGAAGTTTATGAATATAGACAAGATGATTAATATAGGCTTTGATCAATATCACTTGCAGCTTCTTTATAATTAAAAATTACTTCAGTATTGAGTCCAACAACTTATGGATATCAAGCTTGAACATTAAGTATCATTTTTAAATGATTGGAAATCGCACAATAATTTTGAGATCGTTGACAGCTATTGATAAGTCTACTTGTCCAGTGACTTGGTGGTTTCGGTAAACTAGCCGGTGATGGTGGCTCCGAAAATTTAGCTCCCGCATAAAAATTATTTGTTGGACTACCGTTTTCTGAATAATCAGTTCTGAGTTGTCCGCTGTTTTTTCCACAGCCTGGACTACAACTCAGTCTTCCGGAATTATATTTTACTTGCTTACTATTACTGCTGAAGTATGTCGTTGATTTTATTGTACCATTCCGATACTGTGATCGTTTACCTCCCGTGTTAGGCGACCCTTGTCTCGCCACTTTATTGTTCATTTTCGGTGTCGAATTCGTCATGGTTGATAACGTTTTTTAATTATTATTTCAGTCCTTACACGTAAAATTGCCAGCTCTTCACAACCAGTGCCTAACAAAAACATCAAACCGGAAAATGTTAAAATTAATATCTCAAACAAGAGTGAAAACGAAATATGTATGATTAAAACTCCAATAATCAACTTCAATTTAAAATCAGCATTTATTAATTGATATAAATAATAATATTTTTTTTTCAAATACGATAAGAGAGAAAGAGATAAAAAAACATGTAAATAACAGTTTGAATACATCAAGAAAGTCATTGTACTAAAGAATATATATTGATTATTAGACACTTTCACCTTGTTTTCAAAAGAATAAATAAGAATTATGAATATCTTACCTTCACAGAGTAAATTAAAAAAAACCAATGCGCTTGAGAGTCGTCTTTATGTCTCCAAATATACATGTAGACGCCTAACTGCGCAATAATCACACAATGTCGTAGATGGGAGGGGTAAAAGCGACGCGATTAAACAAAGATATAAGTAAAAGATAGCAGATGTATAACTCTTATAGAGCAATTGGGTGATTTTCACCAAAGGTCTTGTATTTTTTGAGCTCTCACTATCTTCTCACTCTTATATTTGATAAAATAAATGATGTCCAACAATTTATTATCACTTTTTACTGGATTATTATGTTACCGAAGATTGTATATATGTTGTACGTTGCTGGAAGCCTTCGACTTATGTCGCAGTAGGTACATAACCCAGCTGGAGGTACACAAAATGGCCACCGCTTGGCTTGGCTTCTTTGTACTTTCTCCAACGGCAGATGCTCCAAATATTGCGATTAAAGCTTTCAATTCAACGATCTCTTCTAATTTACAATTTTTTTCAGGTCAAATAATCAAAATAAAAATAATTACGGGATAAAAAAGCGCGCACAAGCACACAATGTGACACACGTAATATTTATTATGGTGGCCAAGAACTTGCTTGGACGCGCAACGAAATATTTTTCTGGATAAATTTGATAAATTTTAACAAAAAAAATAATTTCTTTACACAACTATGATAATGAGCAATATAACTTTGATAACGTTCTGCAATTAATATGCATTCCAGCTCTAAAAGTTAGATAAATCACTACAACTGTGAGTCGTAACTCGCACTACACTGTCTCACACTCTTCTAAAGCCTATTTGCGTTGTGATGATCGTGACAACCACTCTTTGTGCGATGACGATGCCTGTTGGTAGGGGAAAATAAATATTCCCACTCTCTCGCTACGACCAATAGCAACAAAGTTTTCTAGGTAGAATGTTGCTCCGTAAGTACACACAGGGATTTTACACAGCATAATAACATAATAAAAGAAAACCCAAATTTGAAAGAATTAAAACTACTCCATTCCCAGGTAAATGAATCTTAGTCCTTCATAAAATTCAAAGAAATTAAAAATCTTCTTCAAGTGTAGACAATTTCAGATCCTTAAGTTGTAAAATTTAAAATTTTCTATTGAAAATTTAATCCTTATTCTTTTTCCAGTAAAACTGATCATTCTATTTAAGATTCGGTGTCACCTGGGCCATTGAACCCATGCTTCTTCATTGTAAATGAATATAAAATTAGATGGAAACTTTCCTTATCATACTGGTAATATAAAATAGAAAGTTTAATACAATATAAAAATTATTTTAGTGAAGATATTTTAAAATAATAAATAGTCGAGTTGTACATAATATTTATCTTTCCAACAGAATCATCAATACGTGAGAAATATTAATATTTATGATACAGAAAAGAGCGGTTTTTCAACTTCACTCATATAAAAATTTTCGTATTTATATTAATAACAAACATGAAGATCAGCATAATAATAATACTTATAAACAAGATTGCTATTATTGTTAGTCTTATAAAATTTTAAAATCACGAATTTTACCGCTATTTATAAAAGCAACCAGTAAACATGGCGGACACATATGGCGGAAGTGACGTTACAAGTCATCATGAAAAAGAGGTGAGGTTGATAATAAAGAAGCACAAATTATCGACAGATTGAGGTAGTCTCTCGAATTGTGATAGTTGTCTCCAGTCACCTGATAATAACCTCCTGTCAATTGCTGTCAAATAATTAAAAGTTATTATATTATTGTTGTGTTTGTTATCATCACTATCATCAATATCAAATGTCGATGGTGTACGTGACGGAATTGTAAAAAAAACATCGTCGTTTATGGCTACCGAGCATTTTTATGCATTTTAATAAGGATACTTTCAATGGATTCTATCAGCTGAGACTCATTTTTCACTAGTTGGCCTTGCAATGAAAAATGTAGTAAGATTTATTTTTCATACTTTTACTACTTGTTTTAATATTTATAAGGTTAACCATCACCTTCAATATGATTCTAGAATCTACATCTTATTATGAGTCAATACTATACGTGTGTGATCTACACTTTTCAATGAAAGTAGATGATGAAGTTTGCAAAAAATTGATTAGTTGTATGTTATGTGATGGGGTATGTAAAAAATTTTGTAATATGGATCATCACATGGTCCTGCCTTGTAAAAGGCTTCAATTTGTTTCCCCAAACATCACCAAAACAAGTCCCGTGCGATAAAACCAGGAAAGTATTCACTGATTCATGGGGTGTTATCAGTGATGGACCTATGGGGTCTAATTATACTCAAGATTCTCATTGTGAATGGCTTATTAAAGGTAAAACTTAAATTACTAATTATAACTTGATAATATACATTTCTAAATTAGCTTTTATATAATAGAGAAATATTAATTTTTCAGCAAACAATAGTAGACAGTTTATAACATTAATTTTCCGTACTATGGGTACGGAGTGCAGTTATGATTATGTTTTTGTCTATGACGGAGATTCTTTTAGATCACCTTTATTAGGTAGTTTTAGCGGAAAAACCGAACCTCAGCAAGTAACATCGTCATCTGGATATGTGAGTTTCTTATTAGCATAAATTACAAGATTCATCACTTATATAATCGTTGTATACATAATTTATTATTTACTGATACTTTTTTTAGATGTTAATTTTACTATACAGTGATACCAACTATGTATTGGATGGATTTCATGCAGAGTTTTCCGTAACAGATTGTCCAAACAATTGCACTAAACATGGAAAATGTATAAATAATACATGTTTTTGTGAAAATGACTGGGGAGGGAAGGATTGTTCAAGAGAACTTTGTCCGAATAATTGTAATGAAGCTGGAACATGCGGTGTTAAAAGGTGTCAATGTCGAAAAGGTTTCTCAGGACAGTCATGTTCTTTGCATGCCACTAACCCAGATGGCAATAGGTAACTTTTCCAGCTGCTGGATTTATTTTATTTGTGCAAGAGAAATTTTTAAATTAATGATACAGAGAAATTCGTACACAAACGACCTTGAACACTTTCTCAACATCTTTTACATTCATTTTATTTTTAATTATTAAGAGAAAAAAATAATATCAGTAGATAAATGTGATGAATTAAGAATTAATTAATAAGTAATGGAAATATATTAATAAAGTATATTTAAACAGGTGGCATTGGTTATCTCATTCGGAAAGCGGTATGACTCCACGAGCAGCTCACACAGCAGTTTATGACAGTGAATCTGATGCCCTTTATGTATTTGGAGGATACAATCTCAATTACGTTCTCAGTGATTTAGAAATTTATCGTTTTAACACAAGTCTATGGGAAGATGAATATGGAGCAGTATTAGAAGGCGTATCTGCAGCTGAATATTTAGATCCTATGCTTTTGGCAAGTGAATTGGAGAGAATTGGCACTGGAGCCGAAGAAAAATATGGCATTTCATCAAATTCATTTGTATGGAAACTTCTTTACAATATTAAAAACAATAGTACGTTTAATTTGAGAGATAAACCTTCCGATACTGACCAACATGGATGGAGAGAATTTATCAGTCATGATTATCGGAATAGAGATAAAAGCAATCGTAATACAAGAGGTAGTGAATGGCGGACAAATACTGAGAGGATTGAAAGAAGACATCGTAGGACTATTGAATTGATTTATTCTCATCCATCATCGATGAGATATCGAAGAAATTCTGATAATGATGAAACTGGTGAAGAATGGCAAGAGAGAATGATAGACAGCACAACCTCTGAAACTGCAACAATTAATGATGACATTGATTCTAATGAAAGAGAGCCCTCTAAACCAAGTCCTAGATATGGTCATGCAGCTTGTAAATATGAAGGAGGTTTTGTAATTTATGGAGGTAAATTAACTAATGGATCATTATCAAATGAACTTTGGTATTACAATATAAAAAATAAAGCCTGGACTCTTCGTGCAAGAAAATCATCTTTCATTCCACCTGCATTAACGAGACATACTTTAACGCTGGCTGAAGATCATATTTATTTGTTCGGTGGAAGTACAGTTGATGGAGAATTTTCTTCGAATCTCTATAGTATAAAACTCAATTTATCAGATCCGCTGGGAACAAAGTTTGAACATTGGAAACAAGTTAGAGCTAGGGGTGGTAAAGAATTAGATGTAAGGGTTGTTGCACATTCAACTGTATACCACAAAGCAACTAATTCTTTGTTGGTTTATGGAGGAGTTGTCGCGAGTGTTGCTAGATTCAGTAAGTTATCTGATCGGATGTTTGTGTTTCAATTGGACAGAAAAGTTTGGTCGGAAATCCATTATCCTCGAGCGCATTTAAGAGACACCTATGTACCAAGAGAACGTGCATTTCATACTTGTAATATCATTGGAAACTATTTAGTTGTTTTTGGAGGATATTCTCATAAACACAATAAAGAAGAAATTTGCTATGATAATCAAATGTACTTATACCATTTAGGATGTCATGTCTGGGTTAGTCATGAAGTTTTTGGAACAAGTGACCGAGAATCTGGTTATCCAAAACAACAAGGAGTATTTGCTCATGCAGCTAATGTTAGAAATGGTAACACCTTGTTATTAGTTGGTGGATATCATGGTAATGTTAATGCTGATCTTTTAGCTTACACTTTACCACCAATGCTTGCACCAGGTGATGGTGATTACACAGAACCCGAGCATCTGTGTTTTAAACATAAAACTTTCACTGAATGTTCAGCTAATCCTGAATGTGGTTGGTGTTCAGCGGATGAAATTTGCTATGGAAGAACTATCGGTAGTAATTGTACAACTAATTTGCAAACTTCAAGATGCCCTGGAGTATGTCCGGCTTTAGGTGATTGCCATTCTTGTTTAATTCATGGTCAACCTGGTGGAGGTTGGGGTACAAATTCTCGAGGGAAAAGTTCAATTTCAAATAAACTTAACTTGGGAACTTGTACTTGGTGTGTACAGAATGCTAGATGTCATCATAAAGATGATAATTATGGAGTTTGTGGCCTTCGAGATGATACCCTTTCCCAAATACCTGGCTGGTGGGGTTCAAAAGGAACAGAAATAGTTAAGGTTGAAGAATGTCGTGAGATGGATAAACGTCCAGGACTAACGTTTCTTAAATACAAACCACCAGTTAATTTTACCCAACCTGATTCCGTTACTATAGTAAATGCTACGACAATTGATTTCAATGTGCCGTCCATGCAAGGTGCTAAGAGTGAGTCTGGTCTTGGTGGAGAAATGATAGCTAGATTAACAGGATTCCTTAGACCTCCTCAAGATTTTTGGGATGAAGCTGCAGAGGCTTTAAAAATTTGTGTTAGCTATAATAGCGCTATTTTACGCGTATCTCATAATAATGAATATAAACCATTAGAATTAGTTGCTAATTTAACTGCAGAAACTTCACAATGTATTCCAACTAAATGGCCAGATGGTAATAAAATGTCACTGCAACCAGGTCGATATCTTTTAGATTTTGAATCTAAACGTATGGTCACAGCCAACTACGCTTATCCAAGTAAAATGGAAATAATTCACAGTGGAAAAACAGAAAATCCAAAAGTGTTCACATTTGAATACTTAGAACCTTTTCAAAATGGCTCTTGTGATCAATACAAAAATTGTCTTCATTGTCTGACCGATTCGTCTTGTGGTTGGTGTGATTTGAATAACAAATGTTTATCTAGAGCAATCAACGAAACTGAAAGCTGTATTGCCACTATCGATCAAGATCCATTTACTGGTGAACCTATTACTGAATGGCGATTTTTAACAATCACTCCTTCAACATGTGCCAACTGTTCTAATTATATATCATGCGAGTCTTGCGTCAACACCAATCTTTGTGAATGGTGGACAGAAGATGCGAGATGTGCCAGAATTGGTAGATTACCCAATAGTGTTCTAAGCCTCGATCAATGTCCTGTACCTTGTAGACGAAGATCTAATTGCACTCAATGTCTAGAAGAACGAGGAAGATGTGTCTGGTGTGAAGCAACTCAAGAATGTTTTTCTTTCTCTGTTTACACTTCTGAATATCAATTTGGACTCTGTCGTGAATGGATGGACCAAGCTGGACTTATGGGTGTAACATCAAGATCAGAACCAGGATCAGGAAATTATCAATGTAAAAGTTGTAGTAGACATACTAACTGTACTAGTTGTCTACACTCATTAAGTTGTGGTTGGTGTTACAGTTTGGATAATCCCATCACTGGAGTTTGCGTCCAAGGAGACTTTAATCGTCCTCATGTCAATTGCAGTCTAGCGATTAATGATTACGTTAATGAAACAGCTTTAATAAGTGATTCTGGATGGGCTTACGCTCAATGTCCAGATGTTGATGAATGTGATCTTGGCTTACACGATTGTCATCCAAATGCAATTTGTACCAACACTCATGGTAGCTATAGTTGTCAATGTAAACGTGGATTTAATGGAGATGGAAAGGAAAACTGCACTAAAACGTGCTATGAAAAATGTGTCAATGGATATTGTAGTGAAGCACCAGACTACAAATGTGAGTGTAATCTAGGCTGGACTGGACCTGATTGTCGAACAAACTGTGGTTGTTACAATCACTCAACGTGTGTAAATAGCGTTGGAGTTTGTGATGAATGTCAGGATTGGACCACTGGTAAATATTGTGAGGAATGTAAAGCAGGAAGTTTTGGTAATGCAACAACAAGTTTAGGATGTAGAAAGTGTAATTGCAATGAGCATGGAGATAAAGAGTTAGATTATTGTGATCGGCAAACTGGAAAATGTTTCTGCAAAGACAACACTGAAGGTGAAATGTGTGAGATATGTAAAAAGGGATACTATGGAGATCCAAGAAATGGAGGAATGTGTTACTACGGATGTATGTCTCGTGGAATTCTTACTGGACATAGCAATGATAAACAAGGTCTTGGAAGTAGACATTCTCAACTGTCTCTGTGGGAAAGTCACCTAGCAGGAAGCCCAACACGAGAATGTTTGTGGATTGTTCGTCCACAAAGTGAATTTATGTCCGAGTCAATGACGACAAGCATACCAAGTATAATACAATTTACTATCAATGAAGATATCAATGTAAGTTGTCAGGAAAACAGTGTTTATGTTTATGATGGATTACCAGATTTTGTATCGTCAACGAGTAGCCATCAAAGTCAATTACTTGGCGTTTATTGTACAGAGAGCACCAATTACCCAGTAACCGTGGAAGCAAAGTCAGGTATTCTTACCGTTCATTATAAACAGCTTGATGAAATTGAGGGATTCAATGCGAGCTACGTAACAATGACTTGTGACGATAATTCTTGTCCACAAAATCGTGAATGCAGGAATGGAAATTGTTTGTGTAAAATTGGCTTTGTAGGGATTAATTGCGACATTGAATTATGTCCTAACAATTGTACCTCTTCCAAAAAACAGGGAGTCTGTGATAAGAGCTATGGACATTGCGTTTGCGCGGCTGGATTCGGAGGACGTGATTGTTCAATAAAATTAGAACCACAGCAGCTGGTATTTACTGAGCTCTTTAATTCTGAATATCTCGCTGATAATCTAGATCATTTACGCAAAACTCTACCAAGATTTGGTCATAGTTTAGTAGCAGATCGTCGAGGAAGTCTCTGGATGTTTGGAGGATATTCACTTAGTCATGGTCCGTTGAATGATATCAGATTATTTGATACAAAAAATAATACTTGGATGCCTGTCACAGTCGAGTCGACATCTGAAGCTTCCATGCCTCAAGGCAGATACTTTCATGCAGCGGAAATAGTTTATAGTCGTCAGCAAATTTATGTTTACGGGGGATTGTCAATGAAAGAAGAAGGTATAAACGGCTTATCAAATAATACACTAAGCGACTTCTGGAAATTCAGTTTACAAAACCAACGATGGAGTCTAGTAAAGCCGAACCCAGTGAACAAAGTTCCACCACCACTTGCTGGTCATACCTTAACACTCAGAAGGAATGGAGAATCAGAAAGTTTGATACTAATAGGAGGATTTAGTCCCAAGTATGGATATTTAGACAGTGTTTGGGAGTTTAATCTTGAAACTGAAGTTTGGTCGACTTTTACAACCCGAGGCAATGGCCCTCTAGGAGTTTATGGACATTCCACTGTCTATCATAGCAAATCTGACAGTCTATATGTTTTTGGAGGCTATACATATTCAGTAAATCGTACATTCATTTCAAATAAACTTTATGCGCTTAATTATAAATCACATTCATGGTCTGTTCTTCCACCATTTGAAGATGAATTTACTGATGGCGGTAATCTACCCCAAGCTAGATTCCTTCATTCTGCTGTTACAACTGATGAATACATGGTTATTTTTGGGGGTCGTCAGAATCCTTATAACGCTAATGACTCACTAATAGCGTATCAGTATGCTTGTAATTTATGGATTCGCTTAATTACCAAGGATACAGAAATAATTGGTACTCCTCCACCACCTGCATACGCCCACGCAATGACTCACGCTGATCCTGAAGTGAATGCTATTTATGTTGTCGGTGGCTTCGATGGTAGTATTAACAGCCATGTAACACAAATAACCATTCCTGAAGATCTTTGTAGTTTATGGACTGAAAAGTCAATCTGTAGAAAATATTTTGGATGTTCATTTTGTTCTGTTGTCACAACTTCTGGTGAAAGTGCATCCTATTGTTTCTCGAATCAGTTATCTAATAGAGATGACAGATGTGATATTAATGTAACTCAAGCTCAACGTTCTAATGGAATTTTTTGTAATTATGAATGGCTTGCTAATAGAAGGTGCCAAAATTTGAAAAGCTGTACTGAATGTCTAGCTCAATGGCCATATTATTCTGATGATGAAGAGCCTGTTTGTAAATGGTGTACCAATTGTCCACATGGTAAATGTATTCCAGTTGACAAGGATTGTGATGAACAGAATAAATGCAATGTAATACAAATATCTACGACAGATGTAGATCAATGTGGAGAACGACAATGTCCTGCAAGTGATTGTGAAAAATGTAATAATCTTGAAGAGTGCGTATGGACTCGACAGATTCTTAAAACATCAGAATTTGGAGTTAAAATGACCAGTGAACCAATATATGATTGGAATTGTGTATCAAAAGATATTTTTGAACGGTCAAGTATCAAGATGGCAAGTACTGAGTGTGAAAAACGATGCAGCGATCATAAAGATTGTACCAGTTGTTTAAAAGGAACAGGTTCTGAAGGTGGTTGGCATGAATGTAGATGGTCAACACAATTAAATGAATGTATTTCACCATCATACCAACCACTTTATTGTGCTGGTGGTGTATGCGGATTAGTTTTAAAGAATTCTGATGTTCAACAATGCCCCGAACCATGTTCTGCTTTTAAACAGTGTAGTACATGTCTTAAACATTCACATTGTGGATGGTGTTCTCTTGATTCCGCCAATTTAACGGGCCAGGGAATATGTACAGAAGGATCTCTTGAAGCCCCTACTGATCATCCGGCTGGTGGTACTTGTGAAATGCTCTATAACCAACTTAATCCGACGACTGAATTGCGTAAGTATTCAATTAATGTTTTCAATAGATACTGTAATCACTACAAATCATTTGATTATTTTAAATCTCTTTCATTTATTTTTAAATACTTCTTAAAACCCCTCTTTGATTTCATTGAGCTTTTAGTTAAGCCGTCAGTTGTATGAATGTTTTTTTTTCAGGGGAAAAAACGTTTTCCACTTTTAACGAAAATTGAGATAGAAAAAAAAATCAATAATTTAAAGGACATGAATTTATAGAGGACTCTAGAGACTTTATCACATTTTAAATTATTTACCTCATATATATTATTTTTAAACATTATTTCCGATGTTACTTTATTTATAGGAAGTTATAAATTAAGACTATGTCCCTTTTATTGGAACATTTCTATTTAATTAATTTTAGTATCTTACTTTCATCTAGTATTAGGGTTATTCAGATGGGAAATTACCCCGACTTAATAAAAAAATATTAACTTTCTTGTCAAAGTAAATGATCATAATTCCGCTTTTAAATAAGACTCAATACTAATGACATCCTATAATCATTGACCTTAATGCAAAAATCAATATTTTTTCAATCAAAATAAATTAGAGATAGTATAAAGCAACTTACTTCTACGGAGTAAATTCCCCCCAGTGAAACAGTACCATTGTTAAGAATGAAAAGGAGCAGTGATGTGATATTTAACTAATCCGATTTGATTCTTTCAGCTATCACAACAACTTTATTACCATTTGAATTGGAAAACACGTACGATGGGCAAACAAATGAAACTTTGGTGACAAAAGAACCTATTTCACCACAAGTATTTTCGTGGCATTACGTCCGTTGTCCTCCAGAAAATGAATGTATCAATGGTCACCATACGTGTTCACCTAAAAGTGAAAAGTGTTATGATCGAGAAGAAGGTTTTGAATGCATGTGTGGTGATGGATATAAAAATGAAACAACTTGGTCTGTCAACGAATTTAACAAAAAAACATGTGTACCAATGTGTACACAAGGTTGCGTAAGAGGAACATGTGTTGAGCCAAATGTTTGTCGATGTGACTTCGGATATGTTGGTGCTAACTGTTCAATTCAATGTCAATGTAACGGTCACAGCAATTGTGCAGGTCCAGACAAATTGGATGAATGTATAAAGTGTCATAATAACACAATGGGGCCACAGTGCGATAAATGTGAGCCACTGTATGTAGGAAATCCTGCTGATAATGGCCAGTGTGTTCCATGCCTAGAATATTGTAATGGACACACGCGTATTTGTATAAATGAAAGCATGACAGTATCAGATCCCAATTCCGTTGATAGGATGTCTATTGAATTGCTTACCAAACAATTGGTGGAAGGACCTGTATCTAAAGCTAAGTGTGTTAATTGCGGTAATAATACAAAAGGCGATAAATGTGGGGAATGTGTCTCTGGCTACTTCCGAGGAACCGAGGATCTTAGAGATGTTTGTCGACCGTAAGTACCTTACCATCTATTTTAACGTAAATACTGATGATGATATTTTACTGTGATAAACTCAAATTACTGTTGGCAAAGGTTTTTATTTTCGTTTTTGTTTTATTTACACTTGAAAGCTATTTTTATTATCATTATCATTTTATTTTGTTTCTTAATTACCTAGGTTTTAAAATAATTTTACGTTAGTTTAAAAATAATCTTAATTAATTGTCACAATTATTTGATTAAATTATCAGCTTAATATTTATTTTTATCTGTCGTTTTTTTTTATTTTATCACTTACCGTGACATAGAATAAATTATAAAGAAAGTTTTATTCAGCTTTGCTATCAAGTTATATTGGAGTTTAATGTAATCTTTACCTTGATTTAATAGACTTTATAAAATCAAAATAAAATTCCAAAGTCATTGTTACTTTTTATTAATTGCAATTAACAAGTAAAACTGACCATGTTTAAAACCATTTATGAGAAATAATTATGATGCTTGTAGAATAAATTCAAGTCTTATGAATTATTCAAATCGGCTTAAATATAAATTCACGAAGAACTTGAAAAAAGTAGGCTGTTTCCTTGCGCATATTTACTGGAATTCATTTTAAGTTAGATAATTTGATATACTTTGAGTTAGAATAAATACAAATGCATTAGATTCAATAAAAAAGAAAATACCAGGTGTTGTGATACATTAATTAAATATTCATCATTAAATAACAATGGAGACTCAATTTCCCAAATGATTTGGCTCCTTTCCTTCGCATCACTATATAAATAAATTCTTTATTTACTTAAAGCTCAAATAAGGGGTGTAATAAATTCAAATTAATTTTGTTAACTGTAAATAAATTCTTCCTTTAATGTATCCTTGGCTTTACTAGAGCTATTAAATTGACTGACTCATTTACAACACATATGCTTTCTAGATAATAAACAGAAGCTTTATGATACAACTAGAAAATTGCAATTTTATTTTAAGATACTAAAATTTTTCAATAATGGATATATATTTTTTTATAATTAAAATACGTCACTTATTTTTATTAAAAAATCTTTTTTATAAAAATATGTAGAGGTGATATAAGTTAATTTACAGCTATAAATGCGATGAAATTCACATTTAACTCGACAATATTGTGAAAAAGGTTTTTTATTTTTAGTTGAGTTGTTGAAAAGTAAATAAAATCATTTAAATGACAGATATTTAAAGCTAACATATATTTACCATGAATTTAGATCACAAATTGCATATTCATAACGTAAAAAATCATTATCAACGTGTATTTATTAAATAATTTCTTTCAATGAAAAGCTTGGTTTGTTAGTGATAAATATTCACATGTATTACTCAAATACAAAAAAAAAAAAATATATTTTTATCACTGTTCTATTATTTTAAAAATATTTTATTTGATTGCTATATAAAGCAAATTCTTTTGAGAAATACATACACAGATGCTTGAACCAATTCAATAAACTATATCATATTTGCAATCAAACAGATTAAAAAGTTTTATTTTTATTTCAATGTTTCTTTGAAAAAATAATCTTGAAACAACACTTGCTAAAAATATTTTCTGATAGTTTCTATTAAAATAAAATATTCTTTATGTATTTTTTTTTTTTTTTTTTTTTGTAATAAAAAAACTAAATAAATTCTTAAATTTATTATTAACTCAAATAATTTCGAAGAAAAAAGCTTTTACATAAAAAAAAAAAATATCATTTTTCAGATGTGAATGCCACGGACACGGAAATACGTGCGATCCAGTAACTGGTGAGAAATGCAATTGCGGGAATAATACAGAAAGCGAACCATCATGCACAAGTGGTCCATCAAAATCCTCGGTCACAGGCGGAACTCCATGCTGGATGTTACAATGTAGTCGTTGTCGAGAAAATTATGCAGGTAACCCGACGATGGGTCATCAATGCTACAAGACAGTAACTGTTGATAACAAAATGTGTTTCGATTCGAAACTAATCGATGAGTGTAAGTTGAAGCCAAAACCGTTGAACCCAGGCCAAACAGTATTTTATATGGTTCAACCTCGATTTATGAATGTTGATATTAGAGTAATGGTTGATGTAACTCAAGGTGCACTAGATCTATTTCTTAGTCCTCGTGATGATTCATTTGTTGTAACAATTAACTCGACAACAGGTTATCAGGATGTTGAATTAGACCGTCGATTCAGATGGACAAAAGATCATTATGATAATTGGTTTGATGATCATTTGCTTCATCGTATTCGTATTGTTGAATTTAACGCACACTATCCAAATGTCAACAATACAACGGAAAACGATCCGACTAATTGGAACTCCGGTCCACAATATATTGTAATGGAGCGATATGCTGACAGTCTTGCTACATTTGTTACAATTGACCACAGAAATACATTTCTTGTAATAAGAAATCTAACAAATCGTTTGGTACTTACATTACCACAAGATAAGCATGAATTGGGCTCAACTAAATTTCATATCGCTTTAAAAGCCATCGATACTCCTTATCCAGAGATAAATGGTAGAGCAGCTTATGGAATGATATTCTTTCGACAAGACCAATTGCATATTGATTTATTTGTATTTTTTTCTGTATTTTTCTCTTGCTTCTTTTTATTCCTAGCTGCATGTGTTGTTGCTTGGAAAACGAAACAAGCAGCTGATTTACGACGTGCACGAAGAAGACACGTTGTTGAAATGCTTCATATGGCCAAACGACCTTTTGCATCAGCGACAATACTTTATGATCGTGATGGCAATGAATGTAGTCCAAGTTCGCCCCAGCGTAAAGGAAGACGTAATAAACTTATCAATTTCCATAGTGATGTAAGACCAGTTGCTGTTGAACCTACTGATGATGGTGTTGCTGCTGTTGCTACTGTGTTTATTCGATTACCTGGTGGACAGCATGCACCTGTCAAATTAGCACTTGGTAGTTCGTTGATTTTATTGACAAGAGTATATCCGGTTAACAGTCGGGTCTTTTTAAGACGTAGAAATAGTCACGCCCTCAGTTAATCTCTTGCAGCTTTTATATACTTTTTATCTGTTATTATCTCGTTGTTACTTTACGCTGGTATTAACAATTTAAGAGAGAAAATATTCAACATGTTAAAAAAGATAAATGTCGTAATCATCGACAGTTTAAGACTGAATCACTTGGTTTTTTTATTTTTTGTATCAATTAAATTATTTATTTTAAAACAATTTTTAAATCTATTTTTAATGAAGCTCAATTTTTTATCAAATTTGTTGATAGTCATTTTTTAATGCAAAAGTAAATGAAAAATAGGATTCAAGTTAATAAAGATGACGCAAAAAATCAAAATATAAAAAATTTTTTATAACTTTAAAAATGCGTCGTTAAAATAATTAGATAATTCGATTATTGTTGATGGTTATGACATTTATTCGAATTAAAAAAAAATGTATCGATAGTAATAGCAAAATTAGGAATGATATTATATATAATATTTATCTCAAACTTTACCATGACGAGACTGTATGTTTGTATATACGAAAACATTCTGTAATTATATTAAAATATTTAATATTTTATAACAAGTATTATGGAAATATTCGTTGATTAATGTTTATCAAAACCGAATAAAAATAATCGATTTTTAGCTGAAGCTCATTTGGAAACGTTTATTAAAGTAATTAAATAATTTACGAAAATTTTGTAAATATAATTTATGTGTTTGTAAATGAATTACCATTATTGTAAATGTGAAAACCGAGTATGATTATGAATCATGATGCATATCTGTATTATTTTACTCGCTGTACAGATCTGAATATTAAATAGATATATTATACATGAATATATTATAAATAAATAGATGAATATTATATTTTAAATATACACAACAAGTATTCAGTTAACTATACAAAAATCTTCCACGTTATTTTGCGTGAAACATGCGAGTTATAAAAAGTAATTGTGTATGTTCACCGTAAGCAATATTTTTTTTAAGCTAATGTGAATTTAAATAATTAATAAGTATCATTTTGGAACAAAGATCTTTTATTTAATGATATAGATTTTATGAATAAAATATAATAACTATTTCATAAACTTTAATTCGTCTTTTTATTTTATTTCCTTTACATTGAGCTCGCTTTCATAATACTATGATAAAATCATAAACTTATACAATTGAAGTACAATGAAAATATAAAAAATCCATCGATATAAAATATGATACATTCTTTATATAAAAATATCTGCATGTAGTAAATTCTAGCATCACAATAATTAAAAAAATGATCACATTGAATATAATAATTTACAGAATATTTAGGCAACATTAATGCAATGCTTTTACTTTGTTTTAATACATAGCATTTAATTAGTACGCAATTACCAATGGTCTTTTAAAGCTTTGAGCTATACTACTTTGACAAAAAAAAGTAAAAATCAATGGTTCCCCTTTCTTCAATCTACATAAAAACTTCATTAAGTTACACAAATTACTACAGAAGAAAAAATTTTTCTGTACTTTACTTTAAATTGCGAATAAATATTTGAAAGTGAAAATATTGTCGTACGTGTCTGTTATATTGATCGCGTAAAAAAAGGGGGCAAAATTACATTTATTCAATGGAAGGTACAAATCAATTTTACATTCCATTACTCCTGTATTTTTCCGACGATTTTGAACAACATTATATGCAAATAGTTAACAGTAGAAACTTAGAAAGCAATAAAAAAGATTTATTACCTAATTAAAAAAAAAGTAATTGTCATTATCAATCGTATAATAGTTGAATACAGTCACGTACTCATGATGTACGTAGCTCAGTAGATTCTTTGATTTCCTGCTTTTCAAGGTATCGATCCAAATAATGAACTAATTCAAAACAAACTTCGACCAAAATCAGAATAATGATCATCCACTCCAACCGCACGTGATGTCGATCACTCAAGTGTGATGATAATAGTTCAACTAATTCGACACAATGATTTATCTTCTCATTCATAACCTGAAAGATTAGTAACAGTTGTAATTACCTAATTACCATACCAATAGGATACAATCAAACAAGGGGGACCGTGTAATGATCAAACTTTACCCTTGTTCTTTTTGTTATAGAAAAATATCCACAAGTCTGTTGATAAAGACTTTCAAGCTCATCGCGTTCCCAATAAAAATCTGGTGTATCAAGTAAATCTGAACGAAGATTGATAAGATGCCTGAGGGCAAGAAGCTCACCCTGCTTTCTGAGCACTTTCTGCCGTGACATTTTTATTTTCCTTCCTGCTTTCAGATCTTCTGTAACAAACTCTATTGATTCAATGTAGTGGTCCAGAGATGCCTCCCAAATTCCCAGCTTTACAGATTGGGATATGGCGTTTGAGAGTGTATATTTATCCAGACTCGTTCCCTCAGAAGCCAAGTAAATATCTCCATCTTTCAAATGGCTTCTTTTCCTGTGAAATCAAAAAATAGTTGACTTGATGAAAATGTACTTTGATTCATGATGAATTTTTTTTATATTCTGAAATAAATTCAAATATCGTAAGTAATACAATGCTTTGTTCCTATATTATAATAACAGTATATATTTTATTTTACATCTATAAATCGTTTTATATATTTGTTCCTTTGCCAGTAGTTTTCTGTATTTCGATTCTTTTGTCCGCTTGAATTCATCGAACGTATTTACCAACAATCTACATCAAGTCGAAGTAACATTTCTCTCAATTCCGCAATCATAAAAGCCCCAATAAAAATACAGTAAAAAGTAAATTATAAGTTCTTCCTGTTAATTTTAAATCACTTTGAATTGAAATATGTTGTAAGTGCAATATTTATAAAGAAATGTGAATCGTTCTTTTATCAATATTTGCACGTTAAAAGGGTCATACATAAAAGAGGGACTATCTCTCAATAGTAAAGCTATAAAATACTCGAAAAATAAATAGCAATGAAAAACAGGGATTAAACCAAAAAAAATAGAATATTGTTTCCTTTGAAGGAATATGAGGGTGAATATAAAAGGTCCTTTCTTTTCTATTAACTGAAATTTCATGAATTAATTGAATGCTTTTTCAAAAAGAAATCATTTTCTATGGTCGTATTTTATTCTACTTTAATTGTTCATTTACTTTATTGATCAGTCAACTCTTTGTTAATTTAGTTTTAAATTGATGTTTACATCTTACACATTGGCTAATAATTATCAATGAATATCATATTGGAGCCTCTTTTTATCAAATCTATCAATTTTCATTGTAAACAAGATAAAATCTACACATTCTGATAACAACTTTGTTTTATGATTTAACGATTGATATTATTTTTGTTATTAATTACCATGACTGTGTACATTTTTGTAACACTTGGTATTATATATGTGTTGATTAGTTTATTCACCTTTTTAAGTTATATTAATCACTTTTATATGATTTTCTACTCAGAAGATTTGAATTGATAAGTTAAAGATTACAAATAAATTATGAATTATAAGCATGAATTTGTAAAAAAAGAATATAATTAATCATAATTAATTAATAACAAATCAACTTACCCAGATTCTGTATAAGTATAAGACATTATTTCACTTTCTTCTTGAATTAGTGATGAATTATAACTATCTTCTTCGTAATTTTTAAGAAATTTTAAAATATTTCCACTCTCAGGTTCTGGTGTGTTCCACATGACAACCGTTCCCGTTCGAAAAAAATATATCTCTCGAGGCTCACTTTCCACTTCATATTTTGCTACTGCGTGGATTACATCTGGCAAAGCTGAAAATACAAAAAAAAATTTTTAATTCCATCATTCCCATTATATATTCCTCACGTTATTATTATTATTATTTAACATTCATACTTGATTTCATTTATATGATAACGAAATAACAAAACGACAAAATTTTTTATTGTTATCTTTTTATTAAAAAAAAAAAAATATCTCTGAAAAATTAATAACTATGTAAAGTATATAAAAAGTTAATATTCTGATTCAACATCATTTAGATAGTATTATGCAAAAATAGAATAAAAAACTTGTATCATATTCGGTAGCATTTAGGAAATTATATATATGTTATTTATTCAGTTAGAAAAGGGCTATCAACGGCAGCAGCCCCAGTCATAAATCCTCCTTCATTGGACGTAATTCGTTTGGTTCTCATCAAATGTCCACCCTGTTTATTATAAAATATATCTTTGTCATCACCGATGATAACTCCATAGATTCCAAGCTCGGAGACTAATTCCTTGGGCTTTAGATATGTATGGTCACTGGCAGAAATAAAATAATTAAATTGAGGTGGGGGTAAAATTTTATCCATGAGTATCCAAGCTTTGAGCTCTTCTCTGCTTTTTATTGACTTTAAAAAGCTTTTAATATCACTTCCATAAATATTATTACCACCACCCTCTCTCTGAGGTTTAAGAACAAATTTCTCGGGGTTATTTAACGCCATTTCTAGTGCGACATTTCCACTTTCATCTGCATCCAGTGAATAAAGGCCTACAAATATAACAATAATAACATTAGTAGGTAGTGTGAAATCTTTTAGCTCCGATTATGATGCTATTGTCATAATTTGAATAGATCATTTTAGTTCACTGACCTGCAAAAATTTTTGTGACGCGAACAACGGTTTCTTCTTTCCCTAAATACCGCTTCAAAATGTTGGGTTTAGCTAATGCTTGCTGGACTTTTTTTGTACCCGCCAGATGATATTGAATGGATGGGGACTTAATGGCAAGAGAACGTTCTATCAATAATCGCACGTTCCACTCCCTTTCTCCGAGATAATTTTCCGGTGCATATCCAAATCTAAAGTAGACAACAGCGACTGGTTTATCGTTCACAATCAATTCCTTGTTAGGACCAAGTTTCGCTTCAGTGGCCAGCTGAGTAAGTGTTTTCCTGATTACTTTAACATTTGGATTCAGTTGTTTGATTTCAAATTCATGGTACCTTTGATCACAGATATTCACTGTAAAATCTTCCACAATGAAAAGAATTATTGCACTGAAAAATTTAATGATCACAATTATTTGTTTTGATACAATGAATTCATACAACATAATTGAAATAATAATAAATACTATTATTCAAGGGCTTTTTTTATTAATTTTTTTATTATTTTATCAATTCATTAATTATCATGAAATATCTTGGATTTATCTCATTGCAATAATCAATTTTCATTACTTAATAACTAATTATCAATTCCATCATTAAAGTCACATTCAAATCGTAATTAATTAATAAACAATAATCCATCATCTAATTAACTACTCAATCAATTTTTCTCCCCCAATATTAATCCAACTCGACAAATAAATTAATAACAATCTCCATAAAAAGTGAAAATTATGAAAATTACTGTTTCCACTTATGACTGAATAACTCCACTTCAATTGTGATAATATTCTCCAACAATTAATGATAATGCAATAATTATCTATTCAATTATCACTTCAATTTACCAGAACATCTCTATTTGAACAACCCCTTAAATCCATAAATACAATACTTAGAGCTACATTAGAAGGCTTTAAGTGAAACCAAGTGCTATTAATTACTGTCAAAGTTAAAAAAAAAAGTAAATGATAATTTTCAAGGATAATAGAAACATTCCATTGCAGTGGAAAACATCGATTAGAAGTGAGTAATAAATCATTGTGAAATAAATAGTTTTTTATTTCATTTTATTCATTAATTCTAAAAAATGAATAAAATAAAATAATCAAGAAGAAAATAATGAATTGAATTTAAATAAATAAATTAGATTAGTGAATTCTAACATACCATGGGTCATTGTATATTTTCCAAGCCTCCAAAATACCATTACAAATATTATTGAGAGCATTATTTTCTGGCAAATATTTCAATAAATCATTTAATCCTAATTCATTGAATATAAATTGGTGGCATTTTCTCGCTATACACCCCAACCATGCCATACCAGATGCTATAGTATTGATTTCTACTTGCTTTAAACAACAGAAGGGTTCTTTAATTCCCTGATGACCATCAAAACCACTTACATCCAACAGTAAATCAGATCGCAACAAACCGAGAGACACCCTTTGAATTGGCCCTTCATTATAAACTGTTTCGTAAATATCAAAAAGTCGACGTGTGAAATCGTCAACTTGAACAGTTGGTGATAATGTTTCTTTTAGAAATTGGAAGTCATGTGCTACCTTATGTATCAACATATTGAAAATTGGCTGAAGTTCACAGACATTTTCAAATTCTGATTTAGGAAGTGTTGATGGAAGGAGTGTGAATGGTGCAAATTGTATCGAATCTTTCGAAATATTTGCTATTGGACGTAACCCAAGCCCATGCATTACCGCCCAATCTTTAGCTTTTTCAATAAGCTCTTCCAATTCTTGTGATGACAGTGACAATTGGGTGCAAGATCTTAAGTAAAACTTGCTACGATTTTCCATTATTATTTATATGAAAAACTTTTTTCAAACTTTTAAGCTAATTTTAGACAAAAGTTGTCGTGCACTTCTTTCCCAGTTCCAAGCTTCCAACCAACAGATAACAATCACCTAGGAACAATAGATTCTTGATAAAAAAATTTTCAAGTTAAGTATAAAAATTTAATAGTAGTTTATTTAACAATTACTTAAAATATTCATGAAAGTAAAGTTGTTTTTTTTTTTTATGCACAGATGATTTGATGGTTGATAACTCACCCTGAATTGACAGTGCAGCAGATGTACAACAAAGACTTTTAAATCACAAATGTTATTAAAACTTTCACCATGAAATTGTCAACTATAAAATCAAGTTTTGGTCTTATCATATATATAGCAATCCTGATAAAACCACCGGTTAACTTGGATGGAGCACAATACTAAGAACAAGAATTGTATTAACTGCAAACGGCAGCTTAAAATACAAAACATTATGTCAGCTGCTATTGCACATACGTTTTAATCGTTTTTTCCATTCCCCTACTCAGTCTCCTTATACTTAGATAAATGCACTACAGTATGTGATGATAGTTGATAGATATTCATATCCTTACTTCAGCCATATTATTTTTTTTTTTATTCTAATTGAACACCAATTGTATCAAAGCTCATTGTGTTGTTGTACTTTAATACTTGAACTCTTTTCAGATACCTAAGAGCATTAACTCTTCATCTAAAGTCGCATGTGCATTGATAATCACAAGTTGATGGCGCTGATAATGATGATGGTGATAATACTAATAATAATGATCATGTTGTTGGTTAAGATTTGTCACGTTCTACTTTTTACATATATAATAATATACCGTAAATAATCTAGATTAATCTAATCTAATATACCGTAAATATGATCTAGATGTGCTATTTATATGTGTGAAAATAATCGTGAAGATGGGTAAGTAAATGCAAAAGAGGCTTAACAATGGACAGTTATGATTATTCTACATAATCCTGTATTGAGCTATGGAGATTATAGAGGACTAATGTAAATGTGATATGATGTAGATGCTCAATCTACAGTTTCACTGTTCAGTTAATCGATGAAAAAACTTATTCTATAATATCCAACCTTATGAAATCCCTGTTCATTCGATTTGATTCCATAAAGAAGAAATCAAACTGACGAAGCGTAATCCACTTTCCCTGTTTCTTGAACAAAAACTCCAACAATGTCAGATAAAACCACGCTTGCTATTTTCCTACCGAAAAATTGGAGAAATTTTATTCAATTATGGTTAGAAAATGAAAAAAAAGATAAAAGTGTGATGTAAAAATTTTCTAGGTTTCATAAACCAATGGTAATTAATTCAAGGATTTATGGAAGCTTAATTTGAAGGAGGATTATTAATTCTAAATGAAAAATTATTCTGTTTGTGCTTGACAAATGTTGATTGAAAATAAATCGTTTGTATAAATATTGATGTAATAGATTTGTTGAAATATAATGTTTATTGAAAATTTTTATTTATGCAGAAAATTAGTTCATTAGTTCATTAATTATTATTACTGAAAATCTAATAGATGTATTTAATTTTAGTTACATCAAATTTGTGTTATTATATCAATAATTAGATTATGTAATATATAAATAATTAAATGAATGAATAAATTATCATGTCATGATTGAAGCTTAAAAGGCAGAAAATTCATTTGATTATAGATGAATGATATGAAAATGTTATACAAGTATTTTTATACTTACTGTAATTTATATATTATAAAAAATTAAGTTTGAAATCAGATTAATCATTTTATCAATCCTTATCAATCAACATATCATTTACTTGTAATAAATTCCAATAATTTGTTTATAAAAGTTGAAGATTAATTTGAATACCAATGACCATAATTAATATTCATAAAAAATCTTGTATAAATAAATTAAAACCACTTTCTTCAAAGAGCTTTATTTAAATAAAATATTCACTAAACCCAAGAGTATTATTATTTAAAAGCATTGTGCTTATATAACACTATTAACTCACTTAACATGCAATTTAAAATACTATATGCTTCTAATTACTGCTCACATAAGTTTACTCATTTTTATGATGGATTAAAAGTCTTCATAATTGCTAAGAGTTTTTAAAAGTGTTACACACGAATCTTCCCAACACACGATAATCAAATGAAATTCCAAGTCATTTTTTTAATGAAAGGTTTCCATCTTTAACATAATACTGAAATGATAAATATCCTTTTGTGTAAAAATACTTATTATTCATGTCAAGTACTTTTGTTAAATTGAACTGTTCACAACTATTCCAAGAACAGGATAATGAAGCAAAAATGGTTTCTATGTTCTACTAATTTTTTACAATCATTTTTTTTACATCCTTTATAGACAGAAGCTTATGAACAATCAACAAGGTTGAAGTATTTAACTCTATTGTTTATTAATAGATTTAATGTCCCAGACTAAACTTTGTAAAAACAAAAGTTTTGCTGAATGCCTTAGAACAGAATAATTTACTTTTCATTATTAAAAAAAGTCCGTTAAACGCACCTAGCATTAAATAACGACGATCCGTTAGATAGTTATTGTATCTTACTGATTGTCGTTGGATCCTAGTTAAGACATGAATTTATTATATTTAAGTTGACAATACAGCCATGTATTTTATTATCATTTGACCTTTATTATATTTAATTACAAAACAGCATAATCCCCGTATTTTCCATTATATTTTTATTAGCTACTAAAGCAAGTAATTTTTCTGAAAGGTTTTCTTGGATAATATTAAGTTATTCAATAAACCATCTACTCCTCTTGGAAAATTTCATTATTAAAATTAAGTTACCATTTCACACTTGATGGAACATATTTCTCGAATATTTTTAAAACACCGATAATATTTATTATTAAGAGTAAATGATGGATAAATACTGAATTTACTTTATAAGTTTTATATAAAAATACATGGCCATCGAAGCAGATAAAAATTTGTTCATTAGCAAAATGAATTACTAACAAAATATAAAATAATATAATTATTGAACAATCTTCTAATGAGAAATTTTACCAGATGGTAAATAAAACTTTTGGATTTTGAATAGATCTACAATCGCACCCGTCGTCAATAAAATTTGACCTACAAACACATCTATTTATAAAGTTTAATGAATTTTTGACTTACATTTTCCTGATGTGTTTATCGGCTTAGGTGTATATAAGTTTTGATGAATAAGTCCAGTCAAAAGAGCTTCTAATTGATATTCTTCAGCCGTAGATAAAGCTCTAACAGTCCAGAACTTGAATAAAACATTCGAAAAAACTCATTAATTCATTGGACTAAGTATAAAAATAAATAAAATCAATCAAGTCTTTACTTACCCCAGGTTGTGAAGCTTCTATTTCATCTGTTGAAAGTTTTTTTTTCTTCGGAGGTCTCCTTTTTAATGGACCTTTGAGAATAGAACTTTGGCTAATTTTAGCATTTGTATTCGTACTATTTGATACAAAGCTTCTTTGTGGTGTATCGTCAATACGCACATGATTCACAAACTTTAGATAAGACTTGAAACTTTTGTTCAACGATTGACGAGATTTTGAGTGATTTGCAAATATTGTACCAACACTTCGGATTGTATTGAAGTTACAGATAAGCCCCGATTTCCTGAATAATATACTCTCAATACAATAAGTGAACATATTGAATACCCTTCAATTGTCAACCTTTAGACGTATGCAAATAATGGGTCCATCCCCAACATGTGATTACAAGTTCGCAGCTAATTTGACGTGAACACCAAAGACCACGTACTTTTGAAGTTATTTTACCCAATGGTCAGATAGTAATAAACTAAAATGCCTTTATTATGTAATTAAAGTTTTATGGCCAATCAGATAATATTTTCATTTCAATTTAAATAATTATTTAATACGATTTACTGTCAAGGTTGTTTTAACAATTGGAGTAAATCAATACATTTTTAATGACTCAAAGTGCTCCAAAAACGACATTATAATTCATAACAATATATTTCAAATACATATTTATAAATCATAAAAAATTATTAACTTGTACAAGTATCAATTTCATAATAAAATATTTAAAAACTTGGTCAAAGTTTAATTAAACTACCGCATCTAACCTTAAAAACAAACTTTGCAATTACTCACGTGTACCGAGAGGGTGTGTACTAAAAGTTGGACGCATGCGCAGTATCACGTGATTGAAGCCATATGATGCGCACAAATTTACCCAATGATCGCGGTGCGCACCTGCTGTGAGTAGCATTGTATAATTAGATAACGTTGCGTGCGGTTAACTAACTGGTGTATGTTGACTGATATATATATATATATATATATATATATATATATATATATACATGAATGAATAATAATAACATATGTTTCTAAAAGTCACTTGGTATAAATTATAGTGTCTTATCGCGTTGCTAAGACTACCTATCATGAATTTAAATTTTTAAAAGACGGAAGATTGAATGGATTGTTTCGCGAAAGTAGCTGTGGGGGGTCGGAAGTAGGGGAAGGAAATTTGAATATGGCGTCCAGCGAATCCTTTCGACAGATGATGTTTCCGAGAGAAGGGCAGCGGTCGCTAAAACAAATTATGCGAATATATGCGCCTGCGCGTGCTCAATTGTCGAAGAGGACGCTCGTAAACACAGTCAACATAGTCGTGAACGGAATACGATAGGTAGATGGTTGCTGTTCCCGTCACAAAAGTGTATGCAAGCACGCGAGACAGAAGTAAAGCGGATAAAGCAGGAAGAGTGAGAGAAAAAAGGGTGTAACAGAGATAGCTAGTGAGAAAGAAGTATCAGTGTGTGAGAAGGTGAGGAAAAAAATCAACGGTGTGTTGAAGCTAGATGCCGAGGGAAGTTGTGCGTCTCATGTTAAGTGTAAGTTGTATTTAGTGATTCCGGAGAAATTTGTATCCATTAGAGAATCGTATAGAGAGGATCGCTTACACATCACCGGCTCAGAAGTGTGAACAATGTCAGTCTGAGCAATACTCTTTGAAGAAATACTATCCATCCTGAGTTTTCTCGCGCGCTCTCGTGTTGATTTTACGTCGTACGACGAATATTGTGTAATTTCATGATCACTTTTCGTCTAATGAATCGCATTAGACGCGGAGTCATGCCAATAAGATAGTAAATAGGTAAGAAAGTTTTTATTTAATCAATTAAGTGTTTCATTCATGGGAAAAGTTACGATCAAAATTGATAACCACACCACGATACATTACAAGATGAAGGTGTGTTAATTGGCCATCAATACTTTGACGGACATATCTCTGGCGAATTACTCCAGTTGGTTCACACTGAAACGCAATTTAATTCGAAAAAATGTTACCTTGACAAATTTTTTTTTCGACCGTTTTTGTCACTGTCAACTAATTAAAGATTATTTTTATTTCGACATAAATAGTGTTGAATCTCTTATCTCTAGAGTATAATTAAGATTATTTCATGACAACAAATGGGTATGGTCAATAAAACAGGCCAATTAAAATTTGATTTCAATGCTTATCTTTTGTAAATTGATTCTTCTTCACACTTTATTATCCTATTGGCAATTAGTCAATAGATGTGGCGCATGTTATAGTCATGTTAACCATCCAGACAATTCCACGTGAATAAGTATCGAACAAAAAGAAACAATATCTTCCCAATTATTTTATTATATAGTGTATAAAGGAAGAAGATTAATGATGTAATCGGAACGACGGAAAGAAGGACTATTTAAGAGACAGCATTTAAAAAAACAATTTCTATAATAACTTCTCATCGTGAATCATTTAGTAGGCCAGTGATAATTGATACGCTATAATGATACTATTTATAAAAAAATAATTTGCTCTATCATTCAAAAAGTGAAAAAAGTTAATACATACGATTATAATTGCAGCCATGATTAAAGTGTACTCTTTTATTTTTTTTTTTTTTTTATTTAAAATAATAAATGTTTCAAAAAAAAATTTTCTTCCTATTCTATAATTTTTATTCCAGTGAAAAATAATGTAAATAAAGTTCAAGGTTTAGTGTTCACGGAAATAAATAAAGAAAAATGTGACATAAGTGATAGCTGATAATTTTAGTAAAAATGATTAGTTCGTTTAATTGGTTATTTCAGTCATTTGATAAATTCTAAGAATTGAAGCTTATTAATTCTAATATTCAACTATTCTGATGGTTTCATTTTTATAAAATTGCAGATACTAACCAATGTTTTCCGTACGTTTGGTTAGTGCGGACAGCTATCAGGCAACGCCATTGCCTCAGCTGGATCCAACGTTTTCGGAGTTTCGTGGAGCAGAGATCAAATACGTGCCTATAGTTCGTGTGTTTGGCACTACTCCAACAGGTATAAATTACTGTAGTTTTGTTTCAAGGTAATTGAATGATGCGTATATTAATTCAAGTGCATTTTATAGGTGATAAAACATGTTTACACCTACATGGAGCATTCCCATATATGTATGTGCCATGTACTGGAGAAGATAACGCTGATGGGTTTGCCTACAGACTTGCTGCATCTTTGGATGCAGCGATCAATATATCCTTAGGATCGGCGAACTCCAACACTCAGCATGTTTATCAAGTACAAAGAATAGCTGGAATGTAAGCCAAACATTTGTTAGAATAATATGAACCGTTATTGTGAAATCAATAATTTTTTGATTACTTTGTATTTTCTTTACAGACCATTTTATGGATATCACAAGAGGGAACATCAATTCTTCAAGGTGTCCTTTTATAATCCAGCAATAATGAAAAAAGCAATTGATTTACTTCAAGTGAGTATTTTATTTGCTTATAAATTCCCTAGACATCTTCTATTAAATCATTCGTTCCTTTTTTATTTATTCATACTTGAACAATTATCCATCTTTGAATTCAATAAAAGTAAACTGATTTACTTTTCCTTTTTTTTTTTTCAGAATGGTTCAGTGCTAAATCAAAGCTTGCAACCTTACGAAGCACACATTCCATTTATCCTTCAATTTATGATGGATTATAATGTACATGGAATGTCCATGATCAATTTATCAAGTGTAAAATACCGACGTTCTACGCAATCTCTTTCAGAGTTGAAGTCATCAAATGACAGCATAATTACGCCGGTCGATGAACTTGACTATCTTCCGTCGTCTGTTGAACGTCAAAGTATATGTAAATTAGAAGTTGATGCTCGAGTTTCTGATATTTTAAATAGAAAAGATTTAGAGAAAGGTATGGAGTTGAATCCGGGACTTGCAGCAATTTGGGAAGAAGAACGAGTGAGAAGAGCACAAGCTGGACTTCCGTGTGATGATTCTCAGCTCGTTAATCCAAAAAGTCCAACAAGACCACCGTATTGTCCAACTGATAGTGATGTGTATCAAGAGCAAAGGTTAAACCGAAGACTACAAATGATATCGCAAAGTGATGAAACATCACTTTCGTCAACTTTCAACACTACAGTGTATCCCGCAGAGGTTCAAGACAATGATCAGTTGATGAATGCATCTAACTTGGGAACTTTTAGCGGTCAAAACTTGAACAAGACTCAACATACTGACGAAGTTACAAGTTTCAAATCTTTGGGTTTCTCACAAGAATCGAAAAATTCCCAAATGTCTAACGAAAGCAGTATTTGTAAGTATATTAATATCATTACTTATAGAATGTTTTAATTGAATCTTAAGATAATTTACCAACTATGGTTTATTTAATTTTCAGTGGATTCCGAAGATTTGCCGTTGGTGGATATACTAATGGGTCTTGCTCGAGATTCTGAAAAGTCTGAGTGTATTGATAATGATAGTATTTTGGGTACCCAAACACCGGTATTTTGTAATCAAGATAATAAAAGTGATAATGAAGATGACGAAACTATTGACTTCAATCTCACGTGCTTGGAATTAAATTCTTTAAGCCCTTGGGAGAGTGTTGAAAAGTCGCCTAGTCAGCTTGTTCCAGAAAACATTCTAGACATAAATAATAAAGCAACAGAAGTGAATCTCAGTGAAAATCGTGATACTGATGCTGAAAGTCGAGACTCAGAAGAATCACGTTTACCACAATTAGATGGTGCGGGTGATTTACTGTCCAGTTTTCTGGAATCTGAAGAAGAAGAAAATGTCAAATTTGACGAAGTTAAAAGAGTGCCTGAGTGTGAAACATCGTATTTAGACTTTGATAGAACGCGAGTTTTAAATACAAGAATGTCGTGTACTGATGAAGAAGCTCTCCTTGAAGAATTAGCATCCTCAGAGTCCAGTAAATCTGATAGACATTCGGATTATTCGCCAACGTCTCCAGACGTTCCTTGGCCATCATTCTTACCAACAGAATCAACCGTCGATCAGTATGCACTAATGGACTATATCCCTTTAGGCTCTGAATTTGAAACTGACTATGAAAATGTTTTGAGTTTAGATAGGGTGCTCTCGAATACTGCTGACTCAACAATAGAAGCTAATTTGCCCGTTGAAAGCGAGAGTGTCCCTGTGGATATCCCTTTGGAAATGGTGCTAAATGGTGATCCATGCTTCACTCAAACAGCGGAAATGGATAAGTCTGATCTAACTGAACTTCAGGACCAATATGCTAGTCTTTTAGGCAGTGCACTTGTTCCAGACATTTATAAAAACTTTCGTGACAGTGATAGTGTAAATAATAAAAACTCTTTGTTAGAATTAAAAGAGAAGTGCGATCAACTGTCTCCGAATTGTCAAAGCCTTCGACTTTTACGGGATGAAAAAGTTTGTAATTTATCATCTGAAAATGTTGCACCCAATATTCAAGAGCCTGATGCCAAAGTTTATAAAAATAAATATAACGACTGTAAAGACTTCAGTAGACTTCATAATGACAATTCGGATTATAATTGTAATTTAGTGGCAAGATGGGAAGAATTGCAGGATTTGCAATTTATTTCAAAACGAATACTGAAGAGGAAACGTTTTATGAGGTCAAAGAAGCGAATTTTAAGACGCTGTCCTGCGTTAAGTGACTCTATGATAGCTCGAAAGAGAGGTTGCTTCAGGCGAGGATCAGCAAATTTAGCCAACAGAATATTCTCAAGAGAAAACAGTGCTGCACACATTCCTGGTGACTTGTCAGATACTTTACGAGATTCTTTGCCATCGGAAATCGACGAAAAATCCTTATTACCTACACAAAATGATAAAATTACTCCAACTGATACTATTGGTACAACTGGTGATGCGTTGAAAGTATTTATTGATGATTCTTGGAACATAGATAACAAAACTGAAGATTATCCTTATGTATCATCATATGATATCAATGAAAAGTCTGACAGTAAATCTCCTACTTCAATAGAAAATGATTTCTCACAGAACATCTTGCGAGATTTTTTCCCTAGTGATCCTATGACTGATGTAAGAAGTACATTACCTGGAGTTCAGTATTCTACATATTCTATGGGAGAAAACGAAAACTTGGTCACCCCAATACTTGAAGATTTTGAAGAGTTAATAGACGTACCAACAGAACAAAGTGTTTTTTCAGACTTGAAACACCAATCTCATTACTCTTCCGTAAGATCACATAGTGGTATACCTTTTGGATTATTTAATCATCGTCATTGTCGTTACTCCTTTGTCCGATCGACTTTTGTCCAAGATTATGTATTTACAAATGACTCAGTATGGGTGGTTGAAAAACGTAAAAGAGGAGGTTGTGCACGACCTTTATCATCAACAACGTGTACTAAACACTGTCGTTTACCATTTGTGTTGTTGGATAAGCTAAATGTGATGGATAAAAAAGTGAATACCAAATTTGTATCAGTTTGTAGTGATAAAATAAAAGATGTGGGTGAAAATAGTGATTTTGAAGACACTTGTGATAATAGTGCTAATGGAAATTTACTGTCGATAGAAACAGATGTTTCAATGGACGGGAAATTAGATATTCAGAATGAAATTGATAAAGATCTAGCAAATAATGTATTTGATGATAAAGAATTATCAGGTGTTGATGATTTAGCGTTTACACAATCAGCACAAATATCATCTACACAAAATCATGATCAATTGGATTTAAGAAAAAATGATGGGCCTGTGATTATAAAACGAGTATTTGAAGAAATGTCTCAAGATGGTAGTGCTTGTAAGAAAAAACGATCAATTATTCTAAAATTGGGAAACAGAAGTTCTATACCAATAAAAGAAAAAAATGAAAATCATTTGGTTAAAACTTTTAACGAGAACTTTGTTCAGTCTCGTGGAGAAAAGAAAAAACGAGGAAGACCAAAGAGGATAAGAGCATTTAATAAAAGAATGATGACAGAAAGTTTTAGTGAGAAGCCGAAGATACATAAAAGAAGGGATTCTGATCTTTTGTTAATGCCCCCCACAATAGCAACAGAGAAACCTTGCTTACGCAATCAAATAATTAATAATACCTCCATTAAAATTGGTAAAGAAATGTCTGACAGTACTATAGTTAATGGAGAATCTAACATTATTTCTTCTTCTCAATCAGAGTCAGCATCCCCTCGCAAACGACCTGAGATTTGGTGTTCAATAAGTAAAAAGAACATTGACTTAAGTTTTTTAGCATTGAAATCTCATGATAAGAATCCTTTTATAAATTCAACAACAAAATTACGATCAAAATCAATTATTATAAGACGCGTTGAGACATTATCAGATAAATACAAGATAAAAATTTCACCACCAAAATCTTATTCACCTGAATATCTTTATGGAGCTGCTGAAGTTGATACAACGTCGGAAGAAACTCTATCAGAACTTGTATTTAATCAAATGTCTGAGGAAAAGGAAAAGTCGTCGTATAACTCTAAAGATCATATTTCTAGTGTTTCAAAAGTTCAACAATTTAGTGACTTTGATGATTCAACTCTTGATTTGTGTGATTCTATTTACAAAGATGATGTGGGACCTAATGATATATTTGAGAATGCGGAGTCTATTGCAGAAAATAGAATTTCTATAACTGATTGCGCCAATAGTGATGAATCACAACAATATACTCCTGTTGTTACGGAAACAACTTTTTATGCCAATAAAAATTATACAATTGATGCAATTAGTCAAGAAATACCTCAGTGTCTCTTTGAAGAAGATTCTATTACAGAAAATTTACAGAAAAAATTATTAGAACCATTGATTGAAAGTTCTTCGAATCAAATAGAGCTTAAACAAATTCAAGTATCTGATAAAATTGATAACATTCTAACGGATAACGAATCAAATGGTGGTTGTGAGTTAAATCCTAATTTAAATCAACTAAATACTTGTTCCAACAACATGTTTATTAATAACTCATTAATTAATGTCACAGAATTAAACAATTATTTATCGGAGTCTGATGAAATTGAAGAATTTACACCTCCAAGCTCATCAAAAATTTCCCAATTAATCAATAACAGAAGTCCACTACATGAATACAGTTCTAGTTTGTCAAGGCCTTCGTCACCAGATGTGGATAGTTTATCGAGTTGCTCTGATTATTGTGATCAGAAACGAAACTTTGATGAGGAAGACAAAATTAGCCAAATGATTGAATCAATGCTTGTTTTAACTGATGATGAGGAAAATAATCTCGATGATATATTTGATAACGCTTATTTAGCCGGGTTATCAGAGAATGATGATTCATCTGATATACTTGATGAGATTAATAGAAAAGATCATTTAAGATGTAATAATGTTAATAAAAACTCAATAGCATCAAAATCGAAATATTCACCAAATAAAATTTCCATTATTCGTAAAATTTATTTACCTAAAACGAAAGTGTCACATAAAGTGCTTTCTAAAGAACGTATTAGTCGTCAAAACACAAATGGTTATGTAGACAGATGTAAAAATACAATAACAAAAGAAAAAGTTGATGAGAATGTAGATGACATGAATAGTTTATCCGATACAAAACAATTAAATTCATTTGATTCAAACGTCGAGGTCATTAATAATAATCTTAATACTATTTTGGGAACAAAAGATTTAGACAGTATTGAATGTAATGAAGACCGACTTAAACTTGAACAGAATAATGAAAATCTACTTAATGAAACATACGAAAGCATAAAGAACCCTACAGACAGTCAAATCTCTTCAGCTCATGAAAATAATGGTGATGATAATAGAACGGTGAATACTAAAAATGCTTGCTTAGAAAACAGTACGGAAAATGAAATTGAAAATGAAAGAAAAAGTTCACCTATTCATACATTTGAAGATGTTATTACTCTACAAGATCCAGAATCATTTACAGGCCTAGAAATAACTGTTGAAACAACGACAACATGTTCAGATGACGAAAATATATCAAATACAAATGAATGTTATTCAAATGTTTTAATCGATAACCAACAATCTCAATGTAACGAAGAAATCAATCAAAAGAGCAACGGGTCAAATAATAACGTAATTATCATTCAATCTAATGATATAAATATTGAGACTAATATCGTTGATTTGCTAGAAAACTGTACAAGTGTTAAATCCGACAAGAGTATTGTGAGTGTACTTGATTGTGAATCGGACTGTAATATTAAAAACAATGATGATAGTATCGAAACTGGTGAAAAATTAGAAAGTAGTGAAATAACAGTAAAGCCAACTGAGCTGACGGAAAATCAAATTACCATATTGAATGAACCGGAAAAAGTTGAAAGAGCTGAAGTGCATGCAGAAATTGAAGTATCTTATGAGGAAAATGTTGGAATAAGTGCAGTAAACTCAGACAACACTTTAAATGTTTTGCAAGCTGATCAAAATCATGAAGAGTTTAAAAGCGATAATCACAGTGTTGAGTTACCCGAGTTGAAAATTCAAGATAAGAATGTAACTGACTCTCACGAAATACTTGCATTAAATGAAAGAGTATCGTTTATTCATGAGAACGAAAATATATCAGTAGACGTGAAAGAAATGTCACAACAATTCGAAGATAAACTGGATTGTGTGAGTGAAAAAAATATGGAGTTCATTAACAATAATTTTGAAAATAATTTACAGTACGAAGTAATAGAATCAGATCGAAAAAATGATACGGAAGAATTAACAAAAAATGCGGAAACTGTTTTCAATGACAATTTGATGAAATCAGCATTTGATTGTAAAAAAGTGTCAGTTCGACTAGTGAGAATGGATTTCAATGGTTTGAACCACTACTTAGGTAATAATAAAGATGTTGAGCTAGGTATTTCTATCGATTCAAATGGTATGAATTCAAAGAAAGATGACAAGGTGAGAAAATCTACAATGAATAAATCTGTTAGGTTTAGTGAAGAAGTGTTAGTGTTTGAACTTAACGAAAAAGTTCCTTTAATAGATTTTGAAGCACGGGAAAGAGAAGAAGAAGAACAAGAAAGAGCGGCGGCGGCAGCAGCATTAGAAGAAAACAATGAGATTCAAATAGAAGATAATGATGATGAATTTAATGATGATACATTTGATTACAACGATGAATTGCAAAAAAGTGAAAAAAAAATTACTAATTCAGTTGAAGATGAATACGAATCTATTGTTAAACTTAATCCAATTATTACTTTAGATAAAAATGAATGTAGTTTATTATATGAGGCCACTAAAAAAGATGATACTTTCAACAACAATTCCTCTAATATTAATAAGTTATCACATTTAAATGGTGTAGTAAATATGAAGCAAAATGGAGTGCCGGAAAGTGAAATGAAAAAAAGAAAAAAAGTTAAATCAACAAGCAAGGAAATGAATTCAAATAAAACAATCTTAAAGAAAAAAATAGCGACGGTAGAGTGTGTAAAAAAGTTGAATCAAGAAAGGAAATTCAATGTAAGTGAATATAATAGTGTCGTTAGTAATGAAGGTGCTCTTAGAGACCAGTATACCGAGGAAATGCATATTTCATCGATTAATAAAGTAGACAAGAAAGTGAAGGATATTCTAGCTAAAGATAAATCTTCACTAGTGATAGAAAGACGAACAAACAAGAAACAACGCCCAATCAAGGGAGATTACAATAAATCTCCCATGGATGAGTCCACAATAAGAAGAACAGAACTAGCATGCAAACGCAAGCGAAACGTTCTACCGAAGCAAACTCAATTAAATTTAAATACAACGCAAAATGATATTGCTTTTGTTAATTCATCATTGCAGGAAGTTTGCGAGCGAAAGCCTGAGGATAATAATCGACTTCTACACACGTACCGGATGTTAACGAGCTATAGAAACAAAGTTCACACGTTAAGTATTGACCAAAGAATGGTATTTACGAGGGTAACAATCAGTAATCAAGAGTTTCATAGGAAGACGGTGAAAGAAGAATTTTTAGAAGGTATTGGACTGTATCCGTTGAAGTCTAGAGGATGTGGCTGGCAACCGGAACACACTATCACTGGTTTTATTCAGCTTGAACAACCCCGTATAATCTTGCAGAGACTTACCCCCAGTGTGTTAAAACGCTATGGCTACACTCGAAGGTTTAAGAGCAATAGATTAGGCAAGAGATTCAAGATGGACGCGAATCGATTTACTATACCAGCGTACGACGGCGCGGCGGATTTAAGCTCTAGTGATTCCGAACCGGATACGGATATGACTCTAGAGAGTCTAGAGAAACGAGTCTGTGTCTACAGACGTCGTAGAAGTACTGAACGTGAGGCTGTTGTAACTCCAAGAAAACGGAAGGCTATTCATGATGAGAATGATGCGGTAGAGAGTAAGCGTAGCACCCCAAAACGAGGTATCGTGTCATTAAGAAATTCTTGTTGTTCTCCTAATAGAACAAATATGCTGAAGAGTCCTGGTTTGTCAAAAAATTATTCACCATTAAAAATAATTGTCACATCGCCTAAGGTATATGGAGACGTGCCAACCGATTCTTATCAGTCACGGGACGATAGTCATCACGTTGACGATACAAACTCTGCGATTTCAATCAGCGTCACACCGAGGAGACGGACAGCACTTCATGAAAATTTGCTTCGTGGTCGTATTACTTCGTCTTTGTCTGCTAATCAACAAGGTGAAAATTTTATGCTCTAGTTAGGATACATTAAATGAACATATATTGAATTAAATGGTGCAATTAATATTAACCCTTTTATATGGTGTTGCAGGAAGTAATAGTGGGGTCAAAAAGACTGCTAGACAACAACTGTTGGGTGAGTTGAACATGTGAGTTAGCGGTGAAACATTTTTATTTCGCTTTTTTTATTTTAATTTAATAACTTTTTCACCAACAATTGAGAGAAATTCATTAAAACTTTCTTTCATCTATGCATTTTTGTTATTTTTTAGCTTAGATATTCCTAGTACAAGCTCCTGTGATGTAGAAAGCATTTTTCCTACTTCAAATGACGAATATTCCTGTGTAAATAGAAGTCAAGATATATTGTCTAATATCAAGGACACTACAAACGTTCGGAAGAATTTATTTCCGTCTATTGAGAATAATCTGCGCGTCGGTGAGATTTCGTGCTGTGAAACGGAAGAGCAGTATAAAGATCACATTCATGAAGCTTCGGATCAGCAAAATGATAAAGATGAGCTAGTAGAGTCTAGCGATGATGAACATACAGTCATATTTGAGAAAAGTAGCCGAGATTTGGAGTTAAGATATTCACCTTCTTTACCAAACGAAGAACATGCAGATGATGATAATGATTTATGTAATGTTACCTTTACACAATACTTGAGTTCACAGCTCACAAAACAACCAACTTCATCAACAAATAATTGGAGTCAAAGTTCACTATCTCAACGATTATGCATAATTACTCCTAAATTTAATCCACCAACTACTCAAAGAATTATTGACACAATGGAATTGTATAAAATACCAAAGTGCAGAAATTTACAGCCATTTTTTAGTGTACAAAGTGATGCGCCTGGACAGAAAGAACTTGGACACAGGATGTTGAAAGTACCTGGAAAAGGTCTAGCTGATTTACTTGTTTTTAAATCTAGCGTAGAAAATATTACAGGCATCAATCGCTGGAGAAGGATGAAAGTTAATGAGTTTCCGTCAAGCCAAGTGTTTAAATCGAGTAATATACGACAAAGTCTCGCAGGTCATTCATCCGTTGTTATTACACCTATAGTACTACCACCTTCTTCAAAAAACGTGATAAAATGGGTCAGAGCACGAAACTATCTTAAAAAGAAAAAAGATCAAGATGAAGCGAAAGAGAAAACTGAAGTAAAAGAACATGAAGAAAAACTCAATAAGGCTCTAATCGAGCGAGGAGAAGCGAGTGAGGATTCTTCTGACTGTAGTATCATTGAACCGTCTCCGGAAAAAATAGTTGAATCGAATTTGTCCAAAGTTTTAGGCCTGAGGTCGGGAACCATATCAAAGAAACTTTTCCTGAACAACACTGGGGGTGTAGGGAAACCATTTGATTCAGTTATAGAACAGAAAAGTCCAAATAACTCACTTTCTACTGGCAGTTCTAACGTAACTGGAGAAGCTGCTCCCTCTCTATTAAGTATACTTGAAAAATCAAACTTGTTTAAGGAGGATGAAGTATCAAAGCATTTGGGTATATCCTGTGGTCAAATTGAATGTTTAACTAATCCCAATAGAAGCAATGCATCGAATGAAAATAGACAAAAAGCCAAAGCATTAATAACTGTGAGTATTTATGCGTCAATGCATTATTGATTATTTTTGTGAAAAAAAAAAAATTTGCAAATTTTTTTGATACATTATTTATGATTTTTTTTTTTTTTGTTAGTATCAATTTATTACCATTTTGTGTGTGGAAGTTCACGTCGTAACTCGCCAAGATTTACTACCGGATCCACAACACGATTCTATTTCTGCGCTGTTTTATGCTGTACAAAGTGACGTACCACCAACGTCAAATATAAAACCACTGGAACATGGTAATTGCTTGATTATATTTGAAAAAATTAATTTCATTACATTCATATCACTTAGCATCGAGATTTACGATAAATTGAAATATATGGATGTCAATAAAACCATTTAATCGATTTACTGTTGACATAATACCACTCGACACAATATTTACTTGTTCAATAGTGAAATTTAAATACAGTCTAAAAGGTGCTTGTAGAATTTTCCCATTATATTTTAATCAACACCTTTATTACGAAAATGATAGAGAGAAATATCATAATACTATTTCTTTATAAATTGCCATTTATCTAACGTTGATGAGAAGATTAGAAAATGACTACTTTATCATTGTTATTAATTTTTTGCCGGGTATGTATACAAACAAGTCATAAGACTTATTCATTTATTATCGTCAACAACTAATTGTAAATAAATACTTATTACTTATCAGACTTTAAAATTTAAATTAAAAAAAAAATCTCCGCTATGTACTTATTTAATAATTGCGACTTTTTAAAGTAAAGTATTGAGTATAAAAATAACTTGAAATTGTTAATATATGTAAATGAAAATAATTGTTCAAGAATTATCATTCAAATTGTACACATTATTCTTCACAATAACAGGTTAAATTCTATTTTTAATTTCTTCTTAGAATAATCGATGAATAGAGATTCTTGAACACGTTTACCTATTTCTATTTTACTTCATTCTATTATATATACCGCGGTTTATGTAAAATAGAAAAATTATGCAATGCAGAGTTAAAAAATATGAATAAATTAAGTAGACATTGGTTGTGATTTAAAGTACAGATAAGAATAAGCGAAAATCGATTTTTAACTACTGTATGTCAGTGGTGGTGATGAGAATATACATTCATTGAAGATAATATCATGGTGCCTTAATTTTGATATTCAAACATGATTAAGCAACGGTTTAAAAATATTATTCTACTTTCCATTTTGAACATGCTTTTGAAAGACAATATTATTTATTGATAAAAACCTATTCAATTTATTTGATAAAACGGAAAATAATATGATTTAAAGGACCCTGTTCAGAACTCCATTAGATGATAATGAACAAATTACATTTTCAAAGGCTTACTTTAACTTAATGACTATAATTGGTGCTAAAATAATTATTTTATGTAACAGGTGTGATTGCTGTTGCTGATCAAAGTGAAAGTAAACTCGGATACACTTACGGCTCCTCTCTGCCTTTTACATTGACAGTCGTTGCTAACGAAGAAGAACTTTTCAACGCCTTCATCGATTTAGTTACCCGTATTGATCCCGAGATATTTATCGGATGGGAAATAGAATCTTTATCCTGGGGATACATTTTCCAACGAGCTTCACGGCTTGGTATCAATTTATCTAAGCGGATTTCACGGATCCCGAGTGTTCAGTGTAAATGGGAAACCCAAGAAGTAGATTTAGATGCATTGGCAGAAATGAAGCTTCCAGGCCGCATAGTCCTTGATATTTGGCGAATAATGAGAGGGGAAATCGCTTTGTTAACTTATACTTTTGAAAATGTTATGTATCATGTGATGAACGAGAGGTTTCCGTGTCCATCATTCAAAGCTTTAACTACATGGTGGGAGGTCAAACAACCACAAGCACGGTGGAAAGTAGTTCAACATTATAGTAACAAAGTTTTGGGTGTTTTGAGAATTCTGGAACAATTAGATATAATTGGGCGAACGAGTGAACACGCTCGTCTATTTGGAATTCAATTTTATGAAGTTTTTTCCCGTGGCTCGCAGTACAGAGTTGAATCAATAATGCTAAGGCTTGCTAAACCATTAAATTATATTCCTGTATCACCGTCTCCACTGCAAAGAGCTAGGATGAGAGCAATGGAAGCACTTCCTTTAATTATGGAACCGGAATCTATGTTCTATAGTGATCCTGTAATAGTTCTGGATTTTCAGAGTTTATATCCCAGTATTATTATCGCTCATAATTACTGCTTTTCCACATGTCTAGGACGTATTGAACATATTGGGCAATCAGAACCTTTTGAATTTGGCGCTCATGTATTAAGGATAAATAAAAATACTGCTATGAAGCTTCAAGGTAAAGTTAATTATGCACCTTGTGGTGTAGCTTTTGTTAAACCTGAAGTACGTCTCGGCATTTTGCCAAGAATGCTAATGGAAATATTGGAAACACGTTTTATGGTGAAGAAAGCAATGAAAGATCACTCCAAGGATGATAAATTGCTCCAACGAGTTCTACATTCACGGCAACATGGACTCAAATATCTAGCCAACGTTACCTATGGTTATACAGCTGCTAATTTTAGTGGAAGAATGCCATGCATTGAGGTAAGATATATTGAATTAATAAATTAATGAGTCATTAATTTCACTTATTCAACCATTTTACATTGTTTAAATTTTAAAAATGATGATTAATTGTTTTAGCTGGGAGATAGTGTTATAAGTAAGGCAAAAGAGACTCTCGAACGTGCGATAAAACTTGTAGAATCAACGCCAAGATGGGGAGCTCGAGTGGTTTATGGAGATACTGATTCTCTTTTCATCCTTGTACCTGGAAAATCGAAAGACGATGCTTTCAAAATTGGTAATGAAATTGCTGATGCCGTTACAGCATCTAATCTTACACCCATTAAACTCAAGTTTGAAAAAGTTTTGTTCCCAACTATCTTACAGGTAAGAGATGATTATTGAATATCACAATTATAAGTAATTATTGGCTTAGTTAAAATATAATTATAAAATTTCTCTTTTATCGTGTAGACAAAAAAACGCTATTGCGGATATATGTACGAAACTCCAGACCAAAAAGAGCCAACATATTTAGCAAAAGGTATTGAAACTGTCAGACGAGATGGATGTCCTGCTGTTTCAAAGGTAAAATATTTTTTTCTCTAACGTTTAAAAGCTTTAGCAAAACAAGAGACAATAAAAAAATTTGTTAACAGATTTTAGAAAAATCACTTCGGATTTTGTTTGACACGAAGGATGTTTCTTTGGTTAAGAAATATGTCACACGACAACTAGATAAAGTTTTAAATGGAAAAGTATCAATACAAGACTTGACTTTTGCCAAAGAGTTTCGTGGTTTAAAAGGATACAAAGAAAAGGCGTGTGTACCAGCACTTGAACTCACACGAAGATTAATGAAAAAGGACCCTCGAGCCTGTCCACGTCGAGGGGAACGAGTTCGTTACATTGTTGTTGCGGGTGCACCAAATCAAGCTCTAATTCATTGTGTTCGTTCACCGTGGGAATTGATCAATGATCCTGGATTGCGACCCAATGGCACATATTATGTCACTAGAGTGATTATTCCACCACTTAATCGCTGTTTAAATTTGATGGGGGTTGATGTCAATGCTTGGTATAGAGAAATGCCTCATCGACATATTCTTGACAATCCACTGGCGTTGCCGCATGACCGACAGAAACAAACAATTTTTCAATATTTTGGCACCATTATCTGTGCCTCCTGCGGGCATTCATCTAACAGAGGCATTTGTGATGAATGCATTGTTCATCCTGCTGAAACACTTATCACACTAAATGAAAAGTTACGGTCTTTAGAAAGAACTATGGATCAAGTAACCCGGATTTGTCAGTCGTGCATTGGACGAGGAGACATTGTAGACTGTTATTCGTTAGATTGTCCAGTTCTTTATCGTCGCACACAAACAGAAAAAGAATTATCTCAAAGCGTCCAAATACGTAAAATCATCGAAGAAGGTGATAATCTTGATTTTTAAAGAAAGTAATCAAAATTTCAAATATTTATAACGTCTTTCAATTTTTGTGCTTCCCTGAAAAATTGTGAAGACGTTTAAAAAAATTTCTATTGATGTTATAGTTTAATCATTCCAGCGTTTTTTGTTTTTTTGGAATTGTCCTATTAGAAAAGCTTTAATATGTTTAAATTAATATTATATAAATATATTCAATAACTTATTTTGTAGAATCATCACATCATATAAAAGTATGCATTATTAGTAATTATCAGTAACTTAAAAATCATTATACTTATCAGATAGAGTAAATTTTTTCATTAACAAACAAGAGAACATGACAATTATGACAAAGTAAAAGAAAAGTATTATTTTCAATAAATCAAAATTTTTTCGTATTATTGTTTTTAATCGATTTCATAAATGAAATTATGATATATGATGTTCTTATATGACGTGACATAAGGCAATATTTGTATATATTTTTTCATAGTTAATCAAGGGATCACTTAATCGTTCTTCATTAGTATTAATTAATAATTTTCTCTGGTAAAATTCTGTACATCAACTTTCTCATTTTCATTCATTGTAAAAAAAAAACTCAACAATCACCAAAGTTAGGATTTATGATGTGCATGTTGCTGATATAAACAAAACTAATTAATTCGTATTACATAAACTTTTCTTATGAATTTTATAAATATACATACATATATATGTATATATATATATATATATATATTTTTTTTCTTTTTTAACTGAGCAATACGTAAATAATTCAATACTTATACTACACTTCCGAAGTTCCAAAGGCTTGTATATTTGTAAAAAAAATCAAGTAATACAAAAAAAAAATGAAAGGCAATAGACTCAATAAATCATTAGATCATTCATCGAATTAATTAGTAAGCGGGACAAGTAATTTTTAACATTTAAAAATTTTAAAAATTCACTTGTCTTTGTCAAAAGTAAGATGTAAAATAATTTCACGGTATTACCTCTGCTATTATAAATAATTATTAAGGGGATACCGTTTCCAAGTGCCATTGTTCTTTATTGTTAGTTCCTCAGAGGTACTTACCGAATTAATATAAAAAAGGTTTGATATAATTTCATAAATATATCATTAATTTATACCAACTACATGAAAATATTACTAAGTATAAATATATAAAGACCATATAAAAAATATAAATGTAACAACCCATTTAGATTTTTACCGCCGGCGGTTCTCAAAATTATAGGAAAGTAAAAAATAAAAATTGTATCGAGTGTAAATACATATACATATAAATATATATAAATCTCTATATATATTGCATTTAATGTAAAAAAAAAAAAAAACTTAAGTCTGCATATTAGATACTAATCATAATGATGAAAATATATGCGATGAGTTTTTAAATTCAGCAAAACAAATTGATAATGGAAGTAATGTCTAAATTGATTAAAAGATATGTGTATGTGGCATATTAAATAATAAATAATAAATTAATTTATATATTTGGAATCAGCGATAAACTTGTCTATGATAAAACTAAAAAGAGAGATTAATAAGCAGCTAAAATTGTCTAATAATATTAACTGTAGATTTCATAACAGAGAAACTTTTGTATAAAGTTTCATAAAACCAAGTGTCCATTACGTTGTATGTATTTACATGAGTTTATCGTTGTTGCCGAGTTTAAAAGCGCAGCCGAATGAATGATTATTGATGAATATTGATGCTGCGCGTGTGATATAAATGTGGTTAAGAGAAAAGCACTGGTACATACTATACCCACTTTTTTATATATTTTATCTTTTTCATCAGCTGAAAATCAAAAGACTGCGAATTACTTCTCTACACCGCATTGCAACGCGTAATGATAGAGAGAATATGATACTATTCTAAACAAAAATTAGAACAAACGTAGTCCTGAACTCAATTAATGAAAAAAATACTCGTTATGTAGGTGGAGTGTTGTTTTTATGATATGCTTAAGTATCGTTATTGTATATTTTATTTTTTTTTACTGTCCCTGTTATTCGAATAAAATATAACAAGTAATAAGTTGATCTAAGATAAAATTTAAAAAAATGTTCTTTTTTCATGATTAATTAATTGTTACTTTCAAAAATTATGTTATTGATAATGCGATAGACATTTTAGTTATATAAAATCCAATCGTTTTGGAACAGGCTATTAAGTAAATATAAAATATATACTTCATCATGATGTAAATTTAGTAGATCTCAGCCTTTTCTAACGACTGTGATAGAAACAATAGTTGGATTTTTTTCAATCAGTCTACCTACCAGTGTGAAAGTTAAAAAAATGTAATTCGTACATACGGAATTGGATTAAAGATACAATTGTATTACTTGTCTATTCTTGTTATTATTTACTTACCCATCAACGTCAATTTTCTCATCTAGATCGGTTGATTGACATTGAAGTCTACCATTTTCGACACGGTCTGTTGTAACATAGGTTTTTCCATATTTTTTATATTTACATCATGAGTAAATATCTGTCAAAATTTTTTAAAAAATATTGTCATATAAACTGACAGTTAAAAGTAATAGAAAATAAATTCTTCACTCAAGTTACTAAAGTTTTTCCAATCTCCTTTTCTCGATGGAAACTTTCCAAGTTTTTTAAGTCAAATATTCAAAATAAAAACGTATTAGAGTGTTTCTGTGTATTCATTGATTATTATTAAATATTTTAGTGAATTTGGTTTTAAAAATATGTGTTAATTAAAGTGTTATTGAATTTAATAAGGTTTACAATAAATGACGAGAGACTTAACTTTATGAAATAATAATTAATTTAAAACAACAAAGAGAGATTGACTCTTCAATTGAGCATTCCAAAGGATATTGGGATAAAATACGTTGAGATTAATCTGGCAATTCAGTCATTATTTGATTGCATTGGAATCTAAACAATCTATACAATCGGTAGAATAATTTTATTAAAATATAATACGTTTGAGCTGATTACTACAATGGTAATCGGCTTAGTATAATACATTTAGTAAAATTTTAATCAATATAAGAACAATAGCATCGAGTATTCTCTCGACGAACACTAATCCTGTACTGGAAGCAATAATTGTTTTTTCAACAGATAGAGGATTCAACAGCAGCATTGAATTAATTTTTCGATAAAATATTCTTTCTAGATAAAAAATAATACATTTACTCTTATATAAATTTACTTAAACCATGTATGCAGGAATATACCTTTTGTACAATTTATGTTATTAGATTTTTTTATCCATCTACGTTTTTTATTAGATACTTGAACGTTTTGTAGTAGCTTTTATAAAAAAGGAAAAATTTTCTTTTACTAAAGAATTATTATTCTGAAAATATAACAAAGCATTACCCATTAATTAATAAAAATAACTTTGAAATTTTTATTCATCATGAATAATAATTGGTTATTAAGAAGAAAAGCTATTGTATTAATTTAAAAAAAAAAAGTTTTCAATTAAATATAAAATTTTTTTTTTAATTTAAATTAAAAAAGTATAAACTTATTAAGCTTATTCCTACTTTACTTTACGGACAGAAAATAAAATAGAATTTTCATTTTATTCATTACACAGAATTAGGATTTAAAACCAGAAGTTTAGTTGCAATTGAAATTAAATAATTTAATTGGAAAAAGATCCTATTGATTCTCGAAGCAGGTAATAATAAACGGAAGATAATTCAAAAAGAGAAAACAAAAGAAAATTGAAAAAAACATTAATATGATATTACATATTTAGCTTTTTATTCAATTTCAACGTTTAATTAAAACATTTCATTCAATAATTGGTTTTCTATACTATTCTAATAAATTGGAAAATACATCAAGATAAGTATAATCTAAAATAGAATGCGGTTTGATTGTTGTGCACATTTGAGTCAGATGTAATCAGTCTTAAATTTTGTTGAATATACTTTTGATCATAATAGAAATGTGTGCTTTCTTTAGAAAAATATGAATCAGTATCAATTTCTATTGTACGGAGATTTACTTTGAACATTGTTATTCTGTTAACTTTCATTAGTAACATTATATAGTTTTATGACATTACATTAATATCAATAATTATATTGATTTACATCAAATAGTTATCGAAAAGACAAACTTCATTTAGACAAATATATATGTAGTTGATTATTGCCGCACTCAATGCACGATTAAGCTACATTCAATTCCAATCAGCATAGACATTGTATAATTAGGATAGTTAATTGTTACAAAAGCTCTTCAAAATACCTATAACCATCATTTACAATCATTTGTTGTTTTTGTTTTACAATAAATCACAAAATAATTTGTTTTCCCTAAAAATTGTGTAAACAAATTGACATAATAAAAGCACAAAGTGTTGATTATAGTATTTGAAATATGACAATCATATAATTCCTAGTGTTGTTAACAGTTTACAACTTGTTTCTGTTGTTCAAATACTTTGTTTGAATATATATATATATATATCAATAAGCCTTTTTAACTCTTCAAATAAACTCCAAAACTTACTGAGCATTACAAGAGCTTCTGCAACAGGTTAATACATTCTAATATATGGTGAATTTAACATTTATATTCATTAATATTTAGAATATACATATTTCTTAGGTATCGTTACAACTTTTTTTATCAGTATCTCTCTCAGAAGACATGGATTATAATTTATAATAACTATTAAATCACAAAAAAAAGATGTTAGAAAGTGATAAATGATAAAACTGAGTAATATATCAGACGTAAAAATAAAGATAAATAAATAGATACGCCTAAAGACTAAAATAGAACTTAAAGTTTGATACTAAACGCATTTTTTGGCTCTCATAAGTAGAATGGTGATGACATTATTCATGAGATTTGGAGTTAGACTCCAAAAAAGAAGCAGGTGTTACAGACATCGTTAGAGAATAATACAAGAACTTTTTTCTCGAAATGGATTGGATTTTTGCGATGAGAATCCAACAAGTAGGCAATCCTCTTGTTCATGTTCTGTAATGTATTTCATGATGTCCTCAACTGCTTTGCTGACGTTAATCCGCTTGATTGCGGCTTCCCGTCGAAGCTGTTCAGTCACTTGACGTTGCTGCTGTAAATTTGTGATCACCATGTCCATAACAGCTGTATCTGACAGGCCTATTTTCGGGCGTGGTTTTTAACACTTAACAGGAAAACACAGCCCAAAGGCTTTTAGCAGAATTTTATGCGCTTTGATAAAGCACAAAACAACGATTTTGAATCACTTCACTGATTTTCTGCACTAGTGAATACTGAATTGCTTGAGTATTCTTGATGCTGATGTTTATTTAGCTTTAGAATATTCTGGAGACTTTATTCTTAAATTGCTGAAGATTTGCTTTGTTACAAACACAACGGATAAATGCGGGAGAACTGAGTAGACGACAATATGGCGATTTATATATGGCGCGCGTGAAGTAAGTTGAAGAAGCAAGATTATATTGACCAGTTGTACCAACCTAAATTTATTCGTCATCAATTGATTCATTTCGTTACTCCAAAAAACGAATTTTGTTTATAAAATGTCTTGAAAAGTATTCATTTTAATAAAATCACTCTAAGAAAATTGTGTGATTTATTAATGTACTTATTAGTGATATAAAAATTTTCAATAGAGATTTATTCAAAAAAACACAAATAGTTTTTTGAAAATGTTGCAATTGAAATTCAAAAAATTTATTCGTTGGTAAATCTGTTTACTGAGAATGACTCTTATACAGCTGTATTCATTTCATTATCTTCGTGTGTTTCATTAGAGTACATGTGACAGAGAATTAATTTATAAAAATTCAACAAAAATGGCTTTACATGTACCCAAAGCACCAGGATTCCTTCAAATGATGAAGGAAGGAGCTAGAGTAAGTAAATCTAACTATTAAACATCGTTTTCGTGATTTTTATATACCATAAATTAATTGACAAATGCCGGCAATGATCAACCTATTCATGCATTACCTTTTAAGGACAACAATCCATGAGTTTCAATCAATTTTTAAGTATTAAATATAATAAGTTATTTAGCTCATTTATTAGGAATACTTTTAAAACATTTTTTTACCGAAATACTAATCGTGTTATTATTCAGTATTTTTCAGGTCTTGAAGAAGCTGTATTTCGAAATATCAGTGCATGCAAGGAGTTTGCTCAAACACTCCGTACTGCTTATGGTCCCAATGGGATGAATAAAATGGTCATCAATCACTTGGAAAAGTTATTCGTTACTAATGATGCTGGAACTATCATGAGAGAGTTAGATGTTGAACATCCAGCTGCTAAATTAATGGTCATGGCATCTGAAATGCAAGAAGCTGAAGTTGGAGATGGTACCAATTTCGTAGTTATTTTCGCTGGTGCTCTACTAGAAAATGCTGAAGAGCTCTTACGACTTGTAAGCATCATATTAAATTATTAATATTCCCAACAATATCATTTTTTCATTGTAAATGATTTTTCAAAATGATTATTATTTTTTTCAGGGTATTACAACTTCAGAGATTGTTACAGGATATGAAACAGCTCTCGAGAAAGCCCTGGAATTTCTCAAAACTCTTGTTGCCTATGAAATAAAAGACATACAAAATATTGAAGAAGTGAAGAAAGGAATCAAAACAGCAATTATGAGCAAACAATACGGGAATGAAGATCTTTTAACGTCATTAATTAGTGAAGCTTGTGTGTCAATTCTTCCTGAAAAAACAACATTCAATGTTGACAATGTAAGGGTCTGTAAAATTCTTGGTGCTGGATTGAAATCATCCAAAGTTATTCAAGGCATGGTATTCAAAAGAAATGTTGAAGGTGATGTTATCAAACAAGAAAAAGCTAAAATTGCAGTATATACTTGTCCTGTGGACATTGCTCCGACTGAAACTAAGGGAACAGTTCTCATTAAAAGTGCGACCGAGTTGTTGAACTTTTCACGGGGTGAAGAGTCGCTTCTCGAAGCTCAAATTAAATCTATTGCTGATACTGGAGCCAAAGTTATTGTGTCTGGAGGAAAATTTGGAGATATGGCTTTACATTTTCTTAATAAATATAATATCATGGCTGTGCGCATTCCAAGTAAATTTGATGTTCGACGTCTTTGTAAAGCTGTTGGAGCTACTGCTCTGGCTAAATTGGTAATTATTTGTATTTCAATATTTATTTATTTTATGTGAACAATTAGAAAATTTTTAAATTATATTTCTCTAGACACCACCAACCCAAGAAGAATTGGGATACGCTGATTTAGTTGCAACTGATGAACTAGGAGACACGGAAGTTGTTGTCTTTAACTTAGAGTGTAAAGAAAGTAGAATCAGTACAATTGTTGTTCGAGGATCTACAGAAAATTACATGGATGACATTGAACGTTGCATTGACGATGGTGTTAACACCTTCAAGGGTATAACAAGAGACGGAAAATTTGTGGCTGGAGCTGGAGCTACAGAAATTGAACTTGCCGCTCATATTCAGAATTTTGCTGATACATTACCAGGCTTAGATCAGTATGCTGTAAGAAAGTTCGCTTCTGCTTTGGAAGTTTTTCCAAAAACTCTCGCAGAAAACTCTGGTAATCGAGGCTCTGAGCTCTTATCTAAGCTCTATGCTGCTCATAAGGAAGGAAAGAAATATTACGGATTTGATATTGAGGTATAATTCTATCGAAAATATATTTAAATTCGAAAATTTATCATGAAAAAGAGTTAATAAATATTTGTTTCACGGTAAACAGGGAACTGAATCATCATTGATTGATTCATTGGAAGCTGGTATCCTAGATTCATACCGAACAAAAGAATGGGCGTTGAAGTATGCTGTCAATGCAGCATGTACGATATTAAAGGTCGATCAAATAATAATGGCAAAACGAGCTGGAGGACCTAAGCTTCCGGCTCAAGGTGGCGCAAAGAGTGATGATGAATCGTAATTTTAATCAAAAAAGTGTAAACGAATATTCAACTTATCGTTTAAAAAATATTTAATTCTATTTTTTCTTGGTTTATATTCTCAGACGATGAGATATAAATAGACCGATAAAAAAGAGAGAGAATTAACCTTGATTTATTTTGATTACATTCGTTTATTCATAAGCTTCATTGCACTGTATACTCATTTAATAATTTTCCACCCACGAAATACCGCGGTTTTGTAATAAAATGCGAATTTTTACCGTTCTTACTGTCAAACAGAAAAAATAAATGTTTAATGAAAACTAATTTTAATAATTAATTTCACGTATTCGTCTCTAATAAAATAAGATATAAATATTTTATTCAATTGCAACAGAACTAAAAATGAATATGAAAGCTTGTTTATTATTTTTTATGTAACTGAAAATTCTTCAGTAATATGAATATAAAAAATTTTAAAATATATTATGAAAAAGCTCAAATCATTTTTCATCAAAAATCTATCAAAATCTTAAAATAATCTAGTGATTCAGCAGGCTACTAAATTTTATATAAAGAAAGGTATTAAATACTTATTTATAAATTTATTTGTCACAATATTTTAAACGATATGTTTCTTAAAAGCCTACAGTCCTAAAAAGGACGTTATAATTCCAAGTACCTGCAAGAATCAATACAAATACACACAAGCAGGCTACACAAATCTTCATGCATTTGTTTCTTTAAAAAAAAAAAAATAACAATTCTTTTCGTCTCGATGTAAACACGCAATATTTTCGACGACTGGACATCGATGTGAAGGTTACGATTATTAAACGTTTAAAAATAGACCAGTCACAACTAAATATACAACAATAACTTATTACTACCATAGTTTTGAAATTTAATTGTATTCACTTCGTATCGATTGCTGGAGAAATAATCAATAAAATTATATAGTTTTCGCAAAACTAAAGAACACTCCCGAAAATTCTGTAGTTATTTCTTCGTCCTTCTCGAACTTACGTGCTTTTGCTACTATTGGTTAAAACCGTATAAATAGCGGCCGGCGTCGTGTAACCCCCAGTTTTCAAACAGACTTGATAGAGTAAAGAACGAATTGCGTATCAAAACAGTAATTATTGCGACGTATTTTTAATACATTCGTATTGTACCTACATATATTGTGTATAAAAAGTGTTAATATGCCAGCAATTGGAATCGACTTGGGGACAACTTATTCTTGTGTGGGTGTTTGGCAGCATGGAAAAGTTGAGATCATCGCTAATGATCAAGGAAATAGAACAACGCCAAGTTACGTTGCTTTTACGGAAACAGAAAGACTTATTGGAGATGCTGCCAAAAATCAGGTGGCTATGAATCCAACTAATACTGTTTTCGATGCAAAACGTTTAATTGGACGTAAGTTTGGTGATCCCAAAATTCAAGCTGACCTAAAACATTGGCCTTTTAAGGTCATTAACGATGCGGGTAAGCCAAAAATTCAAGTTGAATTTAAAGGAGAAAGAAAAATATTTAGTCCAGAAGAAATAAGTTCTATGGTCTTGACAAAAATGAAAGACATAGCAGAAGCATATCTTGGACAAAAAATACGTGACGCTGTTATTACTGTTCCCGCCTATTTTAATGACTCACAACGTCAAGCTACCAAGGATGCTGGAGCTATTGCTGGACTTAATGTGCTCCGAATCATCAACGAACCAACTGCAGCAGCACTGGCTTACGGTTTAGATAAAAATCTAAAAGGAGAAAAAAGTGTTTTAATATTTGACCTTGGTGGTGGTACTTTTGATGTTTCTATCCTTACTATTGATGAAGGATCTTTATTCGAAGTCAAGGCTACTGCAGGTGATACCCATCTTGGTGGTGAAGATTTTGATTCAAGATTAGTTCGTCATTTTTGCCAAGAGTTTGAAAGAAAATACAAAAAAGATTTGTCCAAAAATCCAAGAGCTCTTCGACGACTTCGTACTGCTGCTGAAAGAGCAAAACGTACACTTTCTTCAAGTACAGAAGCTACATTGGAGATCGATGCTCTTTATGATGGCCTTGACTTTTATACAAAAATTTCTCGAGCTCGCTTTGAAGAGCTATGTTCTGATTTATTCCGCAGTACTTTGGAGCCAGTGGAAAAGGCTTTAAATGATGCTAAACTTGATAAAAAATCTATCAATGATATTGTATTAGTTGGTGGATCAACAAGAATTCCTAAAATTCAATCTTTACTTCAAAACTTCTTCAATGGAAAGCAGTTAAATCTTTCTATTAATCCTGATGAAGCAGTCGCGTATGGAGCAGCAGTTCAAGCAGCAATTTTAACTGGAGAAGGAAACAAACATTCTAGCCTCCAAGATGTACTTCTTGTAGATGTGACTCCATTATCATTGGGAATTGAGACCGCGGGTGGGGTGATGACTAAACTAGTTGAAAGAAACTCGAGGATTCCGTGTAAACAAACTCAAACCTTCACGACTTACTCGGACAATCAACCGGCTGTTACCATCCAAGTATTTGAAGGTGAACGAGCTATGACTAAAGACAATAATCTTTTAGGAACATTTGAATTAACCGGTATCGCTCCAGCACCTCGTGGAGTTCCTAAAATTGAAGTAACTTTTGATTTGGATGCTAATGGTATTCTTCACGTGACTGCCAAAGATACTGCTAGCGGTAGATCACGGGATGTAACCATTAGAAATGACAAGGGCCGACTAAGTCGTGTTGAGATTGACAGGATGTTGGCAGATGCTGAAAAGTACAAAGATGAAGATGAGAAACAAAGAGATAAAGTTGCTATGAGAAATAAACTAGAGTCTTATGTTTATTCTGTTAAACAAGCAGCTGACGAGAATGGTAATAAACTCTCTAGTACAGATAAAAATAAGGTACTTAACCTCTGTGCTGAAACAATTCAGTGGTTGGACAGTAATACTTTGGCAGAGAAAGAAGAGTATCAACACAAGTTGGAAACACTTCAATCTCAATGCTCGCCAATCATGACCAAACTTCATCAGGCAGGTCAAGGTGGTCCAAGGCAAAACAACGATGGCCCTACTATTGAAGAAGTTGATTAAATATATCTTTTGTACTTTTTACGCACATTCAGCTGAGATTTTTCCTAGACTGTATATTTTTACAGATATTTATTAATTTTTTAAACTCAAAAATATTCTTCATGATTACTCAAAAGCTTGTTTGTAGTTACGCAATTTAATTTAAAATATCCGAAAGACTAAATATTTGTAAGGTAGCTTTTAATTCAAAAAAATTTTGTGAACTGTAGTGGCATTATGAAAAGTAATGAATAATATGTTATTTTATTTATAAAAAAAACTTGTCTTATTTATTATATATATATATATGGATTATTTTATATTCATTTAATTTTTTTTTTTTGTATCAAATAAAACTTTGACTAAATTCCTTGAATCATTCTTTGAGAATTAGATTCCTCAAATTCATGCATTTTTAATAAAAGATTAGCTACAGTACACCTCAATAAATGAAATTTCGAAAGATTCATTTCAAATAAATATTTTTTCCCTGTACTTAAAGTCCATTCCATTAGAATTGTTGGCTCCAATACTCGAGAAAGAACACTGGAAATATTTTTAAATTTTTTAAAATATTTTTTTAGAAATATCCTTGATGTTCATTTTATACCTCGAAGATATGGTGATATCTATCCTCCATCGACAAGTTTTTATTGTTGGAAAGAATCTATTTTTTTCTGATAAGCTACGGATTAAAATTGGACGTTTATGACCATAAAGAACTGCACATAAATCATCGATACATTCATTTTCTATTCTGTAATAATTAAAATGATTTTTTTTTAGATAGTTAATAATTATTAAATGTTAGTAATAAAGACTCATGATTTACTTCAAATCTTGGAGAAACAGTTTGAGGTCATTGGTTTTTATGGAAGCATCTGGAAACCGTAGATGTGTCTTCATGATTTTTAATATTACTGAGTACCATTCATCAATTTTTTCTTGAGAGATGTTATATTTCTCTGATATTCTATCAAGAATTCCATCATCAATATGATTTTGTTCTATAGATTTTACAGCCACTATTAAACAAAATTATTTTTATGATCATTAATTTATTTATTGATTACTATATTTTTCATAAATTAAGTTACATTGAATTAGTGGACGAATAATTATTTTCTTTAAATCACTGAGATCTTTAACTTTTGTTCCTAAAGAACTAGATAGTTGAATAAGTGCTGTTGATGACATTCTAGAAATTTATCACAATAATATACTAGTTTTAACGAAATTTTTTTGTTCAACACATCATATTTATGTATAAAATTAATATTTATAGATAAGTATCAAATTATTTATTTAAATAATATATTATTATACAAAATTACTCATAGAATTAGAGTAATTATTTTCAGCCAAAAACTACACATACAAAATGTATACAGAAGCTATGAACGCATGAAAACTGAATTATCGACTTTGATAAAGTGTGTCGAATAGATTGGTAAAACGAATTTCTTTCTTTTTCGATGCAAAAAAAAAAGAAAATCAATTTATCAATTTATTTAAATTCAAAGATAAATAAATTGTCAAATTTTAAATATAAATTTTCTTAAGAATGATAATTTGTAGGTTAGTCGTATTAAAATATTTATAATACTTTTTATTGAGTTTATGGCTAATTAGTAATTAAGTGATTCAATTGTTTATATAGTTAACAATTATTACCCTTGAAGCCATTAGAAAACAGATTGTCGTCAGACTTACGTATATTGCTGTCTTATAGTTTTTTAACGTAAGATCAACGTCAGATGCTGCTGCAGAAAGGAAAAAGGCGTACGAAATCTGACGATAATTCTGACGTTTTTAAAAAATTCACTACTGTAGAGGATTACAAATATTCAATCAATTAGAAATTGTTTGTGAACGAAAATGTTTATGATCATATTTTTTTTTTTTTTTTTGAAAAAGATAAGAACTCTTGTAGCCATTAGGAAACAGACTGTCGTTAGACTTAGGTATGTTTCATACGCATGGTTTCCTAGGCGCAGACAAACGTAAGATTAACGTCTGACTCAAATCAAATTTGGCACGACTACGATTTCCGTAGCGCCACCAAATATAACGATGTCTTTCTCAATAAAACAGTTCAAAACAAGACAAAAATGAAGAATAAAATTTTGTTATATCTCACTTAGTTTTCGAGATATTGATAGTTGAAGTTTTGATTTTATATGGACTTATACATGGGCACAATTTTGGACTACAGAATTAGGGGGAGTTGAAAAAAAATCGCGGCGTCACGGAAACCGTAGTCTCTCATTTTTCTAAAAACGATTACCTTTATATTCAGTACAGCACTAGAATTATGTACTGAGTTAAAGTAAAAATAGATTTTATTATTTTTATCAGAATTTATCGTCGTTATTACATTTGAAAACATTATTTGGGATGGATTATTTCTACACATCCTAATAAGTTGTAATCCTGTTTACATAACCTGTGTTAATATCTCTTTATAAAGCTGTATGAACAATATGTAATGACAACTGTTCAAAAAGATCAGGTGAAATAAAAATGACTTGTTGTCAATTATAAATGTGTGCGTATATATAGATATTTATTATCAGTAATTTATAATTTCTATTGTCAGTAGTTAGATATATGAATTTCAATTGACTCTTTTTTATTTGAAAAAATACAATACATGTAAAAATAATACAAAGAAAATTTTGTACACTTGTGAATTTCGTGATAGTACAATTAATATATGTTCATATGTATGCTCTATTCTTTTATGTAAATCAAAAAAATTATACATCATCCAACTTTCAATAACCTTCATGGTTGATATCTATAATTAGTACACTAAAATTATTTAATTTTAATGGCATTAGATATTTGAAAAAATGATGATAACGTTTTCATGTCTCTTTTTTAACAGAGAAGTAGTGAAAAAAGAGTGGGGATTAATCTATGGCAAGAATAAATATGGACACCAAGAGACGAGTGATCAGTTAACCGAATTAAGCTTACTAATTTATCAAAAAAAGCATCCTCAGCAGAGTGATGCTTTTTTCAATATTTTTGATAAAAATGTTTATAAAAGTTTGTTTTTTTTTGATTAGCATCAAATCAATCCATTCATTAGAACTTTTCATAAATAACGAAAAACAATTCAATGGCGAAGTGTATGAATATAATTCACTGAAAAATTTATTTTTAGAAAAAATAGAGGATAAGGTGAATTCAATTTCAATTCTTAATGATTTATTATCATATAAAGAAATAATTGAATTTTATGCTCAAACCACCAAAGACATTGATCGGATCATTTTGTATAAATCACCTTTAAAAATCAGTTATATGGATATTTTTGTTAACGATATTTTAGTTAGCGAAGCCGTCGACGAATATGTCAATGGAATATATACAATCAAATTCCAGAATATAATACCTGCTAATTCTACTGTACATCTCCAGATTTATTTTAAAGAATTACCTCTGTTAGCTTTGCATGATCTCTTTCAATTTAATGTTCTAACAGTGACTGATAAGTGAGTTGTTATTAAATTTATTCTTTGTATTCTTTTTGCAAGTAATTTTATTTTTCTATAATTTTTTATTTATACAGGGGCTCCATTGATTCTGAAAAAACTAGCGAAGGGATATCTATATCTTCTTACCTTTTAGCTGCATTCATCTCTCAATTAAAATTTACCAAACTCATCGAGTCTAATTCTAAATTGTATCTATTTAAATATAATTTAAATAATATTCAAAATAATTCTTTAACAAGAATTATATATGAAGCCTACAGATTTTTAAAATTGTTCTTCGCAGAAATATATAAATTACCAACAATAAATCCATATTTTGAATCAGGCTTCATAATTAATTCAAAAAATTTTAGTGAAATTAATATAACAAGTACTAAAATACTTCAAGAACTAGAAGACGCATTAGATAAAGAAACAGAACAAGATTTTACTGCTACTCTTTTATACGAATGGTCTCTAATGTACCTAAATTTTTTGAAATTAAATATGGATACAGGTGAATGGATTGTCGATGGACTTGCTACTTATTTAAAATATTATGGAATCTCAAAGGTATTTATCATAATTATTATTTTAAAAAAACCGTTAGAACTAAAAAAGTTAAATTCCATTCTTTCACAGTACGAACCAATTTCAAAAATCCATCGAAGGTTTATTGAAAATCAATTACTACCCGCTTTAACTTCAGATGCATTACAATCATTCAATCTCACACTATTCACGTCAGGGAATCCAATCTCTGTCGATATTCCACAAGATAGTAAGAAAACCTTTAATTCTAAAGTAACCAGTCTTTTTCGAATGTTATCTTTGACTTTTGGACCTCCTGTAATAAACCATGCAATTCAAAAATTTTATCAAAAAGGGTAAATAAATATTTCAGTTTTCATCCATGCATGCGTTTTTCGCTTTTATTTGCTTTATTCGTAATATCTAATTCAAAAAATATCATCAATTTAGAAAAGAAAGAAGCGTTACGTTAAATGATTTCTGCAATTATTTACAAAATGAAGTTTTTTTCCTCGAAGACGTCGATCTTCATTTAAATATCAACGAGTTAATAAAAACCTGGACAGAACAAGCTGGATATCCTCTATTGACTGTAAATGTGAAAAGAGATGGCGTTTATTTACATCAGTCAGAATTTCGCTGGCAAAATGCAAATCCTATTGACCAATCAGACAACCCTCTTTGGTGGATACCAATAACGTGGATTACTAAAAAAACTTTAAATTTGAAGTTAATTGCTCCTGTATACTGGCTCAATAGCACACAAGACAAGATAATAATTCCAAATGAAGTCAAAAATGATTGGATTATTTTTAATTCCGGTAAAACAGGTAAAAAATTACTTTTATCAAGAATTATTGAATGTAAAAAGATAGATTTAAATGAGATTAACTACTTAGACAATAGTTATATCTTTGAAGTACAGAGTATTTCAATTTAAATATTATGAATTGATAGTAATTATTTTAAATTAATCATTTATATGAATGTATAGGGTTTTATAGAGTTAATTATGATCAAGAATCATGGAAACGTATTATGAATACTCTAAATAGTCAATTGTTCAACGATATTCCGACGATAGATCGTATGGCTATTATTGATGATATAATAAGTTTGGCTAAAACTCGCCAAATTTCTATAGACATTTACCTGCAAGGGCTAGAATATATTCGAAGAGAAATATTTTCCGGGCCATTAAAAATAGGACTGCGAGAATTTATAAATCTTCACGAATATTATTCTGATAGCTCAAACGCTGAAGATATTGACGTAAGTTATGTTTGCTAATCATCATGGTGTGTTTGATAGTTAAAAAATACTGAACGAAATTGAACAAGCATAGATTAAATAAATTTAATTATTATTTCAGAGATTTATTTTTCATAAACTAAAATGGGCATATGATTCAATGGGGTATACTAAAAAACTAACGGATGATAAATCATTGATATCATTTCGTACTGATTTGAATTTTCTAATGGATGATATTAAATTTAAAAAATGTGTACGTTCTATTCAAAATTACTGGAAAAAAATTTATAAAAATACTAAAATTACGTAGGTATAACAATTAACTACTTTTATACGTTAAAAAAGTTTTATTAATATACTTTTATTCCAACAGAAAAAAAGTACAAATTAAAAGCTATATTTATTGTTCGTCATTCAATAAAAATCTTGAGCAATATAATCGTGTTGACTTGGATAAATTATCATTTCTTAGTGCAATCGAACGATTGCCTTCCGACTTATTTTCATATTGTACCAAAATTACCTTGTCTCAGGAAGAGTATGATAAAATTAATTAATTAATTATTCTACAGAACAGTTTATTTATAATATTTTTAATTATGTTAAAGGTTAAAAAGAGAACTTGAAACGAAAACACTACAAAATAATGAGCTAAACTTACCTAAAATAAAACAAATTACCATGATGTTGCAAAGCATAGGAAACTGTCGAAACAAAGGGATTCAATTTGTACTAAATTATTTAATTCAAAATCCTCTACTAATGGATTATTAGTAAGTTTAATAATTATTCCTAAACAATGTTTAATTTTTTATTACAATTTTTTTTGTTTCAGTTGTCGACATGAGCAATTATTATTTATAGACCTTATAATATCATTTTCTCGAAACCTCATAAAACCAACCATAAATCTTAATTACCTAAAAAACTTAACTAACAGTTTATCAGTTAAGTGCTCACGAATTGCTGAATTTTTGAGTATAGTACAAAAAAACAAAGATGTTGAGAATACGTTTTACGCAAAAAAATATGATTCAATTATTGAATGGATTATAGAGAAAAATAATGAACGGGACACATATGGATTTTACAAATACTTGCTTACAAATGACATCTTCCCAGTAAAGTATATAATTGAATTAACGCCCCATTTGAAATCCGGATATTCTTATTTCGAAGGAAAAGTTCAAATAATAGGACGTGTATCGCAAGAAACATCTGAAATTTATATTCATTTCCATAACTTAAAATATCATTCAATAACTCTAGAAGTTAATGGTCAAGCTGCTGTAATATCTCATATAATACATCATAAACAGTATCAATATTTGGAAATCCAGACAAGTGACACATTGAAAGCATCATGTATAATAAGTATAAATATACAATATAAAGGATCAATAGGTCAAGAGAAGCGTGGTTTGTATCGAGACTTTTACATTAATGATCATAATGAAGTTAAATGGTTCGCAGCCACTAATTTAGAACGCGCATCGGCTCGAAGATTGTTTCCTTGTTTTGACGAGCCATTTTTCAAATCTGTTTTCCAGTTACGTATTAACAGGACAGCTGATTTAAAAACAGTCAGCAATTTTAAATTAAAATTAGTTACAGAAGATAATGGACGATATATAGATATTTTTGAAGACACCCCAGAAATATCAACCCATCAAATTGCTTTTATTTTGTCTGAATTTGCTTCCCTTGATGAAATATCAAAAAAATTTGATTGGGTCAACCGTAATAACTCTTTGGAATTAATATACCCTATAATTCAAACAAAAAATTTCTTCGATGATATTGAGAAACTAGTTAATTCACAAGAGCCCAATAATTATACATACCATGATAATTTAGCACAACTTAAAAATCAAATAGAAAACTATGGTCTTATTGTTTATTATGGAAAAAATGTCATTACCAATCAAAACCATGTATCTCTTTATGATAAAATGACATACATTATTAATTGGAATCACGAAATGATGTATCGATTTTTTAGAAATTATTTAATAATGAATTTCTGGAGATGCGAATGGTTTACCAGAGCAATTTCTTACCACTTTTTATCTGTTGGTTATGAAAATGATAAAATCGCTGAAATTGAAGGCAGTGCGTTATTCATTGTTCATCATCTTCAACCTTCAATGCTCATTGATGCTTCCTCATCAGCTGCTACTTTTATAAAAGAAGATTATACGGCGGAACAAATAGAAAATGCATACAATAAATTTACCGACGACAAAGGTGCAAGTATTTTGAGAATGATTGAAGACACATCAGATTATCTTGATACAACTGATTTCTTTCAACATTTTGTCGTCAATTCTGTATACGATGCAAAATTCTCTACATATTCTCATCCTCAATGGGGCAATTGTCCAGGAATAAATCAATTTTGTAAGATGGTGGAAACAAGACAATTATTAAATACACAATATTCAGGATATTTAAACTGTATTTTAAACAAGTGGATTAGTCAAAAAGGATTTCCAATAGTTTATGTTACAATTGAAAATAATACTGTAAATCTTTTACAAACACCGTTTCAATATGGTTCTACTTCGGAAATCAACGCAGCATCTCTATGGAATATTCCCATCACCTGGACTTCAAATAAAAATACAGATTTTTTGGCTACAAAGCGTTTTTTCTTTTTAAAGAAACGAGAAGACAGTTTCCAACTGGATGAAACTGATCAAATTGATCAAAACGGATGGGTGATTTTCAACCTTCAACAAATTGGTTACTATCGTGTGAATTATGATACCAATACATGGAATCAAATACGAAACACACTTTTGAGCTCATCTTACATAAAAATCCACCAAAACAATCGAGCTGCTATAATAGATGATGTGTTTAATCTTGCAAGAGGTGGATATATTGATTATACCATAGCTTTATCAATGGCTAAATATTTGGTTCAAGAAAAGAAATATGCTCCATGGAAAGCAGCCTTGACAAACTTTGAATTTTTAAATAAAAGACTTGTTGCTTATCCAAAAACTTATGAAAATTTTATGATATATGTTAAAAAAATGGTTGAACCTGCTTACGTAAAATTGAGATTTGATGAACAAGATGATGAAGGCTATTCTAAATCGCTATTACGTATCAATATTTTGGAATGGGCATGCAAATATAAGGATATATTATGCATTTCCACATGTATAACGTTCTTTAAGAGATGGATGAATAATTCAAAGAACTTAATTCCCGTTAATATTCGAAGTATCGTTTACTGTACTGTTATCAATAATGGAAATGAGATCGAATGGATGTATCTTTATAATAAATATCTAGTAACAAACTATCAAAGTGAAAAAGATAGAATTATAAAAGCTCTAGCATGTTCAGAAAAGCAGGAATTTCTACGGAAATTATTATTGTATAGTATTACCAAAAATTCAAAATTAAAAATTCAAGAAAGTTTGAATATATTTTCTGCCGTTTATTCTTCGAGTGTTAATGGAATTAAAACAACAATGTCTTTCATGAATGAACATTTTAATACAATACTTGATTATTTTAAAGATTATAATACAATAAAAAGTATTTTGAATGGTTTAGTAGCTCATATAACTACTCCAGAATTAATTAATGAATTTGAAAATTTTGTACAGAAGCTAGATAAAGAATTGATACCAATTAAAGAAACTGTATTGTCATGCATTGCTCAAATCGAAAAAGAAACCAAGTGGCACACTTTTTATTTTCCAACAATCTCAAAATATTTTGAACAATTCAAATATCGTGAAAAATCTGATAAAAATAATTATAATAATTATCTGTAACTAGAGTTTGATACTATGAATATGTTTATATAAATGAAACCATGTAAATTATTTTAATACTTTATATGTAAGTACAGAATATTAGTAATTATTATATGGAATTATGCATTGAATTAATAATAAATTTTATACATGATATATTACTTTTTCATACATCTTTTTATTACTTTATTACCATTTAAGATAATATCTGTTCAAAGTTCAAATAAAGTACCTAAAATTTAGGTCCTAAATATTATGATATATTCATAGTGGTTTATATGTTGTTGATCCGGGTAATCGGACATTATTCTCATTGTCTGGATCAGCTGAGGAATTTTCAAATGGAATTCTTTTTTCCAAAATCCATTCAGATAGATTTGTTTGAGTGGGGTAATAAGAGATACGATATCCCAAAGTCCCCAAGACATTGATACATTTTCTAATAGATCCTAGAATTAAATATTAGTTTTTTTTAGTTAATTGATTTTTAAATAATTATTAATATCGTAATCTGTTTTTCAAAAATAAAATCACCATGAAGTGTTGCCTTTTTAAGTCTCTGATTTATTGAGATGCCTGGAAAATGCTTCTCCAATAAATCTATTGCTTCATCACTCAATTCAGTCAAATATATTTCATTATCTTTGTTATCCAATAAGGATATGTAATGATAGTGATAAGTATCACAAAATACTGAGCTACTTAAGTAACCACATATAAAAAGTAAAACAAATCCAATGAAATATTTTGGAATTAATGCCATGGTGAGATAAATTTTTAATCACTAGATCAAAAGAAAATATTTATTATTAATAAATGTTTCATAGATTCTTTAAATAATCAATTTTAACTTCTTACTGACACTTATACCTTTCAAGATATTTTCAACTTTTTTAGTAGCACTAAACTTTTTGATTCACTTCCATATGTACACTTCTGCTTTATATAAGCAACTTCGAAAAAAGACAATAAACTATTAAATCCTCATCATTTTAAATATTTTATATTGATAAGATTAAAATAATCGCTGCTAACAACGACACAAAAAAATAGTAATTTTTTAATACAGTCATTAATATCCCTCACACAAGTAGAAATCCATTTTTGAATTATTATTTATATAACACTTTAAATGGCTTCAATATTCTTTATCTTTGAAATGATATATAAATTTATACCATTACATTCAAATATCATAAAAGTTATGGTATGTCATATAAATGTAATAATTAAATTTATAAACTCTTTAATCATTTATTTATTTATTAAAGAAGTATTACAGTTCAGTTATAAAAATAATTTTTTTTCTTTTATATAGATTAATTGATAACAGGTCATTTTTGAAATTATGAAACTCAATTACCACACAATGAACGTTTTTTTCATGATAGCCTTAATGATTGTTGGGTTATTTTTTGTTATTTTATAATTGAAAATTAATGATTCATAAAAAGAAAAGTAGTTTGTTAGTTAATGTATCGAAAGAATTAAAACATTCGAAAGAGTACAAATAGTATTTTTCCTAAATTATTGTAATTTTATATTTTTAATTTAAAAATAAAATAAATTGTTTTAGTCTTTTGTCTATTTAAATAAATAAATAAAAAATGGCAGTATAAAAAATTTTTAAATATAAATAGAACATGATAAATAAATAAAAATAAATATTTTTCAATTGAATGATTTAGCTAAATTAATATTACATTAAGCTACTAGCTAAGTTAATTAATGAAAGGTATAATAGTGTTATCTACAATAACATTATTCATTACATAATTCAACAAATATTCGAAGAAAGAGTATAATGTGAGATCGTCAGAAAGAATTTCTTTATTTCCGTTTATATTTTCTTCTCCAATATCTGCACAACTACCATCAATATTGCCATCTCCTAGAAACATTTCCATCAAGCAATAAGCCGTTGGACCAATTAAATCAGGGAAGCCCGGAAAAGTACGCGAGGATGACAGTTCAAATGGTTTTTCTTCGATTTTTGTACATTGTACTGAATTCATCTACAATAATAATCTTATTAATACTAAAACAATTGTTTCTTAACATAAAGTTCTACAATAAAATTTTAATTAACAATTTAATTTAGTTACTAAAAAATATTACTTACCATCAAATAGATGCAGATTGCACTGACAAAATATAACTTGTGATTCATTTTGCACAAAATTGATTTGTCTTGGATTATGTTATAAAATTAATTTTATTTATCCGAATAAAATTATTTTTTATGATTTTGTTGATTGAGAATGATTCAGAACTTCTTCCAGGTATAGATGTAGGATGCCAGAAGAGCGTTCTTCTCCGTTAGCTTCACAGGAGATGACTGAATTCAACGATTGAATGTTGTACACTTTTACCGTCAACTTTTAAATTTTATGTCACTGATTAACATCTTTCTATTTTAGACTTTTTTCTCAAATAACGTATATTAATCACAAGGTTTATATTAGTACCATTGTATACTAACGGTATTGTAGGAAAAAGGTATTCAGGTCATTCCAAAGCTGCTTCTTCTCGTTAGAAAAAGATTGGACCATGTTTTTCACTGGTCACTCACAGCAATGCCACTAAATTCCATGGTATTCATTTAAAACTATTACTTCTTTTATATTTATTTTTATTTTATTGTACCTGGTGTAAACAAAGAAACTGACCAACGTAAAAAGAACTGTTTTCAGCTTCATCATTTTTATGTCCTAGAGATCTTAAAGAGGTAAGTAATTCATGTTTAATATCTTCCTTTATATTCTGTCAGAATGAATCAAATTCATTAAATGAGTTAACTTTTCACTTTTCCAGTCATTGTCGAAACCGTTGTCAAGATTAATAGGATTAAATATATTAAAGAAATGATTATAATCTAAGTTTAATGCACTCTGAAATGAAACTTTTGGAATAAATTATTTGTTCCTAAACTGTGACATTAAATAGTAAAGTTTAAAAATTATCTTTTCACCTTATAGTTAGTTGTAATAGTTAGAAATTACTATAGAAAACGGAGCGTAATCATATAACAGTTGTTCTTATGAATGTATAACATTGTAATTCTTTGGTGAAAAAATTATAGACTAACAAATATAAAAGTATAATACGTAAAAATAAAGTTTCTAATGAGTAGTAACTATTTATTTATATAGTTTTAAATATTTTATAAAATAAAAAAAAATTACAAATAACTAACGATAATAATAAAAAAGCTAGTAAGTCGAATTATATCAGCAAATCTAACTTTTTAATGCTGATTACAAATTGATTGTAACAATGGACAACTATTTGTAACAGATAAAGAGGGTCCATTAGCATTGAAAATGGTTTGTTTTATAATTTATAGATAAGTTTATAAGGCAAACATTAAGGGCTGTACTCACATCGTGACGTATTTCCTAATGTTTAAAAATGTGACTGAATAAATAATCACGTGGAAATTCACGTGGAAGTCATATAATCCCTCTATTCTCAACTCTGCTATATCAGCCTCTAATGTCATCAACACTGCAGCAGTTACCTTTATTCAATTTCAAAGCTAATATTTATACATTACTTGTTATCTAACCTTTTCTTAACTACTTCCCTGTCAATTTATTTTCTTCTTGAATAATATTTAAAAATTCAATGCAGTTATTATGACTTATTCGGGATATTATTTAATCAAATGCAATTAGTAGAGAAATGAGAGACTGCCGATATTAATTTAGCTGCTAGAATTCACATACCCGCATTGCAGTAATTATTGGATTAATCCTCATTAAAAAAGAAAATTTTATAAAGAATGTTGAAGATGTTTATATTCAATATCCCTTATGAAAGAAAATTTATTATAATTATTTCAAGGATTGTCTTTCCATTGAATCAAAAACGTTGGATGGAATAATTTGTCATGATATTCTGTTGATGATAATATCAAAAAATGTATATAATTGTTTAGAGAAAACTCCTGAAAATATATAAATGAATAAGATAAAAAATACAATAACAATTTAAATATATTACGTTTTACCTTTTTTTATTTTCTTCGTCGTAGAGATTCAAAATTCAATCGTTTCTGGAACACAAAAAGGATCTTTTGAAAATTGTACATCTAAAGAACTAGTGATTTGTATTACAAAGTTTTATAACAAAGATTTCATAATCTGTGGTAAACTGTTATTGTACAATGTGTAACCTTATTGGATTCTAAATGCATAATGGAATGAAAATAATTGAATTCTATTACTTAGATAAAAACAGTTATACTGAGCAAATGTTTTCTTGGAAAAATTAGATATTGTGTACTGGAACAGTTCTGTTAATCGGACCGAAAATTCTATCTATTCTTCTTTTATCTGAAGGAACTTAATTAACTTTTCATCCAAGATTAACAATAAACAATAAAATTATACCAATAAATTATATACATCTAATACACATAATGTATTTAAAAATATAACAAATGAGTAAGAATTAAATTCTAAAAGTGTAAGTAATGTTAAAAAATGTAATATCATTCAATTTACGATTACTTATAATGAATAGAAATTTTTGTTCGAGGTTTCGTGACGTTTTATGAATAAAAATAAAGAAATTCAAGGAGAAAAGGCATACATAGGAATGTCTAGACAATTTAATTCTTAACACAAACTAATCGATTCTCAATGAACAGTTATTGGACGCTATTTCTACTTTTGGAAGAATTTGTATCACCTGAATATACGAGTATCAAACTAGAAAATAAATTAAATCTTAACAATGATTTAAACCTCAAAATAGAACAAGTTTAAATAAATTCAATAGTATAAAAAGAAGACTCCAAAATCAACTTAGCATTTTAATACTACCCGCAACAATGAAAAATTCTAAAAACTAATGTTACATAAATAATATGGTGGTTGCAAGCAATGACGTAGTAAAAAATGAATCATAACTAGAAACAATCTCATTTAATGGAAACGACTAGACTTGACATTAAATTAATAAATACATCGTGATATTAATAGCAGTCAGGATGTAGATTAAATCATTTAATAAAAAAAAATATCGGATTTATCTCTTAAAAGCGTTAATTTCTAAATCAAGGTTACTTATGTGTAGTGTACAAGTATATATTATTTGTTGACAGTAGCCAAGGATTTTTCCAGGTCTTTCTGCTCCTCTTTGTCATCCCTACCTTCTTCAGTTGTTCATGAAAAGAGAAAGCCTATGACTGAATCACTCGCTGCAATTTATGTATGCTAACTCAAGACTGACCAGACTAGTTTTATTCGATCTGTCAGAAGTGAAACTACGCATCAGTGACGTTTACTGAATTTTCTATATTGCAATCATCAGAAAACGGATAAGAAGCCATGAAATTGTGTCTTCTCATTAGTTTTCTTTTTATTATTCTACAATTATCATGTAAGTATACATAAATAACAATATTATTTACTTTTAGTTAAATACTTTTTACTGCTGAATCAGATTACAAAACATAAAAACTAGCTTTAAGGTCGAAATATCATAAGTTGATTGGTTTTTATTTGCATTCTTCTTAACATTCATGTTCTTTTTAATTAACTAACAATATAAAATTGTCATTTTTATAAAATCTGCGAAGTTTCTAGATTTCAAATGCATTATGTGGATCTTTATGTCAAGTGAATATAATTTAATTGAACTTTATTTCACTTGAATCGACGTTAGACTACATTTACACATTATCCAATTTAAATTAAATGATAAATTACATTCTGAGAATATCTATATCTATAGTTTTAACATCACTGGTGTAATAATTCGATTCATGTTCAATTAATATTGTTGTGATAATATCCTCCAATTGTAATTCATTTTCATTTGTTTTTTTTTCCTCTTTTTAAATAATATACAAATTTAAAAATATTTCTGGTCTGATGGTTCTCTTTGTGAGCAATTTTATCTGCATTTTCATAAATAAATTTACACCTATAATTTATTATACAGATATTGATGCACGTAGGAAGAGCTCTTCGTCAGGATCATTACTCAGAAGAGGAAGTAGTAGCAGTTCTAAAGGAAATTCAAGGCCTTCATCTGGTAAGTTATTTTCAATAAATTAAAAAAACAATGTTTGTGTTATAGTTTTTAATTTTCCAGCTGATCAACCGTTAGAATTTTAATGTCCTTGTGATCGAATAGCCATAAAATTTGATTAAAATTTTTACAAAAAACAACATAGCACCATATGACCTTCCATAAGCATTATTTTATTTAAATGAATTTATTTCCAATTGTGAGCTAGTAATTAGTAAAACTGACATTTCCTGTGTGATGTAGAATTTTAATAATTATATCAAAGCATATTTGTGTTGAGTATACAATCATCTATAAAATAACTTGATTAGTGCGTTTGATCACAATGTCATTTCATTTTATTCATTCTAATGTTCGTATTGAATTAATCGGAATTCTTCATTAATCAATGTGAGTCTCAAGTTCTGATATATTTATTTCAATTAGGTTAATAAATTGTTTTCACCTTCGTTGATTCATTTAAAAAATCTGTTAGCTCAAATATTAATGTTCTTATATTTAATACTTAATGATAATAAAAATTTTCCTCTTCATTGTCTAAATAATTAATTCTAGGAGGATCACATGGATCTGCTCCTCCATCTCCCGGTTGGAATGTTCCAAAACAACAACCATCTGTTCAAAAACCATCAGCACCAGTGAATGAGCACATTTCGAAAACAAGTTCTTCCAATGTTCAGTCTTCTAATTGGAAACCATCTGGAGGTTATAATACACAAACTGGTACTCCATATGGCAACGTTGGTTCTAATCAACACAGTCCGAGTCAAGGTTACAATCCATCCGTAGGTAGTTATCAACACAACACTCATGCAGGAGCGCCTTATAATCCAAGCCACGCACCAGGAAACACTGGTTACAACTCTTATGGAAGTCCTCCAGGCTATCATGCACCAAGCTACCATGCACCAAGCTATCATGCACCAGCAGGACATAGTCCAGGATATGGAGCTCCACCAGCTTATAATCCATACAATCCTTCTTACGGACATTCTTACACTCCTGGAGCTGGTTATAACCCTCCCGTTGGTCATGCACCTCAGACAATTCTTGTTCAAGGCTCTTCCAGACCTGGAATCGGTCAATTGGCAAAAGAAGCATTAGTGTTTGCTGGAGTAAGTGCTGGAGTCAATGCAGTTGCAAACAGAATTATTCCAGGAGGAATTTATGGCGGCCATGGAAGCTATGGAGGTTCATCTTCTAGCGGTGCTGCAGCTAATGTACCTGCTGTGACACATACTCAAATTACTTATAATAATTATTATAATAATGGTACTGCTCCAGCAAGTGGAGCTCCAGCATCAGAAGTAGCACCAGCTGCTGGAGCCCCAGCAGCACCTCTTCCTCCGTCAATCGCAGCTTCTGCACCAGCACCAGCACCAGCTGGACCAGAACCAAGTCCTGTTGTACCAATTGAAGCTGCTTCCAATGCTAATCCTCCTACAAATCAGCCCACTCCTGCTCCATCTTCAGCACCAGCTAATGAAGATGCCAATTTTCCAAGTCCCACAGGACAAATTGTTACTAAAACTGATATTCATAAATTAACTGAAGACTTATTCACCAAAGACACTAATAATGCGTTCAAACATATCACGATGAACCTTCAAGGCCAAAAAATGGATGACAGTACTAAAGATGATGCTCCAGAATCTCTTCTAACTGTTAAAGATGAAGCTTATCAAATCCCAACAGTTAAAGCTGTTATTGCACTTCATGATAATTATGAACTCGATGTGAAAGTTAAAGAAACTGTGACTCCAGAAGAGAGAAAGGAAGAAAGCGATTTACTAGATCTCATGCTTGAGACTGACATCATGAAAACAACTATGAAATTTTTGGCTGATAAAGGATATATTCCTAATGATGAGTATGAATTAAAAGATACATTGAAGAGAGTTTGGTTTTCACAGTTTAAGAGAATTGACGGTGAACCTGGAAGCTCTGGTTTTGAAACAGTATTTTTGGCAGAGAAATTTGATAATGAAATCATTGGATTGCATAATTGGATTTATTATGCTCGACAAGAAGCTGAGAAGAAATTAAACTATCTTGGATACATTAAACAAACCTCACTTGGAGATGTAAGTATAAAACATGATCAAAAATTAGGAAATTAATCTGACTAAAAGAAATGAGACTAAAATATCTGAGAAAGTAAATCGAATTGATTTCCCATTGGTGATGTCTCTTGAACATTAAAATAGACTTTTATAAAAAATTCAACTGTTCTCAATAGCTAACGTATTGATTACATTTTTATTAAAATACCAGAATAATAATTACTAAAAAAATTCCCATTCTCATAGTTTTTTTTTCTTCATTTAAATTTGAAAAGTAATTGTTGAAGTATCAATAGGCTGCTCAAGAGATCTCAAGAAGTCAAGTTTACTCCTCAACTATTGATAATTGGGTCCTCTATATCACTTAAGAATTCATTTAAGTGTATATAAATTAATTGAATAATCGATTTTTGTGTTACAGAAAGGAGCAATTGTTAAATTGAGGTCGAGTTTGAATGACATAATTCAACCAGTTACTACAATATTTGTTGGAACATCACCAGAGTTGGAGATGGCATTATATACAATATGTTTCTACACACGTCCTAATTATCAGTGTCCAATAAAGCTGGGAAATAATGAATTTATGATCATTGCCAACCGCGTTAACTACTTTGGCAAGGATATTTTAGTCTCTGCATATCCGGAGATTTAATTTAAATAAACATCCTACACTTCATAAAAGCAATATGCTTTTAATAAACAAATATGTTCTATCCATAAGGTGCTGAAAACTATTGTATATTTAAAAAACGTAGAATATAAAATAACTACATACCTTAGTGAGATTGTGTTGATTTTTATACAACGGATCAATAAATAACAGTGGTATTACCACTGGTCTTCCATGTGCACATCGATTTGGTAGATCAGTTTCAATCCAATAAGATACTAAATCATTACATTGTTCTAAATTTAATGGATCGCCGAATCTAATTGCACCTAAAAAGCCAAAAATAATTTGATAAATTTAAATAAGTTGTTCAATCGAAATACAAAAAATAAACAGTAAAATACCATGACAAGCTTCCGAAGCAATTGCATTATGTATTGTTAACGGAAGACGATTTACTCCGATATTATTACATAATTTTTCCGTAATTTCACTTAACAATTCACGTACTGAATGTGTTAAATCAATACAGTTTTTATATTTTTTTCCAGATAAACATTTAGGAATTGTTTTAACAAATAATGTAGCATAATCATGATTTTTATAATAGCTATTGTTGACGATATTACCATCACTGATAGTAAAATTGATACCAAAATTAGCTAATAAGCTACGATTGATTTGTAATAAATTTGCATAATTGATTGGTAATTCTGTTATTTTTATTGATTGTTTCAATGTGACTGATTTTAATTTATTATTTTCAGTTTTGTAATCTGAAAAATAATAATAAGGAATGAAGTAGTGAAAATAAGAGATATATATATATATATAACAATGTTATAAATAGTGAGTTATTTTTTACCATCTATTAAATTTTCATAACGGATTCTTTCATCCATAGCATGTTGGTCGATTAATATTAACAATTTTTTGGTATTATATTCAGCAATGCAGGCAATAAATTCCAAATTTACTTGATTCAATACCTGAAGCAACAAGATCGTACCTTTAACTACTTAGTTGTAATTCTATTTTGTACGTGTATTTGAATGCTTAAAGTAAACTTGTTTTTACCTTGATCTGTTGAAGTATTTTTTTATCCATTGTTATCTCATCCTTCCCACGTTTAACATTACATAGTCTAACGTCATCATCTTGTCTTCGAGGTAAATTAAATTTTAAATTGCACTTCTCATGAAAAGCGTCTGATAGTTTACGTGTTGACAGTTTATTATTATTCTTTGGTAATAAATTGTTTAATTTTTCCGGCAAAAAACTATAACGCTTTTTGTTAATTGTCTTCAAATTACTATCATTATTTTCTTCAGGAATTTTGTCGAATTCATTTTGTGGTGATTCTAAAACCCAGTCAGACCATTCTCCACTTAAATCGAAATCATATGGATTTACTTCAATACACAGTTTTTCAGCATTCACATAATCATTTTTATCATCTAACTTATCACTGTTAAGATTATCGTTGTTATTGAATTTACTATGCGACTCCAACCCTGTTTGAATGAATGCATATTGTTTCTGATTATCATTGAGATCAGGAGTATTAATTTTATCATTGGAAATATCCGTACTATCACTCTCATGATTAAATCTACTTGAGCTTGTTGTCGTGAATGAATATTTCTTCATATCACAATTAATATTAGTATTATTACTATTAATATAATTAATCATGTTATTATCATCATTATTTAATTCAGTTTGTAGCTCTATATTCATTGTGGTGAATGAACATTGATTTTTATTATCATTAATGATATTATTATTATCTTTCATCGTATTTTTAGTATCTTTATTATGATTAAATGCATTGTGTGATCTTAAGCTTGTTATAGTGAATAAACATCGCCTTTTATTATTTTTATCATTATTGCTCCTATTTTTAATTTCATCGTTAGATTCTTCTTTATTTTTATTAGTTGTCTTCAAAATTGATTTTATTTTTTTATTTAATTGAATGTTTTCACTTCTTTTTACTATAGAACTTTGATCTTTATTTCTGAAAAGTTTTCAAAGTATTTGAATTTTGTCTCATTTAAATAAAAAGTATTTAGAATTTTAATTAATAATTCAGAATTATTCTAACATTTTACCAGGTGAATGTGTAATGAATTTTCCAAAAGTTGGGTAATACGTTCGCTGAAAATAACTTCTAGATTGTTCGAATTTTTTTGTTGTCTTCTCGCCAGAAAATTTCTTCTTGCCAAATACGTGTTTTTTATTATCATCATCAATAACAATTGAATAAGATACTTGAGGAGTTGGAGCTAATATTCGTTCGATGATACTTTTATACTTTGAAATTTTTATAAATAGTTTTAAATTACGAGTAAAATAAATGATGCAAGTTGTTCCAGTAGTTGGACGGTTTTTAATTTTTTTGATTGACGACGGATGATTGAATTTAAGAATCTAAACAATTGACGAATTATCAAACAATTGAAAAAAAAATAATAAAGCATCACTAAAAATGGAGTAATTATATTATTTACTTTGCAGTAGGTACTTCCAGAAAGATATTTTGTCATAATCAATAGTGTAGAAGCAGAAATACGTAGACCTAACAGAACTTGATGCCAATATTCATATATATATTTATTTTTTTGGACTGACTCAATAAAATTTCTATGATCCTTATTCACATCAATTTTGTCTCCAATTAGTTGCAACATTTCATGAGGAATGCCATTTCCATTGTCGATTATTTGCAGTCTTTTATTTTTGAAGTGAATTCGAATAGCGATTGAAGTTGACTTAGTCATCAATGATAAATTAACCTTGGAATTATTTATAAATAAATATTTAAAAAAAGTGGGAATATACAGATATTTTAAAGTAATAAATAAAAGAAAAAATATTTACCAAATTTTCTAAATATTTTGTAAGTTCCATACTTGTTTAAATAAAGATTGTGGATAAGTTAACAAATGATCACACACTTTAATTGATTTCTTTTGTTTTCGAGTATTTTTTGAAGTGAAGTTTTCTTTAGGTGCTTGAAAGGGCATTTATAAACGATGCGACTCCCTCTAGTGTTTTTGCATGAATTATAATACATACACAATTACGTCATTATATGTGTATTATGATTGTGTAATTGTACACACTTGTATGGCGATTTTTTTAAAGAAAATTACAATTTATGATATAAAATAACGTACTTGTTAATTTAAAGATATTTTATAAAATTACATTAAATCATTTTCAATAAATCTTTAAATAATACAGTTAGCTTGATATTAGGATCAATTTCCTTCGATTTCAATTGATTTCTATGATCGTTAAGAGGTTTGGGAAGACTCTCAATTCCACAAGGAAACGGTGGTACAAAAAAATATTTATGTTTTAAAATCTAAAATAAAAAATTAATTTTTAAATAAATTTTGTTTATATATTTATAGCAATCAATACTCTAGATATGAATAGCAAACACTATTTACCTCATCAGCAGTCAATCGTACGGATGAGTTGTATAATAAGGTACGTCGAATAATATCCAAGGCTTCAGGACAAGCGTCTGGAATGATTTGCTCCCAAGGCACATTTTTCTGATACGGAAATGTGATTTTATTATAGTCAGGTAACGATTGTAATTCTGGCCATGATTCAGAAGTTGGTGTTCCTAATGCTTTCAATACTATCGCCAGCTGTTCAATATCAGTTTCACCCTGCAATTAATTGATGATTGATTTCTTAAAATTAATTATAAATATTTCTACTTCACTTAGATACAAAATTAATTTTACACTTCTTCCATTAAAAGTAATGAATCAGTATAACTAATGGTTGATTTTAATGGCATTTTCATCTGAAATCGAAATTCAACCTTAATTTTTTCATAGCACGTAAAGTGTTTTTATGATGTTCTATTCTATGTCTAACAAATAATGAACAATATTCAAAAAATATAAATTTATATTTTTTCCATTTTTAAAGTAGTCTTATCACGTAGAGTCATATTTTTGGGATGTTAAACTAGAATACCAGAATGTTTTTTTATATTTTCATAAAAATAGTGAATTTCGTAAGCAAATCATTCTTTATTGAATTTTCCTACATAATAACATGTATAAATTCAAACTAATTATTCAAGGATATTATTTCTTTAAAAATAAATATTCAAATGCTTCAATTTTTACTTCATTTAAACTCGGTTGCTATAAAAACACTTTTTACATGTTAAGCATCAATAAATCTTATGTGTGATGACCGACATTCCTTTAATTGTTAATTGTAAATCTATTTCTGGTATATTCTAGAGTTTATAAAGTTCTTGGCATTGAAGATGAAGATTAAAAAGTCTATATAACAGTTATGATGACCCAGACAATGACCAAAATGAAGGTGATAAAGACTTTTAGATCAATAATGTGAAGTTGAGTTTATGAATTCTAAAAGTTACTTCTCTGCACATATACACACTACTAATACGTGTCTGAATAATTTAAAAATTTCCTTGGCATGTTTCCATAAGCTTTCAAGTTACAGTGCTACCCTTTTAAATATTATTTACTCGATAATAAAAGTACAGTTAATAATATTGCAAAAAAATTCAATTAAAAAGTATGTATTTCTACAGCAATATAAATGTAAAAAACTCGGCAACAAAATTAATAATAGATAATTTTTAAAGTTTTCTTGCATAGAAAAAGCCCAATGTAAAAATAATAACCAAATTTATTGATTTTTTACTTCTGTCATTTATCTTATAAAGCCTTACTGGGAATAAAGGAGAATTATTGATCATTTCCCCGAAAATGCATCCCACTGACCACATATCAATAGCTGACGTGTAAATTTTAGCTCCATATAATAATTCAGGAGCTCGATACCACCTTGTGGCAACTTGATGAGAATAAGGCCGTGAACTATCTTCATACATTAATCTTGCTAAGCCAAAATCAGCAATTTTTAAAATTCCTTCACCATCAATTAATAGATTTGCTGGTTTGAGATCCTAATTCATGGGTAAAAAAATATTTCTAATTAATAAGAAATTATCAAAAATGATATAATAAATAAAGAAACATTACTTATGTTATTTACCCTGTGCATCACATTGTTTTTATGCATGAAATAAACTCCTTCAAGAAGCATTTTAAAATAACACTTTATTTGTGATGCTGTTAACGGTTTGTCATTGTCTTTTAATAGCTCCCATAATCCAGAAGGCATATAATCAAAGACCATTACAAAATCATAACCCCATGGAAACGCATCTAATAATTTAATTATCTGAAAATCAGGTAAGGTTACTGATGCTGTTTTATGATTGATAATAATTAATTAAATCTTATTTTTTACTTATATTATTGTGAGAATATATTTTGAATAAACCAATGTTTTATAAGTTGATGTTAGAATTTTTTAGTAATAAAACATCCTAGGAAATCATAAAGATTATTGTGACTTGGCAGTATTTCTGATTATTTAATACCCTTCAGAATAAATAAAAATTAAGAATGAAATGTGTTCCCTCCCAAGTTGCCTAAAATGTCAATAAATATTCTTTTGAATGGCTAATAATGTAAACTACATGATCATCAACTTCTTTTACTGTTTATATAAACAACATCATTTATATTTTAACAAAAGGAAATACAAAGAAAACTAAAATTATAGAGCAGAATTTACCCTAATTATTAATTCAAAACTGAAATAAATCAATGTATGTGAATTTTGGTTCTCAATAAATATATGACCTCAATAGGAATCTAAACAAACAAACACAACTTACATTATTCAAAACAAACATCAATATCTATTTCTATATGATAATATTAATTTCTTACATAGGGATGATTTAGTTCTTGTAAAGTTTTAATTTCCCTTATTATTGAAGTTGGTATGCCATCATCAATTTTTTTTAACAACACTTTCTTCAAAGCAACATCTCTATCAGTTTCATTATGTATTGCCTTCAAAACAACACCATGAGCACCTTCTCCAATACGCCCAGTTACCGTGTAAGCATCCATAATTAAATTTAATACAAAATAAATTTAAACTCCATAAAAAACACTTGTATTGACACCTTTTCATGTATTTATATCAACTACGCAGGTTAATAAATAAAAACATTCTAGGTAAATTATTCTTGTCTACACCTGACGTCAATCAATAAATCAATATTTTATATTTCCACTCTTGGCTATTTTCAAATTTAAATTTACCGCGGTTTAACACATGGTCATGACACTTGCGCAATTGGTATTTATCGACTATCTCTTTTTATCTCTCTGACTCTTTTCTACTCTCGTACGCCATCATATTGGTGTTTTCCAGTGTTTTTATTGGAATTTTGTGCAAAGTGAAATTAAATTCAATGACAACTAATTCAAAAGAATTTATTATTAGATAAGAATTAGATTGAGGAGTAAATAAAGAAATTTTCTGTGTTCAATATTTAATAATGACTAGTAAAAAAGTACCAACGTTAAGGATTGAAAATGAAATTGATAAATATCGTGGCGAAGGTAACTGGAAAAAGGTTATAGAACTGGCTGAACATCTCAAAGATTTATATCCCTCAAATGGTAGGTGTTGACTTATTATTCAGCTATATAATTATGAAATTTTTTATGATTTATTAAGAAAAAAACATTAATTAAATGAATAAATTTCATTATTTAACATGAATTAACCAATGTCATTTTATTTGGTTAACCTAGAATGTCTCGCAAATTTTTTGAGTGGAGAAGGAAAATTGGAAAGTTTTTTGGAAGAAACACCTCCAATTGATACTAACATATCTAAAGCCAAAAATGGTTTGGTGGAAGCAAAAAGAAACTTAATTTTGGCTGCTAGTGAGAAAGACAAACAGGTACAAAATAATTAATAATAAAAAACATGATTAGATAGCAATAATTAATTAATACATTCACAACAGTCATACTTAGATAAAATTATTATTTGTTTTTAAGTATTGGTTATATGTATTTCATCATAACACATTTAATTAGTATTATGAGAAACTCTTAAAAATAAGAATGACATAATTATTACTCAGAATACATCAATTTTAATGTTATTTCTTCCTAAATATCTAAAAAGGTGTTGATAATTAATCAGTTCTTTTTAATGTGTTCTATTGAAAAATCTGAGGTGGTTATTTATGTTGAAGAATTTTTTCTTCTAAATAAAACCAAAAAAAAAAGTAATCTTTAAAAAATGTAAAATTTCATAATAACTGTTCGTGAGAGAAATATTGATCATAGTGTTAATTATTTTTTTTAAAGCAGTGTTTTATTTTGCTATTCGACTGTAACGGAATATGTACATAATGTGTATATAGCCAGAAGCGTTATTCACGAAACGAGATTGAATATTAAACCACTTTATTTATTTGCAGGCTGTAGTTGTACTAGACGCTCATTTATTACTTGGTAAATTGCACTATGCAATGGGACTTTATGATGAGTCTTTACAACATTATCAACAAGCTGAATTACATACATTAACTGAGAAGCCACTACCTCCACGAAGTTTACGAATTATTGCTGAATCATATACAATTAAAGGCTTATGTTTAGAGAAACAGTTACCTTCGTTGAAATCCAAATATAAAATAGCCGAATGGCACGAACAAATAATCAAATGTTTCGAGACTGCAGGTGATTTAACTTTAGTTTACTTACAAGAATTAGATAAAACTCATCAGCAACAACAACAAAATGGTGGTTATTCCCCACAACCATCAATTAATGTTGCTAAAAATATTGGTCCTATTTTGGAAACTGCGTTATTACGTGGTCCATTGTTACTATTACAATCTGGTAATATTGAAGGATCTGTAAATAGATATAGAGCTATTTTATCAGCTGTGGAAACGACTGCTACGCAAAGCTTACGATTAACATTAACCCGACAATTAGCAGAAATTTTATCACGACGTATCACTAGCTCTTGTTATAAATCACCAGCAGTGATGGATATACCAACAACAAGTACCTTGACACGCAAAATAAATAGCTTTCCGGTAAATGGTGTATCTGAGTCACCATGGAAGCCAAAAAAATATTTTGGTCCAAATATATTTGTACCGAAGAATGAAAATGAAGAAATAATTTTATTGTTATTGATTAGTGAAGCAATGGCAGTACGTGATGCAGTCTTAAGTCAATCCCCAGAGTTTAAAGAGGCCAAATTACGCGCTTATGAAAATGCTACGGCAGTTTATGATTTATTGACTGTAATTACTGTGAGATGGAGTCAAGTTGAATTGTTACATGAATCATTTGAACGTGCTATGAAATTTTCACATGAGGAAAATCACGTTTGGACGCAGTATGCATTATGTTTGATACAATTAGGACATTATACCCATGCTTATTCAGTATTGGAAATTGTTACAAGACTGTCAGCAATTAAAGTCATGCCATGTTTATTAGCTGCAAGACTTTGTTATGAGCATTTAGATAAAGTTAAAGAAGGAATTGAATGGAGCCAGAAGGCACTGCAAAGGGAAATGAACAATCCACAAGGATTGATGTCGAGATGTCATCTTTACATTGGCATCGGAAATAGCATTATGGCAGGGAATACTTTTGTTAGACAGGACAAAATGCAGTATACTACATCGGCTCTAGAGTCATTTCACAAGTTCGTATTGATTATCTTATCGATTTATTAATGCATGGTAAAATAATTGTAAATTTTTTAATTTATTTTATTCTCTTTATCAAAATAATTAATATTTTTCTGTTTATGAGGTCCTTTTTTTTACAATCATTTTGATTTTATTGATGATAAAAACTTTCATTTGCAGTCACTATTAAAGTGAATGTGTCGTTAATTGTACATAAACTTTTAAATGAATTAGATAATAAAATTACACCATTTAAAAATTAACGCTTTTTTTTACAGAGCTCAACAGTGTGATCCAAATGATCACTTAGCAGAGTATTATTTAGCACATGAATACGCAAGTAACCGTCAATTAAATGATGCTATGACTCATGTTAAAATATCTCTAAATTTACGTGCTGAACACATTCCCTCATTACATTTACTCGCATTATTATTATCAGCTCATAAACAGTATAATGATGCATTGCATTTGGTTAATTCAATACTTGGTGAATATCCAGATAATTTGAATTTTCTTCATATAAAAGTTCATTTACAATTACATGTTGTTGGTGCTGAAGATTCAGTCTTAACTATTAAGAAAATGATGAAGATTTGGCGTGATTTGTATGAAAATCAAATAAATGTTGATTGCAATGAACAACAAAGTGAAAGACGTAGCGAAACACGTAGTGTTTTTCAACTTTATACTTCTGAAATGTCTGATAAAGATTCAAGTTCATTACATGCTCAATCTTTAGCTGCTTCAAGAATTGAACATGCTTTATCTGAAGTCGCATCCTCGATTAGTTCATTTACACCTAAACCTGGACCACAACGAGCTTGGGTACTCCAATTGGAGATTTGGTTGCTGCTAACAGAAGTGTTTTTGATGCTGGATAAACCAGATGCTGCTGCATTATCATTACAAGAGGCTACAAATATTTTTCCTATGAGTCATCATATTATGTATACGGTAAGATACTTTTCGTATATTTTTTAATTTTTAATTTTTGATGGAAGTCTATTTTAAAGTACGTTATTTTGAGACGTAAAAAGGTTTTTATAATCAACACAAATGTATAAAAAAGTCAAACTTAATTGAATAATTTTACATTAAAGTAATTAAAATATGCAATGTTTACTTTAGTACTTTTTGTGCTTTCATTTTTACGGATAAAATATAAATAAAAAGGGTTATGAAAATAATGGAACCATGTAAGAATAAATATTATCTTGTATCTAAGGTAAATTTTAGTTAGTTCATGACCCAAAGAATAAAGTACTTTATGTGTACATTTAGCTGTGCCTTATTTTTAATACATAATTAACTAACTGCGGTACCTGGTTGTAGTCAGAAGTTACTTATATCTTCGTGACATTCTCTACTCTAGTAAAAATTTTTGTCTTGAAATTGTCTAAGAAGACTAGCCTAGAGTTATCTATTATAAAAAATTACTAGAGCTTTTGGTAATTTTATTAACCAACTATTGAAGTGTACTAACTGAAACAAAGCTTATCAATCTTGTAAACTACATTTCAGAAAGGACTCTTACATGAATACAAATCGGAATATAATGAAGCCAAACAATGTTATCAAAATGCCGTTGCAGTCAATCCTTACCACATAAAAAGTCTTCAACATTTGGTAATAATAAGAAATATAACTTATAATTGATTTTGATACGTTGTTATTATTTACTTTACCGTTAACAAGTTAATTACAAAGATAATTCAACTTTTGTCTATTTTTAGGGACTAATCTATCATTATCTTGGATGTCAAAGACTAGCAGAAAAAACATTACGTGATGCAGCCAAAATAGACCCCAATTCTCATCAAACTTGGTACAACTTGGGGAAAGTATTAGAGTCTTTAGGGGAAATGGAAACTGCTAACGATTGTATGGCTACTGCATTGGAAGTTGAAAATTCGAATCCAATACTACCAATATCATCTATTCCCGTAACGTTTGAATGAAGAAAAAAAAATTTTTTTCCTCATTAATTGGTTGTAAACAGATTTTTTTTACTTTGATTTCGTATATATTTTTAATTGAAGCAAAGGTTTTTTTTATTGATTATTTAAGAACATTTGCTCTTACGCCGGCGTAAGAGTGAACTTGACAAGCTGCATGATGCGAAGCATTTCTAAGAGAAATTTTCAAAGTGGTGGAAGAATAATAATTAATTATAAATAAACACAAGTAGTACCTGCTTTATAAAATATGCAGTATTTAACTTATGTTATATATATTTAAATAAATGAAATAAATAACACCTGGGTTAATCATGTACATGTATACATATTAGTTAGCTGGCTAATCAATTATTATTCATTAAGTATTATAAAAAATGTTGATAATATTAAAAAAATATTTATGTATCTATGTACAAATGATTATATTGATTATTTAATGGTGTATGTATGTAAAAATGGAAAGATTTTAAATAAAGTTATTGATTGAACAAAAAGAAAAATTGAAAGTTGTTTTTTTTTTCTATGATCAATAAGTATTTATAGCATATATTAAAGATTATGAGAATCTAAATATATTGAAGTACAATAGTTTTGATTTATTACATAGCTTAAGTGTCACGTAAATCAGAACAAAAATATGCTTTTCTTTCTTATTTTTCATCTCATTTTTTACTTCTTTTTTTCCCTGACATTTACGTCAATTTCAATTGTTTGATCGTTACGCGTTATTCTCTGTACATATAAATGTAATAAAGCGGGTTACTTTATCTAGAAGATTATTTCAAACGAATAAAAATGATTATATCATTTTATTTCAATAATTTTTTTTCTTAAATCCAAGAATATTTTTAAAATTTTCACTTTCTCTCAAATAAAACAATTTAATTAATGTTAATGAAAGATGAAATAGGTGTAGGTAAGAAAAAAAATAAAACAAAGAGAAAAAAAATTAATGAAAAATGTACACGCATAGTCATAGGCCTCTCCTAACTCAATTGAACGTTTAACAGGATTAAATTTTCTCTTCTCCACCCATTTTACATACACTCCTCTCACTCTTTTTCTTTAACAAGATTACAGCTCTATCTCTATCTCACTTTCATAGCGTGTCGCATTGCGCGTACGTTCGCGCACGCTCATTCGTTTTGTCAGTTTACTCAAAGCAATTTTCATTTTTTATTTTTTTTATCTTATCTTTTCATTTCAGTATTTAATCATTTTATATTGCCCTCGAATATATCTAGATAGGTATCAACATGACTTAAATTATTTTAGGTAATGATTTAGATTCAAATGACGTACTCCTTTGACAGCATTAAGAAATTTAAACTGTAAAATATTGCTCCAAAATTTGTTCTAATAAAAATAACAATAAACATTATAATTTCTAATCTAAAAAAAAAAAATATGATAACAATAAACGTCTATTGTTATTTATTATTATCATTATAATCAATATAATATCTTGGGCATTTATGGTAATTAAGAGATTAAATGATTTGTAAGCTCTCGGAAGCCATCAGCAGGTATACTGCAATGCCTCAGTACTAGGGAGAGAGTTAGCGCAATAGTGTGTCGCAAATAGATTTTGGCGGGGAAATGAAGTAAAGGAGTAAATGTAATTTTGAAAAACATTTGTTCATGGATGACTCATAATGTTTTTTGTTGGATTTAAATTTTATTTTAAAGATGTTATTATGGAAGATATAAGGAAACGCAGCGGCGCGGGAGTAGCTGGCTTTGACCCGGTAGCCAACGGCAGAGTCAGCGCGGCGGCGGCGTCAACGGCGGCCGGCGGCTGACGCATTGCAGGTGCGCGCCGGCCAATCACAAGTGTCCTTAGTATACGCCCGGACCTGTCCTGTAAACAATAACCGCACCCCATAGCTCATTTAAAAAAAAAATTGACTTAAAGAAAAATTCGAATCGCTAGAGAGATAAACATATTTTTCTATCCTTGAACAATCTCAAATATTAATATAACAGCAAATCATCAACTTGAATGATTATAAAAAAATATTTTTCAATAAACCTAAAAGCACTAGTTTGATGTCGCGTAGGAAATTGCGCGCGTCGTCATTGAAATCGTTGATTTTACCCCCACTGTGATTCGCCATTTTGATTCTATCTCACTTGTAATGTTATGTCAGTAACTTTAAGGCTGTTATTTGTCTCTTTCTAATTCTCCTATCTCCCCTCAACTGATCTAATCCCGCCACAATTTGCCCTGCCCCTTCTACGGTGGTTTCCCTATTTTTCCCCTACAGCGTCGGCTTTGCTCGCTGACGGCGTAGTGATACCACTAGAGCTCGTTCGGTTAACACGGACTCCATTGCTGTTCTGGGTTTTGAGTGTGTTTCACGTCGGCCCGATAGCTTCAATATTACTAGCCTACACAAGGCTTTATATTCACGTTCAAACTTCTAACGGAATTATTTATTAATAAATACTACTTGCAATATAATTATTAGTTTATAATAAAAAAGATTCAGTTGAATTGAGTGTAAATAATATTATCCAAATTTTCATTTTTCAAAATTAACATTTATTTCCGGGATTGATTTTTTTTTGGTTAAAAAATCCATTCTGTGTGAATTGTGAAGAGGATTACTTTACTTATCTGACTCTTTATCTTCAATTATCTTCGACTTTTTCCAGTCTTGATTATTTTGAGAATATCTATTAAAACAAGCCAACATGGTAAGTCACTATTATCATTATTTTTATTCGTTTATTCTTAGATATTTCATAATACTTGTATTATCAACAATATCATATCTATTTTTTCATATTAACTAATACTATTTTTTTCTATTTTATTATAGTTTGACGCTAACGAGCACGTGGATATGATATTTTTCACGTCGAGTCTTATCCGCGATACTCACCGGATATGCAATTTTCATATTCTATTCTTAACTATTTCCTGAATTCTCCAATTAAAGAAATTCATATTATACACATTTTATCGATTTCATTACATTCCATCATCATTTCTACTCAGTAAATTCCATAATAACACACTAGGGAAACACCTTAAATCGATAAATATTCATATTTTGTTCAGAAATATTCCAACTGTTAACCCCAAGTAATTTCCGTACTTTTAGATTTATCATTTTACAACAGTTTTTGTCTCTTATTCAAGCTGATTGTATTACTAATCCAATTCAAAACGTCTCTAGTTACTTTATTTATAACTAGTTATGCATCTCAGTGTGTTTTATATCAAGAAAATGTTGGAAACTTGATAGAATTTTTTGTCAGTCAATCAATGGCCGACGCCATTACAAAGTTACATACAATACCGGCTCTTTCGTCGTTACATTCAAATACTACTAATTATGGCGTCTGTTTAATCCTGTTTCTACCTATTGAAATACATGTTTTTCATTATTTACATCTATTTTTTTTTTCAATCTCACTAACCTAGTATGTAATTTATTGATTAATAATTGTCACATACAGAAGGGAGCTCCAAACGTTATTATTTTATCGGCTTCGCTCAAAGGAAATTAAATTTTTTCATCATTTACATAAACCTGGTGTAAAGTGACATGTTCATGCATGGAACAACTTTATTTTCAAATGAATTAAATCAAGTTAAGGGCAACACTAATGGTTTTATTGTTTAAAATCACGCGATAATGAAGATAAAAGTAGTCTATTATAACATGTCAGTTGATGTATGTCAATCGATTAATGTCCTGTTAAACTGCCCACGAGAATTCGTATGTTTTGTAAACTCTAGTATAACGTAACAGCCGTAGAGGTTGGGGTGGTTAAAGAGAAAGAGGGAAGAAGGGATAGTAGCGCGTTGCGGCATTCGCCAATCAGCCATTGTGCTATATACCAAGCTATTGATTTTCGCAGCCACTGCTCTGTGCAGCCCCTGCTTCTCTTTCTTCCTCCCCTGTCTCCTTTTACCCTCGCGTTCCCAGACGACCCCTTACTTGCCGTAGCTACCCTCCCATATTTCCCTTCCACCCTAAAAATATTTTTTTTCCACGTCGTTTACAATATTCCCTCGACATTTTTTCTTTTTTTTTAATTATCAGGTCACTGATTATTTCTTACGCTTTTGGTGATTTTTGTTACTAGGTCACTTATAATTTTTCTTTATTCCTTACATATTGTTTTTTTTTTTTTTTTTAGTAGGTCACTATACACTACTTTATCATCGTAATAAATTATTTTTATAACGATAAAGATATTTAATTTTTTCGTGACATGGTTTTTTTAAATTTATGATAATTTAATTAATTTTTTAACTGGAAAGATCTGTCTACTTCTTGGTATTGTTTTAAGTTATTTATAGGTGGTGAAATATTTTTTCTTATATCATCGGCTATCTTGTCTATTTGAAACTTCTGATCATTTTACGTTTTCTGGATATATAGAGACGCTGGAAAATTGATCCAGTTACTTTGGGTCGAGGTCACACGATTCCCGGATATCCGGGTTAAGATGCAAAAACCCTTACGTTTTCCCTTGATATTTTTATTCCAAGATTCGTTTTATTAATCTTATTTTTATTGCTCCTTTATAGGCTGATCAACTTACAGAAGAACAAATTGCTGAATTCAAAGAGGCATTCTCGCTGTTTGATAAGGATGGTGATGGTACTATTACAACAAAAGAATTAGGTACTGTAATGCGTTCATTGGGTCAAAATCCAACAGAAGCAGAACTTCAAGATATGATCAATGAAGTGGATGCTGACGGTAAATGATTTTATGTCAAGATTATTATAACAAATTAAATACATATCATATTATAAGTAGTTTTATTTTTAAATTAATTTTACTCTGTAATTAAACATGACTGATTTTTGGATTTGAATTTTAAATGAAAAGAGGGATGTTAAAAGTGGATAAATTTATTTTTAATCAATGAAAAAAGTGTGGTGTTGATGATAAAAGACATAAATTATATTAATATTATAATATTACTTGATACTTTGAGTGAGTAAATGAAATAATTAAATTATATAATAATTGATAATTTATGATAAATAGGCAATGGAACGATTGATTTTCCGGAGTTTCTAACGATGATGGCACGTAAGATGAAGGACACTGACAGCGAAGAGGAAATCAGAGAGGCCTTCAGGGTGTTTGATAAGGACGGAAATGGTTTTATATCAGCTGCTGAATTGAGACATGTGATGACAAATCTTGGTGAGAAATTGACTGATGAAGAAGTCGATGAAATGATTCGAGAAGCGGATATTGATGGCGATGGCCAAGTTAATTATGAAGGTAACTTAATTGATGTATTTCACCTGGCTAAAAGTAATTATTTAGGTTTTAACCTCATGGTGGATATTAATATGTTGAATATAATATTTATTTACAGAATTCGTCACAATGATGACGTCAAAGTGAACGTAACTTACGTGTAAGGATAATTTTCAATTTGGAGTGGTGTTGACGTACTAAGATAAAAAAAATTAAATACGAAAAAAATAATACGAAGTAAAAAATTTCATTAAAGAAAATTTTAAGTGAATAGACAACAGCAACAACAGCCGCCGTACATCTATGATAACAGTAACAACAGCAAAAAAACAGGATTAACATAATGATAAAATATAATTTTTAAAGAAGTAAATGAATCAACAGCTGATAAGAAAAAAGAAAAAAATGATTTAAAAATTAATGAATAAATAAAGTAAATAAAATAAAGTAAAATTGAAAAAAAATTATTATTAATGATTGATAATTTTAAGTGAAAAACTTGAAGTAAAAACATTTCTTGTACCATGATGTTTAAGAAGTACTTGAAAAAGAAAAAATTATAATAATTGAAAGAGCCCTTATTACTTATCAGATAATATATAAATATATATATATATATTGATATATATATGGTAATGGTGATAACTAATTATTATTATTACTATTATTACTATTAATTATTATTATTGATTCTATAATTATTATTATTATTAATAGGTAAAAATAATTAAATAATTCAATTACCTCTAGCAGTTGCTTTTTTCCAAAAAAAAAAAAAAAAAAAAACAAAAGGGTAATTAATTATTTGATTAATTTGTTTTTATTCCACTGAAATTTATATCTTTGAAAAAAAGCTATGAAGAGAGAAAAATTTTAACAGGAGTAATACAATTTTTTTCATCTACTTTTCACCTCTTTTATTGAAGTCAAGTGAATTTTTTTTTTGTTTCGTTTTCTTCACTTTTCAATCTGTGTTCTATTTAACTCATTTTTATTTTTTAATTTTTTGCTTATTTATTATGGTTTCTAAAAAACAACTTTTTTTCTCACCATTGAATGAAGTTTGATGCACCTCTCTAAAATTAATTAAATCAATTAATTAAGTAAGTTATTGATAGTAATATTATTATGAATAAAATAATATGAATAATTATATAATGATAAATTTATTGACAGAAAAATTAAAAGAAATGAATAAAGTTCGTTGGGTAAAAGAGTAATAAAAACAAGAGGAGTTTTAAATTAAACTATACACTAATGTTAGTTAGTTTTTTGAATGCCATTGATATTAAATAATTTATTGAATATCAAATATTATCAATTGGCTATGATGGTACATCAAATTTTGTTCCTCTTATTTTCGCTTCTCTTTTGCCATTAATAAAACCAAGTTCTTATTTTTTATTCAAATTAAAAAAATTACCATTATTTATTAATTATAAATTAAATGAATTTTATTGTTGAATTAAAAAAACGAATATGAGCACTAATGCTCTTTTTTATCAATGACTTAATCTATTAATTAAATATAATCCTTTTTACATTCCCCTCTTTTGCTCCTTGTTGAAAAACCAATAGAAAGTCGAAAAATTTACTCCTTCAAAACCCTTCGATGTTTCATAACTTCGATGACTTTTCACTAAAAATAATTTTAAAAAATAAAAAAGCAAAAGCGAGAGAGTGAGAGAGCGAACGAGCAAGCGAGAAAGAGACGTGCGAGCGAGAAGAAATTATAAAAATACAATATTTCAATTGTATTTAAAATAGATTAAGAATAACGAATTGAAAGCAAAAAAAAAAATGATAAACGTCGACACCACTTGATTAAAATAAAAAAAGTAAAAATCTTAATTATAATTAAATTTTCAAATCAATTAGACAACAAAAAATTTAAATTTATTGGACTAAAAACAATTTTAGTGCGTGTGTGTCAATAAAATTTAATGTGAGATATAAAAAAAAAAATAAATTCAATTATAAAATTAGCAAAAAAAAAAAAAACTGAACATGAAAATTATCAAGCATCTTGGTGATTTCAGTCATAAAAACTCATAATAATATATATGTAATATATATTATAAATAATTAAAGAGAGAAGAAGAGAAGAATAAATAAAATCTTGACATTCTCTATTATTTAATATTGAAAAAGAATTTTAAAAAAGTAAATAAAAATAAATAAATATATGAAAATTAATCCGTTCATTAATATTAATTTGTTTCACCTACAATATTATTAAATAAAACTAAGAAAAAATGTGATACATATTATCTCTTTTCCGTTTTTTCTTCAATTTAATCAATCAATGCTAATATTACAATTTTCCAATGATAGCCTCAACTTTTGCTCTATACTCAATTTATCTTTAACTGATGGCAAGTTGCTTAATTTTAAGTTTTTAAGATTTCTGTAAATATATATAGTATTATCAAACTAAAAAATTTCGTCAATTTTAATTTCTTAACAACAAATAACACTCAAACAATTTTACTTACAAAAGTCTTTTTAAATTTATAAGTCCTTCATCAGTAACTCGAGGACAATTAATTATTTCTAAATACTTTAGTGAATTTTTTAATAGATCTAGATTACTTAATGCTCCATTATCAATATATTTACAATTCACCAGTTTTACTTCTTCAATATATTTACAGCCAGCTGAAATAATTAATTAATATTCAGATCTGAAATGACTACCATGCTTACAATTATCAGACAATTTACTGAATAAAATAGAAGAAGAAATTTACTAAAGTATAAGAAACCTTCCTGACTAATCGATGAATCAGTGGCATCGACTCCAGAAATAAAACGCTTCGAATCAACTTCTGATAATGATGATGATATTGATGACTGTGTATTGAATAATGCATTATAATTATTGATATAATCACTGGACCCCAACCATCTTACAGCAGCTCCATTTCTCATAAGCCATTCAGCACACGCTAAATCTGGTCCCCATTTTGCTATTCTTTCTTTATTTACCCTGATCAATGGAAATCAGGAGTATGAATAACAGGATTCAAATTCTGATTTAGATAATATTTGTTTATAAACTTGTTATTACTGATTGAATACAGGAGTTAGCCATCTGAATAGTGTTTCAAAATTACGTTTTGATATAACATGAATTGGTCTCATCGAGTTCAACATTAACGAATGCATTTTTTTGATAAAAATGTTTATTCTTCAGAAATCAAAGTCGTTCAATAGATTGAAAACAGAGCTAAGCCGGAACAAGCGTGATACACAAATAAACAATCAAGAGCCATCTTGAAAAGCATCATTTGTAAAAATTAAAAGGCACCTGTTTGGATGGATACAATACTGAGCAATACGATACTGGAGCAGGTAGAGAATAACACAGTACTGCTGAACGTCTGCGCAGATGATCTGAATCAGATTTAAAATTTCATGTGGCAGTATAAATACTCCAATAAGTATAAAATTAGAGTGATTCTATCATGCAAAAGACAACAAAAAAATTGCAAATAGGTTATAGTGATAATATAATTTTTAATTTAAATCTGCTCCAGACATTTTTGGAGTAAAATCGAAAGGCATATCTATTATTATTCCAATTTGTTTTTTATAATATATAAATAATGAGAAGTTTATTTTAAAGAATCACAGTTAATTAAAGGAATATTAAATTGCTAATTCTACATTCATAAAGTGCACTATCGTCTAATAAACAGACATTATTTCACCTGGTTTAATATCTATCTCTCTTCAATGCTGTATTTGAATTAATTTATACATTCAGCAACTGTTTGGCTTCAACCAATATTACATATGTTTAATATAACTAGAAGTAGTAATTTTTAAACTAATAAATAAACTATCGTTGATAAAAGAAAAAAACTGGATAGAAATAAAACATAAAATGACTTTGATGATGCTCATCATTTTTGATAGCATTTGGTACATTTTGTTTTTGTCAGCTATGATAAAAATTGAAAATGAAGTCATTTTTTAACCGTGTAATTAATGACATAAGGCTTTTACATTATTATTAGAAATGGAAAAATAATTGAATTTAAAATTTTATAAACATTATAATAATTCATATTATTCGAATCTGTCATAAAAATGAGAATAGATTGTTCAAATAAAATGACCAGAGATTAAGATAGACTAATAATTCTTTCCCGGAAAAATATCTCCAAGCCTCCTAACGCAGTATATGAAGAAAAATTTTATGAAGAAACTTTTATCATAAGAAAATATTTTACTCTCTTAATCACTCTATTTTTATCGCATAAATCACTAATTCCTTTATTAATAAAAAAAAGTTCTAAAAGTTATCTGTTATAGTATAATAAATACTGCCTTAACACAGTTTCGATGAATTATTAAACATCTTTTAAATTATTAAGTTAGAGGGGAAAAAATTGCTTCTGTATAATATTATTTATAATTTTTAAAGAAACTTATCTTATGTTTTTCCGTTTAATTATAATTCATGAAGGTGTATTACATTAAATGTTAATGCATAGGATTATGTAGTTTACCATGTTATAATCAGAAGGATTAGAAATCGCAGGACTGTTTGCAAATCTTATAATCTGTGCATACGCGGATTACATATATAATTCACTAGTTTACGTTGTCATAATTTTATCACATTATTACACATTCAATTTTATATTTATGTTTATTAAAAGCAACTTGTATTTCCATCAATCTTTGATATAATTTCAATAATTATTCAAAGTTTTAGTAGCTATTGTTAACTTGTTTTTTTTACTATTCTGGTCACAATTGCTTCTGCGAAAGGATCAACTTTGTGAATAATCATCTTCTGACCTCCAATAGATTACTCCAAAATTACTCGAAAACATTTTTCCAAGTCCAATCAATAATTCCAAGCAGAAACAAACGGTCACATAGATTAATTTGAAAGCTAAAACTTTGAATGCAAATGTCAATGCATTTTAATCGATAGGTCGAATATGATACGGTAATCCTTCTGACCTGATTCTTTAATAGATAGTTTTTTACACTGTTAATTGTTAGTTTAAATATTAAAAGACCAGAATGTTCTGTCCATATTAAAATGTTATTTACTCTTATTTGAATGGCCAATTTTTCTAGATTAAATAAGGATAATATTTTACTGTGCTGATAGGATTTTCAGATAAATATAAATTCCAATTGATGGCAGCATTTGTCAGGATCTTAAAATCATCAATACCAGTTTTGGAATATCTTCAAACATATCTATGTATGATGATCTAGCTTTCATATGTGTATCAAACATCTTTGAAATTCATTTGTTCATTCACCTATGCATTTTTGTCCTTTGAAAACAATCAATAGTTTGAAATATTCAAATTAGAAAATTACAGAAACATTGGACCTCTTAATCTACCTGAAAATCAATTACTTCAATTAAAATATAAATTTATATTTTGTCGAAGATTTTTTTATATCATATATAAAATGTTTTTTTTCCTGGAAAACCACAAAGTTGATAAAAAATATTAATAGAATAAACCTTATACATACGTTTCATAGAAAAAAAATATATTTTGATCAATAAATGATAATTTGTTTATAAGAGAGGAAAGTTTTAATATTCATAATACATATAATCATTATCAGTGTTTATTTAGTATCACTATACATCCTAGTGCATTGAAATCCACTGGTGTATTGATAAGCAATTCTGCCGATCTATGCCATACATAGTCCAAATGATCTTGTCGATTTGTATTGTTAGCCCACAGGTATATTAATGAGACCTTGACTATTGTTTTCAAAATTTTTTCAAATTATACTTTATGATCATTTTTTCGGTAATTTCATATCTTTGTCCTTGAATTAGAAATTATTGATTACTCTTGCCTATTCATCAATTAGAATGCAAAACATTACATGTATTTTCTGCATTAAAAATAAGAAACAAATAATTATTAGAATTTTATTTTTAAATTTAATATATAAAGAAAACTAAAATTTATTATCATCTCCTAAAATCAATAATTAAACGATAACATAGCAGAATAATATTTGGAATGAACCCTTTATAGCTCACAAATTAAATTTGGTTTGTTTACATTTATATTCAGTGTTGTTTTAATAAATATTTTTTTAACTTAAAATTGAAATTGTGATGGGGATTAATGCTGATGACAAACCTTTTTTGTCTGTTCTACATACTCATAAAGTGAATCATTCAATAGACAGTAATAGTTGATGACACTTAATGTTTTTTTAGTTGCTCCAATTCTAAAAGTCAATTATTCAGTCAATAATAATTATTTTAAAACAGTTTAAATGGAAATAATTTGATGTCCACTTAATTAAAAGTCATTATTAATGGACAAACGATCAAGTTATTCTTACGTTGATAAGAGAAGTTATAAAAAATTCAATCACGGGTTTGTTCACTTTGATAGATTTCATTTGAATCCATGACTGAAGCTCATCCTTTGAATATGGATTGTATGTATAAAATATTGATTTATCTTCGGAGTTGAAACAGATAAAAAAACTGTTTTATTATTTCAATCTCCATATTGTTTCGAAATAAGTAACTAATTCCCAAAAACTATTTTAATCTGAGATTAAACGTAAAAAAATTCATTTTAAGAGAAAAAATATACTTGAAAAACAGGTAAACCATTATGAATTTTCATAAAAGTAATAAATCATTTTTTTTGTATTAGACTTGATGTAGTAATAAATTGGATATTTATTGACAGTCGTTGCACAATAATCGGTAATTTTTTCAAATATCATCGCAGGTTATATATTATTGAAGAGATAATATATAATATTTGTTCTTCTAGAATCGATCTTTCAAGTTCAAATGTTGTTATTTATTATTTTCGATCAATAACAGGTTCAATTGTTTCGCCTCCACGAATTTGTCCCCATCCAATTAAACGCCAATGCTTTTCAACACGTCGAGATAATGCTATTTTCTCATCGATTTCAGTACACACAGGATTCGTCAAACTTATCTTAGCTAAATCAGCTTTAGTAGCTAATACTCGACCACCAGTACTCAATGATCCAATATTTACCAATAGCACTTCATTTTTTGATAATTTTGGAACCTATAAAAAATAATAAACAAGTTAGCATGCTTCAAAGATATAAAGAATTATTAATAACATGAATTGGAAAAAAAGAAAAAATCATTACTTTTGCTCCTTTTTTATCACCCTCAGTTCTTACTCCTAGTAATCGCTTTAATAGATAGTATGATATTTCAAGCTCGGTAAATATTTTAGGTAGTGCTCCAACGGCACCAAGTATCTGACCTACTAAACGATCTGCACGACAAAGTGTTGGTTCAATTTTCGTTCCGACTCCTGAAAAATTTATTTCCATTTCAAATATAATCATTTTGAAATATTACTGTAACATTTTTTTTAACCAAACATTTAATCCAAAACTCTGCCTACCAATAAGTCCACCAGGAACTGCAAATTGTAATTCATTTTGCTCAGCAAAGAGTGATACAATTCGTGAAAATATCGGTCGACATGTTAATTTCCCTTCACCGTCCTTCGATACTAATCCAGGCCGTACTTCAATCTCCATTCCGACCTAATTAATTAATTAATTAAAGGAAATATGAAATTGATTAAGTTTATTAACAGTAGGTTTTATATAAAAGAAAGAAAAATTTTTTATAATAATAAACTAACAATTATTTAATACAATAAAATTAGGAATAGATATCGAAAAATACTGTAATTCATCAATTCAAATATTTTTACGTTTAAACATTCTATAAATTATAAACTTATGTAAGACATAAAATAAACATTCCATTCATCTTTTATCGGTAATCATACCTTATCAATTTCTAATTCAAGTACATCTCATTCAAGTTAATCCTCTAAGAAAATTTATATATATTTTAGTAAATCATTATACTTTACCTTCAGAACACCTTTCAAGATGCTACCACCAGCTACACCCCCCTTTAAATCATCAACTTCACATCCTGGTTTATTCACATCAAATGAACGAATAACAATCAATCGAGGCTCTGAAGTTAAATCACGAATAGGTACAGGTATTTTTTTAACAATGTACTCGCATAAAACTTCAATATTATATTTCAACTGCGCTGATATCGGTATCACTGGTGCACCCTCAGCAACAGTACCTTTAAAGAACAATAAAAAATTCTAATTATGTTTCTTCAATAGGATAGAGTTTTCAATACGATCGAATTTAACAAGTAAAAAAATACATCACCTTGAACAAATTTCAGAATTTGTTCATATTGTTCTTTAGCTTGGCCTTCTTTAACCAAGTCAATTTTATTCTGTAAAATTACAATATGCTTCAATTTCATGATTTCAATGGCAGCTAAATGCTCTGATGTTTGTGGTTGTGGACAGGATTCATTACCCGCTGTAATAGAATTTTTTGATTAAAATCTATTAATATTAAGATAAATAATTTATTTATTGTAAATTCAGGCTTTATGAGCAGAAATAATATATTTTATATACTCTCTTATAAAGATCATTAAATTAAAAATATGTTAAATATAATATAACTCTCATATAAGGAAGATCATTAAATTAAAAATATGTCAAAGAAGTAGAGATTATATTATTTAAATTCCTAATGCCTGAGTTTAGGTTTTAAAAGATACAAGATATTACCAATTAATAACAAAGCAGCATCCATGACAGCAGCACCATTAAGCATAGTTGCCATCAAAATATCGTGACCCGGACAATCAACAAATGAAACATGTCGCACTAATTGAAAACGCCCTGAGCATGCAGGACGTAAACAAGGAAATGAATCGTCCTTACTTGAACCTCCGGAAATGTAACAAGTTGGTCGAGGACATTTTTCATTGTCACATTTATAAATTTTTGCATTAGCATATCCTAAAATAGAAAAAAAAAAATTCACCGATGATTAACAAAATAGTTGAAAATAAAACAACATAGTTATTAAAATTTATATGCTTTTTTAATTTTCATTAATATATACATAATTATTGTTTAAAAAGAGAATACACAAAGTGGCTTTAAACATATTGTTCAGTATTTTTAAGAGCATAATAATAATTATTATTAAACCTATTGTATTATTTATAAATTTATACACCAATAATAGCTGTAACTTTTGATAAAAAATAACTTAAGCTAATTTGGCAGTTATACATTTTATTTCCAATAAAAATTGTTAAGTATTTCTGTAATGTTCGAATGATGATAACAGTATGTATATCGAGAATCACAACAATTAAAACAATTCATTAATCATAGAAGTAACTTTAGGCACAACAATTTTTATTTTATCTAATTCCGATTGATATATAACAAATCTTAACTATGCTGTCTCTTAATTTAATTGTCTCAATTTTTAAACCAACAATTAACCGTAATGATGAAATGAATACTATAACAAACCAAAGAATATAATAGTAATAATAATAATAAAAGTTATCTAGTTAACTGTGAAACGAAAATAGTTCAAAGTTTAAAAAAGATACTGTCTACAGGTTTTAGCACCACATTTACATCTCATCCGGTTTTTAGTTTTATCAACTTCATCTTCTGGTGGTAATTCTAAACGCTGTCTAGACAATGATTCATTATGAATTCCGCTGGTATCACCATTTAATTTAATGGATATATTTTTTTTATTCTTATCAATTTTGCTTGTAGTTTCTCGCATGTAATCAAATGTTATTTCTTCATCAATAGCAATATCTCTCGTAGCAAACAATGCTAATTTTGGTAAATTTGGATCTAAACAATTAATCCATACTCCATAAACTGCTGCATTAGGATCACAGGAATGATTAATGAAATGTGAAACATTTCCATAAATTGCAGCATCAACAGTGTATGGACATTGATCTTCAACTTCATTGTAGTCAAGATCGAATAAGTATGTTCGTCCTGCGGCATCATATTCTTTTCCACGTTTTTCAGCTTCTTCACTTGTTATCACTTCTCCTACGTATTCAGTGATAAAACTGCCTTTTTTAATAGGTTTCTTCGTTTTCACTCCCCAACCACGACCATTTGAAGTTCGAAAAATGCACAAAGTTAGTGTAGATCCACGTTGGACTACTCGGTTCTTACAATTTTCTTTACATTTACATCGCTTGTTACACTCATAAATTGGTGTACCTGGTGGAACACGCACTTTGCATGAGTTTGTATATGGAAAAACATTGTCATATTGTGCGTAGCAGCATTTTGAGCTAGCATCGCAAGAAGAGCAATCACACCCTATTGGTGGCTCATCAGGTATAATTACTCCAGCACCAGGAAGGTAATCTTCAATATAGAAAAAATCAGTCGGAGCTGACTCCAAGTCTATATCATTTTCTATTTCAATTGACGGTTTCTTTTTTGTTATACTATTAATTTCATGTTCCCACTCATTCAGAGCATCCAACTGATCACGGCGAAAATTACGAAACATCATATTCAATATGGCTTGTTTGATCTTTTTTACTAGTTCAATATATTCCAAATTTTCTGATGATGATGAAGATTGATGTTCCATGTACAATTTAATGTTCTTCATCAATTCAGAATCATTAAATTCAACATTATCAATAGATCTCTTCTTTTTGATCAACCGAGTCATATGTTGCTCAATGTCTGCAGTAGTTGGATGGAAATTTTCTTTTTGACGAAAATGTTCTAGTAAATCAGTTTGATTGCTTTCGAAATCTGCTATTATTTCGGAACAATTGGTCAAGTTATCTTTAGGCTCCCATGTGTTATGTTCAGATGCCCAATTTTTCCATTTGATGTAGTAATATACCGTACCATTCCTTAACTTTTTATCTAAAATTTTTTCTACTTCGTAAACATCCGTATCTTCAGTTGATAATTTTTTAAATTTTTTCTTCTTTTTACTACTACTTTGTTTACTTTCTTTTTTGTCACAAGAACTTGGTACATCTTTAACATCAATATTGTCAGGTTCATCATCATTTTCATCTTTGATTTTCATTACTTCTGTGGCTGTGGGTGTGGCTATTGTTAGTTTAGTAGTATCATCAAGAGATTTTTTTTTCCTTGCTTCTTTTCGTGAACGTTTCGATGGTGGTGGAGATAAACTTGTTGTTCTTGGCCGTTTTTCACATAATGGCGGCATATCACAAGTATCATCATGTCCAGGCACATCTGCTAATTCACCGCTGGGAGTCTCCGCTGCAGGATCTTCTGCAATGCCAAACATTGAAAATTGGCGTCATTTTTTTAATAAATTCCATTTTAAAATTGATTTTTTTAAATAGCGCACACAGCCTTTGTCATCTTTATTTATTTACATTATTGGTATTCTCACTTTCTGTTTGCTTTTTCCAGTTCCTCTTGCATCATTATCTTCATTACTGGGTTTAAATCAAATGCTTGTACATATAGGAGTATAGAATTTCAATATTTTATATTCCTTTTTTAAAACATTTTTGATTGAAAAAGTAGGTTATTTTCAGATATTTTATTCTCAAATTTATTTTCATTCATCAAATATTAAAAATAAACATATTTGACTATTTTTTTTTTTTTTTTTAATTTTTAGTTACAATATTTTGTTACAATTCATAATGATGAATAAACTATTCATTTGTATATATCAAAAGTTGATTGTATAAGTTATTACTTATGTTAGAGAATGTAAACTTACCAAGTTTAATTGTAATGTTCCTCTCCAACTCATTCTTAAACCGGACAGTTTGCACTCCTGATATAGCCTTAACAATTGTAGACTTTCCGTGAGCGACATGTCCAATAGTTCCTATTTAAATGAAAGCATTGAGCTTTGAATGAAAATGGACTGGAATATGTTTAAAAATGGCTGAAAAATTATGCAAACATATCTAATGCTCATCGCATCGAAAAAAAATTAAAAATCTTCAAAAATTTTTTTTTACAATTATTGTATACTTTTTGACGTAGAAAAGTTATTTGTACAAAAAAAAATGAAAGCATAGGTTTCGTTAAATAACCATTGATTTTATAATATTTATTAAAACTATTTTAATTTATTAATAAATTTACCTATATTAATTGTTGCTTGCCGACTTATTACTTCACGTGAGAGAGCTGTGATTTTTTTCACATCCTGTAAGAAAATAATATCATTTTATTAACAATATCTACAAATCTCACTTCTATATTAAATATAATTACAGTTTTCCCACTTAATTGTTATAAGAAATGGTGAAAATTATCCATTGCATCAGATATTTTCAGATCGTAATTTAAGGTTAGCAATAAACTGAAGTTCGGAGTAAAAAAATATAAAATAAAATGAAAAAAAATTTATTTGAATAGAGATAATATTTTATATTAAATATATGGAATATGGATTATATTCCATCACATAAAAAAATTTAATTTACCAGCTTCGACAAATCTTGTTTGTAAAGATTTGGTTGCCCAGTTGTTACTCCGAGACCTTCTTCACCGCCCATTTTAAACTATATAAATTAATAGATTTTATCAAAATGAAATACTAATGATAATAACTATTTATTAAAATAATTTACACTAAGTTTGATATTAATTATTGGTTAAAGTTGATTGTAAAGAATAACTGTGACGCGTGACGCGACCGGCAACAGATTCTCGGCCATATTGGCTTTGTAGAAGCGCTTGTCAACTTCCGCCTTGAACGTTTCATGTTTACGCGGGAAAATGTAAAATTTTTAAACATGTATAAATTTATTTAACAAAATATCGAATAAGTTTAATAAATATTCATGAAGAATGATAAACAAGATTTGATTTTGAAAACATTAAAAATATCATAAATTATATCAGCAATTTCATTTATTTTTTTATTATTGGAACGTTTTACTTTCTTTTTTTTTTTAACAAAAATACATTTTTTTGATATAATTCCATTTAATTATTCATTTTTTTTAGAACCCCGTGATCTCCACGCCGTCAATAATTTCCATGAAAATAATAGAGAGAACATGTGTACTTGAATAGCGAGTAATATAAAGGCATACCATAAAAGACCATAAGGTAAATCCTAAAATAAAAATAATATTCATTAAAAATACAGAATTAATTTTTTTGTGATTTAAGGTAATCTATAAATAGTATTGGTTAACTCTTTACTCACTTGCCACAATTGTATATCAGTTTTACCAATTGTTAAGTACGTCCATACATCAGATAAATAATAGACAATTCCATAAATTAATGGTCCAAATCCCAATACAACAATTCCAATCATATACCGTTTTAATGATTTTATTTGGTTCTTTTTAATCGCTGACAGTCCAATAAATGATACGAGTAAACTCGAGCACCAAATATATTCCCACCATAGTGGCTAAATGTTAAAAATATTGATTGTTTATTTATTTATATTGAATACTTAATTGTGAAGGATTTAAGGGTAATTGAAGGTTGACTGAGTTCATTCAAAATAAAATCAATAGAAATACTTACTTGAGGTATTTGTAATTCTTCAATTTCCAAGATAAAAATATCTAAATGATCTAAAATATCAGCTGATAATTTTGTTAGCATAACAAAAAATAAAAGATAATGAAAAAATATACAGTACTTCAGTCTTGATTTGGTTTGCGCGCTATAATAACACAAAAAAAAATATATTATTTATACTTGAAATATTTTTAAGTAAAATATAACAAATCTGTTAATTACCTTATTTGATAGTGTGTTGGTATTTTTTGTCTATGCATATAGTCACTGCCATCAGTGCCTAATGCTTGTGATAATGTTAACCTCGATGCCATTATAAATTACTAAACAAAATAATTGATAACTTGAATTTATTCTTTTCTTACCAGTCAAAAATAAATAATATATAATAGGTAAAAATCTATTTTTAACTACGAGGTCTTATTGTCACTTTTTCTACTGATTTCCACTTGTATTTCATTGAATTAAATTAAGTTACTATTTTCTTTACACTGGTTGATTATCACTGTATGTCTATCGTTAAAATCTATGATTTTTAGTTTATAGTTCAGTTAAAAGAATCGATAAATCTCGTTCCCTTCAAACAGAATGACAAAGAAAATGGATTCTGCATGTCTTCATTCTTTTCTCACTCACGTGCTGCTTGATTGGTTGAAACGATTTAACCAATCACATTTGAAATTCCCGCGCCACGTGGAATTTTGTTTGCCACGCATTCAAACTGAGTCATCTAAGGATGATAATAATTAAACAATTTAATTTATTAAAAAATTCATGAATTTTTATTTATTTAGAATTTTTATTAAGATGAAGTATTATAGTGATGAACAATAAATCAATGTTTTAAATCATTCAAATAATAAGTTACGTTAATTTTTTATTACTACTTATCAAATTGGCAGTTGAAATAAATTTTCTTTATAATACTGTAACTCTTTAATACTATCTTTGACATCTTCTATTGCTCGATGTTTCAATCTTTTTTTTGGAGCATTTTGAAAAATATTTGGAGCCCATCTCCTAAAAAAAGTAAAAATAATCAATTATCACAGTCTAGTTTTTTAATTTATGATTTAGAAAACAATTGTAAATATATTTTCTTACTTGCAAAGCTCCTTTATGCTTGAAACATCAATAATACGGTAATTTAAATATATATCAACATTGTACACATATTTTTTTAAAAAAATTCTATCCATCCATATAGAATTTCCAGCTAGTGGATTAGCTTTCTCTTCAGTAAATGGTTTCAAAAAATCTAGTAATTTACTTTCAACTTCTTTAATATTAACATTGCTTTTTTTGACGTCGTCTATCAGACCAGTCTGTAAAGAAAATAGTAAGCAAGTCAATTAAAAACCAACTCCAAACGAAATTAAAACAGATATTTGAATTATACTTCAGCATGATTTTGAAGACACCATTTATTCATATTTGCTATAATGTTATCAGGTTGATGAATAATAGTATGGAATGTTGGACTAATTATTTCCAAATCTTTATTCGTTACTATAGCTGAAATTTCCAAGATAATATCTTTTTCAATATCTAAACCTGTCATCTAAATTAAATTGTTTAATAAGAATGAGATTTTTATTTAAATTACATTATATAAAATACGTTAAAAATAAAAATAACTTACTTCCATATCCATCCAGACAATATTATTTTTCTTTTCCATTTTAAATTGACTAAATTTCCTTTTTTTATTCAGAAAAAAACCCACACGTGGACCTACGGAGTTGTATAGGTTATGATTAGTTAATAAGAACTTTCTTGTCAGTGATAAACTCGTTTTTGTTAAATTCATACTGAAGTGATATTATTGTTCCGAATGACGTTCTAGAAATTATTTATATAATTATAAAACAGTATATTCAAAAAAACAGTGATAATAATAGCAATGAGTTATATATATTTTTGTAATGTGAAAAGACACTAGATATGAATTAAACTATATATCATGTACTAGCAATAATGGAGCAATGCTTGAAAATAAATGATCACACTTTCAGTGATAATCAATACATTTATCAATCATTAATTTCAGCTTGTGAACATGATGTTACAATAATCACTTAACTAATTGCTAACGAAAACAAGAGTTTAAATATTGAATATTCGTTAATTATAATATCCATTTATTCAAAGCGTCAAATTTCAATCGATACCTGGAAACCAATTGTTTACTTGGTTTAACAGCAATATGGATTTTTATTGGTTTGATTACTTAAAAGGTTTGATTGGTGGAGAAGGAGGTGGACATGCGTAAACATAAATTTGGAAGCAATTTGAAGTTAGCAGCGTATCAAAATCCCGCGTCGCGAGCCTGTTGCCCAGTTTATTGATCTGACACAATTGAACAACCTGCATTGCTGTCATCTACCAAAACAGTTGTACCACGGACGAGTTTAATGTCGTATCGTGTTGTAGAGCTTGAAAAAAATTTAACTTTTTCATTATTTATTATAAAATAATTATTATTTAACGGGTGTTATTTTAATGGATTTCATTTGTGATGACTTTCTCTCGGGGTGACGTCACAGGTTTTTGATAATGATTTTTTAACAACAAAATGTAGAACGAATTTTTTCGTTCTTTTTATCGATGACATTTATGTTATGTGATTTTTATTATTTCACGTCGTTGACGATAGTGTGACTAATAATGTTGCATTGAGAAAAATAACGTCGATGGATCATTATTGTTTAATTATTAATTATAATAAATATTATTGTCATATAGTCAATAATTCATTATCTAGTCATTCTATACGAGTTAAAATAACTAGTAAATCAAAAAAAGTTATAAATATCTAAATATAAAATAACGGAATGCTTTTTTCTAATGAATTTAAACGTATGTCAGTGGTATAGATTTAAATAAAATTCAAACCTCAATGAAATAAAAATCATTGAAAATGAAGAAATTTACAATAAAAGGCGTTTTAGACGGTTTCCGATCGTCAGTTGCTCAACAGGTTAAACCTGATCAGGAAATAATTGAAAATTTAAGAAGTGAACACTTTCAAGTTAAAAAAGTAAGTTTATTCCATTGTTATTGTCTGTATTTGATCGCTTGTTATTAATAACTACAATCTGTCAGTTTTATCAACACCGCCATTATCATTATCATCATTTTTGTTTTTCTTTTATCTACAGACATTCAGACATGGTTTTCCACATCAACCAACAGCTGTAGCATTTGATCCAATCCAAAAACTTTTAGCTATTGGTACTAAATCAGGATCTTTAAGAATGTATCCTTTTTATAACAAAGTCAATCGATATTAGATAAAAAAAAAAAAAGTAGAAGAATGCAAATATTGAACGAGGTTTATTGAAGTAACCTTTTGAAAATTAATTCCTTGTTATGAGAATTAATTTCCTTGACCTGTACAATCAAACTGACTAAAAATTATAGTCTTGGCCGACCTGGCGTTGATGTTAACATCAAACACGAGGGTGGTGCAGCTGTTATTCAACTAGAATTTCTCATCAATGAAGGTGCCCTGGTTTCTGTTACTGCGGATGATACATTACATCTCTGGAATTTGCGACAAAAAATACCACAAGTTGTACAGAGTCTTAAATTTCAACGTGAAAGGTATTTACTTTCTGTTAAACTAATATCAACTGTGGAAGAGTCGATTTTGTTTTTTATACCCCTAGGATACCCTTTTTTACTCTGGGATTTCCCTTCTTTATTTCATTGCTTGCCTTAAGAAATGATGCTATTTGCTGCTGACAAAGTGTTAAAGATTTATGCAAATAGGATAAACATCTATTATAAGACGAAAAAAAAATCTTAGTTAAACACAATTTATTAATATTTTTGCTAATGCTGTTGTAAGGTTTCACCTCATTATTTTTATTGATACTTATGTTTTCACTTGTTTTAAATTTAATTATTTTTAATTTTTTAGGTTTTTCATTTTCTCGATATTTATTTTTTAAAATGGAAACATATCAGTTATATTGAATTATTTATTGAGAAATGAGATGAATGGTTAATAATCGATTGTTTAAGTGAATCATAAATATACAAGCAGAAAAGATTATTCATATACCGGAAAGACTAGATGCTAAGCATAAAGATTATTTTTCAGAAAAATTTTCAATAAAGTATGATTTTAGCTTTGGAAGTGGTCTTCTTTGAAAAAAAAGTATCATTAAAAATGGAATCTTTTTTGTTCTAAAAGAGAAAAAAGAAATTGAGAGGAAGCAAATTTTATTCAAAGCCATTGAGCTATTTTGAAATGAAAAGAATTTTTTCTCTCGATAATTTGCTACTAAGCGGAGAAGAATTCCTAGAATCGAGATAGTATTATTTATTTTAAAAAAAAAAATTCTACAACGAAACATACCATCTATATTTACGATTTCATATTCTACTGTTCTACAAAAACACAGCGTGTGCTTTCTTCAAGTGTGTAATTAGTATTCCAAAGATCCTAATGGCATTTTAATTAACAAACACAAGTTTTCTTCTTATCATTAATTAACGACTAGTTGATTATTTATTTTTTTTTTCTTTATTTCCACTCATTTCCGATTTACTGCAAATAATTCAAAATGATTTGACACTTTTTTTTCGATTACAGTTGATAAAATAAAAAAATAATCTAGTTGAGTTAAAAATTAAAAATAAGGGGTGAAAAAAGCCTAGACTAAAGTACATAAAAATCTAGATTATCACGTAAATGAGTTAATGAATCTAAAATAAAGTTAGCTCAGCAGTTACAGAGCCAAGTCGCCAACCAATAGCCGCAGTAACCACGTTCTAACAATGACCGTGTGCTCTTATCACCCAGGAACATCCGATTTCTCTAGCGTTACATTTCATACACTACAAATTTCCGTTTAACACACTTTTGAAAGTAGAATTCACTTTTTTATCAATAAAAAACACTTCATCATATATATATATATATATATATATATATACATGTTTTTGAAAAAAGCTCTTTTTGTCTATTCTCTTTCATTTTTCAACACTTTTTTTTTTACTGTAATTTATCTTTTTTCTGCTCTTTTTTCACTCAATCCTTGTTACTGTCCAAAGGATAACGTCAATCCATCTGCCACTACAAAGCAAGTGGCTATATGTGGGCACAGAAAGAGGAAACATTCATGTACTTCACATCGAGACCTTTGTTTTATCTGGATACGTGATCAACTGGAACAAAGCTATAGAAGTGTAAGTATCATCAATATTTCTCACTCTATTCAAACTGCTAACAGTATACAGTTAGCTAACAGATGCCTTTGAGAGAACTAATTTCTACTGGCACGTGTAACCTTGACCCCTTTTCCCTTACTTATCAATTCATAAAAGCTCAAAAAAATCACCCTAAAACAGGCCTCATTTATATTCATCGTTAAATTATTGTTATTCAAATATATTTTATTAAGTATTCATTGTATTCATCGTTAAGCTACATTTTTCAATATTTTATAAACTTACTTTATCGACAGCTGGCCTTTTTTCGTTTCAAATCTGACCTATTATTGTTCTTTTTACGTTTTATAATTGACTGACTGTTATAATGTTATATTATTGAGGCTAGAGTATCATAACGGTTAATAATAAAATTACTATTCTTCGTTCAACTGAGCTATTATATTTATGCTCATTATTTCATTATTATTCAAACATATTTTATAAAATATGTATTATGTATATGTATTGTCCAACTTCAGTAAACTCTAATAGTTTGTAGAAAATTATTTAATCGATCATTTAGCTGCAATTTTTTTTAATATTGTGAGAAGATAATTTATTGTTGCTATTATATTATTTTTATTAATTATATAAAATGATGGAAATAAAAAAAAATATGATATAGAATAGGTGTAAATAATTATTACATGATAAAGGTAATTTTATAAAAGTTTATTTTCATAGTGTGAGTATTCTATAACCGTTGAGTAAAATTGTTTTATCAATATTTGACTTAAGCATGATAAAAACGTTTGACATTATTTGAAAATTTGCGGAACAATTTTTCTGGTAATAAACTATCTGCTACAAGATTGCACTACACTACAAATAATGATTTAATGTATTATTGATCGTAATAATAGTAAAGACTTGAGTTCTACGACAGTTTTCCGGTCATCAAATACAAGAATAAATATATATATATAATATCAGACGCTTAAAAAAAAGTTTAAGTTATATATTTGCTTCGAGGCATCGTAAAATGTGTAATCTACTGGCGTTAGACATTTTTTATCCTACTTTTTCTTATAGTCTACCCCCTCATGACCGAGATCTTGCTACTAAAAGAATGACCTCTATTTTCTTCAGACCAATAATTCCTTTTCCTCCCTTATTTTATTTTTTTTTTCACTCATATTTTTATTTTTTTTTTAAATAAAAATAATTTGTCTCCATAGGCATATTGTTGCAGAGTGTGATGAAAGCTATTTTTGCAACGTTAATTTATGGACGAATGATTTCAGTTGACCCCATGCTGATCTTCACTAACAAAACACTTTGATCAAATTTCCAATTTTACATTTTTAAATTTATTTATTTTTTTTTCCGGGTAACTATTCATCTTTTATTTATTTAATTATTTACTGAGCTATGTTTATCTAGAGTTTCAAAAGAAAAATGTATCTGAAATTAAAACAACCCAACAAAAACTCTGAAACATTTATCACGTTTATAATACAATTAAATAATAGAATTGATTAATCATCTAAAACCGAAAAGTTCAAAGGGAGAAATATTTCTTATTTTTCCCTATATTTCTTTTGATATTATTTGTCTCTGTCTTTTGGTTGTCTATAAACCAGCATAACATAGTGTCGAGCAATTTTACGGATTGCATGCTGCCAACGAGAGTAACAAAATACAAGACGAAAAATAGTAAAAAAGAGAGAACTTTTATTCTACTGTTAGTTAAAAACTTCTTTTGTTATTATTGTTAGTAGATAGTAACTTTTCGGTCTTATTCGTTAGACGAAAAAGATTTTGTGAGACTACAGTAGAAAATAGTAGGGAATAGTCAACAGTTACTCTAGGTCATACGCACTACGACGCTAACAAATCAATAAATACCCTACTACGAAAATTTTCTCCCCTAATAACATGCTAATTCGACAGTTTAATGATTAATGTATTGAATAAAAACATGCTTTTTTTCCTCTTCTTTTCTCGATTAATTTTTTTAAATACTCAATCACGATTTTAGGTCAAGGAAAACTCATCCAGGGGCTGTGATTCATCTGAGTGATAATCCACTGGACTTGAGTAAGGTAAAACAACTGCGACACATTCATTTATTTGATGTTTTTTGTTTCCCTACTATCTCTCTTACTCTCTTTCTCTATTTTAATTTCAAATTAAATTGAAATAAAGTAATACGATTAATTATTTATATCAATCAGTGAATGTTAAATAAAATATTAAAACTTTTTAACGGCCATTTTCTAGACCATTTGTTGGATTTATGAATTTTTCTTACAAATTTCTCAACTCAAGAATTCAATTTCAAACTTTATAAAGTATTAGAATTTATGAAAATTAAAATTTTAATTTAACAAAGTCAGCATGCATCTTAGAATAAATTGAAAAGAACCCTATTTTATTTTAAATAAAAAATGGCTAAGTATTTTTGTCAATTGTCGTCAGTTTAGTTTATTAAAGTGTCTGGATCGATTGGAAGGTCGTAAGATTGTCAAGTATTAACGAAGCTTTCAGATAAGTAATTTGCAAAAGTAGAAGTAGTTTTTGACGTGATAAAGCCAATTAAATTCTCATTTTCTGGATAATTAAAGCAACAATGATTTTTTAATCATATTTTATTTTTATTGTCAGATGCTCATTGGCTATGAATCAGGACAAATTTCCTATTGGGATTTAAAAACCAAATGTGCTGAGTGGAGATGTCAAACAGACGAGCCCTTAAGATCAATTTCTTGGCATCATGAGGGTAAACAATTTATGTGCAGTCACACTGATGGATCACTTTCTACGTGGGTTTTAAAGCAACCTAGGCCAGTCAGTGTTACTCATCCCCACGGTAAAGATCATTTTTAAATCAATTAGTATTTATAGAATAAAAATATCTAAAAAAAAAAGTTACAAAATTTTTATTAAATTAAAAGGATTTAAAAGTTGACTTTTCTATTTTCAACATTCCATTGGTATCCAATACTAATTGACTAGTTTCAAAGTTTTAAAACAAATCAATGAACAAAAAGATACTTTTCTACATTTACATAATGTAAAACATTTTTAGTCTCTTTAATGCTGATTAATAATGCAATGATCACTTAAACTGAAATCAAATCAATTAGCATTTTTTCTTTTCTTTGATGATCATTAAAATTACTTATTCATGGATTCACGTTGATTTGACAGCTAAACTGACAAAAGATGGAGAACCTGAGCCATGCAAATCAATTCAAAAAGTCGAGTGGAAGCTCTCCAGATCAGGGTAAAATGAATAAATGAATTTTTTAGTCTTTTTATATCAACGTCAATATGGATTTAAATTTGGAATATCAATAACTAGAATAACAAGGTATTAAACTCTAATCTTGAATGTTTTAGTGAAGCGTATGTTATATTTTCCGGCGGATTAGCTTATGATACGACCGGAAGAACGCCGAGTATTACCGTGATACAGGGAAAAACTACAACTGTTTTGGAAATGGAACATAACGTCGTTGATTTTATAACATTGTGCGAAAGTCCATACACAAGTGGTAATTAAATCATTTATATATGTATAATATTATCATCGAAAATGCACATTAATTTTATTTTCAAGTGCCTGTAGAATCAATTTAAAAATAATCATAATTTCGTTTAGAGTTATCATCAATTGCTCCAACCGTTTAACCTTTATTACTATTGCTACGTTTAATTAAATAAAAATGTCTACTTGATGAAAATAATCCTTTAAGAGATATTCTTATTAAGTTGATGAAAAAAAAAAGCTTTCAAAGTGCGTGTCAGAATATGCATTAGGTAATGTTTCATAATTCTTAATTGGCTATTGAAAAATTCATGAAGAGAATATTTATTTCGATTACAAAAGTTTTGAAAATTAATTTAAGAAATTGTCTGAAATTTATTTATAAACAATAGTTTACAATATGTAGACAGTTTATTAAAAAAAATCTCACTCCTTTTTTTATCACCGATTCAATGAGATTATCTCTTTAACTAATATTAAGATACAACAAGCATCACGGCAGACCTTAAATAGTAGCTCTTATAATGATATTTATAGATAAAATTATCTTCATTATTATTTTCTTTTGTCTTTATACCTGAATGAATAATTGATTTTCTTAAATTTTTCAGATTTTCAAGACCCTTACGCAGTTGTTGTGCTGCTACAAAATGACTTGGTGGTAATTGACCTACTAACACCAGGATTCCCATGTTTTGAGAATCCGTATCCTATGGATATTCATGAATCTCCAGTAACTTGTTGCGCTTATTTCGCTGATTGTCCTTCGGATTTAGTACCAGCATTTTATTCTGTCGGATCTAAATCACAGAAAAAGACGGGCTTTAGTGAAAGAGAGTGGCCAATTTGTGGGGGAGAATGGAGTCCCAACTCTAGCAGTTACAGTGAAATCATTCTCACTGGGTATATTTCATTGCATTCTGTTTTATTGCCAAGTTTTTATTGTTAATAAAAATTTATTAACTTGTTTTCATTTTCGGTCTAGACATGCAGATGGGAGTATAAAGTTCTGGGATGCGTCAGCGGGTTCTCTACAAGTATTATATAAACTTAAGACGGCTAAATTATTTGAGAAAACTAAAACTAAGAGCTTAGATGGTGAAGAGGACCCATTGGCTATACAATTAATTTTTTTATGCCCGGAAAGCCGAAAATTAGCAATCGCTGGTGCTGGACGTCATGTGGTGTTATTTAAATTCAAAAAAGTCGAGAGCATGTCAGAAGTTGTGGTAAAATATCATTTCAAGATTTATATCGTTTTTTTAAAGAAAAAAACAAACTTCAAGTGGGAATAAATTATATAAAAAAACTTTTTTTTGCTATCCTTTCAAATAGACGTTAGAAATATCGCTTTCTGGTGATGGTAAGGATGCAGAGGGGTCACCAGATCCTGATTTGGACCCCTGCCAAATCCCCGGGGTGGAAGAATCTCGAGCTGCAGAGGCTGCGATGTCGTTAAAAGTCCGTGGAGGATTGCAAAAACGTGCCGCTGGCTTTCAAGCGACCTTGATCTGTTTAACGACTAACAGTGGAGGGGAACAGACGGAAAATATTACGTCTTTAAGCCTGAATTCATCTTATGGCCTGTAAGTTTCTGTGAAAAAAAATTTTCCATGACAGTTAATCTAACATCATCTGGTAACAATTTAAGAAAGTGTGATTTAATGTTTTCTCTTGAATTTCAGACTAGCGTATGGCAATGAATCCGGTCTAGTGTTGGTAGACATAGTCCAAAAAGTTAAGCTTTTAGTATTAAGTACTTCAGAAATTGGTAGTACAGGTGATCCATATCAGCGGACATTACGAAGTCCTAAACGTCAAGATGACGCAAAAAAAGAGAATGATGACAAAGCTCGTAGTCCTAGCATCGATCAGGTAAGTTATTCACTGTATTAAACCTTGTTTTTTCTTCCAATTGAAAGAACTTTTTTTATCAATTTATTCTCTTAATTTTTACTGTTGAATTTCAAATTTTTTTCTTACCTGCTAGTCCGTGTTTATATTCCTTAAATATTTATTGAAAATGAATTAAACCTTAAATACCAACGTATTGAAATTCCTATAAATATTTCTTAGGAACATTTTATTGGAATATTTTTTTTTCTGTAGAATAGAACAAGTAATAACAATTTTCTAGGTTTTTCAAAAATAATTTTTAAAATTTTAATATTTTTCTAATTCGGCTTTAAGTTATTTAAATAGGACACTGCTTTACCTACTAGTCGATAATAAATGTCGGTAAAACTATTTATCGGCATTACTAAAACAAAAAAAATAACAATACTAATACAAAAAAAAAATAATCCAGCGAGTATTATCTTGCAATTTTTTCTTTGGAGTTGCGGTATTCTATCCTTTAAAATATCATCACTAACATAAATTAATAAAATAAATTGCAATTGAATTCGATGAATAGCTAAAAAAATCCTCTCTTTTGCAATATTAGTGTACGATTTAATCAACGAGTCAATCAATTGATAAACATATCATGTTATTGATAAAAATTAGAACTGATTGACTGTCCAATCTTCGAAAGAATAAAAAAACAAACATAAATACGAAACCAAAAAAAAAAAAAAAACATTGCAAATGAACCAGATTCATCGAGAATCAACAACAGAAACCGAGTCTTTAGTAGCACCAGTAGGAGAAAAGGCTTCTTCTTCCTTCTCCTTGCACCATCCTCAACAGCCGACGCACGTATCCCAACAACCACAATTTCACGAAGATTGTCACAGTGTAAACAGTGACAGCCGAGACAACTCCGAAGATGCATTACTCATCAAGGAATCACCAGTTATGACTAAGAAAAGTGGATCGATAAGTGGTGAGGACGAAACAACGCGTAAAAATAATCCATGGAAGTCCTTTAGTCTCAAACGACAACTCAGCAGGGTTGACATAAAAATAAAGAGCACATTCACACCATCATCATCATCGTCTTCTTCATCATCAGCATCTACGCACAATGGGGTACATTTTATGTCTTACAGTTTGTTTGTTTTTTTTTCTCAATCCAAAAATTCACATTGCTTTTATTAGAAACAACTCACATTTTAAAATGAACCACGCAATTAATAATTTATGCTGTGATAATAACGATAAGCAATTTTATTTAAATTAAATTTAATTATTCATTAATGTTTGTTTTTTCATGCAAATATAATTACGTACGGTAATTATACGCGTTATTCTAATTGGCAAGCAGTTAAGCTTTACGCTAATTGAAAGTATTGTAAAATAATTAAATTGAACTGTTTATATATATATATAGATAGAAAACAAAAGTGTGGAATTTATTGGTTTTTATAATTTTATTTTATTCTAACGATTATTTAATATAATCGATTTAAGTAATATTCGGGTTAAAAAGTGTTGTAATATTCAGAGACAGCCACAGTCCACATTTTACTGCAATCCTATGGATGCTGAATCACCGGAAATAAGCGAAGAATCGACACCAACAGCATCTGGAGTGTCAGCAACTGAGACTGGTGGATTTGGTAGTAGAAGTCCTATTGCTGCTAGATCACCACGAAGTGAAAAGAAACTTGGAAATTTAGCTGAATCAACTACCTTAATTAGCCCTACTAATAATACTATTGATGATAATGAAGATATTGGTTGTGATGACAATAAAAAAAGTCAATCTGATAATTACTCTAGACCAATCGATTTGCCTTTATATGAAAGTAATGATAAATTAATGGATATGCAGAGGAGATTAGTTAAAGGACGACATATGAAATCAAGACTATTATCAATACCTAATGTGAAGAGTCAAAAAAATTATACTAATGAAGCAAGTATGAGACATGATGACAATACTTCAACTACAAGCAACGAATCATTCGCCGGAAATTTTATGAGACGTTTCAGTAAGTGTTTAAGAATAATCATAATATAAATTAAAAGTAACAATTTAACGAAAATGGAAGTCAACCAAAAATTGTAGACTAGTCGCAAAGTGTGATGCATTTCATGATAAACTAATTGAATGTTTGTTATAATTCATTTATTAAATAATAGAATAATTTATTTTTTTATAACAAATGTGTGTGCGAGTGGGTGTGAACAACATACTAGAATTGTTGGATATTTTTTTTATAGATAACGAATTTAAAAAAAAAAAAAAAAAGAAATCATATTGACAGTATTTTGTTGGTAAATTAATCATTATTATTATTAATGATATATGTTTTTGCAATTAATTCTTGATTTGCTAATTTAGCATGCACCAAAGTGACTAATTTTATCAAGATATTTAAACAGTTTTCATTTTACGTGATTTACTATCACTAATGGGAATCTCGAAAGATTAATGACATAAAAAATCTTAACTTCGGTATAAGAAGAGGATTTTTATTTGATGTAGAGTCTTATATAATAGTCAGTCAATCAGTTCCATTAAAGATGAAGTTATACAGAATTAATTATCAAGTAATAGGTCTGATAATTATTGGAAATAAGCTAAATGAAGCACTATTGCTATATAGTTTAGATATAATGCATTGTGGTAATATAGTTAGAATATAATTAGTTTGTTAGTTATATTTTTTGTTATATGTATTAATATTGAAAGATCTCAATCAACTTGAAGCTAATTTTATTCAGGTAGATGAAAAAAAATATCAATGTGTTGATTGAGCATGTTTTGGATATCAATTGAATCAATGTTCTGTAGATTGTAAATCATTTAAAAGAATGTAGTCAAACATAAGTGACATTTTTATTGAGGAATAATCACATAAAAATTCAGTTAGTGGTATTTAATAAATTTATTGATTCACTTGCCATTTTTTGGCCTTTAGAGAATTATTGGAGCAAAACTTTAGTGAAGTTGTTGTTATGCAAGCCTTTTTCTGCTCCAACTCGGCAAGCAGCGTTACATATATAACTGGAATTTATTATATTGAGAGATGATATGTCGAAGACGATTTAAAAAGGAAAATTATTGACTTTTTGAAAAATAGTTATTGCTAGTAGTTTCCTATATGGAATTTTTTAGCAATTATTTTAGGTTATTTATGATTCGCTGTGAATAATATATACAGGCTATTAATTATTATATATTGTATAGTATTTTATCCATAGATATTACTTTTTAAAACGTGAAGAATGTTTTATTTCTAGGATATTTAAAATACTTTTTTTGGTTTCTAATTTTGAAAATGAAAAAATAAAAAATATTGATTCTAAATTTAATGTTAAACAATTTATATAGATTGTATATTTTTGAATTTTTTTATTGTTTACGATTCTTTATAAATAATTAATAACCCTTAAAAATCAATTGTATCAAGTTATGAGGCTTTGTATTTGATCTTTAAAGCTTAATCTAGATAATTTTATAGAAGAACTTTATATTTCAATTTAAAAATGATCCATAATATGTTACCTTTTATTCATTAACCATAAAAATTTAAAAAGAGAAAAATTTCAAGTTCTACAGCAAATTAAAAGCACTTTCCTTTATCTAAAATGCTTTTGCAATTATGACGAAAAACATGAGAAACTTTTTTGTTCTGAATAGCAAAAGAAAGCTTGAAATAATAAAAGTACGTTTGTTCCTGAAACTCCACAGAGCCTCTCTTTTACCTTGATATTTCTAACTTTTTATAAACAAAACGAAAATTATACGATCTTTGTAAAAAAAATAATTTAGTTCATTATAACATTCCTCACTTTATTCATACAAGTGAAACATGTTTATGAATCATTAAACATAGCAGCAAGTCGCAAAAAATGATCAAAAACAGTAGCTTAATAGAATATTCAAATTTTCCTAGTAGTATAAGTCAATAATCAATACTTGCTGTATCCCTTCAGTTATTTTTCATCAAGTTTGAAACGAATTTTTAATGCACAAAAATTTAAAAATAGAATATGTTGAGTTTTATTTAAATAAATTCTTCACTTTACTTAATTGATTTCAAAAATAATTAATTAACTCATAATTTATTTAAAGATAAATAAATTTATGAACATGAAAAATATTTTTAATGAATATTTTTCATCTAAACAGATCGTATTCTTTCATGCAAAAAGCAGTGAGTATTATCAGATTCGATATAAGCGTAAACTAATTTCTGCATAATTAATATTATTCAAATTTAATCTGCTAATAATTTGTTGAACACGTACATAAAATGTATATACCAATGATATATCACGTTGTTTACAAGTATTTATCGAATAAATCTCACGAATTTCAAACATAATTTACGTAAAAGGTTTGAAAATCGATTTAGGAGTTATTTATTATTTTACAAAGATAAAAGTGCTCGTTAATTGCTTCGTAAATTGAAGCTTTTCTCGATCCAAAGTTGATTACAATCTACAGAACCGTAGACTAGTATTGAACTTTTTACTATTAAAAATAATAACAAACAACATAACTTTAAAATTAAAAACAAAAGTAAAAATCGTTCAAGAAAATAACGCAAACAGTGACGGTACAAAAATATGGTTTTAGTGCAAAAGAAAAAGAAAGACAGGTGTTTTCTACTTTTTTCTTTTTTTACAGATTATACAAATAATGGTGCAATTATCTAAAAGGATATCATTATGTTTACAAATCTGGTACGAAATTATAAAGGTATTAACTGGTGATTGTTATACTAGACTGTATTTTAAAAGAATTCAATTAAGAGTGGCTATATATATCATTAGACAGAGAGCTTACGGTATAAATTAATTAATTAATTAATTAAAATTTACTATATTAAAAACATTAATTAAAGAATCACAAGTTGAATAATATTATTATATTTAATCTAAAAGTACCGTATGTGTTTGCGATTAACATACTGATAAAATTCATTTATAATTGACTGTAATTAATACCAAGTGTATTAATAGGATGTGATGATAGAAAACAAGGAAATGTGATGTAATTTTTGGTTATCAGTTATATAGTTGATATTATATAGACAATGTCATAGATGCATAAGTGGAATAGTCATCAATGTTTTTAGAAACACTATAGAAACTAGTTTGATATTTAGATGTCTTGTTGAACAAGGAAAATTATTTTACTCTACTGAAATTGGTATAATTTTTCATTTAAATTCAAAGTAGGATAACGAGCTTTGAATTAATTGCATGATCATACTAGTAGAATGCGTAACAAAATGTTTATTCCCATTTAGATTAAAACCCTTTGACCTGTAATTTTCATCGTAGCAGATTTTATGAACATGTACTTTCTATCCCTGCTTTAGAATTAACTTGTAGTTATAACGAAAATGTACAAAAAGTATTACTGCTATTTATTATTATGTTTCTTAATTATTTATTCTTTAATACTGTGGTATTAAACATGTGAAAAAATTTTTTAACTAAAATGAGAATTTTTTCATTTTCAAGGCCCAGAACAAACAACTTAATAATCATCGGAGATTATATCATATACAATTTTATATTTATATATATATATATATAAATATATTTTATTTATTTATTTTAATTAGTTATTGATATTGGTATATTTTTTTGAAACAAGCAAATTCAAGAAATGATACTCATTCAGTGGATACTTGTAATTTTGACACTTTTTCAGGTACAAATCAATTTTGCGGTTTTCCCTGACAGCAAGTTTGATTCAGGTAAAAGAAAAGCAATAAGGAATATAACTTAAAAAAAAAAATTCTTACAAAATATTTTCACAGTATCATTTTTTCAATTTTTATCACCGAGAGAAAAGTAATATTTGTTTTTTTTTTTTTTTTATTTTAACATTAATAGTTATTATTAATTATGTTACATTTATTTTTTGAATTATCATCACAGTAATACATTGATAAAGAACAATAAGTATCAAAGACATTCAAATTTATACTCTTTTTAATACCGTATTACAAAAACTTTTTTATAGACATTTCTCTCGGTTTTGATCGTCATATAATTATTATTGCTTTGTGCGGCTTTATGATTGCACGTAATAGCATCTTTAAATTTAACAATAATAATGTTAATAATGAAATAATTTATTTTGATATTTTTTACGCTTGATAATGTTCTTGGCACGTTAGAGTGCTCGTTTTATATTATATTTATTAATTACCTTTTTTTAAATTATTTTTAATTTCAAATATTCCGCTGAAATAAGTGATTTACTCGCAAAAATGATAGAAAAAAAACAGTATCAACATACTTTGATTGACTGCTATTTATTTAAGACTCTGCAAATATAAGGAAAAAGAGATAAAATAAAAGCCACAAATGTCAAACTGTTGATTAGGATTCTCGTAACTCCAAAGGTTAAACATAAAAAACAGTTTCTGAAAATGAATAATACAAAACTTAGAAGTAGGATAGGTTATAAAACGTTTAGTAAAATATAAAGACAACATACCTTCAAACCAATACATCTTTCAAAAACCAAAAAAATCTATGTTTATCGACAATTTAAAAAAAAAATCGAAGTCACTTTATGTCGAATTATCCTGTCTGTTCATGTTAAATTTACGTGATTTATAGATGAACGGGATGTGCGTATCGCCTACAGCTGGAAGAAATTTGCTTGGTGTTGGTGAAAGATGTGATAATAATAATGATAGTAATGATGGTGTTAATTCAACAATTAATCGTCCATTAATTATCGAATCATCATCAAATGATGAAAGTGGATTAAGTAATATTTTTCGTAAAACACCGACAACAGAATCGCGTCATTCACGTCCCCATGGAATTAGAAAATTACAAAAATGTTTAAGTACTTCAGTAACCAACTACGAGACAGAATTATCAGGTGGTTTGTCATCATCATCAGCTCAGCAATTATTTCATGGTGAAAATCGTAACCTAACGCCAGCTAATCAAGCTTCACAGGCTTCCCAATCGATTCTCAGCAACGTCAGACAGTATAGCAGCTTTGGTATTAATATTCAAACAACCCTATACTTATATTAAAACAATTTAAAAAATATTAGATTTCTTCTTATCTTATCTATTGACTGTCTCTATATAAATCACCATTTCCATTTTTCAATTATCGTCATCACTGAGAATCGTGTTATATTTAAAATATGCCAAATATTTATTGAAACTTTCGAGATTTCCGATATTTTTCTAATACTCTGTGTGCTTATAATCATGTCTTTGTCAATGCGCAGCAATCTTCATTGCTTTAAATTGTGCTAAAACAATTCTTTCTTCTCAATCTTCTTCTTTTGATCTAAATTTATCTATTTCTCGTGCATATATTGTTTTATCGTTCGATGCACTCTGACAACATAGCGAAGCATAGTCTTAGCGGCACTTTGATTTTTTGTTCACTGTTTTTATACACTATTTGACTCTGTTTTGAATTTTTCTTTGTTTTAACAATCAATGAAAATATCACAAAACTCACCCAATCTGTTTTCAAGTTTTTCTGTTTGTTTTCAAACAATAATCAAACTTATTCAAAATCATCAACATATTATGTTTACATAATTTTATTTGATAAATACTACTACATATTTATGTATGACTAATGACTCAGATAATAATTAACAATTATTTCAGAGGATTTCGGTTTAAATACAATTGAAAGACAACAAAAATGTTATATTTAACACATTATTATTGTTGTTGTGAATGTGCTATTACACGAAAGAATTCAAATTTATAGTTTTCATTTTATTTTTTTTTTTTTTCGAGTATGTGTGTACTTTTTTTTCTTTGTCGTTTTTTTTTTGTTTGCATGGATTTTTGTAATTGTAGAGCGAAAAAACATCATCAGGACTGTATAAAATGTACAACTTTATTTTTCGGAATGCTGGCCGTGTAGACAAGTTCGACAGTACGTTTCAACGTTCAAGAAGTTCAAGTATGTCATCACTTGAAAACATTTCAACGGAAACCATCAGCTGCCTTACTTTTGCCGATTGTTACATTAAAAAAACTGGTTAGTTATTCTTTTAATTAATATTTATTAATCTATGTTATTTTCATATTAATGGTATCAATAATTCATAAGTATTTATTTATTTTCAAATTTTAGTTAGCTTCAATATTTTTAATAAAAATTTTTTTATCATACTGATTGGCTTTTTTTATTGAAGATGTCAACGTTTTACCGACTTTGTGGATTGGCACGTCTTTGGGTTCAATACAAACGGTTGTATTCAATTCCCCAGCATCTGAAGACCGTCATACTCAGCCTGTGATCATTTCTACTTGTAGTAAGATATCAGTTTTATTGTCATCTTGCAGTTACGTAATGCTATATAATTATTTTCCATTATTGATTAACACTTTTGAGTTAAAAAGTTGGATAAAATAGCAATAGAGATTTAAAAGATTTATTTTTCTTTAAAGTTGAAAAAAGGTATATAAAGACCATTTTAAAACATTTTTTTTTTATCAGATAATGTTTAAAAAACACGTAAATTATACAATCAAAATTTAAAATGGATCAATATGAAACTGTGTCACATCTAATTATTTAATTAACCTATAGGTTTTATGTATCACCTAATTTATGAGGATAGTCTGAGTAGGGAAAAAATCATTAATGAATTATTATTGACCTGAGTTATTTTAAAGTTGACTGATGTAGTTCTGAAAATGACCTACTCAACTAAATAAATTGGAAAATTTTGTTTAAATACTTTTCTCGATAACACGACCTCCTTGATGTATACTTCATGAACATATTTAGATTCTTTTAAATTACAAATTCTCTGAACTCAACTCTCAAATTTTTTTGTCAGTCAAAGGAGTTAATTAATACATCAAAGACACATTTTATTCGTAAAGTAATATAAGTTTTCAATTTGTTCTCACATCTGATAAAATTTATAATTACATCATTTTTTAGACTGCTTTGAGATCATAAATCGAATTGAATGAAAAAAATTCTATCACAGTATATTGATACTAATTGAGTTTCTGACCTTAGGAATCCAAGCCTAAAACTACCATTAATATTGTTTTATTTTTCTAAATAACTGGACAATGATTTGATCGATTTCTTGAAAAATTTTATCAGAACGAAGTTATCTTGAAACATATCGATTAAACTATCTCTGTCTAGTAATTGAAATTGGTTCACTATTTTCTAGGTATCGTTAGAGTCTTGTTATATAGAGAACAAAAATTTTCTCAGCGATATCTTGAAAATAGTTCGATCAATTTTGATTCGAGACCTTTTTTTCTCGATACAACTTAAAGTGAATTAAAATTGATTAGATTCTGAACTGAATAAGTCTAGATAATAGAAATTTTTTTTTATTTCAAAATTCATTTTATAAGAAAAAAAATTCAGCTGATTTAGCTCCAAATTCAATCACTCAGAAGTTACTTTGAATGTATTGAAAAAGAGGTTTTGAATTGGGGTTGATTGAACTATTCTTGGAATATCTTCGTTATAAATTTCACTCACATACTTGGACATTTTCTGAATTACCTAAAATGATCTTAAACATCCTTAAACGTGTAAATTTTATTTAATTCGGTAATTATTCAATGTAAAAGTCTTTTCTCTTAATTTAATGACCTTAAAAGTATCACAGGACTTGTTAATTTCAGCAATAGATCACCACTAGTGTACTAGACACATTCTGGTCTTTAAATGAATTAGCCTGAAAAAGTAATAATAATAGTCTTAATTTAATTGATCACAAAAATTAAATGTAAAGAATGTTATAAATTGTAAAGACCTATTGACCAAGTTTGTTGCTTCAGTGTAAAGTCATTCAAGGTGGCTACATCAAATGGATCAATATTTTCCAATATTTATTTTATATTAAAATATGGGATAAAAAATAAATATGGACAGTTGAATAAATATGTTCAAATGTGGTAGAATGTCACTAAAGAAGTAGGAAAATTGATTAAAATTTTTTATCAAAATAAATAAACAAAGTTTTTAGTGTACTGTAAAAAAGCGTAGAAATTGATTACTTGGAAATAATTCACGTCTATAGAGCAGTTTACGTGCAAGAATAGCACATTAATTGTAAATAATTGAGAAAAAATTATTTTTCATTGATTATATTTTAAATTTTTAAAAAAAGAATGTAATTATAATTTTTCAATAATACTCTATTAACGTTAATACAATTGATAATCTCTGCATCAATCAGTACCTCATAATTTATAAATTTATTTTCAAATTATTTTATAATAATATATGAATCATGTTTATAGCATATTTGTCGATAAAATAATTGAAAACTGGGGTAATTTTAATGAAAACAATGATTAATAATATGAATTTATGAATTTTTCAGATGGATTATCATTTAAGCTAAAGGGATGCATATTAAATATATCATTTTTGGACTGTAATGGAGCTCTAATACCTAACTCATATGAACCATGGAAGGATGAAAATGATGGGAGAGAGCGTAGCCGTTCAGCTAAATCAAATAGCCGAATGTCACCATTATTAAATGCACAAGCTAGCTCTGCGGGAGATGGATTTGATGATCGTCAATTCGTTGTTTTAATATCCGAGAAACAAGCACGAGTTGTTGCACTTCCATCACAAAATTGTGCTTATCGACAGCAGTTGAGTGAAACTCATGCAGTTATAAAAGCAGAAATAACTACGATAAAAGGTCTTTGTTTTTTATCAATTATTCACCATCCTTGTTTCATAATTAATCTTACTTAATCTCTGCTTTTTTCACTTTTATTTTTTACTCCTTTTTTAGATGGTGTTTGTCTTGTTTGTTATGTATCTAATGGCCACATAGCGACTTATAGTCTACCAAGTTTAAGGCCCTTGGTCGATGTTGATTTTTTACCGTTGCAAGATTTAAGGTAAGAAAGAAAAAAACTAACTTTTCTTTCTATTTATTTCTTCTTCTTCTTCTTCTTATTATTATTATTATTATTATTATTATTATTATTATTACTACTACTTATTATACTATACATACGTCCAGTTATCAGAATGTAATCATTTTATATTGAGCGTTTTATTTCCTATTTTTGATACAACATGATGAATACTTCATCAAGATTGGCATGGACAACAATTAAATTTTTAAAGAAAAAGAAAAATGATTCACATTATTGCACCATTTTCAATCATTAAAATGCTATTGCAGGCATGAATTTGTATAGCATTTAATAATATGAGCACTTTTTTAATGCACTAATTTATTATTATTACTATTATTATTAATTGCTTTAATAAAAAAAGCAAGAATTTTTTCACCATTTTAATTAAATTCAATCAGTTAATATTAATCAAATTGCAGCCTTAAAATTTAATAAACTAATACTTTAATTATTAAATAAACGAAACTATTAATTCACCTTTTTTCACAATCAATATCACCTATAAACATTTAAATTTTTTACGTTTTATGGATATGTGTAAATATTTAAGAAAAAAACCAATTTTATCATTATTTAATTTATCGATTGTCGCCAATATGTTACACGAATTTTTTTCCTGCTCTTTTCAGATAAAATTTAATCTTTTTTATTATTTATTTTTTTTGGCAATTTTTGATCGAAAAATCCAATATCTGACAAAATACACAAAAAAATAAACGGTTTTTTATTTATTTCTCTGTAATTTCTAACAGTTTTCAGACAACAAAGCATGGCATTGTAGACCCCATGTTGTCCATATGGGGTCACCAACTCTTTGTAAATGGCGATACAGATCAGTAAGTCATTGAACTAATTGAAAGACCAAAATTTCCTCTTTATTTTTTTTTGTTTCGTACTTGAAAAAGTATCATTTCATACCATGGCTAAATATTCGAATGACTAAATTCATGCTGCAATTTTACTATTAAATTCTGAAACAAATATATATTGTTCAAATAGCACGCAACTCAAATACAAAATCTCTGGAATAAACAAATGTTAAAAAATGAAACTATGTTGACGTCTACATAAAAGTAAAAAAATTCGAGTTGATTTTCAAAATTTACTAATTTTATCAAAAAAATTTGTGTTTGTTTTTAAATTTAATCTACAAAGGCCATTAAAGTTAGTTTATAAAATATTTTTGAAAATTAAAATAATAAAACATTTTTAAATTTAAACTCCAAAATAAATAATGAGGATAATTATAGACGCAAACTACCGGAAATACATGAATCAAAAAAACTCAAATGATAGTTGATTCTGTTTCGTTAATTGGCATGTTCAGGTTCAAAATCAATCGATTAGAATAAGACAGAATGATTGTCAATAATTATATTTGATGCGCCAATCATTGGCTGGTCTATTCTTCACTAACGTCTATTACGTCTATTTTAGTTATGCTGATTAGGATATTTTGACAGAGTATATCATAGGGTATTTAGCCATGATAGCCATCATTCATATTTTTGTTGCTTTCCATTTCCTTCATCCAAAATCCATATAAATAAAATTTAAACTAATCCTAACTAAAATATATAATTAATATACATAAGTAGTGTCCTGTATATACACATTATTATGTTATACTTAATTGTAAATATATATACTTAAAATTAATGAAAATATTTTTCTGTATTATGCATGAAATGGGTAAGACATAACACCTATTTCTTACTGACGGTACCAAAACCAAACAAAACACATTAAATGCCTTTCAATATAAATATAACTATTATTATCAATTAATTTCTAAGTTGTATTATAAAATTGAAAATGTTATTAAAATATGTGATGATAAATTTTAAAAGGTGAGTGATTTTTTTAGTATAAAATAAAATAAACAAAAACAATAAATGAACAAATGCTCGCGCTCTGCAGCACCGCAATTAGTTGGCGCATGTGCAATTATAAAAAATAAATCATTAATTGTTTCCGCTTTTTTTTATTCTCAATGTTTAGGGGGCATTTTCATCACATAGTGGCTTATTTTTTTAATTAAACATTTATGTTATAGTCAAATATTTATATTTCTTTCATTCAAACATAAAATAGGTGTTAAGTCTTCACCCTTTCGTTAATGTGCCAAATTAATATTTTAAAAATACATTATACTTATTTATTTGTTAATTAAAATTTATTACAGAATTTCAAAAACTATTTGCCTTACCAATAAAGGCCATGGATTGTATTTGTCGTCGCCAACTGAAATACAAAAGTTCAGTCTCTCAAGTGATTTTTGGTGAGTTGACCTCTTTTATAAGTAGATCTAAAAGATTCTATTAAAATAGAAAATGGGATAAAAATGCTATTGATTATGTATTCTTTAAGTTCGGAGTTACCAGAAATGATGGGCGATTTGTTTGTAACTGTGGACATGCCAGAACCGCCTAAAGAAAGTTTCTTTAAAGGACTCTTTGGGGGTGGTTCACGTAGTGTAGATCGTGAAGAATTATGTAAGTAATTTTTGAAATATTTCTATTGTATTTTTTCACAGACTTTATCAATAAATTTTTCAAATGTTCGAAACTATTTTTTATAAAGACACGAAAAAAAAAGTTAGCAATTTTAATTAATTCTTCAACTCAATTATTCAGTATTATTAAAAACTTTTTATTGTATTTTATATAACTTTTATTGAATCTGATCAATTTTAATCCTCTTACAATATCTCTGTCCATTTATAAGTAAAACTTGTATTTAAAAGAATTTAATTTCATGATTGTTTATAATAAAAATAAATTTAATTATTTTTATTTATTTACAAAAGTAATGCTTACTTAACTAAGTGTTGTTTAAAAAAAGTTTGTTCGTTAAAACTTGTAAGATTGTTATATAATTTGAGGGTTTGTTTTCTCTCTGAGAACGGTAATGGTTTTAATAACATGCGAACCAGTGGAGAGTGACATAACTTGTAGAGTCGTTTACATTTTCATTTGTAAAAATATCAATTGTTATTTTTATCAACTGAAGTTCTTATATTTTTATGAATGAATAATGCAACTTATTAAAATGTATATTTTAGAAAAATTTTATCAATGTTAAGAATTTCAATTGCAATTTTTCATAATAAAAAAGTACTTTTGGTAAAAAAAATTTACCATTTTAAAAGAATTGTTTTATATAAAAAATTAATGTACAGAAAAGCGGATTTTTTAAAGATTTCATTTTTTATTCAAGGATTAAAGGATTATAACTTTGATTATAAATTTAATAATTCCATCGAAGCGTTTAATAAAAATAATTTTTAATTATATTGCTTTTTTATAAGCATACTTTCTTTAAAGAGTAGTAGTTTTACATTTAAAAACTACTCTACAATATTTAAATACCACAAAGCTTGGTTTTATTTCATAGAAAATTTTATAAAAATATGTGTTCTTTATGTTTTATTGTAATTAACACATTACTACTGTCTAAAAATTAAATTCTACCCTTGGCATTGTTTAAAGGGTTGATATTGCTCATCCATTATGAGATTTTTAATAAAAAAATTTTTCATTTTTAGTCTCGGAAATAAATGAAGCAATATGATTCGGTTTAAAGAGATATTTTCATTGAGTGAATAATGAAAAATAAATTTAAAAAGTAATCTTTCAAATGAAAAAACTTTTTAATCGAATTTTTCTTTTTCAGTTATTTGTATTTATAATTGACTTCAAAAACGACATGTAATAATTATATTAATTGAAACAAGTTGTGAAATTAATCTCATCGTTTTTGATATTTTTGAAAATATATTCTTTCAGGATATTCATCAAACGATGTTTATCTTATTTTGTTAGCTTGAAAGGAATATTGATTAATTGGTTAAATATCAATTTAGTTGGAGAATCGAGTGGACGAGCATCACGTACAATTGCTAAACATATTCCGGGACCGAATGCAAATACCGAGGCATTAAGAGAACGAGTTTCAACAGCAACTGGAGATGTGGCGATGGCACACCAAATGGTAATGGAACGTGGAGAAAAATTGTCTCAATTAGAAGAGAGAACCGCACGTATGATGAATGAATCTGAAAACTTTGCGTCTTCTGCTCACGGGCTTATGCTCAAGTATAAAGATAAAAAGTGGTATCAGCTATGAGTAATTAAATTAATAATTAATTGTTAGTGAAAAGATAATTCAAAAAAATTAATAATTGAAAAAAAAACAAACTTTCTAAAATGAAAAAAAAATTGTTTGAGATAAATCCATTTTATCTCAAGATAACTTATTACGCACAGAAATTATCAAAGAAACAAAACAGAAATTTTAAGTAGTATAATACAAAAGATGAAAAAAATAATATTTAATGAAAATATTTAAAAGGAAAAAAAGTTATCAATCGTTGTTATTATCCTTATTCTTATTGAAGAAAGCGTTCATTATCATCATTAAACAAAAAAAAAACTTTAAAAAATAAAATAGAATAAAGAAATTTGACATAAGGTCAAATTTGGAGAAATTTAAGAATAAAAAAATAATAAAGAAAAGCAATGAAAAAAAGTTTTAATGGAATGAATTTTTATCGAAAGAAGTTATTGTATCACAATAAAAATTATTGTTTATTATTGTTTTATGTTTGTTTAATTAATAAATATTAATTATTATTAAAAATATTATTCATGTAACTATGTATATAGTCCATGTGCACACGAATTTGAAAGAAAAAGAACACACAATTTTAAAAATATAAATTACTAGAGAGTAATATGAACAATAAATAATTAATGTATCAATCGACAAAATTGAAGATAAAAAAATTATTTATAAAAATATAAACAGTCAATATCAAATTTATATCTATTTGTTATTTATCAAATTTTTTTGTTATATAATAATATGATTTTATGAATTTTTATAAATATTATTATTTGTTATTAATAGTTAATTCATTCGGACGTCCCTGTGGATAATGATAAAAACATGCCTATTTGAATTGATAAAATCATGTTAAAAAAAAAAGAGAGAGAGAACAAGTATAAATGATTTATTTGAATTTTTTTTGTGAGAATTTTAAATCTCATTACGATAAAGAGTGATTAGTATTAATTGAAATAATAACAATAAACATGATTACAATAATACTTACTAATAATAGTAATGATAATGATAGTATAATACTAATGACCAAAAGTAACAGTTTTATTAAAATCCATACATGTCGTTAATGAATGATTATAATTATTGTAGAATAAAAAAAACTTTGAGAAATAAAAACTACCTGTATTAACAAATTACATACATTCAATACATATTTTTGGCCCTATAAATTCTTGTGCAGTTGAGTAAAAACAATCGAGTATTAATGCATCCCGACACTATTTGGAAACAAGTAAAAACTAAAAACAAACAAATGGAGAGAAGATGATATAGATTTCGCAGAGACGTCATTCCGAATGCATTGACAATAAAAGCAACAACTAGCTGTAGATTGCTATTACTAATGATTTATTTAATTTTAATAAAATCAGTCTTAGCATTAGCAATAGGGTCGATTATGAAAATACCAACAGGAACAAATAAGTATTAATGAATTGATTAAAAGAAAATAAACAGTAATAATATAAACGACAGGAAAAGAGTCGAGAGATTGTATTAATTAATAATAATTGGAGGATAAAAGAAATGATAATATTAAGCTACAAAACATTAATCGGTAGAAGATAATAAGGAGACAAATGTAGTTAACAGTTAGACATGTTATGTATATAATGATAATAACAATGTCAGAAAAAAGTAGTCAAAAATTAAATTAATAATGATCACAAAAAATATTGAATTATATATGTTATAAAAAACGATAATATTAAATAAAGCAATTCATTGAACAATTTTATTATGCATTTATCCTTCTTTTCATTATGCTTTATTACCACTTCTTTTGTCATTTGTAGAGATAAATGATAACATGCAACGCTCGAAGAAAATTTCTTTTATACATTTTTATACGTTTTTTGTTTTGATTTAATACTACTCTAATTAATAAAAATATCGAATTTCAGTTTTAGCGTAGTGATATTAAAATGCAGATTTTGTTTTTTCTTTTTATTTATCAATAGTTTGTTCATCGATTTTTATCTTTCAAATTATATTGTTTTTTTTATATATATATAAAAAGTTTATATTATTGATATATATTCAAAAAATTTCCTACATTGGATGAACTTTAAAAATACCTTCAATTTTATTCAATTAAATATCTCAAAGTAATAGGAATGAATTAGTTTTCATAATAAGATGTCAATATTATCAATCATCTTTATAAAAATAGAAAAATAGAATATTTATCTCAAATATGAAATGAATTTAATTACAGATTGAAAGTTTTAATTGATAGTATATCATCATAGTTTAGTATATTTTTTTATTTATTTTTATACTTCGACAAAGTTCGTTTTACAAGAATCAATTAATAGGTAATTCAATGATGCCATAAACAACAATATATTATAATAAATAACATAATTTAGAATAATTTAATAATAATTTGAATAAGTTAACATGTGAAAACATATAACAATACTTTATTACAACATACTATGACTTTATGAAACATTTTCTATGGTATCCAAGCAGTATTGGTAGTAAAAGGGTTATTATATTATTTGAGCTATTCGTATACCTTTGTCCTTGCTAGAGAATAGAAAATAAAAAGGACTTATTTTACTTCACAGCTTACAAGTTTCTAAAGAAATTCATGAAGGTGATTTTATTAAAAATATTTACAAACATTTCTCTTTTTCTTTTCATTTTAATTTAGACACAATTATGTTTTTGTTTCATTTCATAATAAATATTTAAGGTCAAATGGTTTTTAGTGAAATAAAAAATTGAGTTCTGGCAAATAAATAAGTTTTTTTCCCTAGTGAACGTAAAAAAAAAGACTAGGTCATAAGTAGATTTACTTAGTTCAGTTCAATTTTCCTTAACATTAAGAACCCGTAGACTAATATATATATATATATATATTTACTCATTTTTACTTATTTCTCTGTTAAATAAAATAGAATAATATAAATAAATAAATCAATGATCATGGACAGAATGCTGTCATAATCTAATACAACATCAATATTAGTTCGAAATGTGATGATTAATCATCAATTAAAAACTTTCAATCAATAATTCAATAAAAAAGGAAGCTTTGTATTCAATATTCAATTTAAGCTGAGCTATAATTATTTGATGAAATATCTCTGACACTTCATAATTATACAATATAATAATACATGTATATATTTCAATCTATACCAATTGATATGTAAAACAAATCAAGTGTTTGAAGTCAATACCTAGCTGTGTATTCAAAAGCACGTCATGTTATTGTAGAAGAATAAATAAATTTTAACGACAATGTTTTAATTTTTTTTTTAGGATATAGAACATGTCCTAGTTTTACGTAATGTTCATTAAAAAATGTTAATCTAGGTCCAAGATTCTAAGTGGAATAGAAATATTGATAACAGATCGAAAGAAGAGAAAAAAAAGTTTAATCTTTAGTAGAAAAACGTATCGTATGCAATAGATGTAACAAGCTTCAAATTTTTCGGTTCAGCTATTTTTGAAATCAATTGGTTTACTTATCTGATTTGCAGACAGATTGATGGGATGACATTCGAACGAACTTTTCTCTTAAAGCACGTTTTTCGAAAATCTAGTATTTTATTGCAACGTAGAATTCGTTATTGACTTGAAACTCTTTTCGACTCCATTTTAGTATGTCTATTAGTATGTAAAGAAACATAACTCGATTTTCAAAATTTTATCAAAGCTATTGACAGTTTTTTGATAGTAGACCTCACCAATTTAATTTATCTAGAGAGTAGAAATGGCAGTGAAACAAAAAAATAGTTTTGAATTGATAAATATTTTGTACTAAATAACTAAGGAGATAAAGAGGCTCATTTATAAGAGGGATGTTTAGTCATATCTGTTACATAATCTATGTGCTTTATGATTAAGTCCTCTACAAAATAACAGACAGCAAAAAATTATTATCACTAGATGAACAGTTGTACCTGAATTATGGACCAGCACGTAGTCAACTAGATAAAGCATCTTGGTACTCACCTATCCTTTATCTAGTTTTGATATTTTTCTTTTGAATTTGTTGAAGTTTCTCAGTGTCTCACTAAGACGAAATATTAATCTTGGCTTAAATTTACTAAGCTGCATGGTAAGCATACTTCCCTTCTGATGACTATAGATGTTACCGCGAGCAATAATGAAATGAAAATTATTCATAGAAACTTGCTAATTTTGTCAAATAAATTATTGTTCTATTTATTTTATTTATTCACATTTATTATCTTATTTATTATCAGAATGATCACAATAAAAAATTACGATTATTTTTTGGTAAAAGTATTATATTATAGTACGCTTAACGACAAATTAAATATTAAATTTAACGATCCTCTAAAAGTCAAGTGATACTTCTAAGTAAAATTAAAGGTTCTTAAATCATTTTTATAATTTTACAAATATAAAATTATTTATATATTTGAAATAATAGTAAATAATTCAATAAATAAGTTAGTTATTTGTTTGTACAATTTATTAGTTTTTCTCAAGAAGAGGAAGTATTTATGTGAATATTTGAAAATTGATCTCAATTATGAAAAATGCTTTATAAAATTCAATTATGAATACAGTATTACTTTAAATAATCAAAATCATAATATAATGAATAATTTTGCATACCTGGAAAAACTTGTGTCTATATACACACTAGAATTCAGTGCACGTTATGCATATTATAACAACATCACGTTTATATCAGAAAGAATAGACTCACAGTTACCTTTCTGATTATTTATTGTTGCTTTCAGTCATGAAATATCCTGAGATTTTCTTTTCTAGTTCTCTACAATATCGAATTTAACGAATACAATTGTAGATTCACTGATAAACTTTAAAAACAAAGAGAATATTTAAACAATACAACAAAAAAAAAGAATACTCCTCAACTTTTCAATACTTCTCTAAAATATTCCCCAATAATCATCAATAATTCCTTTCAACTCAGAAAAACAACTCCAACATTAATGGATTTTTTACAGAGTAAAAGCTATCTTTTTTTTTTTATCATTTTTTTTTCTTCTTTCTTAGTCTTCAAAGCCATGAAGATTAGCAGGAGCTTTCGAGTTGAACAACCTCATCTTTTTATTTGTATTATCTCCAAAGTGATGTTGGTAGAATTAACAGGAATTTATTTCAGTATCAAGGTATGCAGTCAAGTGCACAAGATAATACGATTGAAATTGTTAAAACGCAATTAGCATTGACACCTACACATGTAAATGAATGTCTTGATAAAAAGCCATCAGATTGCATTAGGATAGAGAGTCTGATCATGCTGATTTCAAACTGATAGAAGTCGATAGCAGCTGAGACTTAATTTGTAGAAGGTCATTTTAGTAATCGTCTATTTAATAGACTTTCGAGAATGGGTGGTTGAAGCATTTACAAAAGACATCAAATATATTGCCAGTCTTGAGGAAGACTGTTAGTACGTATCCAATCAACGACGTTAATTTTTTTAAACAGAGCATCGACAAATTTATTGAGCTTTCAATTGGTTTAAAAAAGTAATTACATCCATTTGAAGAACATTAATTATCATTTATTTATGTTTAAAAAAAAGCTGGTAACTATAATTGCTTATGATTTTCTTTATTAATTGGTTACAAACATTTATGATGCATAATGGTTTCGAGTTATTAACGACATCTAATTGACTTGTTCACATTATTGGCCTTAATATTAGTGTGTATATATATTTGTTGTATATATATTTTTATATATACTAACGTTTAAAAAATATTATAAACAATATAGAAAATAATGATGAATCGAGATCAAAATTCTTTAGAAATATTTTCTTGCACATAATTATATAATGAATTTATTAAAACGTTTATAAAAACTTATGTATATTAACATTAACTAACATCTATCTGAGCTTGAACTTTGTATCTAATATTGCGCATTCACATGTGTTAATATTCTCAAACCCGTATTTTTCCCAAAAGTCGTATTTTTTTCCGTCTTTTATCGAAAATTCGTTTTCAGCTTAGTGTTTATTGTTAGAGCTGGCCGTTTTAGGATTTGTAATAAATATGACGGTTGCAATGACTATCTTATAAATGATGGAACAGTTGACAAACACAATAATGTCAGTAATCCTAATCCATATACTGCTGCACCACTGTCTGACGTCACTGTAACAATCAAAAATAACAATCATAAGTTTTTAATTGAAAATTCTAGCTGGCTTCAACAACTAAAAGTTGTAAAGGTACAGGAAAATATGTTTTTTTAAAAAGATTGTCAATTTCCCTAAAAATGAAAATTAAATTGAATGCTATTTTAGGACTATGAAGGGATAGGAATGTTATTTAGGAAAAACCATGTTTTTTTCTTTTGAGAAAGAATAAGAAACATTGATCATTGAAGAATCTATAAAGATATATATTTAAAAATAGTTCATTAATTTGATTAATCAACCACCATGGAAATCTTGATAAAAGGCTAAAGCTTTGCATTTTTATACAACCAAGTACTCCAAAATATATCTTAAATTTATGGTTATACCATGTGAAATTTTTAATGAAAAAAAATCATTTTCATTGGAAATATTTATTTTTCTAAATTAAAAACAACAAAGTATATTCACTGGTGAGACAACTATATAAATGATGATTGATGAATTGTTTTAATTTCACAACTGAAAGACAAATAATGAATTCAAATTTCCAAGATTAATATTTTTTTAAGAAATTTTACTTTTATTTGTTCATCAGCTATTTTATTTATTTTGTGAAAATGATCTTGTAATGTATTCAGTAATTATATACAATGTTTTGTGAAAATTTCGTATTTCTTTGATAAATTTTTTTTCATTAATAAAATATTTCTACCAAGTTTTGAAATAAAAATTGCTGAAAACTGATATAATAAGTTTGTCTCAGAAAAGTTTTACTCCATCTTGAAATTGGAACACTTCAACAGAGGAATGATTTTCGTGTATCTTTGGAACAAGTTTTTTTACTCGAAGCATTCTTTACAAATTTTTTTCTGATGTTTCAAAAATGATAGCGACGACTGTTTTCAGTTTCGAAGATTCTTTTGTCGAAACAAAAAAAAAAAAAAAAAACGTTTAACAAAAATGTTCAAATGATAGAAAACTGTTGGTAGAAATATATTACTAACGTATAGACTTCTAGTCTGGGTGAGATTGCCACAATCAATAGAACTCTTGGCAAGCTTATGGTTTAGTTTCAGACTAAATGAAACAACATAAACTCTACAATAATTATTTGCAAACCTTTTAAACCAACCTTAATACAACTTTAAAAGTATTTTTCAATACTTTTTTTTTTTTATATAAAATCATGCAAACTTGCTTTTGCTGAGTTAAAGTAATTTTTCCAAGAGCTAAAGCAAATACAACTTAAATCCATGGTAAATTGAATTTAGGTCATGAATTTTGCAGATTCATTTTTAATAGTTTTTATAAATTTTTCTATAGAATTTCTCATTTAAAATAACACTAATAAAAAATATAAAAGTAATTATAATTTATTTTAAACAAAACAATAAATTATCTAATTAAATTATCTTCCAAAAAGTCATTATTTCAAAAAACGAATATATTTTCAATTGAAAATAATAACCAAGATAATATCTTCCAGAATTGTTATAAAATAAAAAATCGATTGTTATTCTTGAAATGGTAATGTTGTGTGAAATTCAAAACAACTTGTTTTCCATGAGTAAACCTCGTAATCACTACAAAGTTGGGAACCATCACTTATAGAAGAAAATAAATGTAGATTCATTTATCAATGAAAATGAAAATAGTAGAGTAGAGACTGTCTTCTAAAATGGATTAATTCCAGATAACTAAACTATTTATGGACAATGCTATAATGGAGTAAACGAGTTGTCATTTTTACCAACGATTAGTTATCTCTAGTTAACTAGGTCACAGTATCAGCCACTTTCAGCATTTGAACTGTTTTTTTCTAACGAGTGGAAAATACGTGGTTTTAAAAAGAATACTTTCTTTTTCTACCTCTGCAATATTTTTTTTTTTTTTTAACCCAAGAAAATTGCTGCGATAATATTGAGTTGTAATACCAAAGCAAGCTTCCAGAAATATTAAAGCTTAATTTCTTTACATAAAATTTTAATTGAGATTTTTTAGTATTATTTTACAAAAAAATATTCTATTATTTATAAGAAAATAATTAATTACATACTTTGAGTGTTAAGTTTACATTTCATGCAATAACTTATCTTTGTTTCTACTTAAGTACTCTAGTTAATTTACGATTTATAATTATCATATTAAGTTAAACATAAATTTTAAAGAACTAATTACTTACAAATAGCTGAGAAAATAAATAAATCAACGATACTCTGAGAAAGGAAGTTATTAGAAGCAGTGAAATTTTTATTAGATTAATTTACTAATTTAACTGATTATAATCCAACATTAGTTTGGAAGTGAAGAATAAATTATTTTAACTGATAAACTAATTCATAAAAACTCATTGGAAAAATTCTATTACTTTAATTGTTAAAATAATTCTCTAGAAGATGGTAAAAAAAAAGAAGATATTATTAAATGATATCTAATTTTTGTCTTGATTATAAAGGTTTATACTTTATTCATTGAATTAGTTATTCTTTGTAATAAAAACTACTATAGTTAATTCAGTTTATCTTGTTTTCAATCAAATATGAATTTGCTATACATAAAAAATTTTTCCTCTGAGTGAAGAAGAAATTTTTTTGCATAAATTGTTGGTTTAGTTATAAAATATGCATTGAATTTACTTTTTCAAATTTATTACAATATTTTAATAGGATTTCGTTGATTACTATCAGATTACTACAATGAATAATTGAGAAGAATATTATATTTTAACGAAAATAAATTTTAAATACCTCTTTTCATTTTGTGATTAATAACTCTTTCTATTTTATGCCTATTATTATTATTTTCAATTTCAATTATTAATTAAGATTTTTACGTAATTACTTTTATGCTTATTACTTTAGAATCTCATTGAAGATACTGGATAATTATTTTCAAAATAATTCTTGCTCAAAAAATTCAACATAATACAGAATAGAAGTAAAAGAGGGTCAGACAAGAATATGTGATAATAAATAATCTGATAAAATCGTATTTTTTTTTTTAACAAAACAAAATATCATGTAATGATAAAAACTGCACCCAGATATAATTATCTTCCATAACAAATGTCATAAATAAACAATATTATATTTAATATTTTGAATTATTGAAGGAAGAAAGAGAAGACGTAAAATAATTCATAATTTATATTCTAGCTAAATAGAAAAATACATCATTTGATATTCCTACCATTATCATTATTCATTTAATTTTAATAATATAATAGAAATAAATAATAAATCTGATAATAATATTTTATTCAATTAAAAATAAGCATCATTTAATTAACAAAAAAATGTGTACAATAATTATTTCATAAATTGGATAATTTTTATTAATTAAATTGCATAAAAGCAAAATCAATATTCAATAAATTTTTAAAATGCCTTTTTGCTTAAAAAAAAATATGATTCAATATTGATATATTCGTAATGGATTTTTTTATTAATAATGAAAGTCTATAAATTTATTATTCATATATAATGTTTTACAGCTTTTCTATTCAAGCTACTTGAACTAAGAAAAAAACAATCAAAATAAAGCCTTGTTCCTTAAGAATGACTGCACTTGTATTATGAAACTCTTTAGAAATTTACCATAGAGGGGTCGATTGTAAAATGTACCGAATGCTTACTGCATAACCACACCTCTCGAACTCAGACAACAAACTCCAATGTATTATTTTAGTTGATTATCAAACACAATAGACTAATTGAGGTGGAGTACTGTATCACTACTGGAAGTAAAGTAATCAAGATAACTCTGTTGTTAAAGATTGTAAATAAAGATTACGTCCAGGTCGAGCATGTCTTAATGGTGTTCCACTTTACATACGTAGTGAACTTGTGAGTTCAACGCTTTTCAAAGCATTCGTTGAAGATAGGGTGATCATGTTATTGGTTGGTGCTGTCGCACAGCAGTCGATATGGAGCAAGATTAGAGCGGTAGCCAGTCTTCTTTTGATCATTTCATTCAAGTACTTGGTATTGATCTGATGCCGATAGAACATTTCCATTGTTTTATTACACTTGAATAGCTAGCATGTTGTATAATCATGATACAACATTATATCGTCTTTACAAGTTATCACAATAATGGTTTTGCCATTCATACACATTTTCAAAATTGGTTGCTTTTGTTAAAACCACAAACTAAGACATCACATTTATAGTTGAATTCTAACTCTTTGCAACTGATTCTACTATAGATTCAGTGAAACTGTTTAATAACGTTCAGGTATTATATATAACTAGGTCACCAATGATGAAAGATCCAAGATAATGATGAGATGATTTAGGAGTATTCCTCAAGAACTCTAATGAAATTTGAATTTCAAGTCGATTGTTCATTGTGATTTCTTGCACTTTGATTTTCACAAAAAGAAATAAGAGTACTACGTCATTGGAATACATATCATAGTATCGTTCAGACAGGCACTTCTGTTTGCTAAAGCCTCTATGAAGATCAAAAACACAGAAACCGCCTTTACTTTGTCAATACTTAATCGATATATTTGAAAGCAGCAATGTATGTTCCCATTTATTGCTTGCAACTGGCTTTACTATGAAGAAATTTTCCAGTCCTTTAGACTGCACATCCAAGATCTAAATCGTCCGATTGTATTGATAACCGCTCTAGACGTATCTAAAAGTGTTTACAGAGAGGTATCAAGTACTTATTGATTTCTTGATAATATCAATAAGTAAGATGTAAAGTATTCATTCACAATGATTGGTCTGAACCAGGTGGATACGGTTTAACGTCCTAGATGATTGATATCGGCACTGTCACTTTAACAAGATTTGGGATTTTCCAAGTGAGTGAAGATTTTGATAGCAGAATTACTGCTTTTTCTCAAGTATATGGGTATGAATTAGAGAATAAAAATAACAGCATTCAAAATCGTATTGAAAATACATGAGAGAAAAGTGGAGGAAAAATGGGGTAATGTTATTTAAATGAAAAATGCAAACATTAGGAAAGTAACATAATCAAAAGAAGAGAATTGTAATCGTTAAGTTTAAGAATATTCCATTCAGAATCTATTATTTTTTATGGATTTCTATTTTTGCAGTGTGAGCAGATAGGGCAGGTGTTCGTGAAATATATCAATTTTTAAGATTATGGTTGAATAAATTTGGATATTTTTAGGATAATCGAGCTGTTTTTACGCTATTTTGTCATCAATAATGCCACCAGGATTATTTTATATACATTTATCACAATTTATGACAGTGAAGGGATTAGTTTAAAAAAAAAAAAAACCAATCTCAAAAAGTGTATCGTGAAGAGTGTTTAGTCTGAGAATAATTTTATTTGAAGATTTAGGCAATATTTTATAATCACAGAAGCGAAAAAATGTATATTATTCAGCTACAGTCAATTTTTAAGCTATTATTTATTCAACTTGGACTTCATGCATCGATATTGTTCGTGAATAAATGTTTAAATTAAAAATAAACGCTATGTGGGCAGTTTCAAGGTGACAAAAAATGAAGGGTCACAAAAATAACAAAATTTGTGATAAAAAATCGTTCATAAAATAATAATAAAATCATTTTAACATGCAATTAAATAGTCGTAGAGATATTGCTCATATCAACAAAAAAAATCGAGTGTTAAGGCGAATGATTCATAAAGAATTTTATTGTAGCTATATACACCAGAAAAGTAATGGAGGATCTAAAAAGTTTAATAAGAGCATTTTATGGACAATGAATATTTCGATAAATGATTAAAAAATATATGAATTAGTGTGTAATTATTGTTGCTTCTGATCTCTATATGACTTTCATGATTAAAAGTTTTCATGACACTCTAAAATTTAACCCAGCACAAAGTTATTGTCAAAAGTCTTACACATGAATTAAATGCTCCAAAATTTTAGAGCCGGAGAGTAAATGAAGGATTTGGGAGAGTGAGTTTAATTGCTGCCTTTCCATCTCATCAGTAAGGATTGTGTTGGTCATCTAAGCTGATGGCGTCATCCTTTGGTCTTGTTACTAAGCATTACTAATGTTACTTACAAAATCAAATAAAGTTAGAGGCTCATCAAACATTTATCAGGATAATTTACCATTTGGAAGGATTCCTTCATCATGAACCTATCGTTGAAGACAGAAGTATATGCTAAACAAGTAAGACAACCTATAAACTTTTAAAGATTAATGGCTTTGTTTAACTGAAGATTAAAGTATAGGTCGTTGGCTTGTTAAACTATGATGATGTTAAGTATCTCGATGGCTAGATCCTCAGAATAGAACAGGTAGCACCTAAGACGCAACTTGAGATTCTTGATGAGAGCCTAGAAATGGAAGTAGGCCAATATTCAGTGAGATACTAAGAGGATTAAACTTCTTCTACTGGCTTATTCGGGTAGCATTTTCTTCTATGAAGAGGTGAACGTATGAACATAGTAAGGTAAAACGATGAAAGAAACCCTCATAATGTTTAACCGCCATCTTGAAAGTCAGCACTCTTCACTGCCGATCAATTCTTTCAGAGTCTATAAACTTGTTCTTTCATTTTTTATCGTAGTAATCTCTTGTTTTTAATTATATGTTAAATATTTTTAGATAAGTTTATTCAAGTAGAAGATATTTAGAGGAAAATGGAGAATTTAAACCTAAGCGCCATATCAAACTGGTGATACTGTGTGCTTCGAATGATTTAGAAAGTCAATACTTCGTTCTATACTAGAAACCCTACGTGAGAAGCAATAAATTCAGAATAAATTGCTCTTTCAAGGAAATACATGAAGAATAAAATATTCTCAGTCTTTGAAAGTGATGACTATGGAAGAGTTAGCCTCCGTAAACCCATGTTTGATGTTTTTCTTAGATTTTTATTTTCTCAATTGCTAAAGAGGAAATCGAACATTACCACAGCTTCAGAATTTATGCTAGATTTTAATGAACACTAAAATATCAAAGATGAAAAGATTAAAAATAAACTAGACATTCTTTTTGAAAAAAAAAAAAAACAAAAAATAAATAAAAGTAATTAATACAATAATTCTTTTCTATTTTGTTCATTGTTATTATTAAATATCTCTTTTAAAAACAACTTCAACAGTATTGTAAAGAATTCAGACAAATGATTTTAACTAACTAGAAAAAAAGAAGAAAAATTTCCACCAGGATCGCAGCAGCGGAAATTAATTGATCGATACATCAATGAAACAATCTAAAAAAAAATGACTGCTATTAAGAACAATATCCGTCTTCTTTTCAGTCTCGTCTGAATAAAACACCTACAGTAATAAAAGAGTTCACATTATACATTAATACCTGCAAATATTTCATGTAACACCTAAATCTTCAATTGATCAATTCTTTACTTTTTATCATCTTACATTTATTTTTCAAATATCTGTTTATTTGAATTAAAGATAAAGCAAATGAAGAAACTAGTAGGTTAAATAAATAAATCTTAATAGCAGGGGGGGGGGGATTATAAATTTGTCTATTTGCTTTGACCTATTGACTATGTCTATAAGCAGAGTATCAAGAGCAAGCAAAGTGTTATTGGCCATCTATTAAGGAGGAATTATATCAGTATGCCTATGCATATACATACAACTAGATATTTATAAACATTATATCAATTTCGGTTCTTAAGGTAAATGGCAACATTTGTAGGTCACCATGTAATAGGTTACCAGTTCATATTAGAAGAATTATGTCATGAGTAATAATAATTAGCCAAAAGGGAATACTTTGTGCTGTAATAAAGTAATAATATGATAGATGGCCTAGATAAGTTTTATTTTATTGTTAATTAATTCCCAGAAGTTTCAAAAAATGTTTTCTTTTAGTTACTTATTTTAGCACTTTAGTTGAACCACTTATTTTGGAAAAGTTTTATTTAACGTTCTCCAATTATTTTTTACTTTTTAACATTAAGTAATAAAATAGTGTTTATAACCAACAAAAAAAGAATTTATTCCAATATTATAAAGTAGATTATAGATAGTTAAATTAATAACAATTAATTATAATTGACAAATTTTAATCTATATGTTATTAAATACTATTTTTTTTTATAAATTTGATATTATATTATATTAATGATTTATTGGAAAAAGTGCAAACGTTTTTATGAAATACTTGCAAATGTTTGTTCTTTGAAATAAGATTTATTGTGCCTTTGAAGATATAAAATATAAGGGTGTAAAGTCTCTGAACGAATGTAATGCAAGCATTAACTGCATGTTAATTTTAGCCGTGTCACCCTAAAGTTTTCATTTATCATTCAAAGTGTAACTACAATAATTTTATAGATGTATGAATTTAGTGTTAATTAGCAGTTGTAATATTTTACCTCTTTCAGGAACCGGCTCCCAAGCATTCAGTTGAATATCCGCAGTAGCTTTAAACATTCCCGGTATTTGTGTTATGCAACGGAGATTCAATTGGCTATTTGTGTAATGGTGAGGTTGCAACGTAACGCGTATCTCACTCCATTGCCATTCGGCTTCAGGATCTTGAACGCCATGTTTATCCGAAAATAATTGGGTTTTTTCATTTAATACTGATGATTCCACAGGCTTAATCTGAAAAGAAAGTGATAATTAGTCATAAGATTTAGACCATTCATCTTATTGAGTATCTAAAAATTTCGGTCTAATGGTGTATTTTATGTTTCCAAGAATTGTAATTAAAATTTAAAACTAGGGAATTATAACGATATCGAAGTACATTAAATAAAATCATTATAAATAGTTTAGTAAACATTTTAATTAAATGATAGATTAATAAAATATGGAGTTGGTTTTGATTTATTTTCAACATGACTAATTTATCATTATATAAATGAAAAAAAAAAAAAAAAAACGAATCTCTCAATTTTCAAGCTAATATTTGTGTATGCAATGTTATTTTATCAAATATATTTTAATATCTCTTATATAAAATTTATTCGAATGAATATCAAATATATGTAGAAAATAAGCTTTATTTTTAGCTAATACATAAATGATCTTATCAATTAGAAATTCAAGTATTCACAATTAAAGCATGATAATTTTTATTCACGTCTGAAGTCCAATATAATTAACTGAATTTAGACGACGGTCGAATTCTCATCAACTTGCCATATCTTAGAACGTGCACTTCCTCTCACCGGAAATGAGATTAGTTTCGGGAACGCAATTAAATGAAGATTCTACTGACGACTATAATTATCTTAGTTTCTCTGTGAAATTTTTGTTAATTTTTTCACCAAGTCCTTTACTTTTGTTAATAAATTATTAGTGTATTGAAATAACCGAAAATTCGTTAGATAATACAGACATAAAAGGAATATTTCTCCCCACATTTTATGTATATCTACAAATGTTTTCTCATACTTGTGTAAATGTTAATGTTGGTTATCTTCATACGTACTTTAGATAATTATTCATGACAAGATACTTATTAAAAATGATCAAGTTAATAGCAATATTAAAATGAAGTCTTATTACTGTGCATTAGGTTTGTAGGCAAATAAAAAATAAATGTGTATTTCCATAACGTAGTATCTTTCTATAACCTTACACCCTTATCTTGCATATGTCAGTAGTAATTGTCCCCAACATTTGCTCACCTCATGCTTACATTGCTCGTCACGTGCTCAATTAAACATCACCCAACAGTAGCCTTTAGCTTAATTATCATTATCTAAATCAGAAACTTAATTTCTCTTCTTCAAGAGTTACTCTAAAGGCAAACCGAATAACCGAAATCCTCCACCTACTTCATCAAATCATCATTTATTATAGATAAGGCATCGTAATATTCACAGAAGTATCAAGAGCTATTGAAAATAGGGGAGATCAAAACAGGGTACTTAAGTGTGTAATCACACTTGAAAGTCTCTAATAAAATTTTTTTTTGACATTAATATCAATTAAAAAAACGTTATAATTTTAAAAAGTAAAAAGAAACATTTTTTATACTGATTTATTCATAAGCCCTTAGGCTCCCTCAATTTAATTTCAGTGTAAATGGTTTGTAAGACGGAAAATCTGATATGAGTTTCAAAACAAATATTAATTTTTTTAATTAAAATATTTGCAAGATGTTTTCATTATTAAACAATAACGTTAAATTTTTAATTGTCTCAATATTTTTAATTTAATTATTATATAATAATTATAATAAAAAATGATTAAGAAAAAAAAAATATTTCTTGCATTTTATTGAACATTTTTTAATTAATAAAAATATTAATTTTATGTAGTTTTTAAAAATCTATAATTTATAAAAAAAAATGATAAATATCAATTGATGAATTGATATTGATCATTTATCAATATTTAGATTATAAACATCAAATAAAAATTGATAATGTAAGTAACATCATTAACGGAGATTGTTTATTATTTATAAATACGAATGTTTATTCATTATTTAAAAAGTTTTCAACAATTTTATAAAGACATAAAAAGAATGAATTTTCAAAATATGAGTAACAAAAGCAAGAAACACTCACAGAATAAACCATGCTGTATTTATCCAAGGAATTTTCTTGAATCTTTAACTAAACAATTAACGAGTGCACACTCATGAAGCTTTTCGTAACATAAAACTACACCCTTTCATTATCCGGCTATAATTAGCAATAACCTTTTCTGTACCGGAAGTATAAGAATTGCTCGACGAACTTTGTGCCATACGAGACTCATTACAATTAAGCACAATTTATTATACATGAGCTTTTAATTTGTATGATGCATTTTTAAGACAGGATGTTACGTTAAACTGTCATGTTTCTATTTGTTGCGTATGATGAGACATGCTTATTTTAATACAAAAACTGGTATAATTTTAGTACATGAATGCTTAACAAGGTGTGTGCATTTAGAGTCTTATGACAGTCAAGATCTCTTTAAATAGCATGTACATAAATTTTTATTTAATAAATATATTTCTTGGTGTATTTAAATAAAATACCAGCTCAATGATAAATTAATAGTAATATTGATGATGCTTACTAGCTCATTATTCAGTTGAAATGAAAACTCTACTGGTGGTTTTGATGGAGGTACACTACAGTTTGCTCTCAGCAGATCTCCAGGGTTGTATCTTCGTCGTTCGGCCTTGATTGTGGGCTTGCGTGCTGGTAAAGCTGAAAAGAAAATATCGTCATTAGTTTTTCTAATAAATATTGAAGCCATATTTATGTTTTTAATTGCTATGTTTTGTTTATTTATGTATTTATTATTTTTTATTCATTTACTCGAATGATTATTCAAACATTTCTGCATGGAAAAATCAGGTAAAGAAAGAACAAAACCACATTCTTAGAAATTTAACTAAAAAACTCGTAGAAAATATTTACAAATTCTCCTATTTTTTCTAGCAATTGAGTCCATTTCTGTCTTCAAGAAAACAATTTATTTTACTTCAATTCTCTTTTTAACGGGATTTATTTAATAAGAAGCAATTTTAATGAATTATTATTAAATAATAATGTAATGCGAAAATGTTTGAGTGATATCGATTGAGTTATTAATGTAGATCATTGTAAGCTTTGATTAGAAGAATCATTTTTAATCAGTAATAGCTGACTTGCTAGTATCAGTTGACAGTGACAAATCGTCCATCACTCATCACTAGCATGCTTAGTTTGGGTGACAACTTTAAATAATTTTCTACTGATCATCGCTCCCCTAATAAGCCATATTGGTAAGTATCTTAATTAAGTTGTGATCATTAGAGGGTGATATATAATAAAAACATTCTTTCCCCAGAGTGTACATAACAATAACTTGAACAGATGGCTTTAGATGAGAAGCTTCTATAAACACCATTCTGTTGAATATAAATATTTTTTATTATTATATAAATCTTTTTTCTATCTTAAATGAAGGGTTCATCATTTCACAGATTCATATTTGTAGCATAAAAAATTTTGGGAAATCAAAATATTGAATTATTTGTTAAAATTTAGAAAGGTTTGAGTTCTAAGTAAATAGTTAGTTTAGAGAAGAATTAATTCTCTTAAGTGTAAGGAATGAAAAAATTTAAGAAGTTTCCACATTAAACAAATATTTGTAATTATCAGAGTAGTTTACATTAGAGGTCTGAATGATTTTCTTCTTATTTTTTTTGTTGATTACTTTTCATAGAACCTTTAAAGGTCATATCAACATGACATTGCTTTAAAATCAACATTATAAATGAAATATTTCGAATAAACAGAATTTTCATACTTGTAATATGATAGAAGACTTGAAATACATTTCAGAATACCTTTTAAGAGCTAATAATTATTTTACAAAGAACTTTTTTTCAATTACTGCAATTCGAAAATTAGTTGAATAGTTTAGATATTCATGTAATTGACTAGATCAGTCTGACAAAGCTTGAAACTATCTACTAGATGAGAGGTCAACGAGTCAACTGGTCAGTTAATCTATGATGACTGGTAAAATATCTACCCCAATTTATTTAACCGATAATTAGCTTGCCTGCTTTTATCGTCAAATTCTGATAGGTTCTGATGAGCTTTGATGGCAAAGATAGCAATTCCTACTTTTCACACAAATACTCCATTGTATTTTACAATGAAAATTGTATCTTCAGACAATACCATCTAGAAATAAAAATGCTTTTCAAGTAATATATTTAATTGGAGAATGTATATCTATTTAAAGATTAAAACAAAAATATTTCTAATGTAAAAATATTAACTAATCTGCTTTATTCATGCATTTAACGATGGCTGAATTTTACTATATTTTCTATTTAATGAAGTACTCTTATTATTTTATACATCTTTATGAAAATATTATCTCTTAAAATGACCAGATATTTTTCAGAATACATCAATAAAATAATCTTCTTATATGCTAAAATATAAAATCGGATTTTGTTAAATATTATATAAATACTTTCGAAGAAAAGGATTGTTAAATAACAAAGACTTACAAATCTATCATTTTCCTAATATAAAATAAAATTCACCGAAAATTTTAATCAAATTCAGTGAAATCAGACGTCATTTTTATCTATCAATGCAAATTATAATAGTATATAAACTAATCTGTTGGAGTATCAAGCAGACAGTTGCGTGCAAGTTGCTTGAATATATTACCTATTAACTTCAACGTGAATACCAAGTTTTTTTTAATACACTATTATTCTTTTATTTCAACCATAGAACCACTATAATCCAATTCCCCCAAAACAAATCCAAAAATTAGCTTTCACCAAGTGTAATCAAGCAAGCAAAGATAGTTGGAGAAATGAAACTTTTCAAGACAATGAACACGAGTAGTCTTGCTGGTCGATTGCGTGAGTTATATACTGTCAAAAACAGTATTACACGCACAGTACATTAATCTTCTTACGCCTAATCTATACTCAAGATAGTAAGGTCTTCATTTGTTAGAAGCATTTAATTGTAATGTTTGCTAAGCTATGGGTAGAAGATAAAACGTCTATATCTGTTACAATATTTTATCATAAACATTATGATTGCAATGTCTGATACTAACTATCCAGACTGCCTTAGAGCTATAGAATTAAATTTATTCATTTATTTTCAAAGATAAAAAAGAGCATGGAAAATTTCATATATTTTGTCGGCATAAAATCGGCGACAGAAACGAGATTATCTGATAACATTATATACGTATGAACATTTTACCCTTTGAGGGAAGATTTTATCCTTCTAATGAACTTATTAAAAATTAAATTCCAAACTTGTTGGTATTTCTGTGATGTAAATATTGAATTTAACTGATAAATTTTGATGTTTACACCTGCTTTATTAGTTTGATTATTATTTCATACTTTGAGTTTAATTATATGTCCATAAATGTAAAGATATACAAATTGATTAGAAATATACAAACCAGAATTTTGAACATAATAATTATTACTAATTATTTTCTACCCACACTTCTGTTACAATAACATTTGAAGAGGATGCCACTAAATAACTTGTTAGTATACATTTTATCAGAAAAATGAAAAAAAATCTTACATTTAATTAAAAGAAAAGTAATTACGTATTTTTATATTCAAATAAAGATCCTAATCGATGGTATCATCACAGGAATACTTGGAGGTCACGCCTTAATTTGAAACAAAAATTAATGCATCTGGTGGATAACCATCAAAGTGAGCAAAAAGCAGTATTTACATTTTAAAACGGCTTTCATGATGCAGTGTGATTGTCCCCTCTCACGAAATTCATTTATAAATTGAAATGTTATCTACTGATCTACAGTTTTGTAAGGTTCGTGATCGAATATATTATGTTATTGCATTCAGGAATTGAAAAAGTTGTTGGACTTCTAATTCTAAGCTTCAATGTCTATTAGTTGTAATTATAGTAATTTTGTATGATCAAAGAATACTTACACATTACAACTATTTTCTTAGTTGCAGTTTCTGTAGAAAAAGTCGGTGCATCTGCTGTTACTTCACAGGAAATATTTCCAGTCAGGCCAAAATCAACATTTTTTATTGTTACTTGACTTTCGTTTGAATTCAACGTCTGAAAAAAATATATCAATTTAGTTATTTACTTTTTATTTAATATTTTTAAGTGTTTTATTATTAAAACAAGTTGATGATGATTGATAGTACTACAGTAAAATTGAGAAAAATCTTCAATATTTAATTATTAAAAAAAAAAATATTCTAAATCTCATCATTTCTATTTTTTATTGCGAATGTTGGTGACAGTGAGAAAAAGTTATGGTGCTTTCAATCTCTAAGTAGATATATCGAAATTTCTAAGTACTCGTTATGATAAACTTTACAAGTACCAATAACTTTAAGATTTTCTATTTATCTTTATCATTCTTTGAACAAGTTCTAGATCCTTTTAGTATATTTTAAAGTTGCGTTAACCATCCAATATTTATATATATATATATATATATATTATGAAGTTGAGTTGAGTGAGCTTAAATAAATTAAAAAATTCCAGTCTTGTTATTATTGATTAAACATATTGATTCCATCAGAGATACAGCCAACTTTTTGATACGCTGTAAATAAAAAAGATTCAATAAACTGTATTGGAAACTATTTAATAAAACTTTATTGCATGGATCCTTTCTATTTATTTAATTCTCTTTATTTTGAATTTAAATTATTTAAATCATTTTTTGTACCATAATTCATTTTGATATTCTTATTTAATGAACTAAAACTAAAAATGACAAATTTAATTTTCTGTATATTTTAAACAAATCATTCAGATTTCTGTCTTTGTTTTCTTTGATTATCACAGTTTGTTAAGAATCATTATCAAAGCTTTGTTCTTTCTTTCAAATAGTTAATTAATTTTCATATATTCTCTTGTTGAGTTTTGTCTTTTACTATAAAATATATTATCACTTTCATCAACTAGAACATGACTTTTTTTTTAAAAATTTACAGCCTTTGAAGTTTAATTTCATTAATTTTATAGCCTAATCGTGTCGGAGAATCTTCTGCTTTAACACGAGAATCACTTCAGTTAAATTCCTTATTCTTTGATGGTCCAAGATAATATCAGTAGTAAAAGGATTTTCTACAACCGAAATCTGTTGAACCAAAGTCAAATTCTGTCAATATAAGTTTGACGAATATTGGCATAAGAACTTTCCAAGTCACTTTTGCCAATTTCATACAAATCCCTAAAATCTTAAAAACACGTCAATTTTGATGTTGATGGAAGTTGATAAAAGTCTTCTTCACTGGCTAGAAGTTTATATTACCTTCATTTCTAAGATATTATGAACCTCTCTAGTCGTAAAGGTTTGTTTCAGGCAGCTTTGACTTTCAGAAGCTTTTCATGTACTAAATATTCGGTCTTACATAGGACTTTGGATCATTGTCTAACTACACCACCACACCAAACTCAATCTTCTTTAAACTACGATCTGGTTTCATAGAAGTTGATAAATCCTTTGAACACCACAAATAGTATTATGATTTTTCGGTATCTATGAAAATGTTTTACTTTCTAAAAATGAATTAGTGAAAATCATTGAGAAACTATAAGTATACTTTTTTTATTTATTATTATTAACTTATTTATTAATTAATTAAAATTAACAGTTAGAAAACTATTACTATTTGAATCAAGACCATACTTATAACCATAAACAGTGAATATTAACTCATTTATTTTTATAGAGCATGTGTAAGAAAGTAACCAAGCTGACACCTAAGGATATTTTTGATAGATAAACATGACAACGAACTTTGACTGAACATCAATATATTTTTAGTGATTGAATAAATTCTTCTTTGAAAGATTTTTAAAAGAAACCAAGTTATTAGAATATTTTTAATACACATTGCAAATACTTTTTAGTTCCAAAATCTGACAATTATGGCTTCTCTTCAATTTTGAAACAATTTTTATTCATTTCTGATCAATAAAATTATGAAGATCATTTCTATCATTGTTTTGTTCAAAGTATACTTAATATCAACCGTAAAATTTTATGGAATTTCGGCAACATATCTATCATACCACCAAGTACTTGAAATAAATTTATTTCAACATAAGAGTTCAATTAATGTTTCATGTGTCATAAAATATAGCTTTAAGCACTGATGAAAATACTGATTTAAAAATAGTATTCTTCTAAATATCGATTAATAATAATGAAACAACAATAATAGAGTTTAAATATGACGAATAAAATGAATCTTAAATTAATTGAAATGAAATGTGAAAAACAATCAAACTATTTATTCATTTGTCACACAAAGATTTTTGTGTGAGAGATCAAGTGAAGAAATATTTCAGGTAATCAAATGTCAGTGGTTAGCTCATTTACCCTTCTCTAATTGCAGAAAACTATGCAAAAGAGTACTTATGTACGCACTATTACGTATCAAAGGATATCTTGTGAAAAGTACCTCAACATGAACTATTAGTCCTAAATAGTTCAATTAGTGCTTCATTATAATGACTACTTTCAAAGGCAAAACGATTGATGCAATCAACTAAAATAGCTTACGTATCATTGAGACATTGTATAATTGTATTTACAAATTTGACACCATCACCAACATTCTTATTTCAAAAATGTTTTTCAATTGTTATCAATTTTTATTGTGTTTCTATCTAAATGTAAATTTTCGGCAATAACTGTAGTACCAAGACTTCTTTCAACTCAGATGTATTCTAAGAAAAAAAAAGAAATTTAAAAAATCAGTAAACGTTTGGCATTCCATGCATAAATAAATATTTCGTATTGTCAGATTATTTTAGTCACCAAAAACTTCTGTATAGAATATGTAAGACAAAATATAATAATAATAATCACATGCACATATTAATGAGAATATTTTATCTATATTATATATATATGTACAATCAAATTAAACTTACATCAACCTCGATTCCAGGAATATTAAATATTTTCGTTGATGGCTCTTCTTTGGGTACATATCTGTAGAATTCGTGTTTTCCACGGTACCATTTCAGAGAATAGAGGTGAGGTTTATCCAATATGTAATGACATCGTAAAATAACTTCATGACCTCGTTCAACGATTTCTGGTATTATTTCTAACGTTACGTTTCGTAAACATTGTACACCTTGAAAAAACAATAAAGTTTAGGATTAAATAATAGAAAACATGCAAATTACACCATATTATCAACAATGTAAATAATTCTACTTTTTTTTTTTTAGGTTGTAAACAAGAGAAAGACAATAATGTAAATTGTCATGAAAAATAGTAAGCATTAAGGAAGTTTATTGAATATATACTAAATCTCAATACCGAAATATAGCTGTTAAAATAACAGTCAGTTAAAGAAATCTTAGATAAAAAAGACAAGTTTTTAAAATAAAATACTTTCTTTCCATAGATCAACTTTAAAATGATGATTAACTTCTCTTTAATTATAAAAGTAATAATTAATAAAAAAAGCTTTCTTCATACACTTCAATGAACTAGATTTTAAAAAGTCTAACTCTATTATATATACTTTCATAAAATCCTCATAAATTTTTTATAAACAACTTTCGGTGTTTGAAGTTTTGATATAAAATTCACCTTCAAGTTAATCAAATCACTTGTAATTATACTTTATTAAACACCAGAAACTCTTTATTCTTCATTTCTTATTATTCCATATTTTTTACATTATCTTGTTTATTATGACTATTTCCTTGATAGTGTACTACTATGCCACTTCACCAAAGCTTGTCTTCCATTGTGATCTTTCAGGCTCTAGCTTTTCCAGCTGTCCCATTAAAGACTATATCACTAATGTTCTGGTTATTTCTTCATGTTTTTTTTTGTTGTTATTTCTTCAAACCCCTCAGCTGCATATTGCCTATTTCAGCTGAAGATTCTTTTTAATTTCATTCTGTCCTCGATTTCAATCTTGTGTTGTTTTTGCCCAGTTCAATACCACTGACTATTAATGTAATTCAATTTTGAAATTCGTAAATGGAATTCTGTCAAATACATCAAATCAACAGCACTTGGTTATGATATGTTCAATATTTTTATGTTTTCATATTGAGAAGAGCTATTATGTCTGTTATAAACCAATATGATGATTCAGATTCATTCCAAAATTTGTATTTCCACCATTTGATTACTATAAAAAACTAAAACAAATATTTAAATAGTCGATAACTATTTTTACTGATATTTTTTTTTATTGTGCTTGTTCAACAAAAATATTTTAATAGACAGAATACGTGGTTGTAATATAAACCTTACTGAAACTATTTCTTGATACCTTTTGCGATACTTCATGAATTATACAACATAAACTGTATGACTTTCCAATTTAAATGACCAGTCTACAAATTTTTGGTCAAAAATTGTTTTGATCACCACCAAATATCCTGAAAGAGCTCTTAAATCTATCACTTGATAAACTGTATTCCAAATTTTTAAATAATCTAATTTTTACCAAGCTACTTTATCAAAAATAGCAGATTTAAAGTTTAAATCATGAAAAAAAAGAAACATTGACAATAATTTATGAAGCTTGAGATTTGTTTTACTCCATGTTTCATTTTCTTGAAACACTTCGATTCGATTTCTAATTCTAGTATAAGTAATCAAACTCTTCTTTGCCTTATATTGTTCTTTTGCTGATAACTAAATCTATTCATTACAAACGACTATTCTAGCTCTTCGTCTTCTATGGTTAAACTTAGCTATCAGTAAACAATAGATTGTCAATCTATTGTTTATTACCAACTTTGTTTACATTTAACTGTTGCCATTTGTTGTTGATTTTCCAACTTCAATCACTTTTGAAGCATCTTATAGAATGATTACTTGGATCACTCAATTGATGTTACCAGAACTCTTGCATGAAAACAGTGTCTATCATTAATGTCAAAGCTTTTTCGAGTAATAGCAAAGAATGAGTATAATAGTTGTCAACCTGATAGGATACCATGTGGAATTTTGCTTCAGAGTATCTATTACCTGTAAGTTCATGTCCTTATTCTATAGCTTGTAAGAGAGAACATTAGTACAGCCCCGAAGCTAAGAGCTATAGACACGTACTTACAAGTAATGGATATTTCGTAGCTAAGATTTTGTGACAACCGACCCGTACAACAACCATACCCAGTCTCCCCTATCATAGTTTCAACCGTAACTTGACTCCACATTTTAGCTATGTAACCACATGGTAATCATTGCTCTCTACTCTGTCTTGTGGTCTAGAACTCCTTAGAATTTCAAACATAATCATAACTCATATGTCTGCTGCTTTCTTCAAACACTAAGTCTTATTTAAAGCTGTTGATTCAAAATATCTAGCAATTTATTCAATTAAACTGTATTTTAACTATCTCTTTTGAAAATTGCCGAAATCTCAAATGCTTATTTGTTGGAAAAATTACTAAATAAATAAAATACAAATGTTAATTAATTTATATACGCAGAAATTATTCAACTTGTTTTATCTAAATATTTATGAGACATTCCCCAGTACTTGCCACAGTTATGGTAGCCATAACCATTATTTCGGTTATAATAGTTATTTTGTTATTGCTGTTAGCATACTGCGGTTTGGATTATTAAATGTTTTGTTATTTAATCATAAAAAATATTATTCATCTTTTTGACATTTATATAATCAAATTTTTGATTTTTTTAGCCAACAAATCATAGCTAACAGTCATATCAAATAACCGCTTCAGAAAAATAAATAGTTTGATTTAATCTTTTATAAAAGTTGGTTCAGTTAAAATCAAAGTAACATAAATGTTCCATGTCTCCTACAATTCTAAAACAGAAGACCATAATGTTCTTCACACTTTCAACTGGTCTGTCATGTCCCATATGTAAATATCCCAAAATCTTTAACTTACAAAGTTGATTTCTATTTTATTTTCCTCAAATTACATATATCCAGATGAATGGTTGATCTAATGATCAAAGCCTCAGCACCAGCTTTGAAAGCAACACCGGAATCTTGCTAAAATTTAGTTAGCATATATAAAATGCTTCTCTTTTATTCAGGTATTCATTGAATAGGGATGAAGTGAAGTTTCTTGATGCATTTGTATCCAGCATATTCTATCAGTTTGTTGAAATATTGCTTATATTATATAAGTCATACAATTTTTTTTTATTATTTCATTGCTTCTTTAGTTTCCTATTTTCTTATTATAAAATTGTAAAATCTTCTATTATATGTAAGTTTAATTTCACACCAGGTTCATTCGATCAAATTTACTATGGATGAATCTTGGATGAATAGAGTTGACAACAAAATCATGATATTGCTCTTTAATATAATTCATTTCTAAATATTACTATTTTTTGTAAGTGATCAAATGATATTTCTTTATATTCTACACAATTGCATTTCTATTTATTATAAAATTGATTTTAAAGTTGTAACGATGTTGGTAAGCATCTTTGATCTTCTTTTTATTATCAACTCTATCATTTTATCAATTTTATTATATAAAATATATTTTTTATTTGAAATTTTGTCGTATGTTGCTTTTGTTGTTCAATATCCAACTCTAGTTTTTTTTTTCTTTCTATCAATAAACTTTTGGTGGCATCGAATTTTTATATACACATATATATTATAGATAGTACTTGCTGCTTTTAACTTAATGGCTTTTATAATATTTCCGTGAAGCCTTTCAACTTTTCAATCTTAAGCCGTGGATCTAGAATTTGTAGAGTTTTAACAGAATAGTTCTCCAAACTGTCATGTCTTAATATAGAACTGCATCCAAATCCTTCTTGAATCCTAAATACTAGTACAAATGGACACATATGTTGTTAACAATCAAGTATAATCCGGGTGGTTATATTTGGTGTTGGCTTTTATTGCTATTGGAGATGAGAGAGATGAAGTAAATTTCATAATTTCCTGATTCTTCATATTTATTTTAGTTATGGATTAGGGTAGATTATAATCTATTTTTGTCTTGATGAAATATATATAGACATTATTTTTATTTGTTGGAATTGGATAAAAATCACCAAAATTGAATTATTAATTACTGTTGTAGGGAAAAGTTAATTAAAATGTGCAATATATCGTATAGATCAATAGCTTTATCAATCAGGGATATTTTATAAGACGGATAAAGATACATTATTTCGATTATGATAAATTTAATTAAATTTGTAATTTTCAACATTTAGAATAAATGTTTTAATTGAATAATTAAAAAAAAATTTCATTATTTCATTACATAATTGCCCGAAATTAAAAAACAAATGTAACTGTTATTCATTTAATTATATTTGCATTATTTTATTAATAATCATTCTACCAATTATTTATTATTCTGCTGTGTTTAATTAATATCAATTTTGAATTATTAGTAATTTATTTATGAGTCAGTTTTAATTGTTGAATTTATCAACTACTTCAAAAAATGACATTATTCAAAAATAATAGAGCTCATAATAATAATATACTAGTTATTAATAATTTAAAATTCAATAACAATAATAATGTAGTACTAAGTTTCTTATGAAAGCATGAAATTTTGGTTATGCACGATAAACCATTTTCGTGGGCTTAAATTGAAAATAATGTTGAGTAAAATGGATGAGATTTATAACAAGATGTGGATGGTACTTAGATCTAATTTAAGATTGAACATAATAACCTATCTAACAATAAACATTTCAATTTACGTTATGTATAGTTATTATTACTCAACAATAATTGCAACTTCTTTTTAATTCATGTCTAGTAAAATCATAATGTTTGGAATTTACAGCATTCAAGTCTCTCTGTGCTTATTCTAAGAATTCCAAATGAATGAACGTAAATTTCGTGAATTCATTACTTAAACACAATGTGTAGCTCTACATTCATTTCAATATTGTTAGAATTTTAAACTTGATTTATTTTAACTTAATAAATAAAATGTAATTATTGATGTTGAAAACAAGTATCAATCTATTTTTTAAACTCAACAGAGATAAATCACTGAAAGTATTTGATGTTAATTTTTTTTCTGTAATTTTCACAATTGAATAATTCTTCAATTGATGTCGAAGTTGAGTTCATTTGAAGTTATTTTTAGTAATATACAAAAAGGATTCAAATCTCTCGATTAAAAAAATTGAGTTAAATTTTGAACAAAAGATGTTATGAAATACCAATTGATCATTAATAAAAAAATCATGTTACATTTATTATACTATTTGATTCATTTTGCATATAATGAAATTGAAATGTAATTTCCACTTAATATTGATGAATTAATAATAAAATGAAAGTGAAGAGGTATTTTCTATTAATAATTCCAAACATTATCATTAACTTTACAGCCTCGGAAATCTGATATTAGTCTTCTATAACGTATATCATAGATGGTCAAAAAATAATAATGAATTTCGAAATCAAATCCAATTTTGGCATCCCTATTTCTCGAATTTCTCTCCATTGTAGTTCCACAATTATTCAGTAATGTTGATTAATTAATAATAATTTATTACACATGGAAATGATGTTGAAAAGAAACGTTGATATTTGTATACAGATAAAAAAAAAATTCAATAAATTCACACAACATACTCACAATTTAAGACTTCAACCACTAGAATATGTTTTCATAATAACTTTAAAACTCATATCAAGTTGAAAACGGAATTCACACGCTTTGCACTTTTCTTTTAAACGTATCCCAACTTCAAGATTCGAACTCATGATACTTTGGTTACGATTCATACTTGGTGTGAATCTACGATATTTAGCTGATTAAATGTTTGCATTTCAAATAGTCTATATATGCAGTAATTTATTTATCGAAAGACTTGTGATGACAAATATTTATCATAAATTTGACTAAAAACACCATGAATATTTTAATTATTTAATAACAGTTTAAAAACAAAAGATGAATTACTAAAAAAAGTATAATAATTTATCACGTTATTATTTATATTTGCAAATAAATAATGAATGATTAATTAAACAAGGTACCAATTGGAATAAAAAAAAATAGATGCTTAAAATTTTCAAGTAAATCACGGTTCATTAAACAACTGATTTTTTTATGGCGAATTCATTGATAAAAAAAATCGTTCATTAATAGTTAAAATTTTCAATACTAACATCGATTAGAATGATAAAATATTAAAAGAAGCACAGGTGACATTACTTTATCTCAGTGCTCTTTACATGATTAATGAAGCGATTCAAACTTTCACTTGAATAGAGAAAATTTTTAATTAACGATAAAAAAAAATTTTTTATTGATAAAATATATTTAATTAATCGTAATAACGTTTAATATTAAAAATATTAAATATGTAAAATCAGTGTTTTACTAGAATGTTCAATTATCCATATACCTTGCAAACAATGTCCTTATTGACAATTGATTTAATCTTATCTCAATTAAGAACTACTAACTGTTGGCAGCTTAACTTGTTTTTTGGCTCAAAAATATATTTTCTTTCTTTCAACGCCAATTTTAACTTCGATGAAATCCAGTGATATTAAGTCCGGTTTTGATTAATTATTCCTAAATAAAAAATCAATCAATTTAATTGTTTATTATTATATATTATAATTAATAAAATATTAATTAATTTTTTGAATAAATATTTAAGGGAAAACTGTTAAACAGTGCGTAATAGAATTGATAGGGAAGTGAATAACAATGTGAAGCATGTCATATGAAATAAACCGGAGAGTATTTATTGCTCGTATAAATATAAATTTATAAAGTCTTTCTACCTCTCACTTGGAAGGAGTACAGGATCAAAAAATAAATGGAAAAGAATTGTGGGTGAAATCCACGATGAATACTTTTGTAGAGACATTAAAATATTTATGGTTCAACTAAAAATATATAGACAATTGAAATTCAATTTTTTATCAGCTCATTATCATTGAAATTACATTACCTCGCTCATGGTATGGTAATTTACTTTGTGCAAAAAAAATTCACTAATCAGCAAAATAGTCAAAAAAAAAATCCCGAGCTTTAGGAAACAAAGTGACACAAGTATGAATTAGTTGATACATATCTCGACATTTAATACTTCATCACATGGCAACAAATTTAATTGAAAAAAAAAAAATGAGGCTTTTTCAAGCATTTCAGGGGGGGGGGGGGGCTTTAGTCGTCAGAGTAAATTTAAGCTTGAGTGAGTTTAAAATTTTTATCGTTTTTCTTAATATTGAATGTAGACACTGTCAAGGGACAATTATACTTTTTAATCGTAGCAGAAACTAATTGTCACAAAATTGAGGAAAATTACAGCGAACTTTACAATCTTGATGTTTCAACTATAGACACAGTATAATAAAAAGTAGAATATTTTTTCTTGATGTGACTTTATGATGTTTTTAATTCTGAGAAAATACTTGGTTAGAAATCAACTCAATGTCATTGGACACAAACGTAATGCTTATATTCAGTGAAATCATATTGATTTGAAAACTTTGAAGGGACAGCAATCTTCATATTAAAAAAGTTTCATTAACTTGGATAAAATTTTTTTTTTTTTTTTTTCAAAATAAGGAGAATTTTCTTTTCATTTAAGATATTTGTTTGTACGTTCGGTACATAACATACTTGGTAGAGAAGAAAGAAGAAAGGGATAATTTGAAGAATATTAAATAGAAATGTCTATTTTATTGCTTTACTTTACATTTCAATAGCAATAGAATGTATTTAAAAAGCATATTTTTCGAATGAAAAAGAAAAAAAATGAATTCTATAAAGGTAAAGTAATTTTTTTTTTAAGTAATTTTCAATTAACTTTTAATACTGCTATGATGTACTGAGACTTTCATTTACTACTCAACGTCGCCTTTGTTAGAAATCCAATTTTTCTCCATTTTATTACATCTAAGTTATTAGGAAAAAGACCTTTCCAATTTCCAATTGAGTCATATTAGTTTTAGATTTGTAAAAAATTGTTGATTACGAAATGTAAAATTTTTATAATTAAGAGTCAAACATGAAAAAGGACATGAAATAACACACTTTGAAGAAAAAAAAAACCTCATTTAGGAGTTAATTGATCTTTATAATGATCACACACACACACACAAAACTAGAAACATTTTTTAATTTCGTTTCCGCAATAACGATGTAAAGTAGAGTCAACGAAGCAGTTTTGCATAGACAAAGAGATAGAACAAAGGGTTAAGAGCGAGTTTTGTAAAACGGTTTAAAAAAAATATTTTAAGCTTACCTGTAATAACAACAAACATAATGATAGCATTTTTCCAAAATATATCAGCCATTGTATATATATGTAATAAATTAAAAATAAAATTTACACTTGCACAATAATATCTTATTCAAAAAAGTTTGTCCGATGAAGAACCTTCACTAATTGTCTTACACATTTGCAGATTTGTTCATTGTCGGCTTCTTTATCTTACTCCAGAATATCAAACTCCAGTTGAATTGTTTATATAAGTCTTGCCGAATAGAAGTAACAACACCCTTGAAGATGTGCTATTTCATGTTAGCGTGTTAAAAAAAAATAATGTCCCATCGAAAGATATTTTAGCAAATACTGAATCCACTATTTACGCGAACAATAGATCTCTCAGAGATGTTTACTGAATCGCTTGATTCAGCAAGCTTTTATTCGCGGTTACTCACTTCACTTTGTAATGCGCCGATACATACAAGATTTTCACTGCGGGTTGCCCACCGATTTCTATTTATTGTGGATTTTCAAAAAATTTTATTTCAAACTCAACTCGTTAAATCCAATTGTCCTCAAATTGCCGGTTATTTATTCCAATATTGTATTTGACGAATATTTGTAACATTTTTCAGTTAAAATAATGAAATAATTCAGTTACAGTTATCACAATACTATTGACAAGATATTAAGATAAAGCTTATGAAATGTCGACAGGATAAATATGTACGTATAGCTCTCAGAAATTACGATGAGTGAGACTGAGCGTCGCCGTGCGTACTTTTGCTATTATAAGGCGCACATGCGCACCACATGTCTCTGATATTCTCTGCGCACTCGTTTTTGTTCAATCTATTCGCCCCATCGCATCCCCCAAGTTTTTTATATCTACTTTTTGTCTTACGCTCATTTTTGTTATTGGTAAGATTTTATCATTTTTATTTTAGCCTTTTTTCTCTCAATCAACTGTTATAATCAACTAGGGATATTCTTTATCATGTTTTATGTAACCTATAAATACATATACATACCTAAATCCTTACTCCAACCGTGGATATGAAAAGGATATCTCGATTTCAATGCGCAGGGATTCCTCATAAATGTATAGAATATTTGTTACGTAACAGATATTTCCTTTGACAAGTCTTTAGACAGTATATTATTTGAAATTGATTCCAATTAACTGAATATACTATTGAAAAGTAAATTCAATATCTATAAAGTCATATAATATTTTGTATCATCAGTTTATCAATGTCATGATGTAACTCAACAAAGTGATAAAATAGCAACCAATGGAAAATTCTAATTTAATGACATGAAAGCCTTTTATATATATATATATATATCGTGCACATCAATAAATTTCATTTCTTACCATAAAAATCGTGTAACACAAATGATGAATTTCACTGTTTTATTTTTAAATCCTGATCATTTCAAATAATAATTAAACTACTTTTATTAAGCCGAGAAAAAATATTATTTATCATTGCAATTATATAATATTAATATGTAATTATGTAATATTACATTTTAATTTATTTTTGTATCTAATACACACAACTACTAATAAACAATAATAATTATAAAATGTGAATAAATCTAGATGATAAAAAATTGAAATTTCATCAAATTAAACCCAATTTGTAAAATAATTAAAATTCAGGATTAATCTTTTTATTTTTTACATGCCAAACTAAGCACAGTTCAATGGTTGTTTAATTTTTCATTGAAATTATTCAAATCAACTCCCTATCCTAATGTAATTAGAAACTACATGTGTTCATTATTATTGAAATGTAAAATTCAATGCATGAAGCTAAAAAATATACTATCATAATTTTCTACAAATAAAAACAAATTACAACTAAAAGCAAACACTTTAATACAAACTGTGATAAATAACTGTAAATAAATTTATGTTTTCTATTGTTTTGTTTAACACGTCTCGATCAATCAATCAAATTTCAATAAAGTAATGATTGTTTCTACGTTACAGTATTCAGTCGTTTTATTTCTAAAAATCAATTATTAAATATGGAAATATATTTGGTTATTCTTTCAAAAGCACTGAACCTAAAATAAGTTAATTAATTTTCATCCAATATATAAAAAATTCTTTTTTTCTCATAAATGATTGATTTTTAATAAAGTTCAATTAAAATTAATAAGATTGAAATAATTTATATTTACTCTTTACTATTTATCAGAAAGAGTTTAAATATTGAAAGAGAGTATTGATATTTAAATGAAATAATAAATAATTCATAAATTATTTCTTTCAAGTTCACTTGATTGAATGTAATGTTAAAATGTATTGATATCTTGTTAATTGGATTAAAAAATAATATATTCTTCTAGTCTTCTAATTCGCGCATCAAGTGTACAAGACGGAAAGTTTTTAGTCGAACGTTGAAAGATTAATTAATTTCCCAACGACTTCTTCAGTATAAACTGACACAATTTAATATTGCGTCAAGTGCATTCTCTAAGAGTTAAAATATTGGAAATTTTTTCTTTAGAATTCTTCCTGTCATTAATATTTTCTTTTTGTTGCATTTCATTTTTGTTCCAATCAGCGTGAAAATAACTAATAAATTTTTCGTTACTCTTAAATATCCCTGAAATTGTAAGTTTAAAATAGTTATTAAAAAAAAATTGTTTCTTATTTAAAATAACATTTAATGTGAAATACAAATAGCAATATATCAAAAGAATCAGTAATTTTTAAAATAAATATTCTAAATAACATAAAAAATGTGAAAATAAATTGTAAACAAATAAGATAATTTAATTAAATGATGAAATTGAAAATAATCTCTATTTAGAATTTGATATCTATTTTTCTTGGAACATGTGCAATTTCTTCATGCAAATATACATATAATACCACTATAGGATGAGGACAAGAAAATTGAAGAAAATATTATTCCGGAAAGAATTTATTAATAATATGATACATACTAACTAATTTCTACTTTACTACTTATCATGATAACTATTTGGTTATTATTAGAGCTGTTACCACTATTATAACGATCTATTCGTAAATGTGCAAAAGTATTTATTATTCTTACTTCTACACGCACCTGTGAAACAACTATAAATACCAAGCGTATTACATATGTTTACATATTTACATATACAAACGGTACATTGAGAATGGATGAAATAAAATTATAGCAAACAATGAATTCGAAATTAGTACCGCTATTATAGATTGATTAATTATTCAAATTATGATATATCATGTGAAATAAAAATTATTGTCTCTTATCGTCTCATATTTTATAGGTTCATAATTTAATCATTGACTTGCTTATTACTTTTATTTAAGTTCTTTCACTTAATTTAATGATAAGTTCGATTAAATCATTGATAAATTTAGATAATTATATTTTTTCGATATTCAATATGTTACTTAATTAAATCATTATTTTCTGTACTAATTAAATTAACTTATGATATTTCATGTTAATTCAAAAACTTATTATTAAATTAATTCTCCAATTTTTATTGAATGTTATTAGCTTAACAGCTACAACGTTTAATGTAACGTAAATTATTAATTAAGTTTATCATGTTCCAATTACTATTTTATAGAATTTTTATACAAAAAATCAACCTATACGAGAATCGAATCGGAATACGTCTATATTATATATATATATATTGCGTGTCAACTAACGACAATTTAAAATTTTTTATGTGAATCATTTACTTGTCAACACAAGAATTGATATGCATATTTACAAGTAAATTATTACAATCACAATCTCCACTTATGAATGATATATAAGTTAAATTAAATGCTATTTAATAAAAGAAAAGTCACTACAATCAAAATTACTTCAATTACTTCAGACCTAATATCTAATATTAATAGTATTATTCATACCTTGATTTGGCGGTAGTAGAAATATCCATTTATTATCAGACCAGTGAAATCAGAAGTTTTACAAAAGATACTACAGTGAATTTCGACTGGGTGATTATTTAAGATGACTATTTTTAATAGTATAAAATAATAAAAAAAGCTAAAAAGATGACATCTAATGTAATAAATCATAATTTGTACTTTATTGTCTTTTAACATGTAGGGTATAAATAATTATTCTCCTTTAAAGTTCAACCTTTTACTACCAGTTTGTTATATAACAACTGAACAAGTTTCAAAAAGAGCCCACATGGTTTAATATTTTTAATTAACCATTTACAATAAATTATTAATTATAAATACATAAACATAATCTATCATTACAATTATGGTGTTTCATTTTAAAAAATTAAATTTTTTTTTAAAGAATCTTACACTTGTTAAAGTTAAACTTGATATTCTTTGTTCCTATATAAACATTGTTTGGTCAACAATTGTTCCTTGAAAATAAGACCATTGTTGGTACATACTATAACTTTTTAATGAATAATCAAAAATACTTAACAGAGTTTTATATATTCATCTTTAATAATTAATAATTAAAATTGATAGCTAAAACATTATGTTCCTCCTTTGAATTTTAAATGCAATTCATAATAATTTTAATGATTATTATAGGGATTACATAGGCACTCATAAACGTATTGCTTTATTTACATGAATTATTAAAAAGATAAGTTATCTGTCAAAAATATAGACTTAATTGAAATTCAATCTTCTATAAATATGTAACAACGTTGTTACATTTTTGTTATCAACAGAAATTGTTAATTAGATTCTTTAACTCTATACTTTAAATGCATCAGTTATCATATCTAAATCCTAAAGCTTCAACATGTTGACGAACTTACTTGCTAAAAATGATAAAGCTTTCGAGTTCTTTTTTATATATAAATGTTATAGCTAGAGTTTTTGGTTCTCTTTTAAAAAGAACATTTAAATGTATTACATGTCTATCCATATAGTTCAACAGCAAGACTATTTTTATATTGAAAATTTTCACATATATTTCTTTTTACTGATTATTGCCTTTATTTTATCATTTCATCATTAAAATACAGTTATGTGATAAAATATTTTCCTCATAAAGCTTTCATATCTATATACTCGCATTAATATTGATTGTAATTACTCGACATTTAAGACAATCCTAATGATGTTTCATTGATAATTTATAAAATTATTAATCTTTTATTAATTCAATTGGTTGAGATATTGTTCTAATTCAATTTTATTTTCGAAATATAGCTGATTCATTCCTGAATGACCTATTTTGACTCTTATCTAATAATCATTGGTTTCAGGGTGTATCATGCTCTTCTTTAGAAATCTTCCGTTGTTTTAATCCAGTGGCCAAATAAGAAAATACGCAAATTACTGCGTAGCAGATTTCTCTCGCCTATGGGGAAAAAACTTGCTTAATTTTAAACTCATTTATTAGATTTTAAAGTATCGATTGAAGTTGGTTATTCAAAATGATGTTATCACACTATGTCCAATGCTATCATTTAAAAATAAGTTTTCAAAACGTTTTAAGTTAATTATTTTGCCTAGAAAAGTTTATAATTGTGTACTTTTCAAAAACAAAATATAATCAACAAATGAAAATGTGCGTCATACCATCATTATCAGTGATTAATTTGGATCTCTATTTACTCACCATTGGAGATTTGTATTTATGTTGAATGATTTGCCGAGTTTTAGGATCTAGAAAGAAAAAAAATAGAACAAGTGAAATTAGTTTAACTCGTAGTTAAAGTGTGAATTAGTTGAAAATATTGATTTAATCAACTCACTGTATTCCTCCAATACAAAGATTCCACCATTTTGAGTGAAGCATTTACGAATACGTTCGAATTTGACGAAGAACTGCAAATAACACAACAAATATTGGTGCCAAAATTATATATACTATCTATACTAAATATCTATTTATTGCATCAATTTTGGTCTAATCCCGTGCAAAAAGGTGTGGTAAATTAATAAACATTAATATCACATCATAAATTATTATTAATAAAATATTTAAAATTATCTTATAATAATAGTCTATGCCGATTTTAAGAAAATTCGGCCATCCACTGACAAGTAGTATACCTAAAATTAATTTTAGAATAATAAGTAAAATAGGTGAAAATGGTAAAAAACTTCAATTAATTAAATCTTAAAAGGATTTTTATATAAACTTGATACTTTAGAGCTATACAACATTTTTACTCTAGGCCACTAATTTTTAAAGGATTTTTAATTCGATCACGGTATAATCTTCTAAAATAATTATTTTGTAAATATTAATTATTATTTCGGTCACTCAGATAGCCATACAAAATGTGTAGTGTCTTTTATAATAATCCAATAGTGGAAAAAGAGGGATACTTCAAATGGTATAATGAAGTCAAAAAGATAACCATCATGATAAAAACCTATCTATGAGAATTATTATAAAATTGGAGATATACAATCACATGAATATACTTGTCTATCATAGCATTTAATGTAGGTAATCATTACAGATCTCTTTTATCGTTTGGTTTGTGATCATGAATAATCAAAAATCAACACCAATAATAAATTTTGATATAACGATATGAACACAATGATGAACTATTTGCACTAGAGAAAATAGAATAACATATAACGACAAATCCAAAAATTATATCACATGAATATTTAAAAAATCTTTGCATAATTGGCGCCTGAATGAAGATCAAATGAAACACTGTTGGATCCTATATCTGATGACACCAAAATTCACTGGAGGATGTTAAATAAGAGCAGATAACTCACAAGAGCCATGTTTGTTAGCATCTTTTAAACATTGCAAATTTTACTTACAGCAGCTATTAAGCACAAGCTATACATTAAAGCAAAGAAGATAAATTATAACATTTACATGCAACTAAAAGACAATAGTTACATGAACAGGATAATAAACAGGGGTATTAGAGAAGCCATTGAGATATTAATAGAGTATAATATCTTGGCAAATTAGACTGCTAAATACTAGGTAAGCTTCAATAACAGCTGTCTTAAATAATCTTAAAGATAAATGCACTTGGTTTGATAAATATTTTTATCCAGTACTTCATTATGTGGATAGGTAGTAAAGCTACAAAAATTCTTTACATTCTTCAACATGATACAAAAAAGACGTTATTCCAAGCGTCAGTACTGGATGTAGTACCAATTAAAGTATACTTATGGTGAACAATAAATTTCATGAAGATGATTATCATGATACAAACATCATAAAAATAAATATTTCTACAGAATGATTAATGACAGATTTAGCTGATTTTTTTGAAATATTTAAACGATGATAATGATTGAAATTATTAAAATGAAATTAGATATAATAAATCTGAAAAATTAGCAGATATGTTTTATTGAATACTAATTAGTAAAGTTGTAGCTGGAAATATAAGATAAGACTGAAGAGAAAAACAAAGTAATATTAATAATAACTGTAATTAATTATTCTCCACAGTGTGATCAACATACTGGATAATATAAGTATGTAGGAAAAAAATTTAATCCTGTCCAAATCTCCTCGTGACTACTTATATACGCTGTACACTTAACAACACTAGAACAATCATATAAGTATGCACACAACGATAACATAGAAGAAAATCAGCTTTTTGTTGTGATAAAAAAAAAAAAAAAAAAAAAAATGAGGCAGTTTCAAAAAACAATGAAGAAAAGTTGAAGCCAGTTATGAAATAACAAGTCCACTGAAGTCACCTTCACACTACAAAGGTAATTGTCCACAAGTCTACTTTAATCAGTAACTGCAGCCTTCTTTTCACCAAAAAGAGGAGGTCAAGTGTTTAAGCATGCACTTAGACAACAGGTTGACTTGGAAAAAGAAATATTTTAATAAAGATAAAATGAAAGAAAAATATGAAATTTACTAAAATTTTTTTTAAAAGTAAACTATCAATTTAAACTAGTGAGAATAATCTATACATATATACATAATTAGATATAGGCTATAATGATAATAATAATCATCAATAGGAATTTTCAACCGTTGCTACCCCATCATCATACAAATTAACTAGATGTATCTGCTTCAATAAATACAGCTAGTTTTAATAAATGACACGAAACCATATTAGTGTATTGTTATTTAACTTTTTCTCATTCAAATATCATATGATTCTAGATTTTATTACATAGGATAAAACATTAGTTAAATTACTTCATAATAATTATACTTATATCAACTGTTATTTTATTCATTTTAAAATTGTGGGTATAAAGATACAGAAAAGTCAATAGTACTTTAACAAATATCTTTTCTGTTAAAATATGACAATAATAGATTGCTGATAATTTGAACATAATCAGCTCAATGATATAATAATTAATGGCTTTAATAAAAGGCTCGAGATCACTTTGAAGATCTTTTAAATTTGAAAGTCAGATAATTAATTCATTTAATATTAATCATTTATAAAACTTTTTGATATATTATTAACCATTTTAATTACTGTCAAGTACTATTAATAAAAATTTTTGATAAAATAATTTATCTATAATACTACAAATTATTCTTCATCAATACCAGTCTATTTAAAGCTGAATTTAAAGAGTCTTTTTTAATTTATTCTACTCTAACTAATAATCACAACAGACATAATTAATGTAATTATATTCAAGTTATCTTTTATAAGCCTTTATATTCTATTCATGAATTTTCAGCTGAAAGTTGTTTCTTTTTCCGGTAAAAAAAAATTTAAAATCCAACTAGTCTTGAATCAAAATCAATAAGTATTATTCAGCATCTTTTTAATTATTTCAAGGAAAAAAAATCCATTGCTAAAAGGTTAGACTCTAGAGTGTTCTGTCTGTCCATCAATCAGTCTGTCTTTTTTTTTCAGGATGTGTATTACACCGTATACAAGATAAAGAATCTTCATCTCTACAAGTACGTTTAAATCTACTTTGAAAAATGGTATGAGATTTTTATGACTTCATATGTAAGTACCATATGAATTTCTCAAACAAGAGATTTTTGATTCAGATAGGTATTCATTCACATCTCAGACACCAAAAGCCCTCACCTATTTTTACATTTTATAAATACGTTGTGAAATATTTGTGAAAAAAATGTTTCAGAAATGAATACATTGACAAACTGTAATGCAAGACAATAAGAAAATAGTATTTCACATCAAGCTGAATATATTTAAAATATGCTAAATACACCTGTCAAAATGATGAAAATTAACGAAGCAGGTAGAGCACTTAGCATATCATTAAGCAAGATTATTACAACGTTATACTGTTGACAAAGTACATAAAAATATTCACTCATCATTTAATTGTAAATTTTGTTTCGTTACACATAAAGGATAATTAAATGCCGTTAGAGAACCTCTTGAAACTACAGGAGGATCTGGGCTAGATTATTTAATGCGGTAATATCAAAATAGAAAGACACATCTACACAAGAACAATAAGATATAAATAACTCATCAACTTCATTATCATGGGAATTATGTATCAAAGATGGAACCTAATTTGAGAATTACATTTCGAACTTGATAAGTTGGAAATAAATAAGTAAAATGTGCTTTTTTCCATGTCCATTATTTAAATGCATTGATTTTGCTCAGTGAATTTAGGAAATTTTTTCAAAGCTTCAAGATAAAAAGGAATTGAAAATGAATCCATTCATGGATATTTTAATAATGTTCATAAGAATGATTAATTTAAATATGTGAGTTAAATTTTTTCTAATTTAAATCAATAAACATTACAAATAAGTTCTTCATGTAGAGAAAAATAAGTCTTTGAGCTAAAATTGATTACATTAATGAATTTAAATTATTCAACAATAATTGTAAATAATATTTTTGACATTGATAAAAAATGAAACATAAAGTGTTTAGCAAAAATTAAACAATAACAATTAAATTCAAAAAACTTTCTTATTTCATCAATGTTAGATTCAGAATAAGCGAAAAATTCCTCAGAGCTTTCTAAATAGTAAAATAAATTCTGACATAAAAATTATTTAGAGATCAACATCTTCTTAAGCATCACAACATTTCTTGTTCCCCTAAATTATGATTTCAAGTGTAAGATCAAGAATATTACATAACAAAAATAACCTCAAGACTTAAATTTTCAGACTTGGTTATTTACAGTTAGAACCGAAAGCTACACCATCAGGAGCCCGTTTTGTGTCGTCGTGTTGCAGAAAATCGAGTAATAAATAAGTAAGCCCACCATGCAATGAAATAACAGTCCAATGTAATCGTTTTACTGCTACTCCGACAACCATTCGAAAACTAGAAGACGGATATATAGAGAGATGAGTGCTATATCCAGACATCAGTCGTGAGGGCAAAACGAAAAATGGGGTCCGAGGACAGATTCAATGGAGCGTAGACTGTAGTCATCACTGATCAACAAGATAGAAGGATCTTGAGAGGTATTTCGATTAAAGTGGTCGAGTTGTAAGACTGAAAAGCATTCTTGCAGAAAGACCAAGTTAAGTTGTAAACAAATCGGCTGGAATATTGGATGGTCATGAAAAAAATGCCCTGAAGATCAAGATGTCAGAAGTATAGAATTAAACAGATGTTTTCACAGATGATCAGTATGATTGGTAACAGCCGGTAGTCGTTAATTAGGGGTCAGTGTTTCAAACGTAACTTTTATTGGATTTTTTATTGAATTTTTGATGAAACCTTGGAACCAGTTGGTAACTTTACTCAGAAATCTACTTAAGTAAGTCAAATACATATTAATTACTAATTAATTCATTGATAAATTCAATAATTTTTTATAATTATTTGTACAGAGATCATTTTGCTAATGAAGAAGATAACAATAGAGGCTTTTGTGACTAGAGAAGGTACAACAAAAAAAAGTCTATATTTTTTGTGTGTCTAATATAAGTTCTATAATTGGTATCGGATGTTTCTGAATGTTTTGTCTATTTTTAGAAAAATACACTTAGTGTAAGACTCTGCTAAATATAGTCAAGTTTTGACGACTACTATACAGATTTCATAATGTTGAATTTGTAAACTTCTTCCAAACACTCCATTCTCTATTGATTCTGGGAGTATAAACAATTCATAAGACGTGTGAAAAATAAATAAACAACTAACAATTCACCTAAAAATCTATTCTTTCAGAAACAGAAAAAATTTACATTTATTTCTTTCTTAATGCAAAAAAAAAATCACAGATTAGTTCTTCAAAACATACAAGAAAGAAGAAGTTTCTTGTATTTTACAACTCACTGAATTTAAGATACACTCTGAATAGTATAATACAAAAAGTTAAAAAATTTATATAAAAAAATTATTATTATGCTTTATTCAATATTTGATATAAAGCTTGGTATGCAAAAAGATTTAACTTTATATTTATTTTTATTTTCCAGAACACTCATAAAATAAAAGAGAATTAAAAAGCATCCCTCATTTATTTATCAACACGTAGAAGTAATAACAAATTTTTTAATACATGTAAAAAAAAAAAAAATAGTCGTATTTGACATGAAAATAAAATAATTCAATTTCTTCTGGAATCATAATGAAAGAAGCATAAATTCATACATGTATAGCATTATAGTAGTGACACGAGTGTAAACCCGACACGATAGAACTAAAAGCTGTTAAATCTATGTAAAAAGTGCAGAGTATATTTTTTGTACGAAATTTGGCTAAAGCGAAATTTTATATAGCCAGGATCAAAAGGTTATTTAACTACATCCATTTTTGTATTATTGATAAAAAAAAAGAATGTCATTATTATATATATTATTTAAAACAGGGTATTATTTTATCATCTAGTTTCCAGTCTCTTTTTATATTTTTATGTAAAAAACATTAGAAGAAAACTTTAGAAGAAGTTTTTTATATCCTGAAAATCACTGTTTAAGAAATAGAATAGTTTTCATTCCTCATCCAATGTATGTTAACATATTGTCACATACGTGGTAAACTGAATAAAAGCTCTTATTGATTTTTCGTTAAATAGCTTCGTATATTATGTGTTTGAATAGTGCAATCTAACATAATGAATCTAATATTATTTACTAGATAAATAGATACGTTATTTACTAATAAAACTGTAAATTTCCATAAACTTGCAAAATATTGAATTTCCATTATTTCGTGTTCAGTTAAACGAATTCCACAACTTACACGAGAATGGTACTGAGAAATCGAATTGTCTCTCTACCATAGAATTCACTGTAAATTACACATGAAAAAACTTTTATTAACTACGAATAATAAAAGAACTAAGATTTAGAATAATATTTCAAATAAATCCACTCATTTACTTCAATATCTATACCAACAAGAGTATTCTAACAACTATCAATTGGAAATCAATGGCATCACAATGTTTCGAAATTCTTAATAGCATTTTCAACATTTTATACTTCATTTTTGAAAAATTCTTGCTGACTAAAAATTTTTCTATTAAATTTTTGTAATACTGTTTATAAGAAAAAAAAATTAAAATATTGTACAAATATTCAATTATGAAATATTCCATTTTTAGCATTCACAAGACTGCTATATTTGTGAATTAAATACGAGATTATACAGTTATAGATCAGGCATTAATTCATCAGCTATTGTGTATGAATAGGGGTATAGTTAAGTCCTATTTTTGTACAAACTGATTATTTGGCTATCTGAGTTCATGTATATTTAATGAGCATACTCCAATATATCCCGATGTGAAGTATTACTTAATACTGGGATTTGAAATGAAAATATATGATAAATATTATCAATTAAATTGTTTTTGATATTAATTTTTAGGTGATATTATTTAAGATAGAATTAAAATAAATATAAGATTACTATTTATAAGAATAAATTCAATTGATTTTTAATTAGTAATCATTCAATATTGTTCAAGCGTTAAAAAAGTAATTTAAAACTCAATTAATGTACAGTTATTAACTAACAGTCACTGGTATATGAAAAATATTCTCATAATTGGAGAAAAATTTTTAATTTTTTTCCATGGAAATACTATTCAGCAAAACTCGATCAAAATCTTCCAATTTTCATCTATTCAAGAGTTTAATTGATTTATCAATTAAGTATGATAAGTAACAATAAAGAGTGGAATAATATTCAGTGTTAAATAAAAACAGTAATAATAGATACTTTATTTATAGTAAAATATTATTAATAAATAGTGATAGCAGTAAAAATAAAATAAAAGCAGCATGCAAGTCAAAAATAGTACTAACAATATCAACTACACAATTTATTATTACAATTATTTGATAAATATACCTCAAAATCCTGGTGGTGCAGCCAGAAAGAAAAATAATACCATAAGATACAAAAAATAACAAAAAAAAATATGAATTCGATTATATCAATACAAATGTCATTTTTGTATCTAGATATATATACATTTGGAGATAATCTTTTTTTTCATGTATATATACGTAGAGAAACCTAGGGGTAAGATGGGGCGTTGAAAAAAAATTTAATATTTACAAACCGCATTGAAATATATAAAAGAATTTTTATTGTAGTATTTTTTTTCTATTTTAAATGATAATAATAATATGAAAGGAAAATAAAATATTGAAAAAATATTTATACGAAAATGCAAAATTTCACTGCGGTTCAGATCGTCACTGATAAAATCATTCAATTGAAAATGCACCTAGATTAATTTTTATAAGTTAGTTATGGTACAAGAGAATAAATTCAATAAATGAAAGAAAATATTTGAAATAAATTTTACATTTGAAATATTGAAATAAAATTAGATTAGAGTATAGACTGTACATCAAAAAATCTGTATGAAATTTGATAATTATGAGAATGAGTGTATAAAGTAATGTAAAATAAGTAGAAAATAATTTTATCTATAATTCAAGTATTTTTCAACCCATTTTGCACTCCATTCCCCAGTGATATTTTTTTTTCTCTAATAAGATGAGCTTCTTTACCGTCCAGTAGTCGTACTTTGGATTTACTCATAGCCATAAAGTACAACCTAAAGTCCTAAAATATTCATTCGACTATTGGAGAATTAAAGCAGAGAAGTTTTTTTTTTTTATAAATCTCTCAGCTACTTATTTGAGTTTCCTTTCAAATATCAGCAGTAGAATGAATGATACTCTCAGTCTCAATCATGTTACATACTTAATCACACCATAAATTTCAACTGATTGCTACGAGTCATCACTTCTATATACAAAGAATTCTCTATAACTTTGAGATTTTTCATTCCTATTTTTCTTTTACCATTTTTTACTGTCTTTACTCCTCAATGTAACACTCTATCAATATTATTATTGTTATTATTATTATACGTTATAAACAACTAAATAAAATAATTAAATTAAAATGAAATAATGTAAAATAATTATTTAAAATCAACGACTTAATTAAATTTAATGATTAAAACTTATTAATCAAAAAAATATAGTTTCAAATTTAAGTTTGTATTTTCGCAATTCATTTTGCACACTGATGCAGATGAATTAACTCAGTGTTTGGCAAGCCTGCACTTGTATAAAATATTTGCACAAAATTTATGCGTAATGAAATGAAACGCTTGAAATATATTATAAACCAAGAGAAAATTTCAAAATACATATATGTATTTGATTATTTGAATAAACGTTCAACATAAAATGATTTAACTGATTTAATTAGAGTTATTAAAGTAGCCTATTTTATTCACCATGTCAGAAATATATAGATCTATAAACAGTACACTATCAAATGTGTAATTAAAAATTGAAATAAATTGGAAAACCATCATTCTTTATTGTTAAATAATTTTTGGAAAATTATAAATTAAAATGACTCAACTTTACAGAAGCTATTAAATATTATCGATGATCAATCTACTGATTTATTCACGGTTATTTACAAGAAATTTATGATCAAGAATTTATGGTATTGAGATTGTAAAATAATTTAAAAAAGTCATAATTCTCTGATCAATATAAGAAAATAATTATTTTTGGTTATAGATAAAATAATTAATAGTCACTTTTGATGTCAACAATATTCAAAAATTCTTTTCAAGATAGACTTCATGACCTGGTCTAGAATTAATCCACCACCATATTTTATAATGCTTGAACACTACGCTACTCAGCTGATTGAAAGTATTCAGATGTAATGCGCAGTGAACGTAACGGTTAGATTTGATTAATTATGAGTTAATAGTATCAACTTTTCACCACTTAAATTATGATGGGCTAGCTGTTAATGTATCAGTTATTAATTCAATATTATTCTTAGTCTGATATTTGATTAAAAGAATCTCTTGGGGTTTTCTGAATTTTTAAATGATTATCTCTTACATTATGAAAATTAAATTTATATCCATAAAAAATTTTTTTGTAATATAAGATAAAATGAATATAGTCTGAAAAATTTCATTTCATATTTTTACAATTGAATTGATCATTAAAAGTTTTATTTTTGGTTGGAGCATTTATTGTTTAAGACTCTTATAACTTGGTTAAAAAAGTGAACATTAGCAATTATTAAAATGTTCTTTTATTTCCAAAAGTAATTTTTTTTTTGTTAGTATAAAAACATAATTCATTGCTATAATTAAAATAAAATTATTTCCTTTATTTTTATAAAATTTTTCAAATTTTATTGAACGAATCCATTTTACCTTGTTAATTTCAATACTTTTTATTCAAATTGAACAAATAGATTGTAATTAATAAAAAAAAGTTATTCATTGAACATTGAATCGTATATTTGAAAGCTAAAAAAAGGTGAAAGATTAAAAATGATTAAAAAATAATCCTGATAGTTGAGTTTAATAATATGATTGTTTTTAAAATAAAAATGTAGCATTACGATAAATCATTGTAGAGGATTAAGAGATCTAAAAGTGAAAGATTAGATCAACTTGAAACTTTTAGGGTTACTTATACTTTAAGCTCAGTTATTATCTACAAAGAAACATCAATTATTAACCTGTTACATATCTATACACATATATCACAAATAACTGAAGTTATTAAGTGATTTATGATCAAGAGAATCAATGTCTGGACATGTGCTTATTGGTAAAGATTAGCCTGGTATTAATGTTCGAAATAGGGCTAATATGTGCTAATACCATTGAAGTTTACGAGATTGTAGGATCTTTTTCGTATAATTAACATAATTTAATCACCACTAATGTTCTTCTTCAATTGTTCAGTTCTTCAGAATTTTCATTCAATCAGTTTAATAAGATTTGATGAATGAATGATTTAATTAATTATTTGTATTAATTGAATAATTGAATTTTCTAATTTTAAAACGAATTTGATACAATTTCATTTTAAAACAAAGAGAATAATTTGGTTTTTCAAGTCCAATGCTTTTGTAATGTGGTTAATAATGATTTTGTAAAATATAAATATAGTATTCGAATTCAGTGAGCTTTAATAAATTGAAATTTAATGCTAAGTTTAGTTGATTCATCATGAAAATTGAATACTTTGTATTTCTATTAACCTGTAAAATTATTATATCTGTACAAAAAATCATGATCGAGCATGTTTAATGCTTATGAAATTGATTATCAGACAATTGATCCAGATTTAATACATTTAATCTCTATTTATGATATCATTTCCTCAATATTTGAAAGAAAACCTCCTATAAATGTAGTTTAAACTGATGGGGTATATAATTAAAATTAATTTAATTACGAGATTCATTAAAACTTTATGCAATAATATCATAAGTGGATTAAAATATTCATTTGAAAATATTGTTTCACAATTTTATTTCTTTCAATGAAAAATGTAAATAAAAAAAAATTTCAAATTATCTCATCATTAAATGTTTCATCACAGTTTTTTTTAAAGTACATATTTTATTTATATTTTTTATATTCCTAGTACGGATTTAAATGTATAAAACAATAAAAAAATGAGAAATTGGAAACAAAAATTATATTCAGTACCAAAATATGTAAAACAACAAGTGAGCTATATATTTTTCCGGATTTCTGGTTCTCTGGTTGTTTTTTTTATGATACTTAATTAGAAATATAATAAATAATTATTTATCAAATTATATCAATAACAATGTTTTGATAATAGTTTTCTTTGAATATATTTATCCAATCTTGTATAAATTAAGAAGAAACGTTAAAGGGCAGGTAATAAAATCTATCAATCAATTTCCACTTTTTGATATTGAATTGAAAAAAAAAAAATTTCATACGAATTTTTTTGTTATTATTTCTTCTATTGATATAAAGATGATCATTTTATTCTTTTTGCACAAGTACTCTCGTTGCGTATATTGAAAACACGTTTACTAGAATGAACTTCAATCACCTCATGATGTAAAAATTGTTTTAAAAATGTTTTACACGAAAAAAAGGTTATTAAACCGAACAATTTTATTTCATGAAAAATAAAACAGCATTTCTACATGTCAATTCTATAGAATTTACATGTTTTATTGATAGTTATTCACCGTGAAAATTGGTTTTCTTTTCAATCAATTTTTTTACGTTAATAATTTTTCAATTATTATTTTATCATCAGTTTAATCTTTGGTCTGAATAAAATATTCAAATTCATCATTACTATACTAATTATCATGACAATAAATAAAATACATAATATTCTAAAAATTTTTAAAATACATAACTTTTATATAATTTCATTTGTTACATATATTTTATTTCTCCACTTGACTACTATTTGACATTTTTTCCATAAAATAGAGGTTTTTGAAAAATGTGTTATTTGATAGATTTTTATAAAAATCTAATATCCGGATGATGCACTTTTGATTGACATCTAAAGATCAGGATCAACTGTCTGCTTACCTTTACAGCACTCACCACAAAAAAATATAGACTCACAAGTGAAGAGTTCAAGATTATTCATTCAATAATTTCCTTTTTTTTTTTGATTATATAAAGAAGAAAATTGTTACTAACTCATAAAAATAATTCTAGCATTAAATCAACAAATTGATGTTCACATAACAGTATTTAAATAGAATTATTTGAATCTGAAATAGAGTGAGTAACTGGCTAATAAATAAATATATACAATCAATTATACATTATTATTCATCACTTTCTACTGAGTTGAAGAAACACTTGAAATGAAAAGAATCCCAACAAACTTGATCTTGAATCTAGAGTCTTAGAGTAAACAGATTCTGTCCTCACGAATGGTAAATCTCTTTTTAAACTTTTTCTACTTAATAACATATTAATGCTTGAAGCCAACATTTATTTATCCAATCTATTCATTGTATATTACTATGCCATCTTTTCTTATTGTACTGCTTTGAATTAATTTCATTCAGTAATAAATTTATTCTAGTATCGAAGAATATTAAAATTAAGAAAAGACGTTGAATTAACAATGAAGTCCATTTGAAGACTTTTCAATTATTGCAGGTGAACTTCAATTTCACAATTCGTAATTCAATTGACTCCATTATTTATATCTACCGTGGATAACGAAAAAAATTTTTAATTGGAAAAATTCTTTGAATATATTAAAAGTTTACCTGAGACAGTAGTCTTTTTGTTTTTTTATTTATATTTTTCATTGATCTTTCAAGAATTATTTATTTCTTAAAACATCCTAAAGTTCGTTTTTACCTTTGATAGTCTATTCAGTTTGCGATTATTAATTAAAATATGGTAATTAAAAATTAATTTCGTTTGTTAAATGTGATAATACCAATTAAATTTACGCAATTCGTGTACCTAGTGATTAATTTTATCGCATAAATATTTGTTTATTAAACAAATAACTATCAGGTATAAAAGTTGAAATTTTGTGTAAATAAAAAATACTACCAACGATAATAATTTCAATAAAATTATTAAGTTTTTGGTTTATATTAACTTTAAATCATTCATAACATAATATAATTTTTATTTTACTGTGTGATTTATCTGTACTAGTGAAAGTGATTTTATGATATTTGTTTTATTGAAGAGAAGGTAAATAAGCGAATATTGTAATACTTTACATGCAGATATTGTGCATTATTTTATATTGATAGGAATCAATTACAAATTATAATATTGTTTAAAAAGGATAAAAGAATATCCATATATATATATATATATAAACATTTGTGTAATATATAAATTATGTTCTTTGATCAAAAAATAAAATACTTCACCTTTCATTTCCAAATCTAATTAGTTGTATGTACTAAATAATTCATTTGCAAATGCAACTAAAAAGAACAAATGCATAGTCGCCGAATTATGATAAGTTTTATAATGAAAAGTGGAAATGCAAAATAGTGATTTGAAGCTTTAAACAAGAGTTGAAAAAATGAATTAGACACAAATGTTTAAAGTTTTATATAAAAATGTAGTTAAAAAACTGTGCACTGAAGCTAAAAGTTAATGCGTAAAAGTGTAAAAAAGCACACAGAGTTTGAAATTAAGCTTCGAATTCATGCATGACAAGAGCTGACCAAGAAAACAACTTTTTCCAAATTGCGGATTCTAAAGCAACTTCGGTTACACTCAGAGAGTTCAAATGAATGGCCCCCTTCAAGGATATTGAAGATCAAAGTTCTACCTTATCCCTCAAGATGTGCTAAAATAGTCTTCAATAAGTTCCCTGGATTTACTAAATAACTGGGTTATTTAGAATCTCTAGTAGAACTAATCATAAAAGGTATGAAATAGTTTCATACACACTAACAACATTAACATGATTAAAAGATAAAGTTAAAAAGAAAATTTTACTTAAATTTTCTTTCTAAATAATAAATAGAATTAAATCTCTATAGGATACTTTAAAATAATATTTATAATATTAATTTAATAAATTTATTTTATTTATCATGAAAAAACCAGAGGAATAAAATTCTATCTGACAACTTGTCATCGCTAACCCTTGAGCATATATTAATGATCACTTCTAGAGGGAAAAATAATGAAAGGATAGAAGTACGTCCTTTTTAACTAAAGTCATCTTTACATAAAAAAAAAAGAAGATAAATCTTTACACGATATTCATTACAATCTTTTGATTTTGTCAAAGAGTAGTAAATATTCCAAAAAAATCATCTTTCATGTCGAAAATCTATTATTAATATATTTAATACAAAAAAACCCTAAAAATATTTAATATTATATATGAAAAATTTAAATATACTCTTAATACAATATTAATTCAACATCCTAATGAGTAGAACTATTGATAGACCTTAATTCTATCGTTAAACAAAAAACAAGAGTAATAATGAGCCTTTAAGGTGCTTAAGTTTGTTACGTCCATTATATGAGAGAAAAGAGGTTAATATTTATGAAGATTAAATAGCAGGATATTGAAAATAACGTTAAAATGAATTATATTAATCCAGAAAAAACTGTGTTATATATATATAAAAAAAAAGTAGCACAAAAATTAATCTAAAGTGGAGAGTATCCATTGAAAATAGATATATTAAATCAACCTTTATCAACTGTTTGTTAAAAGGTCATTTAAAATAGTTCCAACTGTTCTACTATTTCAAAAAAAAAAAAAAAAACAAGCTAGATGACCTTATATTGATTTTTACTACTGGAAAATAAAAAAAATCGTTAAATATAAAATAGCTTTTTGATCAAATGTCATGTTTCTATTAATAAAATCAACTTCTATCTATAGCTAATGGAATGTGCTTATTTTTGATAAATCATATAGCAAAAAAGAATATAAAAAAATAATTCCTGCTATTATAAATGAATACTTCAGCTATATCTATTTTTCGGCAATATCAGATGAATTAAACGAATACAAGATCAGAAAATGTAAGAATCTACATCACCTAAGTGCGTCAATGATGCTAAAGCAATTGAAGAAGCAATTTAATAGCACAGTCTATTGATTAGAACCGAAATAAATATTCTTCACAGTATGATGATATACAAGTGAAAGTGGATAAAGGCGTGCGGTACACACAGTGATTGTTTTTTAATAATTAAATCGAGGAATTGAGTTATATAAATAAATGTGAGATTGTGCGAAAGCATTAACTAATCAAGGAGATGGTGAATCTACTCACCATATTGCTGTATGAAGAAATAATCATACCAATTAATGTATCTATCTAATCTATAGGGTTAAAGGAAACGTACGTACAATAACATTACTCAACACATAAGGGATTATTCGTGTGCTCATAAATTAATCACCTAATTGATATTAATGTGTTTCATTTTCATCTACTCATTTTCTACTTCATCCTACTTGATTACTATCTCACGTGCACGATGAATGACAGTGTCCGTAAGATCGTTTTGTGTTATAATGAAGCAATTCTATTATTATAATTATAATTAATTTGTAAAATTCAATTAAAGCAAAATTTGCTTACATGTTTTTGTAAACCTGAATTAATAATAACCTTTCGTATTATATCTATTGAAGATTATTTCCTTAATTAACGTAAAATAAATTATACTTTGGTTATTTGTAATAGTAGTTTGATCTTGTAGTGTTTGAGTTTTAATTGATCCTTTATATTTCATATTATATTTGTTATTAACATTTAAAATTATCTTATTCAATAAATACTGTCAATCAGCTAAGTAACGTAGACAAATGCTAATAATAAATTAGCTCAACTTAAGTAGCTCCTGCTTTTTTTAGTATAATAATAATTAACATTAATAAGTGAAGCTTTTGATAAATTTGATTGCCATATGAAAGTATGACATTAAATGAAATGAATATATTCTTTTGAAGCTTTACACGTTTCTTGTTCCTCTTCCTTTAATATTCTAGATTATATATCTCATCTCCTTAGCGTTGAAATTTGATAAATTTTTTGCAGTAATATTAAATTTCTTGAAGATTAAAATAATAGCAATAAGAGTATTTTGAGTTCTCTATTTTTGTGGATTTTAGTTGATTATAAATATTACCTTGTTACAGCCTGTACCCTTAGACAGTGACCCAAATTAATATAATTCAGTAGACGAGAAGAGAATATAAATAACGTAATAATATTTTAAATACTTTCGTCATGTGATAAATTAAAATTAATATCCATCTACTGGATTATATTGATGGTATATTTGTTTAATTTGTATAAAAAAAACATTAATAATAAATAAAGACAATTTTTGATGTAAAAAAAATTATTAGCATTTTGTCCTAAGATTTATAATCAAATAATCAACGTGTTGAGAGAAAATTTTGCTATCATTAGTGTACAAGAATTGTAGATGATGTACAATTAGCTAATAGTACGTCTACTTGAGCTGATCTTCCAGTAAAGTTATTAAATATAATTTTAATGAGATGATATGATGTATGATGATTCAAAAGAAATATGTTACTCAAATAACTTAATAAAATTAAGTTAATTGTTGATGTCTTAAAATACCACGATAGATGGGTTGAAATGAATTTTACATCATTTGTTTAACTCGAAAAATGATTGTAAAAAAAAAAAAAAAAATAACAAAAAATATTTTCAAATGTATTATGATGATTGCTGATAATAAATTATAAGAAAACATAATAAATAACAAATAATAATATAATTCATTAATTAATGTAATACAAAAAATTCAGATTCATACCTTGCTATTGGCAAATAATAATCCAACACCCTCGATGCACACTTGAAGTAATCCACCTTCACCAGTTTGCAAATCTTGTACTGGAAACTCATCTCCCAATTCAACCCCTAAATTTGCTCGACCTCGCATCGCTGCTTTTTCAATGGCCTCCTTGATGCAATAATACAGATCTTTGCACTAATAAAAATAAAAAATTAATAATTAAAAAAAATATCCCACACACTTGTGATTATCATAATATTTTATCCAGTAAAGATAAAAAAAATTTTATCTCAAAGTTTCTTAGATTTACTTTTAAAAATTTCGACACGCTGAAATTCGCACATTTCAATCGAATAAGCGGCTTATTATAAGCCGCATGTATTTCCATAATATAAGTCAAGTTTGAATAAATGCAACAGATTTGTTAGACTATAAAAATCTTCACACCATATTCACATTTAATACTAATGTATATTGTAGTTACATTAGTCTTTATATTATTTTAAAGAAGATTACTCCAAATTAAAATGTTTTTAGATTCAGTATTTATTAACCTTTTTATATAGAATTTTATTTTATATGTCAATATTTTAAACTATAAATAAAATTATCGAATACAAATATGACACAATACAGTATTTTAAAGTTTAAATAGATAATAATAATAGTTGGTTTTTTAGTTTTCAAAAATTTTAAAATCTGTTGTCATAGTATTGACTTTTTGAAATTAAATTAATTTATAACAGTAAATGAGTTGCTATTGTCATTTTTCTCTATTCAAAAATAGTATCAAACAATGAAATAAAATATCATACATTAAACATCAGATATATATTTTTAAATTTTACTTTCTTATTATTTGAATTGATTCATAATTAAAAAAATTAACATTGCACATTGTTGTGAGTAATTCTTCATTTCAAAGTTCATCAACAAAATGTAAAATACCTTTTTAATAAATTCAATAATCGTAATTCAGTCACTTGTTAAAAAATTTTAACTTTAAAATGATTATTCCCGATATCATAATTATTCTTATTACTGAAAGAAGTCAAGAACTAGAGCAGAGCTAATAACAAAGGATTTTCTTTATGCATTTTTTATCTTTAAGTTAGAGTCAATTGATTTTTGAAAAATACTTGATATCTTATTGGTTCTTTCAGATGGAAATAAAATATTTCTATTGCTAGTAGAATGTTTCTTTACGTCGTCAGACAAATCTGTACAGATAGCGATTGATTGAGTATGTCATTGATAATTCAACAACAGTCATCAAATATTCATCTTTCTAATATGCTTCCTTAAACTTGTGTGCTAACTATAAATATAATTGACACTTCTATTTCAGTTGTACCTCTTACTTCTGTTAATTAAGAATTAATAGGACATCTAGGGCACTAGTAGCATCCTAAATAACATTGTCAACTCTATCATGCTGCTGTATCAGGTATTACTATTGATTCAGATTAATCTATTCTGTCTCATGCTAACCTACAATTCGCCATTGACAACGAGAACCGATTGGGTTTGATGTCAATTGCAAAATAATTCATTCTTTAACTCAATTTTGAGATTGACTCGTCTTCTAGGTTTTTTTTTCTTCTCAACGAAACAGACAATATCAGTAATATTGTTGAGTACATAACTGAAAATATGATCGTATATTCAAAACACTCGAATAAAAAGTAGATAAATGGATGAGAGAATTAAATTGCAGTTGTAGATGTGGATTTATTCCAAAGAACATACACTTTTGACAGTTTCAATATGATAGCTAATCAAGCATTAATAGATGTAACTGGCATATTCGTAAAAGAGAGACCAACATGTCGATCAAGAACTGACCAAACGTCACTCATCACTTGAGATAACCAAACGCATTTAATGTTGTTGCTTCCTTTTATTGAGTTTTTATGATCTCACTGTTAAAGTATCAACTGACATTTTTTTTTGTAACGTTTAAAAAAATTTTCAAATATTTTTTTTAGTTAAATTTGATATCGTTGAAAATAATGAGATTACGTCAATAAAATAGCCAATATATTATAATTGATCATTACTGAAAAGATAATCGTCTTTAGCTAATTATAAACAGGTTGATGTCGATTTTTGTAACCACAAGTTGTAAAAGTAAATATATTCTGCATTATTGAGTTGAAAATAATCCAAAACTAAAAGTTGAATGATACGATTAAGATTTATACATCATATGAAAAGTAATACGATTTGCTTTTGGGAAGTATTCAGCAAAGCAATCTTCTTCCATAAGCTTGCTAAATCTCAGACAATATTGTTTACGAGTACTTCAATATTTAGAATGTTGGAGAATTCTTACTATGAACTTTCAAGAGAGATTATGAGAATGACTATTTATTTTTCCATGTTTACTGTACTGAACGAACAATCTGATCCAAGTATTAGCTCAACTGCTTATTACAATTAATCTTCAAAGTATTAATCACAAGTCTACAGAGACTAAGAGTCTTTTCACAATTTTTTTTATCATTCCTTCTTTATCTTTGATGTCAATCAATTGGATCAATTACTAGACATTTTATTTCATCAATTTTTATAAAACTCTCTGTTATTCAAATAAAATGTTGAATAAATAATTAACAAGTTCAATTTTCAATTCATAACCTAATTTTTATACTCATTGAACTAGAAAATTTGAATATCAACAAAAGTTATACTCTGTTCATGATCTACACACCAAAGCAAGAATGTATTCATCAATAATATAAAATTCACATGCCATACATTCTTTCAATATCACAATTCACGAGATATAGAGTTGGAGTATATATTCGCTCCTCTCAAACTCCCCAACATCACTTAACTGTTCTCCTTCATCTTGATGTGATGCTAAAGATCTTCCTGACTATTTAAAGCGCATTCCAGCCGCAAGTCATTTTAATGTCATTGACTGTGTAAATTATCAATACTGTAGCTAGCAAAGGCAGTTTCATTATCTTAAAGAATTTCAACGGAGCGTAAAGTTCACAGGTAAATATACACCACTAAGTTATGCAATTGTAGGGGTTTGTTCTCTTTCATAATCTCGTACTGTTACTACAGGCTCCAAAACGTCACGTGCCGTTCAATCACGGTTGGAAGTTACTCTAATGTTGCTAAAATCCGATTACAGTCTTTAGTTCATATTTTATTAGACATCGATTTTCTAGTTACAGAAGAGAAGGTTGTTTAGACGCATTGCATAATTTAATAAAAAGCATTTATCAGGCGACCAATTACTCTTTGACGATTTCTACTTTAAATAACCAAACAGTTTATATAACAACTCCTGAGTTATTTATCTATTTGATCTTCAAATACCATAAAAAGCAAATCGGTGATAAGCTGCTTTCAGAACTGTCCAAACTTTGAGGTAACAATCATTTTGGCTTGTATGTATTCCATTTAATCCTTCAATATGAAGTAACACTTTAAATGGAATGATAGGCTTAAAATCCATTGAAGCTGGAGAAATAGAATTGTTCAAGTTGTTGAATAAATTTTGTTATTGTCCATCTGGGTAAATATCAACTCCTATCATACTATTCAACTCGTGTTACATTACAATTATGGTATTGAATTCAAGCCGAAACTGATACTCTATCCGGTCATCATCACCGAATGGCTAAGAAGCACTCCGATTAAATCAATAGTTTTCAGTGCATTTTAGCACCTTCAATGTGATTGAATTTGAGATAAAAGTAAAACAGAATTGATGTCAATTAAGTACTGACATTGTCCGGGTTTCGTTTCTATCGGTTTATTGTGGAGAATAAAAAAATTGAACAAATTTGATAACTGGAAGAGAAAAATATTGTAGAAAATAAACAGTATCTATATTTTATTTCATCATGGTTCAAATCCTAGTTTAATTCAGCTGATCGGCCGATTTATATCGGAATCATGACCATGATACGAACTTTTACAAACTTATTTAAAAATTTCTAAGTTCCTCTTTAAACTTGATTTAATGAAAATCTTTTTTCTCGGATTACTTCCTAATTTTTATATATCCATTTGTCGGCTCAAAAAATTAACTAATCATGCATAGTAAATAACTTACTTTTTTGGTGTAATAGTTGTGAAGCTCCAATTGATCACCATTACGTTTGGATAAGCATAGCACCTTATTCTTGGGACTGCAGGTCATATTCACCAACCGTTCGTACCACCAACGTTCCACGATCACGCCATTCGACGATCTCAAAACAAGCCCATCATGTCGTACTTCTAGGAAACGCAATTCGCCATCAACGTCGCCAACATGAACAGTGAAGGATTGTTTATGCATTTGTCGAGACATAGAGGGCTTCAAATCGATGTCATTTCCGTGCTGAAATAAGAATTGTAACTGGTGAATTTAAGTAATATAAATTGATGTCATTTATTTAGAAAGAATAAATAATTAACTCAAAAATTTATTAAAATCAAACAAATATGATTGAATTTCGTAACTATGGTAATCAGATGAAACTTTTGATTGAATACCGAAATATGAGTATGCTAATTTATTACTAAATAATGTTTTATTTCGAGTTTATCACAGAAATTTTGTTGCAAAGAGAAATCAGTCGGAATAGCATAAAATATGTAATAATAAAAAATCACTCACCAAGTTATCAATTTGATCAAGTAGTTGATGTAATTCTTGACTATAAATTAACCCGATATGACTTTTACCCAACAACCGACGAATTTTTCGTTTCACTTCAGTTTTATCAACATTAAGCATCACTAAAATAGCAGTCAAATTGTGAAGCAACGTACATAATAACCGGTCTTCATCATGTTCTAAACGCCGGCGTTCACTGTCATTTAAATTTTTGTATCTGGAATTTAATACATCAATATTATCAATAAATTCCTTTACTTGATCTTGTCACATTCATAGCCTACCTCTCCATCATTTCACTGGGCCCTTGGTCCATACCAATAACATCTCTCTCCTGTGACACGGCATCTAGAAATGCATCTTCCCAAAATTGCATTTTATCCCAAAGATGTAATCTCTCTTTGCCTAAAAAACCTACAATAAAAAAAAAGCTATGTAATTCCGAGTGACAAGAAAAAAAAATATCTTCTCTGTGATCTAAAAATATATTTTTGTCAGTTTGAATCTAACAATCGGAAATAAAAAACGTGTGAAATTGAATAGAACTTTTTAAAAAAAAACTCTATACTAATAGATTTATTTATTCATTTAAAAACAGTTGTGATAAAAAGGAAAAAAAGTGTGTGTGAAAAAAATTCATTTTAATTTAAACAGAAAAAACAAACTTTAAATGAAAATGAATATGAAAGTAAATGATTCATAATTCACGAATGTTTTATAAATAAAAAGTATGTAATGAAATAACACCTTATACTATTTATCTACAAATATATGTTTGTGTACAACATTAAACATGAATAAATCAAATAAAGATTAAAAACCTAGTTGACTTTTGTAACTAATAAAAGGTAAACAAACATTTTATAATTGAAGTAATTTTACCTTCAAACAAATATGTTCTTGCAGCTTCTGGACTTGGAGTCGACGCAGTTAATACTGGACTATTACCATGATAACGAGCATTAAGTGATGATTTACTTGACCATATACTACCCCGTTTTTCACTATGAGTAGGTTCTGGTTCTCTGTCAACTTCAGCATCAGATGGTGTATTCTGCGTTGATAATGGTGTTTGATGAGGTGGACGAAATGCAAGATTGCTTTGTTGTTTATTTCTTGCTTGCGATTGTGCATCACTTGGGTTTATGATAGATGTTATGCTAGGCCGACTACTATTACCCTCTCCATCAAACGATGTCAATTTACTCAATAGTTTTCCTTTTTTCGAAAAAAGATCGAGAAATGAATCGGTACTCGAATGATTATTATTATCGTTCGATGATATTGCATGAGAAATTTCCAAGTGAACTTGATTGCCATCTAATTGAGGTTGAAAAAATTTATATTCATATTTTAAATTCATTTTAAGAGGTAATACCACTCTAGGATTTTGAAAAAGCCCATTTGAAAAGCTTTAAAAACTTATTGAAATTTCAAAAATATTTCGCATTGTAATTAAAACTTTTTCAAATTCTAAAATGGTATAATTTATTGAATATATATATTGAGAATCATAATAATATTATTTACCATTTAAATATTGGGATGATAATTTTTTAGTGATATCTACAAGACTCGACTGTTTACTCGATCCATTAGATCGTAAATTTTCATGACTCTCGAAAGAGCTTGCCTGTAGATTAATTTTAATTTATTTGGTTATTTATTTTATTCACTCGCTTTTTTTCTCGTGATAAGATAAAATATTGACTTACTTGCAGTAAAAAAGGCGTCTCAACAGCACCGTCAGTGAGATCTTTACTCCAATAATGGGTATGAGCAATTTCCATCAGTTGAAATACTGATGCCATTCCACCGAAACTATTGTTATCAAAAGTATTCGCAAGACCATTAGCTACTGCTTGAAGGCACATGAGCATTCCTTTATAAACTGATCTTGAAATACACTACACAAAGGAAAAAATAAAATTCAATAAAAGACAATGTCTTTTCATATAACAAAGAATGTTTAAAAAAAAAATTCAAATATATTTACCACATCATCAATGTGATCATCAGGACTAATTTTTTTATTAATTCCTCGATTTAATTTGGTAACGATAATATTACGATAGCTTTCATCTTCCATTAATTTTTTTAGACGGTTTAATTTGAAGAAGCCAACTCCTTCTCCAGCAAACACTTGGTTTATGACCTTTAATGAATTTCAGTTACGGTCATGTTTGGTTTGTGCATTCAATTAATAAGTAAATCAAACTAAAATCACGATTTTAATTTACCTCATTTAAAAATGCTTGATTGTCGTTATTAATATTCGTCCTATCGATATTCTGCATTCTCTGCATATTTTCACTATAATTTTTACTTGTCATGTGTTTAATTAACGTTGATTTATCTGTCAATCCAGGTTTACCGCGTTTAAATGGACTAAATGATAACGGTTGTGATTTGTCTTTAATTTTTTGAATATTCGAAGCTAAATCACCACGATTTGAAGTACCTTTACTGCCAAATAAGTCACTGAACATATTACTCGTTTGTGTAGCTATTCCGTTAAAATCACTGCTCACGTTACTAAGAAAATCACGGCCTATATCGCGACGTTTATTTCTTAACTCGGGTAAATTACTATTCGAGTCTTTCCTTATCGATGGACGCGGTGATGAATGTTGCTCTGGAGGAGGCTGAGATTCAGCTAAGCCCTAAAATAATAAATATACTTTAACGTGACAAATTCTGTTCACGTGAACTCTATTTTTCCAATTATTAATTGGTACAAAACAATTTGAGGTTCACTGAGGACTTTTTAATTTTAATAGAATATAGTAAAAAATGATCAGAAACAATAATAGTTATATAGTAGCTTTTTCATGTTTTGTTACATCGTACTTCATAAAATAAATAGATAAAAGTTTATTTAATTATGTAATTGTAGATAAATGTTAGTTCAAAAACAACTGTTTATTTTGCAAATTATGCGAAAGTGGAAGAATTTAGTTATACTAATTACCTTTAGTAACCCTTTCTTTGTAGCAACTTCTTTCGCACTTTTAGTTAAGTCTTCAAAAGTATTTCTCCCTGCATAAGTTAAATCATCTAAAGTATTCTTGCTAACCCCTGCAGCAGTTCTACTGGCTTCTATTGCTGTTTTTGATGCTTCTTGAACAGATTTTGTTGCTTCATCAACAGCTTTCTTCGTTTGTTGTGTTATCTATTTTTAATAAATAATTACGCTTTAATGTTTAATAACAAATTATTTTACGATAATAATGATGTCTTACATGTCCCAGTGGAGCAAAAAGGCTATCTTCTTTGGCTTCAGAAATCCTCTCTTTCGCTTGATGTTTGAGCTAAATGAAATGTTACAAGTAGAATTTATTTTATATAAAATTATATACGCTGAAAGGAGACAGATCATTAAAAATTGATATACCTTATCCATATGAGCCAATAGTCCATCTTGACTGCTTTGTCGTGTTGTCTCACGAACTAAATCCTTAGCTTGAGATGCTATTTGCTCGAATAATGAACCTTGCGATGATTGTCTTGTAACAACGTTATTGCTACTATGCCCATCACCACTACTTTGTTGATGTGAATAATTTATCGATGAATTCGGCTGTCGTTCGTTGACATTTTGCTTAGCATGGAATGTATTTTCGCCGATTGTCATTTGTCGAGTTAAAAAAGATCCACCAGAAGTATCGGTCGATGATTTTCGGTTTACAACATTGGAAATGTTTATTGGACTATCCAGATTTGACAAGATTTCTTCTTGAATTGGCTGAAGATTCAAAATAAAGAAAAATAAAATTAGTTAATAGAGTTGATAAAGTGGAAAAATGACAGAAGATTATAGTTTTTGAATTATAAACACATCAGCAAATTGAAATTTATCAAATTAAGAAATTATTCAAGTATTTGATAAATAAAGGAATGACTAAAATCATGGGTGGTATAAAGGCAAGTACTTTTACCTGCCACGTGAATGATCAAGGTTTGAGTGCTTGGGATACGTTAGAGAAAAACAAATGGGAAAATTTCAGCTGTTCCTACAAGAAATGTGATTAACTACTTTGGAATTCAAGTTGATTATCACTCCTAACTTTTAATTTACATTGAAGTACAAATAAGGAAAACTCGAGACAGGTTCAAGACACTCAGCAGACTTTTTTTCAATCAGCACATCTCCAAGAGAACCAAAGTAGTTTGCTATTTGCGGCTCGTTCGGTCTTTAATCACATATGTCTGCCCAAGTGGAGCGATGGAACGTACTCGCTTGCGAGCCTCACTCAATTTTTAAAAGCACCATGGCACTTATTATATTATGAATTAGAGCAATTAAAGCTTATGCGACAAAGCTAACGTGCTGAGAATCGATTGTTTCCCGCTTAGGTTCAATAAAGATTATGAGACTGGATTCAGTAAAATTGTTAACTATAATCAAACTTAACTCCTTCACCAAAGTGAAGATGGCAACATCAGGTGTTAAAGGATATTCTGGACCAAAGCATTTGAAAATCTTTACAATGATTCAGTGCTATATCTTGTGGTAAAGAAAAGGGAATCAGGAAAAATTACCCTTCCGTAGTGAAAAGTCGTGATAAATTGCACCGAAATATTAAAATTGACCCATCAAGGCAGTACAACGTACCTTACAAAATAGGGATTTTTACAAAGTAGAAAGACAAATTATGCAATCTTTCATGATGAATTTTATTTTCTTTGTGCAGTGGACCATAATTACCCTGCATGGCAGGATAATTTTCACTTAATCTTATTTTCTGTGTACCAAATTCGGTTCGAGTATTAATGGATAAATGAGCAAACAGTGGTCAGAAGAGAAGCTTACAAGATGGACAGTGCCAATTCATTGTAGACTCTTCGGTCAACTAGGTCCATCTAGCAAGGTATCATTGACCATGTGCTGCTCCAAAGCACGAAAAAATTCAAATGATCGCACCAGGAAAGTATGATCGTGGAGCTCTATTCAACAACATATCTACGAGGTGCTAAATATTATCAGCAGTCAACTTGCAAATAAAAATATCGTTGAATCCGTTTTATTTGATCTTGCAAAAGTCTTAAATTCAATGTGACAAAATGAGTTGATTTACATACTCATTAGAAAAAAATTCTATTGTGAATTTATCAAGTTCATCAACAGCATGATTTGTGGTTCCAGATTCGTTGTGGGGGGCACTGATATCTTATCAACTTCTTTTAATAATGATGGTAGTTTACAAAAGGGTACAGTACTTTCCTTATTTGTTACTATAATTTAGCAGCGCTATACTTAATTTATTCAACCTAAACCAAGATAATAACACCCTTAATACATGTACCTATGATAAAAATTCCAAAATTTTAACCTAAAAAATTAAAATCATTGATCAAATTTGATCTAGCTATTCTTTAAAGTAAAAACTCTGTTAATTGCAACTCATACAGAAAATTTAACCAATAGTGAATGAGACTATTCTGTTGGATCCTAAAGTGAAGGGCTCCTTCGGCTTCTCCGAGTTTAGCCGAGTGAGAAAGCGATTGATACTCTTATTCGAGTGAGTTCGAAGAAGCCGAGGTTGGCCGAGCAAGGCCAGATTCCCTCATGTATTTTTATACCTCCATTAAGATATTTTTAATTTATATTATTACAAATTAATTGTTTATTAAATATTCCTCATCTAAATGATAGAATTTTTACACCTTATTTTCAGATACCTCATACTTCTATTACAGCATGATACATTACATTTTGTTAATCAATTAATTTTTTTATTACGTAATTATGTAAATGACGTTAAATTTTTTTTTTAAACAATTGTTTATATTTGGTAATCAATGAGAGACTGAGAAAACATAATAAAATATAATGTAGAGTGTACCTATATGAAGTTAATGCTTTTGGAGTATTCAGTTATAATATTTTATAATCTATAAATTATAAATTAATTATTAATTAACAATAGATATTATTCAGCTAAAGAAATATTATTTCATACTTCTTTGTTAAATAACGTAATTTTTCTATTATGGAGTAAAAAGTTGATAGAGAGATCGATTTTTTATCATTTATTTACATAAATAATGTTTTTTTTTAAATAATTGCTTTTATTTTGAGAACGATGGAAGATAGAAAAAGAATTGATATTAATAAAATAAATAATAAATCTTTTTTATTACACACCAAAAGCCATTTCTTTACAAGACCTTTCAAGATCCTCGGTAGTATAGTGGTCAGTATCCCCGCCTGTCACGCGGGAGACCGGGGTTCGATTCCCCGCCGGGGAGGATTATTTTTTTTTTTTTTTGTTTTTCAATTTTATCATGTTTATATGCATAGAGACATATTTTTTCCTAACATTTTTTATTAAATAATAATTTTGCATTTCTTATTTGATGCCATTTTATTAATTTTTATAATGATCCACGGGCCAGCCATAAGAGCTGTATACAATATTTATAAAATTGAGGTCCATGCGATATCTTTGACTAATTTGATAGATTTTTGATTGCAGAATCTGAATCCGTTGGTATTTTTTTCATAGGGTGGCCAGTTTTTTAGTTATAAATAATTTAATCGTTTAAACGCGTTTATTGGCCAAGCTATTATAGATAGAAAGTAATTAGTATATAGAAAACGGTGCTCATGTAATAACATCAGTCTTTATTTTATACTTAAAGTATTATTCGATGTAGTTATTCAATAATTTGTTGGAATTTATGCAAAATACATTATGCATATTAATTGGTTGAAGTTACAAAAAAGTATATAAAAATAAATAAAAATTTTTTGTATTATAATTATAAAAAGACTCTATTCATATGAGATTATTTGTTTATATGACGTTGTACAGTGGTGAAGTAGTTCACTAGATGACATCGTAAAATATTACTATTTAGATAAGATCCACAGAACTTTTATTACACTATGCACTTGATTGCAAAAAAAAACATAAAGTGCAAATTTAATAGAATTATATCGTAATAAATTTCTTATTTTTTATCTTAAAAAGCAATTACATTTAATTACTACCAAGTTGTTTTAAATATTTAGTATCAATGTAATAGCTTCTTATAAAAAAAAAAAATTCAAAGAGTTTATTTGTTGATGAACTACAACTACTTACAGTTGTTTAAAAAACACCGGTACTTTTTATGTAAACAATTAAATATCTCAAGAATTATTAATCGTAAAGAGTTTGAATTGGACTTATTTTTTTCTTACAAAAATCACACAAAAAGTGCAATATAACATGTGGTCACAAGTGCTTACTGTATTATGTTGTCACTGACAATGTGGTTATCGAACGATATCGGTTAACATTCAAAAAACTTTAAATATTTTCTCTTTTTAAAGCGTATTGACGGGACAATTTATTTAACAATTTACTATTGAGATATATAATTTTTACAAAAATTACTATTTTTAATTAAAGATCCATCCTAGTACTTCCTACCGATGGTGAAATTAGAATTGAAATAAAGATTTTTAATATTATCATTTTTCATTTTTATATCTCAGCATTTAATAATATGACAATAGTATTTGCAATAACAAACTTATCATCATAAATGATTTATGCATATTTATTTGTATTTGAAAAAAGCCCCAATTAAATTAACTATACAGAGTAAGTTTTACACCAATAACCGCAAGCCAATAATCTATTTCAACGCTTGCAGCAATTAGTTATAAAAAAAACCTATCTGAATAAAAATCGTTGTGGGCAGTTCTAGCTGTAAAGTTAATTCAATGTAAAATAATCAACAGAAAGATTAAAATGAAGTATTTTCTAACAGGCTTAATTTACAAGTCTAGTACCATAACATCTCGGAAGTATTGAAATGATTATATTATTGATCTTGTGGAAGGAAATATTAGCAATAATATAATTTTCCAATAGACTGATCGTACGCAAAGGCCACTTTATAATGGTTACATTGACAATCAAACTTAATTATATATCCTCCAATTATACGATAATAAATATGTACCATCATCACGTATTTAACTACATGTCCACACGATAGGAGACAAGAATAACACAACAGTAAATACATCATGCAAGCAAGGTTGTTCTGATCATAAATTTACTGTGTGATGTAATGAAACAACAAATTTTTCAATGTAATAAAATAAAAAGAATATATTATTTCTTGTTACACTCCTACCACACCGTGCCCTCATTGATTCTTCGTTATAAGCCTAAATCAAATTACTTGTTTCATTTTATCCCATTTGCACTTCCATTTGCCCATCCCTTTGCCACTCTAAAGAGATTTTGCCCACTGCTTCCAGTAGCTTTGAATGTGTACAGGATAGAAACAATAAGCTAAAGTTCCATGATGCTCTTATTAAGTTGTTCTGTACATATATGAGCATATGTAGACATCATCACCCTTTAATCATTGCACGTTTCTAAATTAGTACAACTGTTGAATATAGGCTTTATGAATTTCAAGAAGCTGTCAGCTTTGATCATTCAATGGTCTAGTTGCTCATTTTCCGAATATCAATTGGTCACAAATCATCCTAAATTATTAGTATTTCCATCTGCTAATCTGAACTTTATTGAATGTACGACTTTCATAGCAGAATTTAACTGATCTAATTTATTTATGTATCATTTCATCCTACTCTAAATTAATTCATTGATGGTTAGTTATCTAAATAAGAATTATAGACTTATATTGTTAGCAGCTGATGTTTGTGTCACGATAATTAAGTATTTTTGGAGAAGTCAAGTTTAAATGGTAATAATCGAATGTAATTGATATTGATGATAAAACGGATTACAGGGTGATAATTATGATAATTAACCCATGGTTCAAAGATTTTCATTTGCACAAATATGCTATTATCATTTAATCAAGTTAACTCGAGATCACCAACTGTTGAATGATGTTTGTACATTGATAAATATGGAATACTGTCTACTTTTTAATATCAAAATAATTTTTTTAATGGCTAATATGCTTAAAGTCTTTGTTCTATTTAATTTGAATAAAAGAAAAATTTTTTCCCCTCCAATTGGATTTGATGAGCATAAACTGATTTACTTAGCTGTTCAGTGTCAGAGAAAACCACCTGATTTATCTAATTTATTAAAAAGGTGTCCGATAATAGCATCAGTTTAAATTCTGATAAACGAAAGATAACGAGTTTTTTCAAAGTTAATCAAATCCTTTAAATTTAATTTACTGTATAATAATCTAGAATTTAAAACGAAATTTTTTACTTAAGTTAAGGAATTTAATTTAACTTTTATATTTGAAAATTCTGCTTCATAAAACTGAATGATAATATTTATAGACTATTCACATGATCAAAATAACTCATCAGAATAAAAACAAAAAATATTTAATAACTTTTAAGATGCTTTGAAAAAATTTTTGTAACTCTTTTTCAAAAACGATAAATTTTTTATTATACCAGTTGTTTCATAAAAATGAATTTTTTTTAAAATCACAATCTTCTTGCTTGTTTAAAAGCTCGATTAAATTGATAGAAAAAAAAACGTATGGTTTTTATTTCTATCCGTGATCATTTTTAATTCAACAGCTCAACGTCAATATGCAATTCATCTTAAGATGGCTTTTGATAAAGTTATATCATAAGCTTCTTATTTTCATCTACTATTGTAATTAAGAAAATTAATTATGATACTTACCATTTTGTTGAATTGAAAATCATTGTTATCCTTGGGATTAAGTTCAAGTTCCGAGTCCCGATTAAGACTAGAACTGCTTAAATCACTATGACTAGATGACGTACTAACTGGACTGTCGGGACGAGCTTGACTATCTTCCAGGATTTCAGGATACTGCAATGTTTCTGGAGGATTATAAATTGTCTTCGAATCTATTGTAAGTGATATCTGTTGAGTCATTTGTGCCCCGTTGTAACCTGAAACAAAAATAGTAAACATAATTTAAATAAATTCTATTAACCCATAAAAGGAAGTTTCTGGGCCAAGAATGGCCAATCCAAGGTCTCAAGAACAAGTTTTAATCTTCATCACAAATAATTATATCATTTTATTTGAAAGGAGAAAAACAAGGAATTTTATAAAATAATTTACTAGAATACTTACTTGGCGATAAATCAGATGAGACCATCTCTGATACAAAGTCAGATAATGAAGAGTATGAGGAACTGGTGCTCTCTGCATCTTCAGAATCAGATCCGCTTTCATCAGTTGGTTGAGTCTCCTGTTCTTCCATGGCTTTGATAGCATTTACTAAAGAGCTCGATGGATTCCATACTGGAAAGTTAATTGCTTCTAATGAATCGGCGAACCATCGAGGTTTGTCACCAATTTGCGCAGGATCATAAACTCCAGTTTGAACACGTAAAAAAGCTACATTATTCGGAGTCAATGACCATTCAGCCAAAAATTCAACCGCTTGAGTACGTGCGAATCTGTCCAAAAATTCATTCGTTCTCGGACGAGATCTTAAAAATGAATTTATTTGAAATGCTACCACTGGCCTTGGATATAACCTCAATGTACGTGTATGTTCAGTGAAATTCGCTAAAATATTTTGCGAATTGAAAAATTTAACCATCGCAACTCGAATTGCAATATCTACAGAGTCTACATTATTGTCATAAATTAAAGGATTGTAGGCTGATTGGTTGGCCGGTTTTACTACCGAGGGAGTATTGTAAAAAGTACGACTTGGACTCGATGTTATTGACTTTCCTGGTGAACTCTGGGGACTGCACTGGGTCGAATTACCATAGTCAACACTCGATCTGGCACGTGTGGAAGAAGCAACACTGAAAAAAATGTTAGAGTATAAACGATAATGAATACAGAAGTCTGATGCAAGCAAATAAGAACAAAAAGAAATGTAGGTTCATTTTATGGCTCATGATCCTTAAGTTTAACTACATAGTAAATGTTTTTTTAAAGAAAATAAAGATAAGTAGAAGTGGTAATTTCTACCTCAAGTATTTAATGAATAAAACTAAATATTTTTCCTTCAAAATGATCAGTAAGGATTAATTGACATACTCATAAAAACTGCAATGAATTATTTATATAAGAATTAAAAAAAAAAAAAAAAAACTATTAACTATTGAAATTCATATAAATAATTTTAGAAGTCAAGGAAATAAGAATATTGAAAGAAAGATGAAAATTATGTGCAATAAACAAAGTTAATATCATTATTAAAAACTAAAATTTCTTATAAATTCTAAGCTGTCAAATAAAAACACTAGTAAAACCCCAATTTTTTTTCTTAATCGTAAGAATTTGTAAAGTTCAATAAAATCCTGGTGCCATAAGATAGGATCTTTTACTATCGTAAAATTTTACATACCTAAGGTTTGAATAATGTGATGCGGTACTTTCTCTACGACTATTAGGCTGCAATCCAGATAGTGGAGACATAGAAGACTTCGATTTCATTTGATGAGTTTCTGCTGCATTTGTTATCATCTGAAATTCAAACAAAACCTCATCTCTCAATGCAACGTATGGACCGGTAAAAGAACTATAATTAATTATTCAATTATTCAAACTGGAATACAAAATAATAAATGCTAAAATAATTACATTGAAACCAGCTTGATCCATTTGTTGCATAGTTTGTTTTAATTGATTTTTTAATATTGTTCCTTCTGGTTCTGGGAATGCCGGGATAACTGCATCTCTGCCAGTTGATGAATGTATTTTACCACTGTCTAAATCAACGAACCAAATGTCCTCTGGCATTTTAAAGCCTTTTTTGTATACTAAGAATGACGCGGGGATGCCAATTACAAATGGCGTAGGCGCCAACAGTACTTGTTCCGCACAAGCCATGCAAGTTGGTAATAATGGAATTGTTGGAAACATGTATTCTAAAGGATAAATCATTGTTACAAACGCCATTACTGACATCGATAAAGCATTATAATCCCGAGACTGTAGAACAACCTGAAACAAAAAAAAAATTACATTTAAAATACATTATCCTGGCTCTAGAAACATATAATAATAAATTTTTTTTTCTCCCCTTTTAAAAAACAAATGTAAATTAAAAAAAAATCGATCAAATCATAAATTCTCTTCGTCTTAGGACTAGTAAAGTTGCCATAAACACCTGAATTTAATTCCCTAACTGATCACGAAATTACTAAAGTTAGGAAACACTTAATAATTTATCATAAGCATGCACAAGTTATAAAACCCCTTAAACTTAACTTTAAAACTTATTATCGAAATGCCAAAGTTAACAAACACCATGACTTAAACTTCAAATATCGTATATCAATCAGAATGAAGTACTCAACATCAAATTAATACAACATCAGTTGTTTTAATAAAGTTTTGGCACTGTTTTTACTTCTTAGATTAAGTTCTTCAATGACTTTATGATTAAAACCTTTCTCTAATTATATAAATACTCATTAAACGAAGTAAAATTTAATTTTAGAAATAGAGATATTATCTTTAAAAATAATTATTATAATAATATATTCAACATTTTTCATTTGAATATCATAACTTTTGCTATAACAATAGAAGTTAAAAATAAAGAAATAACGAATAAATATCCTAAATAATTAAAACAAAAGCTCTACATGTTTTAACAAAACCTCAAGACTATTATACTTGTTCTCATAAATCATATGTGAAGATTTACTGCTTATTAAATTCAATAAAAAAACCAGATATAAATTTATGAATACATTATTATATTTATTTAAGCTCTGGAAACAAATTATTTAACCATGTTATAAACCTGAATCTCCTATAAAGTTTGCTAATTAGATATGTAGCAAAAAATTACTCAACATTAAATGTCAGTCATGTTTGATTTAAGATGTATATCTCAACACTCTATTCATCAAAATTAGTCGAGCTTTTTAGTCTGTAACCTACAAACATATCCATCTACATACGTATTCTCTCGAACATTCACCCTCTTCAGTCAATGCAATCGGGTAAAAAAAAAGAAATACTCTACTGCAGCACTGACATAGAACTGTACTCTATTGCTATTGGTTAGAAGCAAAGCCTAGTCATCTTGAACATCATTGGACTCAGCAAGGAATCCATCAAGCAGAGACAATTGGGCTATGCTATCTATTGCGTAAGCCTCAAATCTGACGATGTGGCACACATCGGGTGATTTGTCATGCGAACGATTAATGGTAATTGCAAATTTTCATCAGATAATCCAAAATTGTCTGGAGATGTTTGCGACAAATGATGTAGTATATGAGCGTCATTACAAGTAAACAAGGTTTGAAGTGTGATAACTAATTGCTCATACAAATGGTGTGGTATTTAAAGCCCTTTAACAGCACCAAATACATGAATATTTTCTCTTTCGCTTTCGATTTAACTCCTTTTATTCAATTTTCTCTCTCATGATGTACAGAGCACGCGCCAAACTATTCTCAAATCACGGAAGCATTGACTTTTCCATTTTAATCCGCACCTTCCCCCCTCCTAAACTCACACTGTTCCCTTTCAACCCCGTACATCCCTTTCAATTCCACACTCTCTCACCCTAGCCAACTCCCCATAACCAGTCCTGATGCTTGACGTCGATCGTGCAAATTATTGTATTTTATTCACTGTTATTCAACATCCTATTGATTGTTATTTCTTTTGATAAATTGCTATGTCAATTGCAATTCATCCATTAAATTATAGTCTCTAGAATGAAATCATTTTAGTTAAACGAGTTATGATGCAATGAGAATAATAAATGTTATTGACACTAGTATAACCATACTACCTCACCAGTTTAGATTTTTTGTTGTAAACGAGTAGATATTATTCAGATGCTTTTATTACAACTTTTATTCATTGACTTTTGTCGAGATAAAAAATGGCTTTAAAACCCTTGTATTAAATAGACACTCGTTCAACTGACAAGTGTAAAGAAAGATACATTCAACGTCAATTGTTTCAATTTTTAAAAAGATTTTTCTATCGTTTTCTATCCTATTTAAACGATGACTCGTTAACAAAAGTTTTATTTGTTGTTAAAAGGCATACGAGTAGCTATTAAATTGAGAAATAAAAGTATCATAAAAAATAATAAAATTATTCCTGCTTCTTTATTGTACATACTTTTAGAAGATCAGTTTTAAATATTTCGTTGGAATAAATGTTAGTCTTTATGTGAAGCAAATGTAGCGCTTGTGCTCAGTGAATTTTTAATGAATGGAATCAAATATGAGGCAAACAGACGCGTTGATGGACGATTAAACAAATTCTCCAAGTATTTGAAAGATTTGATACACATAAAATATTTAATTGTAAAATACAATTGTTCACATCAATATTAATTAAGGAAATTAAAACAATTAGAGAACAATAGTTTAAATAAATATCCCTAAATTGATAAACTAAATGATTTTAAAGAAACTTATGTTCAAACATTTCAAGTTAATTGTTACTTACAAAAACAAACTCAGACAATTTTTACTTGCTACTTTTATCAAAAAATAAATCTTTTAAATTTATAGTCTAAAGAATAAGCGCCGAAGAAACTGATATTTTTTTTTGTAGTTTTTATCTGTTTTTAGCAATATTTAAGTGAATAAACAAACTTTTATTTTTAGTAATCCACATAAAGCTTATGTTTTATTTACTTTTGAGACTATTATTATTATTTTGTTATTCTCACCTTGTTTTCCAATAGAATTAAAGTAAGAACTCTCAGACATACATCGACGCCCAACAGTTCTAAAGGTAGATGAAGTGGGAAATCCACGAGGGAAAATCGTGTATGATCAGGAAGCGCAAAACATAAAGGTTGAATGCACGGTGATAAAATATCAACTTCGACTCGTGTTTTGTTGGGAATTGGAACTGGAGCACTGAGCAACCGTAAAATCCATGTTTCAATCTCTCGAACATCATGCAACACAAGCGACGATGTTCCTTGTGCGCCATGTGAAGTCAATAATGTCCAAACAGATTCTCTGTAAAAAAATATATATTGCAATAGTTATTATTTTCTTTTTAAAATACTCTCTAAAAAAATTATAGTGATAAACTGTATCAAATGTGTTGGTGAAGAAAAAAAATTCAACTTTTAAAAAACAAAGTACGTTCTTTTTCATGAATATACACAGTTATTTTAAATAGCTCTTACAACTTTTTTCATATATTATGTCATCATGAATATGCATTGTTGAAATAATCTAAAAAATCAATGAATTTAAATAAAAAAATAATTATTAGTAATCAGTAGACAGAATGCACGAATTATACGAGAAGATAAAAATCTATTTTAACTATGGAGAGTGTTTTTGTTTAGTTAAATGGATAAGCTTATTTAAATAAAACCTTCAAAGGACGAAAGGGTAACGAGAGCTGAATTAATATTAGTCCAAATAAATATGGCAGCTAGCCTGTTACTTTTTCTCTAAATAAATTATCAGATTATACGAAGATACATATACACGTACACGGAGAAAATTTTTGGATATAAATAACCCCATATTCAGGTAAATCCAACATATTTCTGAACAAAACAAATTGTATACTATATTGGGCAATTTATCTCTCAATTAAAGACAATATAATTCATTAGTTTTAAAAATAATTTCAGTATATTATCAAGAAATATGTTGATGAAAAAAGATTCACAATCAGTGTTTGTGTTGGTCAATAAGAATTTTTTTCATTCATATTTAGTTTATAAACAATCTAGAGATAGTCTAATTGATACGCTTTTATAAACTAATTGTTTTAATTTTTGACAATAAAATTTATAGACAATAAAAAAAAATGTTCAACAATTGTTTCTCTTATTTTTTGGTCATGAAACAGAGCTGTTAAAACAAACATTCAATAATTTGACAATACCAGTCATGTGAAAATGATGATTTTTTAATACAGAATAAGATAAATGGTTATCATGTTAATAAATAAATAACGTATACCTTTTTTGACAGTTCAACATTCTATGTGATTTACTTGGACAAATAAACGTGAGTAAATTTCACCGGACTTGCTAGGATAGAACACACTCCAGTGGGATGTACAATTTCAGCACAAATTTATGGGCTCGAACGAAACCCATTTGCTACTTGTAAATTGTTGTAAATGTTATTATCCTCACGGTAGAGGTGAAAATTCTCCGACTTGCTTTACTTTTTTTTATATTTATAACACATACTGTTTACTTTTATTTTATTTACATTATTTGAATTTATATTTACTCTATTCACTACATTTACTTTACAGTACCATAGACTGGTGTAACATGGTATCATGTGTTGTAAAAACTTGATGACAGCTGAATCATTTACCGAATTGTTAATACTACATTCATGGACTTGGTTACAAAAATCAACGTAAACAAGTCAACAAACTAGTTGAGACTTTAGTTTATGTATGTTAAAATTAAACAACATCATTTAATAAAACGTGTTTATACAATCGTTTAAGATCCAATTACTCACCTATGAGTGAGTCGAGATCCACCAATTTTTTGTGATGATAAGTTATCGTTGCAAGCGTCAATTAATTTTTTTAGGATTGATAGACATTCACGAAATCGTGAGAAAAATGGATGATGAGAAACGATACATAATGATGTTAGAGAATAATTCCGTGATTTCTGAAACAAAAATTTTTCATTAATCTAAAACATTATCATCTTATTAATATTTTAGTTTTTAAAACAGCGAAAATATTTTTAACGTATTCAATAAAATTTACTTTAATCGTGATTAAATAAAATTATTTATAATAACTTCAACATTATTATTTACTCTATTATTTAAATTTCGTTCAACAAAAAAAAAAGTAAATTTACTAGTGGTTGGCGTCTCTTTACCTGACACTTATTATAAAATTAATGACGTGAATAATATTATTTACGTCAAAATTGCTCTGAGCATCAAAGGAATATCTTGCTTTTTTTTTTACTTCCCGTATACCTGAAACGCTGTTTTAATGGCAAAAAGGTAGTGGATTAAGTTACGGCCAGTATCCTAGTTATAGGTATTCGTTGGTCTTTTTTTTTTTAATAAATACGTTTCACATATACTTCAGAAGTAAAAAAAGTTATGTTAATACCTACAATCATTTTTATATAGACATTTAAAAGTTTATATAGAATAAAAAACATGAGGAAAAATAATATGATGAGCATATGAATATGTTCGTTGCTAGGAAACCAGACAAAAGCTTTGATGAAGCAAAAATTTTCATTATTATGTTTCACAGATTTCCATATACTTTTAATTTTGAAAAATTTAAATTTTATGCCAAAAATATGGCTGCATAATTTTACCTACTTAATTGAGAATTATTAACAATTTCAAATAAATTTTGTGAAAATTCATTGAAGCAATCAAAACTGTCTAAATAAATTTTTAAACACTATTTTTTTGAAAATCTAAACATATTTATAGTTTGATCCACTACCACACTATTCGCAGAGCTTATAATAAATGTCTTTGCTACAAGGACAATAAAGTGCAACCAACTGATGAAGCTATCTTAGAACTTTACAGGATTTTTCCATTTTATCTTGAAAAAAAGCGCCACACTCTAGTTTTAGAAACGTGTAGGCAATAAATTTTTCTTACATGATATCGTCGAATTGATTTTGGAGATAATAAATGACTTTCGCCGCTTTCGCTATCACCACTTGGTACATTAACTCCTAAATGTGTACGTGTTGAGGTTGTTTCTAATTCTTTATTCTGCAAGTCTCGTTCAGAATCACTAGGACCAACTGTACAGCTTCGTTGATCACTACAAGTATCACATTTATCACTGTTAGTTTACATTATTTATGTATTTTAAAAGAATAATTTAAGAAAAGAAAATCATTTTACCTTGAAAATGCAGAATCTGTACTACGTTCCATACTTTTACGCCATCCATCTTTTGCTAATTTCATACAATGCTTATCCTTTTTTACAGTAACACTTGATCCCGTAGATGGTATTGAAATTCGTTCAACTGGCCGATAAAAATTTACACATGTGCCGTAACGCGTTTTACCTAAAACATAAGAACATTGTCACAATATAGTAAAGCTTTTTATTTTGATTTGCATATTTCTCGTATTATAAACTTTGTCCATAAAAATCAAAAGAGACATAAATTTAAGATTTATCGTATTAAATTTATTTTAGTAGATATTTTATTTGTTTCAATTTTCCTCTTCTGATAAATAACATCTGTTTTCATGAATAAATAGTTTATTTTCGATTAATTATTTATTCATTTATTTCACTATAAATATTCAAAATTATTGTGCCCTATTTTTCAAGTCTATAATTTTCATAAAACCTTTTACGTAACTGTAGTACATCTTACAAGAACTTTTATAAACTAATATTATAAAATACAATTCTTAGAAACTTACAATCCAGTATTTATGAATATTTGTTTTCAATAACCTTTAAAATGCATGAATAATCCATTACAAATAAATATCTTGTATGAAGAATTATAAAATACATTCTTATTACACACAAGTTTTAACTATGTTCTGAGGGAGAATAGGAGAAAGCCTTGAGTAAACTCTCCATCAGGTTGTATTATGTTCCTACTTGAATCTCCTTAATTGATTTTGACTATAAATGGCACAAAGGTTGCTAGCCACCTCAAACTTCATCTTGTTTCAGAGAAACCATCCACTCTATTACTTTAATTTGGTTCAATAAAACAAATATTATTAATTGTGACGCAGTAAAGTAAAAAATTACATACAAGACATTCATAAGACGCTTGAAAAATGATCCATGTAATACACCTAAATCAATGGCACCAACTTAATGTAAAAAGTTGGTACACACCCTTGTTTCAAACAAAAAATGCGTCTCGAAAATAAACACAGAAAGTCACGTACACTCAGATATTTTCATATCCAAAAAATAAATTTGACCTTGTACGAATTTTAAATTTTTAGTAACTAAATTACTTGCGTACACCATGTCAACATACATTTATGACAAATAAAATATATTATATAATATTATGAAGATAGAATAATCAAAATTGCTTTTGTCATTTGCAGACATACAGTGGAGAGCTGACATATTCTGTTCAAAAACAAAGAGATGATATACATTTGTTTGAGCACCTTTTGAAAATTCTTACAACTATACCTTTGTTCATTATGCATGATAATTATCTTTAAATATATTTTTAATGATTAATATCATGATTGTGCGTTTTTATATAAAATTTTTGATTATAATATTTATGATAATTTTATTGATCCAGAGCAGTGACGTTTGTTTTATATTACTATAAAAATTTAAATAGTTTCTTTCAACTTTCATAACTAATTTAACCTTTTGATAGATTTTATTTGAAGTTTCTTATATTGTCGTTAAAGTGTAAAATATCAAACGTATGATATATAATAAAATAATTATTATAAGGCATGGTGAGTCAGTTCACTGCATTATATCGTTTTTCTACATCACCATTAAGCGGTGTAATTACTCATCTAAACACTAATTGCTATTATCGCCATTTAATTCAATGGATTTATCTAAACTATGAACACCTACACAACCACTTTGTGTATACAGCAATATGTTTTCTAAAATTACAGTAAACTGGTTAGTTTTAATTAATTAATTAATATACTTGTATTGCAATTAATGAAAGATATATCACTGATAAGAAAGTTATGACGGAGTATTTTTCTAAAGTAAAAATTAATTTTAAAAATCTTTATGAAAATTTAGCAAACATTACAAACATTATTGATTTCTAATCGTTATTTGTTTTTTTATATAGGAAATGTTTAGTGACATTCAACCCAAAATAGGTATATCTGCCAACGTGAAAAACTTTGGTCAAAGCTTTGGAGATTGATTTACATTACAAATGAACAAAAATAGACAGTGCAGAAAACAATGTCAGGCCATAAAAAACAATGAGTTATTGATGTCAACGCAATATAAAGGGGATCTTCTATTACAATGTAGAATAAAATTGCGAGTAGAATGATAAATTATTATACAATTCATAAAAAATATTAATAGCTCGAGGATGATAAGCAGAGACATTTCAACATCTTTATGAATGATGATCAAAAATATATTTTATACAAAGAAAAGTCTATGATAAAAATTCCATGAGTATAGATATAAGTTAAATATACTTTTAAAATTAAAATAATATGTTCAACTTCAATCAAACTTACATCTAAATGCTGGTGTAATTCAAGTTGACCATATTCTATTCTATACATTAATATATAATGCAAATTTTGATGACAATTTTACATATAATATATTGCACATCTGTTTGAAATTAGTGAAATAAACTCAATTATTCACTGATGATATCTAAGAACACTATAAAAAGTTTTTTCTCACTTCATATTATTTATTCTTGAAAAGATTCAGATCATTAAGATCAGAAGGAATTTTAAATTAAAATAAAATCAATCATTAAGGGTGCCGAAGAGAAGATTTTTTACCTTCTTTATGCTTGGTTATACGTGCTCTTTACCTTTTTATTCTTCAGTTGTGAATATTTATGAGAGAAATAAATAGAGATATTTTAAGAGTAGTGAAATATCTCGAATCAATTTTATAGTTTATTTGTATATTTAAAATAAATATTTCAAATGGATAAATAATTATTCCCCTAATTTTTGTTCATTTTTTCATATTAAATTAGAAAACAAATATACAATACTATTCACACAGGAATTCCCAAGTTGAATAATTAAATTAAAAATATTTTGTTAGTGTCTATCTATTGATCCTTGTTTTTATTTATTTACTTATTCACGAAACATAAAATTGAATAATAAAATCATAGATTTAATCTCGTTTCAGCTAAGTTTGTTAAAAATTGTACAATAAACCTTATTAATTAAAGTTTTCGTACTAAAGAATATCAAAAGTATCTTTTTTAATGTTTTTTGTAGTCTTACGGATAGGAGTCATAAATTAGAATATGATATCATTGCATTGCTCATGTGCGACAGATTTATTAGATAAAATACTCTCCGTCCAATAGGTACTAAATATTACGGAAGACTGTCTCTTATAACAAATAACATGTTAGACTTACCATATTTAAAAACAAATTTATATCAAATAAAGTTAAAATTAATTGTGATTTTTTCAAACGTTTCAAGTTTAATTTCAAAACGGTTCTCTTTGATTGGCTTACTTTATGCAATTTCAGTTTCATCAAATTACAAGTACTGTGACATCACCTATCAATTTTGCTTTAATTTGCATATACCAAGTTTATCGTTAATTTCATGAAATTTGAATATTTGTACATACCATGTTTGATTTATACGTACCCACAGATAATTTATTGCAATTATAATTTTAATGGTTTCATAACACACTGAAAATAACTTGCATATTCAACATCATATCTTACCAGAATCTTTATCCGTGAGTGCAAATGTAAACGACGTTGTTTCCCTTAAAACTGAATGTTTCGGTCCTACAGTAGTACAACCTTCAGGCTGGCAAAAATATACCATATCTAGTGGTAATGGAAAATCTTTGTGGTCTTCAACTGGATATCGACGTAGCAATTCAGGTATCTAAAAAGTGAAATATTTTAATAAAAATTTGAAAATGTCTTCTATTTCATTATTCATTAAATAAAAAATATATAATAAATAATAACAGTAACAAAATAAAAAAAAAAAAAAATTTTATATTTCCAATCAAAAAAATTTTTTAATCAAGTTATTATTGAATTTTTGTGCAAATAATGATAAAAATTACTTTTCACAATAATAGGATATTTCTGAAGAAATAAAAATGTCAAGATCCCTGCTAATAAATCAAACTTCGAATGTCAATACCCAACCGACCACTCAACGAGATTATTTACCAAAATTCAATAATTAATTTTTTAATATCTAACCTGGACTGACGGTAAAGTATTAGCTTGCGTTCTAGTTCCAATAATTGCTAAATAATCAATCAATCGTGGGCATAAATTCTTCTTTTGACCATCCATTGTGAAGCTTGTTCGTTATTTCTTCTGTTTCTTTTATTTAAATATTAATTTGTATTGTTGTTGTAAAAGCCACTCTATTATGTTGAAATAATCGTTATATCGTTGCAATAAGACCAAATACACCGACGAAACGTTTATTATATTATATAAATGAATTATTATTTCGTGTTATGGTTGCAAAATAATCAATACTATGTATTTTCGCAGATTATAAAAATGCTCTTAAATAGTATCCAAGGTTATAAGCGAAAATTTTCTAGTTAAATAACTCTTTTCTTCCATGTATATGGTTTTTATATCAGAAAAAATCATTAACCACTAAACGTGAACGTCGTCACAACACTAAACTGACGTTTCGACTACATGCTGTATAATCATTCAATATATTATCAGGAGCGCGCGCATTCTAAGGGTCTATTCTCAACTTACATATGTTCATGTGTAGGTTAGAATTGCCTATGTGTATGTTTTGTGCGTGAACACGTACGATTCTATCAAATAATCTAATTTCTTTACTTTACAACATACATCAACATTAATGTTCACATGAAAAATACCCATAGCAATGTCATATGATAATTAATTCTATTATTAGGTCATTCATAAAGTTATATGATGAAATACAGAACTTTTCTTTTATATCAGACTATAAAGAATGAATATTACTTATTGCTTTCATACATACGTTCCTGTTGATAACGCACTGCGTTCAGACTATTTGTTATTGCATCTAAATGTAAGATTACTTGATACCAAAAGAAATAGGTTAGAAAATTAGGAATACATGATTCTCATATTGGTCCTGAAATTGAGTTGAAACAAGTTTTACTTGAACATCAAAAAATGACGCAATCCTTGAACTTTTTATTCTTCGTTTCCTTTTAACTTTTAATTGAATTGAATCAATATAGACTGGCTAAGTTTTCAGAATTTAAGAAGGAAAGCTTAAAGCTATAATCAGATTAGTTTGGCTCACCAGATAGATTAGGATTAGGAGTTATTGCGTATAATATTCATAGGGGAAATGTTGTTTCCTTCTTCCCGCTTGCAGCTGCAGTTGTGCAGTTGAATCCTGTTTTGGAGGTCCCGCTCTTGAGTTAAACTACTGCGCAAGGAAAAATCTACCCTCATCATATTCGAAGGGGCTGATCATATCTACATTTTTCTTTTCCTGGAAATGTTTTTTTTTTCAAAATCTCTCTATAAGTTATTTTTCTTTTAGATTGTTTGATATAAAAACCAACTATCTGACTCTTTAAAAAAATTACCGTAATTTATTTTTGTTAAATTTACAATTTTCGATTGTTTATAATTTTATCTTTAATCATTTTTCTATCATAAGTAGCAATAACTGGAGTTATTTTATACAAAAACGTAAAAACGTTTATTTTTGAGCGTTTATTGATCCCATAGAATGACGTCTAACATGTGATAAGCTTCCCACACAAAATAAAAGTGTCCAATCACATATCTTCACGGGGTGTATGGTATTAATAACGTTATATAGAAACCCAAAAGAAATCAAATAATGTTCATAACATAAAGAGAGTGTATTTATCATAATTCATTTGTAAGTCGTGAGGATAAATCAATATGAAAAATTACTTTGGCGCCGAATTTCATGAACAATATTTAAAAAAATATCATTTATTTCTAAACCTAATAAATTTAATAAAAATGATTATTATATAAAAATAACAACAATGAAAAATAATATTTTCAATTTAAAATTTAATTGGTTTTTTTTTAATATATTTGTCAACAAGAAATAATTTTTGTTTAATACCAAATAACGAATTAAATCATTATACAATATTATTTCAAGTTACAATATGTTTACATGGCATTCAAATATCATTTCAAACAGTTTCCTTAAATTTTAATCAGTTTCAAATACATTATAACTTGGCCAACTTTTATTTTTATTTTCTTTTATTATAATGGCCTTTGATAAATTACCATTGATATCATCGATAATTCACAAAAAGACTAGGAAGTACAATTTTCCTGTAAAGCCATACTACTTGAAGATTTAACAATTCCATGACATTCTCTTTTTTCTAAGAGTACTCTTATTTCATTCATTAAAAAATTATGATGAATATGTCGTAAATTTATCACATTCAGTATTCAAACTCTCATTATAAAGAGATCCAGTCAAAAATGTTTTACAATTTAAATACTTCTTTTCAAGTACAAATTGTTCTACATAGAATTGATCGCTAAACTACATTTGAACAAATTTTTAAAAAATAAACGGAAAACTGGACTTTTGTGTTTTATTTGAAATTTTATCAGTCGGACAAAACTTTATCACATCTATGTTTTATGATATATATAAAAAAAAAAACAAAGTTTTTCGAATTTACTTCAATAAATTTAAAATGACGAAAAATCTTCATTTAATCTTAACAGTATTGTGAAATATATCTTCGTACAGATTCACGATAAAAATTGATATATTTATATATATATATATTTATTTGTATATATATATATATATTAAAGTCTATGATTGTTAAAGAGAAACTTTGATAAGTTTTACATAAAAACCTTCAACCAACAATTTATAAAAATGTCACTAAAATGTAATCATTAAAAATAATTACTGTTTGGTGATTATTTTAAAATAATTCACACAGTACAAACAAAACAATTGTGATGATTAATTTGATAAAATCACTGACACTTTCATAGTAATTAATTATTATCACTATTATAAAAATTGATTATCTACAATTATCGAGATGGCTTAATAAAAATAACAAATATTTATATAAAATAAATTATGAAAGGAAAAGAAATAGAAACTGATCATCATATAATATAAAATATTAAGGAGATATTTTTATTATGCCACTGAAAAAGTTTAAGCCTAGAAATTTTCGTTCCTTTTATCAATAATCACATTACTCTTGATATCGGGATATTTGTGTAAACATTTTCAAAACAAAGTATTTTTTAACTATAAAAAAATCTCAAAATGAAGCTTTTCCTATTAGTACAATAAAAATATTTCCCCAACTAATAATGATTTTTATAAATATAAATACTTTAAACCATTTAATTATGATTTATTAATACTACTACAACATTTAGAGCAATTGAAACAACTACTGTGCTATCTCTTAATCGACCAGGTATTTCTTCCAGCATTGGATGATTCATTAGATTTTTTACATTGGCTTTGTAACAATAAATTATTCTCCTGTAACATATCTTTCTCTTTTACTAAAGCTGCTATTATATCCTGAGCTTCATTCAATTGTGATTTGATTAATTCTAATTCATCTTTATTGCGTATCAACCGTGAGTTTTCCTTCGATAAGTAATCTAGTGCTAATAAACGTCGTTTTAATTCATCATTATCTTTCTTCAATTGTTTGTTAAGTTGCTTTAATTGTTTTATCTCTGATTCTACTGATGTGTTTGGTGTTGTATTACTTACAATATTATTCTTTAGAGATTCAATATTTATTATTCCATTCTTATCACGATTTAGTTTCAGTTCTTGGATATTTAAATTAATTGGTATTGGCCCAGGTGATGTAATATTATTTGAAGGACGATCCTCATTTAAATGTATACAAACATTATTTAAAGATAAACTTACAGGTAAATAATCTGGTAATATTTCATCTTCTAACAAATCCATCAAACCATTGATTGTACTCATTGATAACGTTAAGTTGATATCATTAATATCACCGATTAATTTATCCTCAAAAAAGTTTGATATTTTAGCATTTTCAATTTTCAAATGATCTATAGAGTTACTATATTGAGATTTCAAGTCATGTTCTAAACGTAATTTTACAGATATTTTACAGTCATCACATTGTGATTCCAACCAACCTCGAGATCTAGAACTGAATTTTGTCTGCAGTTCATCCCATGGAATGGAAGTACATTCATCATTTAATATCTTAGCTACTTGTAATTTTATTGTTGACGCAAAGCCCTTTGATTGATGTACTAACTCAATCTTGGATAATTTTAGTGTCATCATGGACACTAAATCCTTCCTCTTACAAGCACTATCTAAGGATTTTTCGCTCTGGGTATCAGGTGTCTCTTCAATTACTTCACTGGCTTCTTCTACTGCTGTAATACTACCTACATTCAAATTGCCAAATAATGAATCTGATTTTTCTTGTTCTTCTAATGTTACGACGATATAATTTTCACTGTCAGAGCTTAGCTCGCTTCGTATTGATACTGTATCACTGCTACCGTCTTCTGGAGATGCTTTCAAAGCAGAATCAATGGAAGTCATAAGATTAGCAAAGCTTTTCTTCATATTGGAAAATCCTACGTTGAAATTGTTTTGGATAAATGCTGCTTGCTGTTGATCTTTTGGATATTTACAAAATTTTTGGGTTTCTGAATCATCGAGGGTGTGGGATTGTTGTGTCATTAGTTGACCTACATTTTTGGTACTATTTTTATCCGTTTGTTTGAAGGTCACTGTAGGGTGTGAATCCATACCAATCATAGATGAAACTTCACTTAATGGTGTTTCTACATCATTGCTTGTATTAAACCTTTTCAATCCAAATTCCAGTCTTGATGCGTTTGACGCTGCTGTTTGATTTAAAGACATTGCTAGAATTTCTTCAGCAGCACTTGATGAGTCAGGAATTACTGACTCTAAATCACCACCAGAATTCTCTTTCCCAGGGTTCTGAGATGGCATGGTAAATGTTATTTCCAATTGCGGTATTAAAGCACCAAAAATAAAGGAATCACTTGCACTAACTTTGAGAATATTATTTGTATCTAACACGAGATAAGTATTCATTTCAGTAATAATATCTAGCTGTCGTAACAAAAATAAGTACTGATAATGATTTAATTGAACACTAATTAAATTATTTATGTGTGCTAGGACATGAATATTGCCATTTCCAGAATTACTTTGAATTTTTGTACCACAATTATCGGTAGCTGGACTATTGTCATTGATGTGTAGCCATATCATTAGGGGAAATGCATCCACTAAAGGTACAGGTCGATTCATTCCTACTGCACGAACACCATAAAAGTCTGCCCATACTGGCTCGAGATTAAGACACCATACATCTTTGCACTCGATCCATAATAATTTTTTGTGTAACTTGCCGACAATGTCGTCTACTGTTGATACTGAAAAATCGATGAGTGAAGATTTAACATCAGTGCCTGAAAGAAAAATGATTGAATGTCTTTGTGTATTATAATAAATTATCAATTTTCTAAATTAACCAGAAAGATAAATAAATTAATTTATTAAATTAAATTAACAAGTTTTATTCATTTTAATTAGCTTACCTGCACAGTGACCTACAAATTTATCAGTAATGACCTGATGGTCATTTTTTTTGTATGGAAAATCAGTCGAAAAAAACATTTGCCCCATTCTAAATGCATTTAGACAATCAGCTAAATTAGCACGAGATGATTTATCGTCAATAGAACGAACATTGGTTAAAGTGACTCTTGACGTTTGTAAATGGAGTGATTTAGGACGATCGCGTTGATTAGGATATTCATGTTGTGATTCAATAATTATCTGAAAATCAACAGTAATAGAAAATCAATCTATGAAATTATGCATCAATAGAATGTTACTATAAAAAATTAAATGCAATTTTTTGTTGAGAAAAAACATTTCTTACCCTGGGTAAAATAGCTTCTACTTTGACATCAAAATATACATTCATGGCAGTATCAACTTTATTTTGATTAGACATTAACGATTGATATAAATGTAATAAAAATGAGTTAAACCACAAACAACTGTACATATCATAATTAATCTGTATTGGATTCAATTGCACATAAAATTTTGGTGGTGGTACTGAAATTAATCAAATCAAGTAATAAAAAATATGATATATATTTTAAATTTTGAAATTATTTTTTAATTTTTTAATATACTCACAAGGAAATACCATATCACCAGGATAATAATAATGAGTGAACTCAGCATGTAAAATAGTTACATCTTCAGGTAGCAAAAATTTCTCTCTATCACCTGTAAGTCAAAAAATCTCAATTAAATTTATACACTAAATAAGATTTTAAATCATCAATTATTTTTTCTATTACAGCCAAATAATTTTATCAAGCTTGTCAAGGGATTGTTTGTATCTATTGAAAAATACACGGAATGGTACATCTATAACAACATGACTTTAGTGTTTATACAACATAATTTATATTTACTGTGATTATGTATAGGTAGAACAGTTAACATGAATTATTAAACAATCAATTGTTTATACTATTTTAGAACTCAAATAATTCCAGTCTAAGATTTCTTAAAATATCAACATCAACAAGTATTGAACTTACTCCACTTCTATAACCCATCATAGAATCATTTTTAATTCATTTTTAATAAGAGGTTGATGTGACATTAAAAATACTTGGTGAAAAGAAGAATTTTACAATTGGATAGATAAAAGAAATAATTAATAAAATAAGTATGAGCCGATCCTATCTCGAGTTAATTAAAAAATTTTTATTTAAAGAATATATAACTCCACAGAACTAAAAGTTCGATATTATAGCTAATAGAGCATAACACGAAGATCCTGATTCTAAAATTCATAAAAACTTTTTTAAGCTTGTCTGCATTTTAAATGCTTTAAAGACCTGTTAAGTTTGCTAATAAAATTTACATTATTTTTGAGAAATTAGATTTATGTTAAAATATTAGAAATGTAAATTGAAAAAATTCCGTATGAATATAAAATTTATTAGCCAGCTTAACATTGACGATTTCCCAAGCATAACATTCCCGATACTACTGGAGCCTCATTGAAGCAAGCACTACCATCTACAATAGTATTTATGCGCTGTTAACATGATAACCATGAATGATCAATCGAACAACATGAAAATTGTCATATGCGTATGGATGGCTATCAACTGATGACAATAATCAATTAGTGATTGATTAGTGCATATATTGGACTGTAAAACCCTACAACGCATTAGGATTATTGATATCATAATAACAATCATTCTTTGTAACTTCGTTCAACCTGAAGGAAATTGCATTAGCACTTCTATCTTATATTTAATACTTCTAGTATTTTTTTAACTAGTCCAGCTCCAATTAAATAAATTACTTTTTCTATAACAAATAAAAAAATAATTGCACAGAAGAAAATTTAATAATAAATAATAAATAATAAAAAAAAAAAATGCTGCGATAGACGCACAATAAAAAAAATTCATTTAATACACTACGTGCTCTAGTTATTTAATCTATTCAAACTATTTAATCGATAGAATACCTGTAAGATGCTTCTTCCTCGTTTGCGCTATTTATTTATTAACAAAAAAAGTAATAAGTAAATAAGTATAAATAATCATCCAGAGATAAAAATTACTAATTTGCTCAAATTAATTAAATAATAAATAAATTAAAAGAAGCAAATAGAAAAAAAGTTTTTTTAAAAGAAAATCTAACTTTTCTTTTTACATAGTAATTAATAATGTATTAACTGTGGGTTGAATAGAAGATTATAATTAATATTCATAATTAGTTAATGTTAGTAAAGAAATGAAATGTAAATTTTTTTTAAATTTATTTTTACCATACCTGTTATAAATTCTTTAGTTGCTGGAGTTTTTGTGGGTGTTGTTACTTTATAAATTGTAAAATCATAGATCCTTATAATAATACACACTGTCATCAATTTTGATAGTTGCTCCGATATATAATTTTTTATAACGTTATAATTACTGTTAATTGTTTTACTTGATAATCTTCTTTTTTCGTTATCTAAAAATGAATGTGTTTCAGCAGCTGTATCTCTATCATCATCCGATTCCATCTCTGAAAAACATTTTAAATGACTTATATTATTGAAAAAAATGATTTACAACTAATGTTTTTTAAAAATATATATTTTTAAATTTAATTCATAAATAATATGTATATTATTTTATCTACATTATTGATAATAAAAATGCTTTTATTGAGGTCGTTACACGTGAAACATTGTTACACATTGTTGACTTTTATTTATTATTTTTTTCTAAAGCGATTATTAGATTTTTATGATAACTCGTAAATATCCGTTGTTCGATGTGACTTATCAATAAAAAAAATGTGTTAATTGTATATTATTACCTTGATTTCCATTTTTTCTAGTTGTCTGTTTTTGTCCAATGTCAATTAACTCTAAAAATTGCCGACGAAATGCGTTGAAAGATTGCTGAAGCCATTGGACGTGTGGTATTGTATTTTCGCGATATTTCGCCCAATGTTTTCTGTTTGCTGTTGCTAGATGATATGGATAATAATCAACTTGGAATTTAACTAATGAGATCTGTAATGCGCCACCATTTTTCAGTTCTGGGTGTGAAGATCTCCCACCTAAAGTAGAGTTTTGACTTAATATCAAAAATCTGTATATTTATAGTATATTCATTTGACAAAGAAACAACTTTAACATGTATTTGCTTTTATGAAGCATCTTATAGCAAACTAGGTTTGATCAGTGGAGATAAACAGGAAATTAATAAAGTGATAAGTATTGGAAATATAGGATGAAACAGTAAAACTACTTCTCTCATGAAAACCTGTAATATTAAGTAAACGAAAAAAATGCAACGTGATAGTAAAGCCATCAATTGGATTTATTTTATTTGATATTATAAAACAAATAATAAAAAAAGATAATTAAAATACTTACTACCGGGATCATCACACAAGTGTAAATCAATTCGTTGTGCTAGAAAATGATATGATGTTTCTATAACATCGTAGCGCATAAAAATTTTAGATATTGCTGAATTACAGACAGGCTTTGATTTTGATTGTTGCAATATTTGTTCCTGATACTCAGGTAGAACCTGTAAAAAATGTAAGCTAATAAATATAAAAATATATATTAATTATTCAACAATAAATATTATTGAAATAAATGTATGCTGTTAAAAAATTAGTCATAAAAAAATATTTATCAAATAGGTAAAACGATAAGAACCGTATTTTTAAATTATAATTTCAAGGATTTCTTTAACAAGCTATATTTTAGACACATTTAATAGTTTTCATGTTATAATATTATTGAAAAATGAAAACTAAAAAAACAATTATAAGAAATACATTGCTTAATATATAAAAAACTTCAATGTTACCTCAAGTTTTCTTGCCGATTTAATTTTCCGTTCTAATGTTGTTGCTTTTTCAATAAGATTAGCTAGCGAATCAATAAAATGTAAAGCAGCTTTTAATTGTGAATCAGTTAATACCCACAAAAGATCATCAAGAATTAAAACTAATCTTGATCCCATGACAAAACAATCTGCAAGAAATCAATTCATGTAAATAGAGCGACAGTTGTTATCTATATTACTTTAATTTAATAAAAAACATTTATTAATACATATCGATGAATTAATAATACATCATCCATATATTCTGATAAATATTTTATTGCACAATAGTAAACGACAAAAATATACTGAGTACTGAATATGTTTTATTTATTTGGCTGATATTCAAAGGATATATGCATATTTAATATCTTTTTTACTTACCAGAAAGACGCTTTTTAATAGTTATACGACAACGTGCTTGATTTGTCAATAAACGTAACGGAGTCAAATCATGATCTTTGGTACTCCGAGCCTCAATTCTAACTGTTTGCCATTCGAGTTCTTTGAATATTAATAATTGTCCTTTGTCAGAATCTTTAACACGTGTCATTCTTAAATCACATCGCTGCCAGGTTGGTGATTTAGACTCGACCATAATTCTAGATATCTAAAAAAATATATATATATATAATTATTAAACTAAAACTTGAGCAAAATTAAAATTACACAACTATGTACATAGTTAAAAAATAAATTGAGTTTTATAAAAACAATTGAAGAATGATAAATTATAATCATTACCTGAATGTTTGAAACGAAAGCTGGACTTTTGAACGTTATTGAAATTGTGTTAACAGCAACTGTGATGCCATCAATAACTTTGTGCAAAAATGAATATTTGCTAGCTCCAGAAATTGCTGCAGTGTTATTAGTTGGTGATGATAGATTTCGTAAATCATCACAAGTTACTAATTCAATTTGAACTTCATCTAAGTGCTGTGAAAATTTCGTAAATTAATAAATGAAAGATTGATTAAGTCCCTTAATTTTATTGTTGAAGAGATTTCTAAAATTATTGTTGATCAAACTTGAAGAAGTTTAACTTACCAAAAATATAGGAACACTTTTAAGTTTAGTCCATTGTATTCGTAGAATAACTTTGTTACACCAAGCATTAGTTAGCTTCAACCAAGAAGGTAGTTCGAGTAAATTAGTAAGAACAGCTTCATCTAATTCCAAGTTTAACAATTCTCCTTCTCCTCTTAAAGTACTCAAATTAATTTGATCCACTGATAAATTTTTGGTGAATCTATGAATAAATAAATCGTTGATAATACTTTTTCTTTAATTTTCAATAGTAATTAATTTTGTAAATAAGAAAAAAGCAGCAATGAAATCAATTTTTCTTTTTTAAGTATAAAAGATTTATATTTATTACTAAGATAAAAGTTCTGTAGAATGTAAAGCTGAATGCCGTAACATTATCTTAAATATAATGAAAGTTAAAAGCCTTCTATTCTACAGGAAATCAATGATAGTCTTAAAGTCTGTAACTAAAGATAAATTCTACAAGACTCAAAATTGAATCAAAGTTTTTATAGTTTGTAGAAGGAATTTTATGGTATCAGGATAAATAACAAATAAACATAGTATGATGTGTAAATATTGCAGAATATTCATATGATAAATCTATTTCTGTACATAAAACTAAGCTTACTTACGACTTTACTCTTTAAATAAGATTTTTTAAAAATGAAGTTAATCTAAACAAACCATATTAATTAAAGCTTCCTGTTAGTAATTATGTATCTATATATTGATTATGTTTTAATCCTTTCAGATTACTTTGAGTATTTAATTGAAATCATTTAAATGTTAAATTTTAAATTATGATTAAATCATTCAGAATATTTAAAAAAATAACAACTTTAAAAAAAATTACAATTCATAATTAATTTAATTGCTGCAATCAACTTTCAAATTTATGCAATCTTAAATTTATTACCTTGACAGATGTTTCAACAACTGATTTTTTATAATAGATGCCATATTTTCAAAATATTCTCACATCAGTCAAAAGTTATTATTGATGACAAATTTATATTTGTATTCAATAGAAGTAACAATTTACACGTTTTTTTGTTTTTCTATTTTTTTTTAAATTATGAACTTTTTATTTCCACATCATTAAAGCTTTCAATATGAAATGTATCAATATACGATGAGTAAGATTCAAAACTTTTAGGTTATATTTAAGATAAATTTTTTAAAAATCCAAGAACAGTGTATTTGTTGAAATAAATATATTTTTATGTAACTTTGTTGGATTTTTTTTTCTAACTGGAAACATTTACACACTAAATTATACTATGCAAACACAACCATCTGGACTTATTGTACTTTCTTTTCATTCATATCATACCAGCTTGCTTACATAAAGTAGACAGCTAAAGATAAATGATCATTATTTAATTCACTCACATCCATATTAAACAAATGTATGTATTTACATTATGATATCATTAATTATTATTTTGAAATTTCCCGGATACGTCAGACTAAACCTAAACTTATACCACACGAAACTACGTACTACTGATCGAAAATGTAGCTTTTTGGAGCTCAATGGTTACTTCAAGAAAAATAAAATAATTATTGAAGTCAACCCTATATCTTGGTGATTATATTTTTGCTTTCACAATAGTTTAGTCTTTATCAGTATAGTCTATACCGAGTTCATGTCTAATAAGTCAAGAATCAATTGAGAACAAAGCGCGATAAAAAAATATTTATTTCATTATAATTTAATTTTATCGCTCAGTATAATATTTTTCTATTGTTATTCTCTTATCACTTTTTATACACTAAAGTAATGGTCTCTAGTTGCATTTGAATTGGTTCAAGTAATTTTAAAAACGAAAAATAACTGAATAAAGAAATTGCAAATACTTTAAAACATTTCACAAGTGTTTAAAATCTGCTGATTTATTATTTTAACTTATGTTTATTGAGATATTGCATTTTTAGATGTATTTATTATTCTTTTTTATAAATAATGATTGCAGATCTAGAGAAGTCGATGATTGATCGACAAGAGGTAAGGATTAATTTTTTAGGTGACTAATGGTAATATCATTATTACAATGTAGCGCCAAATATAAATTTTTTATAAAAATATTAAAAAAAATGATAATTCACATTTACATGTTAAATATTTGACTCTTCATTTATAATTACAAAGAAAATGTATTTATTTAAATAGTTAAAAATTTATATACAAATTGAATCATAAATTTTATATTGAAATAAAATAGATTAATTCTAGATATTTCATTATTTGATGAAAAATGAAACTATTGTGTATATTTTCTCTGAATTTTTCTTGAAGATATTCTTACACGTTGATAAAATTTTGTTGATGATCCTATCTAATCACTATCATCTGTATTACGAGCCGTTCGCGTGAGAGGTCTACAACTGTCTTCATCAGATCCGTAAAGCACTTCTTCATCAGAGTCATTAATCATTGAGAATGTTGGATTGTCCTTCGTAATAGATGAATCTGATACGTAAATAATAATTATAATTAGCAAGTAAAATAAAATGAAGAAAAAAATTTATGCTGTAATATAAAAGAAAAATTGGTTTCTTACATTGACCATAAACACTTTGAATTCCTGGTGCATATACATAAGCCATTGTATATAAGTAAAAATTTAAAACACCATAAAGTGCCATAAATTGTGCAGATGTACGATAATATGTTGAAAGACGTGATGCAAAACTATCTTCTAAAACACCAGCACCAAATTGACGTGATGTTACAATTGCACATACTCCAATAACTATCATTGCTAGCATAGTTAAAAATTTTAGCCTAAGATCTGAAGAGAAAAATAATTATTGATAAAAGTTTCATTTATTAATTATTCTTTACTGCTAAGTAATTAATTTATTTGTTTATTTTTAACTTACCGAAATATGGCATTGATCTTAATTCACTATATGCTCTTAAAATTAAAAATAAGAGATATACAATATAAACTCCACCGATCGTAAAGAAGAATACTTTGAAACCCTATAAGTAATAAATTTATGAATTCATTAATATTTTAAAGTTAAATTACAGTAAATTGGAAAAAATAATAATCAAAGTAATGATTAGTTAATAATTAATTATTTAAAATAATATAAATAGTTACATAATAATTTGACGTATCAAGTACGTAATTGTAAGTTGGATCTTCAAGTTCTGTACACCTTAGCCACGTAGCCAAGGTCAATGCAGCACCCCATAAGCATCCAACAATTACGATTTTTGGTAAATAAAATGTAGATAACTTTCTTTCATTTTGTCTTAAACCATGATAAATGCATAACCAAAATAATAGAATGGCACAAAGAAATGTTGTTTGCATAATTGCATCCAACATTCCTGGGATCCATGAGTTTATAAGAAATATCATGGGAAAGAGTGGATCTAAAATAAATGTACAAGATTTTTTGAGAAATTAATATTACAAGTGATAAATAAATTATTCAATTATAAATTTAATGAATATCAATACTAACTGTTGTAGAAAATAAGCAATGGAAGAAGAATTGATATCCATTTTTGTTCAATAGACCAATCATTCATTGGATACTTTCTTAAGCAGTGGCCAAACCAACACTATAATACAGTTATTTATTCTATTAATTAGAAAATCATTAATTCTAGTGAACATTTACATAATTCAATAACAATTTAGATTCTTACCGCAACAATAAATGCCGCTAGGAGAAAAATTAATCTGAACCATATTTCAATTTGTGTGAATGCTGGATTATAATTTTTAAACTGTTGAAAAAAATTGAAGATAAAATCAGTATTAAAATAACTAAATCAATGTTATCAAATAAACAATTAATATTAATTGAATTCACTCACATAAAAAGTTAAATCACGAATTGTATATCGTTGGTGGAAGCTCTGCAAACCATAAAAATAAACAGTTGTCATGTAATGTGTATAATCTAAAGACCCTAGATGAGCTACAATAAATTCTTCACAAAGTTGTCTTTCACATTTTAAATATCTAGTCCTAAAGAAAATTTTAAATAAGAAACTTATCAATATCTTTCATTCTATGTATTTTAAAAGAAATTATATAACAATATTTTAATAAATACCTATTATTGGCAGCATCTGATGAAAGAACAGAAACAAGTTTATTTTCTTGTGTGATTCCATCAATTAAAACATTCACTTGAAAGCTCTTATCATATCTTTCATCTACAAAACGCCAACATGTATTGAAACCAGTTAAATACAAACATATGTTTTTTTTTTTAATTTAAACAAAACCCACCATCGTTATTCGCTGTAGAAATTTTAGCAATTATCCACAGTTGTTGACAGTATGTCGAAAGTGTTGGAGTCTTCATAATAAAAGGCCCAGTTGCTATATCAGTGCCATTTAAATGAGCTTTGTGTTCATTTATAGAAGTGATTGGTGGTCCGGCGAGACCAATAAATATTGATAATCCAAAAGAGGCAAAAAATGCAACAAACACCATAACAAATTCTCGTTTATGCATTGAATAAAGGCGCATTGGTACTGATCTAAACATACAAATTTAACATGAATAAATTCTAGGTATTATTTTATTTTAATTTAGAAAAAATAATTATTGATATTCTTTACCTTTCACATCGATCATGATGATAGGCAGGTGCTATATATCTGTTAAATTGACTAAATAAATCACTAAACTGTGACAACGCATTTTTAATTTTCAGATTCCATCCAACTGAAGGAAGATAATACGAATAACCCAAGTCTGCGTTGTCCATAATTATCACTTGAAGCTGATACAAAACTAAAATTTTCCCCTATAAATAAATTAAAAGTACAGATGAATATAACACACAACTAATTTGTTTATATCAACATTTATTTTTTTATTTTACTTTCAAAAATAAGTGATGATTGAAAGGAGTATTAAAACAATCAAAGAGAAATTATTAAATTAGATACAAATTGGAACACTATGAAACCATATAATTTATTGTAAGTGTATTTACCTCTCACAGTAACCTGTATTTAATAAGGTGTTGTTTTCTAGCGCAAATCATCGTGTCAAAAAATATAAAAAAAATCTTCCTTAGTTTCGTGTCAAAGCAAAACACCCGAAAGCGCCCTCACCCTGTTGACGTATCATAAACAATATTGATTTTCTCCCAGTAGCTCACCCTCACATATATTTACGATCTTTCATGAAGAATAAAATAACATTTATTTATCTGAATTTAATCATCCTATTATATCAGATTAATTAAAGAAAAAAGTATACGTTCATCATTATAATAGTAATCAATATTGTTTTTCTAAATTATTACTACATATACTTGAAAAAAAAATAACTAAATGCTGATAAATTAATTCAAATTAAATTTAAAAGATAGCAAAGATATTTGTAAATGTATTTACAAAAATTATTTACATTTTTTTCGTTCACGTTTTATTACAAAATATTGATAAATTAATCCCAGTATTTAATTTTTCCATCCCAACCAGCGGTAGCAAGTCGAGAAGGTTCATGAGGATGCCATAAAGAAGCTATACAAACTCCATCATGAGCTTTCCACTTTTTATACAACTTTGTTGTCTTCCAATCCCATACATAACACTTTCCATCAGCATCTCCGGACACTAAATAACTCATATCTGGTGAAAAATCGAGTCCACATGCATAACCTGCCACCATGTGCCCAGTGAAGGTTTTTTTTCTATTCATCTTAAATCTATTCAACGCTGAGAAAATGACTATTTTATTATCCATACTCTGACATGCCAGCCACTTTTGATTTGGTGATAAAGTAACTGCTGGCATTGAGTGCATAGTAGGATCTGCGATATATTTCATGTCAACGGGAATATCCCATTCCCATACTCGAAGACTTTTGTCATCAGAGGTAGTAACAAAGCGTCGGTTTTCATCAACGAAAGTTATCGTGTTGACAGCACCCAAATGTCGATCATATTCTTGAGTAATTTCTCCGCTTCTTACATCCCAACAAATAATCTTTTTATCACTAGTTCCAGCAACGAAAAGGTGTTGCTTATCTGGATCAGGGTTGAATTTAGCACAGTAAGGAATTTTACGACTCGTAAATCTGCTGATGCATTCTCCAGTTTCAGTGTCCCAAAGTTTAACAAAACGATCATACCCAGCAGATAAAAATCTCTTTCCATCATTATCGAAACTTATGTCTCTCACAGCTTGACGATGTCCAAAATAGGTACGTATACATCTTCTCTCTTTATAAACTTCCCATAGTTTAACTCTACAATCCATACTGCAAGACAATAATAAATGTGCAGTTTTTGGAAACCATTTGATTTGAGAGATTCCTTTTTTGTGTCCATCCCAAACATGAATCTGGGATTTTGGTAAAAAGCATCGTTCTGGTGGAGAATCAGATTTAAGATTAACTCCAACATCTTGAGGAGCATGGAGAAAAGATCGTCCTTGATAATCCAGAGGATCTTTGATATGAAGAACAGTTTTTTCATCTAATGGTTTCTCTTCTACTTGTTTGCCTCGCTTATTTCGTTTGGCTAGAATTTCCTCAAGTTCAGCAGCTTCTTCGTCAGTTGGTTTTATCACTCTTTGTTCGTCAACATAACCACCCCAAGGACCTAAATAGCCATTTATATCTGATGGATCGTCATTCCGAAGTCTTTTTCTTTTATCTTTAGGACGTAATTTAGTGTGTTCAAAAACTGTTTTTCCACCTTGTTCTTCAGCTAATTCAGTTGCTCCAATTAAAGTACGACCTTCTTCTGCGCTTCCATCGGTAGTGGGATCCAATGCATATCCTGGAAACATCGTCATATTAAATAATTGTTTTTCTGTATCTAGAATATTTGCCACAATTCCAACAGTGAGGAATTATGAGTCAATAGCTATCGATGATCTCAATTGTTCTACTTACCATAGCTTGCAAATGTTCTCCTTTGATTTTCAAACTGAAATTCACTAATATGCGTTTTTTCAATATACCCAGAAAGAATGTTTTTTGGAGCTCGTTGTTGTTGAGTTTTGAAAGGATTTTCAGGTCCTACACTTGGCGCAAACAATTCTTCGTATTTAGGATTGAATTTTAGTTCTGTTACATCTGGATCTACATGAAACGTACATAATTCTGTTCCCTATTAAATAGAAGGAAATCGTTAGTAGCTCGTCTTTTTAAATTATACATTCTTGTTTAAATTCGTTAATTAATAGAATGTTCAACAATCAAATTTAGGTTATACTACTTACAGTGGGTACAACTTCAGGAGCTGCACAAATCTTTACAGCTAGTGTAGTTACAGAAGATTTTAATGATGCTGTGCTTTCATTAGTATCATTTTTTTTTATATCCGTCTTGCTATCATTAGCAGTTGTATTTTCTTTATTGCTCAAAATTTTAACAGATCCGTCGACTTCATTGTCACTGTTTTCATCACTACTTCCATATCCTTGTAATGCGAGCATTGTAGTACTTTTTTTGATAATTTGAAAAAAATAATAAAACTTGTAATATTCATGTGATTAATAAACTAATTTATTGCATATTTTATTTAAATATTAGCATTTATTTCAACTGTTTTAACACACAGTAAACGTACATATAACAAATGCACCTAACCTTAATGACATTCGTACTATAAGTTATCAATTTTAACTGTACGTGGCTCTCAAGTACAATTCTGTATTTTTAACGACAGTGTCGTTTTCTACTTTTTATTTAAATTCGTGAATTCACTTTGAATTCGTAAAAGATTTTTCTTTCTTAAAAATAATTAGTGATAAAAGGATGAAATAATTACAAAAAGTAGGAGTATAAAACTTGAACAATTTTTATTTAACCTAGCATGTAAGTAAATATTACATTTATACTCGTAACCTTTGTCTAGGTTCCACTTCTGTTTCGTATTCAATTTCAACTCTTGGTCGGGTTTTAGATTTTTTCGAAAGAACCGGTTTCTTAGATGATTTGGATTTTTTAGAGTTTGCTGATTTAGGTGTAATATCTTCAATATCACTGTTATCAGTTTCGAAACTGTCTGATAAATCAACTTGTTCTTTTCTACCAGAATCACTATCTGCTTTCTGTTGAAGTATTTTCAATAAAATTTAGATTAATTAATTGTAATAAAATAATATTTTATTGGTAATCAATAAATATGACATAAAATATACCTCTTCATCTTCATAGTCATAATTATCTGAATCTTCATCCTCATCACTTTCAGCTTCAATAAATCTATGACCAATCTGCTCAGTTTCCATTTCGTCTTGCTCCAATTCTTCTTCAACTTCTCTTTCAATTTCTTGTTTTTCTTCATCACTTTCTTCTTCACTTTCTGCCTCAACTTCAACTGATTCCACAGCTTTATCAAAGACTCGTTGTGGAAAATTATAAATATCATTGTACTAAAAAAAAAATTAAATGAAATAAAACATTAAATTTTTAGAGAAATAATTGAAGTACTATTTCAATAATATTTATAAATATTACCATTCCTTTTTTCAATCTTTCCATAAGTTGTTTTTCGATTGCATTTTCCAATTTAGCAGCAATAAGAGCTTTTTCTTCTCTTCGTCTTTCTCTTCTTTCAATTTTACGCTGAAGAGGTACAATTTTCTTTTGTCGTCGAAGTTTCATTTTTCTCATTCGTATGAGGTATTGAGTTATTTTTAGAAACCTTTGTTTGCATTTTGCTTTAATAAAACCTGGCCAATATAGTAAATTTTCGTTTATTTGATGAATAGCTTTTTCAAAATTTCTAGATAATTTGACTTTTTCCCATTGATTTTTTGGCTCATGAATTCTAATATTAAAAAAAAAATGAATAAATTCATTAATGAAATTAATGTATTACTGTAAAACTATGGATATATAAATGTTAAAGAACTTTTATTACCTCTCTGCTGTCCTCATGAATAAAAAAATAACTCCATTCTCTTCACGAACTGTTGCATATTGACTATTAGCTAATGGGCATGAAGATCTACTGCACAAACCTGTTAAATTATATTCATTTCGACAAAATCTTTGGCCCTTTGTACTAAAAAATTGTGAAAAGATACGTGTAAGTCTTGAATATAATTTAAAGTGATGAAAGAAAATTACTATCATTGAAAAACTATGATTTTTACTTACTTGACTTTGAAAGAGCAAAAAGATTTGTTGATGATACTCCAAACAACCTAAGATTTGAGGTTATCAATTGAAAACATATTCAAACATAGCTTTTAAAATGGATTTTAAATTTGAATTTTAGTACTTACATCATCGTGTTGCATTTTTAACGATAAAAAATACTCAAGAATAAAAATATTCCTAAAAATTAGAAATTTTTGAATAATTATTTGTTTTCTGAATTACTACAGCACACACACGTGTTTCAGATAGTTTAGTCAGAGACAAAAAAATAAGACAAGAATGCTATTATCATACCAGCAAAGAATATTAAGGTACAGAGAAGTCCAAAGGAGCCGGATTCCAGTTTCCCGAACCTATAGTACGTCCCCCGACTACGTGATGTCGCTAGCAGTTCACTTAATAATGCGCCGATAATAGTAGATCAGCAGTCGTCGGCGGACCGCCGATGGGTACGGATGCAAGTATGGATGTTCGTCGTTTTTGACGTAAAAATGAAAAATGAGTTTTTTTTATGATTTTTAGGCACAAGCAAGTGATCATTGTAGTCGATAAATAGGTAAAATCAAATATAATCTTGGAATTTTGACATTGAGAAGTTTTTTTGTAAAAACGATTGCATATAATCGCAATTTTAATATTATAATTATTAATTATGAATAATAAAAAACAATAATAATAAACTGCATGGAGTTCTGGTACTTTGCCAGCAAGTTTAATTCTTACTCTCTGTACCCAAGCCTGCAACTTATGATTAATAAACATAGTTAAGAGTCTCGTATACGTGATAGCACTGTGGTCAGAGTACTGGACTCTCGTTTTGTCAAGCGGGGTTCGATTACAGTCATAATACACATTTTTTTTTCTTTTTTAATTTCAAATATATATTATTGCAATTTGTACATGTTACCATTTAAAATGAATGATATTTATGATTTTTTTTATTCCTTTTAAAATGAACAGTGGAAAAGTAACAAAATGTTATAACGGAGTCACGAATCACTTTTTCACGTAGTTTAATAAGTTATAGCTTTGTTTTTTAATTAAAAAGTAACATTAATTATTGAAAAGAAAAGGATTTATTAAAATATTACGACATGAAAAATATTTCTTTACTATTGGATATTCTAATACGATTTTATATTTCTCATTAGTCTTGCGTTAATAAGACTTCTATCATTTAAATAGGCCTAATTTCTTTATATATCTATGGGATATGAATGAATTGAGAAGCAAAATACGAAGAAGTGCTTTTTAGTAACAATATCCTTCAAAAGGATTTAATACTGTTTTGCATGAATGTTTTTTCGGAGTTTTATGTTAAAATCAATAGATTAAAGATAAAAAAAGACTTAGAAAATATGCTCTCATCACGATACTCCATATTAGACTACGCTTTCCGAGTAATACAATGCTTACGAAGAAAGAAAGGAATATTAACTATTGGCTGTTGAAGGAGTCAAACCTTTTAAATAACGCAGAATCCTATTGAGGTTAAATGAATAAAAGTCATTATTTCTAAGTCGTATTTCCCTATTGAGATCTATTCCTCTCCTATTGGATGATAAAAGAGTCAAACCTATTAAATAATGTAGAATCCCATTGAGGTTTAAAAATTAATAAAAATAATTTCAAAGTCGTATTATCCTATTCAATTAGTTAGTTTCCTATTCGAATGTCCTTCTTCATTTCCCATAGATTTACCTTTTTCCAATAGGAATGTTTGAGCAGGGTTGCCACTCCCCGTATTCAAGCTTGTCCAAAGCGTTGGACTTTTATTTCGTTGAGCAAGATTCAAACCTAGTTGAGGCAAATTTTTGTTATTTTTTTCTTTATTTAATTGACAGGCAATTTCAATTTCAGCATCCCAAAATTAGTTTTAAATATTACTTTTCCTTTTAACGACGTACACCCCTACTTGCGTCCGTTCCGTACGTATTTATTCTATAAAATGTTAATTCAAAAATTTTATGTTAGGGCTAACGCATCCGTGGATAAATGATTAAGAATATCGATAGTTTTATTGATCACTAAAAATTAAATTGTTATCTGGCTTATCAGTGAAACAGGAGTGCTCTATGAGGTTATATACATGGATTATAACAAATTTTATTTGAATGACCTATCTTTGAAACACTAAAAATAAATAACAAAATTTTGGAAGTAAATCAAATATACCAGTGAATGAACTCTACGCTTAATATATTTATATATTAGTAATACTTTGATGTATTAACCGTGTCATTTATGCACTGGTAACTGTTCATCCACTGGTGTGTTGACCCTATATAAATCAATAAGGACCAACTTTTTCAAATTCGTGTAATTTTTTTCGAGTTTTTCCTAAAAAATATAGTAAAGACTTGGTTCATTTACCGGAAAAATCTAAGCATTTTTTAGGTACAAACATTTAATACTTGAAAAAAAATTAACACTTTTGCCGAAGTGACTTCGAATAAACATGAAATCAGTTCAACCATATTTTATTATTGTTAATGGAAAATAAGTAATACTGATAAACATGGATAAAAAGTCTGAAGATGCTGCAAATCGCATGAAATCGTTTCCGGGACTTTTAATACCATTCTACAGCTATAGATATTTCGAGTTGGCTCATTTAAACGACGAACTTATTATTCAAAACCTTCTTCGATCAATTCATTATTATATAATGTTATTATACATATTACGTGGACGAAGTCACGGGAATCAGCTAGTAATACTATACAAGTTTTGAGTTTCTGTCTGTCCGGTGTAATATCAAAAACGGCTGAACCGATTTCGATGTTACTCTGCAGACATGAAAAAAGGATGGTCAGGAGTAACATAAGGTACTTTTCGTTTATGTGAATTGTTTATAACAATTGAATTTGTTGTACACAATGGAAAACGGGATTTGTGCAATATTATTGCATTCTCTACCAGAATTTTGATACTTAGCATAGAATAATTATATAATAATAAGATAAAATATTAAAACATATGATATCCTTTCCACTAAGAAGTTGGTCGTGTGGACCTCTCGGGTCGCACCTAGACCACTGCAGAGTACTGATATTTATATTTCTCCATGAGTTTTAGCACGTAAAAAAAAGTTTCAACACCACGTAGAGCACCGTAACTAATTATTAGAAAAGAGAAAGACAATAAATATACGACTAGGTTAGAAGCAGAACAACAAATAATAAATTTAGCAGCTGGTGTAACAAGAATTTTTTTTGTGATGATTTTTGTAAATCAAATATTGTCCGAATATTAAAACATTATTAAAGTACAATCTGCTAACGTGGTACAAATAAAAAGTACATGTGATGTATAATTGAAAAAGATGAAAGGATGATTGTAATTTTAACTTATAATTTTATTTATGAATATTAGCATTAATAATAATTCAGAATTGTTTTACGCATTACATTATATAATAATAATAATAATACAATAAATTTTTTTTTTCTTAATACTAGCAGGTATAAAAAAGATATGATTTTTTGAGTCTTTTTGCTGGAAACTTTTAAAATTAGATTTTATAAAATGTTATCCATATTTTAAACCTTAATGTAATAAGAGGAATAGTATACTATATTTTTTCAGGAGTTTCAGCGCGTAAAAATATATATTAGAATTAAGTAATGTTTTAATATTTTGCATTTTCTCTAGATTCTCTATCAATGCCAGTATATTGAATTGTACGATCACGAACTATAATCGCTGATATTCCAGTCAATACGGGTTTCTAGAAAGTTATTTGATTAATATTTTTTTTAAAATACTATGTGAGATTTCAAATATATGAAAAATAATGTGATTTTTAAAAGGAAATTTTTTTTGACATCTTATATTTATGTAAATTAAAAAAAAGAAAATTCAAAAAAAATATATAAAAATAATAAACCAATAATAATAATAATAATAGAGTTTTTTTTTGCAATTACTTTTAACATATAATACTTGAAGAGTTTTTCATTCTTATAGCGTTTTATTTTTATAAAATTATCAATAAGTAATATCTGAAGTTGATGTTTCGATTTATATTAGTGGGTAGCAATTTCTCGAAGCCATTTACTCTCTATTTTAGTTACCTAAAATAATAAAAAAATTTATTACTTTAGTTATAAAAACAAGTTAATAATACAACAGTTATCTTGTAAATTTTTCTTTTACGTTATGTGCCCTTTTTATTTAATTTATATTAGATAAAACTGTCATAAAACCAATCGGTACTGAAGTCACTTATTAGCTATTGATTATAAACATTTAAAAAGAGTTAAATAAACTACTCCGGGCACATTGAAATTTTTTCTAATAGTATCTGTATAAATTATTTTTTGCTTCTGATCATTAATGATATTTTACACTAATGTTAGTGTAATGAGATAAAATATCAAGAAATTCGGTGAATTTTTTCGAAGTAATCAATAACTCTGTTATAATATTCACTTCTTTTTGACCAAGTGTTGGCATTTATTAAAAATTGGTTTAATCACTTTCAAAGTTTTTTGATGATTATTTTATTGAAATAAATTTGTATTTTATTATTTTGGTATAGTTTATTAAATATGAACTATTTTTTGAACCAAGTTGATGAATGAACTTCATGTATCTTTTGATGTAAACTTGAATATCTCCAGTTTACTCTTTCATCACATAATGTTACATTTTTAGGATTACACTTTAGATTAAAATAAATAAAGAATCCCACCAAAAACAGCTCCCTCCTTCTGGGCTGTACATAAATGTGTACCAAACATAAATAACGACAGTGAATTTTATAACAGTCACGCCAAGTTTTTGATTGTTATGTTTATTGTTATAAAACGTACTAAATTTTTTTTCAAAAAAAAAACGACTCAAAAATAAAATTCATTTCAATTAATGTTGATTTTTAAATTTGAAAACTTGGCGTTTAATGATTTTAGGACTTTTTATAATTTTATCATTGTCGTTATTTATGTTTGGCGCACATTTTTGTAAAACCCAGAAGGAGGGGGCTATTTTTAATGGGATAAATACTTGAAGTTTGTTTTTTTCTTTTTTATCGCTATTTATCAACAAAATAGCAATTGATATGTCTTACTCATTATTATAAATTCAACGTAGTCAGAATGTTATGCTGTGCAACTACATTGCTGTGCTGTTGATATAGTGACGCTTACCCAAGTGCGGAGTGGGGGAGCGTGTGTCGGCTGTCGAACTGCGATCAGCTTTCTAACGCGGCACGCTACTACCATGAGAGTAGTCGAGTTGAAAAGCTCAAACAAAACATAAGTTATTTAAATACAACAGTTGTCTGTAAGAATATACTAACGTAACATAGCCACGAGTCGATGTCATAGACTGAATGACTCATATGTGGTGAATCGTCGGAAGGCGTTTATAACAGCTGTATATATACACTTAGTTTTACATATAGCTAAGATCTACAGTGATATGTCTTACTTACTTCATTCCTAGTACGAATGGTAAATGTATATTTGCTACTTATACTAAGACTTAACCAAGTCGCTAATAAATTATTAGCTAGCGAGAGTAAAATTTTAATAATTTTAAAAACACAGAGAGTGTTTGAAATTTTTAAGTTATACATTCATTGAAGTGGATGTTTTGATTATTAACGTATTAAAGTGTTGATGGGAACATTAGTTCACGTACAGCACAAAATATGCATATATATTATATATATATAGTATCTTTCACTAATATATATTGCATATTGAGAACGATGTGTGTGAATACACTACAAAGTTCCCTGGTTGATCCTGCCAGTAGTGATATGCTTGTCTCAAAGATTAAGCCATGCATGTCTCAGTACATACCAAATTAAGGTGAAACCGCGAATGGCTCATTAAATCAGTTATGGTTCCTTAGATTGTACCCACATTTACTTGGATAACTGTGGTAATTCTAGAGCTAATACATGCAAACTAGAGTTCCAACCAGAGATGGAAGGAACGCTTTTATTAGATCAAAACCAATCGGTGGCTTCGGCCATCGTTTACTTTGGTGACTCTGAATAACTTTTAGCTGATCGTATGGTCTCGTACCGACGACAAATCTTTCAAATGTCTGCCTTATCAACTGTCGATGGTAGGTTCTGCGCCTACCATGGTTGTAACGGGTAACGGGGAATCAGGGTTCGATTCCGGAGAGGGAGCCTGAGAAACGGCTACCACATCCAAGGAAGGCAGCAGGCGCGCAAATTACCCACTCCCGGCACGGGGAGGTAGTGACGAAAAATAACGATACGGGACTCATCCGAGGCCTCGTAATCGGAATGAGTACACTTTAAATCCTTTAACGAGGAACAATTGGAGGGCAAGTCTGGTGCCAGCAGCCGCGGTAATTCCAGCTCCAATAGCGTATATTAAAGTTGTTGCGGTTAAAAAGCTCGTAGTTGAATCTGTGTGCCACACTGTCGGTTCACCGCTCGCGGTGTAAACTGGCATGCTTGTGGGACGTCCTACCGGTGGATTTAGCTTTGGTGTAAAAACTAAAGCGGTCCAATAATCCTGTCGCGGTGCTCTTAATTGAGTGTCGAGATGGGCCGGTACGTTTACTTTGAACAAATTAGAGTGCTTAAAGCAGGCATATTATTGCCTGAATACTGTGTGCATGGAATAATAGAATAGGATCTCGGTTCTATTTTGTTGGTTTTCGGAATTCCGAGATAATGATTAATAGGGACAGATGGGGGCATTCGTATTGCGACGTTAGAGGTGAAATTCTTGGATCGTCGCAAGACGAACAGAAGCGAAAGCATTTGCCAAAAATGTTTTCATTAATCAAGAACGAAAGTTAGAGGTTCGAAGGCGATCAGATACCGCCCTAGTTCTAACCATAAACGATGCCAGCTAGCGATCCGCCGAAGTTCCTCCGATGACTCGGCGGGCAGCTTCCGGGAAACCAAAGCTTTTGGGTTCCGGGGGAAGTATGGTTGCAAAGCTGAAACTTAAAGGAATTGACGGAAGGGCACCACCAGGAGTGGAGCCTGCGGCTTAATTTGACTCAACACGGGAAACCTCACCAGGCCCGGACACCGGAAGGATTGACAGATTGATAGCTCTTTCTTGATTCGGTGGGTGGTGGTGCATGGCCGTTCTTAGTTGGTGGAGCGATTTGTCTGGTTAATTCCGATAACGAACGAGACTCTAGCCTGCTAAATAGACGTACTTTTGGTATCTTGAAGGTCTATAACTCTCGGGTTATAGATTTTTACTACCGACGTACTAAAACTCTTCTTAGAGGGACAGGCGGCTTCTAGTCGCACGAGATTGAGCAATAACAGGTCTGTGATGCCCTTAGATGTTCTGGGCCGCACGCGCGCTACACTGAAGGAATCAACGTGTCTTCCCTGGCCGAAAGGCCCGGGTAACCCGCTGAACCTCCTTCGTGCTAGGGATTGGGGCTTGCAATTATTCCCCATGAACGAGGAATTCCCAGTAAGCGCGAGTCATAAGCTCGCGTTGATTACGTCCCTGCCCTTTGTACACACCGCCCGTCGCTACTACCGATTGAATGATTTAGTGAGGTCTTCGGACTGATACACGGCAATGTTTCGGCATTGCCGATGTTGTTGGAAAGATGACCAAACTTGATCATTTAGAGGAAGTAAAAGTCGTAACAAGGTTTCCGTAGGTGAACCTGCGGAAGGATCATTATCGTATTAACAAATTTTATAAAATTTGTATTATTATGTAATAATAAAAATTAAATGTGTTAACACACACAAGAATTCATGCTCATTATACAATAATCGTACTATAAGTAAATATTCAATAATATATAATCATGGTAACCTGTCAAAAGTAGTTCTTTTTTAAACATATGATAAAAAAGAATTTACTGTGGTTTTTAAATGAATTTTCGCCATGATTATTATCATATTATATATTTTTTTTATGTATAATGGGTCACTTTATGCCATAACTATTAATTAGATATGGTAGAAAATGCATATCTATCACTTCAGTGATTTATATGTTCAACATTTGATCAAAGTACTATGTATAGATTAAAATGACTTTCAGAATTGCAAAATTAAAAATAAACATGATTATTCTAAACGGTGGATCACTTGGCTCGTAAATCGATGAAGAACGCAGCTAATTGCGCGTCAACTTGTGAACTGCAGGACACATGAACATCGACACTTCGAACGCACATTGCGGTCTACGGATCCAATTCCCAGACCACGCTTAGCTGAGGGTCGTATTTACATATAAAACTGCATACTATTGTGCATGCGAATATTTTTATAATGAATGTTCATCATCTTATGTGAATGATGTCATTTTAAATTATAATTTAACATGATCGATTTTATAATACATAAATGAGTCAAACGTCGAGTCCATGAGTGATGATTATATCATAATCGGATAGATTGTTTAAGACTTTTTGTATGATTAGCAAGTTTCTATTGGCGACCTCAGATTAAGCGAGATTACCCGCTGAATTTAAGCATATTATTAAGCGGAGGAAAAGAAACTAACTAGGATTTCCTTAGTAGCGGCGAGCGAACAGGAAAAAGCCCAGCACTAAATTCCGTAGTCATTGCTACTGGAAAATGTAGTGTTTAGGAGGAACCAATTAACCCGTAGCATTAACTCATGTCCAAGTCCATCTTGAATGGGGCCACTTACCCATAGAGGGTGCCAGGCCCGTAGTGACTGAGCTGTGTTTCGGGTGGTTCCCTCCTTAGAGTCGGGTTGCTTGAGAGTGCAGCTCTAAGTGGGTGGTAAACTCCATCTAAGGCTAAATATTGTTACGAGACCGATAGCGAACAAGTACCGTGAGGGAAAGTTGAAAAGAACTTTGAAGAGAGAGTTCAAGAGTACGTGAAACCGTTTAGAAGTAAACCTGAGAAACCCAAAAGATCGAATGAGGAGATTCATCGTCAAAATATTTGGTATTGATGCTAGTTATGATATGGTAAATAATCCTTGCGGTTAGTATACTGTACATTCTAGTATTATTTTTGCCTCATATGTCGGCGTGCACTTCTCCTCTAGTAGAACGTCGTGACCCGTTGAATGTTGATTTATGGACCAATAGAATGTCTCTTTCTGCTTGCAGTTGGAGTTCATTGGTATATCTAATCAACTGTTCGACGGTACTCGTATGGTATACAGTCGCTATTTTTTAGCGTTAAATTCATCACAAGTGCGGTTAATTTTTGACAGTACGGATATAATGCCGTCGTTAAAGTTAACCAACTGTTAGTTGATAATATTCTTTAACTGATTTGGATACCGGTCAGCGACGCTACTGCTTTGGGTACTTTCAGGACCCGTCTTGAAACACGGACCAAGGAGTCTAACATGTACGCAAGTCATTGGGATTTATAAAACAAACCTAAAGGCATAATGAAAGTAAAGATTGTTTTAGAACAATTAAGGGAAGATAGGTTATATTAAGGTATAATCTCGCATTCCCGGGGCATCTTATTCTCATTGAGAAAAGGTGCACCTAGAGCGTACACGTTGGGACCCGAAAGATGGTGAACTATGCCTGGTCAGGATGAAGTCAGGGGAAACCCTGATGGAAGTCCGTAGCGATTCTGACGTGCAAATCGATCGTCGGAACTGGGTATAGGGGCGAAAGACTAATCGAACCATCTAGTAGCTGGTTCCCTCCGAAGTTTCCCTCAGGATAGCTGGCATTTATACTATAAGTCTCATCTGGTAAAGCGAATGATTAGAGGCCTTGGGGTCGAAACGACTTCAACCTATTCTCAAACTTTAAATGGGTGAGATCTCTGGCTTGCTTAAATTATGAAGCTATGAGATTTTCGGATAAAAGTGCCAAGTGGGCCATTTTTGGTAAGCAGAACTGGCGCTGTGGGATGAACCAAACGCTGAGTTAAGGCGCCTAAATTGACGCTTATGGGACACCATGAAAGGCGTTGGTTGCTTAAGACAGCAGGACGGTGGCCATGGAAGTCGGAATCCGCTAAGGAGTGTGTAACAACTCACCTGCCGAAGCAACTAGCCCTGAAAATGGATGGCGCTGAAGCGTCGTGCCTATACTCTGCCGTCAGCGGTATGTTAAATGTATTATTAATAATATATTATGAAACTCTGACGAGTAGGAGGGTCGCGGTGGTGTGCGCAGAAGGGTCTGGGTGTAAACCTGCCTGGAGCCGCCATCGGTGCAGATCTTGGTGGTAGTAGCAAATACTCCAGTGAGATCCTGGAGGACTGACGTGGAGAAGGGTTTCGTGTGAACAGCAGTTGCACACGAGTCAGTCGATCCTAAGTCCTAAGGTAACTCTGATGTTAATGTGGTGTTATAAAGTTACAATATTTATTATTAACACACCCTATGGGCGAAAGGGAATCCGGTTCCTATTCCGGAACCCGGCAGCGGAACCGTTTAAATTCGGACATTCGTAAGAATGTTCGTCGGGGTAACCCAAATTGGCCTGGAGACGCCGTAAGGAAATCTGGAAAGAGTTTTCTTTTCTGTATAAGCATTCACATTCCCTGGAATCTTTTAACAAGGAGATAGGGTTTAGAATGCGAAGAGCACCGCAGTTGCGGCGGTGTCCGGATCTTCCAGACGGACCTTGAAAATCCAGGTGAGGGACACGTGGAGTTGTCGCGCCGGTTCGTACCCATATCCGCAGCAGGTCTCCAAGGTTAAGAGCCTCTAGTCGATAGAATAATGTAGGTAAGGGAAGTCGACAGAATGGATCCGTAACTTCGGAATAAGGATTGGCTCTGAGGAATGGGGCGTGTCGGGCTTGATCGGGAAGTAGGTTTGGCTGACGTGCCGGGCCTGGGCGAAATGAATGTTGGGTGACCTTCAGAATTTGAGCTCGGTCCCGTGCCTTGGCCTCCTATGGATCTTTCTTGCTGTGAGACTAATTAAATTCGTTTAATTAATCTCTTCGGCCGCTATTCAACATTTAACTCAGAACTGGCACGGACCAGGGGAATCCGACTGTCTAATTAAAACAAAGCATTGTGATGGCTCTTGCGGGTGTTGACACAATGTGATTTCTGCTCAGTGTAATGAATGTCAACGTGAAGAAATTCAAACAAGCGCTTATAAACAGCGGGAGTAACTATGACTCTCTTAAGATGGCGGAAGTAAGTTCTACTTGTGTAGTGCTCTGTGATAATTACTGAAATTCAATTGAAATAAACTCGAATAAATTGTAATAGTGTTATAATAAAGTGCATCCATATGTACTGAGTATTTTGTGATATTCTGTGATATTTTATTTATTATGTATGTGAAGTATTATGCAAGTGAAAGTTACACGCGCAAGTCCTCTATGAAAAACGTTGTGTAATATTCTTTAGCCAGAATCTATGATATATCGTACATAAATGTCCAAACACTCGTGTATATCTCCTTTGCCGCGGCCATTTATCATATTAATGAGCCATTTTTGATGTCTTTTTTTATATAAATACACTTTTTATGTATTCACAGTTATCAAGTGTACAATGCTATTGACAGCTTACATGTGCTATATTGGCAGAATTTGAACTGAGAATATTCGTGACATTTAATGAAAGTTTTAACATAAAGTGCCTTAATTAATAGTTCATCATACACTAAATTACATTTTTCTATTTTTTGTGGTTATTGGTGGTCATTTATTTGCGTAAAAAACGTTTAAAAAGTTTGACATTATAGTAACTTTATAGTAACTTTCGATTGAAGCGCCAACGGCAGAAATATGCAAAAGTTTTGTGAACTGCGACAAGCTGATTGCGAGTCCGAACAAGTGAAAATTTACTTTATCGGCAGTGGTGTTAACTATGAGAATATTTCCGTAACATTGCCAGCTTCGATTTATATGCAAATTCAAACAAATTGATCAATAATTTTGCTTTTTAGTAGTTGTTGCCTTAATCTTATACATGAAAATCATCCCCACATTCGCTTATACTATTTAATAGTTAGAATTTACATTTTGTAACACTGTTATTCTAAAAATCTATTATCTTTTTATGATATTGTCATTTTGTTGGACATTTAACCTACGATTATCAGTTTTATGAACTATTTATTACACAATTTGTTTGTTTACTCTATGAACTATTTACATTTTAATAAATCTTAATTTGTGCTGATTTTGTCTTTCATGCAAATAATAACAGACGTTTGTGTATGACTGTGACATATAATATTTACAAAATTAAACTGTGAGTGCAGAGTGACTCTCTATGAATTTTTCGTGTATCTATAAATGAATTTGACCTTCTTATGGTGTGCATGGACAGTTACTGATATAATCCCTCTAGACTTTTGATACTTGTCATGGCGACAGTCGCGAAAAGTCCGCCATTTTTTACTCCGGAGAGGAATACTCCAGCAACGCGTTATAAACGAAGGGCTCGTGAATCCCCTCCAGCTGTGTCTCCACCAGATCCATCGCCTGCTGCGGGAGCGCTGCATCAGCCATCTGAGGCAATCAAAGAGATTCGAGACATCAAAAAAGTGAGCATTGACAAGTTGATGGATGTATCGTATATGGTTAACACGCTTACGCAAAATATGAAGGATCCGGCCAGCGTTAAATGTATTAAGGATATCCGTGAGACTCTAATATTTCTGAAAGCTAAGTTCGCGGCAATGTGCACTATATTTGAACATCTCACTTTGAATCAAGAGGCGGTAAAATCCACTGCACAATCCGTGGGCACCTTGGTATCTTCTTTCATGGAGAACCGCGCTCCAGATCATGAGGAAATTTCTACACTAATACAAAGTCAGGTATCAGCTTGTGTCCAAAAGGAAGTCAAAGAAGCCCTTCGAGCCGAACTCCAGTCTCTCAACTTAGGTATTGTACGTGACAGTTCAAATGATCCAAGTGGTCCAACTTCCTTCTCTGATGCTCTGAAACGGTCAGCTAGCTCTTCCAGATCTGTGATACTATCTAAAGGAATCAGTGTTCCAGTCTCCAATAAAGTGGAATTCTCTATTGTTCCGACGTTAAACGCGGCCTCCAAATTCAAATCAAGCGCGGACGTCGAGAAGGTTATCTTTAACACAGTTACCCCATCAGACTTTGATTTAAAGGTATCGAGAGTTGTCAGGGCAAGGTCCACAGCGGTGCGAATTTCAGCCGACAGAGTTAACCTTGACAAATTGAAATCGTGTCAAGCCCTGCGGGATGCTGGTCTGGAGGTCAAAGCAGCCGTGAAAATGCAACCAAGGCTGCTAGTCATTGGAGTCCCCTCATCTATTCCAAAAGAAGAGATTCCTGAGCAAGTTACTATGGCCAATAATTTATCTTGTAGTGCTGATGAAATCAAGGTTATCCATTCGTATTCGCGGAGAGGAGATAATAGTAGCTGCAATGTAGTTATTGAAGTATCACCGGATATCCGTAAACAGCTTCTTGCTCTCCAGAAACTTTTTATTGGATGGAGCTCATGTAGAATAGAAGATCATGTGTTAATACGACAGTGTTATAAGTGCTTAAAAATCGGTCATCTTTCGGCGAATTGTCCTAGCTCCGTCGAGTGTTGCTCCAAGTGTGCCTGTGCTCATGACTCTCGGACTTGTAATAAACCAACGAATGAGTATAAATGTGTGAATTGTATTTCTCAAAATATAGCTGATCACAATCATTGTGCTACAGATGCTAAAGTATGCCCTTTCTTACTCAGCCGCATTAAACGGAAAATCGCCAACACTTCATACTAATCACTCCACTACTACAATTTATTTCGAGTTGCCGTCTCTCATACTATCATGAGTCATATTGATCAGCAATTGAGCAGTGGTGTGATTGACAGATCACCCTCTGCCTATAATAATGCTTTCTGTCGAAATACCGGACATACCACGAATGATATCATCAATACAAACCTTTCATCTCTAATGGGTGGAACCTCAGTTCAGCCCTGTGTGTATGTCCACTCCCAGTACCAACAATCTGATTCATCTGCATCATTCTTCTCTTCTGTTTCTGATAATACACGTGAGTCTGCAGTATCTCGAACGAGATGGTCTGTAGAGGACTTGAGGAAGCTTGCTCTCGCCGAACTTTCTGCTCCACTTGAGGCTCAGCGTGCTATAAATGACTATCTTTTCGCGAATGTGCAATTGTCAAGTACGAGATGTTTGGACGCAATTAAACATATTCGACGTCGTGACAGGTATAAGAAGATTCTTGAGGACCTTCAAGCTGACGTCTCTACTCTCAGCCAAGTAATACCTCCAGTTAACCCAGAAATATCAGGAAGCCAGACATGGAATGTCCAGCGTTCGCGTCGTTCCTCAGTTCATGGTCGCCCTACGAGCTCTGTAAATGAAAACTCTGGCTCTCTTCAATGCCCTGACTGCCCAAGGAAGTTTAACTCGGTAAGAGGATTAGCTCAACACAAACGACATTCTCACCCGTCGCAAGATGTTTCTAGTAACTCAAACATGGAAGTCCTGCCGCACCAGTGTACTTATTGTCAACGCTCTTTCTCAACTCCTCAAGGCCTTGGTCTTCACAAGAAACGAGCACACCCTAAAGAGGCAAACGATGAGATCCAGATTTCAGAAAATGTGCCGTGGCACACAGAGGATATCGAACGGCTTGCTAGAGCTGAAATCAACGCGCCAATATCTCAACGGAAGAATCTTAGTAGATACCTGTGTAATTTGAAAATCGTTCCCAGAAATCTAGCAGCTATTACTTACATGAGAAGGACCAACAGGTACAAGGAAGTCAAGGAGATCCTGTCTCAAGACGCCTCGAGCGAAGCGTTAATCCCGGATGCTGAGCTGTTGCCAAACGATGAAATACTGGCTCCGCCTCCATCTGAGGACCGGTTGCCCATTGAGTTTAGTGCCTACTTTGATCATCTTCTATCTATTCTGCAATCTCCTGATTGCTCTATTACTGGTGCTATGCATATCGTCGAAGCCGTGGAAGCCCTTAACTCTGGTGAGAAT